>OX359293.1:54601898-56011898 GCA_947179395.2 Pulicaria dysenterica
ACAAGGACGACCACGCCTCCTATTACCATCCACTAAAATAGATGCCGCTCTCCTAACTGGTGTTGTTGGTTGCCTTCTTTTAATGTGGCCAAACCACTGCACTCTTCCCTCTCTCACCTTGTTGACAATAGACGTTAAACCTAATTCGTTTCTAAAAAAAACAACCGGGATTTATTCAACAAAGTATTCCCACAAGTCCATCTAAGTATGCTCATCTCAGCAACTTCCATCTTCTCAGTCTGCGCCTTTTTCAGGGGCCAACACTCGGATCTATATAACATGACCGGTCTAATAGCTAGTTTATAGAATTTTCCTTTAAGCTTAAGCGGTACATTCTTGTCGCAAAGAACTCATGTTTCCGCTCTCCACTTCCGCCACCTCGCTTGAATACGGTTGGTAACATCCTCGTCTATTCTCTCTGTTATGTGTAACATGGATCCCAAGTACCTAAAGGACACATGGGTCTCAAAACATGATCCCATATTCTAGTTCTCATCGTTTTCGAACTTGCTGAAGTGACAATACAAATACCAAGGGCGGACCCAGGAATTTTTTTGACCGCTAGCACCATATAATGCGAAAATAAAATTAAATAAAATTGAGGGTATGATTCGGGTTTTTTCTCGGGTTTCCGGTTAATCGGGTTAGATTAACGAGGGTTTCGGCTGTTGTTCTGGTATTTTAGGGCCAAAATTTAAAACAAAACACAATTTATATGAAGCTATGTTAACTAAAATGCTATTTTAAAGGTAAATTAAAGTATTTTAAATATATAAGTTGAAAGATTAAACTATTTTCTATAATATTTTAAAAAAAGTTTTATTTTTCCTTTGATTTTGGTGGCATCACCGGTAGCACCCCGAAAATTTACCGGTAGCACCGTCTAAAAAAATCGAAAATTAACACTACCAACCGTAAAAAGACCGGTGTCCCGTGACCCCTCCCCACTATATCTAGGTCCACCAATGACAAATACTCGGTCTGACATCTACTAATTCTTAGTCCAGAGTCCTCTATATTTATAAAATATATAAATATAGAGTTGATTTAGTTCGGTTTTAATTTAAACGGGTCAATCCGGTACATAATATAAACGCTTTATATAAATTTATTCAAAATGGAAACGGTTAACACGGGTCAAAGTCAAAGTGTCAAACGATTTACATAGCTTCTCTTAACCTATAAATCTATAATAAATGTTTCCAAGAAGTTTCTTATCTTAGATTTGTAATACACAACGATAACAACACTACTAAGACCACTTGTAGGTAAGATATGTATGATTGTATGATTGACTGTCATATTAGTTTTTCAGCCTATAATATAGTCATTACTAAACAGTCCTAGTTATAACATGTAGGACTAGAACTCCACATCATAATTATAACAATTACTCGACCCATAAAATATTAATTTAAACGTATACGATTGGTTGAAAAAAATTTAAAAAGTTAATTAAAGAAAAGAAATGGAAACGGGCTCTGTAGCTCATCACCACCACGACGAGGCACCGGAAGCAAGTGCAGAAACAACCATAGTCATTGATGAGCGTGTGACACTGTGACCAGTGGCGGACCCAGGATCTCAAATGAGCGGTGGCACCGGTGAAATGAGTGGTAGCACTAGCTCAAAAAAATCGAAATTTACACTACGAAATGGAAACACCGTCTCAAAAAAATCGAAATTTACACTACTAAATTTGCACTACGAAAAAATGACCGGTGGTAGCTGACCCCTCTGGCTAAGCCATGGGTCCGCCCCTGCGTGTGACGGGTCTGTTTCAGCTCGTCATTGTTGATGAAGAACTTCCGCTAGGAGTGTCTTATTGCGCGGTATGAAGAGGTAAGATCTAGACAAATTGTGGGGTATCTTTACTCTAAAGACATTGCTTCGTGAGCGACTTAACTTAGATTTGTAATGTTTTGACTTTATTAGTCATTGAAACAAATTGTTTCACTAAGATTTACCAATAAGTTCGGTTGATACATCACCATTCGAAAGCATAAACCATCGTAACGTGCACCTATTTTATCCATGAGTTTAGATATTTTAAAGCGAGCCATTGAGTCTGCCTGTTATCATATCCACATAAATTTTCTTTACAGCATTTATAATTGCATATTAAATAATTAATTATGTAGTCCCCGAAATAAACGTGCCATGTAATCTTTTAGGATTCAATAATGTTAGGCATCAATAACGAGAGAGATAAAGTAGAGATTTGAGAGCCAAAAGTTACTAATCATCATTTCATGAAAATCTTACTGAAAGACCAGGTACAAAAGTGTATATATATAACAAGAATAATTGTAAAGAACATAAAGTTACCAAAAGAATGATAAAGAAAAGACCCTAAACTACCTATAAAGAATACTAACTACTAACACCCTCCTTAAACTCAATAAGGTGATGAATGAACGTAATTAAATTCGGAAAGTAAAAGCTTGAAATCGCAAAAGAGGTTTAGTGAAAATATTAGATGGTTGATCTAGATAGAAACCGAACGATTTTACCAACCACTTGTTGCCGAACAAAATAACAATCAATTTTGATATGCTTTTAGCGTTTATGAAAAAAATTATTGTAAGTAATTTGAATTACACTCCTATTTATCACACGGAAGACTGGAAGAGGTGTGGGAGTTGGTTGAGGAGCTCCTTAATCACTTAATCAGTTAGGAGCCATCGCAACCAAATTAGTTCTTGTGTGGTGTCCGCAAGAGCCTTGTATGCCACTTCAGTGCTAGATTTAGCAATCAATGACTGCTTCTTACTCCGCCAAGAATTAAATATCACCAACGATATGAATACCTCTCACCACACCCCTTACATCGCCTAGTTAGTTTTTTCTCCCATCACTTAACCCATCACTCAGCTCCGTAATTATAACTACCTACCATACTATATTTTGGGACTCGCTTAATACTCACTACCAATCAAAAATCAAATAACTAAAATACAAAAAAAAGTAATTAGAAAGTGTGGTAGAAAGAGAGAGAGATGAAATGAACCGGTCCCACATCGTCCTTCCATGTCACAAAAACTTGCGCAGTGCCTTCCATGCTGGTCTCCTTCCACAACGCCATGGTGTACCGTGTACGGCGTCTCCTCCCCCTCCGGCATAGTTGGGGGGGGGGGGGGGGGGGGGGGGTTCTACACGGATTCTACTTCCCACACCATTTAAGAAAGAAACAATAGCCAATGGTAGATCTACAATCAATCAACTCACCACCCCAATTTGCATTAGAGTATCCTCTAAGGGCAAGATATGAATTTTAAGAGAGATATAGACCCTGAAACATTGTGCCTTTCAGATATCAAAGAATGTGAACAAAAGGTGCATAGTGACCTGAGCATGAAGTTAACTAGCTGACAATATGAACGGCGTGAGGTAGGTCTGGACAAGGAGGGGCGGACCGAGAATTTTTTTTGACCGGTAGCACCATATAATGCGAAAATAAAATTAAGGGTGTGGTTTGAGTTTTTTCTCGGGTTTCCAGTTAATCGGGTCGGATTAACGAGGTTTCGGTTGTTGTTCTGGTATTTTAGGGCCAAAATTTAAAACAAAACACAATTTATATGAAGTAATGTTAACTAAAATGCTATTTTAAAGGTAAACTAAAGTATTTTAAATGTATAAGTTGAAAGATTAAACTATTTCTTATCATTTTTTTAAGAAGTTTCATTTTTCCTTTGATTTTGGTATCATCACCGGTAGCACCCCGAAAATTTACCGGTAGCACCGTCTAAAAAAAATAAAAAATTAACACTACGAACAGTAAAAAGACCGGTGTCCCGTGACCCTCATCCACAACACATAGGTCCGCCCCTGTGGACAAGTGACAGTAAGGTAGACTAAAGAGCCTACCAACTAACGATAGAGAGCCGGATCACAAAGAGGAGTTCCAACACGGAGAACAAAATGCAAATTGTATTCTAGGGGTGTGGAACTAACCCTTCAATTTGTGATACCTGCTATAGATAGAATATCCAAGTTATATTTTACTTGATCAGATTCAAGGAAATAATGCAACCGTTCAAATCCTTTATTAAAAAAAACCATATACTTATATTTATCAAATTATATATTACATATCATAGATTTTTAAATTTATAAAAAATTGTATTAAGAAAACATAAAATTAAAACTTTCATAACAAATAAAAAAACTAAATTTTGATAAACCATATAAAAAATTATCACTTTGCTCGCATACACACATACATTTCTAATTAACTTTTAAATTCTATAATACTCATATTTACTCTAGCTCATTTAATAAAGGGTTTAGTATCAAAAAATGTATCAAACTTATTACTTTTTGCTATTGTGTATACACAATTTTCAAAACTACATTTCCACTAGCATAAAAGAGTTTATTCAACTCCTGAGAGATTTAGTATACCCAACTTACCAAAACTATCATTTTATGTATTGCAAGGCCTGTTATACAAGTTGCAGGTAATTTTTTATAATTTTGATTTATTTGTAAATGCCACATCATATTTAAAAACTGTCATATCA
The DNA here is from genome assembly GCA_947179395.2 of Pulicaria dysenterica. Lineage (NCBI taxonomy): Eukaryota > Viridiplantae > Streptophyta > Magnoliopsida > Asterales > Asteraceae > Pulicaria > Pulicaria dysenterica. The sequence goes on from OX359293.1 coordinate 54,606,422, forward strand.
TTAAAAAATACCAAATCATATTTAAATTTCTAAATATAGATTTTATAAATATATATGAAGATGAACTTGATGAAGAAACACACAATCATCTGAGTAAGTAACATAAAATAATCTGGGTTGGTAATGAGTTCGAATCATATTCAAGAACATGTGAAACCATCTAGAACATGATGAACAAGACAATATGGAATTAAGAACATAACATGAATCGAAGAACAGAACAAAATCGAAAGAATCATAAGAACATAACAAGATCCCTAAATCAAAAAACATAACAAGAACCCTAAATCGAATAACATAACATATTTGAAAAACCCTAAATCGATTTGAACAAGAACCCTAAATCGAAAGAATGATAAGAACATAAAAGCAAAATCTGGAATCATAAGAGCATGAAACGAACCCCAAATCTAGAATCATATGAGCAAAATCGAAACACAAACTTACTAGGCGATGGTGGTTGTGGTGAACGCCTCGTCGAAACCCAAGATCTTTTGAAACCCCTAATCCATGGTGGCGATGAAGTCTTGGCGAAACCCTAATGAAGATGAACCTAATTGTAGTCGATGATGGCTGCCATGGGGGCAATTTAAGGTGAGGTAAGTTCTTGTTCTTGGCGAAACCCTAACGAAGAGCCTAATCACAGTTGATGGAGTTCTTGGTGAAACCATAACCTGAATCATATCAACGATGGTGGCGGATGATTGTGGTGATGGTCGGTCAAAGGGTCAGTGCGATGATCGTGATGGTTTTCATTGATGATGGAAGCACCGATTCATCTACCTTCAAAACCTGAAGCAGACCCAGATGCATAAAGTTATTTATTAATTATTATTTTTATTATCATCATCATCATCATCATCATCATCATCATTATTATTATTATTATTATTATTATTATTATTATTATTATTATTATTATATTTTTAGTTATTTTTAAATTGGTAAATTACATGTCATCACTCAAAACAAATGTCACATCATCAAAACTGGAGCCACATAAGCATTAACCTACTATAACAAGTTATCATGCATAAAAAAGGGTAGTTTTTGAGACTTCAATATACTAAATGGTAGTTTTGAAAGATTAGTATATATAATAGCAAAAAGTGACAAGTTCGATACACTTATTAAAATTAAATCCTTTAATAAAGTTCCCTCTTGGAACATAGATGTAAAAGTCTTAAAGATGAGGCTATATAAAATGAAAATAAGAAAATGAGATAATAAAATATTTAAGATATTTTCTTCAAACTGAAAGCGACAGATGTAAATATCTTATAACTAGGAGTTAGCTTACCGCGCTTCGCGTCGGGGATTAATTAATTTTTAATTGAGTTTGATTAGATTATTTATGTACTACGTAAAAATGGTAAATTGAATTTAGATATAAAACTTAAAACAATCGAATCACTTGAAATTTTTAAAAGTAATTTAGCTTGAGTGTAAATTAAAACTGCGTGAAATATTAAAACAATGAAAACCTATTTCACTACTAGTACTAACAATGTGACTTGGATTCTATCGAATGGCAAGTACTTGTATAACCAAAAAACTACATAAACCTAACTTAAAAAATAAACACCACACCCTAACGCCCTATTCTATCCAATGTCGAAGACCCTCATTTTATCTGGAAACTTACATGAAAAGAACTCAAAAACTTATATGGATAATTGGATTATTGAAAAATAGAAGTTGACAAAAATAAGAAGTAGATCTAGATGATGGAGAACATTTTCGAGATAAAAATGTGTCGTGTGTATTTTTGTTGTACAAATTGATTTATATCATTGGAAGATTTATGTATTACATTATATTAGCTTAAAAAATAACTATGAAACTTTTCCTATGTTTGTTGATGCGTATTTTTTTCTCGTCCACTTTTTTAATTATAACACTTGTGTCAATATAATGAGTTAGAAGATGAGTAAAAAAATATGTTGGAACCTAGAAGGGGGGGGGGGTGAATAGGTTATATGTCCAATTTTTGAAGTTTTTAAGAGTTCTTGCAAAAATAAAAGATATAGAGTAAGAGAGATATCACCAATCACAAGTTGAACACAATGATTTATAGTGGTTCATGCAAGTGTTAACAAACTTGCACTACATCCACTCCTTGGCCTCACCCACCAAGAGTTTGATCCACTAGCTTCTTTCTTTGAAGGTAGAGATAAACCTTTTACACTTCTCTTTTTACACTTGCAAGAATTAATCTTCAAACTTGCAAGAGAGGTAAAGATAACCTTGCTTCACTCTAATTCTATAGGCTAGAGTTGATCCTCACTTCACTCTAATTTGAAAGGCTAGAGCTGATCCTCACACTATTACAAAATGTATGAAATGAATAAGTAGTGTTTAAGCTTTGATGGCTTTGTTCTTGCTTGAATCTTGAACTTGAAAGATGATTTAATATTCAAAGATATGAACTCAAGTGTTAGAGAGTATTCTGGATGTTTTGTATTTGCAAGAGGTGAGTAATGAATGAGGTTTGAGTTGGATTAAATAAGGAAAAAGGTCCAAATCTCAAAACTGTCCAGACTTCCCACGGTCGAACCACGGTCGACCGTGGATTCGACCGTCAGTCATCTGACATTTCTTGTTCTTTGCAATATAGAAGTTGGGCTTTATTCAAAAGGTTGGTTGATCCCATACTTCTAATGTTTGAATTCAAACACAAAAATGGAGGTTTGGAAACCAATACACAAAGCATGTTGGAATTTTACCCCTTTGGGAGATTCCTTTGCTAAATATGGTTGTGTATTGTTTCAAAGTGGGACTGTGTTTGGCATTTGCTAAAATGGGAAGTCTTAGATTAAATCAACCAACACAAATAAGTTTATATAAATTTGTCTATTTTTATAAAAGTTTTTATAAAAATAATTTTATAAAAACTTAAACTAATTTAATTATTTTATTTGTAAGCTCATATCTTTTGAATTTATTTTTGTAGGTATCTTCGTTGAAGACTTCATCTTGAACGTTGATGACGCTTTATCTTGGTCGATTTGGATTTTGACGATTTATACGATTTAATTTGTAACAAATAAATATAAATATTTATTTGCTTGATTTTATATATATATATATATATATATATATATATATATATATATATATATATATATATATATATATATATATATATGTGTGCACAGATGTTAATGTTAGTGTATACAATTATATAAACATATTGTATATTTTTGAATTAACAAAAGAGGATATAAATTATATTCCTATTTTCCCAACAAAATATAAAACCTTTTTTTGGTTATGGATTTCACCAGATTTAAAGTTTCACCTATCAAGTTTCTGCAAATTGAAAGTTCTAGCATTTTAATTATGATTCGGTTATGAGAGACCCACATTCATATAATTGTGGTTTGAGGGGTAAATAGTAGTATTATAAAGTAATTCTAAATAAATAATTTAATTGACAATATACAATTATAACAATATGAAATAAAAAAAATAATAGTATATACTAATGTAAATAATAGAGCATAAACAGCCCATTAAAAAAACCATATATTAGAAAAGTAAAAAAAAACTAAAATATGTATAAGCCATGAGTCGAACTCGGGACTATTGTAGTACTTGCCACATCCCTTGCCAGTCCTGCCAACCTACTTTCTGTTACCATTTTGGAAGTATAAAATATATATCCGCTTTGCTTTTTTATTATATCAAACGATAAAGCTTTTTCCCTGAAATTGTATGGTTATATAATTAGATACTCTCATCATCCAGCCAATATTTAGTTTCAACCAATGTAATTATAAAAATGATCTATTTCTACTATTTATTTATACCTTATCTTTTAATACATACAAAAAAATAACATGTAAAATTCACTAATTCTCTTTTCTCATATCCTCCATTAATTTTGATATTTGTGTTGATCTTGTAAGTAAGATGATATATATATATATATATATATATATATAGGGGAGGGTTTATGCGAGAACCGTTGTTAATGCGAGAACCGCGAGAACCAATCTCAGCCGTTCCTTAGATATGGGAAGTATCATGGATGGAGAGCGTGAAGGGATAGGGTGTGGCAGGGTGCATGTGAGGAATTCATGGGTGGGCAATGACATTAAAGGAGGGGGAATTGGACGGCTTAGATTGGTTCTCGTGGTTCTCGCGCTAACAACAGTTCTCGCATGAACTTTTGTCTATATATATATATATATATATATAGGGGAGGGTTAATGCGAGAACCGTTGTTAATGCGAGAACCAATCTCAGCCGTTCCTTGGATATGGGAAGTATCATGGATGGAGAGCGTGGAGGGATAGGGTGTGGCAGGGTGCATGTGAGGAATTCATGGGTGGGCAATGACATTGAAGGAGGGGGAATTGGACGGCTTAGATTGGTTCTCGCGGTTCTCGCATTAACTTTTGTCTCTCTCTCTCTCTCTCTCTCTATATATATATATATATATATACCGATAGTAGAAACATATCGGTATTTGGTATTTAGATGTCCCACAAGATTGTGGGTTTAAGTCATATTATAGGCAAAAATAATGTAGAAACAAGATTAGGTTAGGGGATATGTGTTTAGCTAGTAAAAAAAATCACATAATCTTTGATTTAGTTCAAACTAAAGTAAGTTTCTTTACGAATTGTAGTTTCAATATTTAACATGAGGTTTATTAATGTAAATAAAGTAAGAAATATTACTCGGGTCACTAATGTTATCATCAAACTCACTTAAAAAAAAGGTTAAACATAGACATTTGCTAAATATACTCTTAAATCTACTCATTTGTCTACCATAAGATTTAAACTTTCAATCTTTTAAAAAGTGACACATTACTATACCACTTGATATGATACTGCTATGTTACAAACACTTTAGTATAAAACTCAAACAATATCCTAGAAGAAATACAAAAACAATTACATCATAAATTCAAAATTTGAATTACAAGAAGTTCTTATGTTGCCGGCGCAATTGCGCCGGGAGAAATAAATTATTCATCTTTTAACTAATTGTTTTATACAAATTTAAAATTTTATACCTTATACTAATATAAATTCTTTTAAATAATTACAGGAACCAATATTATTATTTATTACTATAATAATATGATAGTTTGAAAACACAATTCTCTTTTTTTCAAATTTTGATGGCATAATTTAGGTTTTTTAGTTATCCTCTTGTTGATAAGATAAATTACTCATGTTAAAATTGACAATATTAAAAAGTAAATATCATAATATCTTTTAATCTAAATAGGAAAAAATCAAGAGCACTCGAGTGTTTGTCAAACTGACTCCTTTTGAGTAATTGAGTTGCCAAACCCATAAATATTGTCTTAAAAAAAATCATAAGTTATGATTACCTTTTCAAAATTAACAAATATAGTTTTTCCTCTTTATCTCTCACAACCATGGCATAATCCTTTTTATACATTTTTCTTTCTGCCGCCACCGTTCAGATCTTTGCAACATCTCTTCATTTATTTATTGATTAGGGTTTTTTGAATTTTTCGTTCAGATATGTCTCGATATATGAGCTACACCACCACCACCACCACCACCACCGCCACAATCTTTTTATCCTACGTACTCCTCCTCGCTCTTCGTTTTCTGAAAACTTCATCCCCTTTTGTCGTTGCCGGCGACACCTACGATCCCGCTTCCATCTTTTATCAACGGCTATTTCATTAACAATATATCTTGTTTCAGATCTACGTGACTCGTGGGTGCCAAGCAAGTTGAGGTTGCAACGGGGAAAAAAAGTCAGTCATGATCGGTGGAGTTGAGTTCGCCGGAAAAACTCTCTCTCACCTCGTCAATCTTTCTACGATGGCATCGCCTTCCGCCATCCAGATCTATCACCGACCATCACCGTCGCCATCGTACGGCACCGCCTCCTCGTCGTTGCCTCTCGCAGTCGCTTTTGTTTATGTAAGTTTGTGGGTTCCAACTCAAAACCAATTAGTTATGAGAGGAGTAGCACATGACACTTATAAAGCAGATTACAAAGTCATGTTCTGTCCGATGTGGGACATTACTCAACACTCCCCTTCACGTGTGGGGTTCTCTTTTTTTCGAGCCTAACACGTGGATACTTATGGGTTAAGTCGAGTCGGGGTGAACCTTGCTCTGATACCATGTAAGTTTGTGGGGTTCCAACTCAAAACCAATTGGTTATGAGAGGAGTAATCCATGACACTTATAAAGCAGATTACAAAGTCACGTTCTGTCCGATGTGAGACATTACTCCACAGTTTCCTACACTCTCTCCCCCTCGGTTTAGAAACACCACCACCCACCACACCTACACAACTACACTATCATTTCCATCAAATTAACGTAAGAAAATATCGTCAGTTAAACCAAAAGGTGAGAAAATATCGTTGGTATAACTTCTCGCGAGATGATAGGAAGATGAGTAAATGACGATATTTTGGCAAAATGACAACTTTACCCTTGAAAATCTCGTGATAAATACCCCATTCACTTTGTCAATTGATATATATGATAATACTAATTCAACCAATTTAAAGCACTCTTCCTACTTCTCCTAGAAGGCTAGAAGTAATCCAAAAGAAAGAAAGATGTTGGAACGAAAGTAGGTTCACAAACCCGAGCCTCCTCTGCCGCACCAAAAACCCGATCATTTCTAGCCTTTCAAATTGTCTAACAATATGTATAGATCAAAACAGTAGTTTTCATTTAAAGTTTTATTAATTAATTAATTTAATTTCATATTTCTATACATGTATTTATGAAATTAAGTAAAGATGTCTAAAATAAATAAACTTGATTGTAATAAGAGAATTTAGGGACTAAAGTTGTAATTAATTACCAAACGCTGATATGTAAGTAAGAATTTTAATTGTGGCTAAACTCTAAATTAAGAAACTACAAGGGGTTTTTATGTCAAAACCCCAAAGCTGTGTATATAAAAGCAAGTGCGGTCAAATAGTAGTCAACATTAAATTATACAATATTTATCGTAGGTGATCGGTGCACTTTATATGACAATCTCGTGGTTAAATATTGCAAAAACTGAGGCTTTTTTTGTGTCTCATAATTTGAATCTAGATGACTTTTTCATACGATTGGTAGACAAAGGGGATCAAACATACTTCTGGATGGATAAATGGATTGGGTGTGTTGCGCTTAAAATTATATTTCCTGATTTGTTTGAGCTTGAAAGCAACAAAAATTGTACCGTCAGTACAAGGTACTTGTATAGTACCAACAACTAGATAAAATAACGGGTTGGCTTAAAAATAGAAAATGTTAAACATTAATAAAAATGTTAAATAATTATAAGACGCGTAAGATTTGAGAGTTTAAAAAACGGTGACATAAGACGTCAACACTAAAACCAACTATGGAAGTGTCAACGCAAGAAAGCAGGCATGATGGCAAAAAAACATGGTATCATAATACGAGAAGATGTGATTTTATTTTTTTTATACAAGTCAACGATTCTTATTGTTATAATTATAAACAATAAGGTGAAATATTTATTGTTATACTTAAAAAAGTTTAAAATGACTATAAAATATTTTAAAATGATAAAACTAAGAATTTGGATCAATATGACATTTTTAAACTTTATAAAAGTAAATATGATATATAAAAATTAGGACTGTAAAGTACAATATCTTAAGGTTTAATAAGGGCATATATGAATTATCTATACTAATTATGATTTAAATCAAATAACATTGACTTAAATGTTTTAATTAAATTGAATTTTTAATTTAAATTAAAGGTTGAAATATAATGTTATTAAATATTAATTATTTACTCTAGGATATGTATAAAAAAATATAAACTGATTAAATCCTACTTATAGTCATTAAATGAGAATGGGAGACTAAATCCCGGCCGTTCATTTTGTAAGTGAAATTAATGGATTGAGAGCGTGAGGGGATCTAGTGTGGCAGGGTGCATGTGAGGAATTCATGGGTGGACAATGACATTGAAGGAGGGGGAATTAGACGGCTATGATTGAGTATCTCATTTGAACCTCTCACTATATATATATATATATATATATATATATGGGAGAGTTCAAACGAGAACTGTTTTTCGTACGAGAACTGCGAGAACCAATCTCGGCCGTTCCTTGAATATGGGAAATTCATGGATGAAGAGCGTAGAGGGGATCAAGTGTGGCAGGGTGCATGTGAGGAATTCATTGGTGGACAATGATATTAAAGGAGGGGGAATTGGACGGCTCAGATTGGTTCTCGCATTTCTCGTACGAAAAACAGTTCTCGTTTGAACTTTTACCTATATATATGTATATATATATATTTTTGAATTTTAGTTATAATTTATTTATCTTGTATCTCACTACCTTATCTTATATTTGAATTGAATTTGGATAAGTTTTGGATAATTTTTTTAGATATTTTATTTATCTTATATTGGTTAGTCACATTAGTTTGACTCTAGAAAGTCAAAATCAAAATTTTAGAATCAAATCAGTGAACGGATAAGATTAAATCTTTTATCAAATGAAGGGTCCGAATCATCTCAGATAATTTTTTTCTAATTAGTCTTTTATATATTAGAAGATGGTGTGGTGTGGAATTGGCAATGGTCAAACAATGCATTCTCTAAATATATTTCGAGACAAATTGCTGCTCTGGAGGATTTATTACAAGATGTTTCGTTATCGGAGAAAGAAGATACTTGGAAGTGGGAATGCGACATTAGTGGTACTTTCTCGGTGAAATCATTGAGGATTATTATGGATAATATATTAAACTTCCCATTTGCTGGCCGGATTTTGTGGAATAAATAGCTTCCCCCACAGTGTAAACTGCTTCCTTTGGCGTCTACTCTTAAAACGCATTCCTACTCGAACAAACTTGAGTGCAAGAGGTGTTGTTATACTATGCCCGATATGTGAAACTGAAATAGAAACAATGGAGCATCTTTTTTATGTATGTCCTCATGTAAAAGAGATATGGAGGTGGATATTTAATTGGTGCAACTTGAATTTGGAACAACACTCATCCTTGGAGCTAGCTTATTTACAACTTAGAATGTGGAAAATCAAGGAAGGAAAAATTGTTTCTTGAAACAGTAGTTGGAGGAGTCCTTTGGTTTGTTTGGAAAGCTAGAAACTATCAAGTATTCAATGGGAAAAGATTTATGGCAGCTTCGGTGATAGATGAGATCCAAGCTTCACTTTATATATGGATGAAATTTCGTGGTAAATGTAACTATTCAAATTGGTCTATGTGGTGTTGTAATCTTATTTCAATCTTGTAAACTTATTGTAACTTGATTTCTAGTTCTTTACTAGATGCTTTAATAAAAGTTTAGATTGCTAGTCCTGGGTGATGGCCATGCCGAAGCTCCTGCTAGTATATCCTTTTGTTCCCGTTAAAAAAAATTACATTAAAAAACAAGTGATCTTCATCTTCAATAGTAGCAAGTCTCTTGTGTAAGAGTTTTCAAACAAAGATGTTAACTTTGCTAGGAACCAAATTGACCCAATACGTTTTAAGACCACGACCATTTGCAAGATAAAGCGAATCGAAATATGATCTTAACAAAGCCACTAAGAAGGCACCAGACAGGCTCCATGACCAAAACTCCTCCCCTGCTCCATCCTTTTCCGTATTTTTCAACCAAAATTAGGCGTTAAGATTCGAGTGGACATCCTAAAAATGCTTTCAAACAGCAGCTAAAATACACCCAAACACTCATTATTTCCGAATCTAAGGATTAACAGCAGAAGAACCATGCAAGGATATAATGACAGAACGCAATAAAGCATTTGTATCTACCTTCACACTCCACCACCATTTTGCTAGAAGACCAATATTAAGGGCCTTAATGAACACATACCTCAATAATATAACTTTTTATCCAAATTAATATTCAATAAGTGTTAAAAAAAACCACAATCAAAAGCAAAACTTTAATTACAGATGACTTTGTAATATAACTTATAAGTGTTCTGACTACTTCTCTCATACTTATAAGATAAACCAACAGTAAAGAACGACAACAATCATATAGGAACTACTACAAAATCTTTCAAAAATCTAACTCTAATAAGATCTTGTTTAGCCCCTTACTTTTACGACAGTAACAAACAACTAGTGTGTAAGAGACTCCTTTTTTCTTGATAATCCCGTGTCATCGACATATACTATATATGCCCACTTTGAAACTAGAAATCTTCAATATCCAAAACCAGGCCATTACTTACAAACTCTTACAACTTTAGCCCTCAATCTTACAAGCTATATCCAACTCCAAGCAAAAAGTGTGCAAATATAAAAAGTAAACTAAATTAAAAACAAAGTCAGAAACAAGACTTGTACCATTTTTTGCATTAACTATTTAGATTCTATGTTTATTTTCAATACCAATACACATGCACATATTAATCTATTTCTTTTTATTTACAAGGGAACTTGAATTCATAACCATAAGCCATATTTCATAACAAGCTCATCAATTAATATGACTGATTTTAAGATGCATAACGTACTATTGGGAGTGGCGGACCCAGAAATTTTTTTAACCGTTGGCACCATATAATGTGGAAATAAAATTAAATAAAATTGAAGGTGTGGTTCGTGTTTTTTATCGGGTTTTCGGTTAATCGAGTCGAATTAACGCGATTTCAGCGGTTATTCTGGAATTTTAGGGCCAAAATTGTAAACTCTAACATTTACCAAAATATTGTCACTATTCCTAGCCTGTAGCTTAGGAATAGTTTTTTTTTTTTTTTCAAGGTTACAAATTTTTTTTAGGTTTCAAATTTTTTTTTTAATTTTTAGTTAACTCATTTATTTTCGTAGCTAATGAATAGTATTTTTTTTGTTACAACTTTTTTACTTTGAATAATTTATTTTGGTTTTTTTTTTTTTACTTTTAGGTTACGATATTTTTTTCCTGTAGCTTAGGAATAGTGTTTAGTTTTTTTTTCTTCTTTTAAGTTACAATTCATCTAGATATAGGGCTATTCATTTACGGTAAACATAATTTTTTAAACTTCTAAGAAGTCAAAGTGTTTGATAAAAAGTTTTTTTTTACTTTGTAGTTAACTCATTTGTTTTCGTAGCTAATGAATAGTGTTTTTTTTTGTTACACTTTTTTTTACTTTGAATAATTCATTTAGGTATTTTTTTTACTTTTAGGTTACGATATTTTTTTTCTGTAGCTTAGGAATGGTGTTTAGTTTTTTTTTCTTCTTTTAAGTTACAATTCATCTAGATATAGGGCTATTCATTTACGGTGTACATATGTTTTAATAAACTTTTAAGAAGGCAAAGTGTTTGGTAAAAAAGATCTTATGTTTTATTTATTAGTGCTCATTCGGTGTTTGATAAAAAATCCAACTTACGCAAATGCCTTCAATGTTATATGTCTATTAAAGAAGTAAAAGATGTAATACTAAGATGTTTCGTAATAAAAACGTAAATTTTTTTTTTACGTATAATTTTCACTAAAAATTCTCCTATCGATTTATGTAAATATATAACTACTTTTAGTTAACTTATATCGTTATATATATTCACCAGGCATGCCTTGCCCCCGCAACGCGGGGCTAAAAAAACCTTGTTTAAAACAAAACACAATTTATATGAAGTCATGTTAACTAAAATGCTATTTTAAAGGTATAAATTGAAAGATTAACCTATTTTTTATCATTTTTTTTAAAGTATCGTTTTTCCTTTGATTTTGGTGGCATCACCGGGTGCAATCCGAAAATTTACAGGTAGCACCGTCTCAAAAATTCGATAATCGACACTGCGAACCGCCAAAAGACCGGTGGCGCTTGACACCCCCCCCCCCACAACATGGAGGTCCGCAACTGCTATTCGGATCAACTAACATACACACACACACACACACACACACACACACACATATATATATATATATATATATATATATATATATATATATATATATATATATATATATATATATATATATATATAGGGGAAGGTTCATTCGAGAACAGTTGTTAGCACAAGAACCGCGAGAACAGCCGTTCCTTGGATATGGGAAGATCATGGATGGAGAGCGTGGAGGGATATAGTGTGGCAAGGTGCATGTGAGGAATTCATGGTTGCATGGGCAATAACATTGAAGTAGGAGGAATTGAACGACTCAGATTGGTTCTCGCGGTTCTAGCGCTAACAACGGTTCTAGCATTACTTTTCTCTCTCTCTCTCTCTCTCTCTCTCTCTCTCTCTCTCTATATATATATATATATATATATATATATATATATATATATATATATATATATATATAGGGGAGAGTTCATTCGAGAACCGTTGTTAGTGCGAGTACCGCGAGAACCAATCTTAGCCGTTCCTTAGATATGAGAAGTTCATGGATGTAGAGCTTGGAGGGATCAAGTGTGGCAGGGTGCATGTGATGAATTCATGGATTAGCAATGACATTGAAGGAGGAAAAATTGAACGGCTCAGATTGGTTCTCGCGGTTCTCCCATTAAGAATGGTTCTCAAATGAACTTTTTCCTATATATATATATATATATATATATGGGATTGCTCAATTGAGAACTGTTCTTATTGCGAGTACCACGAGAACCAATCTTGACCCCTGATTAAAATAAATCAATGACCAATAAAAATGATGGCTCATTAATGATGCATTAATGGGGGGTATTTTGGAAAAATCAAGACTCGCTCTTTACATTGGAAAAATATAGAAAAGATCAAATTACCATTATTAATGAGCATTAATAGTGGTTACAAATGGTACTCGGAATAAGAACGGTTGTCAAATGAACCTCTCTATCTCTCTCTATATATATATATATATATATATATATATATATATATATATATATATATATATATATATATAGAGAGAGAGAGAGAGAGAGAGAGATATTTTTCAAACGAGAAATATTTTTCATACGAGAACTGCAAGAACTGTTTGCAACATCATTAATGACTTAATAATAGCTGTATTTTGGTCATTAATATATTTTTCCAACTGTGAATTACGTCCAGGTGGACCGTCATTAATTCGTGAGACTTGGTTTATCCATAATACCCCTCATTAATGCGTCATTTATGAGCCATTAATGAGCCAATCACTAGCTGTCCAAATTATTAGCCATTGATTAATTTTAATTAAAGGCTAAGATTTGTTTATGTAGTTTTCATACTAAAAACAGTTCTCAAATACCCCGTACTTAGCCCAAATACAAGGTGATTACTCCTATTATTGATCTAATATGCTTAAAATTCACCATGCAGATTAAAAAGAGCTTTAAGTAAGATAAAGGGGCAAAACAAGGGAAGAATAGAAGAAAAATGAAGATTGGTGAAAAAGTCCTCTCTACGGCCGTAGAAGATATTGCCTACGGCCGTAGGATATTATTCTTCTAGAAGATGTAAAAAGCCCCCCTACGGTCGCAATAGATATGTCCTACGGCCGTAGGGACCCCTAATCAGCAGTAAACATTTCCTGGCAGATTTCTTGCGTGTGTCGGATGAGTAGCAGAATATTGCGTGTGGAGAAACTCCATTCCAGCCATCCTACGGCCGTAGAGGATACTTCCTACGGCCGTAGGAAGTTCTGTTACAACACATTAAATGACAGAATCTGCCATTTGCACAAGGGTTCCCATTTTTCACCACATTTCGGACCAACACCCCCAAACACTCTCTCTAAACATCCTAACACTCCAGGGGACTTATCTTGGTGATTCTAAGGAGGAGAGCTTGGATTTGAAGGCTTGGAACAACATCTTGGAGCTTGAATTCATTAGTTCTATCATTGCTAGCTTGGGTATACTCTTTCCATTTCTTATTTCAATCATGTACCCATGTGTTCCAGATGTTGTAGTGCTAATATTATTGTATATGGATAACTAAACTCATTTCACTTGGGCCAAGATGATTCTTGGCTAGTTATGGCAATATATTTGACTTTTATGTTGACTTGATTCATATATGCATGTTTGATCTTGAATACAAATGTGTTTTATCAACTTAGTATGTCTAATCTTACCATGTTCATGTGTGATAATGTGTATAGGATAATTCCTTCATGTTTAAGCATGTGGATATTCAAGAATGATGGTTGATTTTATTAATTCCATGTTAAGTTTGTTATTAGAAATGATACATCTTGCATGGATGTCATTAGATATCATTGTTGGGATATGTTTTGAATCATTTCAGGTTCATCCATTATTGGTAATTTTATTCATATGTTGGTTTTATGCATACCTTGTGATATCCAATGAAAATATAGTCATTTGGTGTATTTTTGGATCAAACATGCTACTAATAATTAAAGGATTCACAAAGATGTTTCTTGGTATGTTTAGATGGTGAAATGAACTCACATGTATGCCTTTGTTATGCTTGTCTTAGTGTTCAATGTGCATATCACATGATTCATGTTTTAAGAAGTGTTGGCTATACTAGAAATGGTAGGTTTAACATGTTCATATCTTTAGTAATCATGTGGCTAAATATTAAAATCCCTTAATTGTGAGGTTTGAGTTTAAAGGAGTTTATGACCCCATTGTACCAGTTTACATGTGTTTATGATCTGAGATTAAAGTCTAGATTGTAATTTGTTGTTGAATGTCTTTATGTTAGATTTGAATGTTCTGTCGTACTAGTTCCTACGGCCGCGGGAAGAAATTCCTACAGCCGTAGGATAGTACAACCTACTACGGCCGTAGGATGTATTTACTACGGCCGTAGAAGGCATTTTCACCGCAGTGTGCTGTTTTTGCTTGTTTTAACTGATTTTAACTGCTTTGACAGCTTTTTGGGTTCTGAGGACTACTGGACATGTCATTTAAAAAGATGTTTGTTTTGGTAGTCTAATTAGGACGCGATCTGGTGGATCTGTAGTTGAATTCTGATATGTCGTTGCTTGCTTAATCATGTTTAAGTGTTGAATCTGAGTCTTGATAACTCGAGTGATGATTTGTGCATAATAATGTGGTTTTGTTGAGTATTAGAACAGCATGCTATGTGCTCAATCTATTCAAGTCTTCATATTATGTATTGTATTGTGTTATTGCCATAATTAGTCTCGATGATTCGAAAGCCTGAGTGGTCTGTTATGCTGCTAATTGCCTTCGGTGTTAGTCTATGTTAGTTACTGTAGTTCTTGATTAATTTAGTTCATTCTGTTACTTGCTTTAATTACTTCTGCTGATCAAACAACAATGAGACTTAAGTATTGGTAGCTTCCTGTCCTGGTGGAACGATATCCGGTGTTACCAAGTCTATACTACTATTGACCAGGTTATACTTTCCTGAGTCGTGTGTAGTATCTGCTTAGTAACATCGTTTTTATAAATTTAAAATGAGGTTGTGTCACAAGATTTTATAACAAGAAAAACCGGTAGTCCGTAGCACACCAAGTTTTTGGCGCCGCTGCCGGGGACTGGCAATACTAAGAAATAGTTTAATTGTTGATTCGATCTTGTTACTTGTTACTTAAGTTAGGTGTGCCTGATTAGGTAGTCACTTGATTTTTCTAACTCTTTCTCGCACCCTCTGTCAGTTTGTTTTCTTCTGACCAAATTGAGCCTTTTCAAGAACCAGAGCGTGAGTTTCGACGACGCCGATGCCGTCAACGTCAACGCCAAAGAGGACGTTTACTAAACATGGCGGAAGAAGGACCACCACCACATCTTAGGACACTTAATGACTATGTTCGTCCGGATATCAACAACATCCAGAATAGCATCATTCAACCTAGGGTGGCAGCGAACAATTTTGAAATCAAACCAAACGTAATTCAAATGGTTCAAAATTCTGTTCAATTTCATGGATTACTCGACGAGGATGCTAACGCTCACATCCGTAGTTTTCTCGAAATCTGCGATACGTTTAAAATCAATGGTGTTACTGATGATGCCATTCGCTTGCGTTTATTCCCGTTTTCTCTCAAAGACAAAGCCAAGCTTTGGCTTAATTCTCTCCAGGTGAATTCCGTTGCTACATGGAATGATCTTGTTGCCAAATTTCTAGCTAAATACTACCCGCCGGCCAAAACGGCCAAGTTGCGTAATGATATCTCATCGTTTCAGCAGACTGACGGGGAAAGTCTTTATGATGCCTGGGAGAGATACAAGGATCTCATGAGGAGATGTCCTTCACACGGATACGAGCTATGGAATCAAATTTTCATATTTTATAATGGCTTATCCGTTGTCACTCGGAAGATGATAGATGCTGCCGCAGGAGGTGCATTGGGTAGCAAAGACCCACAAGCGTGCTATGATCTTATCGAAGATATGGCAACCAACAGCTACCAATGGAACCCCTCCGCGAGACTGAAACCGCCAAAGAATGGTGGAGTTTACAATGTGGATGCTTTATCTGATCTCTCTGCACAGGTAGAGAAGTTGACAAAGAAAGTGGATCAGATGTGTGCTCCTCCTAAGCAGGTTACTTGTAATTTCTGCTCAGGGCTAAATCCTAGTGACAAATGCCAGGAGGAAACTCCTGCTCACGAGGAAGTCGATTTCATTACTAATCAGCCGAGGTCTTAGTAAAATCCCAATGCAACAAACTATAATCATGCATGGAGGGATCATGCGAACTTCAGTTATCATAACCAAACCACTAAACTCCCTCCAGGGATTCCGTATCCACAGAGACCATGCCAACCTCAGCAGTACGATCGTCAACCTCAGCAGTATGAGCAACTATGTCAGTATAACACTCAACCACCGCTTCCCAATCAATCTGAATCATCATCTTCTTCAGTATCTTCCAATCTGGAGGATCTTGTGAAGCAATATCTGGCATAATCCGAGTTGCGTTTCAACCAAACAGATGTTAGACTCAATCAAACGGAAGCAACTCTGAGAAATCAACAAGCTTCACTTCAAAATCTCGAAAATCAAGTTGGCCAGATATCTAAGCTCTGACAGAGCGACCACAGGGAGGTCTCCCGAGCAACAGGATACCATTCCGAGAGCACACGTGAAGGCAATCACTTTGCGTAGTGGGACGACCACTGTACCACCACCGTTTCCCTCTCAATCCAAAGAAACTGAAAAACAGGTCCAATCGGAGGATTCTGACGAGGCGTATAACAGGCTAGACCCAGCAAGTACCGCGCACGTTGAACCTCCGGTCAAAATATTTCAGCCTACCATTCCTTTCCCCCAGAGACTGAGGAAAGAGAAAACGGAGGAACAGTATGGTAAGTTCCTGGAGCTATTCAAACAGCTTCATGTGAACATTCCATTTGTTGAGGCACTCGAATATGCCAAATTTCTTAAGGATTTGCTCAGCAACAAGAAGAAATTGGAGGACCTGTCGTTGGTGACTTTAAATAAGAAGTGCTCAGCCATTCGTCAAAATAAGTTGCCAGCAAAGAAAACTAATCCTGGGAGCTTTACAATCCCATGTATGATTGGAAATCTCACTGTAAACAACGCTCTAGCTGATCTAGGTGCCAACATCAACTTAATGCCATACTCTGTATTTTCTAGACTGGGCCTAGGAGAACCAAAACCGACTCGTATGTCACTTCAGCTAGCTGATCGTTCTGTCAAATATCCACGTGGGATAGTCGAAAACATCTTGGTCAAGGTTGAAAAATTTGTGTTTCCTGCACATTTTGTCATCCTAGATATGGACGAGGACAAAAACGTCCCACTCATTCTTGGTCGTCCATTCCTAGCCACTGCTCGAGCATTAATTGATGTTTGCAACAGAAAGCTTACGCTTCGAGTAGATAAGGATGAAGTGACTTTTGACATTCAAAAGTCAATGAAACACCCAGCTGCTCAGGATGACACTCTTTATTTCGTTGATATCTTTCATCGTTATCCCATGGATCACATTGTTCCAACTCTAGAGAAGGATGCGTTTGAAACGCAAATCCTAGATGAGGTTGTCTTGGATATAGATGCAGGTAAAGCTTGACTCTGATGAGCAGATCAGCACTATTCCACCTGATACGACACCTATCTCAGATGTTTTCGCGGTCCTTGAAAAATCCTAGAGCTCAGCCTCTCGACCATCTATTGT
Source organism: Pulicaria dysenterica (assembly GCA_947179395.2). Taxonomy (NCBI): domain Eukaryota; kingdom Viridiplantae; phylum Streptophyta; class Magnoliopsida; order Asterales; family Asteraceae; genus Pulicaria; species Pulicaria dysenterica. The sequence continues at coordinate 54,624,438 of OX359293.1, forward strand.
GGACCCACCTTTTCTTGAACTCAAAGAACTTCCTTCCCATCTCGAATATGCATTCTTGGAGGAAGATTCTAAGCTGCCTGTGATAATAGCTTCTAACCTTACTGTTGATGAGAAAAGTAAGCTATTACAGGTTCTGAAAAATCACAAAACTGCCCTTGCATGGAAAATTTCTGACATAAAGGGGATTAGTCCATCCTTCTGCACACATAAGATTCTCATGGAGGATAATTATAAGTCGTGTGTATAGCATCAGAGACGCTTGAATCCCAACATGCAAGAGGTAGTCAAGAAAGAGGTTATAAAGCTGCTGGATGCCGGATTGATCTACCCTATCTCAGATAGTCCGTGGGTCAGTCCAGTCCAGGTTGTTCCCAAAAAGGGAGGAATGACCGTCATTGTGAATGATAAAAACGAGTTAGTTCCAACTCGTACGGTCACGGGGTGGCGTGTGTGCATTGATTATCGCAAACTCAATGATGCCACACGTAAGGATCACTTCCCCCTTCCTTTCATCGATCAAATGTTGGAGCGTTTGGCTGGAAACGCCTTTTATTGCTTCCTTGATGGATTATACGGATACTTTCAGATTCCTATCCAACCGGAGGGCCAAGAGAAGACAACTTTTACATGCCCCTATGGTACTTTCGCCTACCGGCGTATGCCTTTTGGGTTATGTAACGCTCCTGCAACATTTCAGCGATGCATGACGGCTATATTTCATGATATGATTGAGGATTGTGTCGAGGTGTTCATGGATGACTTCTCAGTCTTCGGTAACTCCTTTGATACATGTCTTCAGAATTTAGACAAGATGCTGTCTCGTTGTGAAGAAACTAACCTCGTGCTTAACTGGGAAAAATGCCATTTTATGGTACGCGAAGCTATAGTTTTGGTTCATAAAATCTCCAATGAGGGAATCGAGGTTGACAAAGCTAAAATTGATGTTATTGCAAAGCTACCTCCACCCTCCAATGTAAAAGGCATTAGGAGCTTTCTCGGACACGCAGGTTTCTACCGGCGCTTCATAAAGGATTTTTTAAAAATCACTCGGCCGTTAACCCATCTTCTTGAGAAAGACACTCCTTTCATCCTTTCTCCTGAGTGCGATCACACATTTAAGTTTCTGAAGGAGAAATTGACAAATGCTCCCATCCTGACGAGCCCAGATTGTCGCAACCATTTGAGCTTATGTGCGATGCTAGTGATTTCGCTGTTGGTGTTGTCTTGGGCCAACGGATAAATAATCACTTTCAGCCGATTTATTACGCCAGCAAGACACTGACTGACGCTCAAGAAAACTATACAGTCACTGAGAAGGAATTGTTAGCAGTAGTCTTTGCGTTCGACAAATTCAGATCTTATCTGGTGTTATCGAAAACCGTGGTCTACACTGACCACTCTGCTCTTCGTTATCTCTTCGCAAAGCAAGATGCGAAGCCCCGTCTTATTTGGTGGATTTTTCTCTTGCAGGAATTTGACATTGAGATCAAAGATAAAAAGGGGGCAGAAAATATGGCTGCTGACCATCTCTCTCGTCTTGAAAATCCAAATCTTGAGGTGCTAATTGAGTCCGGCATAAAAGATAACTTCCCTGATGAATTTTTATTCGCCGTGACTAGCACTGAAGAGATCCTCTGGTATGCTGACATAGCAAACTATTTAGCAGCAGGGGTGACGATCAAAGGTCTCACACACCAACAGAGGAGAAAATTTATCTCCGAGCTTAAATACTACTTCTGGGAGGATCCTTATCTGTTTCGGGTAGGAGACGACCAAGTCATCCGTAGATGTGTGAGTGATTCTGAAGCTATTGACATCCTTCAACACTGCCATGCAGGCCTAACAGGAGGCCATCACGGACCCAGCTACACAGCTAAAAAAGTCCTTGATGCAGGTTTTTTCTGGCCTACCCTGTTCAAGGATGCTCATCTTTTCGTAAAATCGTGTGACTCATGCCAGAAATCTGGAAACATCTCATCCCGAAATGAGATGCCCCAAAATCCAATTCAAGTCTATGAAATATTTGACATTTGGGGAATAGATTTCATGGGTCCTTTTCCTGGTTCACACGGAAACAAATATATCCTTGTAGCAGTCGATTATCTGTCAAAATGGGCTGAGGCGCAAGCCTTGCCTACAAACGACGCAAGGGTAGTTTGTAAATTTCTGAAAAGATTATTTTCACGATTCGGTACCCCCAGAACATTAATAAGTGATAGGGGTACTCATTTCTGCAACGCACAGTTAGAGAAAATTCCTAAACGATATGGGGTTACTCATAGATTCTCTACTACGTATCATCCACAAACGAGCGGACAAGTCGAAGTTACCAACCGTGGTCTTAAACGAATTCTGGAAAGAACCGTTGGTAACAGCCCAAAAGATTGGGCAGAGAAATTAGACGACGCACTTTGGGCGTTCCACACTGCTTTCAAAACACCTATTGGTACTACACCGTATAGGTTGGTTTATGGAAAAGCGTGTCGTCTACCTGTTGAACTTGAGCACAAAGCTTACTAGGCTTTGAAAGCCGCTAATTTTGACTCGAAAAGTTCAGCAGATAATCGTTTGTTTCAGCTAAGTGAGCTTGATGAACTATGGTTCCAAGCTTACGATAATTCTATGATGTACAAGTAAAAGACGAAAGCTTTCCATGACTCCCGCCTGAAGGACAAGAAATTCCAGGATGGAGATCGTGTGCTTCTATATAATTCTCGTCTTCGTCTTTTCCCAGGTAAGTTGAAGTCCAGATGGACGGGTCCATATACTGTACACACTGTTTACCCACACGGTGTTGTTGACATCAAAAACTCCGAGGGAGTAACTTTCAAGGTCAACGGTCACCGACTTAAGAAGTATATTGGTCTCCCGATTCGAGAGGAGCAATGCGAAGTTCTGATGCTTCACCCCGCTGCACCTTAGTGGGGTGAGTTTGGTATTTTACCGGCAGACCTAAAAGAACTGGATATGCTTTCTTCCGAATCTCGTGCTCTCATTTCTTGTCTCTTTCTGTGTACTCAACTTTCTTCTGACATTCAGCGCGATATAGTCATGAGACTTGAGAAACTTGTGAGGAGAAATCAAAACTTTGCCAAATTTCATCGAGGCACTTCTATCTATGCGGAAAAGAGGCGTGCCAAATATGTAAGGAAATGTTGGAAATGCGGTGCTCTGTTGCATGAGGGCACTTGTAGGAATTTGCCGCCGATATCTCAGTCAGAGTGTGCTAGTGCTCTTCGAGAAGATCCTGTTAAGCTAAAAGCCGATGGGGTCTTGCGTCCTAAAAGTAACGCTGGTGCCATGATTGAGGAGTTGGTGAGTCTCCGACTAAGCAAACTCGAGCCGAAGCTCCGTTAGAATCCCTAGGTCATGCCTATGTTCATGCCGTATAGCTCCTCGTGTTTTCTCACTTTAATTATCATTCGGTCTGGAGAGACAGGGAAACACTCCACATTTCAACACGTTAAAGTATTCGCTTACACACCGTACTAATAGTGTGTTACTTGTACATACTGTCTGTTTGTTGGATGCCCACTTTCCGGGTTTCCGTTTCCCTTTCCGTTCGCATTTCCGCTAATCTAGATGTGTGCTTTCAATTCCGCACTACTTGCTCGTATCCCGTAAATTCTCCAGAGGCCTATAGAGAGTAGTGTGTGCCAAAATGTTGTTTGAATTGAAAATCTGATGCAAAATGGGTCATCTTGCAAAATATAGCTCCTACGGCCGTAGTGCCACATTCCTACGGTCGTAGGAACATTCTGAGCCCTCTGCGGCCGTAAGGTCAACCTCCTACGGCCGTAGGAACTTTCTTACATAAGCCCTTTAATCAGATCTCAAACGTATGCTCTCTCTCTCTCCTACGCTCTCTCTCTCTTTAAAATCGCACCCCGACGACTGCTCGAGCTTCTTCGTCCGTATCTCGCTCATTCTCCGCTCATTTTTCGCAAACAAGGTATGAAAATGCTCCCCTCACTCGTGCGTTCCTCATGTTATGCTTTAATTTCATTATCATAGCCCTCATTACATTTGATCGAGCAAAACCCTAGCCGCCCATTTTTCTGCTGTTCATAACATTCCTACGGCCGTAGGAAGTTCCTACTACGGCCGTAGGAAGTCTAATTAGGGTTTGCCACTTTTATGCTCCTACGACCGTAGGAATTTCTTTCTACGGCCGTAGGTAGCCTTTTAAGGGTTTCTGATTGGTAATGCTTCTACGACCGTAGGATAAAACACCTACGGCCGTAGGACCCCATTTTCCAACTGTTTTTCAAACTTGTTCATCTTTTGGACAATTTCAACACTCGGGGACCTATAGCATACCAAATCAAGCCCGTATCGATCGATAGGATGTCTAGCCATCTTGCGCGCGTCTTACTTAGACTTGTATTCCTTTCAGGATGCGCAGACGTCCTCGCAGACAGGCTTCGCCTGAGCCACGTATCGACCCTCGCCATTTTCCTTGCTTAGTAGACCCAGACAAGGTCCCGGCCGAGCGGCCAGCTGATGCCGCACTCCATTCGTATCTACGATTTGATCGCGAGGAGGACCGTATTGATCGCGACCACCTGAGGGCACGCGCTGACAGTCACGGATTTGAGTCCATCAGGTATTTCGTTTGGGACGATTTATCCACTTTGCACATCAGAGGCAGAGCAGACGCCACCTGTGGCCCACATTGGCGGCGGTTGTTTAGTCTGCAGGGGGCTGCTTATCACGAGCTCGCCTTAGAGTTCTTCTCCACGATACACTTGGTTACCCCGCTCACAGATTTTGAGCGGGAGGATGCGCTGACATTTCGCCTATTGGGGGCTGAGAGGCAGCTGTCTCTACGGCAGTTTACCGTCTACATGGGTTTATACACGCAAGAGGAGTTAGACACCCTGGCGTTTACTGAGGGCATTACTGACTGGCCCGAGGGTGTCACTGGTATTTCTTTCTGGCAGGAGGTGGGCACTGGCGCCTACAACACTGCCAGGGTGCTGAAGAGCACGAAGCTCAGGGATCCACTGCATTGTATTCTGCACAGAGCCATCGTACACAACATCACATCTCGCAGCGCTTCATCTGGTTCGGTCACTTTCACCTACTTATTCTATCTATAGACTATGGTTCACCAGCAGCCCTGCCAGCTTGCTCTCTGCGTGGCCCGTTTCCTGTTCCACATCCGTACCTCCCGTGTTTCACAGGATATCTACGGAGGGGGGTACGTGACTATTTTAGCTGAGGCTATGGGCCTCCTGACCGGAGAGATTACTGATGATCTCGCCTGCTCTGCCCGTGCCATTCCGATAGATCTAGCAGTCCTGCAGCGCATGAGGGTCGCTGCCAGGATCAATAACCGGATGACTCTGAGAAACCCGGACGGTACAGTATGGGCGCCACCGAGAGTGGTTGAGGAGGGAGCAGCAGGAGGAGGAGCTGCAGCAGGAGAGGCAGCAGAGGAAGGAGCCGGTGGAGGTGCCCCAGAGCAGGGACCCCCTGAGTTTACCATCGAGGATCTCTTTGGGACGACACCACCTCCCCCACAGCAGCCAGCCCAGGTTTACACGAGAGATTATCGGTCTAGGCTAGGGAGGTTGGAGAGATCAGTCTCTGCTCTGGTTGATATGCAGCAGGAGGCGAGGGAGATTCAGAGGGCTAAGTTTGCACATGCCGAGGCTCACCGTCAGTATATGATCAGCATGATGCAACTTATCGCGGCAGATACTTTGACTTCTTCACTGCAGATACCTCAGCCGCCCGCTTATCCGCAGAGGCTCCGGGACTTCACTGATGGAGCCGGGCCTTCGCAGCAGCCTCCGCCATAGTATTGTTTTGGGATAGTTAGTTAGTAGTATTTTCTTTGTATGTATTTCTAGATTAGTTTGGCTGTACAATTTTGTTATGTTGTAGTACATGCCACATTTTGATGTGTTTGATGTTCTTGTACTTATTTAGTCTATCTGTATGACATCAAAACACTTGTACATATTCGGATATATATTTATTTTAGTTCAGTTCCTTGTGTTTGCCATAACTTGTGATATATTTTTTGTCCCTCTCTATGTTTCACTTTTGTTTGAGTTGTTGTTTTGCAAGAATATTCGTGATATCTTGGCAGCTCAGCTTAACTGTGGGGAGGAAGCCAACGCCTTCAAAATTTTGCAAATACAGACACGCACTTGCTGTTCAGGGAGTTCTTAAAGCTCTTTTCTCGCACTTTATCGCTTACTATTAGTACATTGGGGACAATGTACACTTTTAAGTGTGGGGAGGGGATTAATATAACATGCCTGCTTTTCTGTGTCCTGTTGAAAACTCTTGAATGCTAACTATGTTTTAAACCTTAGAATTGATTTAGGCGTAAATTTTTCGCAAAATTTTATCATTTTGGACATTTTTAGATCTTCTCGCATGATAGACTTTAAACAAGTGACATTTCAGCTTTTATGAAGTAGATTTTGCACAAATACTTGAGTTTTAACAATTGTTTGACTTCAATTGCACAAGCCACACCTGATATGCATTCCTGAGTATTTGAGCCACTACACTTCATTTCTTACATAATTAGCTCAAGGAATTGCTCACTTTTTTGCAGATTGTTGCTTTGATTGTAGAACTTGCTTACTATTATGCATGTCGAGATCATGAGCTAAACTGTTGCAGTTAAGTGATAAAAGCACTAGGAAACCCCAATTCAGCCTATATACTTTTGTTTTTAGCCAATTTCTATATTTTTCCCCTAGTTAACCAATTTGAGCCTAAACCTTTCATTTCTTTACCCATGCTTATCTTGTTTTAGTCTATTTTATTTTTAAGTTTCCAGAGTCAGTTTGATCCATTTCATGCAGCTTAGTTCCGTTGTTTTTTGTTCGTCAGTTGTTCATGCACCAATTAGTGGGATATGAAAAATACATATGTCCCTTGGTTTGTTCCGTTTCATGCTGCATACAGCTGAGTTATCTGAGAAAATCCAAAAAAATTAGAAAAAGAGAAAATGAGAGATTCAGTTACTTGAAATGCTTTCCTTGGCTATTTTTGAGCCTGTCATACATTGAGTAGTAGTTATTTGTCAGTATTACCTGGTTGTTAGCCATCATTTAGAGGATTCTGATTCCACTTCAGCTTGATGAACTGTTCTCTCGCCAAAAATATTGTGATATTCCTGTACTCCTTCAATAATAGCAGCTTTAACGGTTTTGAACTTGATTTCTGGATTCTATTTTATCCACTTTTATATATTCCCATTCCTACCCTTAGCCCTAGCCACGTTACAACCCGAACAAAGTCTTCCTGATAACTGCATATGTTTATGTTAATTGATGGAGATGTGATCTGTGATCAAGCTTATACTAATATTTGCTTCAATTTAGCACACGTGCACTTATATACTTAACCCAAATACACATTGAGTGCTAGAGTGATCTCCGGTGAGGTATGAAGTCAGATACTTGTCATAATTCATCTATGCGTGTTAAAATCTTCTTTTCATGGAAGTTTGTTTTCGTTGCTGTGTTTGGCTGTGTGTTATGCTTTTAGATCTCTTCTATGTCGGAATGATACATGTTTGCACTAATTTGCTGCCTTTAGAAATACTTTGGTTTTAGCTATTGCATTAGAGTTTGCGTGAGGACAAGCAAAGTTTAACTGTGGGGAGATTGATATATGCGTTTTTATGCCTGTTTTACATGCTGAAATACCCCGTACTTAGCCCAAATACAAGGTGATTGCTCCTATTATTGATATAATATGCTTAACATTCACCATGCAGGTTAAAAAGAGCTTTAAGTAAGATAAAGGGGCAAAACAAGGGAAGAATAGAAGAAAAATGAAGATTGGTGAAAAAGTCCTCTCTACGGCCATAGAAGATATTGCCTACGGCCGTAGGATATTATTCTTCTAGAAGATGTAAAAAGCCCCCCTACGGCCGCAGTAGATATGTCCTACGGCCGTAGGGACCCCTAATCAGCAGTAATCATTTCCTGGCAGATTTCTTGCGTATGTCGGATAAGTAGCAGAATATTGCGTGTGGAGAAACTCCATTCCAGCCATCCTACGGCCGTAGAGGATACTTCCTACGGCCGTAGGAAGTTCTGTTACAGCACATTAAATGACAGAATCTGCCATTTGCACAAGGGTTCCCATTTTTCACCACATTTCGGACCAACACCCCCAAACACTCTCTCTAAACATCCTAACACTCCAGGGGACTTCTCTTGGTGATTCTAAGGAGGAGAGCTTGTATTTGAAGGCTTGGAACAACATCTTGGAGCTTGAATTCATTAGTTTTATCATTGCTAGCTTGGGCATACTCTTTCCATTTATTATTTCAATCATGTACCCATGTGTTCCAGATGTTGTAGTGCTAATATTATTGTATATGGATAACTAAACTCATTTCACTTGGGCCAAGATGATTATTGGCTAGTTATGACAATATATTTGACTTTTATGTTGACTTGATTCATATATGCGTGTTTGATCTTGAATACAAATGTGTTTTTATCAACTTAGAATGTCTTATCTTACCATGTTCATGTGGGATAATGTGTATAGGATAACTCCTTCATGTTTAAGCATGTGGATATTCAAGAATGATGGTAGATTTTTTTAATTCCATGTTAAGTTTGTTATTAGAAATGATACATCTTGCATGGATGTCATTAGATATCATTGTTGGGATATGTTTTGAATCATTTCAGGTTCATCCATTAGTGGTAATTTTATTCATATGTTGGTTTTATGCATGCCTTGTGATAACCGATGAAAATATAATCATTTGGTGTATTTTTGGATCAAACATGCTACTAATAATTAAAGGATTCACAAACATGTTTGTTGGTATGTTTAGATGGTGAAATGAACTCACATGTATGCCTTTGTTATGCTTGTCTTAGTGTTCAATATGCATATCACATGATTCATGTTTTAAGAAGTGTTGGCTATACTAGAAATGGTAGGTTTAACATGTTCATATCTTTAGTAATCATGTGGCTAAATATTAAAATCCCTTAATTGTGAGGTTTGAGTTTAGAGGAGTTTGTGACCCCATTGTACCAGTTTACATGTGTTTATGATCTGAGATTAAAGTTTAGATTGTAATTTGTTGTTGAATGTCTTTATGTTAGATTTGAATGTTCTGTCGTACTAGTTCCTATGGCCGCGGGAAGAAATTCCTACAGCCGTAGGATAGTACAACCTACTACGGCGATGTATTTACTACGGCCGTAGAAGGCATTTTCACCGCAGTGTGCTGTTTTTGCTTGTTTTAACTGATTTTAACTGCTTTGACACCTTTTTGGGTTCTGAGGACTACTGGACATGTCATTTGAAAAGATGTTTGTTTTGGTAGTCTGATTAGGACGCGATCTGGTGGATCTGTAGTTGAATTCTGATATGCCGTTGCTTGCTTAATCATGTTTAAGTGTTGAATCTGAGTCTTGATAACTCGAGTAATGATTTGTGCATGATAATGTGGTTTTGTTGAGTATTAGAACAGCATGCTATGTGCTCAATCTATTCAAGTCTTCATATTATGTATTGTATTGTGTTATTGCCATAATTAGTCTCGATGATTCGAAAGCCTGAGTAGTCTGTTATGCTGCTAATTACCTTCGGTGTTAGTCTATGTTAGTTACTGTAGTTCTTGATTAATTTAGTTCATTCTGTTACTTGCTTTAATTACTTCTGCTGATCAAACAACAATGAGACTTAAGTATTGGTAGCTTCCTGTCCTGGTGGAACGATATCCGGTCTTACGAAGTCTATACTACTATTGACCAGGTTATACTTTCTGAGTCGTGTGTAGTATCTGCTTAGTAACATCGTTTTTATAAATTTAAAATGAGGTTGTGTCACAAGATTTTATAACAAGAAAAACCGGCAGTCCGTAGCACACCAGTTCGACATTCAGGGCTGTAAAAATCTTGATTGGTTATTTATTAACTGAAAATATCTTTATAATAATGTTAATTTTAGAAACAAAATTAGTCACTAAATTTCATTAATCTTATTAAGACTAGCCGTTGTAAGGTGGCCAGCGAGTTGTGGGACTCAGACGAAAATAACCCATCCCCACACCCCCACATTCTACCAATCATAATTTTAACATTTATTTTTTCTTTTATAAAAAAATTAAAAGGAAAGGTGAAGGGAAAATGGAATGTATAACGCTTGTAGTGGGTAAGGGGAAAAGAAGGGGAGGAAAAATGATGTGGCGCTGATGTGGCAGTGGGTAAGGAAAGGGAAGATAAGGAGTATAACGGATAACCTAATATTTCTGGAGTTTATGACTAAAATAAGGTTTCTTAAAAAAATATTTACCACATTAGGGTTATTTTAAAAATATTTACCAAAATAGTGTTACTATATCCAAACACCACCTTAACTTCCACCCAAACACACTAAACTCTTCCAACTCACTTGAAAAAGTTAAAACCCTTTTCAGATCCCAAATCTTTCTCACAAAAATGGCACTCCCTGCCGCCCGTCACCACTGCCACCGGACATTTATCGCCGGCCACCACTGCTACCCCGACCACCAACAAACCTATCTCTCTCCTCTTCTTCCCTCTATCTCCTCTGTATTGCATACAGATGCAAGATACGAGTACAAATTGGAACAAGGAGTGGTTTTCCTTCAAGGTTTTGAGGCGGCGGTGGTTTTCCTTCAAGGGATTGAGGCGGCGGTTGTTTTCCTTCAAGGGTTTGAGGCGGCGGCGGTTTTTCTTTAAGGGTTTGAGGCAGCGGCGGTTTTTCTTCAAGGGTTTGAGTCGGCGGTTGGTTTTTCTCGACGACTGAAAGGGTTTGAGGCTGCGGGTTTGTCATCGTCGACTGAAAGGGTTGGAGGCGGTGGTTTTTCTTCAACGGTGGTGGTGGCCGGCGAGTGAGAGGGTTTCTCTGCGACGGCGAGCGGTGGTTTTTCATCAACAGTGATGGTGGCCGGTGAGAGAGGGTTTCTCTGCGACGGCGAGTGAGAGGGTTTCTCTATGATGAGTGTCTGGCGGCAGTGGTGGCCGGCGATAAGTTTCTGGCGGTAGTGGTGGCCGGCGGCAGGGTGGTGCAATTTCTTGTGAGAAAGATTTGAGATTTGAGAAGGGTTTTAACTTGTTTAAGGGGGTTGGAAGAGTTTAGTTTGTTTGGGTGAGTTAAGGTGGTGTTTGGGTATAATAACATTATATTGGTAAATAATTTTAAATAGTAAATATTTTTTTAAGGAACCCTATTTTAGTATTAAACTCAATATTTCTGTAGTTTCAATATTATATCTCGAAAAACTAAAAAAAATACAAACTTCAAACAGTCAAACTTGAAATCAAAAGAACGTAAATGCTAGTAATTTGTTTGCAGACTGAAACTCATTATGTCGTCATTCCTCAACAAATTCCCATTTGGCTCGTTCATCTTCTTCATACACCTGCATATATATCTCCGTCTTCAATTCTGCAATTATAATTCAAAACCCACTAAATAAACCATGAATCTTAACCGTGTTCTCCTTCTTTTCCTCTTACCAATCTACATTTCTGCAGAATGTAGTTCCCAAATTGATTCTGGCAGCGAAGAAGTCAACAGCAAGTCTCAAGCTCTCAGACTCAAATTAATCGCCGTCGCTTCGATTCTTGCCGCCTCTGCCACCGGCGTTTGCATTCCTCTGTTCGGTAAAATGTTCGAATCCCTTCGCCCGGAAAGCAACGTGTTCTTAGGGATTAAGTTTTTCGCTGCCGGTGTGATTTTAGCCACGGGTTTTGTTCATGTGTTTCCGGATGCTAACGAGAGTTTGGATAGCCCATGTCTTGGCGAAAAGGGTTGGGGCGATTTTCCGTTGGCGAATTTTGTGGCTATGGTGGCTGCGGTGGCGGTGATGATGGTGGAAACGGCAGTTACAAGTCTGCTTAACAGATCTGGCTATAGTAATAAGGCAGCGGAGCATGGCGGTGAAGATGACAAGCATCACAGTCATATGCATCTTCATACGCATACGTCTAATGGCCATGCACATGTTATCGATCAGGATTCCGCCACCACCCTCCGCCACCGGATTATTTCGCAGGTTCCATCCACCATACAAATGCATTTAAGCGGTCAAAGACACTTAAATTAATGATAAAAAGTCAAAATAAATAAATGTTTTAATGATTTAAGTACTGTAAGATTACTATTGGTTGATCTTTTTAAACCCACATTTCTCTTATATAATTACAAAATTGGATTTATTTACAATATAAACAGCTGAAAGGAGCATTAAATTGTATTTCTTTATATATATATTACTAATTGATTTTTTAGCCTTGTATAAAATAAAAAACTAGAATTGTCTTGCAGGTTTTAGAAGTGGGGATCATAATACATTCAGTAATAATTGGAATATCATTGGGGGTTTCAGTGAATCCCAAAACAATCAAACCACTTATTATTGCATTGAGCTTTCACCAAATGTTTGAAGGCATGGGTCTTGGAAGCTGCATCACTGAAGTATATATATACCTTATCTTTAACTCTAGCTTTCTTCTAAAATTTACTTAAGATTTCTAAGGAAAGGTTTATTTCTAAAGAAGTAATGTACTTTGCAGGCCAAATTCAATGTTAGGACCATAGCAACAATGTCGATCTTCTTTTCGGTTACAACCCCGATAGGTATCATTATCGGGTTTGTGATCTCAAACACGTATGATGAAAATAGCCATACGGCTCTCATTGCACAAGGCACACTCAACGCGGCTTCTGCTGGGATACTTATTTATATGGCACTTGTGGACATTCTTGCAGTAGAGTTCATGAATTCAAAAGTGCAAACAAGCTCCAAGCTTCAAACCCTAGCGTTTGTTTGTCTTCTTTTAGGGTTAGGTTGCATGTCACTTTTGGCCAAATGGGCTTGATCCTCATCTTGAAGGTTTTGTTTTCAATTGTTCTAGCTAATTAAGGGATCAATATAACCAAGTATTTTCGATATCAAAAGGAGGTTTGATTGCTTAGCGTCACTAGCAAGGGGTTATACGAAGAGTTTGTGTTTCCTTTATGGGTATGACAAATTCTCTGTTGAAATTTTGGTATTTGGTTTAGTTTATTATTTGAATTTAAGTGTATTAGAATTTAGGGTTGTTAAATCGGGGTTTGAATTCGGGTTAATAGGTCATGTATTTACATGTGGCCGTATTTTCTTGTCATTTTCGGGTCAACCCATTTTGACCACTTTAAATTCGTGTTGAGTTTAGTTCGTTTAGCTTTATTTCATGTTACGTTCAGGTTGTGATTCGGTTTCATTCACTTTACCGCAAAATTAACGAATCTTCGACTTTCAGTATGACGGTTAAAAAATGTACATACCCATATAACCTAATCGAAATAAGTTTTGACCAATCGGTATTTTGTATTTGATTATATGTTATAAAGTTTAGTGGTTTTAGTCGGATAAACTAATATTTTATCGGTTCAGATTTTCTGTTTGAAATCTATATCTTCAAGGTATTCTCAAATAACCGTAGCTATAGTTAAAAATTATATGAGTTGTACAATTTTGAAAAGATAGATATACAAAATTGTATTATTTTGACAATAATGTTTTTTTTTATGAAAATGTATCATTTTGACAATAATATATAAAAATCGTGCGTATGAGTCTAGGAGTATGAGATTTCCTTTTTCAATAAAAATATGAAACATATAAAGAACAAAATATAACCATAAGGCCAAAATCTCTAATAGCGGTGCGTGTTGATAGAGGTAGCGATGTTCGTTGAATAGTTAAGACGAAGAAGATGGCGTGGAGAAACGACCGGTTAGACTAATCTAAAAATGGAATTTTGAAGGCATAAAAGATGAAAGGAGAGAGATTTTAGAGATAGAATTATATAGGAGGTTAAGGTGGCAGGTAGGGGTGAACATGAAATCCTACAAACCGACCGACAATCCAAACAAAGTTAAGTGGCCGGTTTGTAAAGTATAATGTCACATTGGTGGTTTTTGATATGTAAACCAAATTTAATGGTTTATTTCAACTTTTTTTTAGGAAATAATTCACATAAACCAATGAATTAAGCATGTTTGTGTTTAACTTTTAATTATGCTATAGTTTTGTTTGTTCGAGATTGAGTACTTAATAATAAATGTTTGTAAAAAAGGGTTAAAACATAAACTTAAGCTATTATAGATTTTTATGCACACATAAATACTTTTAATTATAGATGTGAATCAAGAATTACATGTACAAGAAAATGCAAATTCCAATTACAATAAAAGAAGACAACAAATTGTCTACCAAGTAGTTTTTCTAGGACAACTAATGTCCAAGAAGTTTAACACATGAACAAGTTTCTACACTAGGCTAGCTTAACTCTACTAACTTCTTTTGCTTAAAAACTTGAGCTTGTTTTTCGAGTAAGATTCCAGTGAGTTAAATTCGGCGAGTAAGTATGTTGGAATGCATGTTTATATATAGAGTAGTCTTTGGCAGCTACGGTTGAAGGAGTGTTGGAGGAAAGGTGGTATAGAAAAATACTATTTTAATCATAAAGTGAGTGGGGGAAAAAGTAATATTATTTTAATCGAGTTTTCAATTAAATAATAATACTTTTTTTAATAGTAAACCCCACTAACAATATAATAATACTATTTACCATACATTTTTGCCAAGTAAAGATCAACTTCCATTTCCATGTTTTGTACTTTAATCAACTACCACGTCCTTTCAGATTTGACTTTACCAAATAACGACCATACTCTAGTACGTGATCAGATTTTCATGATCTTCTTTCAAATGTAACTTTAATTTTTTTTCACAAATTAAAGTTTTATCCTTTTTATCCCACTATATGTTACAAAAAGTTCATTTACTTTTACAAAATAAAGACCTAAGGCCATAACAACAACACATGTTTAGCCTTTTGACTTAAAATAATTACATAAGAAATAGAGTACACTGACAAACAATATAATTCAAATTCGCGACTAAGCTAATCGACATGTATTATAATCACAAAAATGAGTTTCTCAACCTAAATGTTGGTTACTCAGCAAATTACTATAATGCTGAGTTGATAACAGATTGCTTAGCTAATTAAGTGGTACTTAGCTAATTAAACTATTAGACTAATGGTAGAGACAAACTTATTAACTTATATGATCAGCAGACCAAAGCTGTTCAAGTAATCATTTAGAGTGATGAGCTTATCAAAATAAAACTAAGTGTTGAAAGATGTACTTAGCTGATGACTTAAGATACTCAGCTGATAAGTTTTGTTCGTCAGCTGATAGTCTTGGTCACTCAGCCGATAGATGAATTCGCTCAGCTGATAGGATAACTTGTATCAACTGATGGTTTTCTACATTGGTCTTTGCCTTGACTGATCTCTGATGAAAGCTTCATCTAATCCTTTTAGAACTTAGCTAATCTTAGTTGATACTTCTATACTTAGCAAATTTCAAGTCAAAATCTTAACAACACTATTACGATAAATTCATAGTCTTACTAAAGGTTTGGTTTTGTTATCATCAAATTCTATGTATTTCAATAGATAGATTCGACAATAACAAACACGACTGAAGAACTCACGAAGTGATTACACTCTCCACACACTTATGTGTTTTCAATCAAATTGAATATATTAGACAAACAATAAACACGCGTAGTTTGAAGAAAATTTTACCGACAAGAACATCAAGATCCTCAAGCCAGCCTCTCCTCCACAGACCCATCAATTTCTTTCCACCTATAAGTACATTGCATCTACTTTAATTTAACAGCAAAGAACTCAATTTTCACATGACATCCTACTTTCTTTTTCCTTGACCAAACTAAATTTCGCTACATTCCACTGCCTTAATTTTGTCATTCAAGATTCCACATCCTAAGGTTCTACCACTTAGTTGATCAAACAAAAACCAACAACAACACATAAAACATATAAAAACAAACAACAACCTCTCAACTAGCTACCTTTCACTACCGTGACCTAAGGAGAGTTTCACCATAGACAAAATTAATCAAAAGCAACATGGTGTCTCACCTAGGGGAGTTCTAATCAATTGTTCACTTGTGATTGTCGAACCCCACATAACAACAAGTCGATTATTCACTTGTTTGTTACTTTAATTAATCATTTATTCGCACTGTTTGTTTAAATCCCTTAAGGTAGGAAAGCAAATTTGATTGTCGACAATGGCAGATGGATGAAGGCATTGATCAATGGTGGCAAATGTGTAATATCCGTGATTCGCAACAATAATGTAAACATATTAATAATAAAGAGTTCAGGTATTTTTATATTCTTCTGGAGCATTTAAGATATATTGTTTAATTAGAGGATTAAAATGTAACTTTAGGAGTGGGAAGGGTATTTAAACTCAATTAGGGCACAAAGCCCAATGTTCTAATGTGCACAGTCGTGATAGCATGAGTGTGTATATAGGTGTGTGAAGGACGCGAGAGTTCAAGGAAGAGGGCAGCGATTTCTACATTTAATCAGCTGGATTTCATCCTATAATCTTGAGGTATGAATCTGTAAACACTTTTGGTCATTTTAATAGTGACATTACAACTTCTAGGTTCAAAAATCGTAGGTTTTGAATTGGTCAGGTGTGTATTCGTGAGTTATGTATATCCCGAGAGCAATATTGGGACTAGATCCTCTCTAACTTGATGAAAATGAAATTAATTATAGTAGGGTTTGGTTAAATGATGTTTCTAATGTTTTGCAATGGGAATTTGTGATTTGGTTGAGTTTTGAGCGAGATCTGATTGAGACCCGTCGACCGGGTGTTATAGGATCGCCACATTCATTGTGATGAATCTCCAAGGAGTTGAGCATTTAGCTCCTCAATCGCCAGGTGTGCTTTGAAATCTGTGTGGATAGACAAGTGTTGTGTGTTGGATCGCCAAGTTCAAGTCTTGAATAGCTAATTATAGATCTTGAAGAGCCAAGTACATACTTTGAATAGCCAAGTATGTTGTCATAAATAGCCAAGTGTTATGGATTGCCAAGTATAATGGAATAACCAAGTGCTAAAAATAGCTAAGTGCAACGAATAGCCAAGTTTTGAATCGCCAAGTGCAAAATGAGACTTAGAAAATTTGGGTGTTTGGTGTTTCGATTGCCGGGTGGACAATTAATCCTGAACTAGTGGTGATTGATATGATATCAAAACCTTACTGTAGGTGATTACCGGTAGACGCAATCTCCAAGATATCTTTGTGGTATTGTTAATTGTGAATTGAGTTGCGGGCATGTGAGTTACACTAACTTATTTATTATTGTAGTGTAGATGTAATTGTTGTATATCTAAATGTGTGTTTGTTGTGTATTGTTGATGTGAATAGAAGGGATGTGTAATTGGAGTGAAAACACAACTCGGATACAGAAATGATGTAAAACCTTTGGCGTGCCTTGGGTAGTCAATTGTGATCATAATGAGACGTAAACCCCTAGGGTGCCTTCAGTATTCAGTTAAGAAGTGAAATCGTTACCAGTGCAATGCTTCGGTAATATGTGGATGTTATGATGTGGCTATTGTGTTAATGTGGTAACTTGTAAATACCTAGCGTGGTGTGTAAGTTTATGTGCTCGCTAAGCCTTATGCTTACTATTGTTGTTTTATTTATTTCAGGTCGACTGGACTGTGAGGGAGCTCGAGGACAGTGACGGCAGTTGATTACAAAGAACGTTTTTAATAAGTTGATGTTCAGAATACTTGAATTTTAAACACTATGTAAAGAAGTTTTGTAACTAGAATTAATTGAATGAATGGTTGCATTTACTCTGTTGGGTTTTTTTTTAAAATCTGGGGTTTTACAGGATGGTTGTCGGATCGCTTGTCGTCACCCATAGTCATAGAAGACCTAGAGGTCGAAACTCTAAATTGCTTCTTGGTGGTGATTGGTGATGATGGCGGATGGCCTGAGGCTCTTGACAGTAGTAGTGGTCACTGGTGGTGGTAGCAGGTGGGTAACCGGTCAATTATGGTCGATGTTTTGAAGATGATCAAAGCATTTTTGAGAGATGTAGATTGAAATACCGAGAAAGAACAAAGTAAAATGGGGTGGGTAACCTTAAGATGTTTGCCTTTCTTTTGTAAGAAGAATCTCTTAAATAAAAAAATTAGGATGAATGCCTTTAAAAAAATTAGGATGAATTACAAGTAAATGACCAAATCGTTCCCACACTAACTGACAACTAACGATAAAAATTTCAAACATAAGTTAAAAAACCAAACAAGTAACAATTTAATTATGAATAGTAATCAAGGTATATTTATTTCTCATCTTAAAAGACTAAAACAACAATTTTAACCAAATCACATGGCCAATTATGTATCTTATATAAACTTTTTTTTGAAAGGCTCTTATATAAACTATTTAATAATGATTGACATTTGAACAATTCATAAGCATAGGTCTAGCTAGTTCCACCAACCACGACCTTAGGTTAAGTATCAAAAGATATTTGAACAATTTTGTAAACTTGCTAGCTGATACTCAAACGATCGACCGAGAATTACTCAGATTGTAAACATTGGCTACAGTGCCTACATTGGAATACTATTAACTTGTATAATACATAACAAACATTTTATTATTATTAGAGTAGTTTGGATATGGATTAAAATATTTACATTCATTAATTAATATAAAAAAAGAACATTATATTCTTTTAAATCAATACATGACATCCAATTTCATGTTTGCAACAAAATATTTTTGTTTGACAACAACCGCAATTTTTATTAAATATAAAAAGATCAGGAACTAGCAAGAAGCTAGAACCCAACAAACAACTAACTACATCAGAATTAAAACTCAGAAACATGGGTTAGAGCACCAATTTTTCCAATCTAATAATTATTTTCTACCACTTGTTAAATTTATCCAGAAAAAGAGTGATGAAGAAGAAGCTCTGCTAGTTTCGATGGAGGGTCTTTCTTTGAACCATACAAACAATTGCACCTTAACTTCCAAAGAAGTCAGCACATGATATAGATAGTTGCTGAAAAAGCTTCAAGACAACCTCCTTTGAAACACAGTTCTGAACCCACATAAGAGAGAATCAATTGTCAAATTTAGAGGCCGATTAATCCTCCACCATCTACATACCTCACCAATTAGAGAATTTGCCACCAAGCATTCAAGAAATAAGTGTGATTCTTATTCTTCCACCAATGAACATAGTGGACAGATGAGAGAGGCAATAGACATACCTCTTTTACATAGATTTGTAAGAGTTGCTAACCTCCAGTGTTGAAGTTTCCAAACAAGTATGTTGACTTTACCAAGAACCCACTTGATCCAATTTGTTTTAAATCCTTTGTTATTCACTAGGAATTTGTTATCATATTCCTTCCGAAGAGAAGCAACCGAGAAAATCCCATAAGGGTCCAGCCTTCATAACCGTCTAACATTACCTTCTCCATCGTTTCCTTCTAGATCCTGCTGAATAGATGAATTGAGATCAAGATTAACCTCCGTGAAATATTTTTCGAAAGCAACAATATGCTTCCATACACCACGTCTTTTAGATGTACGTGGGTCAACTCTGGTTGACCTATGAAAACCATGCAGGGAGATGATAACCGAGCGCCAAAGGGCCTATTTTTCCGTCTTCACCCTCCACCACCATTTTGCCAACAATGAGAGATTTAACGCTTTTAAACTCCCAACACCAAGCCCTCCTAAATCTTTAGCAGCCATAGTGTCTTTCGAGGAAATCTAAGTTATCTTTTTTTTCGTTTTCATCACATCCCTAAAAGAAAGTATTCCTTATCCCTTCTAACTGAGAAATAATTGATTCCGGGAGTTTATATAATGAGAATAAGTAAATACCCAAAGAACCCAAAACAGACTTGCAAAGCATCACTCTACCCGTGGCTGAAAGTAAAGAAGCTTTCCATCAAGAAAGACGTGCTTGAAATTTTGACACCAAAGATTTCCAAGATGCATTCCTTTTCATAGAAAGCCCAACAGGAAGACCGAGAAAAATAAATGGTAATTCTCCGCTATTGCAATTTAAAGAAACTGCCAGTTCAATAACCTCATGTTGTGGTATCCCAATACCGTATCATTTTGTCTTTTCAAGATTAATTTTAAGGCTAGATGATATATAGAAGCACCTTAAAATTCGTAGTAAATTTAAAACATTTCTATAAGACCATTGACCTACAAAATAGCATCATCAGCATAAAAAAATAGAAAGAACTGGATCTCCGTTTGACAAACTAACACCATCAAAAATACCACCAGCTACTGCTTCTTAATTTTAATGCCACATTAAGTGCCTCCATTGCAATTATAAATAAGAAAGGAGCCAAAGGATCCTCTTGACGAACACCCCGAAACATCTGAAACTCTGAAGTGGGAGATCCCTTTAATTATTTGATGATAATATAAGGTACCCTAGATGTTTGATGATAATATAAAAGAAACACAATCCGATTTAATTAACGTGCGTGTGTGTGTTTATGTGTGTGTGTGGCAGGGTGCATATGAGGAATTCATGGGTGGGCAATGACATTGAAGGAAGGGGAATTGGACGGCTCAGATTGGTTCTTGCGGTTCTCGCACTAAGAATGGTTCTCGCATGAATTTTTTCCTATATATATATATATTCGACGTACGAGAACCGTGAGAACCAATCCGAGCCATCCAATTCCCCCTCCTTCAATGTCATTGACCACACATGAATTCATCACATGCACCCTGCCACACATGATCCTCTCACGCTCCACATTCATGAGTTCCACTTTATCAAATCAACGGCTAAGATTGGTTCTCGTAGGCTCGTACGAAAAATAATTCTCGTTTGAACCGTTCCATATATATATATATATATATATATAGGGGAGGGTTCATGCGAGAACCGTTGTTAGTGCGAGAACCGCGAGAACCAATCTCGGCCGTTCCTTGGATATGGGAAGTTTCATGGATGGTGAGCGTGGACTGTGGAGGGATAGAGTGTAGCAGGGTGCATGTGAGGAATTCATGGGTGGGCAATGACATTGAAAGAGTGGGAATTTGACGGCTCAGATTGGTTCTCGCGGTTCTCGCACTAAGAATGGTTCTCGCATGAACTTTTTTCTATATATATATATATATATATATATATATATATATATATATATATATGGGAGGGTTCATGCGAGAACCGTTGTTAGTGCGAGAACCGCGAGAACCAATCTCGGCCGTTCCTTGGATATGGGAAGTTTCATGGATGGTGAGCGTGGAGGGATAGAGTGTGGCAGGGTGCATGTGAGGAATTCATTGGTGGACAATGATATTGAAAGAGGGGGAATTGGACGGCTCAGATTGGTTCTCGCGGTTCTCACACTAAGAATGATTCTCGCATGAACTTTTTCATATATATATATATATATATATATATATATATATAAACTTCTAACAAAGATAAAAGGTTTAAATATTATAATTTTCTATTAATCAACTCTCGTGGACAGATTATTACAAATAGTAGTATATGTACATACTTGACTTCAGTGTCAAAACAGAAATTTCAACACATACCCATTACAATATAAATAAAAAAACCCCTAATTAAAACACCAACAAAGAATTCTTGATATCATACCCCATCTTTTCTAAATTAGGGTTTATAGCAAACTGAATCATGGGCGGTGGTCCGCATGCTAAAGCCAATGTATCCCCAGAAACCTCAGGAATATGTGCTCTCATTATCTCCTCAGTAATAAACCCTTCACTGTATTTCCACCCTTCTCTTATAGACTTTCCAACAACATACCACACTTTAACTCTATCTGGATAACTTTCAGCCCATGCATCAAGTTCATCTCTCAACAGTATATCATCTTCTGTGCGATTTGCATACACTACATACATCTTTGTATCATCTTCTTGATCCTTCAAGATGGCTTGCATCACTTGATAAATCGGCGTTATCCCGGTTCCACCCGCAAACATGGCTAGCTTCGTGGCGAATTTTTGCTTCCCGTGAACCGAAAACGTCCCCTTACCCATGTACTCAATGTGACCCAATGGACCTTTGATGTCGAGTAACGAACCAAGTGGTAGCGACTCGAGATACTGCGACATGAGCCCGCCATTCGGGAATTTCGGTTCGACCCCTTTGAAGTAGACTTTGACAAGTAACTCAAAATACCCAACTTCATCAATTGTGCTTGTGGGTGTGTAAGCTCTCATGCAAAGCTTGTCATCAATACTGGCACATAAGAATATATGCTTACCAACTGGTAACCCTAAAACTTGATCCTGTGAAGGTAGAGCAAACCGGAAGAGTCTTACATCATGAGAAACTGATGTTTTTGAAATGAGTTTGCATGGAATCTTTTCTCGTGGAATTAGGGCTACACTTCTTGTGGGTACGATCTCTTTGATTGGGGCTAAGTGTGACGACATATAGTTGGTGGCACCATGGACCGAGTTGTTTGGTGACGATGCAGCTGAGTCTGAACTGTATCCCATGGTTATGAGTTCACCAATTCTATACTCTTCCAGAAGCTTCTTGGCTTTATCAGAATGGATTGCATCGAACTCTTCTGTGCAATCCGTTCCTGCATTCATGAGAATGCTGTCACTACCGCCAGGGTGGTCTTTAAGAAAGGAGGTGCAGTCGTAGATGTGACCATGGACCACGATCCAAGCTGAGTCGGGTGAGTTGTGTTTCTTGACTTCGGACATTGTGTAAGTTAAAGAAGCAGTGTTCATGAAAGGGGAGGAAACACTCTTCTTTAGGGTTGGATGTGCCAATTCTGATGAAATTTCGAGATGCTTTTCACGAGCCATCCATCCACCCGACTGGTTTCCGGGTTGAGTCGGGTGCTCGAACACGATCCCGATCTCGCCTTTGTGTGGTTTGCACATGTTGGTTTTCACTCGGAACCAACAGTTGTTCATCATACCCTGTATTGTATATTATGATAAGCTTATATAGTTTATACAATCAAATAACGTATCATACTTTATGTATGTATATTTAAAAAACTATAAACAGAAATAAATTTCATAAGTTGTGTTAAACATAGTTTTATAACGACACGAAAAAGAAATCTTTTAAAGAAACCTTGTAAATCAATTTTTTTAGAGATCGAGTTACTCAAATAACAGTACATGTACATTCGAAACCCGACTAACCCAAAACTAATTAACTCAAATTATTTAGGTTTTTTTTATTGAATTTAAGGTGTTGTCAATTAAGTTACATTTTTTTATAGACACATGTTATATCAAAAATTATAGTCATACTTATTATAATGTTAGAAGAGTCATGATATATATTTTTAAATTTAATAAAAGAAATTAGAACAAATAAAGGAAAAGGAAAAGGTTATCCTTATTTTCTAAGAACCACAAATCAGAATCATAGGATCATGCATGATGTCAACAAGCAAATGTCACAACTTCAATTATTATATTCCACTTTAGTTATGTGACATAAGATGTAACAAATTCTAGATATATCAAGAACTATGTTTTATTTATTCTAATTCTAGTTTATATATGATATTTGCCGCTAGAAGTACTTGCCGCCTTTTTATTTGAGGATTAAAAGAAACAGTATTTTTATCATTTATCTGTTTAATGATTTAGATACCGTTACGAGTATAACATCATTTAATATAGGTGCTGAAAATAGTATGATTGGTTTCTGAAGACGAGAAATTATGAAAGGATTGATGAATTACGTACCATGAGATTCCAAATGAGTTTTTCGGGTTGGGTATTGAGGGTCTCATCCCAGGCTCGAACCGCAATCTCTTTCGCACCAAGAAGGTCCAACACTTCAACCTCTAGAGACCAAAAACACCAACACCAATACTTCCCATACTTGTTTGGTTTTTCCTTGTGGTCAAGGTTACATACGTTCCACGTGTCACCTCCATCCATTGTTACCTCAACACGTGTCACTTTCTTCCCACCTCCTGCATATCATTTAATTATTAGTATTATATTATATAAATAAATATATATTAATATAATATTAATATTAATATAATATAAATATAATAACAGCCTAAGAATTGTGGGTAGAGTAAAATTACATGGTTTTTAATTTTTAAAAAATCATAACCGTAATTCATGGATAGAAAGTTAAAATTTAAGTAAAAAATAATTAAAATGAATTTATTTTGTAAATATGGAAAGTTGATTAAAAAACATAAGTTATTATTATTATATTTGAAAATTAAGTATTATATATTTTTAATCCTATTTATCACCTTAAGAGCTGTGATTATAATACCTTAATAAATAATTATAATGGCTTTGTCTAACAAAAACTCAATCCCCAAACTTTGCTTTCATTGACCCCTGAACCCTTGGATACTAAATTATAGTGGTCTTCTCTTTACATATTTAACAGCTTATTGCTGTATTTAATTGCAAATAATTAAATTCTGTTGATTAGTTAATTTCGTAGAGAAAATATGTTTCGCTAGCCAAAGGTAGAAATTAGAAAATATGTTTTAATCTTTGATTTATAATTAATTAAGATAGTATATATTATTTTAATATTTTAAGTTTTATTAAAGAATAATTTGATTTGTATAAAAATATTTATTTAACACAGACAAAACGTCTGAAACTCTGAATACATTAGTGTTGGATGCCTGTTACTTTCTCACATTTCTTCTTTTTAGGTACGAGTTTACTTGTATCTATCTTTCTGCTGCCTTGATGGTCATTGTCAATTTGTCATTGGTTAATAAATTCTCTAATCTCATGAGGACACCCACCCCACCACAAAAACAAAAAGGAAAATGTTATTTTTATAATTCGTTTTATTAAAATTATTATAATTTATTTTATATTAAGTTCAACACTTATTTTGATTTACAGATTATTAGGATAACTAGAAAATTTATTAAGAGGTGTACAACTCTTAAACAAAGAATTAAGAGTAAAGTTTTATTTTTTTTCATTAGTTTCGACACTTATCTTGTCTTGTAAATAATAAAATAAGTAGAATACTTTATAAGAAAATATAAAACATCTCCAAGTTGTTTATACTTCCTCCTCTCTGAAGTTTTTACTTTTGCTTACAAAATAATGATCTATTAAGTTAATTAATTCTTTCTACTTACCTTCACACTTAATTTAGACGGATCTGTTTACCTTAGTAAGTAAGAGAATATAAAATATCAATTTTTTAGATCTTTTTATCTATTCTTCTATTTAATAAATCAAGACAAAAGTTATAATTAAAAGAAAAGATTAAGAAAGACAATAAGTAGATGTTATATGTTATCATTAATAAGTAATATAATTAATTAAGAGGATAAAGTGAAAAAATATAAATTTAACAGCTCTTCAAGAATAAATTTAATGTAATTTTTTAGTTTTTAAAACTGATATCTTCGTTTTACGCATAGAAGATCTAAACCCAATTAAAAGATAAGTATAAAGACTATGAAAAGTTAATTATAAAATATGAAATATTATAACTTTTTATTGCCATCCATCTAACTGCTTGGTTATCATTTTCCTTAGTTAAAAAAACAACTAGCATATATTTATGTATCACTTTAATCCTATTTTATTACAAATTAATTAAAGAGTATTATAATGACTTAATTAATCGTGTCTCTAACTATCACTACGATCATTAATGCTTATTATATTGACTTTTATCAAGTTGTCGCTCCTAAACCTCTCATTAGTTAACTAAATATTCGACTGTTTCACGTAAAGTAGCTTTTTTTGCAAGTTGTCATCCATGTGCTTTGACTAAAACTTTTAAATCAAAAAGAGAAAAAAAGCTACCAATCATAGTAATAACATGTTACCTATAAATTACAAAAATAAGACTACCATTTACTTTAAAAAGAAAAACAAAAAAAATGACATCTAATTATATTGAGATCTGATTTCTTAAAGATAAGATTACGGTTTGTAAAAAGTACGAAAGTAGAAGTGTATTTTTTTGATAACATACCCTTCTGCTAGCTCTTTTACTTACTTTGTCACAGACTAATATTCTGAGATATATTTCTTATAGATTTACGGTTATTAACGAAAAAATGTAAGGTTATTTAATATTTAGTCAAAAATGATTTATCATTTTTTTTACAAACATGAGAGTGTATCTTATAAATAAGATCTAATTTTATTAAAATAAGAGACTCACTCTCATTTTGTAAGAAAACATAATAAGTTATGTTCAACTCAAATATTAGATGATTTTAACTCGAATACAAATTACCCGAATAAGCATAACCCCTCATGGTGTAAGGCCTTTGAGTGGTCCAGGAGTTTATAGGCAATATCTCCTCGTGGCATGGTGTTGTGATCACAGAGTTTATGTTCAGCTCGTTTATTATGTACTCTGGCTTATACCACCAACCTGCACCATATGCGTAAGTTAGCATTTTCATTTCTCAATACTTTCTATTTTAATTTAATGTAGTAAATACTTATTCTGTCCTATTTTTATTGTCCACTTTTAACTTTTTAAAGTGTTTTTTTTTACTTTGACCTTAAATATTTTTGTTTATGTTATATAATATTTGATAAAAAAATATATGAATGCATTGTGTTTTAAATGTATTTTTATTGATATAATTTTTATCAAATATTATATAACATAAACAAAAATACTTAAGGTTAAAGTTGAAAAAAAAAAAGATTTGAAAAGTTAAAATTGAACAATAAAAATGAGACCAGGATAATATATATTTAACTAAAATCAAGTATTTTACTAATAGTTTACCTTCGGAGTTGGCTAGCTCTGAGTCTACGTGCGACGGCAACACGCGGTTATCTTTGTAGTGGTAGTAATTCTCCGACTGAGGCGTCGTTACTATAATACGCTTCAACCACTTCACCATCCGTCCACCGATGAATCCTGGAATAATCATCCTCACCGGAAATCCGTGATCAGGGAGTAGCTTTTCACCGTTTTGCATGTATGCCAATATGATATCTCTCGCCGGATCCATTGCCATCTCGATGCTTATGCTTGTTCCGTATTTTGAACCACCGCCGCCGGGGAGATCCTCGGCGCCTTCAAAGCAGACATTCAACGCTCCTTTTTTCCGGCTGTAAATTCCACATCTTTTCAAGATTTGGACCAATGGGACACCTTTCCAGACTGAAGTTGATATTCCGGCGGCACCCCAGTTGAATCCGATTGTCTGCTTTGTCAGATTCTGTTCCTTGCGGCGATTCCCGGCGCAGACCAAGGACGCCGGAAATTCCCGGGTGGGAAACTCTTTCACTAGCTGGTTCATAGTGAAACGAGCGGGTCGTTTGACCAGACCGCAAATCTCTACGGTCCAGTCTTCCCAGCTTGCGTTCGGTACTGGACCATGGTTACGGACGTAGTGAAGCGGGGCTGGTGTGATGAACCCATGTTGCATGAGTTTTGTCAAAGGCGGTTCGGAGTTGAACGGGTGTTTACCGGTGAGCCGAACCATTGACGGGTTCCGCTCGATCCATTGATCGGCGCAGCCCACATCCCGTGGGTCAAAAACGGAGGCTTCCAATTCAGAATTGGACTTTTTAATGGCGTCACGATAGTCATCCTCATCATCATCATCTTCGCTGGAATCGTACAAATCAGCCGTCACCTTCTTAGCCGTCATAAAATCTCGACTATTAATAGGATAACTACAGCCGCGAATGGGTGAATCAGAGCGCTGGTGGTTAGGACTGTAGGATCGAACAACAGCGGCGGTGGCTGATAAGCCATGTTCATGACGAAACTGGCGGTTTTCGACGGAGGCCGCCATAGGTTCTGTAAAGAAAAACTGAAGATTTGGTTACTCAGATTCTCGATAGTTTGTATCCTATGTGCTGAGAAAAGTGAGACACGATTTAGACTTAATAAACACTCTTATATATATAGAGGCCGTAGGCGAATTGAAAAGAAATCCAGTGACTAGTAAAAGATCTGGCAGTTAGTTTATGTTAAACAAATAGTGACGTCTGAAAGAACCATTTATTTACTCATCCACATATATAATATAATATAATATAATATAATATAATATATAGAGAGAGAAAGAGATGAGAGAGAGAGAGAAGACGTGTGGATGTAGGGAGTTTAAGCAGCTCTTGGGAGAAAGTGGAGGTAAAGCAAGGGGTGGGTGGGTGTGGAGAAAATGAAAATGTGTGATCGAGCCACAGGAAGGGTTCGATCGGGACGAGCGACCTTTTGCTAAAAGAAAAAGAAAATGAAAGAAAAGGGATGTGGCAGCCAGGTGAGGAAAAGCAAAGATTGACCAAAGAACAAGGTACCTTGCAACTGGACTAATGCCACTCCAACTATGGTGGCACATAAAATCTACAAATTTAATCTCTTCTTTTATAGATACTAGCATTTTAACCGCGTAATATCGATGCCAAATAGTTTTTGTTTTATAACATGTCGCTTTCAAGAATTTAATGATATGTTATTCGCGTGCTTCAACGTCACCAGAAAGTTTTCTACAGAAACATGTCCCTTTTTTTCAAATTTTCTTTTATTTGTATCTAATTATTTTATTAATTAGAAAATAACTTCTAAAAGACAATAAAATACGAAAAAGATTTATATTGATGGAAAAAAAAGAAGTTAATAAGATTTTAAAAATTATGTTGATTTCAGTGGAATATTGTGTTTATGTGAGAGAATATATTTTAAATCAATATAAAGTCAAAGTAAATTAGAAGAGAGAATGAAATTGTTAAGATTGAGTAAATAAGATTAATTTAGAGAAAATAAATGGTCAAGATCTTGTCTTAATTAAATTTTAAAAACTCTTAAAATTAAAGATAAGAGAGAATGTTGAATGATGTATATAGTAGTATAGATGTATGGGTTCATTAACCGTCTCAAAAGCAAACGTTCAAACGCGAACTGTTTTTCGTACGAGAACTGCGATAATTGTTCTTAACACTATTAATGACTCATGATTAATAGGGTGTTTTGTTAATTTATATATTTACCCAACCGTGAATTGCGTTCGGGTGAGCCGTTATTAATTTACAAGGCTTGATTATATCAAAGTAACCCTCATTAATGTGTCATTAATGAGCCATTAATGTGTCATTAATGAGCCATTAATGAGTCATTAATGAGGCGCCAAAAAATCTTAGCCATTGATTAGTTTTAATCAAGGTCTAAGATTGTTTCTCGCAGTTCTCGTACGAAGAATAGTTTTCGTTTGAACCTTCCCCTATATATATATATATATATATATATATATATATTGTTGACAGAGTAGAGTAAAATTATGTTTTGTCAACAATAAATGTCACGTAAATGCAGACTGAAAATTATGATATGAACATTTGATACGTTTTGATCCGTAAAATGTGATATACATGGAGAAACGATGGATTTTGATTAGCAGAATGTGATACAAAGTAGAGAAACCGCTGAATTCTAAATCAATTGGGAGGGAAAGTCTCATCATAGTCGTTTAAATCTTCAAAACCCGGTGGTTGAGCAACATACACTTCTTTATTTATGAAGCCATTTAAATATACACTTTTGACATCCATTTGATATAGTTTAAAATTTTGAGCGCATGCATAAGCAAGTAAAATTCTTATTGACTCTAGTCGGGCAACTGGAGCGAAAGTCTCATCATAGTCAATACCCTCTTGCTGGTTATATCCTTGGGCAACTAACCTAGATTGGTTTCTAGTTACAATCTCATTTTCATCTATTTCATTTCTAAATACTCATTTGGTGCCTATTATCGTATAATTACTAGGAAAAGGCATTAAATCCCAAACTTGATTTCTAGTAAATTTATTTAATTCTTCTTGCATGGCCATTGCCCAACTTTCATCCTTTAATGCTTCTTTGATATTTTTTGGGTTCAATAAATGATACGAATGTAGTAGAGCTCATTTGAATAGTTTTGGATCTAGTATTTCTCCCTTCTAAATTTCCAATGATTTGGTTGTTGGGATGATCTCTAATTTCCTTTGAGGTGTTGGATTCTTTCAAAATGACTTCATTAATTATGATAGGATAAATAACATCTTGGAGTTTTTCTAACTCATTGGGATTATTTTCAACTGGTTACTTTTCTAAGAGTGACAAATCAAATGTAACATTTAAGGATTCTTTTATAACCATAGTTTTCTTGTTTAGCACACGATAGACTTTACTTGTTAGTGCCTAACATATAAATATACCCTCATAGGCTTTTGGATCAAATTTGGTAAGGTAATCTTTATTATTTAATATAACAAAATTTCTTTCAAAAATTCTTAGATGTTTTAAAGTGGGTTTCCTACCTTTGTATAATTCATAGGAGGTTTTTCCTAAGGAGAACCTGACAGTTATTCGGTAAGAATATAGGTGGTGTTGCTACGGCCTCACTCCAGAATTTTTGTGGTATGCCCTTATCATTAAGCATGACTGAACTTAATTTTTGCAGCTTTTGGATTTTCAATTTTGTAATTCCATTTTGTTAAATATCTTTACCATGGGAAAAAATATGAGATATACCATGCTTATCACAAAAAGCTGTAAATCTTAAATTGTTTTCAAATTCTTTTCCTTGACCGGTTTGAATAGAAGTTATCAGGGTTTCTATTTGATTTTGAATTTATTTTCTAAGAACTTTGAACTTTTCACAAGCTTCACTTTTTGATTTTAAAAACAATATCCAAGTGTCTTTTGAAAAGTCATCTACAATGATCAAAGTGTAGAAGCTTCCACCATAACTTTGAACTAGAGAAGGACCATACAATCCTATATGAAGTATCTCTAATATTCTCTTTGAGGACTTACTAATTTTTGTGTTGTTGGTAGATTCGTCTATGACACATGTATCAAATAAATGTTTATCAAATTTTAGTTTAGGAAAGTCTCGAACAAGTTCTAACTTACATATTTTCTGAATTGTTTTCATAGATGCATGTCCTAATCTTTTGTGACAGTGTGTGTTGATCAATTAAACAAGTAGGACAAACTTGGATAGATGCACAATCATTTGGTTCATAGGTATGTATCTCATTCTTTCGATTTCTTTTAATTAAAATTTTGTCAATTTTAGATACTAGGCTATGTTTTTTAATTTGTGTGTCTTTTAAGGAATTGTCACATAATTTTCCTATACTCATGAGATTAAAACTTAGATTATCTATATGATCGATATCTGAGATAGTTAGGTTATTATGACAGATGTTACCTTTACTAATGACATTACCTCTAATGTAGCTACCAAAGATTACTTTACCTCTGTTGCAGTTTGTGTATGAGGTGTGTTGGTCCCTTAGTGAGAAGGTCAACAAGCAAGTAATGTGTAGAAGGGGATTGAATACACTTTCTGTGGAAAATTGAACAAATCAATAAAAAGTGTTAACACACATCAAACCACAAGAATTGAATGCTTTGCTTTTCATTAATAAGAAAATGATTACAGACTCTATCAAGTAAGCAACACTTGATATGTAAACACCTAATGTAAATCAAATCTCTCAATCTCTCAAACTTTGCTATCTATAATCAACTTATGATTATAGATACTAGACGACTCTCTAAACATGATTTAAGCACAGATTGAAAACTTATCAATTTCACAACTAATGTGAATATTCGAACACACGAATAACTTGGCAATCTGTGAGTATCTTGATCACGTTGAACTGACAAACAATGAATCAAGATTCGTAACACATACGATCAATGTTGAGGCGAGACTGAGTTATGGCTCTGTAACTCTTAGTCGTAGTAGTCGTACCTCAAAACTTATCAGGATGATAAGTATTTATAATCCTGTTCCTACGGATCCTAACAAACTAGAACTGATCCTAATTTGCTAACTAACTAACGGATAACCCGGAATCTTGAATCTTCTTATCTTGAGTCTTCAATCTTCAATCTTGATTCTGGAATCTTCTTATCCTTGCCGTAGATATAGAGAGATAAAAGATAAATTTAAAACATATTTAAATTCTCTTTAAACTGACTTCTTACTCGGACTGAGTTACTCAGCTTGAAACTCATCAAGTTGAGTTCTTCGAGAATAAACTCAAAAACAAACATGAACTAACATGTATAATAGTTAACTCATCCTTAGAAGTCCTAAGAGTTAGCTATAACTTATTTAGCAACTCTGTTGAGCTGACTCAGTATACACGCTGAGTCACTCAGCTTGAAACACATCAGGCTGAATACTCAACCTATACCTTAGGTGACATACACAGCTTATCAAACATATTGATAATCTTACTAAGATATAGTCTAAGCTGATCGAACATATGCTCAGCTTATATTCAGCTTATGCTCAGTCTGAAACACTATAAGTGTTCAGTTTAATCAAAATACAAAGGTTTGATCACTCTAATCATGCACACTTAGTGCTTACAAAATTAGAACTAATCTAATTTATACAATATAACTAATCTATTATCTTATGAACTCAGGATGTAGAAGTTCCCAGTTTATGATTTCTTTGGTAATTTCGTATAGCAACTTCTCAACTTCTACATTCCCTTTGAGTTCCTTCTGTTGGACTTTGATGATCTTGTTTAGCTTGTATTTCACAAGTTGGTTTGAACTATCACCACCACAACAGCTTCAAATATGTAAGGCATCCTTAGTTTTTAAATAGCAAATTTCATTCAGCTTGATAAAACTAGGTATGCCTGCCTGATCCTTAAACATAAGTCCCTGAACTGGTGCATCAATACTCTGATTTTCTTTAAACTCTACACCTTCAGGAACTTCAAATAATTTCTCCCATTGCAGACCAGGAACTGGAACATATCTCAGTTCCTCAGCTCTATTAATCAGCTTAGAAACTTCAGCAAAGATCTCTCGCTTGATTTGGCTCCGTTTGAACTTCTTGAGCATCATCATTATCCTTTTCCATTCTATATAGCCCATCCTGTGAACAAATCTCAGGTCCACCCCCATTGTAGACTTATCATCAAATTCAAAGTTGAGGATGATGGCTCCATCAATTCTGCTCAAGGTCATGCCTTTGATCTCTTCACTGACGCTCCTTCTGAAATAAACATTCTTGAATCTCTGCATCTGTGTATAGGATAGGATCAGGTCTCGGACCAGTGTAGTCAGCTTCAGCTTGAGCCAAAGATTTTCTCTGTTTTTCCTTTTCTTGGTCCTTTGCCTCCTTCTATTTTCTCTTTCTTAGCTCTTCAAGTGAAATGCCTAACTCATTAGTTTCCTCTTGCTCGAGCATTTCAATCATAAGCCTTGTGGCTTTTTCTTCTTCCGTTTCTTCCTCAGTCTCAGGAACACTGTCAGCTTCATCTTCAGATTCAGATTCTATCACCTTTTGTTTCTTGGCTGCAGGTTCCTCTTTCTCCAGCTCCAGCTCCCCCTCAAACTGAGATTGCCTCTCTGCTCCTTTTGCTAATTCAAGTAAAGCTTCAGCTTGAACCAACTCAGCGTCAGCTTGAACCTTCTCCCCCTTTTTGTCATCATCACTAGGGGTTGAAGTATGTCGTTCAGATAGGACAGCAACCGCAGAGACAATCTCTTTAACTTCATTAGTCAGCTTCTCAAGTCTTTGATAAATCTTGCGTTTGTTCTTCTTCTGCTTGAGATGGAACAGACCAAACTGAGCTGCTAAATATTGCTTTAACTGTTGAATGCCTGAGGAGGCAGATGCTTCTGGAGGAGACTGATCCTTGTCCTTAGACCAAAATGTTTTTCCTGTGATGAAAAAGAGTCAAGTAGAACAGTAGGTGAGTATGTGGGTGCATCATCCATGGGTTGGTGTATACCCTCCAACTCATGTGCACCAGATTTTGGACCATGTGATTCACCTTGGTTTGTAGATGAAACATTGACAGGTCGTGCATGGGGGTGTGAGAAGTGAATAGAAGTAATAGGGCTCGAAATGTGAAGTGTATGGGTAGGTGGTTGGCTTATTGGTTTGGAGGGGGGTAATTGACCCTGGGGATTGGTCATTCTTTCAATGTTACCTGAGTGTGTCTGCTCAGGCATGGTAACAGGCTCTCCCATGGCTCTGGAGAATGTGTGCTGAGTAGACACCACACCTGGTTTTGGCTGTTGGGTTAATATGAGCCTCGAGGTTGACACCTTAAGAGTAGGCGTCTCCCCCTCAACTCCTGCCAGGGGAGGGATCAGTGTGATCTCAGTTCCAGTGATGCCGATAGGAGTGGCACCACCTTTTGCAGTTTTACGAGTATAGGTTTGGATTTTCTCCTTAGTAGCAGTGGGCACACTAGGGGTGGCTTCAGAGTGGAGTTCAATGGAAGGTGAAGAGATGGGTTAGACTGGGTTGGGTGTACCACAGTCTTATCTCCAAATGACGATGGAGAAAAGTGAGAAGAAGTTGAGAGAGGAGGAGTTGTACCTTGTCTTAGTCTTGCAACGAATGCAGACTCTGAAGATGACTTAGAACCAGAGGGAGAGGAAGGCTCAGCTTGAGCTGTCGGCTCAGCTTGAGCTGTCTGCTCAGCTTGACGATTTGGTTCGGCTCCAGATGCTCATCCTTGATCCAACTCCTCAGCTTCACTGTAAGAAGCGGCTCCCTCAGCTATCTATCGCATTGGGTCACTTAGACCCACCTGCTCTGGGAAGATGTCATTGTTGAACATCTTTGAGTTGAGTGCTGGGGCAGGGAACACATCTTGTCCAGCTTCATAATGTTGTTCTCCCAACTCAGCTTCCACTACCAGGGATAAGTACCTTATGAATGGTACATGGAGATCCCTTGGTGTCTTCACCACTTGGGATTTGAGCTCGTTGAAGATTAGCAGTGCGTAGTCCAGATTTCTGGCATGGTACATGTTGTAGAGCAGCTGCATCTCGAACTCATTCACCTGATCCAGGCCTCCAATCTTAGTTCCCAGTGAATGAATCACCGTGGACACCATGAAGCCCCAACAAGTAGGAAAAGTGGCCTTCTTTATAACACCCTCAGTCTGCGGGTGACCCATGTTGGGTAGGACTGACCTTGCCACTTGCCTAGTAATAGCAGCTTCGAACATATCACTTTCAGGGAGTTGAAGAACTTTCCTTAGCCGTTGTACAGTTATGACAACTGTTCTATCCCCATTTAGAATAGTGCCATCGATCTCTCCCCTGTTCTGGTCGTAAGTGCAAGTGTACCAGAACTCCAACAGGTGTTGTGGAACAATGTGCAATGGTGCTTCGGAGAAGGCAAATTCTAGGGGGCATTTATGAATGTAATACACCCATGCCTCATATCCTCTGCCTTGTTTCTGTGCTGGAATTGCAAGACAGGCCCGTTGGTTGTTGATTCCGATCAACGACGCTCCATTGTTCCGAAACTGAGCACCTCGTACCATTCGATCACCGAGAATAAGAATGGTTCCGTCCATCATTAAATTACACAGAGTAACTTTTGAATGTGCACTAAGAAAATTAAGATTCGTGAGCGTTCTGAAAATCGCACTGAGCAATTTAGGGCTTGAATGTGAACGGATGATTACACGAAGCAAAAGAGGTGTTTGCGAAAGGTATGAGAAGGTGAGAAGTTAGAATTGTAATCGTAAACTTCTCTAAACCGGTTATGGTCGGTATATATACCTTTCTGAGGAGAGAGAAAAGTTACCGTTGGAATCCCTTTTTATCCGTTACGCCGAATATTATAAACACTGATGTATTATACCAATACACAATTGGTATACGATGCGATTTGAGACTGACTCAAATACACATTGACATATGAATTAATGACACTTAGTAATTAAATCATTGTTTGGACACACCAAGCTGAGTAAACTAATCACTCAGCCTAAGTCAAGCACACATCTTGAGTTGATCACTCAGCTTGAAATTGAAGCTTAGCTTGAGTGGAGCACACAGCTCATAATTACTGACACATAGTCAATTTCATTTGAGACTGACTCAAACTCATATTCTAACTACACTGAGTAGTTGAAGTATGTTTGGAACTTACCAAACGTGTGAACCAATCACACATATTAAGTTAAGGACATAGCTCAGACTCAATGACACTTAGTCATTTCTGTATAACACTAACTCAAACTTGTGAACTTATTATTCAGGTTGACATGTTTTTTAGTTTATGAAAACTCATTTATAAACTGTTCACTCAGCATAAGACACGTAGTCTTTGTCAAACTGAAACTCAATTTCTAGACACACAGCTAGGGGTTGAGCATACCCAATTCACTAAGCAGATACATAAATCTCTTTTCATCCAGTGGTTTTGTAAAGATATCTGCCAATTGATCATCAGTGGAGATAAATTTGATATCAACTTTACCTTTTTCCACGATGTCCCGCATGAAGTGATGTCTAATTTCAAGGTGCTTGGTTCTTGAGTGGAAGACTGGATTGTAAGTGATGGCTATAGCACTTTGGCTATCACAAAAGATAGGAGTTTTCTTGAAACTCATACCAAAGTCCTGAAGCTGATGTTGCATCCACAAGATTTGAGCACAACAGCTTCCTGCTGCAACATACTCAACTTCAGCAGTTGAAGTAGCCACTGAGTTCTGTTTCTTACTAGTCCAGCTTACTAACTTCCCTCCAAGCATTTGACATCCTCCGGTTGTTGATTTTCTATCTAACTTGCATCCAGCATAGTCAGCATCTGAAAAACCAACTAACTCAAATCCAGAGTCCTTTGGATACCAAAGGCCTAGATTTGCTGTACTTTTAAGGTACCTAAAGATCATTTTCACAGCTTAAAGATGTGATTCCTTAGGATCTGACTGATATCTTGCACAAACACATGTAGCAAACATGATATCAAGTCTACTAGCTGTCAATAGAGTAGTGAATCAATCATTCCTCTATAGGTAGACTGACATACAGACTTACCATCTGAGTCCTTACTCAGCTTGACAGCTGGTGACATGGGTGTTTTCATGGTTGAACTTGAATCAAAACCATATTTCTTTATCAAATCGAGAACATACTTACTTTGATTGATGAATATTCCTGGAAATCAATAAGAAGTCATTTCCATCCAGTCATGTGCCTTGAACATCCACTATCCAAGTACCATTTACTTGAACCCTACACATGATATGAAAACTAAACACATTATTTTTGTTTGGGAACCCACTTCTTGGTGGGTTCAGATGATGAGCACTTAGCATTTTCATCTTGTTGAACTGACTGTTCTGCTTGAGCAGGAGCTGAGTCCTGTGTAGGCTGATCAGCCTGTTCTTGTTCAGGCCTTGAGATTTCATTGTCACAGTCCTTGGCCTCATGACCTCTACTTCTGCACTTGTAGCATCTCCATCTTCCAATGATTACTGGAGGTAGAGTGTCTAATAATCCTTGTGAGAACTAGCTCTCAGTCTTAGGATTATATGTAGTGGATAACTTTTCAACTTCCTTTGCAAGTTGATTCACTTGATGCTCACTGACTTTGGACTTACCTTCGTCAGATCTTTGTTTGTTATCCTTTTGATTAGAAGCTTGACCAACAAACTTCTTTTCCATGACTTTGGACTTACCTTTGTCATGCTTTCTGGACTCACCAATCTCAACATGTTTGGACTTACCACTGTTGATCTCCTTGGACTTACCAAGGTCTACAACTTTGGACTTACCATTGTTGTGATTTGACCTCTGAATTACAGTGGTCTTCCTATTCTGTAACTTCTCTCTGAGCCAGATAGAGAATGTTATCTTTTGAAAGGATTTGGATTAAGCCTTTCTATGACTGAAGTTCTTCGAATAGGCTGAGTGCCTAATTTGTCCAGCACAGACTTACCATGCTGTTTGGATGTTGAGCACTCATTACCATGATCTTTGGCCTTTACAAACATATTGTATTTAAGGTTTTGACCATGTTTCTTTTCTGAGGCTGACTTCTGAGACTCAATGTTGTCTATCTTCCTCAGAGTCTGTACTTGCTATCTCATTCTCATTAGCTGCATAGGCTACGGATTGATAGTCACCTCCAAGTACAGCTTGTACCTGTTGTGGAATTTGTTGGTTGATGCACTTTTCAGCAAGCCTTGATGACTTACACCAAGATTCAGTGACCTTTTGAAGTTGGTCAGCTTTATCTTTGGCTTCCTGAAGTTTCTTCACTTAGAAGTTTATTGATGTGTCTTTGACATTCAAGATCACACTGTGCTTTCTTACCAACATCAATGAGAGATTGATTTTCCTTAATCTTATTCTTTAGTTTAGTTATCTCAGCTTTGAGGTCCTTTTGAGACTTAAGGCCAGTCTTGAAATCATTTAACAAATAATCGAATGCAAGACCCTTTTCTTCATCGGTGTAAGAGTTGAAATTACTAACCTTGTACATGGAAGCAGGATCCCAATCACTAAGCTTGCTATTTTCCTCAGCTTCAAAAGTTGACTTAGACAAACCATAATCAACTTCATCAATTTCAAACTCTTCATCTTCTTGAGCCATTAGAAAAATATCATCATCATCTGAGGTACATGATTATGTATCCTAGGTTTCAGCGTAGAGTCCTTTGTCTTCTGGCTTTGCTTTCTTGAGCTGAATATATTTCTTTTTATACTTATCAGCTCTATAAGCATTCTTATCAGCAACTGATGCTAATTCTTCCTT
The DNA here is from genome assembly GCA_947179395.2 of Pulicaria dysenterica. Classification (NCBI taxonomy): domain Eukaryota; kingdom Viridiplantae; phylum Streptophyta; class Magnoliopsida; order Asterales; family Asteraceae; genus Pulicaria; species Pulicaria dysenterica. The sequence continues at coordinate 54,662,868 of OX359293.1, forward strand.
CTTTAATTTGCACTCAGCAGCAATATGTCCCTTCTTCTAACAGTTGAAGCACACAGCCTTCTTGGGATCAAAGGAACTCTTCCCTTTTCCCCTGTCAGATCTTTCTCTTCTCCGTTGAGCTCTTCTCAAACGTCTGGCTAACATGGCCATCTGCTCAGTGATAGTTTGAACATCATCAGTATCACCTGAGTCTGAGTCTGAGTGGTCAGCTTGAGATTCTGACTCAGTCTCATATTCAACAACCAAGGCCTTGGAACCTTTCTTCTTTTTCTGTGCAACTAATGCAATATCAGCTTTATCCAGAGAATCCTTAAGTTGTTGTTGAGAAGTTCTCTTGTGCTCTGTGATCTATGTTCATGATTGAGCAAGAACCCATAGATGGACTGTAGGTTATACATATGTAATGTTCCTCCAGCCCTCAGTGTTGTGGTTACTTCATTGAACCTTTCTGGTAACATATCCAGAAATTTCAGCACAAGTTCAGTTTCATCTTTCTTAACACCTACACTTAGCAGGTCATTTATCAAGCAGTGAAACCTTGTGAACAAATCAGGCAAGGTTTCATTCTTCTTTGAAAAGAAGTTTTCATACAATCTATTCAGGTGACTCTTCTTTTGCTGCTTGACAGATTAGTGCCCTCATATGTAATACTTATGGGGCGTTTGGTTCGTGGTATTTCGTAGGATTTCAGGGGAATGGGATTTGAAATCCCTCCAAATCATGTGTTTGGTTTGCAAAATGTACATGGGATTCAAATTCCCAGGATTCTAAAGAATCCCACATGTGAGGTATTTTTCAATCCCTCCATCTACCATGGTATTTTGAAAACCCTCAATTGAGGTATTTGCTCCGGCGACTCTCCGGCTACAATTCCGGCGAACCACCGTCGGAATTCGTTTGCTACGCTGACATAAACCGCCGGCGCCTTCTTCGTTCTCGTCAACCACCGCCGTCGTCGTCAGAAACTGCCACCACTTCGAAGAAACCACCGCCGGAGTCTTCGTTCTCGTCAATCACCGTTCGTTCTCCCTTCGTCAACCACCGTCGTCTATTCGTCGTCCTTATCAACCACCACCGTTCATCGTTCTCCCTAGCGTATCCCAGATCCCAGATCTCTTTTGCAAATCTCTCACTGTATGCAAGATCTCGTTGGTCAGGGCATTTTCCAGAGCACTCTTTGCCTTGTCATCCAGATTGAACAGTTTCCAGTCCTCATCTGTCTAGGATGCAACAAGCTTCTTTACTTCTTTTTCACTTCTGTCTGTTTTGTCAACGGACATATCACTGACAACAGCAGAAATCTTGGGGATGATCGGTCCTTTAGTGATGACATCGGACATACGATTGTCAATGGACTTGAGGAAAAGCATGGCTCTGAATTTCCCCATAGGATAGTCAGATCCATCAAAGATAGGACAGCCCTTGGCAAACATCTTAGGAAAGTTTGATGAATTGTTGCTTGTAGACATTGTACTTTCTCATAATCTTGAACTTTCAACGTATGAAATTATTCAGCCTGCTCCGATACCAGTTGTTGGTCCCTTAGTGAGAAGGTCAACAAGCAAGTAATGTGTAGAAGTGGGGTTGAATACACTTTCTACGAAAAATTAAACAAATCAATAAAAAGTGTTAACACACATCAAACCACAAGAATTGAATGCTTTGCTTTTAACTAATAAGAAGACGATTACAAACTCTATCAAGTAAGCAACATTTGATATGTAAACACCTAATGTAAATCAAATCTCTCAATCTCTCAAACTTTGCTATCTATAATCAACTTATGATTATAGATACCAGACGACTCTCTAAACAGGATTTAATCACAGATCACAACTATTGTGAATATTCGATCACACGAATAACTTGGCAATCTGTGAGTATCTTGATCACGTTGAACTGACAAACAGTGAATCAAGATTCGTAACACATACGATCAATGTTGACGTGAGACTGAGTTATGGCTCAGTAACTCTTAGTCGTAGTAGTCGTACCTCAAAACTTATCAGGATGATAAGTATTTATAATCATGTTCCTACGGATCCTAACAAACTAGAACTGATCCTAATTTGCTAACTAACTAACGGATAACACGGAATCTTGAATCTTCTTATCTTGAGTCTTCAATCTACAATCTTGATTCTGGAATCTTCTTATCCTTGTCGTAGATTTAGAGAGATAAAAGATAAATTTAAAACATATTTAAATTCTCTTTAAAGTGACTTCTTACTCGGACTGAGTTACTCAGCTTGAAACTCATCAAGCTGAGTTCTTCGAGAATAAACTCAAAAACAAACATGAACTAACATGTATAATAGTTAACTCATCCTTAGAAGTCCTAAGAGTTAGCTAGAATTTATTTAGCAACTCTGTTGAGCTGACTCAGAATACTCGAACATATGCTCAGCTTATATTCAGCTTATGCTCAGTCTGAAACACTATAAGTGTTCAATCTGATCAAGCCTCATAATTCTGTTTAAGTTATCTTTAGAACACATCTTACAAACTTAACTTTGTCTCATCAAATCTTAACTGATGAGATCATTTTCCCAACAAGGTGAATAGTTTTTGTTTCCCGTTATATGCTTAGAGCATTCCCTATCAAGAATTCACTCATAAGTGTGTAGATGTTCTTTGCCTACCTATGAAGGTTCAAGGGGTTGATAAATTTAGTACCCAATGTTTCATAGGTCCATGATTATTAGCATCAAACATCCCTATTTTAATTCATTTATATAATTACGGAGAGGTTTTAGAATGATATGTGAATTTATGATTATTTGATTTGATCTTTGATTTTTGTTTATAAAGGCGAGTATCAAATTTAAAATTCTTTTTGTTTGTGAGAACTGGTTTCTACCTTATGCCAGAGGGATTTTCTTGATAATGATATGTTTAAAAGCGTTGGGGATTTTTGTTTGTCATTTTGACACTTTTGAATGTAGAGAAAGTTCTCTTCCATGTATATTTCTTTGAATGGGTAATATCGGTTTTGAATGAATACATATGTGATGGAGGACGTGATTTAAATGAGTTAGGTTTCAAAACTGGAATAATGTCTTGCCTCACTGTCTACCGCGGTCACCCGGAGGAGTATTCAACCATTTTCTCACGGTCGCAATGGGATTTTTGGTGGTCGACCGTGGTGGTTCAGAAGTTAATTTATTTTTATTTTCTGAAATCTCCTTTCTAATATTTGAAAGTTCTTTTTCATTTTTAACCAATAATTATTTCAATGTTTTAGTTTCCTGTTTTAAAATTTTGTTTTTCTTATTTGCTTTAAAAAGGAGTTTTTCACTTTTGTGATACTTTTGTTCAAAATCATCATCAAGAGAATCACAACTGTAGTAAGAGAGATCTAAGTGTACCTCCTTTGTTTTATTGATCATTAGACAAGTTTCCTCCTTATCAAAATCTTATCTTATCTTAGGTTGGTATTTTTCTTCACTATCGAAGGTTGAAGGTGCATTGTGCAGTTGATCATTTCTTGATGTCTCCTCTTGTGTGTCTTAACATGATTGTTCTTCTTTGATCACATCATTCTGAATGTTTGTGAGTGGTATGTCACTTTGGTAGGTTGATGTTAGTTTCTCCCAAATTTCATTAGAGATTTTGCACAAGAAAATTTTTCCATATTCAATCTTTGGAAGAATAGTATAAAATAGTAGTTTGGCTTCACTGTTTTTCTTAAGATGGGATAAATCATTTAAGGTTAGATTTGAATGGTCTTTTGGTTGAAAATCACCGTTTTCAATGATGTTCCAAAGATTATAGTCGTTTGCCTTTACATAGGTTTCAAAACTTTGTTTCCAGTGGTGAAATTTGCTGGAATCAAATATAGGTGGACTAGACAAAGAGAAACCCTTGTAATAGTTTCTTTGTGCCATAAATCAACTCAAAATTTGAAAAGTTTAGTATCTCTTCTTTTATACATACTAGCATTTTAACGTGTAATGATGCGACAACAAATAGTTTTTGTTTTATAGCATGTCGCTTTCAAGAATTTAATAATATGTTATTCGCGTGCTTCAACGTCACGAGAAAGTTTTCTAGAGATTTATATTGTATGTTAATAATACGTTATGTCGCTTTCAAAACTTTTTAAAATTTTCTTTTATTTGTATCTAACTATTTTATTAATTAGAAAATAACTTCTAAAAGACAATAAAATACGGAAAAGATTTATATTGATGGGAAAAAAAAGAAGTTAATAAGATTTTAAAAGTTATGTTGATGTGAATGGATAATTGTGTTTATGTGAGAGAATATATTTTAAATTAATATAAAGTTAAAGTAAATTAGAAGAGAGAATGAAATCGTTAAGATTGAGTAAATAAGATTAATTTAGAGAAAATGAATGGTCAAGATCTTGTCTTAATTGAATTTTAAAAACTCTTAAAATTAAAGATAGGAGAGAATGTTAAATTATTTATTTAGTAGTGTTAGAATCGTATTATTGTAATAGAATAGGAGTTCTAACAATAGTTGAAGGTGCTTATTGTAAATATACCTTATAGGTATATAAGCCTTGTGCTAGAAAAGGAAATGTAAGGATTGCCTCACAATGTAAGGCTTAACTATGTGTTTTGTAAGGTGAAACGAGATTCTCTCTCAACCTATCATAGTTACATATCGCAATCCTTCAATCTACCGCTTGTTTATCCCTAACAAGTGATATCAGAGCCAAAGGAGTGAAGATCTATCGGATGTTATCATGAACAAATCGAGATTTGAAGATCAAAGGGGTTGTTCATTGAAGAAAAAGGGGCTGATCATATGGGTTTTCAACTCAAGAAGCTATTTATGATCTGAAAATAGGGGTTATCGTTGGGGAATCGAGCAACATCTACTGTTCTTTGATCGAAAAAGGTAAACTCAACTGTTCTATACACGAAAAAGCAAAAAAATCGAAGTTTTCTCGGGTATATTGTTCATGCCTTGAATTTATTGTTTCATCTTCAAAGGCATCATTTTTACGTGAGTTTGGTTCGGAATTTAAAAGAGAAATGGTTGAAAATGTTACTTGAATCAACCACAAGAAAATCGATTTTAATCTGCTCGAGTTTGAAGATTTCTGAAATTTTGTCAAGAACAGTTGGAAAATTGAACACTTCAGATCTAGGATTTTGATTTCAAAAAGGATAAAAACACCAAAAATTTGGTGTTTGTATGTGAAATCAAGTGCTGGTATGGGTGTTTGAGTTTGAGTGTAGAACTTGCACAAGTCAAGATCAAATCAGGTACAAATGGGTAGACACTATTCAGAGTAAGTTCAATAGATCTGATAGTGACTTCTAAGACCCTATAAGCCGCATCCATTCTCTATCAGCCGCATCCATGAGCTATCAGCCGCATCCATGAGCTATCAGCCGCATCCATGATCTATCAGCCACACTATAGGGCTATCGCAAGCGATCGAGTTGAATTTGGCCAAGTATAGGTTCTATCAGCCGCACTGGATTTCAATCGCATGCTATAAACCATTCGCACGTGATTCAACCTGATACAATCGCATGCTACAAACCAATCGCACGCGATTCAACTGGATACAATCGCATGCAATAATCCAATCGCACGCGATTCAATCCACTTGGTCTAACAGGTTTTTCAGACTCGCAATTTTCACTCAAAATTTCAAAATTTTCATCCGAAATGCATTTTCTGATATAGCGATATTCTTCATTTTCAAAAAATTTCGCGCTGACCTAGCAGCTCGACCCCAGCCAGGGGCTCTGCCCCTTGGACCACGCCAGGGGTTGCGACCCCTTGGACCCCGCTATCAGGGGCACTGCCCCCGAACCCCCGTCGTCGTTCTGACTTATTTATCTTGACACCTTGATTCCTAAGTCAATTGTTTGGATATTTTGACCGAGTCAGGGGTTCTCAAAGTTTCAGTTATCATTCTGATGTTTCTAGATTTGGGTTAGCTTTGGGTCATTACTACCATGAACTTAATTCCTAATACCCTATGTCTAGTCATCCTGCCCTTTCCTAACTGATTTTTGGTTCTTCTTTCTTAGTGTCACCAATATCTGGTCTCAAAACCAGATTTTGGCCATCCATTCCTTGTTTCTTTATAATCTTGGTAGTCTTTTATCAGTCAGTTCTGAATTCTCATTTGTCATTCTTATCTTTCAGAATTCGTGTATCGTTGCTTGATTGTCTTAACCAACATCTGTTTACTTAATGTTTTCAAAGAGTTTGATAGATTTTTGTGTGCTTTCGAATAAGGATGTATCCGACTCCCTATTTACAATATGTTTTCAAATCACCTTTTCTATAGTCGTATAGGTTGAAAAGGCTTGAATATGATTTTAGCTCCCTGTGTTCCTTAACGCTTATTTCTTACTATAGAATCCTTATCCGTCCCAAGTTCGTTTGCATCCACTTGTCTTTCGTTCTCTTTGTCACTTGTTGTGATCCGGACTAGGTTGATACTCTTGTACGAGACTTCTCAGATTTTCGATTTGGTTGATGTATTCACTTCTGATCTACATACACTCCTCAACGATCCATTTTGGCTCACAAGTGCTAGAAGCTAATAGACTGATACTTCATAACTGAACATTTTTCATGATGACCAGTCAAGACTTTGGACATCATGAGGGGCAGATATAAAGATTTATTCAGTTGGTTACTGCATGAGACATATTGTACCAGGTATTCAGTCTAGGGGGAGAAGTACTTAGATTAAAGTATACTTAGATGAAAGTAAAAATTTATTCTCGCCCCAATCTTATCTTCAAGGATCGAGAGCAACATTGTAGGGGAGGGTTTCCCCGTTCGTGATTCTAGGGGGAGTAAGCAACATATTCTCTCCTGTTGATGAATCCTTATATGCTTCGGCTGATTGCCCAATGCTCAAGGATCCAATTGCTGAAAACCTCTATATGCTAAATTGATTATATAACCGAAGGCGATCAATGCCTTAGGTTAATGGAGCGTTTCAAGACAATAAGCACAAGACCCTCAAGAAGATGAAAAGATCAACACTCCAATTCATTTTGTTCTGCAACTCCTATTCCATTCCAAAGGGGGAGATTGTTAGAATCGTATTATTGTAATAGAATAGGAGTTCTAACAATAGTTGAAGGTGCTTATTGTAAATATACCTTATAGGTATATAAGCCTTGTGCTAGACAAGGAAATGTAAGGGTTGCCACACTTACATGAAATAAACTATGTGTTCTCTAAGGTGTTTTTGAGATTCTCTCTCAACCTTATCATAGTTATCTTAGCCATCCTTCATTCTACCGCTTGTTTATAACTAACAAGTAGTATAGATGTATGAGTTCATTAACCATCTCAAAATGTATCAAATTTAATATATCTATGTGTGTGTGTCTATATATATATATACATACATATATATATATACATACATACATATATATATATATATATATATATATATATATATATATATATATATATATATATATATATATATATATACATATATATAAGCAAACATTCAAACGCGAACTGTTTTTCGTACGAGAACTGTGTGAACTGTTTTTAACGCTATTAGTGACTCATTAATAGGGGTGTTTTGTTAATTTATATATTTACCCAACCGTGAATTTACTCCTGGTGCCGTCATTAATTTACAAGGCTTGATTATATCAAAGTAACCCTCATTAATGAGCCATTAATGAGTCACTAATGAAGCATTAATGAGACGCCAAAAACTCTTAGCCATTGATTAATTTTAATCAAGGGCTAAAATTGGTTCTCGCAGTTTTCATACGAAAAACAGTTTTTGTTTGAATCCTCCCCTATATATATATATATATATATATATATATATATATATATATATATATATATATATATATATATATATATATATATATATATATATATATATATATATATATATTGTTGACAAAATAGAGTAAAATTATGTTTTGTCAACAATAAATGTCACGTAAATGCTGACTGAAAAATATGATATGAACATTTGATATGTTTTGATCCGTAGAATGTGATACAATTGGGAGGGAAAGTCTCATCATAGTAGTTTAAATCTTCAAAACCTGGTGGTTGAGCAACACACACTTCTTCAATTATGAAGCCATTTAAAAATGCACTTTTGACATCCATTTGATATAGTTTAAAATTTTGAGCGCATGCATAAGCAAGTAAAATTCTTATTGACTCTAGTCGGGCAACTAGAGGGAAAGTCTCATCATAGTCAATACCATCTTGCTGGTTAAATCCTTGGGCAACTAACCTAGCTTGGTTTTTAGTTACAATCTCATTTTCATCTATTTCATTTCTAAATACTCATTTGGTGCCTATTATCGTATGATTACTTGGAATAGGCATTAAATCCCAAACCCGATTTCTAGTAAATTGATTTAATTCTTCCTGCATGGCCATTACCCAACTTTCATCCTTTAATGCTTATTTGATATTTTTGGGTTCAATAAATGACACGAATGCAGTAGAGCTCATTTTAATAGTTTTGGATCTAGTATTTCTTTCTTCTAAATTTCCAATGATTTGGTTGTTGGGATGATCTCTAATTTCCTTTGAGGTGTTGGGTTCTTTCAAAATGACTTCATTAATTATGATAGGATAATTAACATCTTAGAGTTTTTCTAACTAATTAGGATTATTTTCAACCGGTGACTTTTCTAAGAGTGACTCATCAAATGTAACATTTAAGGATTCTTCTATAACCATAATTTTCTTGTTTAGCACATGATAGGCTTTACTTGTTAGTGCTTAACATATTAATATACCCTCATAGGCTTTTAAATCAAATTTGGTAAGGTAATCTTTATTATTTAATATAAAACATTTACTTTTATAAATTCGTAGATGTTTTAAGGTAGGTTTCCTACCTTTGTGTAATTCATAGGAGGTTTTTTCTAAGGAGGACCTGAAAGTTATTCGGTAAGAATATACGTGGTGTTGCTACGGCCTCACTCCAGAATTTTTGTGGTATGCCCTTATCATTAAGCATGACTGAACTTAATTTTTGCAGCTTTTGGTTTTTCAATTTTGTAATTCCATTTTGTTAAATATCTTCAGCATGAGAAAAATTATGAGATATATCATGCTTATCACAAAAAGCTGTAAATCTTAAATTGTTTTCAAATTCTATTCCTTGACCGGTTTGAATAGAAGTGATCAAGGTTTCTTTTTGATTTTGAATTTGTTTTCTAAGAACTTTGAACTTTCCACAAGCTTCACTTTTTGATTTTAAAATCAATATCCAAGTGTCTTTTGAAAAGTCATCCACAATGATCTAAATATAGAAGCTTCTAGAAGGACCATACAATCCTATATGAAGTATCTCTAATATTCTCTTTGAGGACTTACTGTTTTTTGTGTTGTTGGTAGATTCATCTATGACACATGTATCAAATAAATGCTTATCAAATTTTAGTTTAGGAAAGTCTCTAACAAGTTCCAACTTACATATTTTCTGAATTGTTTTCATATATGCATGTCCTAATCTTTTGTGACAGTGTGTGTTGATCAATTAAACAAGTAGGACAAACGTGGATAGATGCACAATCATTTGGTTCATAGGTATATATCCCATTCTTTCGATTTCCTTTAATTAAAATTTTGTCAATTTTAGATACTACGCTATGTTTTTAGTGAATGTGTCTTTTAAGGAATCTTCACATAATTTTCCTATACTCATGAGATTAAAACTTAGATTATTTATATGATCGATATCTGAGATAGTTAGGTTATTATGAGAGATGTTACCTTTACCAATAACATTACCTCTAATGTTGCTACCAAAGATCACTTTACCTCTGTTGCAGTTAATGTATGAGGTGAATAGTTTTTTGTTTCCCTTTATATGCTTAGAACATCCACTATCAAGAATCCACTCATAAGTGTGTAGATGTTCTTTGCCTACCTGTGAAGGTTCAAGGAGTTGATGAATTTGGTACCCAATGTTTCATAGGTCCAAGATTGTTAGCATCAAACATACCTATTTTAATCCATTTATATAATTACAGATAGTTTTTAGAATGTTATGTGAATTTATGATTATTTGATTTGATCTTTGATTGGTGCTTATAAAGGCGAGTATAAAATATAAAATTCTTTTTGTTTGTGAAAACTGGTTTCTACCTTATGCCAGAGGGATTTTCTTGATAATAATATGTTTAAAAGCGTTAGGGATTTTTATTTGTCATTTTGACACTTTTGAATGTAGAGAGAGTTCTCTTCCAAGTATATTTCTTTGAATGGGCATTATCGGTTTTGAATGAATACATATGTGTCGGAGGATGTGATTTAAATGTGCTAGGTTTCAAAACTAGAGTAATGTCTAGCCTCACTGTCGCCGCGGTCGCCTCCAGGAGTATTCAACCATTTTCTCACGGTCCAGGAGTATATAAATATAGAGATATGTGTATATATATATAGGTACATGGGGGAGGGTTCATGCGAGAACCGTTGTTAGTGCGAGAACTGCGAGAACCAATCTTAGCCGTTCCTTGGATATGGGAAGTTTCGTGGATGGTGAGCGGAGGGATAGAGTGTGGCAGGGTGCATGTGAGGAATTCACGGGTGGGCAATGACATTAAAGGAGGGGGAATTGGATGGCTCAGATTGGTTCTCGCACTAAGAATAGTTCTCACATGAACTTTTTTCTAGGTACGTATATATATACTAGTTAAATCCTAGGTTGTGCATACGCACAACCCACAAATGTAAATATTATCTGTTTAAAAGATTAAATATATTATTTTCACAACGGTTGTTATTCTAAAAAAGAAATGCCTAAAATTCATTCTAAAATACTTCTTAAAATTAATTCATTCTAAGATATTACTCAAAATTGATTCAAATATTTTTTTTTCAGAGCCTTCTTCCCATTCTTCAATTTAATGAAATTATAGATCGTTTCCCCGTGAGAATATATTTTGTGTAATGAGAATCATAATCATAATAAATAAAGAATATATCATTTGTTTAATGAGGATCAATAGAAATAAAAGAGTTCTAACCTAGATACGGCACTCATCACATCAAATTTTAACTCTTCTAGGTTACGAGTTGGACCTGTAAATTTATATTTTTACATTAATGGTTTGCAAAGATGAATTTTTTAATCTAAAGAATTTTGAAAATAATATTAATTAAACATTGTATATTATTCTCTAAATGAAATGGTAAACATCATGAACTTGATGAAGTAGCAAAGGGTAAACCCTAACAAAAATAATAATAACTTGCACTTCAGGGCTATGACTATTTTAGTAGTATATTTTATACATTTTTTTATTATTTTTGGTTAAGGTGAAATAGTGTCATACTATTTTGTGGACATGTCTTGGTTGTAGGAGGTATGAGGAGCTATATATATATATATATATATATATATATATATATATATATATATATATATATATATATATATATATATATATATATATATATATAGGAGGGCTCAAACGGGAACTGTTTTTCGTACGAGAACTGTGAGAACCAATCTTAGCCGTCAAATTGATAAGTGGAATTCATGGATGTGGAGCGTGGAGGGATCAAGTGTGGCATGGTGCATGTGAGGAATTTATGTGTGGGTGGTGACATTAAAGGAGGGAAAATTGGACGGCTCGGATTGGTTCTCGTACTTCTCGTACGCAAAACAGTTTTCGTTTGAACATATGCCTATATATATATATATATATATATATATATATATATATATATATATATATATATATATATATATATATATATATATATATATAAATTGGATCAATAAAGATTCCCCCTTAAACAAAGATCCCAAAGTCCCATCCCTGGCCGTTGATCTCGTTTCTCCTGATAAGGGCATGATCGACATTTTAGCCATTTTCAGATTTTGTAGTTACGATTCACATGATTCTTTCCTTATTTCCATATCACGTCCTTCTTCTGGTATACGGATACAATAGTAGCGAATTAACAGAGGCGAATTAAGGTTGTTATCGTTTTTTATTAATCATTATTGCGTCAATTGGTTATCGTCGATGGCTTCCAGCTCTCTCTGCCAATGTCTTATGCAATGATGACGATGACGGTATTTGTTGTATCTATTTTATTTGAATTGTAGTTTGTATGATAATGGACGTATTTTCATGAATTTGGTTAGTGTTGATATGTTTCTTCTTACATGTTTTTAGTTTATGGTTGATTTTGATAGGTTTTTTGGCTTTAATTTTGATAATGGACGTATTTTACTGTATTTGAAGAACGAATATGATATTTTCGTTACTGTTCATTGTGATTCCACTTTGATGGAACGAAAATGATGAAATTCTCTGTACATGTGATACTGTTTGATTAATTATGATTTTATATGTACATGCTGATTGTTTGCTACAAACGAAAATGATGATTTTTATATGTAGATGCTTATAGTATGATATTTTTATCTATAACATGCTGATTGAAATGAAAATGATAAATTTTTTGGCTTTAATGTTGAGTTGTTTTTAATTTATTTTAAACTATTTGAAGAACGAATATGAATTTTTTTGTTACTGTTCATTGTGATTGCATTTTGATGAATGAAAATGATGAAATTCATTGTACATGTGATATTGTGTGATTAACGAAAATGATGATTTTTATATGTACATGTTGATTGTTTGCGACAAATGAAAATGATGATTTTTATCTATAACATGCTGATTGAAACGAAAATGATAAATTTTTCACTGTATATACTGATTATATGTGATGAAAAACGGAAATGATAATTTGTCGTGTACATTCTTATACTATGCGTTTTGGTAGTTGATTTGTTTTTTTATAGGTTTGGATTATGTTCCTGCATCACTTCATATCGGTATTGAACAAGTTGATGCAATGTGAGTTAGATATTGGATCCTAAATGTAGTTGAATCTCAAACTCCTTGTTTAGATATGTCGTTTGATTCAGTGTCGAATGCTTGGTTGTTCTATAAAGAGTATGCTACGGTTGGTGGTTTTGAACCCATTAAATCGTCATCTAAGACCCCTGCGGGTAGATCGTCTGTTGTTGCTGGGATTGTTAAGTCTAAACTTTTTACTTGTGCTAAAGGAGGTAAGAAACCTGTTAGTAATAAAAATGACGTTAAATCAAATGAAAATCAGACTGAGAACGTTGATTTGTCTATTGCAAGTGGTTGTGGTGATTTTATTGATAATTCTAAAGTTGTTGTCAAGGAGTTTAAAAAACGAAGAAAACGATCTTCCAAAAAGTGTGATTGTCCTGCAAAGTTGAAATTAAAGCTGGGTATAGATAATACGTATTATATATGTAAGTTCACGGAACAGCACAATCATTCGTTAGTCCATCCAGATTTTATAAAGCACTTGAATGCTTTTAGAAAGGTTAGCTTTTCCAAAAAAGTATTGCTACATAATATGAATGATACTGGTGTTGGTTCTTCGGCTGGTCATAGGATTTTGTCTAAAGTTTATGGTCCCGAAGACATTGGTTTTTCTAAGACCGATGCGAAGAATTATAAGAGGGATGTGTTGTCCTTTATTGGTGATTATGACAGCGAGATAATTGTTGAAATAATGTCTAAAAAGAAGCAGTCTATATCTAATTTTTCATTTGATTTCTTCCTTGACACCGAAAATGCTCTTGGTTGTTTTTTTGGGCTGATGAACATGCTAAGAGGAATTTTAGTGCATTTGGGGATGTTGTCTCTTTCGATGCTACTTATCGTACCAACAAGTAAGCCTTTTTTTTCCTTTTTGTATCTTTCCCTACATGATTGAATATATATATATATATATATATATATATATATATATATATATATATATATATATATATATATATATATATATATATATATATATATATATATATATTGCATTTTCGTGATACATGTATGATATGGTTTTCATACCATTCACGGGGGTTGACAACCATAAACATTGTGTTACTTTTGATGCTGGAATGTTGTCTAAGGAGAATGTTACATCATATAAATGGTTACTACATGCATTTTCAAATGCATATCCACGTCATCCTCGAATGATTTTGACCGATCAAGATCCGGCAATGAAAATTGCTATAGAGTATGTATTCCCACAGTCCAAGCATCGTTTTTGTATGTGGCATATAATGGAAAAAGTTACTTCCAAGGTATGATGACACGATCTTTGTTATTTTTTTCCCCTTTATACATTGTTTATACTTATACTCAAATTCACCATTTTCGACTTATTTAGTTAATTATAAGCCATTTATAATTATCATATGCAGTAACAGTTTCATCATGTTCAGCATTTGTAAACACATCATTTACAACATCTTTATCATTTTCATCATTTCATCATTTTTAGTATTTTACATACATTGTTTTATACTTTTGGTACAATAAGTAGCATCATTTCATCATTTTTATCATATTTTTTCCTATATTTGTAGGTTTCTATAGACATTTGTAACAAATGTTTCAAAAGCAAAACTGTGTAGAATTGTTTGGACCGACAAGTTGGATGAAGAGGTTTTGATTTTCTTTGGAATGATTTAGTTCAAGAGTATAATCTTCAAGATAATAGATGGCTGAATGATATGTTTGGTTTGAGGAAATTTTGGATTCCTGCTTATTTTCGTAATTGGGAATTATCTGATATTATGCGAAGTTCTTAAAGATATAGTCCGAGAATCACATGTTTAACCAGCTTATGTGTTCCAGTAATTCTCTTGTTGAGTTTTTAACTCATTTTGACACAACAATGTATGAGCAAAGGTTTCATCAGTCGTGAAATGATCACTAAAGTTCGTACACTACTCCGGTATTCACAAATGATTGGGCTTTGGAGGAGGATGCTTCTAGGATTTTTAGTAGGCAAGTGTTTAACGATATTTCTAGCGAGATTCGTTCTGCTTCCAAAACATGCTTGTCTTTATAATTTTCAGATGAGGATTCTTTGAAGAGATTTAAGATAGCTGACACTAGCGTCTTGTCAAATGAAATCGACAAAACTATTGATAGAGACAAGGACCCTAGGATTTTTTACGAGTTCTTTCCCAAGTATAGCGAGGTTCGTTGTTTTTTGTTTATATTACTTTACTTACTTTACTCTTAGAACATATATCTAATTATCATTTTCATAAAAAACATCATTCTGTTTTTTATCTTTTTCAAAAACAAATTGATAAACGTCAAAACATATCTTTTATTTTTCTGCATTTTCACATTCATCGTATATTAAGATGCCATTTTTAGCATTTTCATTTTTTATACATTCATTTTTTTTTGTTTTATAGGTAATGTTTAATTTAGCGACTGAGGAGCTCATATGTTCGTGCAAAAAATTTGAGAGATTTAGGATTCTTGTCGGCATATTTTCTATGCTCTTCGTATTTTTAATGTTAATCAATATCCATGGAAATATATTTGCAAAAGATGGACTAACGATGTTGTTCCTCCTAAAGTTATCCTAGACTTTCAAAATAAGAATCCAGAGGTACTTGAAGATGTTGGTTTAGCTTATGTGATTCGCCGTGTCTATTACCATGTTGAAAATGCTCTGGATAGAGTAATTGGCAACAAAGAGAAATTGTCAAAGTTTTTTAAATCCCAAGAGAAGCTGGCTGAAGAGTGTGCCGAGGATTATGTGGATGATGATCAAATCGAGAATAGAGATTTCATTAGCGAGGTGTTGGGTGTTGGGTGTTGAGCATCCAACTGTTGGATTATGCGCAGAGATAATTAATGGGCACATTGTATCCAATGTTATAAGAGACTAAAGGGTCACACCGCTGCACACCCAATTCGGAACAGTTGGATTTCACCTTTAATCTGTGTGGAAATAATTAATCAGTTAGATTAATTATTAAGGATAATTAATCAGTTGGATTAATTATCAAGAAGAGAGAAATAAATAATTAATCAGTTTGTATTAATTATTAGAAAGGAATAAATAATAAATAGCTATTTATTATTTAAAGAGAATTAAATATTAAGTTTTAATATTTAACGGACCAGTTAATTAATAGTTAATTAATTAACTAGTAAAGTCCAAGGGGTGAATATGAGAAGAGTTGAAAGTTTAATTAAAACAAGCGGGCTTTTAATTAAACGGACTTAGGTCCAAGTTAATCCTTATAAATATATCCTTAAGGCTTAAGGATTAATATATGAAACACAAGGGATTAACCCTAGCCACCACCACCTCTCTCTCTTTCGATCTCGCCCTCACTCTCGCAACTCTCTCTCGTTTTCTTTCTTGGCGTCGAACACAAAACCGAGAAACACAAGGAGTGTGTTTTCGGTTTTAGGTGGATCTCGCATACACACATACATTCTCGATCTCGAGTATTGTTGGTTGGTGATCCAGGAGCGGTCTAGCAGCCAGTTCCAGTGAGGTGCAGTAGTGGTGGACTATCTTTAGCAATCCTAAAGGTTTTGTTCAGGTATAATTCTATAACCTTATCTATGGGTTGTTTGTAAGAAACTATGTTGATCATATAAAATTAATAAAAATCCTAACCCTTTTGGGGTTTAGAGGGTTGTGTTCAATCCAGTTCCGCTTTTAGGATTGAACCAGTAGAATCAAACCCAGGTTTGACCAGAGTCATATGGTAGTTTGGTCAGGTTCAAAAGCCTTCAGTGGTATCAGAGCCTCGGCTCTATGATCCATAGTTTCTAGTTTTTTATTTGTTTTTGGGTTAAGGTTTGATTCTTGATCTTCTTTTTTGCCCTAGGCTTTTTCAAAAATCAAAAGGAGTGTCAAAACAGTTTGTTTTTTTATACCATTTTTAATCCTATTAATCAGAAAGTTCAAACAGTTAGTTTGAATGATTAAAAGGTCGATGATTTTGGAGAAGGGTAGATTAGATCAAGAAAATTAAACAGTTTGTTTAATTAGTTAAACCTAGATAATCTAATTAGTTGGTTTGTTTAATGATTGTATGATCTACTTCATCTTATTTCTTTCTCCACTTTTTCGAAAACCATAGGGATAAAAACAAGTTTTTCTGTTTTTATCCAGTTAATAAAAGGTTTGATTTTAACCAGTTAGGTTTAAACCAGGTTTGTGTTTAAACGGTTAAAAAGGATAAACCTTTTATCTAAAACTTTATATTAACCAGTATTTTTTGAACTTTTGTTTAAAAAGGTTGAAATCAAGTTTTAGGATAATTAATTATTAATAAAACAAGTTTTCTTAATGTTAATAATTAATAGTTTTTGGTTTTTGAATTAAAATCCAGTTTTTTAATCAGTATATTAAAACAGCTAGTTTTAATAGGTTAAAAGGATTTGGAATATTATTAATCGGAAAACGGGAACCGAGATCATCGCCATGCTGGATGGTGATAGTTAGCGGCGCTAAGGGCCCAAAGGGCTTTTCGGCCCAGGAGGTTCTCGGCCCAGATGGTCCACGGCCCAAAGGTTTTTTCGACCCAAGGGTTTCTCGACCCAAGGGGTTCTCGACCCAAGGGGATCTCAGCCCAAGGGGTTCTCGGCTCACGGGGTTCTCGGCCCACGGGGTTCTCGGCCCAAGGGGTTCTCGGCCCAGGGGGTTCTCGGCCCAGGGGGTTCTCGGCCCAAAGGGTTCTCGGCCCAGTGGGTTTCTCGGGTTGACGGGAGAGTTTGGCCCAAGATAGATTTTCCGGATTAATACAAAAAGGATTATTAATTTTAAGTTATAAAATTAATAAGGTATTATATAAACTAGTGTTATATATATTTTAATTAGTTTAGTTAAAATATATATTAGTTTAGATATTTATTTATTATGACTAGTTTAAGTCATTTTTGAATAAAGTCTAAAAGGATAAAAGTTTATATAATATTATGGAGAAACAAATAAAATAGTATTTAATTGACCAAGGTTGTCGGTTTTAAGTTTTTTGGAAAACTAATAATAAAACTCGACGTAGAGGCTTTCATTCAAGTTTTGAATAAGGCCAAGCTTTTCAAAGGATTGTTGAAAAACTATTTTGGTCAAATTAAACTAGATCATAATTCTCATTTTTTGGTTAATAGGTATTAATCAAAAGGATAAATGAGAATAGTTTAAACAAATCAAGTTGTGTGCTTAACAACACAGTTTTTGTTTATATATTATAACTGTGTGGTTGATTTTTATATATATAGTGCTTATATATAATTGCGTGGTTGTGATAGCTATAGTTTTGCCGACTTAGGACTCGTTTTTCTTTTTCTTCTTTTATTTTGGTTTTGGGAAGGCATGCGTGCCAATTACAATCCCTTTCTTAATTGTAACATTGTACTGGTTCGGGGAGGACTGCGTGCCACTTACAACCCCATTCAATATTGTATTTGTAATAGATTAGTAGTAGTTTAATCCCTCAACCAAGATTGGACTCGAAGAGGGTGATGAAGAAAATGGTGTTCTCACGCGAAGCACGTACGCTTCGGGGAGGTGTCAAGGCTAGTGGGAGCAACACATCAAGAGAGGCGAATCCAAGTCATTTTATCCTTAGGTTTGACCTTAGGATTAGTTGGCAAAACTATAGGGATTTATCTGCTTATTATTATCTGTGTGGTTGTGGTTTATTTACTGCTTTTCATATATATGTATGGTATATATATACATGCGTGTGATGGTAAATAAAAAGGGGTTTAATGACAGATTGTTATTAAACAGTGAAAAACCACGCTTTATGACAAACTAGAATATGACTTCAGTCTGGTAGTCGTATTAATTAAATTTTTTATAAATTTAAAAGTTTTGTCAAGTTTATAAGTTTGGAACTTATAAAAGCCGTTTTGTGCACCTAGTTCAGGTACACATATAAATCGTATTTTTAAAACAGTTAGTTTTAAAATTGTTTTTCAAAAAATTGGAAAATTAAGCTTTTTACTTAATTATAAAACCCAAGAAAAATCTTAGATCAGTGTGCTACCCACTTAATGGTACACCTCGACTGTTAAACGGTACTCGGGTGTCGGAAGTGCTCAAACCTTGGGCATCCGGGTTCAAACCATTGCGGGAGAGGGCATGAAAGATTCTGCGATAATCGGGAGTCCCGGCCAGAATTCATGCTGTCTTAGGTGGTGCGATCTATTTTGGTGGTAATCGGGAGTCCCGACCCAAAAAGCACTAGAGTAGAGTTAAACATACTAGACTGGGTCTAAGTGCTCTACGAGGTTCTAGGAGTCGTATCAGTTAGGTAAGATTGGTACAGGGTGTTACCTACCAGAAATAGCATGACTTGGCGGGAAGTGCCCAAACCTTGCGTCAAGTATGTGAAATATGGGTCCTAGGTCTATGATATATGCGTTTTTATACATGTTTTATATACCCAAACGCCCCCATTCTTAACCCATTTCCATGGTAATATGTCCATTTAATGCTCTAATATGATAAAAGTTCACCATACAGGTCTAAAAGAGCTTTACATAAGAAACATGGACAAATCCCGAGATTATCAAGCAAAAAGCGAAGTTTTGCTAAAAACAGGTCCTTACGGCCGCAAGGAATCTCTTGCGACCGCAAGGGATGCCGCCCACCAAAAATCGGCTAACTGTTTTGTCAGAACAAGTTGCGAGGAATCTTGCCAGCTAGCAATTTACGCGCCGCGGAAACCGATCATTACACGGCGCAGAAGTCTCATTTTTCGCCTATAAATAGCAGGCCAAGCCTCTCACTTCGATAGAATATATCAGAGGGTGCCTTCGGGCTTTCCTCGGTGTTTTCTCACCCAGAGACTTTCAAACGGGGCTATGCGAGACTCTTAGGCTCTGCCGAAGCTTCTCCAAGCTTGGCTGGTTTTCCCCAGCCTTGGCTCCGGATCTCTCACCCTCCAAACACTCTCCTAAACCTCTATACACTTCAAACACCATTCCATGGTGATACCTAAGGAGGAGAGCTTGGTAGGAGCTTGGAACAACACTTGGAAGCTTCCAAGTACACATAATCTTGGGGTTACTTGGTATAATCATTTTATCTTCTGTTCTTAATTATGTATCATATATTCCAGATGTTGTTGTACTTGATGAAGTTTAACTTATTTCACTTAGGCCAAGATGATTCTTGGCCAAGTTATGGCAATATAATCTTTTCTTGATTAATTAATATAAAAAGTATGTTTTGATCATTGATATAAATGTGTTTAATCATGTTCTTATGTTAAATATGTTCATGTTCATGTTTTGGTAATCTTTTATGTGAAAACATAAAGGTTACATTCCATGCATATTCAAAGATGATGGTTTAATCTAAAGATCTTGTGTAGTTATCACTAGAAATGGTGTAACAAGCAAGGTTGTCATCAGAAAAGCATTTTTTGGGATTTGTCTTTGATTATTTCCAGGTCATAACAAGTTGGTCATATTCATCATATTATGGTTTTACACATGCTTAACATCTTAACGAAAGTTCCAAGTATTTAAGTATATTATTTGATCATAACAACTACAAAAGAATAAAAAGGATTGAAAATGTGTTCTTGAGCATGTTAAGGGAAATGAACTCCTAATGTCATTAAGAATCAGAGATCCACGATTCTATGTGCATGCTTACGTGTTTATGCTTTACATGTGTTAAGTACTGGAAATAGTACTTAACACGATGATATCTGAAGGAAATAACGTAAGGTTCGATCTTAAATCCAATGCACGTGGTTTGAGTCTTGTTGGGTTCATAACATCATAGTGTTCATTTACTATCTACTTATGACCTTGGATGAAAGCCATGCGATCGCATGTACCCTTGCGACCACATGTCACTGACATGCGGCCGTATGCACCTTTATTCAATTTAAGTTTGTTGTTTCTCATATTTAAATCATTCTTAAATCACTTTAACACATTTCCTATGTTTTGAAGGCTATGAGACATATCATTTGACCGAGAGTGTATGACTCGTAGCTGGATTTAAACATGGTTAAATGGATCTGTGATTGTCTTATGGTTCTATGTTTACATTCTATACTTGATTGTAAATCTGAGTCTTGATAACTCGAGTGATGATTTACATGATAATATGACTTGTGAGTATTAGAGAGAACAACATGCTCTGTGCCTAAATTATATCTATGTCAAGTCTTCATTGTTGTATTTATTGCTGTGACTGGTTCGGATGAATCAGAAGCCCAAGTGAATATTTACCCGGTTTTAATCCGTTCTATCCCTGTAATATTTTTATCTTTTTGTATTTTAGTTTCTTTGTCTTTTCCTTCTCTCCAAAGTGTTTTGTTGATCAAACAACGATGATGGTAGAATATTGGTAGTTTTTGTCCCAGTGGAACGATACTCGGTGTTACTCTATCTATACTACTACTGACCAGGTCATACTTGCCTGAGTCGTGTGTAGTACTTATTTCGTAATTCCGTTTTATAAATTTAAAACACCAGTGTGAAAGCTTTTAATCATCTTAAAAATACCCGTACGTGGGCTGCACACCAGTCTAATATATATTATTTATGGGTTTGATGATATATGATTAGAAAGTTTATTTGCAATTACTGATTAAACCGGGTTTTAATTTGTAGATGGCAACCAACGTTACCAGTACTAATAACCTCTCTCTCCGCTCTATCCTTGAGAAGGATAAGCTCACCGGGTCCAACTTTCTCACTTGGGAGAGAAATCTCCGAATCGTGCTGAGGCACGAGAGAAAGTGGTATGTCCTAGAACAACCTCTAGGAAATCCCCCTGCCAACAATGCCAGGGCAGAGGTCAGGGAGGCTTTTCAGAAGCGCTCCAATGACGCCCTAGATGTCAGCTGCGTCATGCTCGCAACTATGAGTCCAGAGTTGCAGTCGAGCATGATGGAGACTCCTGCCTATGACATGATCCGCCAGCTGAGGGACATGTTCCGGGAGCAAGCCCGCACAGAGCGTTATGATGCCACTAGGGCATTTAACTCGTGCAAGATGGCTAAGGGGACCTCGGTCAGTGACCATGTCATGAAAATGAAAGGTTACATGGACCACCTAGAGAGACTTGGGCACCCAGTACCGTTGGAGCTAGCAACGGATACGATACTCAACTCATTGTCAGATGACTATAAGCCTTTTATAGTCAACTACAACATGAACAACATGGAGAAATCCGTGGCTGAGTTGCACTCAATGCTCAAGACTGC
Organism: Pulicaria dysenterica; assembly: GCA_947179395.2. Taxonomy (NCBI): domain Eukaryota; kingdom Viridiplantae; phylum Streptophyta; class Magnoliopsida; order Asterales; family Asteraceae; genus Pulicaria; species Pulicaria dysenterica. Next base: position 54,684,907 of record OX359293.1, read on the forward strand.
TGAGCAGAGTATCGGGACCAAGTCTAAGGACATTCTTATGGTGGGGCATGGTGGACGTAAGAAGAGGAAGGGGCGCAACGGAAAGGGAAAGGGCAAGGCCCAGCCCAGCCAGAATGCACCCAGAGCTAGTAACGACAACAAGGGCAAGAAGCCAAAGCCAAACAAGGCAAGGACCGAGAATCGGTGCTTCAGGTGCGGTGAGGCCGGACATTGGAAACGAGATTGTCTGAAAGGTCATGAGGCAGGAGACAAGTCTGGCCCCTCAGGTACTGCGTGATTAGCTTCTTTGTCACTTTCCTACTTGTAAAGTTTTACGAGTATTCTAATATCTTGCAATCGTTTATTCAGGAGGAGATGGAAAGTGATGTGGCCCAGCATGAGAAGATCCCACGTGCAGCTCACGGATATTATAAATAATTTTTATATTTCCTAGTTAATTAAACTCTTTAAGTTTTTGAACAATTTTTACATTATTGGTTTATGGATACTTTTTGAGTTTATGAAAATTTAATTATATATCCGTGCACGTGTTCTTATTATATGAATCATGATTAGTCCAGTGCTAATAAGTCAAAGCTTTGACTTGATTAGTGATTCATAATAATCTTATGCAATGGTTTGTTGTAGTTACATAAATGCCGGCTCTACTATATAAATACTTGTATATACAAGTTTTGTTTATAAGATTAGATAGTTTTTCTAATTCAACAAGTATTTAAGATTTTATGAAAAGTGAATGTTCAAAGTATTGAACATATGGAAATAATAGTCATTATTTCTGGATAAAGTAGTGTTTGATAAAACATTTAAGTAGGTATAAAAGTGATTATAATAGTTATTATAGTCAAGGGAATTTTATACTAAATGTTTTTAAGAAAAGAAATTTAAAATACCATCATAAGTATTTCATACTTGTGATCATGGTAAGTTTAATGAAACCACTTTCCGTAATTGGAAAGATGGATATATGGGAGATCCAAGTTCTTGGTTTCATAAAACAAATTTCTTACAAAAACTAAGTTATTTAAAACATGTGTTTGGAACACAAGTTTTTAGGCATGGTAGTCAAGTTTTGACTAAGACCTAAAAAGGATGTTTTAAAGAATGCACTTTTTCATAAAAGATAGTGGGAGCACCTGACTAGTGTATTTATCAGAGTTAATAAAAGGTTATTTTTAACCGGTATGATAAATACAAGATCGAACTTTTAGAATATATAATCATCGGATGTTTTTAAAAGCTATCTAAAACAGTAAGTTCTTGAGAAAGAACTAATCCGAGGGATGCATGATTTGTTGAGAAGTACTCGATAAAGATATCATTGCAAGTTTTTTTTTTAGTCAAGCTATGACTTAAAATTATATACATTCTAAAATGTTCAGTGAGTCAGCTTAATAATGTTATTGGTTGGTTAACGTTAGAAATGATAAAATAGGATGTTCTTTAACATTCTTAGTAATGAAATTAGATAAGTGTTGATATACACTGGGAATCTAGTTTCAAGTTTTCTTACAAGTAGGTGTAAGAGGATTTATCATTTCAAAAAGGATATAAATCTAGTAAGATTTAATACATCTACAAATGTAATTAAAGTTTTAATTACAAGGAGATTGTTTTATAAATCAGAAACAAGGAGTTATTTCCAGTTCTCCAAGTTTAAGAAATTTATAAAATAAGTAAGCCTAGAAGTGTTCTTAGGTTGCAAGAACGATTTCTAGCAAAACCAAGAAAGAGTACTCCAAAGTACTAGTCTTGTGTTTTAAGGTTTATAACCATATTATTTTCTTTGAAATCCGTGATAAATTACAATGTAAAAATAATAAGTAATTCAGATAAACACCGTGAATCGAGTCAGTGAAATGGTAGAAATTATACATCTTTATTCCTGGGAGGAATATGGAAGGGTGTAGAAATTAGTTTCATTGTTCTTCACAATTTTGTATGTTTTGGTTTATCCAGGAATAAACTAGGTTTATTCAAAATATTATCCGTGACTACTTATCGTGGTGGGAACTATGATAGGGATATAAAGTCATCGTAATTTTGGGGTAGATTCGAAAGTATATCGAATATAGCTGCGAACGGTTTTTTCGGACCAAAATTTACGGATATTCGTTAGGGTTACGAATATTGGATTGACCCACCGTGAAAAATACTTCGTGGATTCGTGTCAAAAGTATTTATCACATAGGTTATCCTCAAGCCTGAGGTATTTGGTTTGCGATGCGGTAACTGTTGTCTTCTTAGCACGTTCTAACGCCACGCCGTAACAGGGTGGTCATAAGGGGCGTGTCTAGATTCAGTGTGAGTCGTGTTGCCAAATGCAAATATGCAAGATGGTAATTGCACCTCTTTTTTAGGAGAGATATTTCCGGGCCCCTTGACTGATTAGAGAAACTGGTAAGTGCACGGCTGTGCCCAAACTAACTGATCTGTTCTTTGTCGTTTATCACGCAGTTTCGAAATCAAGTATGTCATGAACATAATTCTTGAGTCTCTGAGTTGACCTTTTCCATGCTCATGCTCAAAATTGAAATATCGCGCTGCAAGGGACAAACCTATATATATATATATATATATATATATATATATATATATATATATATATATATATATATATATATATATGCAAGTTTGTATATATAAAAACGTACCCATTCATAAACAGGGAGTTTATGATAGATTAGTTTATAAATAGTTAGTTTATAACAGGTCACTTCTAAGCAGGTTGCTTATGAAGTTTTATCACAAGTTACTTTGGGGTATAAGAGTTCTTATAACCTGGTTATCCTAAGTGTCTGGCTAGGGACCTCCTTAGGCTAGCAGTGTGCAGTAACTGTTACTTATCTTGCACAAGTGGGAGTGTGTTGGATTATGTGCAGAGATAATTAACGGGCACATTGTATCCAATGTTATAAGAGACTAAAGGGTCACACCGCTGCACACCCAATTCGGAACAGTTGGATTTCACCTTTAATCTGTGTGGAAATAATTAATCAGTTAGATTAATTATTAAGGATAATTAATCAGTTGGATTAATTATCAAGAAGAGAGAAATAAATAATTAATCAGTTTGTATTAATTATTAGAAAGGAATAAATAATAAATAGTTATTTATTATTTAAAGAGAATTAAATATTAAGTTTTAATATTTAACGGACCAGTTAATTAATAGTTAATTAATTAACTAGTAAAGTCCAAGGGGTGAATATGAGAAGAGTTGAAATTTTAATTAAAACCAGCGGGCTTTTAATTAAACGGGCTTAGGTCCAAGTTAATCCTTATAAATATATCCTTAAGGCTTAAGGATTAATATATGAAACACAATGGATTAACCCTAGCCACCACCACCTCTCTCTCTTTCGATCTCGCCCTCACTCTCGCAACTCTCTCTCGTTTTCTCTCATGGCGTCGAACACAAAACCGAGAAACACAAGGAGTGTGTTTTTGGTTTTAGGTGGATCTCGCATACACACATACATTCTCAATATCGAGTATTGTTGGTTGGTGATCCAGGAGCGGTCTAGCAGCCAGTTCCAGTGAGGTGCAGTAGTGGTGGACTATCTTTAGCAATCCTAAAGGTTTTGTTCAGGTATAATTCTATAACCTTATCTATGGGTTGTTTGTAAGAAACTATGTTGATCATATAAAATTAATAAAGATCCTAACCCTTTTGGGGTTTAAAGGGTTGGGTTCAATTCAGTTCCACTTTTAGGATTGAACTAGTAGAATCAAACCCAGGTTTGACCAGTTTGAGTCATATGGTGGTTCGGTCAGGTTCAAAACCCTTCACCAACCAGTCTTTAGCAACAAGGGTGGTGGTACCAGAAAGAGGCTTACTAGTTCACGTGAACGAGCTGTTGCTAATCTTACAACGCCTCGACGGAAATGTAGTTATTGCAGAAAATTCAACAAACATAACATCCGGACGTGTCCCGATAGAGTTGATGCTGCAAACAAGGATAAAAATAAAGTTGTCGAAGATGATGTTTCTTATAGTTCTTCCGATTAAATCTATTTTTTGATTATTTTTAGTTTTTGGTTTTGTTTTGTAATGATTTATCATTTTCAAACATGTTCAAGAAATGATTTTGCGGATAATATACCAATTAAAATTTTCTTATGTATTTCTTGTATTAATATCAAAATTCACAGAGTATCAAAATGATGAAAAATGTCATTCATGAATAAAAATGATGAAAATGATACACATATAACTTGTTATTCTTACAATCATGTATTGATATAACTTAAAGACAACTTTAAGACTGAAAATGATTATATCATACATGTATTGATTTTAAAATGAAAATGATTATTTCATAAACTAGCTAGCAGATATAAATTGTTGATACTGAATACTAAAAGCAGGTGTTTCAAAATAATACTGAAAATGATAAATTTTTATACGAAAATGATAAATTTTTATGCGAAAATGATGAGACATTATGTCACAAAATAGAGGTTCATAACTAACATTCAAAAGTGCGTTATGTACGGTACTAATTAGACGGCCATCTAGATAACTGCACATAGTACCATATATCAAATTTTGACGACGCAAAAACTAGAAATGTACGTAAAACTATGGACACGAATATGCTAATTGTACCATCATTTTTAAAACTCATTCCTAACTGTTCAACCTAAATTGTCAACGCGCTTTTTGATCCGGATATCTGCATCAATTCTTAGTGGCTTTGTCTTGTTCATCAAGCATGTCAAAGACGTTGACCTCCTTTACCACCACGTCCCTCACCTGGTTCCAATCCGACAGCAGTATTTTTGTAGCATACTTTTCTCGTAACGTCTCAAGTTGATCTGTCTGGTCTTTTTTCTCTTGTCTGAACCCTGCTTTAAACTCTTTTGCGAATGTTCCTTTGAAGGTTTCCATGTGTCTCATGAGGAACACCCCACAATCAGTAAAGTTTCCTTTTGTTTTCCATGGGAGGTTCAGCAGACGAGGGTCCTTCTCGTACATACCTTTGTTGTATGGGATGTTTTCTTCATTAGCGTACATCTCCATATCACGTTTCTGTTTTCAACATTCAAATTAATAATTAGTCACGGGTATTTATCTTTTTACAGTCACTATATTTATTTTTGAATAGTTGTCTACCATGGCCATTGTTATATCAGAGTATCTTGATATGGAGTTTCCTTCCATCGCGATTTTATCTATAATATACATATTTCCTTTCTTGAAATCAAAGACATAAAAAAAAAGTGGCTCCCATCTATGAATGGACATAACACCTGTTCACCACAATCACGAAGTAATATTATCATTTTCAAGAGGATTTCATAAGAATAAACATATCATTTTTGTTAACATAAATATTTTATCATTTTGATTATTATGTTACTTTAATACAAATGTATCAAGTGTTTTTACCCGATCAACTGTGTTTATTGTGTAATGGCTTGTCATCTGGCACGAGTTCATCATCGTCTTAAAGACTGGGTATCGCCTTTCACTTACTTCATTCTCATAAGCCTCAACTTCTTCCTTAGTTTTTTCTTTGCATTTTCATCTTCTTTGTATGCTGCATGTTTTATACATTTTTAAGAAACAAAAATAGGTAAAACCAATTGTATTTTTCTTATATATATTAGCTACAAACAATTTTTTGCATTTTCAATATAATAGCTACATATCCTTTGTGTTATGAATGTGAACAAACGCTTCGGTGAGTCAACGTCCTTGAATTGTTCTTCACCATTCAACACACAGGACCAGCATTCAACAACTAACTGGTGCACTTCAGAACCTGGTATTAAACTTTTCGCCAGTGCCTTTGGCAGTTCAAGTCCACTCGCAGATTCGAAAACCACATCCCTGGAAATGATGAATATATGTTATGTTTTGTACATTTTCAAATTTTGTACTTCTGAACTATATTTTTACTTACATTTTGTTACCAGTGCCTTAAAACAGCCAATCAGTTAACCTTTTTTCTGTGTCTGATGTCTTTGTAATCATGTTAACCTCTCTATTCTTGTAAGGTGATTTTAGAGTTGCAGATGGTTTTACTTTCTGTTTTTTCTTTTTTTCTTGATCTTCTTTTTAATCATCTTCGCCTGGAACAATCTTTGGCTGATCAATGTCATGGAATCCAAGCCCCAATCGTACATTCAACCCAGCTTCACTTCTCATTCTATTTAGCTTTTCAATAACACTTTGCATTTCTTTGTTCTGTTCATCATTCTTGGTTTTGTTTTCCTTCTCTTTTTCACCTTCCTTTACCTTTACTTTATCTTTTTGAGGTACTTCAACAGTTGTTGTTGCTTCCGGTTGCGTCAACCCCAAGCTGAAAGAAGGTGGGGTTAATTGTACCAGCTTCCTCCTCTTCCCTGGACTCTCCTCAAACTCATAACCAGATTTGACCTCATTCAAGCGTTTTCCCACAACTAAATCTACTAACTCTTTGCATTGCATACTCTCCAGTATCTGTGTCATCGTTGGTGACGATTCCGCAGTAACAGCTTTTACGACTGGTGTTTTAAATGAGCCATCAGATGTGGTTTTTGCTTTTTCTGTTTTCTCTGCGGCTGCGTCAACCAACTGTATAAACTGGGTACTCTCAAGAATTTGTGTCATTGTTGGTGACGTTTCTACAGCAACGGGTTCCGCAACAGGTGTCTTTGGTTCACTTTCATATTTATCAGAAATAAACACAAACATGCTTAACTATGTCAGATTTATCATTTTCACAACATTTTCATATTAGTTATACCACCTTCAAATCAGACTGCTACATGCTAAAAGTAATTATATCATTTCCATATATGATATCAAGATGCAAATGTTTAGTACATTACCTTAAGGTTCAGGCATGTTTTGTGCATTTTTGTTTACCACTGATTCCACCAACATCTTGCATTGTGTACTTTCAAGTATCTGTGTCATAGTTAGTGATGTTTCGGCACCAATGGGCTTTGTAGGGCTTTGTAACAGGTGTTGATGGTTCACCTTCATATTTATCAGAATTTACACATTAGTATTAATAGATTTGCAGAACACATCACAATGCATATGTATAAATCATCATACTAGTTATATCATTTTCAAAACACACAGGTGCATGTTAAAACAAATTATATCATTTTCATATTTAGAAATATTAGTTATATCATTTTCAAAATGCATATGTATAATTCTGAAATATTAGTACTTTACCTTCTGTTGCAGGAATGTTTTGACTAGTGTTGTCATTTTCAGCTTCTTCCATATTCAGTATGTTAGTTGTCATCTGCACCACATCCTCACTTATATTCGCCAACACATCCTCATCATCATCATGTTTATGAACGTTGCTGAATTCCTCTAGGTTGAGATCTTGAACAAAGTTATCTTTAACATGATTCAGGAGATCATGTATTTCTCGTGAAAGTGGGTATTCGAACTGTGCTTGACACATCACACTTGTGAGTTCATGCTTTTTGTCAATCACTTCTTTGTACAACCCTTTTATTTGACCCATGAATTCCTGCACAGTTTTATAAATGTTAAGTTATTCATCATGTTTGTATATTTTTTGCATGTTGAAAAATAAATTCGTAGTTTATAATGAATTCTTTCATGAACTTACTTTCACGCTGGGTCGTTGCACATCTCCTTCATCTCCTTCTCTAATTTGTAACATTTCTTGATAAAAATGTTCATAAGTACAGTCATCTTCATCTTTCCCATCATTCTCATTTACACTGTCAGCTGACTGTTTACCTTATTCACATCCATCATTTTCATCTTTATTCAAAATGATTTCATCATTATCGTCTTCCTCAACCTCAGCATTCACTTCAGCCATATCATATTTTCAGCGTCATTACCTTCATCATCTTCATCCCCTCTTCCAGTTTCATCATTTCCACCATTATCAGTTTCATTCTCACCTTCCAGTTGGACATCTCCTTCCTCTTCCTCATTTCCATCATTTTCAGCTTCTGTGTTTATGATAAATTATGACATCATTTTTCAAACATGCTTTATATGATAATGTTTTTATATGGTAATCATGATACGAATTTGAATTTTTTTTACTCATGAATGATTAATTCAGCACTATTTGTTGAGATCATGTTCATATTCGCATATAATTTTGTAATATTTTTTAGTTTAGATACTTGTTATTGTTTTGTCTGCTGGATTTAACATTATATTGGGTTTTTCCACTGTTGACACCCCATCATCATGTTCAATACATAAACTCCTTCCTGTAGCCCGCTCCACTGATTGTCCACATTCACCATATTTAACATTTTCATTTTCTTCTGTTTCTGTTGAATCTTTCCTTGATGCTACATGTTTATTAATTATGTAATTATTATGTTTTTGTTTATTATGATCTACATATATCATATTCTAAGCACTTTATGCATTTTTTTCTGACAATGTCACCCTCTGTATGAACATGATGATTTTTGCTACAATATTGCACATATTAAGATTCCTTAAGTTTCATACTTACCAAACCTAACCGTTGTTCGTCTTGTAATGACTGGTACGATTGCTTTGGTCGCCTTCCCCGGAACAACGGGTGTTTGTTTTGTTTGTTTTGCTCCAATTGTCTTTTCTTTTCCTACATATTATTCTTTAACTTGGTATTAGATATCATGTAATTTGTATCAAACATTAAACATTACTAATAATCATATTTACCAAGTTTTTTCTTCTTCAGTAAATCAATGAGTGGTACATCATCATTTTTATCCTTATCCTGAACACCAGTCTGTTATTCTTTCGCTTTTGCACCACCTGTGTTTTCAAAATGATTTTTTAAAGATGTTTCTACATATTTTTCTGTTTTTATCTAATGTTTTGCATTTTGATAAACAATTAATTTAACATTCATACATTTTATCTTACGAACAATCAACTTCTTTCTCTGTTTTATTGCACATACATTTCCCAACACATCTCTTCTCTCCACATCTCTTAATTTGTCTGTCATTTCCATAGAAAACCACAACTATGGATGAACAAACAGATGTTAAAAATGAATCAACCATTGTGTGAATTTGATAACAATGTTCTATAATAATCATAATCAAGGAATCTATTAAACACGATTTCCCAAATGTGTTGTTAATGATTTTTAGTTCAAAGTGATAATTTTGTAGTTCCAATCACTTTTTATAAAAATGAATCAACCACAAACAATGTATGAATAAGATGATTATGGTGTTGATCATTTTCATACTAATTATAGTTTTTATCATGTTCATTTTATTATATATTTTTTAATCATTTTCATTATCATATATACCACCTGCGGGAGTAATGGGCCTCTAAACCAGCTTTTCGTGTCATTAGGGGACCACTTTTCTCTACATCTTCGTGCACACTCCACTACATAGCTGCACCAGTCCATTTTATTTATTCTTGAAACATCATTGATACACGGTAGGAATTTTTGGTTCATCGTGCCGCATTTTACCCCTTCCACGAGCAATGTCATGATCAATACTATTGCGTTCAGCTTGAACATTTCACCGTTTTCTCTGTCAGCCAACATTCTTTCAATTAATTGCTTGACAGTAATATTTTGTGCAACTGTAGCTGGTGTAGGATATTGATTTCCCCACTCTTGAACCTTCAATGTATCACCTGCACCAGCCCTTGTGACAACATTTACCTTAATTTCACCCATTGGGAATCCAGTTGCTTCATGTGCAGCTTCTTTATTCAGCTAGATTGTGTTACCATTTACATTCATATGTAGACTTTTGTGATCAAAGTTCTCAACAACGTAATATGCCAACTTCCGGGGATCAAATTTATTGTGCATTCAAGTGCGTCCTGAAATCCCATATCTATGATGGAAAGAGTGGTATAAAAGGTCATGGGTTCAAACCATGGCAACAAACTACTCTGGATAATGATCAGAGGGAAGGGTTGGGGTGTATTGGGCTGCAGACCTGACACGCAGGAATGGGTAGCGTCGGTAGAGTTCGGTAGGCGCCGGCCGGGTGTTACAAAAATTGTCTTGATTGGAGTGAAGGTGCATCTTTGATGTCAACTCTGGTTTGAACTTTAACATCCTTTTCATGGGTCCTTTTTCGTTTCCCTGTCATTTTCGATGGTGGGTTAACAAAATCATCCATTGAGTCAACTGCACAGATGAGGAAGAATGGTTAAAATGATACATTTTTTTAACCAGATTATGCATTAACAATTATACACATTTGTAAACTGATAAAAAAACATCATTTAAACATCATTTTTAAAACGTTTGTTTTATGTTTTTTTTCAACATGATATATTTAGAGTTACTAGCACCTTAAAAAAATGAATTAACCCAAAACACTGTGTGAGTATGATGATTATGGTGTTTATCATTTTCATTCTATTTATATTTTTATCATTCTCATTTTTATATACTGTTTTATTATTTTCATTTTTAATGTATCCTATATTAACTGCTTTTTTTTTATCATTTTCAAGCTTTTATGTGTTACAAATTTTTAATTTATTTTTTATCATTTTTTACTGTTTTTTTTCTTACTCGTTTATTTTTTTAGTGTGTATTTATTCCCGCCATTTATTCCTAGCTTTTCCCTCCATTTGCTATTAGTATTCCCGCTTTTGTTTTCCCTATATATTGGGGGTTTCCCCGTGTCCTTTTATTTACCCATTTTAAAAAAGCATTTTCATATAAATTTTTCGTTTTCCATTTTTTTTTTACCGAGTATGGAGTTTCCTGAAATCAAAAATAGGTCGGAATGAAAGGACAAGAAGAAGTGGTCTGAAATTCAAGATCTGAGGAAAGATGTTGATGAGCATATTGCATTCAACAAAGCTAGGTTGGTCTCAACTAATCGTTTGTTATTAGATATTCAGTGGAAGATTGAACAATTACAAGGTGAAGTCGACAAAATATTGTCATGGGATAGGGTATCGATAATTGAAAGGGGGTATCTTGATTATTTCGTGTCTCAGATTGAAAAGCAGAAATCTATTCATGATGTTACGAAAGAAATTCGTGAGAAGATAACTAAATCGATGGAGAATCAGATTGCATATTATTATGATCTGGAAAAGTGGGTAGAATAGGCATCTAGGTTTTTTAATTTTTTTATGTTTTTTTGTTTTAATGTTGTTGGTGTTAATGTAATCAGTTTTTTTATGAATGAAATCATGATGTTATGTTTCAGTTTTGTTATTTTTTATTTACAAATTGATGTGCTTGGTCAAATAGAAACGAAAACATAAAATGGCAGTTTTTGACGCATTAGTACCTTGTTCTTCGGCTATAACATCGCCTGTTTTTCTCTTTTGAACAGTTTTTGATGATGGTATCCCTTTTTGTTTTAGATCTATTTTCCCCTTCTGAACAGATTGTATCCTTTTTTGAGTTTTAGATGATACAATCTTGGTTGATAACCCTAATAAAAAAATCATATGCAAATAATTATTTCAAAAAACATCATATGCAATAACCATGGTAACTTATAATTTTATCATTTTGGTATATGATTTTCATTTTATAATCTCAAAAATGACAAGGTAAAGATCCTGATGGTGCAGTAATATCATCTTCACAGATAATCATTGTTATACAACATTGAAAACATTGTTATTATCATTATCAGTTTTACATAGTTCCATATCATTTTACCATTGTGCATATGCAATGATCAGTATCCATTATATCATAACATTAACCATACTTATCACATTAAACTACCTTGATTGTGTATATGCTATAAATAGTTTCATGATAGATTCATGATATAAACTTAAATTGATAGTATAAACAGCTTGATAGTATAAACAGCTTGTGTATATGCTATAAACAGTTTCAAGGTGTGATTCAAATCTATCAATTATTTTGATTTAGATATGCCATTGATGAAGTAAATGACACCCTGATTGTTCCTTTTTGTGTTCATGCGTAGGATCAAAATAAACATTGTGTTCTTCATTTTTTTTCCAAGAAATACTTATCTTGCAATGCATTAGTGATGTGGCATTAATAAAGAAACAAAATTTTTAGAGAATTACCATTACACCATATATAGCACATGGTAAATTTGGGAGTTCATTGCACTAAATGTCAGTAAAGTTTAAAATAAACGGTGTGTTCTAACTTTAAATGGTGTCATTTATTAGTTATTTTTTATAGATACGATTTTGTTTGTTTAAATTGTAATAAATCTTTTATTTATGATTAATTTATCACTTGATAGATAACAAAAATAATAAGGAAAGAATGTACTTGAATGATTCTTAAAATAGTTTCACAAGTCGGATAATGAAAATTCAATGTAATGAATGTATTAATCTAATTAAATTGGTCTACGTATATACATAAAGAATCATGAAAAAAAATGTATCTATTAAATGATTTGAATATACATTTTGTTACAAATATTTTTAAACTTAACAAATTAAATTAGCTAAAAATGAAAATTTTGAACAATATGCAAGCATTAAGATTTTTGACGTAGAAATAACTAACTCTAAAAGCATTTGAAAAAACAAAGAAATATGATTGAAATATAAAATTCTAAAAAATATGATGATGACATCATAACCTATTCTTTTAATTAATTTAATATATAATTGAACTGAATAATTAATATTAAATATTAGAAATTAAATATTAAATATTAAAGATAACAAAAAGTTGAATTTTGAATGATGTAATTTATTTTCAAATAACATAGGAAATTCCTTTTTCTTATATAGAAGAACAACAAAGACACAAAAACTTCGATTGTCAAATTTATTTAAGCATGCTTTTAAAATATAAATAAATATTAATTAAACAAAAATTATCAAACGATCTGAATCCTTTATTTAGTAAAAAATTTAATCTTAACTATTTATTTATTTAAAATTAAAAAATCAATTTTGACTTTTTGAAGTCAAAATAATACAAACTTATGTGGATAGACTTTTGATTTAATTGGATTGGATATTAGTTAAATGGACCGTAAATAAGAATCATTTATTTTTTATATCTCTGTAATATTATGGGTTTTAGATAGTTGTTTAACTGTATATTTGTATAATTAACTTTGTGTGTCTTTTTGTAATACAGTAATTCAAAATTTTAAAGGGTTTAGTTCATAAAAGTGTATTTAACTATATACCTTTTGCTATTATATATACTGGACTTTCAAACTTACCATTTGATGTATTGAACTTTTTCAAACTTACTATTTGATGTGGAGCAGGTTTTGCTTATGTGGCAGTGACATGGCGTTGAGTTGACGATAGATGTGGTTTTCCTTGTTAATAATAATAATAATAATAATAATAATAATAATAATAATAATAATAATAATATAAAACAAGTTTTATCTCTCGATTGAAGAAACCAGGAGAGTTTGTTTCATCTTCACCAAGATCTTCACCATCTGGATGTGGTTTTCCTTCTTCCACCTGATGTGGTTTTCCTTCTTCCATCGATTTCATCTTCACCAAGATCTTCAAGGTTTTTGTTTTATATTCATAGGGTTTTGTTTCAGATTTTCAAGAGTTTTATTTCATCTTCATAAGGTTTTGTCGACATCTTTATCCTCAAGATCCAACATCACCCCCACCGTCAAGATCCAGCATCTCCATCTTCATCTCGATTTAATCTCTCGATTCGAGGCCTACCAAATCCAGCAGCGGCGGCAGTTCTTTAGGGTTCTTGGGCGGCGGCGGTTTCTTCTTGAGGTTTTTGTAGGGTTTTCGAGTTTGTTTTTCGAAAACCATCAGACTCATCGGCGGCGGTTTAGGGCTTTAAGATTTAGGTAAGATTTGATTCTTGTTTCATCTTCATCTCAACGATTTAGGATCTGAGTTTTTATCGTGTATTGATTCATGTTTCATCTTCATCTTAACGATTTAGGCTTCAAGATTTAGGCAAGATCTGATTCGTGTATTGATTCGTGTTTCATATTTGGGTTTTAATCTTGAATTTGCAGATGTTTTCTGGATATTCATCTTTATCATCATCGTTGATGTTTTCTAGGTTTTGTTGAGCATATTTGATAATCGAGTTTGGGTTTGATGTTCTTGTTGTTATGTTCTTCGTAATTTGTTTGAGTTCCAGATGAAATATGTTGTACATTTTGAGTTCCAGATTTGAATTCCAGATTTGGGTGGATTTCATCTGTTCTTCATAGATGAATGAACATGATGAATGTTCTTAGGGAAAACAATGACATGGCAAGAATTAATGAGGTGGCAAAATGTAGTTATTAAAAATAAATAAAAAATAAAAAAATGACCTGTTACCTGTTGTTTAGGTAACAGAATACATAAAATTGTAAGTTTGAAAAACTTCATTACATCAAATGGTAAGTTTGAAAGTTCAGTACATACAATAACAAAAGGTGTAAAGTTGGATACACTTTCATGAACTAAACCCAATTTTAAAATACTTGAAAACTACGTCTACAATAGTTACATAAATTTATTAAATATTAATATAATAATATTAAATTACTTCTAAAGTTTTTATTATTTATTTTTGTATGTCAAGTGATTTAAATATAAAATTGTTTTAGCTAGTATTTAAGAAATCCTCATATTATGCTTTTCTTTTGTCAATACAACATTATTATATAATTAAATACACAAATATAAAATAATATTTTCATAATTAACCGTGTATTTATACGGATATTTAAGTATCAAGATAAAGCAGTATCTACTTGTCATTAGTTATTAGTTTTGTTGTCTCTTTTTATATAACAACTTATCCTGCAAGCCAAAGCCTAATCATAATTCGAACCTAAAAGAGTCTTCGGGCCATCTGCTATACATGAACAAAAACAATAATACAAACTAATTAATATATCTATAATAATAATAATAATAATAATAATAATAATAATAATAATAATAATAATAATAATAATAATAATAATAATAATAATAATAATAATAATGATGATAATAATAATAATAATAATAATAATAATAATAAGTAAACTAAATTCCTTATTTCATTTTGATATATCACGTGTAACATGAATGGTATGCGCACGTATTTAGAAAGGTATATTTTTCGTACATTAAGCATATGGCAATTGTTTTTAATGATAGTGAAACATAGATATATCTATATATAAAAGACTAATTTAGTATAGAACCTTGTGTTGTGTTCAATATAGTCTATATAAAAAACATAGTTTTAAATTTTAATATTCAATCACATGTGATTCAATATACAATCACATGTGATTGTAAAATCATTACATGTTAATTACGAAAATTCCGTCCAAATTTCTAAAATTCAATCTTGACCGATGGGGCTGATTCAAAGGCTAAGATTTATCCCTTGGGACCATATATTTGTTTTTAGCAGTAATTATAGTTGGTTTTTGTTTGGTTTGTACTAGTTTGTATACATATATGACAGCTCAAGTCTCTAGGCTCAAACGTATGGGGTAAGCAGCCCATTTGTATGCCAAAAAAAACAATACATGGGTGGGAAAATCTGAAAACCCGAACCAAAAACAAAAAACCGATTCTAAAACCAAAAACAAAAAATCGAATGATTTTGCTTATCATGTTTTTTTGGCTTAATGAAGTATGAAACATTGGTTCACAACGCTTGTTATTATTTATTTTTGTTACTTATTTTAGACTGATGAAGTATGAAGCACTATTTGCAGCCATGTTTCTGTGATTCTGTTTTGGCTTGATGAAGTATGAAACACTAGTTCAAATCCAATATTTATGTTTTAGCTTGATGAAGTATGAAACACTATTTCACCAGTTCACATCCCATGTTTCTGTTTCTTTTAGTTACTTATTTTGGCTTGATGAAGTATGAAAGAATACTACACTAGTTCACAACTCATGTTTCTATTTGGTATTTATTGATTGATGATTAGTTAGGTTTTGCATACTTTAGAAATAAAAATGGTGTTGTTTAATTCTTTTTGAAGTTTTATTGTTGCCTTTGTTCGATTTCTTTGACCACTGGTGTTCAAGTGTTGACGCTCTTATGTTAATAGATGCCAAATATGAATTTTGTAATTACAACGTGGTTTTATTTATTAGATAAGTTCAAGTGGATATGATAGAAAACTAATGGCTCTATATATATCAAGTTTAACTTAGCTTTCCAGTGTTTATTTAATGGGCTTTATAAAAATATAACTAGAGATGATAGAAATTGTATATCTGGAAGTTGAATGAAGGTTGAAAGCTTTTCTTTTTGTTTTGAAGATTTATGTTTAAGGCGTGTGGGAATTGGCTGTCTGAGGGAGAAAGAAGGGAAGATTATATGGGGCTAATGACACGATCTTGTTTTTGTGCTCAAGGGAACACCTTCAACAAGCATAGGTTTATCACATTATTCATGAAAGCGAAGAGGTTTAGTATATTACTCTTATTTATATATATTATTTGTTTCGTTTAATAAATAGTATTGGAGTATATATTTATGTGTTTACTGCAAGATTTATAATTTGTAGGTCGAAAAATTGACAAAGGTGGTCAAAGATATGAACAAGAAAAGGAGATCGAAAGAAAAGAAAGGGAATGGGAAAAGCCACTTATGAACAAGAAATAGAAAGAGAAAGAGCAGAGAAGGAGAGAGAAAGAGAGAATGAAAGTGAATAAAGAGGAAGACTAGTCAGACAATTCGAGGACCACCGAAATGAAACAAAGAGCCAGTTGGCCGAGTTGTTTGCGCAAATAGCAAAATATCAAGAAAAGCGTTAAGAACTAGTTTATTTTTTACTATTATATTAGATTATTATGAAGTTCCATTCGACTAAATAAATTATGTTTGTTAGAATTTTGATCACTTTTTAATATTTATGTTATTTTGTATGTTTATGGTATTTGCATATATTTGCAATAACAACAAAAAATGGAAAATAATAAAAGCAAATATTAAGAAAAATGTTTTGTTAATTTTGCGACGGAATTGCGACAGAAGGTATTTTTTTTCCAAAATGTCAGACCCGTCGCAAATCCGACGCAAAAGTTAGCCGTCGCAAAACTGTATCAACATATACTCGTCACAAAACCATCGCAACTAATATCCGTCGTAAACCCGTCGCAAGACTATATCCGTCGCAAAATGTCATCGAAATTTAGGTCGACGCAAAATGGCCGACGCAATTCCGTCGCAAATTCTGCCGTCACAACTTGGTTTCCGACAAGGCTTTTTGGGACAGTTGTTATCCGTCGCAAATCCGTCGCTAACGGGGTTTTGCGACGGATTTTGCTGTCGCAAAAAGTGCTGTTTGTTGTAGTGGTGCATCTATCCCCCCTTATTTCCTTTGTCACGTTAACATCATATCATTTTTTTCCTCACATCCTCAATCGCACTAACTCCGAAACCATCCTCCCAAACATTCTCTATTTATCATTTTTAAAATAATTAAATTAATAGAGATAGAGAAAAGAGGAGAGAGAAGAGACGAAAGAGAGATGATTTTCACCGTGACTTGCAACAATCTACACCCCTTACTTTGAAATTAAGGGGTAGAGAGTATTTTGTCTCTCATGCTTGCCTCATGCTCCATCTAATTGGATGGATGCTAAATCTATATATATATATATATATATATATATATATATAAAGGTATGCAAATTTTTCAAAAATAATCATAAATTGAATATTTATTAACCAATCATAACCTTCAATTTCAAAATTATTCAATTTCAAAAACAATTTTAGAAAGATTAATGGCCATCGAATTCCAAATCTAAATCAATTGGGAGGGGCCGAAAATTATGAGGGGGTTTTATAAAACATGTGAAGGGTTTTTAAGAAAATGTGAGGGGGTTTTATAAAAATTTTATATTAATATAATTAATTATACGGTGTTTATACATTATATTTAGTAACTTGTGATACATTTTGTTTAGAAAAAAAAATAATTATATATTTATGATCGTCTCATTTTTATCTACATTTTTGTATAAATTTTATTGTAATATGACACTTTTTAAAAATTAGTATATTCTTAATTTTTTGTTATCTATTAATAGTAGTACTTCAAAAAAAATTAGTTATTGTTCTTTGTTAAAATTCTGACATATGTAAATGTTCGGTGATATTTTATTATTTTTATCTGAAAAATTTTAATATCTCAAAACATTTCTGAAACACTTTTACACTTATTTTACTATACCCTTTATAATTTTATACCATCAAATTTTATACTTTTTTTAAACATCTCCGTGTTTTTACACGAGGTAATAAACTAGTATCTTATTAAAACGCACGTTTAGAAGTGAAATTCTAACTTCTTGTCAGTGTGAAAATTAAAATTGTCATGTTGTAATTCCAACTAGCTTGTTAGTTTGTGAATTATAATCTTCTAAGTGTATGTTATTTTTATTAAAAATTGTAAAATGACTTATTTGTAGCTTCTTACTTAAATGAAATGAATATAGGAAAATTTGATTAGAAATGCCAATAATCTTTATGTTATTGGAATTGAAAGGTGATTATTTTACAAAAGGTATATTTAACAAAATGTATTTAATTTGTTATTTTACTATTGTATTATTGAACCTTAAAAGTTTATAATATGTGTATAAAGTACGTTTTTAATTTGTTTTTATTATATTTATTTTGAATAGATAATAAAGACAAAAATATATAAGTTTAGTCATAAAATAGAATGTTTAATATTTACAATAATGATAAAGTAAATGTTCGATGCATATAGTAAAAAAATTAAATTAAAGCTCGATACATATAATAGCAATAAATGATAAATTACATACATTTTTAAGAAATTTAATGCTTCATTAACGACGTTATAATATATGTGTAAAAATTTACTATTTCTTATGGACGAGTCAATTTATTCTATTAAATAATCACTTCTAACTGAATTCACGAAAATTAGTCACAAAATTTAAAATTAAAAGAAAACGATTAAGAATAATATGAATATGGAAGCTTCGTTTGGTCGTGAAATAATGCCAAAGTGCATTGGAAGACGTTATAAAAGCATCAGGTAAAGCCTCTCCCAAATCAACCTATATATTATTTTATTTCACTTGCCAACTTTAGTTTGATTGTTGTGAAGTGGTGTTGCATTGCTTATTTACTTGTCTTCACAACAAATGTTTAATAACTAGAATTTTGTTGTCCGCGAGTTGTGACGAATTTTGTAAAAACTATGTATTAGATAATAATATATTTAATTAGGTTTATAATCACATTTATGATAAATAAGTATAATACTAATATTGTCAAAGAAAGTAATATTAGTTTCAAGTTTAATGAATAATATTAAATACTAATATTTACAAAAAGGAATATAGGTATATAAAAGCAAGATTTTATGTAAATTATCGCATTTTGTGACTCATTTTCTAGGAACTTAGAGGATGGAAAAGACACCCGATTCTGGTTAGACCCATGGTTAACAAAGGACGATGTTTTATGTGAGCTTTTTCCCCGGGTATTCGCATTGGAATCAAATAAAAATTGTGTTGTTGCGGATAGATGGGGCTGCATAAATGGTATATGGAAAGGGTGCTGGGCATGGTCGAGACCTCCTAGAGGAAGATGTCTTGAACTAAATATCATCTCGGAAGCTTTGACAGGTTTCAAACTCAAAGATTTAGAGAAAGACAAATGGATGTGGGATCTAGCTGTTGATGGACGCTTCACCGTCAAAAGATTAGCATCTCTACTTCGCTCTAAACTCCTTCCAAGTTCCGAGGTCAATATGAAGGAGTTTTGGAATTCTTGGTTACCATCAAAAGTCAAAATTTGTGGTTGGAGAGTTTTAAATAATGCACTTCCTAGTCGGTGTAATCTTTTATCTCGAGGAATCCAAACTACGTTCGTATCTTGTACACTTTGTCAAATGGTGGAAGAAAATCAAGCACATCTACGGTTGGAATGTCAAAAGGTTAGGCCAATATGGAGGAAGCTATTTGCCTGGATCAACATTCCTCCAAGGTTTTTCCTCCAAGGTTTAGAGTTTTGGGTTTTGGGAAGCACCGGGAGTCAAGGGTGCTAGCCTAAAAAAGGCATTTATAGGCCTTAGCTTTGTTTTGTTTTGGGGTGTGTGGAAATGGAGAAATAAGATAATTCATGCAGAAGATTCGAAAGTGGCAACAATATTGCAAGAAGACATCTTTTCCCAGATACAACACTTTTCGAGGTTATGGTTCCAAAACAGATCACGAAGAGTAGAATGGTCGCGTTGGGTCTCTAACCCGTTAGACTGTTGTTTTAGACTTTAAATGTAAAATTTGATCCTTTGCATCTGTCTTCAGCTTGAAGGCGGTGTTGTTCTTAATCTTTTGGCTAGTTGTACGCTACTGATTATTTTATGAAATGAAACTCTTTTGCCTTTCAAAAAAAAATGCTTCTAAGTTTATTGCAATGTTATTGTCATAAAGTAAGATTCATAGAAAAAGATTATAAAAGAAAATTAATTCATAAAATGATATAAAGTTAAAACTGTAAGATTGATTTCTTAAATAATACAACTTTTAGAACTTTGGAGAAGAACAACAAAACTCAAAAATACCCAAAAAAATATGCAACTAAAAAGAGAACGCAAAAATAAATTATATATTTGTAAAATTATAATAAATTAAAATTTAATACTATTTTATAATCAAATATAAGATCAATTAGAAAACTTATAAGAATTCTTAAACTTATATAAGAACACTTGGTAAAAAAATTCCTTACCAATTGATATTTGTTAACCAAGCAAGTTTTATAATATATAGGGATCAACACCTTTTACCAGGCCTTTTACTAGAAAAAAGAAAAAAAATTCTTGTAAATTGTAAGGTATATGTAATTTGTTAAACAAGAATAAACACTTAATTAGTAATTAGACATTATAAAATTACTATTTAAGGGATAAATTTCTCTATTTTTTAATATGGTATATGAATTTTTTACATATGTAAAAAAGTACACGTTTCGCATGTGGAAAATATAAAAACAATAATGAAACGTTTTCATAAACAATAATGAATATAATGATATATTTTATAAAAACGACGCAATTTTAAACTTGATGTGTGTTTTAACCAAAAAAGTAAATAAGTAAGTGAATATATTTGTTAGTTTCGAAGTTTCCATCCATTTTTTTACATAACAAGTAGAATTCCTAACAAACACGAACGCACTTAGTTGTGTTTGATAACAAAAGTTATATCTTCACTTTTTATGAAAAATTATGGAGTTTTCGGATTATAAAGGAAAACATATTTGATAAAAGAGGTGAATTTTAACATGTTTGGCATATATATATATATATATATATATATATATATATATATATATATATATATATATATATATATATATATATATATATATATATATATATATAAAAGACGGTTCAAACGAGAACCGTTTTTTGTACGAGAACTGCGAGAACCAATTACAGTTGTTAAGGGATAACCTTAAAATAATCAAACTTATCCTTAATTAATTAATGGTAGTTTGTACATTTTTACATTACCCCCGCATTTTTTAAACTAATATATACATCAAACGGAAAAATGTTAAATTACGAAAATTATACCAAATTAACGGGAAAATTATGCTATTTAATTTGAGACCGGTCTTGATATATTTTTTCAAAAAACTTTTTGTGTGTATCTCCTGGGTTTTTTTTTTCAGTATAGCGACATGTGCACTAGTGCAAAATTTGCACAAGTGCAAAAATTTGCACATGTGCATATGCACAAATTCCCCTATTTTTTTAGGACAGATGTAAATATGCACATGTGCATATGTACAAATTCCCCTAGTTTTTTTCAGGACAGATGTAATATGAACATGTGCAAAATTTTGCACTAGTGCACATGTCCTTGTACTGAAAAAAAACCCACCAAAACATGATTTTTTTTCTTCCAAAAAAAATATCAAGATCGGTCTTAAATTAAAGAGCATAATTTTCTCGTTAATTTAGTATATTTTTTCATAATTTAACACCTTCTTGTTTGATAGATATATTAGTTTTTAAAAAAATGGGGGAAATGTCATAATGCCTATACTACCCTTTCTTATTTAAATTAAATATAAAAGACAGGAAATTAAATGATTGGCCAGAAATGGTTCTCGCAGTTCTCGTACAAAAAACAGTTCTCGTTTGAACCTCCCAATATATATATATATATATATATATATATATATATATATATATATATATATATATATATTCTTTTGCATTTTACATTTTTGTAAAAAATATAATATATTATTGTTGTTATTTTTCAGTTAACTATTTATAAGTAATTAATTAACTAAAAATTGAAGACTTCAATTCAACAAAAAAAGAAGAAATCAAGATAAAGGAACTTTCACGGTCGATCCCACGGTCGACCGTGAATCAACCGTCGCTGCTCAGCTCACAACTCTTAAATATTGTTCTTCTTCAAGTCAACCGAACTCGTACTCAACAAGTGAAGATGATATCTTCAAAGCCGATGACGAATATATCTACAAATAAGAGTTCGAATTATATGAGCTTACAAATAAAATAATCAAATAAGTTTAAGTCTTTATAAAATTATTTTTATAAAAAGTTTTATAAAAATGGACAAATTTTTTTATAAACTTATTTGTGTTGGTTGAATTAATCTATGACTACCCAGTTTAGCAAATACCAAACACAATCCCACTTTGAAACATTACACAACCATATTTAGCAAAGGAATCTCCCAAATGGGTAAAATTCCAACATGCTTTGTGTATTGGTTTCCAAACTTCCATTTTTGTGTTTAAATTCAAACATTAGAAGTATGGGATCAACCAACTTTTTGAACATCTACTTTTCAGTTGATGGTAAAAATGAGTTGAGTGTGGTTTTAAATAAAGTCCAACACCTATAATTGAAAGGCTCAAAAAGTTCCAGGATGCTGACGGTCTTTTCCACGGTCGACCGTGGCAAAAACCGTGAGATGTCTGGACACTTTTTGAGCTCACTCATTTTTCCTTATTTAAACCAACTCAAACCTCATTCATTACTTACCTCTTGCACAACAAAAACACATAACATATATTTATATCTTGTGAGCTCATATACTTTGATATTATTCAATCTTTCAAGATCAAGATCCAAGCAAGAGTGAAAGCCATCAAAGTTCAAACATTACAACATCATTCGTATATATTGTAATAGTGTAAGGATCAACTCTAGCCTTTCTAATTAGAGTGAAGTAAGGATCAACTCTAGCCTTCCAAATTAGAGTGAAGTAAGGATCATCTCTAGCTTTTAGAATTAGAGAGAAGTAAGGATCAACTCTAGCCTTTAGAATTAGAGTGAAGCAAGGTTATCTTTACCTTACTTGCAAGTTTGAAGTGTTAATTATTGCAAGTGAAAAAGAGAAGTGTAAAAGGTTTATCTCTACCTTCAAAGAGAGAAGCTAGTGGAGCAAACTCTTGGTGGGTGAGGCCAAGGAGTGGATGTAGTGCAAGTTTGTTAACACTTGCATGAACCACTATAAATCTCTTGTCTACTCTTGGTAATATCTCTCTACCCTTACTCTTTTTATTTCAAGTATATATATTTGTTGTGTTATAAACTTCAAGAAAAATCTTTTAAACACAACTTACAAATTTTATTTGTGAAAAATTAGTAAACTAAGTAAAATAACCTATTCACCCCCCCCCCCCTCTAGGTTCCAACAATTGGTATCAGAGCAAGTTGCTCTAAAATTTTTTTGTTAAAATTGTTTTAGAGATAGAACTTGCTTTATATATGTTATGAGAAAACAATTTTATACAAAAATCTTGAGTTAAGATCCATGGACTTAAATGATAACCTAAGTTTGGGGGTTTATATGGCTACTTTACCTATGTTTATTTATTATACATTTTTGGGTTGGAAAGCCTACATGTTGACTTTCTTAAGATCAATAGAGTATGACATGGGTGACTTTATTTAAAATGATCTTGATGAAGATATGTC
The DNA here is from genome assembly GCA_947179395.2 of Pulicaria dysenterica. Lineage (NCBI taxonomy): Eukaryota > Viridiplantae > Streptophyta > Magnoliopsida > Asterales > Asteraceae > Pulicaria > Pulicaria dysenterica. Next base: position 54,708,787 of record OX359293.1, read on the forward strand.
AAAAAATGAACAAGCATTGATATTTATGAATATATGTGTTCTTACACTTGTGCCAAGAGATTATGGAAAGATATAGGTAAATTTGAGGAGCTTTAGGCAAGAAGAAATGAAGAAAAAGAGAGATCAAGAGAACTTGCTTGCTTCATAGCGTTTGAAGAAAATGAGGTATCTTTTAGTAGTAAAGATAGCTCACATAATCTTTATGATGAGTTAAAAGATAGATGTGATATGTTACTTGATATCAATTCAAAACTCATTAGAAAGACCAATGATTTGAAAAATATTGAAAGTGATAATCTCAATCTCAAAGCTCTTAATGAAATATTGATTAAGAAAATTATTGAGTTGAGAGAATCCAATTTTATGTCACAAGGTTGCTCTACTTGTGTTGATTTCAAAGAAGAGAACGTTAGAGTTCAACAACCATCAAGTGACAAGGGAAGTCTTGGGTTTTTAATTGAAACAAGTAACATATCAACAAACCTATTAGAACCAAGCATGTGTATGGAAGAAAGAGCAAAAGAAAAAATCCAGGAGCTTCATGGTAGATCCACGGTTGATACCGTGCATCGACCGTCGGCACACTGTAATTTTCAAAAACTTGAAAAATGTAATATTGTCTCTAGTTCTCCCACTTGTATGCCTAAGGTTGCAAGAAATGAACAAATGAGAAATGTTTATGCTACAACTTCAAGGCATGAGCTTGGTTTTAAAAAATCTAGATCAAAGGTAATTCAAAGATCAAGATGTTATCATAAACCTATTGCCTACATGAATACTTGGTATCATAAAGGTTGGAAGATAACACAAAGGTAGATTAAAGTAGGTGTTTTTTATACTAACAATCCCGGACCCATGAAAATATGGGTTCCACACATATGAAATATGTTTGAGTTGTAGGTTGCAATTGAGGTTGAATATCATTCTTAATGCAACTTGAAGTTTTGTGTGGATGAAAGACTTGGATGATACATCATCAAGAATAATGCTTATTAACAACACTAGTGAAACACAATCAAGATAAGTTTCTCTTTCACTTCTCAAAGTTTTATATGTTGACACCTATGTGTTGAAAGTGTCATGAGAACTTATGTGAAACTACTTGACATGTTTAAATGTGTTTATTGTATCTAGTGCTTTACGTAAACTTGGTTTATTGTAAAAATAAATAAATGGTAGCAAAAGCATTAATAAAAGTCATAAGAAAATAAGTTGTAAAAAGGCTTTATCAACATTTGTATATATGAAAAATATTTATATAATTACATACTTATATATAAAATGTAAAAGGTATAAGTTAATTATCATACACTTTTCATGGCTTATTAAATATGTGTAAAAATGCTTAAGATCACATTTGGTTTAGGAATTACTTGGACTTGGAAATTTTATAAAATATATCAATTTGAAGTTGAAGTCTTGATGATCATTCAAGAAAAAGATATATCACCAAGACACTATTTATATGTGTAACTATTGAAAAGTTCCTAATATTAATGTGTGAAAATAATCACTTAGATAAGCCATGAAAGTCAAAATGTATTGATATAAAATTAACTTGTGCATAAATGACTAGTATTGCATGACAAGTTAATTAAATATAGAAGACATGAAAATGCTCATTATATGGTTAAATGTCTTGCAAAGCTCAATCCATACTCATGTGAAATGCATTTTGATTGAGTTACAAAGTTGAAATATGCGGTGCTATAATGACATATTAATATCATCATTTGGACTTGTGTTCTAATTCGTACAAATTTAACTTAAAGTCCTTCTTGATATAGACAAGACAAACATTAAACTATCTTGAAAATCATTATATGTCAAAACGTGTGAAACTTGATAGTTGATTAATAATTCTAGATGTATGGTTTCATAAAGTTAGAATATTTAAACTACATCTAAACAAGAGTATTTGCTTTTGAATGTGAGAAATATTGTGCTTAAAGTTAAAATTGTATATTGATGAACAATATTTTAAAATTTGATATACCATGTTCATGTTCATCATATTGCCTTAAGTGATTATATGCAATGCTTGAATTTCTCACAAATCATGTTTTGGCTAAAAGTCTCTAAATGATATGGAAATATATGTTATATATTTCTATATATATTGAAATGTATAGTCAAATAATAAATCATTTGTCAAAGAATTAAAAGTTTGCTTAAATCCCATAGATTTCATTTTCATATACACTATTTGGGTTTAAGTAATTAAAGAACCAAATTAGATTTTATCACAAGTAACTTTGTCTTAGAATTTAAAAGATATCATATTACAAATTAAGACAACTTACTTTGATAAATCATAATTGTGACTTCATAAAAATGGTGATTAGAAGTTATATACATGCTTTAAAATTAGTTAAGATATATTAAAGAAATAATATTTCAAACACACAAAAATGCAAAAATATTGCGGACATAAATACTAAACCACTTAAGAAAGAAGTAGTTGATGCAAGGAGATTTGGTTTAGGAATGATTGAACATGTTCCCTAGGAAATAAAGTTTGATTATGTGAAACCTTTCAAAATTGTGCTTCCAGAAGGTTCACGGTCGAACCACGGTCTCAGCCGTGTATTGACCGTGAATCCACTGCCCAAATGATCAAATTGAAAGAAATCTCGCGGTCGATGCCACGGTAGACCGTGGATCGTCCGTCGGATGTCTGACGAACTTTAACCCTATTTTGCTTATTTCTCTCTCTTCTCACCACTTTATCACCTTACCCATTATCCCCACAAAAACCCTAGCCACCATTGTTGCTTAGACACTCAAAAAGCTTAAAATTTATTGCAAGAAACAAGAATTTACCTTATGATTGAAACTATGGTTGAAGCCCGGGTTGGATTCATAGTCTATCTACAAGTGAAAGCTTCTTCATTCTCGATCTCTCACTTGATTCATGAATCCTCTTCACTAAAGGTAAAATTCCTCACCATTGTTTCTTCTTTATCTTCTTAGGGTTCCACTCTGCACATAAATCTAACATGAATCATGTATGAACAATTTTGTGTAATGTTTAAGCCTTGGGTTTAAGGGTAAAGAATGAAGAAAAACCAATGTGATGAAAAATAGGTTTTTGACATAATAAAGCTGAGATAATTTTTTCATTCTATGCTCTCAAAAGTAACAACTCACTTGTTATTGGAAAGTTAGACAAATAAAGAAAAAGTGAGCAGGTGCTTCACGGTCGATCCACGGTCGATACCGTGCATCGACCGTCGACCCTCTGGAGGTTTTCAAAATTCTAAATCTATCAGGTGCTCCACGGTCGACCGTGACTTCGAACATGAGCTTGATGTCACTTTTAACAATTTTCTATTTAAGGCTTATACATAGGTTTACTCTTGCTTAATACTAAACATACATCAATGCAACATAAATGATTCAATTGTCTTCCGAAATCTTAGAACATTTAGGACACATGAACCAAATTGGTGTACACATACATGTTAAGTTTACATTCACATATGTGTTTCAAATAAAATGAATCATCATCACTTCATCACCTATTACTTTGAGAACTTATACAAACTTTTTGAACAACATCGTAAACAAATGAACAAAAGCATGTTTATGATATCAACACGCTATGCCTAAACCTTCATGTATGAAACGAATTATAATACCTTGGTTTAGTGCAACAATATGCTAACATGCAACTTCTTGCGATGTTAAAACTTGAGTATCTTATCTTGGGTCTCAATTTCAAGAACTTCATTCAAAAAGACAAGATGTTTTTGTAAAGGTGATGAACTAGTAAACTTTGTAAAATAACACAATGGTTTTTATGAAGTTAAGATAAGATTTCATTAAATAAATAGAGACATACACTTCACAATTCATGGTAATTAAACACTAAAAGTTGAGTTATGATATGAATGTTTGATAAATCATTTGGTCAAATATTTCATGTGTTACTTTTAAAAGAACTCACTAAGTAATTGCATGCATGAAGAAATAAAGTTAATTTACACAAATTTCATGCCTAAATTCTATATCTTACATGGTTTGAAAAAGTAAAATGCTTACATGCAATTTATATGTGGTGCTCACAATATCTTGTTTACATCAATACACGCTAAATGATAATACCTTGGTTTATATTTGACATATCTTTATTCTTCAAGTTATCAAATTACATATGTGATTCTTTCATGAAATATCACTAAACATATGTAACATTATGACATGTCATTCATGCTCATCAAGTGTTGAATAATGAATTGTGGTCAAGCTATCTTACGCATGGATTTTTCATATAAGATCACTATAAAAAAGGTTTTTAAAATAAGTTTGTGATACAAGATATGTGAAAATGATTACAAAGTGAAGACATAAAAATTAACATATTGATTGTTACAAGTGACTCAATCTTACTATCTTGTCATGGTGCTTAATGAATTACTCTTTGTAATCAAGATAGTAAAAATAGATGACAAGTTATGCCTCATATAAGAAATCATGTTATTTGTTATCTTGATATATGCTTGAGTATGCCTATATACTTAAATGACTATCTCATGTGTCACACGCTTAATTTACTATCACTTGACACATGAATCTATGAGGTATACGTGCATAAATAATTATTATAGTATATGTATTGCACACTTGTGTATTCATGAGAACACTTTTCATCTTAATATTGTTGAATTTTGAATACACATAAATGGAAAAGAAAATTAGAATATAAGATTAAATAACAAGTAATCATGAATCAAACATGTAACTACAAAATCTTTGTCTAACTTGCATGAAATTAGAAAACTTTTGTATACTAGTAGTGATGGGAATATAGTATACGTAGGTATTGAATTAATTCAAAATGTGTAATGCTTGAAAAATACCTATGTTCTATATCTAATTTCTCATGATATGTTGATCTACATACACCATGAATCATTCTTTGAAGATCAAGATAATAAACAAATGACATCATGTGTTTCATACATAAAATCAAAATAATTGTCAATTTAGTGCACACATTGGTCACTTACTTGATTAAATCTTCATTTGCTACATAATGTATATGAATAAATATCAATTAAAAATGAATAAACTAATATTGAGATAAACTCCACAATCTAGAGCTAAGAAATTTTTAATACTTAACTTTAAGATTAGGATTGTGGATTTTGGTTGTTCCTAACATAATTTGCACATTTTAAGGGGGAGTTACCAACCAAAAAGAAAATTTCATATATATTCACACCCTCACTTCCTATCATTAGCATAAATACAAGATAATGATACATAAATCTCTCATGATTCCTACTTGAGTATATTTGATTTTTCCTAAATTAAGTTTATGCAAATACTTTTGTATATCTTGCACTTGTGTTTTGTTTTGTCTATCTTTTGTCAAGTGCTAGCTCAAAGGGATCATAAATCAAGTGGGAGTTTTGATCAAGGGGGAGCTTCATCAACTATTTCGTGCTAGATCACAAGAGGGAAAAGAATGTTCCTTTTTGATTCGACAAAAGGGGGAGAAGAATGTAGATGTGCAACATTGTTAACATGAATAAATTTGTATAGCAATATTAATTATATGTTGCATATTTTACCATCATCAAAAAGGGGGAGATTGTTAGTGCATACATGGTCACACATTAAGAAATGCACTCCTTATTTTGATGATGATAAAAATATGAACAAGTAATATTATTGCTTATCAAATTTATTCATATGTTCATATGCTACATTCTTTAAAGATCAACAAACCTAAAATTAATGATCAAGTAAAGAACAAATAATTGAAGACTTCAATTCAACAAGAAAAGAAGAAAACAAGAAAAAGGAACCTTCACGGTCGATCCCACGGTCGACCGTGAATCAACCGTCGCTGCTCAGCTCACAACTCTTAAATATTGTTCTTCTTCAAGTCAACCGAACTCGTACTCAACAAGTGAAGATGATATCTTCAAATCCGATGACGAATATATCTACAAATAAGAGTTCGAATTATATGAGCTTACAAATAAAATAATCAAATAAGTTTAAGTCTTTATAAAATTATTTTTATAAAAAGTTTTATAAAAATGGACAAATTTTTTTATAAACTTATTTGTGTTGGTTGAATTAATCTATGACTTCCCATTTTAGCAAATACCAAACACAATCCCACTTTGAAACATTACACAACCATATTTAGCAAAGGAATCTCCCAAATGGGTAAAATTCCAACATGCTTTGTGTATTGGTTTCCAAACTTCCATTTTTGTGTTTAAATTCAAACATTAAAAGTATGGGATCAACCAACCTTTTGAACATCTACTTTTCAGTTGATGGTAAAAATGAGTTGAGTGTGGTTTTAAATAAAGTCCAACACCTATAATTGAAAGGCTCAAAAAGTTCCAGGATGCTGACGGTCTTTTCCACGGTCGACCGTGGCAAAAACCGTGAGATGTCTGGACACTTTTTGAGCTCACTCATTTTTCCTTATTTAAACCAACTCAAACCTCATTCATTACTTACCTCTTGCACAACAAAAACACATAACATATATTTATATCTTGTGAGCTCATATACTTTGATATTATTCAATCTTTCAAGATCAAGATCCAAGCAAGAGTGAAAGCCATCAAAGTTCAAACATTACAACATCATTCGTATATATTGTAATAGTGTAAGGATCAACTCTAGCCTTTCTAATTAGAGTGAAGTAAGGATCAACTCTAGCCTTCCAAATTAGAGTGAAGTAAGGATCATCTCTAGCTTTTAGAATTAGAGAGAAGTAAGGATCAACTCTAGCCTTTAGAATTAGAGTGAAGCAAGGTTATCTTTACCTTACTTGCAAGTTTGAAGTGTTAATTATTGCAAGTGAAAAAGAGAAGTGTAAAAGGTTTATCTCTACCTTCAAAGAGAGAAGCTAGTGGAGCAAACTCTTGGTGGGTGAGGCCAAGGAGTGGATGTAGTGCAAGTTTGTTAACACTTGCATGAACCACTATAAATCTCTTGTCTACTCTTGGTAATATCTCTCTACCCTTACTCTTTTTATTTCAAGTATATATATTTGTTGTGTTATAAACTTCAAGAAAAATCTTTTAAACACAACTTACAAATTTTATTTGTGAAAAATTGGTAAACTAAGTAAAATAACATATTCACCCCCTCTCTAGGTTCCAACATACCTTATCTTATATTAGAATTCAATTTGAATAATCTCTTGATTTAGAATTAAAATCAAGATTCTACATAATGTGAGGCGTATGTGGTTACATGATCAAGTCTTAAGCTTTGAAAGCTATAACATTTCATAGGGCATGACTTAAGACAACAATTTTGTCTATGAATTATAATTATTATGTATATCATTATACAATAAAGATAAAAAAACATATAAATATAGATTTATAAAATAGTTTATCAATCTTTTTCTTCGTTTTCGTTATATACAACCATCCTTATAACTGAATAACTATATATATTCAGCCCATATGGTTTAATACCAACATCCGTAGAAAACACGGCTTATAACGGTAAAGATGCATCAAGCTGGACCGTAGTGTACGCCAAGCCTTATGCCAAGTCTTGGACCATGTCTTGGAAGCATGGTTAATGCTCAAACCTGGATGGAGCCATGTTGAATTCTAAGAGCAATGGAACTTGAAACATGAACTTGGTTGAGATCGAGAACCGAATTACTTGGAACTGTCATCAGATCGTCGTTCGTTGTATGGAGAATGTCGTGAAGATAAGGGGCCTTGGCCACCCTCCCGTGCAATTCTTCATTTGGGGTGGATGGGGGAGGGGCTCGCCAATATAATTTGAATTAAAAATATCTGACACACACAACTTGAGTTTGATCCGTATACTTCATCTGCATTTTCATCATAATAATATTTGCTAACTGAAATATATTTCGTTTTTGTTCATTGCAATTTATCTTATAAAAGTACATTTAAAAAAAATAAGTATATATTTTGAGCACATGGAAATGTTTATAAAACAAGCTTTTGTTAGAATTTGATTTTTGTATATATGATCGTTTTCGTTCAAAAATAATTTTTAACTAGATGAGTATTGTATATGTTTGGCATTTGTAAAATTTGCATACTTGAATCCTTTTGAATCATCTCGTACTATTTCAATATCAACACAAATTTATATTCGTTTATTTATTTTGCCAAACTTATTACTTTTGTATTAACTTGAATTTTTATAAGATATTTAACATTAAATTCGAATATTAATAATGCATCATCAAACTATTTAAATAAGCGTTTTATTCTTTGATTGCACTAACAAATATGTTAAACATTTGACCCGTATGTGTCTTATGATTGCAGGAATTCGAGTTTGGGTCAAATATATGATGGGTCGGGTGTGGTTATAAATTCATATCATATTCGATTTTAGATTAATGCTTTTATGATTTTGGCAATTCTAACCCTATTCACTCATGAGACGTAAGCTAACATTTGTTTTTGAATGTATCGTGTACTCATACATATGGCTTAAGACTGTTGGCTAGTGAGATTGGCCTTTATGGGTAGAATGACTTCTAAAAAATGGATACCATTTGAATCTCGTTTAATAATTACTTTTCATGGTGGTGACACTGTGATTAACTGATTTTGGAAACTTGCCATTTGGCCGTTACCATTTTTTGTGCTTTGACTTTTAGACTCCTGTTGCTACTTATTAGTTGGTTATGAAATTTTTTTGTTATTTGTGAATTTTGAAAACCACGGTGTTACATTTGTGATGTGTAAAACCTTTTTGAAAAGATCACCATGTGTTCCAACAAAGACAGGCATGAAATCTATGCACAAGTAGTTGATTGAGGAATTCGAGATTAAAGACGTAGGGGCTAGAAAGTAGATTGTTGGTATGAACCTCATGAAGGATATAACTGGAGGTACTTTAAAGTTTTCTTAAGAGAAAACATTTAAGAACTTCAATCTCGAGGATGGTAAGATTAAGAGGACACCTTTCGAAAGGGACTTTAAATTTACTAAGAAACAATAATTACACACGGATAAAGTCAAGGTAGAGATGACTAAAATTTCTTATGTGTTAGTGTTTGGAATTTTCATGTATGCAATGGTTTCCACGAGACGAAATACTATTTATTCACTAGGAGCGATTCTAATCCAGGCATAAAGGATCGGGAAGAGATCAAGTGGTTTTTATCATACTTGAAAGTAACCTCAAAAGGAATCATTATGCTCCAGAATAAAGGATGATATATTTTAAGGTTATGTTGATGCAAATTTGGGTGGTTGTTTAGATTTAGCTATAAGCACCATGGGTTATATTTACATAGATAGAGAAATGATTGTTAATATTGGTTAGATTATAAAAAAGTGTTGTTCATTTAACCAAAGAAATGGAGTACATGGTAATTGAGATACAAGGATTGTATGGTTAAAGAACTCCATTTCAAAGTTGTGATTGAAACTTGAATATAGTGTTCATATATTGTGATAACTAGAGTCTGGTTCAGTTAAACCCAGTGTTTCATAGTGTGATGAAATACATTCAAATTAGATATCACTTTCACCACAGAGTCAATAAGGACTAAGGAGTAGTATGTTGTCATTGCATAATGATACTACACTTCTCTTCTAAATGAATGATGGAGAAGGCATCAAACTAGAAATCTGAGAATACAAGGTTTGCGATTAATGAATTGATCTCGATGAAATTTTAGCTGAACAGCCTCCTAACAAAGATTCTTGAGTTTTGAAGTCTAATTTGGTGGCAGAGGCTAATCGTGGTTTGAAAACTCTTCAACATCACACCACCATGGAGATGTAGAGTTTGGGTATAGTTCAATCCTTGAAGGAATAAAGATATACCATAGATTTGAAAGTCATGGTTATATCCTAAATTCGCCAGATCGTGTCGCGATCAGGAAGCCGGATGATGTGCGTTTTACATACTAGTTTTAAATTTATAAAGTCCGTGTTAATTTGTACCAAAAAACGACACGAATAGGCAAGAGGACCTAATCGGTTTTCTTAGTATAGTGAATAAGCAAGGGTGTCGAACACAAGGGGAACGAGTATGATTTGATAAAATTATACTACTTTAAATATTAAACTAAGCTAAATAAACTAAACTAAAAACAATTAAAAACAAATAAAGCAAATAAAATAATTAAAGGGGGCTATTTGTGAATTTAATCACTTTCAATCAACCTAAACCACTAACAACCCTAGAAATCACCGAAAGCAAAGCAATTAAGCAATTAAGCAATAAAACAACAAACTTGATGGATTAAAACTATATTAATGAAGATTTCCCTCCCTAGATTTGATTTCACTCTTTTCAAGTTAACTAAATTCATGGAATTAAGAGCACATGATACTAACATCATGCATCGATTTCTAAAGTGGTTACAACCTTGATCCAATTATAACTCTCTAATTATACTAATTAATAACCTTTATGGTCAAACGTGTGATTAAAAAGTATAATTAGGCAATTAATTCGATTACAAGTAAAGCTTTAACCTTTTTATGTTTGTTTGATCAACAAGACATGAAACTAACACATAATGGTCATTACATGTTGAAATAAATATTAAAAATTCAAGCTTTTAGATGTTTAACCCTAGGATTTGTTCAATCACTAGTCTAAATTGTCTAATGATCATCAATAATCAAGATTCAAGCTTTATGATTAAACTGATCTTCTAATACATAAAAATCGGATTATAAACATAATAAAAACATATCCTAAAACATGCATGAACTTAGATTAAGCAAAACTTGATAAAAACATGATTAAAGTACCAAAATCCATGAATTAATCAACATTAATTAGGGTTCATCTCCTCTAGGAAGAAAAAACAGAAACTAGCCTAGATTTAACATTCTAAACTTCTGGAATTAATAACAAAGAAGAACATGATGAATAGAATGCATAAACCGTAAAAATCCGAATGCTCCAACTCTTGATCTTCACTTTAATCTTCAATCTTCAAGCTCAAGTTCCTTAAGTTTTCTGGAATGAATTAATGTCGTTTTGCTGGAGGTTTATAGGTGGAAAATTCGATTTGGAAGTTGTTTTGCCGAATGGAGAATGAATTCAGTTTATAAGAGCTGAAAACCCTGCGTCGCGCCGTGATCGCGATCCCCAAACCTTTTTTTCTCGGCCGTTTTAAATTTTGAATGCAGGATTATGCTTATCCAGCGCCATCGCGACGCGATCTTCCCCCCGGCCGCGACACGTCCGTCGGGATTTTGACCAGAATTGACTTTTTCGAATTTTTTTCAATTTTTTCTCCGCTTTATCCTCATTTTATCTTCCAACTACGAATTTTAAACCTGAAAACAGATATTAAGGATCTAAATAAAAATTTTAACATATTTCTCATATTTTTCATTAAAATCAACCCGAAATCGTGTAAAAATATATATCTAAAAACCGCGATATCACCGGATCACATCGTAGTTCCCAACTTCATCTCCTTTTAATACTTGTGTTTGCAAACCAATTACGGTTCTTGTTTTCTTGAATCTGTCAGTGAAATTCTATCTAGTTTGACCATAGACGTATTTGGCTATATTAATCGAGTGAACCTCGTAAACTCTTATGTTTTTGCTATGTATTTATTGTTTTGTATCCGTTCTTTGTTTATGAACTCGTTACGGCTTCCCAACAGTATTATTAACTACAACATACTTATTCTATGTGAGATGATTCACAGACAACAATAATTAGTCATGCACAACAATGATCACATTATTGCCATTATAAGTTGAGAATTTTTTTCATTGTTTAAGCGTATTAGTGTTCAAAAACCTACATTTTATTGTTTATAACAAATTTTTATTATGTGCAAATCATTTCTCTTATTCTATTAGTTTTACTTGCTCTTTAAGGAAAATTTCTAAATAATAATAAATATTCAAAAGAGAGGTGATATATCTTTCTATTATTTCCTGCTATTTGCCCTCCTAATCACAAAATTAACACAAGTGTCAAAATTAATAAAAGATGTGAGAAAAAAGAATTAGTGTATTACACATGTCATCTCGTAATAAGTAGGAGGATAAAGTAGAAAGAAATAATATAAAAAAATATCATTTTTTATTTAAAAAATAACATGAAAATACCATAGTTTTTTATTGAAATAAACGCTATCCTTTAATTTGTCATAAAAATGATTACAGTATGATTGTGGTAAAAGAAGAACGTAATAGTTGACTTTTGCTTTCACATAATAGTTTAACACATCAAAAATTTGTAAGACAATTAGACAAATAATACATCATCTTACTTTTTGTTTCTACTCCATCCTCTTACTTATTCAAAGTTTGACATGTGTAATCCACTAATTCTCTTTCTTATATAATTCATTATTTTTGACACTTGTATTAATCAAATAAGTAGAAACAAAAAGTAGGAGGATAAATAATTTCTCAATTTGTAAATCTAGTAAAAGTAATATAATTTGTGTATAATATTAATTTGTTATATATAACAAAAATTATTTGCGTACACTAAAACTTATAGATAGAAAACAAAATAGATTTATAAGAAATTGAAAATCATAATTATAATTGTGGTATATTATAAATTCATGCTCCGTATAAACCACTTCTCATAATAAATTTATAAATAACCCCAATAATTAGTTGAAGAGGATAACCTAAACATTGTATATATTCACCTACACACTAGAGTACTAGACCATTGTTTAATAAAAACCAGTACTTTTCTAAAGATAATATTATAAACTATTTATATGCAATACTTAAAAGAACGTTAAAATTAAACATCAATGACAAACTTGTACTTTATTATTGCTAACCTTATACATCATTCAGATCTTAGCTTTTAACGTATATAATTTAATCAAAGGCACAAATATCTACCAAATATCTAAAACTAAAGACAAATCAGCAGAAGTTTATTAACTCGACCGCCAATGATGAATATAAACTAATTTTTTCATCAAAAAGGAAATAATGTTGTATAATAAAAATGCACTTAATATTGTTTGTAATATTATCTCTATTATATGATATTAGACCGAATGTATAGTAGGTTATTTAATAATATGCTCCATAAATAAAGGATCAATGTAAAATACAATAAATACCAGGTTTTCCATTATTCTACGTACATATTATACAAGAAAAAATTTAACGAGTCTCACTTAATCGATACAATCAGACTAGATTATCATAATACTAATTTTTAATATACATTCTATATAATACGAATCCGAATCTCAACTAGCTATAATTTTAAAACGGCAACGATAATATAATTATTACGTCTAGATGTGTAGTACATTATTAAAAATAACAAAAAAAATATTAAAAAATAAGAATAAGATACGAATACGTAAAATAGACTTTAAAAAATATATAAATAAATAAAATATTAAGATAGTTTTGCTTTGAGGGGGTAAATATTGGCATGAAAGGGGTAGTGAGATTGAGAAGTGGCGCATGGAGTTTCGAACAGCCGGCCAATGGTAGTAAACATGGGGCGTAGTAACCCAACACAGCGGCTGGTTGGCTGTGTTCCTCGCTCACATATATTAGTTTTGTCGTTTTCTATGAGATTAGGTTTCCATGGGTTAGTTTTTACAAAGGGTCACGAAATTCAAAGAAAATTAAAAAGGCGGCTAACAGAGGGGGGGGGGGGGGGGGGGGGGGGGGGGGGGGGGGGGGGATGAGAGGTGTGGTTTAGGGTTATATGGCATGAAAGGTGTAGTTGGCCCTTTGGTGAATCAGGAGTCAACACTTTTTTCCATGGCTCACATTTTGCCCCTTCCCTACTCATGTAACTTCAATTACCTCCCCCACATACTTACAAGTTAACAACAATCTTGTGAGGATTATAATTTTGCTTTTTAGGAACATTTTTATCTATGTTGTTAACAATATTCGGTATCTCTCACTTTTCTTTTATCGTTACAAAACCCAATTATTTAGGATTGAACACATTGCTTTCTTAAAAGGGTTTAGATGTTTAAACAACTTCCTACTTTTCTAAAATTATCGATGTAGATAATTTACCTTTTTATTACCTAGATAGGTAATACTTTGTAGTCACCTGTTAAAGTAAGTACCTGAGCTTTCAGATTACTCCCACCGTTTGATTACCACCAAACCTTGGTGCTCTGATCAGAATTCTTCCTTAGAAGTGATGTTGGAGTCTGATTGATCTTTTGTCTGCCATCGTTACCAGAATTAAGAAACCAGCAACGCAGCTTTCTTTAAAGCCTATAACGACAGCCGACAGGATACTGATCGAACTTCACCATAACCTCTAGAAAGGAATTGCAGTCATGTCACAAAGTTTGGTGGCAATCTAACGGTGCAAATTCCGGTTAGAGCCAAAACCCTAATAAAAAATTTTAAGTGATTATTTACTTTAATAGTTTACACAAAGTACACCACCTATTTGGGTAACAAAAAAGAAATTACATATATTTATACGTTTGAAAAAGTATGATGCTATTTTATTACCTAAACCCTTCTTAAAACTAACACCTTGCTTACTTAACACTCCACCACTTATACCACATATCATTATGTTAGCTTTTATCTCTACCACTTAATCCATCTTGTAGTGATCACTTCTCATCACATGAACTCTTAGACCTCAATTCCCTTCTAACTATATTATCACGTTATTTCAACACAACACTCTAAACACTTTTACGATGTTAATAAATTGTTACCTAAAATAAGGTTACATTGTATTTATAGAGAAATGTTCAATATAGTCCATACTTATTGCATAGTCCTGAGGGACTAATCTTAGCCCTTGGATCAGCCCCATTAATAGTCCAGATTGAATTTTAAAAATTTGGACGGAGTGGCATTTTCGTAATTAACATCTAATGATTTTACCATCACATATGTTTGTATAGTGAATCACATGTGATTTTATATTGAATCACATGTGATTAAATATTAAAATTTAGAACTATGTTTTTTATATGGACTATATTAAACACAACTCTGTATTTATAACTTTATTGAGAATTTAAAAAACAAAGAAAAAGGAAAGGAGCGGGAAATGTAAAATAATATTTATTGTAGTTTTGAATTAAAAAATAAAAGTAATTTGAATTTATATTTAGAAAATAATGAAAGAAAACTTGACATAATAATTTTTAAAGATGCATTTATTGAGAAAATGTTAAAAGTGTATTTGTATAACTAGTAAAAATAAAATAAAGTCAATAAAATTAGAAAAATGTTAATAGTGTGTTGGTAAAAATGACAATTTTCCTTCTAGTTCTCAAACAGATTTGTAGTTTCGTTATATCTATCATCTCTTTGTTTAGGGAATTATATCACATAGGAGATGATTCATTCGAGAACCGTTGTTAGCACGAGAACCGCGAGAATCAATCTCAGTCGTTTTTTGGATATGGGAAGTTTATGGATGGAGAACGTGGAGGGATAGAGTCTGGCAGGGTGCATGTGAGGAATTCATGGGTGAGCAATGACATTATGGTAGGAGAAATTGGACGGCTCAGATTGGTTCTCGCGGTTCTTGCATTAAGAATAGTTCTCAAATGACTTCTTTCATATCACATAATAGTAATCAAGTTTGAAAACTATTCTACCAAGGTCACTCACGGATAATTTCATAATAAAAAATAAAAAGGGAAATGATCTTGAGAAAGATTAGTATTTTGTTTATAATAATTGTAAAATTATTATTATTTATTATTGTTGTTGTTAAAAGATTTTAATATAAAAGTATTAAATAACAAAAGATTACCAACTTACGAATCTATATAATATTTTCAAATAACATAATTACATAAATAATAAATTCAATTAGAGTGAGTACAACATATATCCACCATACAATAATAATATCAAGGTCAAAATAATTTAATATAATTGACAAAAGCTAATCCAAAGTTTATTAATGCAAACAAAAACTTAAATTAAATTGTATTTTTATTAGAAAAATTGTTATATTAGAAGTCAACCATTTAATTAATTAAGACTCCCTTAAAAAACATAGTTGAAATTAGGGTAAATTATGATTTAATCACTCAAAATTATACTTAAAAAGAAACTTCTAAACTTTTTAAATAAATATTTTAATTCTACACTTATTACAATTGGGGTTTTTTAAGATTTTATATGACAGAATAACTTACTTTCTTTATTAAATTTTATAATCATGATAACTGAACCGTAATAATTAACCAGGGTTTAGTTTATAAAAGTGTATTCAACTTTACACCTTTTGCTATTGTATGTACTGTACTTTTAAACTTACTATTTGATGTATTAAACTTTCAACTTTTACATTTTTTGTTTTTTTTACCTAATGATCAGGTAGCCGGTAAATGATAATTTTTCTTTTTTTTATCTGATGTGGAAATGAGGTGTCATTTAATAAATGAGGTGTCATTTAATGGATCCGTTTTGTCGACCTAGACCCAAACCTATACCCATACGTCTCACTAATACCTTTTCGTTATTCATGGTCTCTCAACTACCGCCATTTTTCTTCGGTTTCCTCTTCTACGATCATCATCCCTGCCGTACTCGTGTATCTTAATGCAATTCTAGGTTAGTGTTCTTGTTATCCTTTGTTATTAATGCATAATTTTTGTATTTTTTGGTCAATTGTTGTAAATGAGGACCGAAGCATTGAAGTGTGCATTGAGGGTTGTACCCTTATAAAATTTGAAAATCTTTATCTTTTTAACTGTGTTTTCATAATTGTCTTGGATTCATTAGGGTACTGTAAGTTTTGTGTATATAAAATTAGGGTTTTAGTGATGTATAACCTTGGTTTTGATTTGATTACAGGATGGTGAAGTCTTACTTATTGATTGTGCACCATGATGGATGTTTCATGTATAACACCTTACGGTATGAGAAGGGTAGTACATTAGATATACATATTGCACAAGTATGTTATTAGGAAATGATTTCTTTCCTTGAGAAGACACATCAAGTATAGTGAGTGCTCTGTATTGGTGTCTTCCATACAATGAATTAGATACTGGGTTATGCAAAATAAATAATGACTTAGATTTGGAAACACTATTTGATTTAATGGATAGTTATGGTCATGTAAATATCTACATAGACCACTTTGGTGATGATATGAGTAGATACATTGTAAACAATGATGAAGGGAATGGACAGGGCATGGATGAGGGGAATGGACAGGGCTTGGATGAGTGGAATGGACAGGGTATGGATGAATTGATTGAAAGTGATGAGAGTGATGCCATTAGTGATGCCAATAGTGATGCCAATAGTGATGCAATTAGTGATGCCAAATCCTTGGACCATTTATCTGAAGGAGAAGAGGAGTTGGTTCAAATTAGAAAAGGCAAGTCTACTTCAAAGAATGATCCATCACAGAGGAAACTACCAAAACTAGGTGTTGGTAAGGGAGATGATGGTTTTGAAGATTATTTGATGTCTGAACCTGATGAGTATATTGATGACTTTAAAAGGTTTTAAAGAATGATGAAGATGCTGCCAAAGAAGACAATGTGGATGACCAATCTGATAATGAAAGTGAAAAGTATCTAATTCATGACCCTTCAACACACTGGAGATTGAAAAAACCAATGGTATGTACTTATACTATATAATTTTTATTAACTGACTTAACTGATTCTTATTAACAGAAATATGATTCTTATTAACTGATTTACATGTTTATTTTCTAATATTTGGTGAAAGATATGAGAACCCACAGCAATTGAAAGACTGTATTACCCACTATGCACTAGCAAATGGGTATTATATTTGGTTTGATGTAAATTCAAAGAAGAAGGTGATTGCAAGATATGGTATAAGACCAGCAAGGATATCAAATGAAAGCAAAGGAAAGCAAAAGAAAACAACAAGATACCCCAAAGAAGGTAAGAAAACTAATGAGAAATATGACTGTCCATGGAGGTGTTTTGGTAGATGGATGAAGAAGGAGGATTCATTCCTGGTTATATCACTAAATGATATACACACTTGCATAAAAATGTTGAAATATGGTTCTTTGATAAACTATAAATGGATTGCCAAGGAGTTTGGTCATAAAGGTAGGTTTAATCCTGACATTAAATTGGTTGAGATAGCTGATTTAGTATCTAAGAAGTACAAATGTACAGTTACTCCTATAAGGGCTAAAATGTGGGCAATCAATGTATATGAGAATTCCCTTGTGGAGCATTATGGACTGTTAAAAGCATATGGGGATGAATTGTTGAGAAGCAATCCTGGGTCAACAGTTAGACTTGGTGTGACTAACAATCCTGATGAAAAGGTGTTCTTTGACAAATTCTATGTTTGCTTGGATGCTTTGAAAGAAGGATGGAAGAAAGGATGACGAAGAATCATTGCAATTGATGGCTGTTTTTTTTAAAGGGTGTTTGTCAAGGAGAATTGTTATCTGCCATTGGTAGGGATGTGAATAATCACATATTCCCTATTGCTTGGGCTGTTATCAAGGTGGAAAACAAAAATAATTGGTTATGGTTCATAAGACTTTTAGGTGAAGATTTAGATGTTGGGGATGGTGAAGGACTAACAGTCCTAAGTGATCAACACAAGGGCTTGTTGGAAGATGCGAAAGAGGTAATGCCAAAGGCTGAGCAGAGATATTGTGCAACGCATATATATGAGAATTTCAGAAAAGTTTATAGTGGAGTTGAATTTAGAAATCTGTTCTGTAAAGCTTCAAAGGCATCTTATCCACTTGAATTTGAAAGAATCATGAATGAGATTAAAGTTGCTGACCCAAATGCTCATGACTATTTGATTTAAAAAGAACCAAAAACATGGTCTAGAGCTTTTTTTTTAAACAAAGAGTTGTTGTGAAGTTGTAGAAAATGCTTTCAGTGAATGCTTTAATGCTATACTAGTGAAAGTTAGATCAAAGCCCATCATAACTATGTTAGAAGTCATTATGGTTATTTTGATGGAAAGGATGGAAATGATGAGAAAAGTAAGTGAAACATGGAATTTTGATATTTGTCCAAGTGTAATCAAGAAACTTGAATGGGCAAAAGGATCACAAAGGTATTGTTTTATTTTAAAACTGTTTTATTGTTTTATCTACATTTACTTAGGAACAGCAACCCTCGAATATGAGATCAAGATCTGGAACAAACTCTCTCTAGAACTCTCTCTAAGTCAAGAAACCTTTTTAGAGAATCACAAATGCATATATTGCCAAGAGCTACAAATGAGGGTGAGTTGGGGTATTTTATAAAGCCCCAAACGTCCCCTGATATGCCTCATGCCGGCCCAAGTCGTAGCAAGCAACATCCATGCATTGGTCTAGTTGAGAGGTGATTTGACAAAAAGGTGTCGTTTGGACTTAGCGGCGCTAGCCAAACTTAGTGGCGCTAACTTATAACAGTTAGCGACGCTAACGTGGCCTGTCAGATGACTTGACATAAAGCCCATGCATCTCTAGCGGCTCTAACCCATAAGTGTTAGTGGCGCTAACACCTTATGGTTAGCGGCGCTAACTTAGCCTGCGAAGTCAACTTTTCTATTTTGTCATTTTTGATCCCTTTACTTAAGTTGCTATCAGATTTGACCCCGGTGTATGACCCAATAGGCCCATACATCATCGGTAATGATTCAAATGGTATACACGCATCAATGGGCATATTCTAACAGGATCTGCTATGACATGTAAGCAATGTGGTGGGCAAGGCCACAACTAAAGACCATGCAAGGATACAACTGTTAAAAAAACAAGTGTGAAACAAATTGTTGATAAGGGAAAGGGTAAGGGGAAACAGACTTTTGATAAGGGAAAGGGAAAACAAACTGTTGATAAGGGAAAGGGTAAGGGGAAATAGACTGTTGATAAGGGTAAGGGGAAACAGACTGTTGATAGGGGAAAGGGTATAGCCAAAGAGGGACCAACTGCTAAGAAAGATGCAACACCAACTCTTGGAGGATTCATGTATGATGCAAGAAAATCCTACAACACAAGAAGCCAAGAATCACCAAAGAAGCAAGAACCAAAGTTACAACCAATCAGAAGACAGGCACAACAAAGAATTTCAAAGATCAATATGCAGAAGAAGATACCTGGTCCAGGAAGCACATCACATGATCCATCAGTTATAGATTAATAAAGTACTTTGATAAACTGTTTTTGATGTAAGTATTTAACTTGTTTTGGTATTTTGGATGTAAGTATTTGACTGGTTTGGATATTTTGATGTAAGTATGTGACTGATTTTACTTAACTGTTTAAAGATGTAATTATGGTCAAAAAATGCAACTGTACTTATGGTTTTTGAAGTAATACATGATGTCGTTTGTTGATGAAACGTTTCTGTCTTAGTAATAAATGATGTTGATGAAATGTTTCTGTCTTTGTAATGTAATGTTGCTGTTATATGATGTACAAAATGGTTATTTTCTATAAACAGCAAACTTGTAAGTAATATCTTAGTTATTTTTGTCTTATGCTGCTGTTATTTGATGTACACACTGGTTAATTGATGTACACAGCAAACTTGGAAGTAATACACTGGTTAGTCATGTCTTAATCTGTTGTTGGATGTTTCATTTGCAGCTTTGATGTAATAGAAATTCAACAAGCCAGCTTAAATGTAATAGCAACTCATTTGCAGCTTTAATGTAATAGAAAGTCAGCTTCATTAATTTCCAAGTTTTTACAAATCAAATCAAAATACATATAGCAGCTACCCAAAACCAACCAAAACAGACAGTGCTTTGATTACATCTACATTACAAATGCTATCAATGTTGGGGTTCGTGGTACACGGCAACGGAAGCATGCAAGGTCAAAATCGAATTATTCAAGCAAAAACAAGACCACATGGTGAACCCCATCAATGGATCTAACTCTACAACCAAGTTATGCAACTAAAACAGAAAGAAAAGAAAAGATATATACCCCTGATGTCTCTGATGGTTGTGTGCAGCTAGCTTCAAAGCTTGGTCTTCTTCTCCTTTGGCTCTTTCTTCAAATCGAAGTCCACCCCGAGTGTCACGTGACCCAAGTGTACTAGCACTCCAAGTATTCTTCACTATCACGAAAATACTTCTGGAACACAACCAAGACACCACCAGGAATCTGCCCTATTTCTCTCTTGATGAACTTAGCAACTCTCACAATTAGTTCTAAGTGTGTTTGTTTGTCACAAAAATGACCAAGAGAGAAAAATGAGAGAAGTGCATGTCATTTATAAGCCAAGTCACGACCTCAGGTCTCCCAAAGCCGGCCCAAGGCTAATCATCACAAACAACATGCATTGGTGGAAGCTAGAGGTGAAAAGAATAAAGTTGTTTCTGTCAGGCAGGGTTAGCGCCGCTAGCCACCCACGGTTAGCGCCGCTAACCTCCCACGGTTAGCGCCACTAACGCGGCTGACTTAGCGACGCCTGGGTTAGCGCCGCTAACCCCTGCTGGAAACCAACTATCCTTATTTATCCTTTCTCACCCTCGTCTTTTGGTTGTGTCAAGGTCAACCCCCGGCGTGTGGATAGGCCCGTACATCATTGGTAGTGATCATTTGGCGTACGTGTGGCAGTGGGCATACTCCAACAATCAATACAAAGCATAAGGGTTAAGATCCTCTCATGTTGTGGTCAAGCATGATCCATCATGTTCTCTCACATACATGAGAGTGGGTCTCTTATTTTAAGTCAATATGGATCCTTTTGTAGGTCTCACTCTTATGTTTGTGAGAGAACATGATGGATCATGTTCGAGCAAGCATTAGAGGATCTTCACCCAAAGCATAAACTAAGAATAAATACAGCTAAACACATAAACAACTTATCATACACTTTCATCTTTGACTTTGTAGAGTTCATTCTTCAAGGATTTTGACTCTTTCTTCATCATCTGTATTTTCATTCTCCTTGCCCATGCTTGAACATTGCATATGCAATTGAAATAGCAACTCCTTGTAATACATATTTTGAAGCTCATCATCCACAAACTGAAATTTTCTGCATTTCTGGCCACAAACCTATCAAAACGTGTATCAAATTTGAACAAAATTTTGGATAATGAAGATAATTAACAATAAAATCAAGTGGACTAACACATTTGACTTACAAATTTTGGGCAACTAATAAACCTTCTTTCAGGATTGGTTTTTGTCCATGAAGTTTTAACCTTCATCTTATCACCATAGTAGCAGAATGAAGAAGAAGGCCTAGGTGTTGTTGAGTTACGAGATGATGAAGAAGAAGAAGCCATATGAGATGATGAAGAAGGAGAAGCCCTAGTTCCTGATTTCGAAGAAGTAGCAGCCCTATGTACGAGATGATGAAGAACAAGAAGAATGAGAAGAAGCCCTATTATTGTAATTAATGAAATCTGCCACATCATGTATAATTAATAAATTAAAATGCCACATCAGATATAACTTGTTACACATCACCATTTAGTAGGTAACAAAAAAATTAAAACTTGAATGTTTAATACGTTAAATGGTAAGTTTGAAAGTCCGGTACATACAATAGCAAAAGGCGTAAAGTTGAATACACTTTTATGAACTAAACCCATATAACTATTAAGTAACTATACTATATTCAAATTTGTTAGGAAATGTCATTGCAGAACGAGCCACCGACTCTATCAATGGTGCATGAATCTATCAAGTCATACTTGCAATCTAGATAAACAACAATTAACCAGATTAATTATGTCAAACTACACATTATATATATAACATTTTAGAGGAACAATGAACAGTCCCATTTTGTTCTGTAGCAAAATATAATATTTATATGATTGATGAATAGAATATTGAACAATGAATGCTAATAGATGGATTGGTCATTGGTTAGGCATTGCATTTTTGAGGTAAAAGGCCCGAGATCAAGTCTTGGCATAGCTTTTTTTTTTTTTTTTTGTGATGGCCTGTAATGATTCTTTTTTTTTATATATATAAGGTATAATATATTAATGCTCTCACGTGCATATTAGCTGATTACCAATGGAATTATGATTTTTTTTATTTAACCAATTTGTTTATATAACTTTTATAAATATTTTCTTTTAATATAAATACATATTTATAAATGCTTTACTTTAATTAATATATCAATATAAGTTTATTGTGATATCCTATTAAAAATAATAAATGTTATATTTGACATAATATTCAATATGTTTATATTTTTTATCTTTAATACTTTGCTAATCAAACAATTTTTTCTTAAGAGAGTAGTCTTTTTTAAGATTAATAACTATATGCTATGTTGACGTAATATGAAAAAGTCAGTCGGTATATATATTAATATCGAATCGAATGTTAATGCACAATAAATTTTTTAAGGAATTTCACTATATATACGGTTTTAATTGGTTAGATTTTTATCTAATTTATTTCAAGTATTCACTTTTAAACCGCTCTGTAGGTTTATTAGAAACCCGCCGCAAGGTAAGAAAAAACTCGTTGAAAAACAATATTATGGATATAAATAGGTTGCATACAAAATGCTCAAAATTTCATTAGGATGAAGTTTTGTTGAGCACGGTCATGCCTTTATAATGCGCACAATCTTGTGTGTGTTGATGGTGTATGTACAAGTCACACTAAAAATAGCGGCCATACATGTCTACACGGCATGGTCGTATGTATGAGTGACATTTGATAGATATAAAATTTAGCTTGGTTGCACTCTATGGGTGACTAATTTCACTCCTAGGGGTGATGAATAACCAACTAATCTCATTAAAGCATGTAATTAGACTCCAGAACACTTTAATCACTTCTATAGTTTAAGTGTGTGTCTCCATGATGAGTTTAGTATGTGAAGTGTGTTTAGTGACAGAAACGTCGAAATCTAAGGGAAATCTAACATTGGTTTGGATCTAGCAATCCATTGTTGTGGTGTATTCGTAAAAGAAGGGAGTTTATTTGCGACCACCATCCAATTACGATTTTGTTAGTGCATCACACTAAACTTTATAAGAATTATTAAAACGATAATAATTTAATTAAATATTTAATTTTTTGAATTCTAATCGATATGAAAGTAATATGTTTACTGAGATACTTATTAAATTATATCATTATATTGATAATGTGATCACGAAAATGCTAATATGATTAAAAATAACTCAAAAGTTAAAGAATGTTTGGGAGATCTAAATAATTTTTTATAAGAAATCTTAGTTAAATAATATTTTTATGAAACGAGGATCATATTTATAACAGTTCAAGTAACTAACAAAGTTTTTTTTTATCTTTTTAAGATTGTTAAGTGGTTAAACAAGGCATGTCTTCTATGTAGAAGTTTATCCATCAGAATTTACAAACCTTCTCTTTTAGACACAAACCAACTTATTAGATAAAATCTTTGACAAAAGAGGGAAAACATTGAATTAGGCGATCTTGAGTACTAATTTGAAAACACTACAAGAAAAAACGGGTTTTGGACAGGAAGACTTTTCAGTGAGGACATCAAGTCGTCGCTAAAAGCCGATAAAAGACAATACTAGTTACTTTTTTGACTTTGGGAAGAGGAGAATGACATGAATACTTTTCGGCGTAAAATAATATTTACGTGTTAGAATTAAACGCGCCCTCTTTTTCACGACTTTCAACGACGACTCTGTCATCGCGAAAAGCTTTTTCTATTTTTTAAACTGTACTACGTTGTCACAATGGTTTGTCGTTTTCTGACTTTCAGCGACGACAATGTCATTACCCGAAACTGCAGCCCGTAAAAAACCCTAGTTATCCTTTTTTTTCATCTTTTTCACCATTCATCTTCTTCCTTTTCACCCACCGCAATCCTCCTCATTTCCTATTGGTTTTTTGAACTTGACCATGTTTTTTGAGATACAAAGTGAGACAAGGCTTGTGTATTATGAGATTAAGGTTTCTTGTCAATAAGTTTCATCGCTAAAAATGGGTCAACTTTCCATGATGACAAGTCCTCGCTAAAACCTTTCCCATACACGCTTTCCGCGATGACTCTTCGGCGATGATTTATCGTCGCGAAAAACTTTCAGCGATGACATCCCTGGTCTTGGCGACGACAAATGTAGTAGTTAAATCCGTATTTCTCTGTAGTTAAAGCATTAAATCACCTAAATACAGATTTATCCACGCATTATCAGCTTTGCAGAACCTCGGGTTAGTACTTCGTTTTAATACTTGTAGGTATTAATCACTAAAGATTGTAGCAAATAATTTTTACTATATAGTACTTCGTTTTCATGTTCGGTTTATAGGGGGAGGGCGAGGTTTTTGACTCAAATGTACGCGGCCTAAACGGTGTATCCCCGCGACAATCTCATGACCCTTCTCTGGCCACCCTCAAGATGTTTACCTAGGGAGGTTCGAACCCATGACCTTTTTGAGAATGGGACGCCTTACCACTAGGCGTATATACGATGAACTGACCGTTGTATAATGTATGGTAGAACACTTGAAATGACCATAATCACATGACGTATATGTACGTAGGGGCGGAAAAGGGTGCTTGGCCCCCTCCAATGAGCTCAACATCCTTAGTATTTTATAAGCCTAGATCCATCACACACACACATATATGTATATATATATAGACAAAAGTTCATGCGAGAACCGTTGTTAGCGCGAGAACCAATCTAAGCCGTCCAATTCCCCCTCCTTCAATGTCATTGCCCACCCATGAATTCCTCACATGCACCCCTGCCACACTCTATCCCTCCACGCTCTCCATCCATGATACTTCCCATATCCAAGGAACGGCTGAGATTGGTTCTCGCGGTTCTCGCATGAACCCTCCCGTATATATATATATATATATATATATATATATATATATATATAAACCTCTCTAATATTTATTTATAGCCCAGGTATTTCTCAAAACAGAAAAAAGGTGTAGAGAAGGCTTGAAGTGGTGATTCTGATATTTGAAACAACTTTGTCAATAATGAAAACTATGAAAACAAGATTTTATAATTGCATGAGTGATGATTAAACAATTTGGTTCTTTACTTTAAGAGATTGCTGATATTTTATCTACAGACAATATAATAGACGAGTTCTATTCAAATAAACAAAGTCGTGTCCAATTACAAACACACGAAGTATGATTTCTTGTCGTTATTTTTTGGTTTCATTGAAGTTTAATCAAGATAAACTTTTCGAGTTATTTTTTTAATTAATATTATGTTTGTAGCACATTAATTCATGTCAACTGAACTGGAAATTGTGAGAAAACTTAGATCATTGAACACCGATTTTGGCAAAACTTAAGTGTTGTTTTAACACGTGAATTTCTTTGTTTATAAATGACCTTTCATTATTTGTTTATCTAGACAAATAATGGAACTTTTTAATGTCATTCATATATATGTTTATCGTTAAATAAAGTAAGGCCGGCTCCCGCTATACTAAAATCCTAACTCCGCCCCTGTATGTATGCTAGTTACATGACAAAATACAAGCCAGATGATGACTAGATATTATTATACACATGGATTACTATCTAGAAGATAACAATAAAATGTACTCAACTACTCGTAATCAGACATAGTAGATGGGTCGTAAAGATAATGTATTCAGAAAATAAAAGTTAATTTGTATAGTTACAATAATGATAATTAGTACAGAACATGTATTCGGGCAGTAAAAGTTAAGTTTTACGGTAACAGTAATGAATGACTAAGTTATTATGCACATGGATTACTATTGTAATACCCTAAATTTATAAGAGATATTAAAATAAGGTGTTGAGCAAAATTAGAGAAAATGAGTAAAAGTTATATATTATTAAATGGTTTTAAATAATGGTACTACAAATATCATCATTGAGATTAACGGATGTCGTATGGATGAGTTGTAAGTCGGATAAGGGAGTGGGATACCCATTAAAAGAGAGACCACCGGCCCAAGGTCGGCAGTCCCCCTTCTTCCCTGTTTTCTTTCTTTCCCTTCTCCCTATCTTGTGTCTTCTTCTTGTTTCTTCACATAAACACAAAAACACATACACAAGCTTGAGTTGGAGATTCAATTGAAGAAAGAAATTAAGACTTTGGTTGTAAGCTAGAAATCAATATTCTTCATCATCCTAATTAGCAAGAAGTGTTTCTCCATATTCTTCCTTAGTCTTTGATTAATAAGAATATTTAATCAGTTTAATTGAGTTAATTGATGGTATATGATTAAAAAATGTTTTGAGATGTTTTGTATGGTTAGTAATGGATGTGAAATGATTTAAAAGTTCTAGAAACAATGTAAATAAGGATTAAAGTGGGTTTGGCCGGAAAACAACGAGTTTCCGGCGAGGAGTGTAGGCCGTGTAGGAGGTCACGTTGGCTTAAAACAGGCCATGTAGGGTAGTATAGGCCGTGTAGGTTAAGGAAGGTTGTGTAAGAGGCCGTGTAAGTTGAACACGGGCCGTGTAGGTTGAAGGAGGCCGTGTAGGTCCAACACAACCCACACCATGTAGGTCTCACAAGCTATGTAGGCCTCTATCAGAGTATAAGTTTGGTTTTATGCCTTTTATAAGATGCAAGATTCTTATAGTATTATTTCTTATGTCTTATGAGACTTAAATAAACGATGAGAGAAGACATTGAAAGTTATGGGCCATAGGTGAGTACCTCAACTTGGTACTTGGAGATACTATTTACCTGTAATTGTACATATACAATGCTAGAGTGAGATTTATTACATGATTGCTATAATCTAGTGACATCTAGAGCATTGCTATTAACTGTTTATTAAAGAGTGTAGAGATGAATACAAATTAACATGGGTATAATTGTAGTTATGAGACATGAGATGGAGATATATGTTTATGATTTAAGTTACAGTATTTTGGTATTATATTAAATGATGAAAGACGAGTATGAATGATTGAATAAAAATTGAAAACCAATTAAATAAAAGAGAGAAAAGGTTGAGAATTAATAACCCTAATCATCGGTACATAATGCAACATTAAAAGCCAAAATCAAAAGCTAGTTCAAAGTAGATATTATTATTATTATTATTACTACTACAAATAAAATAATGCTTAATTCATGATGACTTGCTAGTAACCTACTATCAAAGATCGTTATACATTATGGTAAAATTTGAAACTTCAATACTTAAAAATAGTAGTTTTTAAATTTGGATACACACAATAGGAAAAGATGACAACTCAAATATATTTCCAAAAACTTATAAACCCATACTATTAATATATTACACCTAAACATAACAAGAAATATATTTTCAAATATATTGCTCAATCAAAATTTATAATCATAGTACAGTGATAAGGAATTAGATAGGATATAAAACTAAGACAGGGAAAACCAAACCATACTTATATAAAAAGTAATTAAAATGGAAATAATGAAGAAAAAAAATCGAAATGGTAGATGAAGGTAGAGGATAAGCTCTTTTACCAAAAAAATCGAATTGAACTGGAACAGGTACGAAACTGGTTGGAACAGGGTTGGAGTATTCCGTTATCAATTCTCCCATAACCTTATTTCGGTTTTCGGTTCCCATTCGACTGGTTATCGCCTTATTAGGTAGTTTGGTCCTAGAACTGGAACCGGAGTTAAGTGATTTTGTATTTGTCATGTGGTCAGCTACGAACTATTATTTTTTATGTTGGTTACTGAACGTCACAATATGTAAGGGACGTGGTAAATGAGGCTGGCCTTGCAGTTATTTTAAATTTTGATTAAGCTAGTTAGCTAGGGGGTAGTTGATGGATTCTAGAATTTTAATTGGTTGTACGTAAGTACACCATGATTAAATCGTAAGAGTAAAAAACTGATTTTGCGTTGTGACGAAAGTGATGGATTGTGAATATTATGAATATTCTAATTAATTAAATAGTTAAAATATTCCAGTTAATTGATTATACGCATCTACAAATACATTAAAAATGTATGTATATATTAATTAGCGTTTTTTATGAGTTGAATAAATAGGTTGAAAATGTCAAGAAATTTATTATGCATCACTACAAAAATACAACACATGCATTTTTTAGTATCTTCTTTTATATCAATATTTGGGAAAACACACAAATATAATAATTAAGATATATAACTAATTTCATAATAACTAATAAACGCATGATATGATTTCTAAGTTCTTATAATTTTTCTTTACAATAATCGAATTGTTGATAACCCGAATTTGTTCCACAGAGCCAAGTGATGACGACAGTTCTGTCCATGCACACATGCGGTGCAATATGAGTGTAAAACGATAAAGAAAAACAAATCGTATTATAAAGTGTCGGTATAGTTTTTCTTACCTTAGTGTCATATCATTTTTTTATTCTCTTTTTCTTTTTTTCCTCAAATACTAGTATAACCTAACTCAAACTAATCTTGATTCCAATATATCTATTAACCTATATATCTAAGAGAGATATAGCTAGAGAGGAGGGAAGAGAGAGGAGATAAGAGATAGAACGAGGGGGGACTACAGGAGTTACGGTTGAGAGTAGGAAAAACCAAATTGCCAAGCCGACGAGTCCAATAATACGGGAGTGAAAAGCTAACTCGATGAATCCAAAGACTCATCCTATTTGAAGCTTGAAGGCTATACGGAGGGACAAAGTACGTTCTTCTTCATAACTAATAGTACTCTTGAAAATTAGTAAGATCCGAGTTTGAAAAAAATGTGCGGATATTGTAGCTTGCATTCAAACACGTCTCTTTTATTTTGTTTTTATTTTCAAGCGTTACAAGCCACACAAACTTCAAGTAAAATCACATTTCTTCCATTCTATTGGTGTTTCTAGTTATTATTATTATTATTATTATTATTATTATTATTATTATTATTATTATTATTATTATTATTATTATTATTATTACTAAAACTATTATAATTATTAAAATTATTGTTATTTTATTATTTATTTTTTTAGATATATTTTAGTCGCTTTCAATTAATTTTGCCTTTTATTATATGATTGACTAATTTGTACTACATGTCACCATGCTGTATAATACGAAATAAAAATAATTAAAAATCCATTAGTCCACTATATATGTACGGTGGTATCTTAAGACTTATATGAGTAAGGGTGTAATTAAATAAAAAATATTGAGGGAAATAATACATGTTGAAGTCTTATATATTAGGGAAAATGATACATGTTAGACAATATTTAGAATAGATAGTGTTGTATTTAAAACTTACTTAAATTATTAAAATATGAAATTACTTAAGTATCCTTTATTTAACAGTGTTGTGACTTGTGAGTACAACACTTGTTAGATACCGCCAAAATCACGTATCATTTCTCCTATATATTGAACGAAGATTAAAGGTGTGTTTTCCCACTTAGGTACTTCGTTCGTTTATTAATGGGAGAAGAATGTGCTAACATTCAAACTTTATCAATCAAAGGTAAAGTGCAATTACTAAAACAATAGGGCAGATGGGTAAAATGCAAAGACTACAAATAATGGCTAATTTAGTCCTTTTTCCTTTTGCACCTTTAGATGAAGTCTCTAGACATCACAACGTGAAATTTGAATTACATGTTTTTTAATATTTGGAAATTGGATTTCAGAGTTTTCATATTTAATAATATAAATTCCTTTGGATTTATATTTCAAAAAATACAATTTAATTTGTCTAAACAACCCTAAGATCCGAATGGAACCATTTAAATCATAATTCGGTTAAATTGGTTTTAATATTTCGATTTTTCATTCTTACCTAAATATATACTTGCATAGGTGAGATATTTAAAGAAATAATTTAACACTTAATTTTAAGATAAAAATAAAGGTATTCCAGTTTATATTCACAATTTAATCAATTCATTAAGACATTTCATTCATTGTCCTCGGTTATTGACATCATTGTCCGCAATACAAAAATAAAATAGTTTATTGACATCATCCTCAATATATTCTTTATCAAAATCTCAAAATATGTTCATTCATTGTCAACTAAAATAAATAAGGATTTTGATAACAACAACCCTAAGGGTTATGGATAAGAATAAAAATAAATTAATTTTAGTATTTAAAAATGGTAATCTTGTTTCACGTATGGAAAGTTGAAAAGGTTAAAAGAAAATCATGAAATATATGGAAAGCTAACTATGAACACATGAGTTGTGATTTCTATTTTTAAAAAGTGAAAATGCCTTTTTTGCTCTTATCCATAGCCCTAAGAGCTGTGGTTAATGAAAATTAGTAAATATATGCACAGGGTTTATAATTACTATACCTTTTTGTACATATATAATTATAAACAATCTTTAACTAATTAATATAAATAAAAGACTAATTTTTATCAATTTAATTAAAGAATTTTAGTTCTTCATTTAGTCAAAATCAAATCTTAACCATTCAATTATTTAAAAATTGAAATTAACTCAATTTTAATTTTAAGAGGTCAAACTATGAAACTCAATTTTATTCAAATCCATGAATCCAATCCATAAATATTTATCAAATTACATTCAAAATAAAGATAAGATCATATCTTAAAAAGATAAACACAATCATGCCAAAATAGGTTTTGAATCTATAGGACAATTCATATATTCGAAATCTACATAGATTCATAATTTAATTGAATAAATGTATCTACAGAGAATTCACTTTCAAGCGACTGTTCCCTACTGTCCCCTTAAATCCAGAAATATTTATCAATTTAGATAGTTATCGGAAGTAACACTTAAAAACAATTATAGGCACCATAATTTGATTTTTAAGTTATTTTATCAAAAAGAATTTTTACTTGGTTTATGAAAGTTGTAGTAAATAATCTTAAACTAAAATTATGAAAGTTGTAATGAATTATCTTTTATTAATAATAATAGATAACATTAGTCAAGTTAACTAGACAATATATAAGTCATTTATTTACTCAAAATTAACAATTTTTTTATTTGCCAATCAAAACCGATTTATTTATTCAAAATTAAAATCAATCTCGACTCTAAAGCTTAGAGTTAACGCCTCGGGTCCAAAATAGGTAAATTTGCGTATATTTTAAACCATCTCATACTTATTCAAATTTCTTTAATTTATTAACCATCATTTCATACCGTTTTCAACTCTCTTCCTAAAACGTCACAGTCTACTACAATTATCTACAACTTTTTCACACTCGTATATTCAATATCTATGTTTCTTCGTCATCATATTTGATCAAAGAATCTACGTTAAATGGTAATTCTTTTTTATTTTTATTTATCATTCGTTTACATTAAATAGTTATCATCACCTGTGTAATACACGGACTTAACTAATAAATTATATATAAATGAGACGTAAAGGATTACGTTTTGTTCTAGTTATTATTTATATATATCACTTTTTTCGGATTATTCGGTCTATGTTATATTAACCAAAACCAATCCGAAATTCAAAATAATCGTTCAATACTGGACCAATTCAATCCAAAAATCCGATATATATGAACAAAATAGTCCAATTTGAAGTTTTTGGTGTGATAATTCAATTAGTTATTATCTTCACAGAAGATAATAGGGGTCATAAACAAATCGAGCTTTTATCAAACTACTTCGAATCAATATGATGGTGGAATTCCTTATAATCTTCTTCTACGCGTACAATGGGTGAATCTTCTCTAAAAACCGGGTCTTCTCCTCCCAAAGTACTCCCCGGCCAGTTCAAAAAACATGCAAAAAGCTCGTTTAACAAAGTCGAACATTCAATTTATACTTCAACTGTTCGGCATGATGACCTATATACATATAATCATAACGTGAAAGATAAGGCATCACAACGTGATGTTGACCAGGGAAAAGTCTAAATTTGTTCTTCGACAAATCGTTGCAAGGTAGGGCAAGCATCACGATGTGATTCCGACCTTCGACCCAGGAACCTTGCTTGAGTTTTACGAGATCGCAAGAAGAAAAGCCTGAGACCGCGACACTATGAGTAATTTCTACACCTCAGCCAACCTGCAAACACACGAATGCACTAAATATCCATGTTTTAACCATTCTAAGGCTATTTTTAACATAAAAGCCACATATACTGCCCAAGAATAATAATAACGAAAATGTATATATTTGGCAATATCACAGTTTTAATAAGATCGTGTATTAAAAACACAATTATCACAAAGTCCTTTCTTCGTTATTAAAGTGTACGTACGTAGATGGTGTGTGTATGCTGTATGCATGTCTTGATGTAATTTTTACGATGAAAAGTAAAAGTTTGAAGTGATTGACTTTTTGTGTTACATGCACTCAATTTGATC
Source organism: Pulicaria dysenterica (assembly GCA_947179395.2). Lineage (NCBI taxonomy): Eukaryota > Viridiplantae > Streptophyta > Magnoliopsida > Asterales > Asteraceae > Pulicaria > Pulicaria dysenterica. Next base: position 54,741,937 of record OX359293.1, read on the forward strand.
ATGAACTTTTTGTTTGAATATAAAGTTCTTACTCTTAATTTGGATTTCAACTTTTTCTTACTTAAAAATGTTCTATCATATAAACTATATATGAATGATGGTTAAAAAAGAGTATGTGTTAAGTTGGATGAGTTTTTTTAATAAAAATAACAAATAGATTAAATGTATGAGTTGGTTTTATAGAATGATAAATATTAAAAATATGTCTAATAACTATAAAACGTGAAAGAAATAAGAGTTAAAAAAAGATGACAGGCTATGTCAATATCCAGACCAACCGTGGAAGCGTTAACGTGAAAGTGACGATGGAAAGATGGTATTAATTATGATATGAACAAATGTCGTATTATGATATAAGGAAATGTGCTTGTATTTCTAGTACAAGGCATAGATAATTATTATTATAATTAGAGACAATTAGGTCAATTCTATTGGTTATAATTAAAAAGAATTTGAAATTGTTATAAAATATTTTAATATAAGGTTTAGTTTTAAAAAGTGTATACAATTTGTTACTTTTTTCTATTGCATATACCCTACTTTAAAAACTAGCACTTAATATATCAAACATTAAAAAACTACCAATTGGTATATTGTAACCTTTGATAGCAGGTTACAAGTGTGACTAGCAGGTCATCCTCTTTTAAACATATTATTATTATTTTTATTAAAAAAATTATTCTTATTATATTTATTAAATTTCAAGATGAAGATGAATATGTTAATGAACTAAACACATAAAGATGAAAAAATGTAATGAAAAAAATCGAATCAAGGTCTTATAGCAGAAACCAAGATTTTAGAGCAACCAAGATCGTATGAACTTAAGTTCATCAAAACTTGCATTTGAGCCCTAAATCGTAAACCCTAGACAAAATGGAATCAAGAGTCGTACCCCTGAAACAAAAATCATCTGTCATAACCAAAACCTAAGAACTTTCAATTTGCAGAACGTGAAACCAAAATCGTCTATGATAACCAAAACCGTAATCATCATGATCTAAGGGTTCTGCTACAAATGTAGGGCTTCGTGTTTGGGCGTCGAAGCAAGAACCTTATCCACGATTTAACGATTTAGGGTTCTGCTACAAATGCTTCGATTTAGGATTTCGCTGCGATTTAGGGTTCTGCTATCGATGAGTTAAGGTTTAGCGATTCATCATCTTCAGGTAGGGTTCCAAGATTTTGATTCATTTTCTGTAACGATTTAATATTCATTTACAGTCTACGATTTTTGTTATGGATACGATTTTTAATCCATCTTATGATGTCTACGATTTTGGTTATGGAATCGATTTTTGATTCATCTTGATAAGGTTCCAAGATTTTGTTTATTAGGGTTTTAATCTCGATGAAGATGATGAAGAATCTTTTGTTTCTGAAATATAATTTTAGATGAAGATAATGAAGAATATTTGATTCATGACTGTGTTCTTCTTCTTGAATTTTTAATAAAAATAACAATTAGCAATAATAATTTAGTATAAAAATAATTTTAAATTCTAAAATTACCTGCAACCTGTTGGGTAGGTTTTAGGATATATAAAATGGTAGTTTTAAAAACTTCAATATATTGAATGGTATATTTCAAATATGGATACACACAATAGTAAAAAGTGACAAGTTTGATACACTTTTAGAAACTAAACCTTTCATATAATACAACTAAGACTTTAGTTGAATGATATTTTGAAATGTTATAAAAAGTATATATGATATTTGTAAATTATGTGTGCAAATATGATATTTTAAGAAAGGTGTATATGAATTTCTCTATAATAAATTTGATTTAAATTAAAGTAAAAATTTAATGCAACATTGTTTGGATTTCATTTTTATTTAAATGGATGGTTCGGATTGGATAATTATTATTTTTATCTAAACTAATGACTAAAATTATAGAAATATTTTGTTCATTCCAGTATTTCATTAATATTAGAAGATGGTATCATGATACGAAGAGAAGTAATTATATTTTTTGTAAAAGTCATTGATCATTATTGTTAAAATTAGGGGCAATAAGGTTATGTCTTTATTGATTATAATTAAAAATAATTTAAAGCTTATAAAAAATATTTTAAAATCATATATACTAAGGATTTGTTAAATATGATAATTTAAAAATGTTATGATATTTATAAATTAGGATGGACAGATATGATATTTATAGGTTTATAAATGACCTAGGAAATTATTTCTAAGGATATTGATTTAAATTAAAGTCAATATTGAGTCCACATTTGACCAATAAAAGTAAATTTATGATTACAAAGTAATCATATCATAATAACTAGTTTAAATGCCCATGTAAATACACAGGTCAAATATAATTAGTTATTTAAAAATCGCTTAGTTAAATATATGATTATTTTGTACGAACGAAATAAGAGACTGATTGTAAAAAAGTTTGTATAAATTTCCGTCTACTTAGAAAAGTAAATGTTAACATTATAAAAAGATTATTGAGGGATTGGTATTAATTTTAAATTATTAGAAAATAATATTTAATTTGTAGTTACAAATTAGATGGAAGTTCATATAATCATATATATATATATATATATATATATATATATATATATATATATATATATATATATATATATTCAGTTTAGAGAAAAATTTAGATATATTAAATTAATATTATACTTAGATATAACCTTATCTTATACAAGTTAAAATAAAGTTTTAATTTTGACTCTTTAAAGTCAAATTTGAGTTTTCAAATTTAACCTAAATGAATGATTAAGCTTTAATTTTAATTAAATGAAAGGCTAAGATATCTAAATTATTTTAGTGATAGTTAGTATATTCTAATATATATAAAACACTAATTTGATAAAATCTATTAGATAATCCCAGACATTTATTTAAATAAATATTTAATCTTGACTATTTCATTCACTTAAAATTAAAAAAAATTAATTTTGACTTTTTAAAGTCAAATTTATTGGTCAATAATTTCATATATGCCCTTAGTAAACCATATAAAAATTGTATTTGTTCACCTTAATTTAGAAATTGTTAGATTATGTGCAGAGATATATAACATGTATCAACGTGTCCAATACTATGTGACACTAAAGGATCACACCGCTGCACACCCAAATAGAACATTTTGGATTTTACCTTTTGTGTATCACAATAATTAATAGTTTAATTAATTATTGAGAAAGAGAAAAATAATAAAAGTTATTTATTATTTAAAAGGAGAAGTTAAAATTTAGTTTAAATATTAACGGGACCAATTAATTAATAGTTATTAATTAATTAGAAATGTCGAGAGTACTTTCTGTAATTGATTAATAGTTTAATTAAAGCTGGGCTTTAATTAAACGGGCTTAGGCCTAATAAGGGATTATTATATAAACCTTATTAAGCCTCATTAATCTTACAAGTCAAAAAGGATAACCCTAAACGCTCTCTCCCTTCTCTCTCTTTCTCGGCGGCGGCGCAAAGGAAAAGTCGAACCACCGAGGGCGGTGGCCGGCGGCGACACGGAAACACACACACACGCGGGTCACGGTTTGATCCAAGGTTTAATCCTTAGGCGGTCTAGCAGCCCGTTCGAAGTGGTGCAGTAGCGGTGGATAACCTGCAGCTGTCTAGAGGATTGAAGAAAAAGTTTTGGTTTCATCAAGGTATAACTTTTCAAATCTTTTTTCCTCTTTTAGTTTCTGTACGAGTTAGATGAGATCACTGGAGGGGTTTTTTTTCCGCTGTACATGTTTTTATACCCTACAAAACCCTTCAGTGGTATCAGAGCCACTTCTAACCTCGTAGGAGACTAGGTAGGTTTCTTTTATTCTGATGAAAAAGGTTTATCTTTTATCAAGAAAAAGATTTATAAAAATCAAGTTTTGTTTTTATTGAATAAATCTTTGATAAAAAAATATTAGATTTATTTATTAGTTAAATCTGTTTTTTTATTTTTGTTGTTATTTGCGAAAAACCGAACCACCACCATCATCGGCGGCGGCCTCAGGCGGTGGCTGCGGTCGATGGGCGCTGTTTTTGGTCGACGGCGGTTCCAGGCAGGGGCGGTGGCTGCCGGTTGATGTTCGACGACAGCCCAGTTGGCGGCTAGGCTGCAGCGGCGGTCTTCGGCGGAAATCGGCGGTGGTAGCGACGGCGGTTTAGCGGCGCTAAACCCGTGGTGGGCTACGGGCCAGAAGCCACGGCCCAAATAGCCAGCGGCCCAGTTAGGGTTTAGCGGCTAGGGTTAGCGGCGCTAAAGGATTTGATGGGCCTCGGCCCAGTTTTTGTCTCTCGGTCCGTTTTACAATTCTTGGCCCAGTTTAAATATTTGGCCCAGCCTGCGGTTCAGATATTTGTGGTCAATATTAAATTAAGATACAATTTTTATTTTAATTTAAAGTCTAAATATTATTTTGAGTTTTTGATTAATTATCAAGTATGAAACTTGAAATATATATTTATTGCGAATAACAGAAAAACAATATAAGGGTTTTAACAGGTTGTTAAAATCAGTAATTTTTCATCAAGGTGAATAATTAGAAATCAGTTGTTGTTTTACTTTCATTTATTAGTTTAGTACATGTTTGGGATGTCATAGCCGAGCCCTAGACCTTGTGGCACTTGTGGTTGTGATTGGTTTTTTTTATTCTATGGTGTAGGGAGGCGTGCGTGCCACTTACAACCCCTATTCTATTTTGTAAAAGTACTAGAATTAGCGGGCCTGCGGGCCTTTGATCATCTTGTATTTTTTTAATATTTTTGTTTTTAGTTTTTTAGAATAGAATAGATTATTAGAATAAATATGAAGCTGACACAAGAACCAAGAACCAAGGAGCAGAGAGCAGGATTGGATGCTAGAGCCAGTGGGAGCTTCAGAATGCCATGCCATGTGCGTTGTCTTTTTCCACTTAGGTTTTGACCGTCGGGTTTTTCGTGTGGCTCACGAAACCGACAATAGTTAAGGGCAAGGCTAAGGCATAGTTGTTTGTGGTTGTTTTATTTCTTTACATATTTTATATATGCGTGGTTGTGATTAACACGATGAAATAAAACAAGGGTTTTAATAATAGTTAATTATTGAAATAGATGTTTTAAAGAAAACTGGCTTTAAAGTTTTTCTCGTTAAAAACTTGGAAATCCTTTTTAGAAAAATCTTAGATCAGTGTGCTACCCACCTAATGGTACACCCTTGCTGTTAAACGGTACTCGGGTGTCGGAAGTGCCCAAATCTTGGGCATCCGGGTTCAAACCATTGCGGGAAGGGGCATGAAAGATTCTGCGATAATCGGGAGTCCCTGCCAGAATTCATGCTGTCTTAGGTGGTGCGATCTATTTTGGTGATAATCGGGAGTCCCGGCCCAAAATGCACTAGAGGGACTAAACATGCACGGTTCCTGTAACCGATGTCCCGCGGATCTAGGAGTCGTGTCCAGTTAGGATACGATTGGTATAGTTCTTACCTACCATAAATAGCATTGTCCCGGTGGGAAGTGCCCAAACCTTGCATCGGGAAATGTGAAATATGGATCCTAGTCTAATAATTTTTGTTAAAAGGTAATAATTATTAGAAGATATAATCAATACTGAATCGGTTTTATCTTTTTCTTTTTCTGTAGATGTCTATTATATCTGTTATTCCGTTTTATTCACTAAGAGAGTCTCTAAGTCTCATCACTAGCAAGTAGAAGCTTTCAGGTTTAAACTTTGTTGTTTCGAAGATGCATCTGAAAAATGTTTTGGATGCACAGGGAAAGCTTCACATCATTGAGACATTGCCTCCAGAGCGAGTAGATGCCCAGGATAGTGAGTATGACACTTACTATCAATATCTGGCTGACGAATCTGATGTTATGTCGATTCTCGTTCTCACCGCATCATCCGAGTTTACGGACGATCTCCATGAGAAGTCATCTTATGAAGTTGTTCAAGGACTGGAGCAGAAGTTCAAGTTTAGTGAACGGATATGTCGTATGCTATTGATGAGGGAAATCCTTTCAGCCAAGATGAAAGAAAGTCAGCCTATTAGCGATCATCTCATTAACATGAGAAGGCTCTTAGATTGCTATGAGAGTTTTGGATCAAAATCAAAACCACATGAGCTAGTTATGCTCTTGTTCGGTTCCTTGTCGAACTATTACCAGAAAAGAGTAATGTATGTCCTCGGTGATTTTGAGATGACTGTCGCAGGGTTGCACGAAATCCTTATGTGCATTAGTAATGAGTTGAATCCAAAGCAGCTAGAGTCAACAGTTGTGGACCCTATGCAGGAGGATGACTGGCTGGAAGAACTTGGAGAGATTTGTTGCCCAGACTGTGGTAGCAAGGATTCATGCGAGCACTCACTCGACATAGATCAGCTGGACATTGGTTCGCCCAATGAGTCAGGTATCTTTATGATAGATTGTCTTATTACTTCTTATGAATCATGGGTATTGGATACCGGATGAGGTCATCACATATGCAATCATTTGCAGGGATTCAAGAGAAGTAAGAAGCCGAGACAAGGAGATATGGACCTGCGGGTAGGCGAAGGCTCCATGGTTGGTGCTGAAGCTGTAGGGACATATTGTCTTAGTTTGCCCTCGGGCATGGTCTTAGAACTAGAACCCTGTTATTATGTTCCAAGACTTATTAAAAATGTTATCTCGTTTGATTTGCTTATAGACTGTGGATTTGCTTATGTTTTAAATGAAAAGTCTATTTCTTGTTTTAAAAACGATGTTTTCTATTTTAAAGCTACTCCAGAAAATGGTATATATACGCTAAATCTAGATAACAATGACATCTATCATATAAGTAAGAGATCCAAGAGTAACTTGAATCAAACTTACCTCTGGCATTGTCGTTTAGGACATATAAACGAGAAACGCATAGAGAAACTCCGAGATGACGGAATTCTAGAACCATTTGACTTGGAGTCATATGATGTTTGTGAATCTTGTTTGTCTGGTAAAATGACAAAGCAACCACAGTGAGAATGAAAGGGCCAGCGAGTTATTAGGGATTATACACACAGATGTGTGCGGACCCATTACTCCGGAGGCTAGAGGAGGATACCGGTATTTCATAAACTTTACTGACGACTTCAGTAGGTTCGGTTATGTCTACCTCATGAGACTTAAATCTGAAAGTTTTGACAAGTTCAAACAGTTTCAGAATGAGGTACAAAATCAGCTGGACAAGAAGATAAAGTCGCTTCGGTCGGATCGAGGTGGCGAGTATCTGAGTCAGAAATTCGACGATCATTTGAAGGAATGTGGGATTGTTTCACAACTCACACCTCCGTATACACCTCAGATGAATGGTGTGTCAGAAAGGAGGAATCATACACTGCTTGACATGGTACTATCAATGATGAATCGAAGTTCACTACCATTGTCGTTTTGGGGACACGCACTCGAGACAGCAGCGTTCATGCTGAACCGGGTTCCTACCAAATCGGTTGAAAAGACACCGTTCGAGATATGGATGGGGAAAAAGCCCAAAATGTCTTTTCTAAAGGTTTGGGGATGTGAGGTGTATGTCAAGCGAACATTCACAGATAAACTCAATCCCAAATCAGATAAGTGTATCTTCGTGGGCTATCCCAAGGAAACCATGGGATACTATTTCTACAACCCAGATGAGAACAAAGTATTTGTTGCTCGTAAAGGGGTGTTCTTGGAAGAGAAGTTTCTAAACTCAGAGACTCCAAGAAAAGAAATAGAGCTTCAAGAAATTGAAGAGGAGGAGATTACACCACCACCGATAGTTGAACCTTTAGTTCAACAGAGAACTGTTGAACCTCAACCCGAGTCTGTGGTTGAGGAAGAGGTGCAAACACAAGACCTTCGCAGGTCTAGTAGGCCTCGTAATGAGCCAGATAGGTATCTGGGATTCCTAGTTGCTCAAGACGAAGGGGATCTTTTAGAACCCACTACCTACCAAGACGCTGCCTCAGGTTTAGAATCTGAGAGATGGCTAGAAGCCATGAAGGCAGAGATGCAATCCATGTATGACAACCAAGTTTGGGAGTTAGTGGATTTGCCTCAACACAGTATAGCTGTTGGGTGCAAATGGGTCTTCAAAAAGAAGACAGGCATGGATGGAAATGTGCATACTTTTAAAGCAAGGCTAGTTGGCAAAAGGTTTCACGCAAACTCATGGCGTTGACTATGATGAAACTTTTTCCCCAGTGGCAATGTTTAAGACTATTAGGATTCTAATGGCCATATCAGCATTTTTTGATTACGAGATATGGCAGATGGATGTCAAAACCGCTTTCCTTAATGGGAAACTGACAGAGGATGTATATATGATATAACCAGATGGTTTTGCAGATCCAAAGAACCCTAATAAAGTATGCAAGTTGCTTAAATCCATTTATGGACTAAAGCAAGCATCTAGGAGCTGGAACTTACACTTTGATGAGCGCATCAAAGAGTTTGGTTTTACCAAAAGTGAGTTCGAGTCGTGTGTTTACACCAAATTCAGTAGGAGCGCGGTAACGTTCCTAGTCTTGTATGTAGACGACATAGTGTTAATAGGAAACAATATACCAGTATTACAAGGAGTAAAATCCTGGTTAGGTAAATGTTTCCAGATGAAAGACTTGGGAGAAGCTGCTTATATACTGGGTATAAAGATCTATAGGAATAGATCTAAGCGGTTTATCGGACTTAGTCAAAGTACTTATATTGACAAAGTCGTGAAAAGATTCAAGATGGATGGATCCAAGAAAGGATTTATTCCTATGCAATCTGGCGCGATTTTGAGCAAGGCTCGGTGTCCTGTGTCTAGTCAAGATCAGGACAAGATGAAATTGATACCATATGCCTCGACAGTTGGTTCGATTATGTATGCCATGCTATGTACTAGACCCGATGTTGCCTATTCTATCAGTGTCACGAGTAGATATCAGCAAAATCCTGGTGAATCTCATTAGGTGGCCGTCAAGAATATTCTCAAGTATCTGAGAAGGACGAAAGACATATTCCTAGTATATGGAGGTTCGATAGATGAGCTCAGTGTAACTAGTTACACTGATGCTAGTTTCCAGACCGACAGAGACGACTTCAGGTCGTAGTCAGGATTTGTCTTTACCCTAAACGGAGGAGCCATATCTTGGAAGAGTCAGAAGCAAGATACAATAGCAGATTCTACTACAGAGGCATAGTATATTGCGGCAAGTGATGCGGCAAAGGAAGCTGTCTGGCTGAAGAATTTTATCTCGGATCTTAGAGTTGTTGCCAGTATCTCTAGACCGATCGATATATTCTGTGACAACTCAGGGGCTGTAGCGCAAGCTAAAGAGCCTAGAGATCAATAGCGGACAAGGCACGTACTCAGGAAATATCACCTCATCCGAGAGATCATTGGAAAAGATGATATTATATTACAAAAGATACCGACGGACGACAACGTTGCTGACCCGTTGACGAAGCCGCTAGCTAGGGCTAAGCATGAGAGGCATGCGAGTTCTATAGGAATGCAGTACTTGGAACATAGCAGCTAGTTCGTGTTTTTGATTATTACTATAGATATAACTTGAGACTCTTTTATTATGTAATTACATTTCATGGGATTGAAATAGGAGGTTTTTACATAATTGTTTCTAGTTGTCTATTTTTAGCATGTTTAACCTATCCATGACAAGTGATGAGTTGTCTAAATGCCCGTAGCTACTTAATGTAGTAGGAGCTACATTAGGGAGGTAACGCTATTATGAATATTTGATGATTTATTCGGGTATGAATAAAAGCACAAGGTTGTGACCAAGTATTCATAGATATTTATCAGGGGATAAATATTGGGGTGATCCATATCGAGTTTACTTCATGGAGCGTTAACATAAGTAAACTTGATAGGTTGTCCTTAGACCTGAGATATTTGGTTTGGGGCGTGGTAACTTTTGTACTTTAGCATGTTCTAACGTCACGCCGTAACAGGGTGATCATAAGGGGCTTGTCTAGGTGCAGCGGAAGCCATGTGCTCAAATTGCAAATAGTCAAGATGGAATTTGCACCTCTTTTTTAGGAGAGATATTTTCTGAGCTCCTCGACGATTAAGACTACTGAAAATGCGTGGCCGCGCTCGGTTAGAATGATAGTTATTCATTCGGGAAACCGTAACTGCAGAGTGTCGAAATCAGAGTCGAGAAAATCTGAGTATTAGATGAGATCCCTGCTCCATGTCAAATACTCACATTACGGAATATCACGATGCAAAAGGAAAAGCCTAGATAATCCAAGGTGTGGATTATATCTCTAGATGTAAGAGATCTCATAGTCTGGTTAACCTAAGTGTCTGGCTAGGGAGCTCCTTAGGCCAACGATGTACAAGGAGTGTTACTTATCTTGCACAAGTGGGAGTCTGTTAGATTATGTGCAGAGATAGATAACATGTATCATCGTGTCCAATACTATGTGACACTAAAGGATCATACCGCTGCATACCCAAATAGAACCTTTTGGATTTTACCTTTTGTGTATCACAATAATTAATAGTTTAATTAATTATTGAGAAAGAGAAAAATAATAAAAGTTATTTATTATTTAAAAGGAGAAGTTAAAATTTAGTTTAAATATTAACGGGACCAATTAATTAATAGTTATTAATTAATTAGAAATGTCGAGAGTACTTTCTGTAATTGATTAATAGTTTAATTAAAGTTGGGCTTTAATTAAACGGGCTTAGGCCTAATAAGGGATTATTATATAAACCTTATTAAGCCTCATTAATCTTACAAGTCAATTACAAGTCAAAAAGGATAACCCTAAAAGCTCTCTCCCTTCTCTCTCTTTCTCGGCGGCGGCGCAAAGGAAAAGCTGAACCACCGTGGGCGGTGGCCAGCGGCGACGCGGAAACACACACACGCGGGTCACGCTTTGATCCAAGGTTTAATCCTTAGGCGGTCTAGCAGCCCGTTCGAGGTGGTGCAGTAGCGGTGGATAACCTGCAGCTGTCTAGAGGATTGAAGAAAAAGTTTTGGTTTCATCAAGGTATAACTTTTCTAATCTTTTTTCCTCTTTTAGTTTCTGTACGAGTTAGATGAGATCACTGGAGGGGGTTTTTATTCCGCTGTGCATGTTTTTATACCCTACAAAACCCTTCAGAAATATCATATTTACCTTTTATAATATTTTAAAATATCATATTTAACCAAATTCTTAGTTTTATCATTCCAAAATATTTTATAATCATTATTCCTTTTAATTATAACCAATACGTTTAAGTTTATTACCGTTAGTTGTAAAAATAATAATTGATGATTTATATAAGAAATACAATCACGTCTCTTCGTATCATGGTACTATGTTTCGCCGTCAAGTTTGTCTTTCCCCTCATGTCGATGTTTCTACCGCTAGTTAGAGTGTTGATGTCGTACTTCTTCATTTTTTTCTCATTTAATTCACGCTTTATTATTATCTAATACGTTTGTATTAATATAATATTTATTATGTTTTAAACCAACCCGTATATGACACATGCATTTAATGTAGTTTTATTTATTATCTTTTAGCCATTATTTGTAGTCTTTGCATTTTACCCATCTGCCCTATTGTTTTAGTAATTGCACTTTACCTTTGATTGATAAAGTTTGAATGTTAGCACATTCTTCTCCCATTAATAAACGAACGAAGTACCTAAGTGGGAAAACACACCTTTAATCTTCGTTCAATATATAGGAGAAATGATACGTGATTTTGGCAGTATCTAACAAGTGTTGTACTCACAAGTCATAACACTGTTAAATAAAGGATAGTTAAGTAATTTCATATTTTAATAATTTAAGTAAGTTTTAAATACGACACTATCTATTCTAAATATTGTCTAACATGTATCATTTTCCCTAATATATAAGACTTCAACATGTATTATTTCCCTCAATATTTTTTATTTAATTACACCCTTACTCATATAAGTCTTAAGATACCACCGTACATATATAGTGGACTAATGGGTTTTTAATTATTTTTATTTCGTATTATACAGCATGGTGGCATGTAGTACAAATTAGTCAATCATATAATAAAAGGCAAAATTAATTGAAAGCGACTAAAATATATCTAAAAATAATAATAATAAAATAACAGTAATTTTAATAATTATAATAGTTTTAGTAATAATAATAATAATAAAAATAATAATAATAATAATAATAATAATAATATAATATAATTTGAAGATCATACAGTATTAGTGAGCTACTCGGTAACCCAAATCCTTTTGATCCTTTTGAAGATCATACAGTATTAGTGGGCTACACATTCCACAAGGTCCATTTTCGGCCTTTCTCATTAACTTGACATAATTACCCCTCAAACTTTAACTTTACCCCCTTTTGGTCCTTATATTATGCATCCGAAACAATATATTCCAGGGGGAAGTTTTGCGATTTACAAAGGGCAAACAGCTCCAGCAGAAACCCTAGAACGCTTGTTCTCCTTCTCCCTCGCTTGCGAGTCAAATCGAATACACATACAGAGCGAGTGGGCAATCTGGTGAGCGACTTTGTCTTTTTGCTTGTTTGCGTTTGAAGTTTGGTGAGATGGGGAAGAAGAAGAAGAGAGTATCGTCAGATGTATGGTGTTATTATTGTGACAGAGAATTCGATGATGAGAAGATCCTGGTTCAGCACCAGAAGGCGAAGCATTTCAAGTGCCATGTTTGCCATAAGAAGCTTTCAACCGCCGGCGGCATGGCCATCCATGTCCTGCAGGTCCATAAAGAAACCGTCTCGAAGTAAGCCCTACTCTTTAATTCGTCAATGGTTGAACAATTCCTGTTTCATGTTTGCAAATTAGCTTTTGTGGTAATAACGTTAAGACTTTTTAAGATTTTCCCCCCTTGAACAACTACTGTTACTACATCATTTGCAAGCAATGTTCCTTATAGAATAGCATATTACATGATCACAATGCATTTCTAATCAGAGTGAATATGATACTTTCATGACTTAATTAGCACCCCCAAACTGGCAACTATCTCTTGTTGAACTCCCCTTTGAACGATTTAATCAATAGAGATTAGACTATGAAGTTAGTTATGTCAATCTATACCTTACCATCAATTTGGTTTATTAATATATAAACAGTATAAAAACTTCCATAAGTGTCTTAAGAGTATTTAGGTAGGACCATTGGGCTAAAACTCTTTCTTCATCAAAATGATTGCCAAGGATTAAATTATATGAGATGTCAAGCTATTATGCTCTCAATACGCATAAATCTCACATGAAACTGGGTTAATAGGGTAAAGATAGGCGTAAACAACAAAGGATTAAACGTGGATAAGTGCTTTGGGTAACAAATTTTGTATTTGAGCTTCTTTGCTATTCTTTTTACATCTAAGGATCAGCATCTCACCTTCAATTCTAAAGGTAGCAACCTACCATTTTGAGTAATACGTATAACTAATTTGCATTTATGTAAACTATATCTTTATCTATATCTTTATCCTCTAATAAAGCAAGATTTCTAAATTGAAATTCGGTAATCAAGTTCCATTTTCTTACATGTTAAATTAGCCTCCAAATTAAATCATGACACCCCTTCTTTATTCCCCCTTACTCAAGGCCTTTTCTTTTATCCATTCAATGTAATGAAACTTTGATAAATCTTATTGGAATAACATAGTGAATGAGACTTTAGTGAGGCTAAATTGTTGAATGGAGACTTTTGAGACACTAAATGGAAGACTTCTGAGAGACTCTTAACTTCTAATGTATCTGGATAGTTGTGTACTTAATCGCTCCAAATAATAGGGGAAAAGTTTAATTTTAACACACACACACACACAGAAGTTATAACCACTCCATCATCGTTGGGAGTTGGGAGATGATCGAATAGAATATTCAACATCCCAATGACAGTCTTAGTCCAAGACATTGTCATAAGTCAAACATACTAATGCATTTTCATGTCGACATCACATAATCTTCATAATATGGTCTACATGAAGTCTTGGGACAAGTGTTCAATATGTGGTCTTATAGTATGGTTTAATAATAATGTAGGTTTGATGCTATTTCTACCTTTTTTCAATTTACAGTATCTTCATTTTGTTGATGATGGTTTTCTTGATGATTTTGACATTAGTTGTTGGAATGTGATATCAAAGAACACGTGTTACCATAATTAAATAGTTTTAACGTATACTAGTCTTATTACTTTTTACGCTTCAGGTACTAGTCTTATTGTTGTATCTGAATTTCGATAATCAGATAAAATCTTTTCTAATTACTATGTTAATCTGATTACTAGGATATTATTTTAGTGTCCAATGTAAATACCATTCTGTAACTTATAATAACCTCTTTGCTTTAGTAGTTTAATGATGGTATCCACACATAATTTAATTATCTTTGCATTAGTTTTATTATCATGCCAAACATCACTGATTCAGTGGTAAAAATGTAATGATCCTTGTTTAAAAAATTCTTTACTTGAATGATGATATTGAAAACTTGTTCTTTTAGCTTGGAGAAATGAGAAATTACTTCAAAGATGTTTTCTTACCATTTAATTAAAACATGGCACTATATAATTCCTTTTCGTAATGTAGAATGACTACTTAGATTGGCTTCTAAGAAGGTAAGTGATCATAATAAAGTTAAAAAAAGTTGTAGTAATTTTTATCTGATAGTTTGTAGTTATGATACCATCGAATGTTAGTGGGGGTATGATTGTCTACATTTATACCTCCCCCATACCCTGCTTTTGCGGGATTGGGTATCGTTGTTGTTGTTGTTGATACCATCGAATGATAGATCAAGTTAGCAATCTTTTAAAAGGAACTTTACATAAAAATTTATTATGTGAACTAAATGTGCATAATGTGATGAGAAAGTTAAAGTGTGTTGGTGATTAAATCAGATATTGGTAACTAAAGCGGACCTACCATTTGAATGTAACTTTTTGTTGTTGTTGTTGTTAGATTTAAATAACTAACTTATACCTATGCTTTGTTACATATATTACTCTTTAATTTTGCATCATGTCGTTGAAATTCAAGTAGATAAAAGTTAGAGTAAATTACTAAATTCAATGTTGTAAAACTTGCTTGCACTACTCGAGTGGTCGGACGGGATGTAGTGAGTAATCAGCCTAAGTGGGGCGTACTTGGATTTGGTTATTCTGAGGGAAGTCCAATTTATATGCATGAGAAATAGCCAATACTATAAGCTCATAAGTAAATAGAAATAAAAATAAACATGTTTAAATTTCAGGTACTCCAAACACAAATACTCATTTTTCTATATTAGACCCAATGTTGAGTCTCACTTGCATAATTCACTGATGGTACTTCCATACACTTATCTTTTTTTTTATGTTTTTCTATCATCAATTTGCATTGAATTGAACAGAAACAAGATCTTTCCATCAAATATTCATTAAATTGAAAGCTTCATGCTTCCTGCCTAGGCCGAGTTTAACCCTGACTGATTTTTCAAGGCGAGTACTCTGCCGAGTAGACTGATTTTACAACACCAAGTAGATTTCACTTTTCACCCTTGTAGTTTACTAGGAATTGCACACCGTTTGTTAGTTTTATCAATTAGACTTCAATTAATAATATCAGTGTGTAACTATATCGATGGTTTTACTACACCAAGTAGATTTCACTTTTGACCCTTGTGGTTTACTAGGAATTCCTCAACGTTTGTTAGTTTTTATGAATTAGACTTTAGTTACTAATATCAGTGTGAATCCAAATTGATCAAAAATCATTTTAAAAGTTGGAACAAATAGATTTCAGGTCAGCACGGCATGATTGATGGAGCCTTGAAATGAAGCTGGACTCATGTATTGTGATAGCGCTGTTACTAAAGGCTGAAATATTAACCAAATCCCATCCATTAGCAATGTGTATATCCACTTAAACTGCATTTGTTCTCGATTATATTTGTATTAGCCATTGTATACTTGGGTTAAACACTTGTTACTTGCTGAGAGGCATAAAATTAGCATCACAATAGATGAAATATAGCTATTAGTATACTCTCGTTAAATGTAAAACATATGTTAGTCGAATAATTCGTATATTATGCATTAATTTTGTATTTGGTTTAACATGGGTGTGTTAACTAGTATATACCTAAGTTAAATAGGCTGGTGACATTGTATGTTGAGAAGTTGTAGTACAATCTCAAAACTTTGATACTTCAACTTCGTCAAATACCTACAATGGTACTCCTGACAGTCCCCTAAAAGAACAAATAATCACGTTACGCTGCAGACTATCAAACATTAAAACTTACTGTGAACTTGAGATGTTTGACACCAAACTAACTCTATGATCTAGCTTATGATCTTAAAGAACTCTAAAGGAGATGCAAGTTTGTATATATTTTAACTGATTGTCGAGTTGAGACAATTCCCAAAATCTGAGTTGATGTTTATCTTTTAGCATCTTTGCTTTTGGTTTCCGATGTTATATTCTACGAATTCTAGTATCTGTCATTGTAAACTCAATAATTTTTAAGTCTGTTTTAGATATCTTTTGCTTGTTAATGAGTTCGTTTTTAATGTAAATGGGATCTTGCTTTTATTGTTGGTAACTTAGCGGTCTTGGATTTCATCTCACATATTTTTCCTAAATTTTATATAAAACATGGATATCATATTTACAAAATGTCATCTCTTACAGGGTTCCAAATGCTAAAGATGGTAGAGAATCAACAGATATTGAAATTTATGGCATGCAGGGGATCCCACCTGATGTTTTGGCAGCTCATTATGGAGACGAAGGTATGTAATATGTTCTTTATTCTCATATTTAATATCATATTAATCTTCCTATATTGTTCATGGCTCTTTATCTGATGCACATAAGTTGCATTCTAAATCCAATGATCTCACATTTGTTTTTGAAGAGCAAACAAATATACCATTATCCCCACAGAAAAGGAAACAAAGTCTACAAACTCAGCATCTTTTTGCGAGAGCAAAAGCAAAGCACTGAGCAGTGAGCACTAAACAAAACTAAACAGACAACACTAAAACAGTCCAAACAACACTACCAACGATCTCAAGATCGATACAAATTTATTGAGCATTTGTTGATTAGTGACCTAAGGCTAAACTCCTATATTTTTAGTTTGTGACTCAAAACGTAACCTCACTCCAAGAGTCAAGATTTCAATAAATAAATTAAAGTATATGTTTTCTATATGTTCTATATGTTTACTATATGGATTGAAGGTTTAGTTTTTATAATGGTATACAGGCATCTAATTAACTCCCATTTAATTTGGTCAATGACTTCCATTTAGTTTGATATGAAGGGTAAAATTGTAACTTAGAATATTTTAAAACTAAGAGATTAAGACATTGAACTAGGGGTGTTGATTGTGTTTGTTTTCAGGTAGATCGGTTTTTTAGTTGTCAGAGAATATAACTGATAGCCCGAACTGAATTTTATATCGGTTAGTTGGATATTGGGTTCCCGTAAAAATAAAAATGAAAGAAATTGAAAAGGTTCTCTCTTTTATCACCACCTTCAATACTTGGTGCACAGCCGCATATAGGCTACTGATAGGAAAACAAAAAACTTAAGAATCTTTAATCACATAATTAAAAAGTAACATGACATTTTTACCTCTAATTTACATTTGTCATCATAAAATGGATGACGATGATGATTGCTTAGCCTACATTTATTTGCTTAGACAATGAAGTGATAAATATGAATTTATTTGTTGTTATCTTTTTTTTGGGTGTTGATAACCGCAGTGAATGTTTTCTTTCACTTATCATTTGCAGACAATGATAATCCCACAAAAGTTGGAAAAGTAGAAATTTCATCTTCCCAAGTTGGCATGTTACCAGGATCATTAGGATATCCTCCATCCACAATGCAGTCTATGTAAGTAATATACATAGTATTATTACCGACAGCAAGACTCAAAATACAAATATTTGGATGCCATTATTGTTTTCAAAGATATTATTTTATTTTCTCTCATGTGGTGTTTTCTGATCAATTCTTCTTTTATTTGAAACAGCTACAATCCTGGATTAGCCATTCCTCGTGGTGGATGGCCAGTTCCACCTCGCCCACAGCCATGGTTTGCACAGAATCCAGTACCACCTGCACCTTTAGGAATGATGATGCAGCAGCCCCAGTCTCAGCCCCTGTTCCCGGTCCGGCCTATTACTGCACCACCAGGGTTACAAACGTCATTTCCAGTACCAGTTGCTCCCACTGGGCCCAGCTTGCCAGTATCATCGCCTTCTGTTGTATCTCAGCCATTATTTCCTGTTGTTTCTAGCAATAATGGAATTCCTTCTCAAAGCTCACCGTATCCTGCTTCTAATCTTTCAACATTAAGCTCCCCTTCGATTGGAGTTACAGCTAGTTTGCATTCGTATTCATCTGGGCCGAATACTGGTGGTCCTTCGATTGGACCGCCACCCGTAATTGCAAATAAAGCTCCTGCTATTCATCCAGCAACAAATGAGGTCTACTTAGTGTGGGATGATGAGGCCATGTCCATGGTATCTTTTTTTTTCCTTATCGTTTTTAAAATTCTCTGTTTATTAATTTTCTTGATGCTGTTGATTTGATATTTTGCTGTATTCATTTGTTGACAGGAGGAAAGAAGAATGTCATTACCAAAGTATCAGGTGCATGATGAAACAAGCCAGGTAAGTCGTACCTTGTACCATTTTCAGATTTCAACTTTCCTTAAATGTAAGGTATCAGTAATTCTCCATTTTCTTTAATTTTTATTTTGATTGCTTATTTCAAAATAATAATAATGTGTGGAGAAGAGTTTACTGTATGAGCCTTTTGCTCATGTTTTTGGCCATTCTCCGGTTGGAAAGCAAACTGAGCATCAAAAGTTCAAGTAGGTATTTATGTTTTTGTTGTTTCTAGTTAGTAATTATATATATATATATATATATATAAATATAATATATACTTCTGCTGAGGTTGCTGCATTGCATGTGATCTACTTGAGGACTCTCCAACCAAAGTATGAAGTGTATGTATTTGCTTTTCTAGAATTATTGTATGTTTAATTCTAAATATTTTTGAAGTGTTGTTGGATATATGGGCGAGACAAAATAAAATTTATGACCCAACAATCAATCGATACAAACTTGGCCCAGGTCAGCTTCTTTGAAAATTCGGATTTTTGCGTAGTAGATGCAAAGCTGTAGTTACTCGAATATTCAATAGCTTTAAGCATTAATGATGATGTTTATTGGTAAGTTATGATTAGGGAGATTCTAATGACACAAGAATTGTGGGTCCTTGCTTTTTCAGATGAGCTCGATTGATGCAGCCATTGATAGGAGGATATCAGAAGGCAGGCTTGCAGGTCGAATGGCCTTCTAGAGTGACATTTGTTTTCATCTAAGAGCTGGTTGAAGAAGAAAAAGAGGCAAGCATTCTTTGAATCATTCTAGGTAGAAGCAGGCTGATGGAATTTGCAAATTTGTGTTTTTTTCTTCATTAATGATGGTATTAAAGATAAATTATAATATTTCTTTCCTGTCTTGTCGAGTTGAAGTTGTTTGTATAAGTTAGATGAAGATGCAAACTAGGGCACAATTTTTGTAAGTTTTTAGTTAGATGGTCAACGTTAATCGGTTGAAAGCAATCGTTTGATTATTAATCGGTGTTAGCCATGGGATCGGTTGCGCCAAATAGTTTGGGCTGCTTTGCATCCAATCCTGCTTGGGTTTGAAGCTTTATGAACGGACCCATGAAGTTCGAAAACTCGTAACAACAGTTTTATTATAAAGATTCTTTACTGTATCCTTTAACTCACTAACTCTCTCTTCTCGATTGATTTTAACACATTTATTAATGTGATGAAGTGATTAAACGCAAAAAAAAAATAAAGCTTAGTTATGTAAAGTTGAGATGATGAGCTCTTCTTTGTTTTTAATTTTACTTTGATGATTGTTGGAAAGAACTTCATGGCATTATTCTGTTAAAGTCAATCTCTTAGAACAATTATTAAAGCTAACAAATATTAAAAGCTTGAATATTGTTTGATTTTCTAGCTCGTGGGTTTTTAATTTAGACATAATAGCAAATTAGGTCTAGGGTTTGAACCTTGTATATTTATTTTTTGAAAAGCAAGTACATATATATCTGTGAATTAACTTTACATCAGTTCCCTTTGGACTGTGGTACATTAGACTCCTCAGCTGTTAATACACTAAATACCTAAAGACTAAGCATTTATCATATTAACAAGCCTACTTGTGGCACCACTTTCAACCCCCTGCTAATTTGGATGGTTAAGAATAGTTGGTAGTGCTAACCACACTTCCCATTTGAACCACGAGTCCACCTTCAATTTTGCTTTAATCCATTGAAACCCCAACAATTGTATGTTGAATATAATATCCCCGTTCCACTTACCGTTGTTGAATAGCGCCTCGTTCCTGTTTTTTCATATGCTATACGTCGTTAGTCTTGTGACGATGGACCACAGTTCCTTGCTCTCCCTCGCCAGACCGTTTGCTGCTTCATCCATTTCCGCGAACTTTGAACTCACATTGTTCCTTGAATATGTTAAATCCCACCACCTGTGAACGTAATCCCACACCTCTTTCACCTTTTCACAATTGAAGATTGCGTGATCGACTGACTCCACCTGTAGCTCACATATTGTACATAGAATTGAAGGTACATCCACCCCTCTGTTTGATAATTTGCTACGAACTGGCATTCTCCCTAATTCTACTTTCCATGCGAAAATACTCAACCTTTTCGGCGCTAGTTTTGACCAAAACGTTTTCTGGCCCAATACCACTTGATTACTCAGTTTCCCATCCAAAATATTTCGCATATTTTTGACAGAGAATTTTTCATCTATATTACCTATCCATGCCCACGCATCCATCTTCTCTTTATTTAATTTAATTGTACACAACCTGTTTTGCAGCTCCCTGAACTCCGCTTCAACTCGACCCACCAGTCTTTCTTCATCAACAATTTTCCACACCCAATCTTCTCCATTCCAGTTGCCCATCTCAGCTACTAGTTTTTCATGGTCTCCAATCGTGTTGTATAGTCTTGGGAACCCCTCTGCTATCGTTGTTTCTCCGAGCCATACGTCCTTCCAGAAGCTCGTAAGCTTTCCATTCCCAATGTGCAACTTATACAGTTCGCCCGTGTTGATACCTGTTTTTTGCAATACTTTTCCAACTCTACTTATACCCACCAAAATCCCTTTTGATTTTATCACCCTGTTATCATCTAACCCACCCCCTCCCATATAGACTTTTTATTAACTTGACCCATAGTGCCTCCGGTTCCATGCGAAACCTCCACCACCATTTTAATAGTAGACTAAGATTAAAGGTGTTCAAATTTCCGATGCCTAACCCCCCCCCCCCAAAATCCCTTGAAACTGTAACCCAATCCCAACTAACCCAGTGAATTCTTTTATTATTAATTCCCACCCCCGAACCCCAAAAGAATTTTTTCCTAATTTTTTCTAATTTTGAAATGATACAGTTTGGCGCTCGGAATACAGAGAGAAAGTATATTGGCAAACTCGAGAGAACAGATTTGATGATTGTGAATCTGCCTCCTATTTGCTTTTCCATCCAGATAGAGCCCCGTCCATCCTTTTGATCACTTTTTCCCAATGAATACTCTGTTTCATATTTGCCCCAACCGGTACCCCCAAATACTCAAAGACTGAATTACTAACTTTGCATCCTATCCGATCCGCCATCCTCCACTGGTTTTGTTCTTCCACCCCAATGCCCGTCAACGAGCTCTTTCTCCAATTAATTTTCAGTCCTGACGCCTCTTCCCAACACTTCAAGATTGCCATTATGGCTTGATGTTTCCTTTGCTCCATTTGCCAATTATTATAGTATCATCCGCATATTGTAGATGCGAAATTGTTATTTTATCCGATCCAACTTTAATCTCTTCAAACACACCCGTGTTTTTTGCCTGCTTTAACATGATGTTTAGCCCTTCTAGCGCTATTAGGAATAGATACGGAGCAATTGGGTCTCCTTGCCTCACTCCTTTCATTGGCTTGAACTCATTAGTAGGTGACCCGTTAATCAAGATTGATAGCTTAGAGGACTCCACACATGTTCTAATCCATTCGATCCATGTACTCTTAAACCCCATTTGATCCATCATATGAAAAAGGAATCCACAATCCAATGTATCATAAGCTTTTTGAAAATCAATTTTAAGTACGAAACCTTTACTTTTCTTCCTTTTAATTTCATTCATTACTTCATCTACTATTAAGATTCCATCCAAAATTGATCTATTTGCAATAAAAGCTGATTGGACCTTGCCAATGATATTAGGTATTACCTTTTTCAATCTGTTTGTTATGATTTTGGAAATAATTTTGTAATAGCTACCAATCAAATTAATTGGCCTAAATTCACTGAAATTCAACGGATCGCTTACTTTTGGTATCAACGTGATGAATGAAGAATTACACCCCGATGAAATTTTCTTTGAGGACCAAAACCACGTAACAGCTACCACCAAATCTTCCTTTATGATTTCCCACACGGATTTGAAGAAGTGAAAGTTAAATCCGTCAGGCCCCGGTGCCTTGTTACTACCACACGCCCAAACAGCATCTTTTATTTCTTTTTCCAAAAATTCTACCTCTAGTGCCCTGCTTTCGTCGACTTCAAGTCTTTTAATTGCATCAGACATGAATCTCATCGACCTAGTACTATCTTTTTTTAATAGACCATGAAAATATGTAACAGCTTCCTTTTTTATGTTGACCACATTTTCTTCCCATTGACCATCAATCAGAATACCAGCGATGTTAATTTTGTTTCTTCTTCGAATTGAGTTATGAAAGAAAGCAGTATTCTCGTCCCCTTCAGAAATCCATTTTGATCTCGATTTCTGCCTTAGCATACTTCCCTTGGTTTTTTCTTTCTCCTTTAACACTTTACATTTGTTAACCCACCATTGTCTATCCTCCCCCGTCGTGTGGTCAGTTTCTGCCTTGAGTTCCCACTCCAAAATCTCCTGTCTCAAGCTGTTGATTTCCGTATCTAAACCCCCGTAGCTATTCTTGACCCATACTTTCAATGCAGCTTTGACCTTTCTTAATATTTGTAGAAATCTTACATCTGGGTTAATGGTCGTTACCTGTACTTCCCAAGCTTGTTTGATGACCCCCAAACACACTTCATTCTGCAACCACGTGTTGAAAA
The DNA here is from genome assembly GCA_947179395.2 of Pulicaria dysenterica. Taxonomy (NCBI): domain Eukaryota; kingdom Viridiplantae; phylum Streptophyta; class Magnoliopsida; order Asterales; family Asteraceae; genus Pulicaria; species Pulicaria dysenterica. Next base: position 54,765,084 of record OX359293.1, read on the forward strand.
ATCTGAAGGGCTTAAGTCCCGTATTCTGCTCATTGACAGTACACATTATTGGACAGTGATCAGAGTATCTTCTATCCAATGCCACACACTTAAGATTACCCCACCCTTTATAAAACTGGTCCGTTACAAGGAACCTGTCAATCTTGCCGAAGTTGAGCCTGTCATCAGACACTCTTGTGTACTTCCTACCCCCCCAATTGGATGTCCAACAACTGATATTGCTATATAAATTGATTGAACCCAGTCATGTTACTCCTATTAGACGCTGCATTCAGTCTTTCCTTACCATCCCAGACCTCATTGAAGTCCCCGAGCAACATTATTCTCTCATCCAGTGTTTGAATCAACCTCCCCAAAGTAGGCCAACATTCTTTTTTGCTTTCCATAGTGTGAGGACCATACACGTTTACGAACCCACATACTTCATTCACTTCTTTGCACACCCCTACTATAGCTACGAAGAATTTGTTCCGGTATGAGACAACGTTGGATATAAGTCTAGGGTCCCAGACTATTAGAAGTCTTCCTGCACTCCCACAAGATGGTACAAATGCGTACGAAAAACAGGGTTTTCCCCAAATTCCTTTGACTAAATAATCATCCATCGTTTCCAACTTTGTTTCTTGGATACCAATAATCATTGGGTTTTCTTTTGAACATAGTTGCCTAATCAAATTCTTCTTGTTTGCCGACCTTAAACCCCTAATATTGATCGAGATAACCTTCATTTAACAGTTGGTTATACGATCCCCAGTTCTATCCTTTATTGAGCAGTGTTACCAGATACACTTACGAACCCTACTTTTTCCCCAATTAATTTATAGTTATCCATGGAATTTGTTAATGATTTACCTCCCATCGAGCTATCTGAGCTTCTTCCTTCATGACTTCTGGATCTAAATGTTGTCGCCTGCGTAGACTTCCCCTTAGCCCTCGCCATCTTCTTCATAACATTCAGACTTAGTTTCCCGGTTCCCATCCAGTTATACTTACCTTTTGACATCGTAGAATGCGCTGACCTTCCCTTCCCAGATATCACCTTCTTTGTTCTTAGAGATGGGATTGAATCAGGAACCATGGAAACCATGTCTTCATCCAACAATTGATCGACAGCCCCTTTGTCTTGACGTAAAAACAGCCCATTGTTCGTGTCATGGCTTGAAGCCCAATGCTGCTATTATTTTCTTCACTGGATAAAACAAATCATCCATCCATCTGCAAGTTTGGCCCAAATGTTTTTTATTGGGCCCCTCAACATTTCACCCATTAAGTGCCTTTACCCAACTATTTGATTTTTTTGAATTATCGAGGCTGTGTCTCCTATTTCTGTATCGTCGTATGTTGGTGTGGTCTGTTCACCGACATCGAAGTCTCCATTCTTTTGCATCGAAACCTCCGAGGAAGATTGAGGACCTCCTTTTTCGACTGTTTTCAGAACCTTCTCGGGGATTGTGCTAAGCTTCACCCCTCTGCTTTGGTTATTCTGTTTTTCCGGTGACCCTGCTCCCCTTTTAACGCCGCTAACTGCTCCGACCAACCCTTTGGCGATGTGGGTTTTGTTAACCCCCACTTCATCATCTTCGTCTTCGTCATCCTCAGACTCAAGTGCTTCGTAACTTGCTTCTGAGCTGTCTTCCCCAGTATCCGATCCATCCTCATCAATTGCATCCACCCACCCTTCTTCTCTCATGGTAATCTCCCTAGAATACCCCAGACTTTAACAATATACTTGTCTAACAGTGGGAACTCGTAGGAGGTACTAATTAATACTTTTCAGTCTATGATTGCCTTCGAGTCCAACCATGAACAGTGTTCCGTCGAAATTGGTTCTCCACATCTGGCTGCGATTTTCATGAAGTTTTCTTCTGACCACAAATCTAGAGGGACCCCGTAAATCTTGATCCAAGCCAACCTATATACCCTGTTGGAGAAATCCGGCGACCAGTCCGTTATGTTTTCGCACCATTTCCATAATTCACCCTCTTTGTTGTTTATTAAACTTTTTGCAGCTTCCATTGTATAACAGATTAAAAGTATTTCCTTACCACCTATGAATTTCCATTCTACCATGTTGCCAACAATCAAGGTTAGAATTGGAGATAAGTCTTCTAGCATGTCGGCTCTGCTTAGCCTCGCAACGATGCTCCTTTGCAGCACTTCATCAATGTCTTTCACCCTCTCCGAGTCTTTGATGTGTCCCCAAGTGTGACCTTCTTCCAACATAGCTTTCCTGGAATTACCTTTCTTTTTATGACCCACAGATTCTCTTCCTGTTCCCACTTCAGTATCCTTCACCACTTGGGCATAAGATCTTCCATCTAACCTACCCTCCTTAGCATTAAATCTTCTCCCATGTACTCCACTCATATGCCCCCTACTTACCCTGTTACTTGTTTTGCCCCCTCTTTAATGCTCCTTTATCTTGCAATAAAACCTCTTATCTTGTAGGACATAAATATCTACCACCTTTCCACAATACTTAAACATCTCCCACAATTTTACAGTGTTTGTAGTAAACATAAAATTACAGAAGAAAACCGATCTGTATCCCGTTGAAGATAACCTTTTTTGACTATCCTCTATTTGCCAGTTTCCTGATCTTCCCTGTGCTCTGATTGCCTTGTTGTTCCCTGTCTCTCTCTTTCTCTTACTCTCTCTCATGTTTTTATGGTAACGATGATGTTTATGTGTTATTAAGTTTTATTAAAGAGGGAAGGAAAGGAAAGTGATAATCGAACGCTCATGTGTTTTAAATCCTTTTGACCCTTGTATATTTGTTATAGAGTAAACTAGCTTAACATCCCGTGTATAAACACGTGGAATGATTAAAGTCAGTTTTAAAATTTTTAGGTTTTTAAGAGTACTAACATGTATATAAAATACAATTGCAAAACATACATTGTAATATAAAATGTATTATGAACATAATTGTTTTCTCTAGAATTTCTTAATCGTGATTTCTTCCTATGAGTTGAATATTGTTCCAATAAAGGTCACTTTGAAGATGATGAAGATGATTGTTAATTCTCCGTAATTGATAACTATCAAAATGAAGGAGAATCATAGCAACATGTGTGATGTCGAAACGCAGTAATATTTATAGATTTAAGATATAAATGCCTACAATAGTTACAATCCTCCCGTTAATTAACATCTACATTTGAAAAGTAATTATAATGAGCTTCTAATATTTCAATTCATATTGTGGTGAATTTAAATATTTTTTATTGTTTTTAAAATAAACATGTTTTTAACTAATAGATAATGACATTAGAAAGTTTCTAAGTTAATGTTACTATTTACACATATCTTGTAGGATAATTAACATATATTGTTTTTATATATTATATGTTTACCAAAACTAATCACCTACAAACATGAAAAGTTTGAAAATTTTAAAAACCTTAGTATCTAAAATTATTTTCAGTTTTTAACTAATCACCCTTGATATAACAAAAGTAAATATTTTGAAAATAGGATGTTATCGGTAATTATAGGAGGTTATTTAGAAAATTTGTGAAATAGAAGGTTGTAATTGATAATTACTATAATTAAGGGATAATTATGAGGGAGATATTAAGAATATTTGTAAAATATAATATTGTAATTAATAAAAGTTTGCTATAATTAAGGATGATGATGTCATCATATTTTCTTTTAATAAGAATGATGATGTCATCATCATTTTCTTTTAATAATATTATAAAATTATAAGATTATAAGATTATACATAAATATAAAGAACTTTGTCTTCGTATATAATGAACATCTTAGTTTAAAAAACAACGTAATCAACTCTTATAATACTAGTATGCAAATTGTATACATGAGAATACGTTAAAGTTCACTGTGTGCAATCATAAAAATCTTGTTTGTATATAATGAAATTGATTGTATTGTTTTTAAGAAAAAAAACAATTGATTGTATTGTTTTTTATTAATTTGTAAATATTTTTGTCTTTAAACTTTGAAGTCTGAACCACCAACGAGTTTAAATGCGCAAGAATTGTTAGACTTTATATATTGTTAACTATAAGTTTTTTTTATATTTTATTTTCTTACTTAATAGATTAAATAAGTGTGAAAAATAAGATAAAATTAAAGAATTAGTGAATTACAAGTATTATTATATGGGTTCAGAATCTATCTAGTTGATTGGTGATGTAGGCAACTCCTAGCTAAGAGTGAGGAACGAGAAGGAGCTCGCTTTAATGAGGAAGGAGGGAGAGGGGAATCGCTTTGATTACTTTAAAAGTTAGCAGGCAAAGGGCTTAGAAGAGATTAGCGTTTTGGTTAACCGTGAAAATTTGCCTAGCCCTCGTTAGGCAGGCGAAAGAGATATGACCAGAGAGAAGCTGAATAGAGCGTTATAGAACTTAGGACTTCAAATTAGTAGACATAACACTAAGGCAGGATCAAATCACGTTTTGAGACTCTAGAAGTTATAGGTACTTAGGCTTCATATTACAATAACAGGGAGGATACATTACCAACCATATTCAGGAGGGATGACATAAATGGGGAGCGGTGACAGAAGTTCTATGTGATAGAAAAGTATCGCTGAAACTGAAAGGAAATTTCTACATACTGGCTGTAAGACCTGCTATGTTACATAGATTTGAGTGTTGGACTTGGAAAGGCCACACGCGGAGAATATGGAAGTGGTCGAGACGAGGATGCTTAATTGGACATGTGGAAAGACTTCGTTAGATAAAATTCCGATTGGTGTTTTAAGAATCAAATTAGGAGTTATGTCTATTGTTAGCAAGCTGAGAAAAGGGAGACTGATATGTGTGTATCTTACTATATTATAATGTATCAATATAGGCAACTATAAATTTGAAGGAGTTAGACTTTAAGATTAAAAAAGAGACATATGGACTTTAGAATAAGTAAGAAGTGGTTTAAGCTCTTGATTTCATTTTTTGGGGAAAATAAAGATGGAAAATAGAAAGAGGAAACTTGAATTTCAAAACTCAAAACTCCTACCATATCTATATCTACCTTCAAAATACACCATCGCCACCATATCTACCTTCAAAATGCTAGCTCCACCACCTTAAACAACCAATAACCCCACCTGGCCACCTTCCTCCCTTGTTCGGACTTTGGAATAACTTGCTACTTTTTAATTATTATAAATTTCCTTTTATGAATTTAGGTATGTTAATAAAAGGACATTAGTTCTAAATTTATTTTAATTAATTAACCGAAGGGTGAGTAAGTATTATGTAGATGGATTTTTCTTCGTTGAACAGATGTTTCTCCTCTTATTAGAGTAAATTTGTTTATTCTAATTTATATTAGATTTATTAGTATTTTTATTATTGTTATTGTTGATGTTGGTGTTATTATTAGTCTGGAATAGTTAGGCCCTCTATGAAATTCAATGAATTTAACTTTTCTATGTAGGAGTGTCCTCTTTGCGCTACTAATCTTTGGAGGAATATGATTTTCCACTTAATCATTCAACATGAAATTTTGTTAAAAATATCCATTTCATCTATATGATTATGTTCACAAGAGGCACAATATAAGTTCTAACATATATTGTTTGATTCTATGCACAAAAGGCATAATACAAATAGATGAAAAGGATATTTTTAACAAACTTTCATGTTGTATGATTAAGTGGGAAATCATATTCCTTCAAAAATCAGTAGCACAAAGAGGACATTTCTACAACATACAAAAGCTAAATTCATTGAATAACATAGAGGACCTGACTATGCCTAATAATAATAGCAACACCAACCATACCAATAATAAAAATATTAATAAAACTAATATAAATTAGCTTGATAAGTGAAGAAACATTTATTCATCAAAGCAAATTCCATCCATATGATACTCACCTCCTATTTAGTTAGTTAATAAAATAAAGAGTAAATTACTAAATTTAGTCCATGGGTTAAAAATTACTGATTTATTCTTTTATATTAAACAAAATACTAAGATGATACTTAAAATTGTCAATTTGTCATAATTTTAGTCCTTAATTAACTTGAGGTTTAAATTGGCGTTAGTTTTGTCTTTATTTAGAGGGCATGTTAGTCTTTTTCTCCTTCAAGTTTCACGCAAATTAAAAAAGTAACAATTATTCATGAAACTCTCTCATCATTCACTCCATCTCTATTAGAGCAAACGGAGTGGGCGTGTAATTCATGTGAAAATACCTCTATGGCGCCGTGAAAGGAGCAGCCACCACTCCATGGCGGCGTCCTCATTTTCTAGCGTGGTATACATCGCGCAACAAAATTGACGTGAACAATATTTTTTTCTATTTTAAATGGTTTTTTTTCTTGTATTAATTTTTTCTTTCTTTGCATGGAGGACTGAAACCATGACAGCTGTACCAAACCTCTGTTCATGTGCAATTTCATGAGGTTTTCATTTTTGTTTTGCATACTGGATGTTTATTTATCTAGTTTTTTATTTATTTTAAAAGTTTTATTTTTATTTTTATTAATTATTATTAACTTAAATATAAGATTAATAAATATGGTGGGTCCTATAATGAGGTGTGGTAGAAAGTGACCATTACGGGGTCTAAGTGATAAGTTAAGTGGTTAAAGTAAAAATCTGATGTGGCAGTGTGATACGTGTGATAGAGTGTGACCATACCGTGTACTCTTAGTCATCTCAAGCTCTCTCTCACCTTAAACTCTCTCTACTCATTCTCTCATCTCAAGCTCACTTTACTCTCTCTCTCTCCCTCTCTCTATTCTCTCTCTCTCTCTCTCTCTCTCTCTCTATATATATATATATATATATATATATATATATATATATATATATATATATATATATATATATATATATCATGTAAGACTACCACTATAACACCCTGAAATTTGTTACAAATTTAGATTTTTGAAACTCATTTTCAATACATAATTTATATAAATTTATTTACTTAAGCGGAAGCAATATAAACAGTTAACAAATTAAACTTCTAAAGTGTCATCGTAATTTCAAATATCTTCAAAATTCAAACCTTTGGTGTTACATAAATCAATATTTTGACCATTAATCTAAAAGGTAGGAAATCCAGAAATTACACCCGTCTCACAAAACCAACAATCTACCTGCAGATACAAAACATTTTATACACTCTGTTAGCTATATACATATAACTAGTGAGTAACACCAAAACATTTGCTTTAAGAAATCAAGTCATCATCTTTTGAAACTACAAGTTTGGCAATGATCATAACGTATTTTTTAAAATACACATAAAGCACATACGGATGTGGGTCTGTCCATTGAGTCACGATAAAGTGATTGATAATCAGTGCAACACCTCTCAACATCATCAATATGTTGCATTTTATAACTGAAAAGGGAGGTCCAACAAATATACATATATATATATATATATATATATATATATATATATATATATATATATATATATATATATATATATATGTATATTTGTTGGACCTCCCTTTTCAGTTATAAAATGCAACATATTGATGATGTTGAGAGGTGTTGCACTGATTATCAATCACTTTATCTCCAAAATTAGTTTTTTTCTTTGTCAATAAGCTTAGTGTATTTAGAAACAAGTAGGGTTTACACATGTCACATTTATGAGGACTCTCGTGAGGAGTCTTTTAAAATAGTTGTCCAAAAATAGGAAATGATTCATCATCATTAGGACAAGACCAACCCGAACGTGACAAATGAGATTTTAACATTTAAGTCATCTTTTGTTTCTGTAGAGGAGTAGTTACAATGGAAGTAAGTTGTTCTCATCAAAGATCAATTATATCAATAAGATTTTTTTTTCATTATCAAACTCCATTTTTGTTGTGCCAAGTTATGTTCAAGTTGAGAAATTTTCTTTTTCATAAATGTGAAAATTCAGGTTTTTCAGTAAAATTTTCTATTTCCTGACTAAGTTTCACAGGAGAGTAGGGGTGAGCACGGGTAGATATACCGAACCGTACCGGTACCGGTACAACTAGAGTTTTCGGTCAAGTATTCGGTACTTGAAATATTGCTAAATCGGTATTCGGGACTCGGTATTTTCGGTATTCGGGACTAGTACCCAACCAACTAGGTAAAATAGGTATTCGGTACCGGTACCGTATACGAAAACTCAGTGCTGTATTCAATACCGTCTTTAAATCGAATTCGGTCTTCGGTAAAATCGGTACCGGTCCGGTACCATGCTCACCCCTACAGGAGAGTAACTAGTTAAATAATCAATTGATAATGGTATTTTTCTCGAAGTATAACTCATATTCATGTCGGTGTAATCCAATAAGAGTTGCATATTCTTTTTAGTTTCTCTTTTCACATTTACTAACTTAATGTCCTCTTTTGCCCTTGTACGTGAACCTCATGAGTTGTACATATCCCAGACGCATTAAGTCAAAATCATACAATTAAATAGTAGTGACTTTTTCAAAAAATGATGATTATTGTTTGGACGAGCAACGACTCATATAATTCTCCAGTTTCTGCTACATGAGTATTATTGTTTGGACGAGCAACAACATGTCAACATTACCTTTGCCAGTCCTTCTTTGATTGAGGTCATCATAACTTGGCAAGTTTCCTTTGATTCCATATAATCCAGGAATTGAATTCTCCATGATGAGTAATTTCCTTCGAATAGAACGGAAGGTTTGGTGTCAGAAACTAAAGTGAGAATAAAAGAAATTGGATCTTTTTGAGCAAAAAGTAAAGGTAAATGTTGAATGACTTGGTTGAATGGCTTGGAGTGAATCGATCAGAAGGAATGGCTTGGAGAAATTGTGAAGTGTAGGTGTGATAGGATGTCAACTCTATCAACCAAATACATATATACTAAAGCTTATTAATTGAATCCAAAGCAAACGTCGATCAACTAGAAACTACATTTAATACGTACTATCTTTTCACAGTAAACTACTGTCTAACTAGTCCACTACAAATGAAAAATAAGGTATTGTTTAAATTGGTGAAAATTTGATGATAAATGATGGTGAAATTTCTTACTAAAAATAAACCCTAATGAGTAAAGAGTCTTCTAAAAGAAGCAAAGAGTATAAAGAGTAATAGTCTACATAAAAGAGTAAAATAACACCTATACTATTTTATGGCTCGACCATTATTTATATTCTTTTTCTCTAAACTTAAAGGGTGATGATGGTATGTCCTGCCATTACTTTTCTCATAATAAAATTGATGAAATATCATATTATGGTTATACACATAAACATTGTCCACGATGGTGGGTGAGCAATAAGACCACTCTCAAAAAAGGCGTTCGTCTTGGTTATGAGAAAGGGGACGATGAGAGAGATGACAAGTGGTCTTAGTGGATGACGAGCATTCGGAGCAAATTTTGCTCGCGTCTAATGATGACGAACTTCCACTATTTATTTCTACTTTATTCTTCAACTTTCCACTGTATGCATGATATGAAACCCACTAATTTTTCTCTTACATCCTCTAATCACAAGATTAATAAAAATGTCAAAATTAATAAAGGATATGAGTGAAAATATTAATGGATTTTATATGTTATATGATAATAAGTTGAAGAATAAAGTAGAAAAAATAGTTAGAATGATATATTATTTTTGTTTCTATTATCAAGTTTCGTATACATGATTCACCTTGGATTGTTTCTCCTTTTCTTTTGGTTTTTTTAAAGCAGTTCATCATATCGTTAATTCAATATCACTAGATTCATTTCACATAATTAAGTCTAGAAAAAAGAACTAGCTACTACCGTACGTACACTTTGATAACATAACCTAAAAGGAATTAAGGCTTGTCAGCTGATCAAGTAGTCCAGTCACCGGCGTAGCAAGTCTAGGCTCATATGCAAACCCATTCAACTCACCAGCGCCGCCACCGCCACCGCCACCGCCAACATACGGGCACGGCGGAATCCAAACCCACCTCTTCTTTCCAAAATCAAACAACAACGCCTTCTCCGCCGCCGTACCAACAATCATCACCACTATAAACTCCCCATTTCCGACACAAGTAAACCCTCTTCCGCCTTCTAGCTCCGCAAACTGTGCATACAACTGCTGTGGCATCCTCTCGATCTCCACCCACGTCGTCCCGCAGTTCTGTAACCCCCACATCCTTAAACTCCTCGGAACATTCAACTTACTTTTCTCCACAGCCGCTATTAACACTAACTTCCCACCACTCTCCACTAGACTCGGAGACCGTAAAAACCTCCTCATTGGCGCTTGAATCTTAGACCACTCGTTTCGCGCCATATCATACCCCAACACACTAAAAGGACTATAATTCATGCAGTAAAATTTACCAGTTTGACCTGTTACATAAAGATAATTTAGAGTTAGGCCTTACGTTTTATCTGCATTTTCTGGCTTATTTTTAATATGGTCAGTTTTTTCGGTTTATTACAAAAACGAGTTTATAAAAAATAAACCGAAAAAAATGAGTTTATAAAAAAATAAGCTAAAATAAATCTCTTAAATGTATGCTTATTTATAGCTAGAGCTTAGGTTATATCTGTATATTATACTGAAGAACAGTAAAAAGAAACTAATTAACAGGACCTCTGTTCTGCTGCACGTATACCGTTCTGCCAGATTCCAAACTGCATAATCTTGGAAGAGAGGAAGTTGTGCCCCAAATGGAATAAAACCCACCGACATCAATGTGAAAGCTTTCCGTGGTTAAGTTCTTGACGGCGTACGGCGATATCAAATCGTCGCCGGCCACCATAACATCTATGGAAGAGTTTGTTACGGTTAACCCAACAGAAGGGAATAATCTTGGCCTTAGAGTGGTCGGAAGTGGTGTCACTAAAGATGCGAAAAGTGGGTTTGAAAGAAGAAGGCCTTTAGAACCCGGTTCGTCAGAAACCCAACAAACAAGGCCGCCGGAGGAAGAAACCGGTGAAAACCCAGGTGGGATTAACGGAAAAACAAGACGGTGCCATGAAAGAGTTCCCGGATCAAGGACATAACCTTCCTCCGGCACAGCGGTAACGGCGGTGGTGGTGGTTTTGATGATGGTGGTGGTGCTGGGTTTATAAGGGTTATTTGTTTTTTGTTTAAAGAAAATGAAAAAGTGGGGCTTAGGATTGATTTGAAGGTACATCTGTAGAAAGGTGTTAGAGAACAAGAGAGAATACCATCTTTTACAAACTGATCGAGCTCGAAAGAAGGCTGGTGGTGGGAGAAAGACAATGATTCGATCGATAAGTTTTTGAGGGAGTTTACTCCAAATTCTAGTGTCCATCCATGGAGGATTGTTATTGATGGTAGAAGTATTAGTGTTTGGGGTGGTTGCAAAAGGATAAGGAAATGGAAATGTAGTGGTAGTGACATATCTAGTATGATCAAAAGCTTCCATAATGTATTGGGAAAGTTAAGGTTATTCTAAAGGGGGTGTTTGTTTGTTTGTTTGTTTCAAGTGTTGGGGTAGGTCTCAAATTCAGTGGAGATTGATTATATAAAGAGAAGTGGAAGTAGTAGTAGTGAAAGTGAAGAGTTGAAGAAAGAAATGAATAAAGAAAAGGGTATTAGGGTTAGCTAGGGTTTGGTCTATTTTCCATTGGCTTATTTGATGTAATAGTATTTGTGTTGATAGATAGATAGATGGATGGATATAGGGCCACCTGAACAGAAGTAAAGAGAAGTGAGGGGAAAGGAGGGGAGGGTGTGTCAGGTGGGTGAGTGTGATGGATGCATCTATCAATTCGGTGTTATCATTTCATGTCAATGGCCGAGGAGAGGAAGAAAGGACAAGCTTTAGTTGTACTGCAGGGGGGAAGAACAATATTGACAGTAAATATTATTCTAAGCACACATGAAATGATCGCCTCTAGACATTAGTATATATGGTTAAACTTGTTTCTTACTTACACATTTAATGTCAGGAGAGTTGGCATAGATCTGATTTTGTACCTTGTTAATCATGCTTCCTCTCCTAAAATCGCATTTTATATTCATATATTTATAAGGTATGTATCACTCGGGTATGATTTTGTTTGATGATATAGATTTTACACTCTTCATCGTATGATATATGTAAAAAAGTTAACATATTGATATGATATGTGCATATTATAATGAGAAAACTATACCCAATAACACCCTTTTGTTAAAGTGACTTTCTTTTCTTTTATACTGTTTATTAATTGGAATTGAAGTTCTTTTACGAATTATACTAAACCATACCAATAATTTTGTTATTGCGTATATATAAATTTTATAAGTTATTGTATTTTTTTGTTTTTTGCTGGTAAATTACTTTACTAGTTTAACCATTGACCGGTCACTCATTGAGATGGCGTACTTTTTATTTATTAATGTGTGGACGTATACTAATTAACGATTAGGGTTTATTATCAAAGACAATGAATGTACTACAATAATGAAAAAGACTAAACAAAACCTTATATATAGTTAAACAATGTGAAACCCTAACAAGGACTAAACACTGAACTAGGACAGAAGACTATAACTAATATGATGTTAATATCCTCCCTCAAACTCACAATGCAACAACAATAAGCATTAAGATGTTGTCAAACAAGAAATGGAAACGAGAAGCAGAGTGCACCTTTGTAAATATATCAACAACTTGTAAAGCAGAAGGAATAAGCGGTAGAAGATGGTGGAAACGAGAAGCAGAGTACGCCTTGGTGAAGAAATAGTCCCAAGTTGTAGATGATGGTGAGTAAAATGACAATCAATCTTAATATGCTTCGTTCTTTTATAGAAAACAAAATTAAGATCAATTTGTATCACACTTTTATTGTCATAATGTATCTGCAAGCTACTAACGTAACCAAACAATCTTACTAGTAGTCAGGGGCGGATCTGATTGGTTGCACGGGGTAGCCCAGGCAACCTCTCAGATTTCTCCGAGTAGTGTTAATTTTTTCTGAAACTTTTTTTTTTCTAATAGGAGTGATACCCCTGATGAAAAATTTGTGCAACTATTGCTCTTTGTGCAACCCCTAATATTTTTTTTTTTGGTCCGCCTCTGCTAGTAGTTACAGCTATAGCCTGATACTCAGCCTCAAAGGAGGAACGAGAGACAACATCCTCGTTCTCACTCTATAATGAGATAAGAGAATATTAAATAAAGATGCAAGAAGTAGTAGTAGAATTCCAATAATTAAGATCACCGGCCCAATCAGCATCACTGTAAGCATGCAACTCAAGAGAGGACGAGGAAGGGAATAAGAGAGTCTGAAACTGAGTGCCTAGCTCGTAGATATCGCAAAATACTTTGTATCTTTGTTTTCTTGAAATCACGTTGGAAATTAAGTGGATTGATGAAAATGGATAATGATGTTAATTTTTTTGATATATATTATCCATGGACTGATATGAATCACATTGATATACTGATAAATCAAAACGAATACAATAGTCGGCATGCTTTCGAGATCCACCTATCTCTCCTTAACCTTCTTTCGACTTTCGAGATGTAGGAACTCTCCTAAATCCTATTTATAATATCAAAATTCTACACACCTTTAAACGGTCCGAACACCTCTTATATATAATCTATCAATAGGTTAGACAGTTTAAAAAATACCGATGTGGGACAAGATCATATCATTACTCCCCCCCCCCCCCCCCCCCAAAACCCTAAAAAAACCAAAAAAAAAAAAAACACCTTGTCCTCAAGGTATGGCTTTATAAATTTACTTAGAATAATTCCTGGATCTAAAATGTAGTGATTTTTATCTTTTAGCCATTTTTGAGATGTGTCTTCTAGCGTCTATAAAGTTCTTCTTAGTTATCCCGCTAGGTCTTTCCCCATGCATCCTCTCCCAAAAAAAATGACATCTTTAGCTTTCGTAACATACACTACGAGAACCTGCTAATATTGTTAATTTGAAGGAGTAACGCTTGGGCAACAAACTGTAATCTTGATGACTGATCTTGGGAAACCCCATTGTAAGGCCAAAAAGTTACAGGAGGATACGAAATAGGTAAGCGTTGATTGGCTTTGAATGCTGGTGGCAGTGACAGTGAAGGAAGGACAGAGGACTGCGACGGTTATGTGGGAGGAATGAGGGTTGGTGGTAGTTGTGGTGGTCGGTATACCAACCATATAACCCAAAATTCAGTTGTTATGTCATACATATATAAAAAAGTTTTTATTTAAATAATCATATCTTTAATCATATAAATAAAACTAAAAATAAATATGTCAAACCTAGTGACAGGTGGTCAGAATAGTCTCAAAAGAGACCGGGCTTAAGTCACTCCAAATCACCATCTTAAATGATTATAAGAAGTATAGTTAAATATACCAAAAACAGCTAGGCTGTGTATATTACAACACAGCTTAACGATGTTGTTAAAATGAAAAAAAAATCCTATTATATAAAAATGGCAATAAGGCCTTGCGGTATACCTCGGCAAAAACCTCGGCATTGATGAGGTGTGCTCGGTATACCGAGATGCACACCATTCCGCATTCTCGGTATACCGAGGTTTTTGAATATCTCGGCACTCCTCTACCGACTTCATTACCGAGTTCAAAGAGAGAGAAAGGGGAGAGAGAAAGAGAGAAGAGAGGAGAGAGGAAAGAGGAGAGAGGGTATTTTTTTAATAAAAAATCTAAAAACATTAAAACATATGTATTTCCTACCTTGAAGCATAGGTAAAACATGGCTGATGTGGCGCTGACATGATCCTCGGCATGTCATGCCAAGATTGGGGTACTCCCCATGCTCTAATGAAATACATATATGTATGGTAAGTTATATTTAAGTGGTGTGGTAAGGTATGTATGGGCAAGGGGTGAATAGATAGAGTAAACACAAGTCAAATGAGAGAGATTAAAAGTAAATAAAAGGAAGGAAAGTACAAGGGAGAATCTAATGAGTATTTTGCAATATCTGAACTCTGAATTTATAATCCAAAAATGGAGATTTCTTCAAGGAATGGATTTATTTGTTTCTATTTTTGAACTTCCATAAAAAGCACTTCATTATTACTCACTGTAAAGGGAAACCATGTACTACCACCCTAAAATAAAACCTAAAACAACTTTCTTTCTTTTTTAAGTTTCCCAAAAAGATCATGCACTCAATAAAATAGATTTCTTCTACACCATTAATTGATGAGATATGATTTACATTACTAGTCGTGATGGGTAATAATGTAACATATCTTTTTTTTAATTTGTTTACAACAAAATGTATTTATATATAACATATAAAAACTATAAATAGCAGTTATATAAATTGATAATACATAGATTTGTGTATCAATAATTTTGTTGGATGTGAACAATTACTTTTTTTAAACGGCAAGAAATTTTATTAAATGAACAAAACTACCATGATGATAGATATACGTATATAAAAAAAATGCAACAAATTAAAAACGATATGTGTATTATAATCGTCGGTGAACTTAAGCTTTCTAATCCAAGTATATATATGCATATAATATTACAAGAAAATAATTCAAATATTTACATTTTATTAGTTATTACATAAACTACAAACAAATTTTTGTTACCAATATGCGTTTATTAATTTGAGATTGCTTGTTAAAGTTGTTTATATTAAGATTTTAGGTAACTAGTTACCTAAAAAGAGCTTCGAGCTTTAACAAATAATTAATTAGTTATTTAGGTAACTAGTTATTTTTGTGTAACCTAATCATGTAAATTTTAGGATTTTGTGTGTCCATTTCACAAACGGATTAATGTTTATAAGAATTCAAATTTGATTAATGCGTTGTAAACCTACATTATTTTGGTTTATCGATCTGGATTAGTGTTCATTTCGTACCAATGTTTAATGATATATCAAGAAACAAAATAGTAAAGGACTAATGTTGTTACATATACAAGAGTAAAATGGTATAAATGCCCTCACTTATCTTGCACATGTGGAGAGTGTTGAGGTATAACCGAACCTTCGTCTTGTCCTCCGAAGCTCGTAATACAAACGTCCGGAACATAACCTTCAGATATGGCAAGGTTGTCAGGAACTTTCGATAGAAGGACAGAGGGCAGCTATTCGGAAGAGCAAAAGACAAATACAGACACAGAAGGTCAAAGCTACCAAACAAAGGTTGACATCCGGTCTGCAAACCTGCAGATACCATACGTAATGCCTGGAAAGTAAAGGCGAGCGATGTATCCCAAGGAGGATCACACATAAGCAAACGGTCTCTGTCATAAAGAACAGACTTCAGAGTACAACCTATGATCCAGCGGATAATAACCAGCTGGAGAAACGGTTATATAGGTAGGCCGGCTACCAAGGTAAAGGCATCTAGTATCAATCAGTTCTTACTCCTTTTCTCTCTCACTTAATCTCTCTTTGAACAAACAACTGATTCTCACGCCGGAGGTTGGTCACGAGGACCCCCCTCCTCGTGACGAGACTAACGGTGTTCTGTTTTGCAGAAGGTCTCCAGTTTTGGTAGTGCTCGGACGTTCGTTCGTTGAAGCTCGCTAGTCCCTGAAGCACGCTTGTTTTAACAGAGAGATAACACCCTCTTTAACGATTGTCTAAAATAAGGACTAAAATATATTTCCGTGTAGAAATTAATAGCGACTGATGAGCTATTTTTATTATTGGGTTGTAGCGTCCAATTTTTTTTTATAATATAACAATAATCACTTCTAAAAAATTACATAAGTCATCCGAAATCAGAGTATATAAATTTGTTTGTAAACAATGGAAGCTAAAAGCATGAATGTTTTAACATTTGAAACAAAATCCTTTGGACACCACGTTCGAGCATTGCCCTTGTCTTTATCCGAGGTTCCTGCAAAGAAATAAACAACGGATAAGCACAAAGCTTAGTGAGTTAATATCACACTTACACTTTATATCAGATAGCGCACACCGCAAACGAAACACATACTACAGTTAGGCCCCGCCCTTGCAACCGCATCTCGGGTCCCACCCGTTGATGCCTAAACTTGGGCCCCACCATCTATTACACATCACAGGTTTCACCTTCAAGTGTTGTCATCTTCTCGATCCTAACTAGCCACACAGGTGTTGTTTGTCCACACAGTATAATGGTGTAGGGTCCAACTTCGGAACCTACAACACCCCTGGAGCACGTCCGTCCCCCGGACCCATGCGAAGATCGTTCCCCTGACACTCCAGAAGTACAGACCCCTGGAGGCATACCTCACCAGGGATGTACTTGTCCTTTCACTTCAGATAGGCAGAATAGACATCTCTAAGAAGCAAACTCATCTATCTAATCGCATTAAATGATAAGTACGGAATGCCCGACAAATAAGTACAACCGGCAGACTTTGGTACCGTTTAAGGATCTTTCCAGAAGATCCTTAAGTACGAACAATCACCACCATTAGCTGATCCTTGACACCTGTACATCCATCCAAAGGCCCAGGTACGCACCTTTCTAATATAAAAACACATGCACGTATCAACACTACACAACTTACATATTTTATCTTCAACCTGAAACACTCTCAAAGAGCGTTACTGACTTTATCATCATAAAGGAATACGGGGAATTCTCCCCGTCTTCCTTTGACCCAAGGTGTTATCGGTTTTGTAGTACGGAGCATTACACGAAGAAGGTTCACATACTAGCACTCACTCTTTAAGTCATTTGAAATGGACTGAATGCGCGATCAAATGGCGCCATCCGTGGGACAAGTTAACCATCAATAGTTTACACATAAACTTGCACACAACACTATCAAACACTACGAGTACATATCACATTTTAATGAGTAAGTATCCTGAGGTTAAGCTATTACTAATAAACACATACAAAGAAGATCTCATATATGATTAGATACTATTCAAAGGTTTTGATTCACACCCATCCTCCATTTTACAATTCTGACTCACAACTCCCAAGGTTCAATTTGTGATTTCAACTAACACTCTGTCCCCGTTTACGATTCTGATTAAAGAGTAGGTTTTCGAAACCTGTCTTAGTACCCAAACTTTTCGATTGTAATTTCAGTTAAAAACTTTTCGATTCCAACTAACATCCTGATTTACGATTCCAATCTATCAGTCCATGATTTGCTATTGTTGCTAAGCGTGATATTACGATTCCATTTACTATTCTCCATTATGTGCAGTTTTCAGTTCCAGGTTAATAATTCAGGTTTTCGATCCACTATGAGATCCTCTTTTACAATTGGTATCCGAGCCAACCTTCGATTTGTAGCTTGTGATTTGCGATTGAGGAATCTCACGAAGAGACTCAACTTAGTTTTTTATTAAGACCCACTATTAAGGTTTTCGGTTCACGGTCTAATCCTAGGTTTACGATTTCCACTGATTCAAGAACATTTTTTATTCATACAAGCCCGGTCGACACTTAAACAATTCAAATTTAATGTGCGTTTTACGTACCAGTTTTAAATTTATAAATCCGTTTTACTTAGTACGACTATAACACAAAAGGCAAGAGTACCTAATCGTATTATAGTATAGAAAATAAGTACGAGTGTCGAACACTTGGGGAACGAGTATGATTAGATGCTAATTATACCAATTTAAATATTAAATTAAATTAAAATCCTAAAAAGCAATAAAAATAAATAAAGCAATAAAAGGGGGATTTTATGCAATTCCCTCACTAGATTCGATTTCACCCTTTTCAAATCAATTAATTCACGAAATTATATGCAGTGGATACTAATGATCATATATCAATTTCTAAAGTGGTTAGACTCTTGATCCGATTCTAACCCTATAACTATACCAATTAATAACCTTTATGGTCAAAAGCGCGATTAAAAAGTATAATTAGCCAATTTGGTTCGATTTCAAGAAAAGCTTCAACCTTTAATGATTGTTTGATCAACAAAACATTATACTAACATATAAAGGTCATTATATGTTGAAATACACATTAAAGTCTCAAGCTTTAGGTGTTTAACCCTAGGATTAGTCAATCACTAGTCAAGAATACCTATTGATCCTAGATAATCAAGATTCAAGCTTTATAAATAGATTGATCTTCTAATTTATAAAAAACTCATATTGTAAACAGGCCAAAACAGATCCTAAAACATACATGAGCTATGATTAAGCAAAACTTGATAATAATATGGTAAAAAGTGTCCAAATTCCATAATTAATCAACTTTACATGAGTTCATCTTCTCTAGGGAGGAAAAACCAGAAGAACTAGCCTAGCATGATCATAAATAAGATTTGGAAATCATGCATAAACAAGAAAATAATGAAAAGGGAAGGATGAACTGTAAAAGCCGAATGAATCCAAGCCTTTAATCTTCAATTAAGCTCCAATCTCCAAGTCAAAGCTCCTCAACTCCTCCGGAATGTTTGAAGGGTATTTTCAGGTGTGGAAGGATGGAAAAAGTCGGATGAATCATTCCCAAACCGAATAGATTGAAAGATATATATTGGCTAATTTCTGGACTGATCGTGTCGCATCCATGTACCGGATGCGTCACGTCCTGAAAGTTTATCCCGAATGTCACATCTGAGTTTGAAATTTGAATTTTTAGACTTATCCACTCATCACGCCGCGACATTTATCCCATCGCGCCACGATAATGCTTTTTCAAGGGTTGACCATTTAATTGAACTTGTAGTCCTCTGACTATAGTTTCCATGTTCGCTTGAATCACCTAAATCCGAGTTTGTATGAGAGATATAATTAAAACAGTTGAGGTGTGTCGGATTTAACAGTTTTTCTCATTTTCTTCAGTTTCTCTCGTGTAAGCTTCAAATTTTTTAACCTAAAAATGATAAACAAAGGTAATAAGTATCTTTTTGACATATTTCGAACAATATTAGGCTAAAAATACCCAGATATCGAGTAAAATATTATCTAATAAGTGCGATATCAGAACTCGATCAAGGCCTTATCATTTTCCTTCATTCTTGTTTTGATGGAATCCTAGCATCATTTTAACTAATCCCTACTAATCAATTTCATTTACATCCATTAACATATATTTAAACCTTGATTTTGCTCCCGGTCGCACCCTCTCATTCGAACAACAATAAATCAATTAAGTCTTGATCTCATCTTAACCAACTTATGTAAAAACTATATGTAATTTATCACTATGAGTAAGGGGTCATTTCCTGATGATCTCTTGTCAATTTGACGAATGAATGATCTCGATTTGTGATTTCTTCCCCTCGATAGTAACAAGGTTCACATACAACACCTCAACACACACTAGTGATACTGCTACAATGTTAATTCTAAGGTTTTGTGCCCTAAAATGGATATTTATACCCTTTTCCCACTCCTTTAAGTCCAAACACCCCGTAAATGCTTGTAAAATTTTAAGATATCTACAAGAATACAACTAGATAATTAAATTCAAAATATTGACAGGATATTGCATGGCTTGATTTCATATATACCATTATTAAAACTCAAAATATTATATTTTTCTAACATAAATTACAAATATCATATACCTTTCCTAACCTATCAAAATATCATATATACTCAAATGACCGGTTTTATTAATTTTTAATTCATTAAAATTATAATATTTTATGTATTAACATAACTACCCCTATATAAATTAGGTTTTGATTAATAACTTCTTTTAGAACATGGAAACCAAGTCCCTCACCAGAGCTCTTCATTATTTAGTAAATCACAATTTTTCACTGTCTTTTGATTTTCTTCCCTACACCCATTGAAATTACTGGGTTGAATAATAGCATCGATTACGACAGCTTAATATGGAACTGATTTGATGGTGTGTGCACAAACCGGGTCTGGAAAAGATTGCCGGGATTTTTAAAATACAGCGTCGACGACATATGTGCGGCAGCAAACGGTTGTGTAGCCGCTTACTCTCTGACCTAGGGAAGTTTGTCGTCAAGTGAATCTCTCCATACCAAGTATTCAATTCATCTTTAATCTTTAACGTATTAAAAAGACATGGTAGTGATGTTATCATTTTATTTTATCCATTAATTATGTTCCTTTGGTTTCTCAAATGTCTTTACAATTAGCTGTTTTATGTCAAAAACCTTAATCCTTACATATTGTTCAAGATTTTAATTTTTTTAGGTAATTTAGTTTGTTAACACTAAAAATTTTAACAAATGATTTATTCAGATAATTTAATAGTACATGTTTTCATGGTTATTTATGTAAACGCTTAGACCAATCTGATTAAATTAAAAGGTTTAGTTAATAAAAGTGTATCAAATTATACACCTTTTTCTATTATATGTACTAGACTTTCAAACTTACCGTTTGATGTATTGAACTTTTAAATTTTCAACTTTCTATTTTTTTTACCTATTGAACAAGTTGCATGTAATTCTCTCTCTTTTTTTGTTTATTTTTATTGCCACATCGTTGAATTCATAGCCAAGAACAAGAACCCAGATAAATATGCTAAGCTAAGAAACCCAGATTAAGAAACCAAGAACAAGAACCCTAAAATCGCATATTGGAATTGAACCAAAAACCACAAATTATGTTAAGCTAATTACAGATAGATCTGAACATAGAACCAAAAATGACGAATTATTACAGATGTAAAACTCAACCCTAAATCGTTGGGTTACCGATGTAAAACTCAGAATCCTAAATCGAACCCTAAACTAATTCGTGAAACAGAACCCGGATTGATGAACATGAAAATTAACACTTATAACCATCGATTGAGAAGGAAAACACAAATAGATCTGAACCATGGATAAGAACAAGAACCCTAAATAGAACAAACAACTTGCGTACGTTTGAAGATGAAATAGAGCCCTAAATCAAATATGGAGTCGTAAAAGCAGAGCCCTAAATCGAAGCATATAAAAACCATAATTCTCGCAGGAATCGATGGTTGATGCTGGAACAGAACTCTGAAACTTACCACTGTGGTGGTGATGCTGGAACTTGACGGTGACAGTGGGGGTGGAAATTCTCGACGGAATCGATTAAATCTTGAAGAAACAGATATTGGAAGCCTCGATGTAGATGAAGAACTCAGATCGATGAAGATGAAGAACTTAAGGATGAAGATGTACTCGAGAATGAAGATGAGAACCTTGAAAATGTAAACCTTTTAATACTATTTTGAGTACTGATGGTTTCATCAAAACTAAACATAGTTTTGGTTTCAAAATCGCGAACAAGGTATTTGAGATTTTGGTTTTGATTGGGGTTTTGATATTATCTGAGATTTGGGTTTTGTTAGAGTTTTTATTTTTTTTAATATTATATAAAAAGTTTAAACTTTATTTTGAGTTATTTTTAAACTTAATATGACATGTCACTTGCCATGTTATCATCCAAGTCAGCAAAACTTATGTCACATCAACATAAAACCTTCTATAACAGATTAGATACATTATTTGGTAATTTTTTTTGAAACTTAGATACATTAAATAGTAAGTTTGAGAGTCTGATATATATAATAACAAAAGGTGACAAGTTAGAATACATTTTAGAAACTAAACAATGATTTTTAATAATCTATGATACTATTTTATTTTGCAAATCAATTTCAAAAATGGTGTCATAACTTATCATTTTATATACCTTCTTTCTTTGTTATTTTTGTTTTTTATCACGAAGATAATCACGATTCAAGCTACTATTATATAAAAATTGTTTTTTCGTTTTTTCTTCACATATACATTTGTTAAATAACTCATCTTCTTCATTGTTTACTTTTCAACTATGAATTACAAAAACATTCTTCATCAGCTTCAAAAAGAACTTAAATGAGATAGTCTTCAAGAAAACAGGGTTCACCATAATTACGGACGACAATTATTTTTAGAACTTAACATTATAAAAGTATCAATTACAAATGATGGAAGAACTCCATGGATGACTTTGATTCTTTGAGCGATATATGTAAATGTAGTTTTCATGTTAATTCATAAATTTATTTCATAGACATATAATATTTGTTTCACATTTTATTATCTGTTTCGTTGAACCTAACAAAAATTTTTTGTTGTTCATATCCACCATATAAAAAGCAATATTGATGGATAATACAAACAATGCTTGTGACGCTTATTAATGCAATATTTTTTGTATGTTCTACAATCGTTTTACTCTACAGAAATATTTAAATTTACTTTAATCATGCATGTGTTTATACACAGAGGTGTTAAGCTGATTTAATTTTAATTAAATTATAAAAAGGTGAATAATTATGCTATTTTAAAAATAGATTTAAGAAGGTATAATAGTTATTTACTTATTTTATAATTAAAAAAATTTATTTAGTATTGATAAATTTTGGTCATTTGGATAATATAATATTTTGGTAACTTAGGAAAGGTATATCTATGATATTTACAAATTAACACTTAAATGAGTATAAAACGAAATGACTAGCATATCTCTAATTTAAAATATTTATGATCATAAAAGCACATAGACGTTGACAAAATGTTTACTCTCATTTTATATACTCTCATTTTATAAAATGTTTTTTTATTTATCGTATTTATTATTTATTAATTTTATCCATTTTACTCGACTTATATCATAACTTCTATAGATATCAATGAAATGCAAGGAAGTTCATATTACTAAATAAGCATATATAATCTGCTACACTACAATTCGAAATAACATGTTACTATATCTTCTGCAAGATACAGAATACATTCATATAGATATTACTACGGTAGCTTTTCATTCCTCTTTTACCTTTTACCATATGATAGAAATATTGGATCCTTTACCCCACCAAAACCATTCACATTTCTTTAGCTTACTTCTAGCTTTAATCCATAGATACGATCTCCATTGAAACTCCATGAACAACTCTGAACTTGACATAATGACATTTGCTTTCCACTGAATACTACATTTTTACGATACCTCCACATAAGATACAGGTACGACCAAACAACCGCCTCCCACATGGTTTTCGATTATTTCTTCCAACTTGTTATTGTTTTTAATTAAACGAACCATAAACTATGTTCGGTATGTGATTCTTTTTCCATTGCATCCCTAATTTTTCTCAACTTTCATATGTAAAATATCTTGGATGATCAGAAAGAGTATAAAAAATGGTTACATAAATGGTTAAACCGCATACATAAGAACATAACTCGATTTCTTTTAGTGGGGAATCCCCTTTACAAAATTGTGGACTCTAATAATTAAGATGTTTCAATGCTTAATTCCAACACTAGAATATATGTTTAAAAAAAGATGATCAAGTGCATATAATCAAAGATATTTTTTTAGAGAGTGAATATGCTAAAAAAAATACTATTTTTCTATAAAAACAAACTATAAATAGCATTATTAGTATAGACAATATTAACAACTTACATACCACATTGCTACAATCATCATTATATCATTAATATTGCTTCATATAGAACAAGAATATGAATGTAAGCTGCATCACACTACTGGAACTTGATAATATGCTCTCCATTTTTGTATTTCAACTTTCAAGCGTTATGATCAGTTATAATACTTTGGAGTATTACTTACATAGATTGCATTGTTGATAGAGGATCTCCTACTGATCCTGATAACATGCCAACTTAGGAAGCTGACATCTCTGTTTCGCGTGGCCCGGCTCATGATAACGCAATGTTGAAAACATATATCCATTGAGAATATTCATCTTGACAAGAAATTATCATTGTCTGCAAATGATAAGTGAAAACAAATGTTAACTGCTGTTTCAAAGTCCCCAATTCCTTCGTTGTCTAAGAAAATAAATGTAGACAAACTAAACAAGGTTAATCTGACCGGGTGAGTTAAAATTGATCCTACACCCAACCCTAACAAGATTCGGGTTATTCAAGTTTGGGGTTAATCATAAAAAATAAATAAGTTTTATAAATTTATAGTTCTTGTATTATTGATCTCATGTTTGTTGCTGAATAAAAAGTATAAAAAAATATGATAGAATTTCAAATGATGTGTTGCACTGTGCTGTGCATGTACCATGACTTGATTACACTACTGGAAATTTTTTTCTCTTATTTTCTAAATGTGGACTATGTGATGTGGTCATGAAAAAAACGCATAGAAGTTTACCAAATGAAATTTCATATATGAAATGGTGTATAGCTAGTGCAGTCTACATAAGTTCATGTTCTATTTTTATTTTTTAAGGCAAAACACACCCTCCCAAAACTTAAACCTAATTCTACATCATGTTGTCCACTACAGTAACCTTTTGAGTCACCTAGAAAAGCAGCTTCCACAGAGCTATAAGCCCTTAGATTCTACGTTAGTTTACGTGCGTGAGTGCTAAGTTAAGAACCAATTATTATGAGATAAAGTATGTGGGCTCTTTTAGTAAGTGTGGGCTACATATAACAATTTGTGGAGATTTAAATATTTAATTGGTTATTGGGTCAATCCAAACCTGAATAAAACTTGCATGCTACCCGAAACCTGACCCTAGAACAAATTCTGGTTTGTCGGGTTAACCCCAATAAACCGTTTAAGACTTTATGACCCGATTAACCCTAACCTATATAGCTTGTTTCAGGTTAGTCGGGTTCGGGCATTTTTGACACCCATAGTCACTAAACTATCATCATCATCCATTGTAAGTTGACGAATGTCTATTAAGATCTCAATCCCTAAAGAAGATGATAACGTTACGTGGACGAGGAAAAAAGGAAAAAAATGGCTATCAACCATTCCAACTACAGTCTACAGGAAGAGCATAAAAAAGGCTTTAAAGGATAAAAAGCATAGAAGTAATGAAAAAATGAAACACATAAAGAAGTGAAGTGCAGGGAATTAATAGAAATAATTACTGTGCTCACAACAAAGAGAGTGATGTAACCATGATTATGTGGATAAACGAATAACGGAATACCATGTAACAATTGAACCTTCAGCTAGACTTGTGTATATATATATATATATATATATATATATATATATATATATATATACCTAAAGGAAGACTAATTAACTTGACTATGATTTTGAAATGAGTTTTTTTTTCTATATTTTCCTTTGATGATTATAAGATAACTTAACAAGTAACCCAACTGGCCAACCAAACATGATCACTTTCCTCGTGGATGCAGAGTAAAAACAGATTATGAAATAGTATAACAGTCCTGATTTCTTGCAGACAGGTTTAGATTTGGGTTTAGGTGAATAGTGGGAGGTTCAAATGAGAACCTTAAATAAATTGAGAATGGGAGACTCAATCTTAGCCGTCCAATTCTCCCTCCTTCAATGTCATTGCCCACCCATGAATTCCTCACATGCACCCTGCCACACTAGATCCCCTCATGCTCTCCATCCATGAATTCCACTTACGAAATGAACGGCCGAGATTTAGTCTCTCATTCTCATTTAATTTGTCATTCTCATTTGAACCTTCCCCTAGGTGAATAAACAACATTTCTATATCTAAATAAGAAGAAAATTGAGTTTTACATTTGGGATACTACTCCCACCAAATGAAATACACTACACACAATGCAGAAGCAGCCAAGGCAAGTATATTTGACATGCCTACCAGTATATGCTAATACCACATTATTACTCCTAAATGTGCAATAAATTTGCTTTAATCTTAGATAGTTGGATTTAAATTCTGGCTTGTGCATCTCTATATCAGATAAGGAGCCATGAACAATACAGGAAGATTAGAATGATATTAAAGATGAAAACTAAAAGAAACATATTACATACCTAAATTTCAATAGTAACTGTTGATTCTCTGCCATCGTTCGCTTTTGTGAATCTCCATAATAACTGCCAAGATATCAGGCAGGAGCCCCATGCATGCCATAAATTTCAATATCTGTTGATTCTCTGCCATCGTTTGCATTTGGAACCCTATACAGATGAAATTTCATAAATTTGATATCAAGTTTTAACCAGCAAACTCAATATATATATATATATATATATATATATATATATATATAGACAAAAGTTCATGCGAGAACCGTTGTTAGCGCGAGAACCGCGAGAACCAATCTAAGCCGTCCAATTCCCCCTCCTTCAATGTCATTGCCCACCCATGAATTCCTCACATGCACCCTGCCACACCCTATCCTTCTACGCTCTCCATCCATGATACTTCCCATATCCAAGGAACGGCTGAGATTGGTTCTCGCGGTTCTCGCACTAACAACGGTTCTCGCATGAACCCTCCCCTATATATATATATATAGTTAAGGGAAAATAAGGGACTTGAGATTAAAGACCGCCAAGTTACCAACAATTAAAGCAAGATCTGATTACATTAGAAACGAACTGAGTAACAAGCAAAAGAGTCTCTAAAACAGATTTAAGCATGAGTGAGTTATAATTTAGCCAATGACTCAACATATAACCAGACCTTGCAGTATGCTGGCCCCATGTTGCTTAATGCACTGCATTATAACGATCCACTGCTGCAGATAAAACTAGCTCCTCTTGCTTTCCTAACATTGTGGCTTACCATTAACCTTCTTATTCTTTCTGCATCATCCCATCTCTCACCCATAATAAACAAATCAGCAATAAGAGTATAAACACCTCCATCTTCCTCAGGACGTAACATCTCTATCACTCTATTAATCACCCTTTCTGCCATCTTAAAGTTATGTTGTACCTTACAAGAATAAAGATAAGATCCCCATACATTCATATTAGCCTCGGGCCGCATTTTTATTATAACCTCATACGCATCTTCTAGCTCTCCTGCCTTGCCAAACAAATCAACCATACAGCAGTAATGGTGAATATTTGGTTTTAACCCATATTCCTCTATCATATTAAAGTACCTGCGTCCCTCCTCAACCAACCCTGCTTTCACACACGCACTTAAGATGCCCGTGAAAGTGAATTCATTAGGTTTAATACCCATTTTCTGCATCCTCTCAAACACAGTTCTTGCTTCATTAACATATCCATGTTGTGCTGCCCCACATATCAAAGCAGTCCAGGATATGACATTTGATTCTGGCATCATGTCAAAGATCCCAGTAGCAGCCTCTAAGAATCCACATTTTGCATACATATCCACTAAGGCGGTCCCAAGTTCCACATTGAGCTCCCATTCGTTCCTTATGATAAACCCATGAATGGACTTCCCAAAAACAAACCCAATTGCACCCATGTGTCCACACCCTCCTAAAACAGCAGACAAGGTGAATTGATCAGGTTTTAGCTGTTCATCTCTCAACATCTTGTAGAAGAGCTCAAGTCCTTTATTCCAATGACTAGTATTAATGTAGGCTGAAATCATAGCAGACCAAGAAGCGATATTTCTCTGAGGCATTTCATCAAACAAGTTCCTTGCTTTCTCCACATCCCCGGATCTCGCGAAGGCAGTTATCATGGTATTCCAAGTGACAGTGGTTCTCTCAGGCATTTCATCGAACAATGCACATGCATCAGTGAAAAAGACATTCGAATAAGCATGAAGGAGAGAAGACATGATGTAAACATTCGACGTGAATCCGAACTTCGAGATATGGGCATGGAGGTGACGAAGAAGAGGAAGATTGTGCAAATGGATAGATGCTTTAATCGTGTAGAGGATGGTAAAGCTGTCGACATGGATGGATTCGCGGTGCATTTGCGTGTAAAGTTGCAACGAATTGTGTGGAGATGATGCATATTTGATGGCTGAAATCCATTTTGATGATGATGCTAACGTTGATGTTGTAAATTTTAGGAGGAGAACATGTTGATAGAATAGCGGTTTCCTCCATTGACGACACCAAAGTAGCAGCATGATGTTTGAGCATTTACACATGAACTAATTGTAATTAATATCAATTAACCAAGTTAGCACTATCATAAACCTAATTCACATGCTTCCCACATTGTCAAAACATTCAAATATAACATGTTTTCCTCTTATACTTCCAAAAGAGAAAACATCAAACTAAACATATCTCTCTCAACCATTTAAATAATTCAAAAGCTAGAATTGTGCTTCCATATGACCAAAGCCCATCAATATATGCACCAACAGTTGATGTATTAGGCATCAAATTGTCTAAGATTAATCAAAGCATCAACTACCATAACAAATATTTTTTGAACATCCACATTAATATCTTTCTAAAATCTTCAAACATCCAACATTTTATAATCAAAAGATTAACTTTTATCCTCACAGGAGTTTTATCAAACAGTTGGTGTGCATAAGATCTCCGAGCTAAGGAATAAAAAAACAATAATTTTCTCTTGCTAAAAATCACACATTTGAACAAGATAATAATGAATCTATTCGAGATACCAGGTCTGTTTGAGTTCTTCATCACGTAATCCACCAACAGTGTACGAACTCTCGTGATTATCGGTAATGGTTAGCCTGTCACAGGCGATGACCAAATGGGCAGAATCCATGGACAATAAGGGCAGTGGTGAAACCAGAACCGGCGAAGGCAGCGGCGAAACTGAACGGAAAGATCGAAATCGTAACCGGCGACTGGTTTTGGAAGGAGTGGCCACACAGTGGGTCGTTTCAGATTAGTGGGGAGTGGGAAAAATATTGATTAAACCCTTTCTATCTGTTCGATTTTGCATCCATTCATGTAAATTAAAAGGGGATGAGATGGACGGCGAAGCAACGGTGAACCAAAACCTTATGAGATGAATAACGACAACGTAGCAGATCGGAGGAGTCAAGGAGACATCGGTGATAAAACAAAAAGAGAAAATTACACCAATGGTGGTTTGGTACTAATTTCACCTATGGTCCCTGTGGTTCATTAATTACACTGGACGTCCCTGTGGTTTAAACTTTGTAACATCTGTAGTCCCTGGTCCACATGAAATGACTAAAATGCCCTTTTCTATTTAATATAGACTTTTCTTTTATTTCTTTTTTAATTAATAACCTATTTATTATTATTATTATTATTTATTATATAATTAAAAACCCATCTCCTCCCCACTTCCCCTCACTTTCCCCTGATCTCTCCCCCGTCTCTCACTCCGGCTCTCTCTAGTCTCTACGCCACCCCTGCCACTGCCTCTCGCCGGCCACCGCTGCAACTCCGGCCACCGCTACAACTCCGGGCGACCTTCCTTCCCCATCGCTAACCACACCGCCGTCTCCTCTCTCTACTTAGTCGCGCTTCCACACCGCCATCTCCAACGCCGCCACCGTCAATCCCACACCGCCACCCAAAACCTACGTCGGCCTCCACATCGCCGCCCAAAATCAGTGTAAATGGCTTTTTTGGACATGGGGACTTCAGATCTAAGGTCGATTTCATCATCTAAGGCCTTAGATCGTTGGTTGTTCTTCAAATCGTGTTAGGGTTTTCAAAGCCACCACCGCTGCGACCTTCCTTCCCCATCGCCACCATCTCGCTCTCTCTCTCTCTCTGTGTATAAACCCTAATCGCAAAAAAAAACGATTAGGGTTTTCAGATGTATGTTGTTCTTCTTTGATTTGTTTCTGTTTATGTTTGATTTCATCTCTGTGTGTGTGTTTGTTGTTTGATTTGTTAGGGTTTTTTCAGATTAGGGTTAGTGGTGGTGACCTACGGAGGTGGCGAAGATGCAGGTGGCGGCGTGGTGGAGGTGACGATCGTGATTTAATCTGTGTGTGTGTGTGTGTGTTTGAGTGGGAAATACGATCGTGGTGGAGGTGAACTACGGTGGTGCAGGTGGTGGTGGTGGTGGTTAACGGCTGAGATGCAGGTGGCGGCGTGGGGAGAGAGACGGTGGTGGGGATGTGAGAAACAGAGAGAAGGCGGTGGTGGTGCCGTGGCAGAGGGGAGCCAGTGGTGGTCATGGTGGGTGGTGGTGGTCATGGGTGGTTGGTTGGTGGTGTTAGTTTATTAATTAAAAAAGAATAAATATATAAAATAAAAGTGTAAATTAAAAAGAAAAGGGTAGTTTAGTCATTTTAAGTGGACCAGGGACCATGGACGTTACAAAACTTAAACCACAAGGACGTTTAACGTTACAAAACTTAAACCACATGGACGTCTGGTGTAATTAATGAACCACAGAGACTATGGGTGAAATTTTGGGTAAACCACATGGACCATTGGTGAACTTATGTAAATATTTCAAATTACAGGGACCAAGTCTGTAAATTCTCCAAATGCCCTTTTGCCGCCTTGGGACTACTATCACCACCACCGTCTGCAGTTTCTTCCTCCTCCCTAACCTTTTCGTTTCAATTCGTTAACTTGCGCTACATCCTACTCGCAATATTAAAAGATGCCACAAGGTTTTCCTCTGAATTTTCATACGTTTGTGTTTGTGTTTGTGTTTGGAATAGTAGCCATTCACTAATTTCATCAACAATTTAGGGCTAATTAATCACTGATTTGGGTGTTTTTTTTTTCATAGATCTTCCGGGGTTCTATTATGATGCTGTGAAGAACAGGTATTTTCCTATAAAATCACCGATTCCGGGTTCTTCTTCCAGAACCGCTTCTTCTGCTTCCACCAGTGCTCAAAACGCACTCCCGAAATCCAATAAGGTAACTATATCATTTACGAAGCCAACATAAAAGCTCGATTTTTTTAATGTATAGATAATATTGCAATTTCTGACTTCATTGTTGACACCAGAAATCTTTCCTGATTCCAAGTCTATATCATTATATTCGTGTTTCTTTCAATTTGGTCTCTCAAAAAAGGCTTTTTTGATTGATACGGGCAAAGTACTGTTAATCTGATATATCGTTTTGTATATCATCTTTTGTTGTTACCTTCTGGGCTTTCAATCATAGTTGTTCTTTCAATGTGTGTGTGTTCATGCTTGAAGCTATTGATTAGTTATTAGACATTGACACAGGAGAAGTATGGAGAGCTACAAAAGGCAGACAAAGTTGTTAAGATGCTTCATGTGCGAGAATTATGTGGTAATTCAATAATCTCTAACAAAAGGAAGGTGAACTTTCAAGAGCAATACCAGAAGATACGGACATCAAAACCGATAGTAAGTTAAAGTTTGATTCTATAAAAAACGAAAACTTTTTTTTTGATTTATCATTCAACTAGGCCTTCCTAGAGTGGCAGTTATAAGCACCACCAAGGTGGACTAGTGGTAAGGCTTCACGTCCTCAAAGAAGTCACTGGTTTAAACCTCACTAGGTAAACATTTTGGGGGTGGCCAGACAAGGGTAAGGAAACGGGGATACTCCAGTTAGGCCGCGTACATCTGAGTCAAAGACTCGTTCTCCCCTGGTAACCTAAACAGGGAGAACCTCCCTGTTTTACTTAGAGTGGTAGTTATAACTCCTTGTCAAGCTAACCGACCACCAAGAAACTCTTTCAATCGATGTGAATTTTGTTTTGATTTTTGACTATCATAAACATATTATCAATTGCCTCTCATCCTTTATGGGTGGAGGGCAGAACATTTTATTATCTCTCTTATCTTTTATCTCTAACGTAGTGGAGTTGAATGTTATTCACTAGATTTGGAAATACCAAGGGACACAGAGGAAAGCTGATGCTGCATTGGAACACGTATATGTTAATATCCAGACTCGCGATGGCATTACTGAATCAGAATTTTTACTCACCGGTGGTCTTAGTAGCACCTTTTGGTATCATTGCCTCTACCATGTATATGAATATTCTGATACTTTATTTTTGAACTTTAGTTATTTTCATTCATCTTGGACCAAAAGTATGTTTGCAGTCTATATGAAATGTCCTTCATGAAAAGTTTAAAGAAAATATTTGTACTTGTTGAACATTGGATCATCAAATTGTTGGGTTTCATATGGTTAGCAACGAAAGCAATAAAACAAGAACCATGATAAACAAGCATAACAAAGCACCAACAAATCTATAAAACCCCAAACCATGGACCAAACCCTACATGCAAGTGATGCAACATGCAAAACAAGAGAAAGAGAGATTATACCCTTCAGTGGAGCTGGAGAAAATGTGATGATGATGATGAACAAGGAAGCCAAGAAAAACCTCCCTCTAATGAAGTCTACCGCGGGTTTGTACAATCTTCTTGTACTAGCAAGTCTGGGTGATCTTCAATACCTTGAAACCACCTTCAAACACCAGCCTAATACCTTCTTCTTCAGACATTCTCCAAGTAGCTCACAAGAACTCTCTCAAATGGCACCTCACAAGAGTTCTAATTGTTTATGTGTGTAAGTAGGCAAAAGGATAGAAGACAATGCATGTGAAGTGTATATATAATCATCCATGTGCCCCTTAGATGCCCAGGCCGGCCAAAACATAATGATTATAATTCTACATGCATTGGTGGAGATAGGTGGCTAAAAAGTAAAAGCTGTAGGAGTCTTCACACCGTGAACTCCCCCTGGACCCACCAATCTTGCACTTTTGCTATTTAAACCCTTTTAGCCCCTTCACTTTGGTTGATGTCGAGATTGATCCCCAGTGTGGCGGTGTGTGACCCAATAGGCCTATGCATCATCGGCAGTGATTAATTGGCGTACTTGCGTCAGTGGGCATACTTCATCAGACTCCCACTTGCACATGACAAACCGTACCCATAGCATCACAGACAAAGAGCGGCCTCTAGTAAGGCATCTTTGCCCCCAAGTCAAGATAGGTTTTGTCATCCTGAACAAAAGCCAAATCTCAAACACGTGTATGAAATGACCCTACAGATAAGTGATCAAACATCCCTTTGTTCGCGATATTAATGTAAACACGAGACATGGTTAAATGTCAATCTCCAAATCGTTCACGATTAGGTTTCTCTATCTTGATTGATGGTGACCAAAATTCTAGTTGCAATCAATCAATTATCATTGCAACCAGAGCACGTCCATGCATTTTATGTCAGCGCTCAGTCATCGAGGGGCCCATGGATATCTCTTTAAGATTAGAGGAACAAATTCCTTTGACTATATTGCTCCGCCACATACACCATACTTTACCCAAAAGCTTTATTTGTAACAACCATTTACGAATTGCGATTGAAAGCAATCAAAGCAAAGCAGGTCCATGCTTTGGAGCACATGTATATCTGGTCTAAGGATGAAATGATATTATCATCCTGAGTTACTCGTGACAGAAACCATGAAGTAAGCTCGTGGGTCGTCTAGTCACTTGACGTAGTCAAGCACAAGCGAAGTGTTGTGTCTCTTTTACCCAATTAATTATTGGATAGCGACCAACCACTTCCCTTGGTCTTAATTCAAACTTCCTTCCCATGAAGAATGACAGACCGTGGACATTTAGAATGAAAAAGCATTCTCGGAAGTGATTAAACATGCTAAGATGGAACACAGTAATGATTCATGAAATTACCCGTCCTTGGCGTATTATTAAATCACATTTAATTATCGATATAATATGAAGTACGATACTACTTAATGTTCCCAAAAGATAAGTACATATCAAACGTAAACCAAAATACACTCATGTCAGGTCACTAGCAAATCTAACACCTATCGATCTAGTGTGAGAATCATGTACAGCTTGTGACAACGGCTTAGTGAACAGATCAGGCAAGTTACTCTCGGATGCTACTCTGCTAATGGCAATATCACCACTCTCTATGACATCAATGATGAAGTGGTATTTTCGAGGAATGTGCCTCATCTGCCTGTGGGCTCTTGGTTCCTTTGCCAATGCAACCGCACCCTCATTGCCGCAGAAAATCTCTATAGGGTTGACAATGTCAGGAACCATTCTAAGATCTTTAGATGAACTTTCTCATCCATACAACTTCCTTTGCTGCATCACTAGCCGCAATGTACTCCGACTCGGTAGTTGAATCATCAGCCGTGTCTTGCTTGGAGCTCCTCCAGCTGATGGCACCTCCATTAAAAAGGAACACAAACCCCGATTGTGATCGGCAGTTGTCCTTATCTGTCTTGGAGGCTAACATTCCTGCCGTCCTGCAGCCGGCAACCAAGAAGGCCATTCAAACACACATACCGTTCTTGTCTCGCTTGTTGTTGGAACATGTCCTTCAACTCAAGCATCATCTGGTAAGCACTCAGGTGCTTCATTTGCTTTTGCAAATCGGGGCTCATGATGCTTAACATGAGGCAAGTAACCTCGTTTGTGTCCTTGACGCGCTTTTCATGCGCATCACCAATCGCCCTACTTGCGTTGTTAGCAGGTGCTTCGAGAAGGGGTTCCTCGATGGTGAGCAACTTGTCTTCGTGTCGTAGGACAATGCGTAATTGCCTAGACCAATCCATGAAGTTACTACCATCATGTTTCTCCTTTTCTAGAAACATGCGTAGAGAAAAGTTGGTGGTCTTGTTAATGCTAGTTGATGCCATCGATTACAGCAAAGTAGATTTTAGTTAGTTTGATAAAACTTGTTAAAACAATTACCCCATGTGTTTAAGAAAAACAATTATTTTAACAAGGGCTAAGAATCATATTTCACCTTGCACCGTGATGGGTTTTCCGCGGATCACGTGACAAAGCTATTTAGGCCGGTAACCATTTTACCGGTTGCAATCCATTATTGCAATTCTTAGTTCCTTGCGTGATCCAATTTGACAACTATTGCGTCGGATTGGCATGTTTAATCCCTCCACACCAACTTCAATCTAAGATTTTGAATAATCTCGGCTAGAGCTCGACAACTATTCAAAATATTAATTTGAATCGTAAATCAACCATCAAGATACACACGGTGGTACTCTTGCCCAATGGTTGACTCGGCTAGAGCTTGACAATCAACCTTGCGAGTTGCCACATACACCTTCCACACAGCTCACACAAAGGTTAACTCGGCTAAAGCTCGACAATCAACCCTTGTGTGACTAGATTCGGGCGGTGTTATCTTATAGATGGTGTGCAATTTACATTTAGAAAACAGGATTCGTTTTCCGGTTAATAAAACCATTTTGATTTTGATTAACAAACTAAGCGACAAAAACCAATTTTTCACTTTGAATATAAACCATTTTTATATTCCTATTTGTTAATCTTATACACGCGCGAGTTGTTAAACTATTTTTGAAACTCTTGTGTTTTTTATTATTTACCAAAAATTGTCTAGCATGCAATAGTCCTAATATCCATGCATAAACATAAATAATAAAAACACATCACACGCATATATAAAATAAGTTTGTAACCATTTCCAAAAGTGCGTTTTTCCGTGACGTGAGCCAAAACGGGAAAAACAAGTCAAGTAGGGAAAAACTTCCAAGGACTTCGGATGTGCTCCCACTAAAGTCGCCACCTCCATTCGGCCTCCTGGATTTGTGTTGCCAAGATGTCAACGCCGTAACTCCCGATGCTTGCCTCCATATTACAAATATAGAAATGACATGCAAGCCGCAAAATTTATTTTTTTAGTACTTTTACAAAATATAATTATTTAAATGAAATGCAAGCCACAAATACAAATTACATACCAAATAAATGAATAATCTAATTAATTACTTACTATGTGACATATAGTCACCAAATGAATGAATAATTTAAAATAACACAACCAAACATCACAATTCAAAGGTCTAGAGCATTTCTTGGTTACGAACAACATGCAATCCATACATCCACGTGAAAACATACAAGCATGGTGTGCTACTGTGCCATAAACCCATGCATGCTTATGTATCTTGGTTAAGATTATTTTAACTACACTCAAGGCACATAAATAATCCCATGTACATACGTATTAGTAACACCAAACCATTTTTGGTGATACATATTCATTATACATAATATAAGTACATGCAATTATTGATTTAATGCCAAAACAATAATATACATGTAAATATACCAATCAAGATACAAGGCAACTTAATAATAACATAAACACAATTTCTGGAAAAATCCAGAAACATGCAACAAGGCCAAATACCGAAAACCAAAAAAAGATTGAAGTTTATAACCGGAAAAACAGTTTATGGAGCAAGTTCACGCCGTGAACTAGTTCAGATAGTTTAAAAAATCTTTCATTTTTCGGTTTTTCAGGCCACCATGTGCAAAACCCATGTAGAGGGTGGCTCTGATACCATTGTTGGGGTTTCATATGGCTAGCAACGGAAGTAATAAAACAAGAACCATGATAAACAAACATAACAAAGCACCAACAAAGCCTTAAAACCCCAAACCATGGACTAAAACCTACATGCAAGAGATGCAACATGCAAAACAAGAGAAAGAAAGATTATACCCTTCTAGTGGAGCTGGAGAAGATGTGATGATGATGATGATGAACAAGGAAGCCAAGAAAAACATCACTCTATTGAAGTACATCCCGAGTTTGTACAATACCTTGTACTAGCAAGTCGTGGCGATCTTCAATACCTTATCCTTCCGACCTTCTCCAAGTAGCACACAAGAACACTCTCAAATGGCACCTCACAAGAGTTCTAAGTGTTTATGTGTGTAAGTAGGCAAAAGGACAGAAGGCAATGCATGTGAAGTGTATATATAATCATCCATGTGCCCCTTAGATACCACAAGGCCGGCCAAAACACAATGATTATAATTCTACATGCATTGGTGGAGATGGGTGGCTAAAAAGTAAAAGCTGCAGCAGCCTGACAAAAGTTCACGCTGTGAACTTCCCCTGGACCCACCAATTTTGCACCTTCTGCCATTTTAACCCTTTTAGCCCCTCCACTTTGGTTGTTATCGAGATTGATCCCAGTGTGGCGGTGTGTGACCCAATACGCCTATACATCATTGGCAGTGATCAATTGGCATACGTGCGTCAGTGGGCATACTTAAACACGAACTTTAAGAAAACAATAACTTGTAGATCTTATCTCAGAAGGTTGATTTTACAAACTCTAGATGGTAGTTCTACATGTTATTTATATATAAAGAGAAAAGAATGGAGTGTAGGGTTGCTAGAACTTATTTTTTTGTGTTGCGATTTGCAAAACAAGTGTGCCTAGTATCAGTTTATATTTTTTTTTCTTACAACTTGCAGTTCCTATAAAGTTGGATGCATTGAAGAACGAGAAAATTATGGGATGGAATGCATGCCACATATTGTGCAGCCCCTGAACATAGAAAAACAAACAGCATCACGGAAATCACCAGGATTTCTTGGGCGGACCATAGGAGCTGCAGTTGTAATGCCTTCAAATGTATCCTGTATAAAGATATCAAGAAACTATTACCCTCAAGCAAGCGATGTTAACTCATCAGTTTCTTATGCTTTGTATCCTTATAATTATTTTGTTCTGTAGTTGTGATTAACACATTAGTTATCTATATTTTTTTGTCGAAAACTGTTGTACCTGCTTAGATATTCTGGTTCAGAAATGCAACTAATTTTGGTACTCGTGATTTATCGACTTTAACTGAAAGCAAACAGAATAACTACTCTGGGATCTGAAACATCTGGTGGATCTGTTTATTTGATAAACCTTAGTGAACCATTGGAGTATGTTCCGGGCATTGATACGCTGAGTCAAAGAATTGACAAGATATCTTCTATGTCCAACTCCACAATTTGGACAGCAGATATCAATTCAGATGGGAATCGAGCAGTGATAGGTATGCTTATTACTGTCCGCTTTTCTATATTAGTTTCTATTTTTTAAGCCATTTATTGGTTGATATCAACACATTACAATTTGTTTACATCCTGTTCTAAATTGGATTTTTATAGGTACTGATAGTGGAGTTAGTTTGGTACACACAGAATCTGAAAGGAGTTCTTGGATATGCCGTTCCAAAAGTGATGTTTTGTCTCTGCAATATGATTGTTCGGTAAAAGCATGATATAACTTGAATAAATATATATGTTTACTTTCGGGTCACAATCTTTGAAGTTAAATTATGTTTACAGGGAAATATTGTTATATGTGGACTTAGAAATGGAGCTATTTTAACTGTTGATACACGTGAGAAACCTGAAGATTTACATAATAGACTTCCTAGACATCAAATTGCTTTTCCATCCATTAAAACAAGCAAATCTTCAAGTGGTGGAGGTCAAAAACGCGAGAAATTATGGTTTGAGGTAACTTCTATTATAAAGAAGTTGAATTACTTATTTGCCCTTCCTTGCCATCTTGATGTCAAAACCAATGTAATTTTAGTGTGAAGTCGATACATGCAGGTCAGGGGGAAAGTTAATCACTCTCGAATGACATTTATGCCTTCATCAGTTTCCTGGTTAGTAAAAAACTATTTAAAGTGTATTCTTTTTTTTATTTATTTATTTTTGAGCATGACTATGATTCTGTTGGTTAAAAATTACAGTTTGGCAGCCCTTAAGCTGTATGATCAGTATTTCTTGGCCAGCTCCATGGATGGAACGGTACTTTCTTCATACTTTATTTTACTTAAATCTTTGTCGTCGTCTTTATTGACATCTGTGAAATCTTAGAAAATATTTAGCTTTTTCTATGAGCTGCTATAGCTTTAAACTCTATGTTGACTTTTAATAGATGAGGCTTTATGATCATCGTTTGACTCAAAGAGGGGCAGTGCAGTTCTATGAGGGAAACATTAATTCCCATACTCGTCTACAAATCGGTGTCGACCCATCAGAGAGATTTTTTATGTCAGGTATCATGGCTTTTAATGACGTAGTAGAGATGCCAATTTTAACCCATTTATATGCAAACGTGTCAATTTGGGTCGTATAACAGGCTAAATGGATCAAAATTCATCAAACATGTTTTCAAATACACCTTTTATGTGAAAGTAATTATAATAATACTTTTAATGTAGCTTCTTACTCATACTCAATACATTAATAATTTACGATACTCATTCATAGAAAGCGGGCTTAAAGTTTTAACGGGTTGGCCCAACTCGACACTCATTGACCCACAACTATAGGTTACCCTATATTTTCGTGAACCTTTTTTGCACCTCTATTTATTGTAATGCTTCCACATTTGTTTCTATTTTTAACTGTAATTAATGGTGCATGTATTAGGGGGAGAGGATTTTTGTTTGCGTGCCTGGAATATAAAGTCGGGTAAAATGTTATACCAAGATAAGTTCATGAAATCAGTGGCCTCAGTTGTGTGCTGGCCAAAAGGTGCTGCCTTATGCATTTCTTAACATTTTATTCGGTTCATGTTCAATGTATATGCTTTTGCTCAACAAAAATGTTCAATCTTTTTTGGGTTTCTCTTTCTTTTTTCAAATTTATATGTAGGAGGGCAGAACTGCAACCAAAGAGATCACTATCCAGGGGCTTGGTTAGGATCACAGGAAGGGCTCTTCTATGTGAATACTTGGTAAGTCTACTAACAACCTGAACTTGAAGAACGAAACAGTAGTGAATATCAATTTTTTATGTTCTTATAGATGGCTACGACAGACCTAAGCGGCATACAATGATAAATAAGTCATTTTTCTGCACTTCAAATTGAAATTGCTAATAGCTTCTAAAATGTGAGGGAAACTTAAAATGAGTTCTGCTGTACATGTGTTTATGTACATACAGAGATTGGGACCGCTCAGCTACCTGTAGTGTTTTGGTCATGTTTGACTCATCCAGACTCTGGTAAGGCGATTCAAAAGGCCACAGAAATTAGAGAAAGAGAGCTACAGGACCATGAAGATTTCATGAGCATATAATGCTTCCCTTAAGTCGCTCGTAATGTTGTCCAAAGTGTGAAGAAGGCTATAAACTTAATCTCATTGAGCACGCTGCACTGACCCTAAAGTCTGTAAAAACAACTTTCTTCCATTTTTAAAATATATCGTGATGGAGCTTTAACCTAGGTTCATTCCATTCCAACCGGTTTAAACAATGAGGTGAAAATCTTTCGTCCTTGATTTAATTGGAATATACCCTTGTAATGATGTACATTCATATTAACGATCTGAGCAAGAGGGAGAGTTGAAGAAGATCAACAAACGGAGTTGAAGTTGCATTCCGGTGGTCAATCCAGTCTTCATCTGTTTAACCGTTTTGTTTGATTTCTATTCTCGTAAACTCGAGATATGATGATGACTATGTTTAACTTTCCTTTTTATGGTTTTCATGATCGTTGGTTAATCCTTCAAATTCATTTAGAGAAGGTTTCTTTTCTTTAGCAATGGATAACAAGGTCGTTTTGATTTCATGGGATAATTAATATAAACTCGGTTTGATGATGAGGTCTTTGATTAACTTGCAAATCCCTTTATAAATATGTATTATTTCTTGATTGTTATTTGATGACCAAGTCTTGATACAATGATACCCAACTCTTTACAAGGGAAGGAATATATTTTGTTAGCAGCACTCAAGTTAGGTGGTGTCATGTTTACATAATTCGTTAATAAGTAAATACTAAGATGATAAAATTATAGGAAGTACAATCCTGATCCTGTATTAAAAGGCTTCGATTGGAACAACATGGTAACTAACATTTACAACGCATTATGTTTCGTTGTTAAAAAGAAGTGTAAATATGTTTCATAAAAGAAGCTCATTTACTATATTTCTAATTTTCTATAATCTTAGATAAAAAAATGGATTTGTAATTATCTATCTTTTGTCATTTAGAGCATGCCTTATGGTTCAAATACTCCATGTTATGTTGGTGTTGTGCCACTCATTTTTCACTTCTTCATACTTTAACTAGAAAATGTATGATTATCCTTACATAAAAAAATCAACCATATACAATTTTACATATTATTAACTTATATCATGTGTTATTAACTGCTTGTACCTATTATGTATGGCTAAATCCTATTTTGTACAAATCAGTTGGCTTAAAAAATACCACTTCTTTCTCTCTCTCTCTCTCTCTCTCTCTCTCTCTCTCTCTCTCTCTCTCTCTCTCTCTCTCTCCCCCCCTTGAAGACATGAGGAGATACCCTTTCTTTTTGGTACCAAATTTTAAAACGAGCCGGGATCGTTTAGTCTTTTTAAAGATTGAGCTCATGCTCGGCTTATTTAGAGCTTGTGATGTTGAGCTGAGCTCGGCTCGTCTAAGATTTATGAATCTCGTTTAGGCTCGAGTATAAACGAGCCCCTCATTGAAGTGATATATATATAAATATAAAAAGTAAACATGTAAAATATTAATTGTATTATATACGGAGCTCGTTTAGGCTCGCGAGCTTAAACGAGCCCTCATTGAACGATCCGAGCTCGGATAGCTCACGAATACCTCGGCTCGTTTACATTGCTAAGCGGTTCCATGCCTATATTTCTCCCATACCCATGCTCTAAGATTCATAGGTTGCATTTTGACACATTCTATTAAATTTATCTTTCTTTTCTTGTGTTTTCAGTTTTAAGAGGTGATTTGTACATAATACAAAATTTTCATATATATCAATTTTAACTTTATAGCCCTATAAACCCAATATCAATTTATAGCATCCACATATTATAAACTGATCATACTTTTTGTTATAAATAACAAATTTGTGTTATACATAAATCATTTTTCTTTCAGTTTCTTGACATAACTATACAATAAACACACTTTGTGTTACTTGTATCTGGTGTTTGTGCTTTTATACCTTTTTTATTTTATTCTAACAATTAACGTATGATTATCCATATTATAATAAATTTTGATCACGTATTTGAATGTGATTAAAATAAACAATTTGTTGAGAAAAATAATCTATAAGGTTAACGTCACTCAACTTGGGTAATGATGGTATCATAAACCATTTAAATGAATAAATAAAGAAAAATCATACTATCATTTATTACATTTTTTTGTCCTCGTGTCCAAATTTTTATGGATTTATTACATGTTTAGTTATTTCTTATCTTGAAATGACTAAATTGCTCTGGTTTTATTAGTTTTATCATAAACTTGAACTTTTAATTAATTTTTAAACATTATTTACTATTAGATCAATTTAAAAAATAAAAAATACCGAGATATATCATTTTTTTAAATAAATGTGTCCATTACTATTATTTACCTATCCCTCTATTATAACACCATCGCCACCATCAACACCACGACCATCAGCTAGCCACGATTGCTAACTACTACCACCACCATGAACACCATCAATAATATGGCCACCTTTCTATTGCTCTCTTCCTCCCAGTGATTTCCACCGCCGCCACCTACACCAACTTCAATCGAAAAGGATCAAATCCGTAAAAATTCACACCAAATACTCAAATTTAAATTTTTAAATAACTCTCAAGGACCAAAAAATATAATTATATATTTTATATATTCAGGTTGAAAAAGAGAAGTCCTAAAAGATTGCTCCATGTCTCTACGTTCATAACCGTATTTCTTTGTATTTTCCGCCTCCCGGAGCTCAAAATTGCGATGGTAGACTTTTAGAAATTCATGGATTCGGATGTCTAAATTTACGTTTTAATTATTGATCTTGAACCAAGTTTTGGGTTGCTTTTCCACCTCAATTGATGATCGGCTTTGTGTTTTGATTTCAATGAGGACGTAGTTGTGGTTTTCGAATCGATCGGTGGTGCGTGTATGGCATCTTCGTCGGTCGAGTTCATCAATCGTCGGTCGACACCCACAACTTCAAATTCGTGTAAGAAAAACGTCAATCATCAAAATTCAAAATCCCAGAACGATGTCGATTTGTCATGGCTTCCCGATTACTGCAATTACAATTTCGCCAATGGTTCAGATAATCCCGATCATCAAAACGGACAACATGAATTCGATGATTCATGGCTTCCTACTTACAATGATACCAAGAAGAACACTTCCAAAACAGTCACTAAATCCACTAATCCAAATCCTTCTCGGAGAAAAGTGAACGATTTAGGGTTTCCCCCTGCTCCAATTGTGAAAAACGGAAGTAAAAACAGGGGACATAATGGTTTTCATGGTTCAATGATTACCTCAAAATCTAATTCTCGGAAAACAGAGCATGTTTCAGATTCTGACGATTCATGGCTCCCTGACACCAAGAAGAACAGTTCAACACCTGTCTCCAAATCCAATAATTCGAATCATTCTCGGGAAAAAGAAAACAATTTAGATGATTCATGGTTGCCCTCCACCTCAATTTCAAAAAATCAAAACAAAAACAGAGTGCAGAATCATTCTCACAATTCAGGGCTTCCTAACAACAATTCCACCAAGAACAATGGTTTGGCAAAACACAATAACTCAAATTCTTCTCAAAAAACTAATTCCAATGATTCATGGTTGCCCTCCACTCCAATTGTGAGTAATAGTAACCCTAATCAGATTAGGAATTATAATCACCGTGGAGCAGAGCATGAAAAGGTTTTGAATAAGAAACCAGAATCTTCAAGATCTAAAGGGCAAGCTTCTCCTTGTATATCAGAATGCTCAATAGAAACTGATAGTTTAGGTGGGGTTTCAACTCTGCTTAGGAAATGGAAAGGTATAGCTGAAACCAGCAACTCCAAACATTCCTCTGTTAGCAA
Source organism: Pulicaria dysenterica (assembly GCA_947179395.2). Lineage (NCBI taxonomy): Eukaryota > Viridiplantae > Streptophyta > Magnoliopsida > Asterales > Asteraceae > Pulicaria > Pulicaria dysenterica. Next base: position 54,809,204 of record OX359293.1, read on the forward strand.
AACAGAGTCCATGGTTTCTACAGAGAGTAACAATAATAATCATACCAAAGTTCTTGATTCTTCAGAGAGTTGTGCATTATCAAGAACAGCAACATGTGATTCTGAATCTTGCAAAACAAGCCCCTCTAATTCACTTTCATATCAGGATTCTAGAGCTAAGAATCAAGCAGAGAAGGAGAAAATTCGGGTGGTTGATATTGTTAGGAAGTTGTCAAATGAGGAGGAATTAGCTGCCATAAACAACACTTTGGATTGTGTAACAGAGAACAAATGTGTTTCTCCTGTTATATGCAAATCTAGATTGATTCGAGGCCGCCAAGCTTTCAAAGATTTCCTTCAACTAATGGAACAAGAAAAAAGGCTCGAGCTTGAAAGCCTAACTCAAAGAAAACCAGTCTCAAAATTCCCAAATCGAGGCCGGATTCAAGTAATCTATCAGTTCTTTTGGTATGCAAAATCTCTTGCTTTAATTTGTTTATAACTTATAAGCATGTTTGCTTCATGTTTTCTGTTCACAGGCTGTTCTTCGTGTTAGATTTATAAGACATGGGATTGAACCCCAAAAAGAAAGCAAAAGCTATAAGCGTAGTGTTTCGAAAACAATGAAAACAATTTGGTAAGTCACTTGATTTAATCTATAAATGGAAATATATAGAATCTATCTTTACAATTGATAATGGACAAATTTTAGCATTTGGATCATGACATCAATGGTCCAGATTACATTTTAAAATTTTGGACAGAGAGACATTTTCATAATTACATGTGATGCTTTTACAAATCACATGTGATTGTATACTAAATCATGGTAATCATTAATGAATGTATGATTTTTATTGAATTATTATATGATTGTAGGGACAAATTTAGCACAGGAGTTAAACATGGCTCATCTACATCAAGAAAAGTAAATAACAATGGAGAAGCAACAATAAGAGAGGCAAAAGAGGTTGCTACCACTAGTCAAGAACTAGAATCTACAACCACCTTTTATCAGTCACCAGATAACATCGATACTTCATCCGACTCGGTCCAAAATAAACAAGATATGAACTCCACAATTGAAGAAACTGACGGAGTCGATTACCATGAGAAAGACCAGCGTTCAGAAACTATGTTAGATGATTCTATACAAGGAGGCCTAGAAGACTATGGTCATTGGATCAGCGAATACCCTCAATCACAAAGTGATTGGGATGAATATGAAGAAGAAGATGATGAATTTTACTATAACTACAATTGGATTAGGGACGTTGCTCGGCCACGAAGTGATTGGGAATGTATGAGGCAGAAAAGGTACCAAGAGATGCTTCATGTTTACTCCTACAATCCAGACATTCAGCAACTTTTACAAAGGTAATAACTTTTCACTTCAATTTCAACATCATTGTTATTTGTGGTTTCACAATATGTCTTTTGGTGTTGCAGAAGAAGTGTTTCGGGTTTTCTTTCAAGTAATCTTAGGGACAAGATAGACAAGTTAATGATAAGTCGGGCACAAATGTGCGACAACATAGGAAAACAAGAAAGAAAATACAAAGAAGATGATGATAACGGGAGACAAGAAATTATTGATCAAATGACATGTTACTCTACATCAACACAATCACCAACTCAAGAAGAAAGATCATGGAGTCATCCTTATACGATTTATGACCCTGATCAATCTCAATCTAGATCTCAGTCTCAGTCTCAGTCTCAGTCTCCATATCCTTCGCTTGTGGTTAAGCCTTACTCGCAGTTGCAAAACAGCACTCGACAATCTTATTCATCCAATCAGACATCCATTGTGAGTTTTTGTTAGTATCATGTTCTTTAGTTATAGAAAGCATCAATGATGCGTGTTTCTAGCTGCATAAATCATATCCTATTATTATAAGTCTGAATCTTACGAGTGATATTTGAAATAGGAGATGGAACTCATATATGAGTTAAAAGGACAATTGGAGCAACTCCAACAAGAAATCATGGAACTAAGGAATCGAGTGGATATGCAACAGTCAGGTCAGCATACTAATAGGCAAAAATGCAAGTGTTTATGGAGTGAAAAGGGGTTCATGAGTGATTACTTAATGTGCAAATACTGTCTTTAGTTTATTAGTTGTTAATTATTGCTTTGAATGAGTGCAGTTGAGAAGAAGAGAGATGAAAGAATAAGCGCGATACAAAACTGTTGCGTATGCTATGAAATCCAAGCAAATTCGTTTCTATACAGGTTCTTAATTCATTTAACACAAAATCTTTACGTTGTCTCGAATATAAGCTGCTTGATGTCGATATGTGTTTGGGCTTCAGATGCGGGCACATATGCACTTGCTTTGATTGCGGTCTGAAGTTGCTATTTTCGCGCAAGGAATGCCCGATTTGCGAGGCTTTAATCGTGGATGTTGTTAGGGCACATGGTTATGATTGAATGAGTTTTTCTGTCACTAATTTCTAGTAAAATGGGTTGACTTACAATTATCTTAATAATCTTTCTTAGTTTTCAACTTTTGGTGTATTTAAACCTTGTTTTTCTTCATATACTCATAAGCACAAACACAGATACTAAGGGTGATCATTGGCTGAAATCAAACTACAACAAAAACTGGACTATTCAATGCTTTGTTTCTGGTTTAGAATTCTTTTGGTCCTAAAAGGAAGAAAATGGAAAAAGTTGTGGTTATTTTATAATAATTAAAAAGATGTAGGTATGAAAAGGGTGTTGCTATATTTTTCAGAACAAAAAAGAACTAGTTTTATCAAATAAGTACATTAATTATATTTAATGTTTACATAATACAACTGGTTTAGTCTTTTAGCCTTTAAAACTTAAGTTTGTAGTTTATATTTTTAATATGTTTAACACGAAAGGTAGGGCTGTAAACATACCGAATGTTCATGAACCGTTCTTGAAATCGTTCGGTGGGGAAGTTCGTTTATGTTCATTTGTTTAATAAACAACAAACATGAACAAGCTTTTTTGTTCGTTTAATTAAACGAACAAACATGAATAGAGCTCTCGTTCATTCATTTATGTTGGTGAACACTCGGTTATCCATTCGTTTTTGTTCGTTCATTTATGTTCATTCGTTTATTGCATATAATACACACACACACACACACACACACATATATATATATATATATATATATATATATATATATATATATATATATTATAAAATGTATTTAAGTAATTTAAACTATTTTATTTAAATTAAGTTGTATTTAAAAAGCCTAAATAAGTGTATACTTAAGAAAATAAAAAAGTAGTGTTTATGTGGGAGGAGTGAATGTCATAGAAAATCTTAGCCATATGCAGCTGATCTCCTTAGTTCAGCCGCCAAACTCTACCATTTAGCCGCCGATCTCTACCGTCGTCGAGCTCCAGCCCTCCCATCTACAGTTCGACCACCAATCTCCACCGCCATCGACTGTCGTTGACCCACCTCACGAATCTTGCTCCATCAGGTTAGCTATTGAATTATTGGTGAATTCTTGCTTAATCTTTGGGGGTAAATGATTCTTTGTAGTTAGTTGAGGTTTTAAGTTATAACTATCAAGAGATTCTTATTGTTAATATGGGTGTTCTGTGTGTTCATGAGTACACTCTATTCCCAAATTTGATTTTCTCTAATCAGTTTGTATAGTCATGATTGTTATTCTTATTGTGTGTATACTCCAATCTGTTCATGAAATTAACTTTCAAGTCATAAAACAGTTCCCAAATTTGATTTTATGTTTGGTACATATATGTTTTGTATGTATAATCATTCTATTTTCTGTTTGTGGGTTGTTCAAGGGTTGTTCAATGTTGAACAGATGTCTCATGTTTCGTGTAGTGGTACTCCTTTATTCAATGATGATCAAACTTTAGACCGCATTCACCATTTGAGTCATACGAATTTAATTCAACTGCCAACACTCGAGCAATGGGAATGGAAAACAACCTTGAAGTTTTCGTCATTGAAAGTTTTTAAAATTTAAATGCCAATGTAGAACAAGCAAATGTAGCCAATCAAGAAGAGCTTATTCCATTCATCAAAAGGAAAAGAAAGTTAACTTCTGGAGTTTGGGTGCATTTTCGTGTCGTAACATTACATGATGGAGTTCAAAAGGGTGTGTGAAAATAAAGAAGATCAAAGATGGAACCACTACACCTTTTCATAGGCATATTAATGACTGTTTAAAAATGAAAGCATCCGATAAAGGTGAGTTGAATTTAAAGGTTTTGCCAAAATCTGAATCTTCATCCATGGTATCAAATTGGAAATTTGAGAGAAGTTATTTCTCATATGTAAATGGTTCATGAGTGTCTTTTAATTTTGTTGAGTATGAGTTGTTTAATGTGTCCATGAAAGAAGCTAACCCTGGATTTACCAAGATCTCACGTGCATCAGCTAGACAAGATTGCACATCTAGTTATGAAATTGGAAGAAAAAGAATTCAAAAGTTGTTAATTACGGTCAATCATGTAAGTATCACTACTAAGATGTGGACGTCGGTTCAAAATATTCATTACATTGTAGTAACATGTCACTTTTGTTGACTTTGATTCTAAGCTTAACAATTACATATTGAGTTTTGTGAATGTGACTCCATATTCTGGAATGCACATTTATGTTTCTCTTTTCAAGTGTTTAAAAGAGTGGAATATTGAGACAAAGATGGCTACTTTAACTCTTGACAATGCAAAAACCAATGATGTGGCGGCTAGTAATATGAGAGAAATTTTGAATCTTCTTAACAAGCTTCTGTGATGGAAAGTTGTTTCACTTTCATGTGAGATGTTGTGTACACATCTTCAACTTGTTAGTTTAAGATGGTTTGTTCGAGATCGAGGACGTTATTTATAATGTGCGTGAGAGTGTCACACATGTGAATTCATCTCCAAGTCGGTTACACGTCTTTAGTGAACTTTCCAAACAATTATTAGTGTCAATGAATCATTTGAACTTGGATGTGTGTACTCAATGAAATGCTACATATATTATGTTGTCTGTATAAGAGATACACATATCAACAAGTCAAACTTACATACAAGGAATGTATAGGAGTATATTGCTGTCAATCTATTTACCTAATATAGCTCCTTAACTCTCTCCTGTAATTCTTCTTACCTTATTGTAATATGCCTATAAATGGCTCTATAATGTAAGGAATATACAATAATCAAATACAATATTTTCCAAGTCACTATATGGTATCAAGAGCCATCTTGCTCCTCTGAGCTCTCACGATATGAACCTCTGCTACTTTTTTTTTTCAATCATGTCCACCACCATTGTTGAAATCACCACATATACTCACTTCCCAATCAAACTAACCTCAACCAACTTTCCCGTATGGAGAAAACAAGTTCTTTCCACACTTATTGGTCTCGATCTTGATCAATATGTCGATGGCTTAACCGAACCACCACCGAAGACCCTCGACGGCAAACCAAATCCAGCTTATCACTCATGGTACCGCCAAGATCAAATCCTTCTCGGTGCCCTTCTCGGTAGCTGCTCCGAAACTATTCAACCTATCGTCTCCTCTGCAGAGACCGCTCAACAGGTATTCAAATTACTGACAGAAAGCTATGCTAGTGTTTCAAGATCCCGTATCATCTCTTTGAAATCAAAACTAGCTAAGAACTCCAAAGGCACAAAACCAATGGCTGAATTTCTTCATGAGATGAAAGGTATTGCTGATGAATTAGCCTTGGCACAGGCTCCAGTTGATGATGAATATTTGATTGTGCACATTCTAACTCAACTTGGAGATGATTACAAACATATAACGGCTGCCCTCAAAGTGCGAGAATCACCGCTCACTTTTTCTGATCTTTTTACGAAGCTTGTGGACTATGAACATTCTTTGCAAGAAACCCAGCCAACACCCATCATTGCTACTGTTAATAACACACATAAACAGCCCTCTCGTTACACGGGACACACTATTTATGACTCACGTAATCACAATCGGCTAGCTAACTTTGGCCCAAGGAATAACAAATCTCAAACCCACAACAGCGGGTCTAATTATGCTTTTCGTGGTAACCGTAATTCTTTGTTTTGTCAATATTGTAATATTCCAGGACATGACACAAAAGAATGCAGAAAGTTGGCCCGGTTTCTTCAAGAAAACAACATTAAGATCACCTCAACTCCACCACCAACTCCAATGGTCAACTACTCCACGGCTACTACTTCTTCACCGACACCACCATGGATGTTTGATAGCGGCGCATCCCATCATGTGGCCTCCGACCGCTCCTCTTTACACACCCTATCAGAATTTGGAGGGCCTGATGAGATCGTGTTAGGCAACGGTAAAAGTCTACCCATCTCTCACACCGGTCACACCTTACTTCCAACTCATACTCGTGCATTAACTTTACAAAATGTTTTTCTTGTTCCTCAATTACGTAATAATCTTATCTCCGTTGCAAAATTATGTAAATCTAACAAGGTTTCTGTTGAATTTTTCCCCTATCATTTTCTGGTTAAGGATCTTCGCACGGGGGCGCATCTAATGCGGGGAATGAACGTTAACGATGTCTACTATGCAGCCATCAATTCTCGTCCTTGTCTACCACAATTCAATTCCACCACAAAGTCAAGTGGGTCAACTCTTTCATGGCATCACAAGCTTGGACATCCATCGATAAAAGTTCTTAAATTCTTACTAAAAAATTTAGGAATCTCTCATAATAAACTGTCGAGTGCTTTATTTCATTGTGATGCTTGTTCTATTAATAAATGTCATAAAATGCCATTTGGTGAGACCTCTTTTAAAATATCCAAGCCTTTAGAACTTGTGTACTCAGATGTTTGGGGACCTGTCCAAATTTCAAATGATGGGTATTCATATCATGTCATCTTTGTTGATTTTTATTCCAAATACACTTGGTTATATCCAATGAAACGGAAATCGGATGTTTCTATATTATTTCCTCAATTCAAAAAATTGGTTGAAAAGTTTTTTCAAACTCCCATTATCTCACTTTTCTCCGATAACGGACGTGAATATATTGGACTTATTCCTTATCTTCAACAAAATTGGATATCCCACTTCACCATTCCCCCACATACCCCGGAACAAAATGGCGTCGCCGAAAGACGCCATCGCCACATTGTTGAAACCGGTCTCTCTCTTCTTCATCATGCAAACTTACCTCTACACTTCTGGTCTCACGCATTCCAAATAGCGGTCTTTCTCATCAACCGTCTCCCTACAAAAATCCTTGCCTTCAAATCACCATATGAAAAGTTATACAATAATTTGCCCACATACACAAAACTAAAACCATTTGGTTGCATGTGTTTTCCGTGGTTGCGTCCATATACCTCATCTAAACTACATCCCCGATCCATCAAGTGTATCTTCCTTGGATACTCCTCCTCCTCCAAATCCGCATACAAATGCTATGATCCCATCTCTCATCGCCTTTATCATTCCCATCATGTTGAGTTTGTTGAACATGTCTTCCCATTTAAAACCGAATTTCAACAATCCTCAACACTACCCACACCCGATTCCTTTTTTTCCACTATGAACCCGACATAACAAATTCCTAAAACCCCACCTCCTGCCACATGCGTTTCCTTTCTTCCTACCCACAAAAATATCACAACCACAACCACCCCTATACCTAATCCCTCTAATAGCCCTCGGTCCACTTGCTCTCCAAACATAGAAACCTTAATCGAAGATTCACCCACCAACCCTACCACAACCATTCCCACACCGGTCCCATCACCGTCTCCATCCTCACCGTCTGTCTCATCGTCACCACCACCCGATATCTCAACTTCTACTACACCCTCATCTCCACCTCCACCTCCACCTCAAGCCAACCCTCGACAACAAAGAACAAGGAAACCAAACACCAAGTACTTCAACTCAAACCTTGTTAACACCACCACTCTCTATCCCCTACCTCTTACCCTTGAACCAACAACTCATACTCAAGCATTCAAAGACCCTCATTGGCGAAGTGCTATGGATTCGGAGTTTAACGCCCTTCTCCAAAATCAAACTTGGGAACTTGTCCCTCCTAACTCTCAAAAACCCATTGGTTGCAAATGGGTGTTTCGCATCAAACGTAATCCCAATGGTTCCATTGTCAAATACAAAGCTCGTCTTGTAGCTAAAGGTTTTCTTCAACAATACGGCAAATATTTCTTTGATACCTTTAGCCCTGTTACAAAGCCCGTTACCATTCGCACCATTCTTTCTATTGCTCTCTCAAAAAATTGGTCGTTACGACAATTAGATGTTAACAATGCTTTTCTTCATGGGACACTTCATGAGGATGTCTATATGACTCAACCACCGGGATATGTTCACCCCCAATATCCACAACACATTTACAAGCTAAAAAAAGCATTATACGGACTAAAACAAGCTCCTCGAGCTTGGTACATTGAACTCACTACTTTCCTTCTTCAGTTTGGGTTCCGAAAGTCTTTGGCTGATGCATCCCTCTTTATCTATCAACACGAACAAATTACGTGCTATTTTATGGTTTATGTTGATGATATTGTCCTCACTGGTAATGATCCTAAGTTCCTTGACAAGTTCATCAAAGCTTTGAGCAACAAGTTTTCGGTCAAGGATCTAGGAATGCTCCATCATTTTCTGGGAATTGAAGTAATTCCCACGCCTACAGGACTTTCCCTATCTCAACATCGTCACATTCAAGACATTCTCCAAAAATTCAATATGGACGGTGCAAAAGATGTTATCACCCCCCTTAGTGCAACGGAAACCTTGTCTCCTATCGATCCATCTCCTTCAGTTGATGCCACACCCTATCGCAAACTTGTTGGGTCTCTCCAGTACCTTGCCTTTACTCGCCCCGACATATCCTTTGCCATCAACAAACTCTCACAATTCATGCATGCTCCTCGCCAAACTCACTGGCAAGCTCTAAAACGTGTCCTTCGTTACTTAAAAGGCACCATCCATCACGGACTCTTTCTAAACCGTAACTCTCCTCTCACACTCTCGGCTTTTTCAGATTCTGATTGAGGTGGAGTTAATGATGCCGGTCGGTCCACTACAGCTTACATCCTCTACCTTGGAACCAACATCATTTCATGGAAATCTACACGGAAAAAGTTGGTCTCTCGTTCATCTACCGAAGCCGAGTACAAGGCCTTGGCCAATGCCTCAGCGGAACTCATGTGGATTAAAAACTTACTTAAAGAACTAGGTGTTACTACTAACCACATACCGACATTATTTTGTGACAACACAGGTGCTATGTATCTATGTGCAAATCCAGTATATCACTCACGCATGAAGCATGTTGCCCTTAACTATCACTTTGTACGAGAACAAGTATCGGCTGGACTCCTACGAGTACTTCACATCAGCTCACAAGATCAACTTGCGGATATGCTCACAAAACCATTGACAAGAGCACCATTTTTACGTAATCGATCCAAGATTGGTGTCTCCGACGGATCCTCCATCTTGCGGGGGCGTATAAGAGATACACATATCAACAAGTCAAACTTACATACAAGGAATGTATAGGAGTATATTGCTGTCAATATATTTACCTAATATAGCTCCTTAACTCTCTCCTGTAATTCTTCTTACCTTGTTGTAATATGCCTATAAATGGCTCTATAATGTAAGGAATATACAATAATCAAATACAATATTTTCCAAGTCACTAAAGTCTGCTGTCATAGAGTTTAAATAAGTGTTTGCTAATTATGTGGATCTGGAACCTTCGTACACTAATTTTCCAAGTGAAGAAGATTGGAGTAAAGACTAAAGTGGTACATGTTTGCTCATTTTTGGCACTTTTCAAAGAGACTACTAATTTCAGGTATTACATACGTTTTTTTTTCTTTTATATGAAATGATGTTGATAGTTTTTTTTATTATATAGATTCCGAGTATCCTATCTCCAATTTATTTCTTAGTGAGTTGTATGGAATCAATGAAGCTTTAGATAATGTGGTTTTGGATGAAAATGAGTATATGAAAGCTATGGCGCTAAAGATGCAACTGAAATTTGACAAGTATTAGGGTGATTCTAATATGTTGTTTTCAATTGCTACCGTTCTAGACCCTAGATACAAGAAGTTGATTGAATTTGTATTAAGTCCATTTATTCCAATGATGAGCCTCCTAAACAAATTCAATTATTGAGGACACTTTGAAGAAGTTGTTTGAGGAATATGTTGATGCTCATAGAGCAAGTGTTTCTTCTAGTAAAGCTGCTGATGAGGTTGAAATTACAACTAATATGAGTGATTCTACTTTCACAGCTTCTAAATTTGGTAAAGGTATTAAAACTGGCACAACTAAATATAAGCAAAATATTAGAAGTGTTGATTCGTTCACAAGTGAGAAGTTGGAAATGGGTTTAATCTTGCATAATGATGCCTTAATCTTGAGTAAATCACACTTTCTCTTTCTAGATTAAGAGCTCTCTCTCTCTCTCTCTCTAACACACCAACAAATGGACAACACATATTGACATACTAGTGGTGTAAATGTGTGAAATTGCCTCATTTTATGTTAAGTAAGTTTGTGTTGGTACAAATACCCTTATCTATTTACGTACAACTAATTATAGTAACTTTATAATTCGAATGTGTTCTTTAGCCAATAATATAGTTTAACCTATAAGGTAAACCTTTGTTAACCGAATCTCGTCTATCTTCTTATTTTATAAATAAAAAAAAATTTCTAGATTTTTGGATGTTACTATACCTTTCCTCGACGTTGGACTAGTAGCTTTTTTATATAATTGGTTAAGTTAATTATGGTATTGGCATAATTTAAACCATGTATTAAATTTAATGATTATGATACACCTCATTTAGCTCTACAATAAAGAATTTAATGTAAATTTTGTATTTAAAATTAATAAATAAGAATTGTATTATACAACTTGTACAACACAAATAAAAATAAGAAAAAACAAAGGTGCTATTCTGTTCCCTACTCTTTTGGCTTATGCACTCCATGGTCTATACAACATCATCCTTCATTCCACCCTTTTTCTTTCCTTTTTCTTTTTATTATTCTACTCTTAATATTAATTTTGACCACTAAAACTTTTCACTTTATCTTTCGCATCTCCTTTTGTTATTGTATCATTTTTAGATTAATTGGCATCAAGTTAAAATTAAGTGGCTTTTTTCTATTAATAAATGAGATTTTTATGATTTTTATATATCTTAAAAGGGATGCAATTATAGTTACGTACTATACTATACTATAAGGGTCCATCTCGGATTAATCCCCTAATAATTGTCTCTTGAATTTTTTATAAGTTTTTTTAAATTATTACATGTTAAAACCTAATAATAATATTTAGTAGCAAAAACATGAAATAAAGAGAATAAATTGGTCCAATATCCTCGTAGATGAAGGTAATTAAAAAACGGATTTGGCTATAATTTATTATGTTTATAAAACTTTTTTAAAAATTTATTTAGGTTGTAATAACACAAAATAATCACTCATGACAAACTAAAATTTAGCTGATAACACAATATTGAAAACCTCAAAAAATTTCATATAGCTTGTTCAATTAACTAGGGACCCATGCTTCTATAATGGTCCATGTATTAAGTTAAGTTGAAGCTTGAAATCGAGAAAAAGTTAACAGTATTTAATTTTACAACCATATTATTTACTAGAGAAATGATATATCATGACCAATGTTTGGATGAACACAAGTGTCACAAGCGTTTAAATTCACGAAGAAAGTGAGAAAGAAGAATTAATAAATTTTATACGTTAGTTTGTTATAAGTAAATAATTAAGTAAAAAATAACGAAAGAATATATTATTTTTCTATTTATTATAAGTTTTATTTTGTTGATGGATGTAAATAGAAGGGTTGAAGCGATAATATTTTGTTATATTATGTGTCGGTGTCGGTTTGGCTAAAGACAAGCCACGCGTTTCTACTCAGCAGTGTGACAACGCATGTCCATACCCTGACAAAACACACAATCATACTATTCATTCCTCTTCCAATTTGTTCATCCAAACATTACCATTAAAAAGGTGATAAATCATTTTTATTATGGAAAATATGGTGTATTATTTTACTTAGTCTTTATACTTATTCTTTAACTATCAAAGATGAAAATAAATGTAATAATTATTGGAGGAGATTACAAAAGAGAACTAGTGAAATTAACATGTTATTCTATAGTAAGTAGAAAAATAAAATAGGAGGAAAAAGTAAAAAATATATATATATATCATTTTTGTTACCATTATTATTTCCTTGTTGAAAAGTGAAAATAGCAGTGTTCATGATATAAATACTTATCGTACTTATATGATTATAAGTGTTAAAATCAGTTAAGAAGGTAAAAAAGAATTAATGAATTATACATGTTATTTTGTAGTGAGTAGCAGGATAATTAGAAAACATAGTAGGAGAATATAGTAATATTAAATCTTCTTACTTCATCTTTCAAAATGTAACAACTTATTGATTCTATTAATTTCTTCGTCAATCTCCATTAATTTCGATAATTATCTTAATTTTATGTGTAAAAGGATATATAGAAATAAAAAATATATAAAACCTCCCTTCTTAATATTATTACATTCTCGTATTGTTTAATTTAGGTAGCTCTGAGAACGACTTAAAACAATTGGACCTTAGACTTTCACAGACTTTATACGAAAAATATAATAGATCTTATAAATGTAGTTCTTTTTATATAAATAAGTAAAATATATTATTATTAGAGTTAATTACACAAATGGTTAATGTGGTTTACCAAATTTACCATGTATGGTCCCTAAACTTTAAAAAATACACCCATAGTCCCCATGGTTGTCAATTTGTATCAATGTTGGTCCAAAATTAACTGAGTCGTCTAAATTGACGTTAACCCCTCTAATTGCGAGGGTAAAAAGACATTTTTACACTTTTTTAATTTTTTAATCATTTTAAATTATTTCCATCTCAGTCAACTCTCTCATCTCTCTCTCTCTCTCTCACTCTCACTCTAATCTCTGTCAACTATCTCTCTCATTCATTTTCTTTGAAAAACACCACAGCTTTCTCCACCACAGATTAAGGTCGCCAGCCACCACAAAATCGAGAAATCGAGAAATCACATGAAATTCAAAGAAACCCGGATCTTAAACACCACGATCTGGACTCAAGCAATGAGTCAACACCATCTTGAACACCACGATATACATAACTTCAAAGAAAACTTCTTATCACATATGAGTTATGTATATCCACGATCTGGACTCAAGCAATAGAAACCCAGATCTTGAACACCACGATCTGGACTCAATCGGCAGCGACAGGAAGGGGGAATGGGTTCTAAACACAAAAAATTATGGAAGTACCATGGAACCCTAGATCTGACGACAACACTACCGTACATCACCGGCTTTGATCAAACCGAGCTTTGATCTCCGTCAAGCTAGCCAGCACCACCGTACACCACCGGCTTCGATCACATCCAGATCTGTTGATTGACTTGTGAACTCGTGGTCTCCGACGAAGGGTGCGCCTTCTGCGAGGGAAAAATGGGCACTGTTAGGCGGCGGCGGTGAGAAACCCTAGACGGTGGCTCAGAGAAACCCTAGACGAAGTGCGGTGGCTCGAACGGTGGCTCCACTGGAGGATGTGGTGGTGCTGGTGGTCGTACTGTATGTGGTGGTGCGGCGATGGTTGTGGTGGTGGTGGCGGCCAGAACTTCAACGGAGGATGTGGTGGTGATCAGAGGTGGACCCAGAAAAAAATATTAGAGGTTGCACAAAGAGTATTAATTGCACAAATTTTTCGTTAGGGATATCACTCCTATTAGAAAAAAAAAGTTTTAGAAAAAATTAATACTACTCGGAGAAATTTGAGGAGTTGCCTGGGCTACCCCGTGCAACCTATAAGATCCGCCCCTGGTGGTGATGGTGGCCTGAACTCCATATTTGATTAGTGTGTAGAGAGAGGAGAGAGAGAGAGGGGGAAAGGTGGAGAGAGAGATTTGATGTGAGTCTGAGTGTGTGTCAGTGGAGAGAGAGAGAGTTGACTGAGATGGATGGAAATGGTTTAAAAATTAAAAAAAGGTAAAAAGACATTTTTACCCTCATAATTAGAGGGGTTAACTTTAATTTGGATGACACCGTTAAAATTGGACTAACATTGATACAAATTGACAACCATGGGGACTATGGGTGTAATTTTTGAAGTTTAGGGACCATCAATGGGAAATTTGGTAAACCACAGGGACCATTTGTGTAATTAACTCTTATTATTATCTATCAATAACCAAAATAAAAATAGACGTTCATAATACATCATCTTTATGACTTAATGGATTAGTGTAGGTTGTCAATTCGGATCGGGTTCATGTTATCGGGTTTATGTCATTTGGGTTCGGGTCAGTTTCGTGTCAACCCAATTTCAACCTTGTTTTCATGTCAGGCTCGAGTCGTGCCAATTTTTTGCGTCCGGTTCGTTGTCGATCCATTTAGACCAAATGTGGTCGACGAGTATATTTTCGGCTTTCGAGTACGATTTTTTAATACGGTTTTCCATTTCAACTACGATTTTCTTTATAAATCTTTCAAGTTCTATGTTTGTTTTCCAACTTTCGGTTAGAATTCGAAATGATTTGTTTATATTTTTAATTTTAATATTAAATGTTCGTTTTGATTGTATTTGAACTTTAAATTCGGTATTTTTTTTCGGTTTGATTCAAATTTTGATATTTACTTTTTTATTCAACTTATGTAAATAAATATAATAATAACTATAATGTACTACTAGGGATGGCAATAGATTAGATATGGATTGGGTGACGCCATATCCATTTAATTTTTCACCATCCATATCCATATTCATATCCATTTAAAATAATTTCGTTCGTCCGTATCCATATCTATCGGATTAAACGGGTAATTGGATATCCATTGGATGTCGAAGGAACTTTTTCCTCAAAGAAAATACCATATTTTTCTATATAATTTATGATCTTTATTGATAAAAATACATATTTTCTTCCAAAAAAAGATATGAATCATAGTTTCTTTCACTTTGACACTTACATGTATATAATCGATACAACTCTACAAAAATATTATACAAGAGCGTGTGAATTTAACCAACATAATTATGTATACCTTTATTAATATATTAATATATCAGTTTAGAATTAAAATACATATATTATACTTAATTATATAAAACTTATAATTATATCAAATGTAATTCGGGTTAATGGATTCATCCATGGACAGAAATGTGTTATCCATATCCAATCCAATAAACATCCATATTCACTACATATCTGAAATTTACCCATTTAACTTCGTCCATATCCATCAAACATGGAATCGGATCGGGTGGATGATCATTGGATCGAGTGACAATTGCCATCCCTATGTACTACTATTCTATAAAGTAAGAATAAGTAATGTAATTGAACAACTGAATAATTTAAATTATTCATCATTACATAGAATTGTGAATCGAATTCAATATACTAAAGTATAACCTATCAAGTGATCAAATGTAAAAGTACCAAAATCAATATCGTCAAAATAACAAGTATCAAAATATCATACTATTATTTTTAACTATAAATCTTTTATTTTTTATTTTGAGTTTTTAACGTTTAACAGCTTTGTACCTTTTTAGGGGGTTTTATAGCCCTAAGATGTCATACCATTATTGAATTTACAATCTTCTTTTCAAAATTTGAAATTTAAGTATTAAAGAAAATTTTATAATGTGATAGTTTTATCCTTAAAGGGGTCACTTTCGGGTTGCCGGGTTAACCCTAACATGACCAATTTATTTTTGTATCGATTTCGTGTCAACCCGCTTTTGACCCGTTTCGAATTCGGGTTTCATATCAACCCCAAAAAAAATGTCAGCCTTAGGTTACAGGTTAACTTTTTCTGAACGATGATATTCAGAAACCAAAACAAAATATTGGTAATAAATTAGTTTATGTAATATTTTTTGGTCGAATAGGGTTATAAACTAATGGTATTTAACGCGAGTTTTAAATAGTTTGTTACTCATCAATTTAAAGATATATAATATTAGACTCGTATACATAAGTGTATTTAAAATAAGTCCCCTTTTAAAATGTTCTTTGTGCATTCACCCACTCTGCACCCCAAAGGACACCCTTAAATCGCTCGTAGCGGGGAACGTGAAGGGGTTCGGGTGAGATTGGGATCCAAGCAGTTCCTTCAGGAACACCCCTACGTCCCCCCTTTCGGGTGTGGTACCGGTTTCCCAACCCAAAGCTATCCGATTGTTTTTTTTTGGTTTTGTAAGAGAGAGTAAAGAGAGAAAAAATATTTGGATTATTTGGTTTAAGTGTTACTTAGGTTACGAGTAAGAGAGAGAATAAAAAAAAGTGATGTGACAGCTGATGACTTGTGACATTTGGGTTGGGAATGGTTTGGGAAACCTGCTACTCATGGTATTATAACATATAAGATACAACTAAAATTTCTTTATTTTAAGTTTCATATAAGACAAACAATTCAAGTTATTTCCGGGTTAAATGCGTAGGACTTCATGTTAACCATTTGTCGATCCAAGTTAATTTTATGGCGGGTTGGGTTCGGGTGAGATTGGGATCCAAGCAGTTCCTTCGGGAACACCCCTACGTCCCCCCCCCCATCGGGTGTGGTACCGGTTTCCCAACCCAAAGCTATCCGATTGTTTTTTTTTGGTTTTGTAAAAGAGAGTAAAGAGAGAAAAAAATATTTGGATTATTTGGTTTAAGTGTTACTTAGGTTTCGAGTAAGAGAGAGAATAAAAAAAAGTGATGTGACAGCTGATGACTTGTGACATTTGGGTTGGGAATGGTTTGGGAAACCTGCTACTCATGATATTATAACATATAAGATATAACTAAAATCTCTATATTTTAAGTTTCATATAAGACCAACAATTCAGGTTATTTCCGGGTTAAATGCGTAGGCCTTCATGTTAACCATTTGTCGATCCAAGTTAATTTCATGGTGGGTTGGGTTCGTTGTGCCGACTTATTTTTCTCGAAAATAGCGAGCTAAGTTTCGGGAAAAAAACAAGTTTCGCATTTACCATTTCATGGAAAAAAATGTAAGGAAACGCAGAATAGACCCAAACAATAACCACCACAACACAAGCAAATAGCAAAACGAAAAACAAAAACACGTGAATTTTACGTGGTTCACTTGATCAATGTGATCAAACTACGTCCACGGCCGAATTAGAGACCACTTTTTCTTATTATTAGTGAATGAAAGTTACAATTATATGACATGTATTTATAGGAAAATTCTAGGCTTAGTTTCCTAATTAAAATATAATCTCAGCCATAGATCTAGTTTAAGAAAAGGAAACATGACACTGCATGATTATCCAATTTGAAATCCAATTCAAATAAGGTTTCCTGTAAAATCCCACGACGTGCACCTACTCCTCTCCGTGCACCATGCTCCACGTCGAGCACCATTCTCTACGGCGTGGAGAATCCCCCCCCCCCCCCCCTTTTCAACTTTCAAACTCAGCAATCTCCCACTTGGAGGCTGACCAGCTCAACTCCCATCCAAGAACTTGTAATCTCTGTTAACCTTTCTCTCTGTCTCTAGCTCGACGTCTTCATTCATCACTGAATCTGAAAGCCAGCTGAAGTCTTGCAAAGCTTCCACTTATCTGTTGTCACCTTAGTAAACATATCTGCAAGATTCATCGTACCAAGGATCTTTTTCAAAGTTAGCGTACCATTACGTATCAACTCCCTGATTATCACGATAGAGAACACTGTCATCCTGTTTATGCCCAACTCTGACAGAAAATTCTTCAATCAAATAAGCTCTTTACTTGCTTCTGCAATTTTCATATACTCTGCTTCTATGGTTTAAAAAGCAACACTTTTCTGTAACCTAGGCATCCAACTGACTGTTGTTCCACCAACTGTGAACATGAAATCCGTAGTGCTCTTGCCTGAATCTGAACAACCCCTCAAATCTACATCAGCAAAGCTTTCTAAAATGACATCATTCTTCCTGAAACACAATGCAGTTTTAAAAGTCCCCTTTAAGTAGCGTAGCAACCGCTTAACCATCTCTCATTGCTCTTTACCAGGATTGGGCATATACCTGCTAACAACTTCCACTACATGAACAATATCTGGCATGCTGCAAAATACATCAAACTGCCAACTGCTGACACATAAGGAACTTTATCCATTTCATCTTTGTCTTCATCCGTCTGAGGGCATTGTTTCTTAGATAATTTCAAATGAGTAGCCATAGGTGTGCTTCTTACTCTGGCGTCATTCATCCTGAACTTATCTAAAAATTTCAAAATATATTTTTCTTAAGAAAGTTTTAGAGTTCCTTTTGTTGTATCTCTGATAATGCTCATACCAAGTATATATCTTGCAGCACCCAAACCTTTCATCTCAAAGTCTTGAGATAACTGTTTCTTACACCTATTGATTTCTGCCATATCTGATCCTGCATACAACATGTCATCAACATATAACAGTGGTATTATATAAGAGGATCTGAATATCTTCAAGTAACAGCAGTGATCCATTTCACATCTTGTGTAACCATTCCTCTGTATAAAACTATCAAACTTCAAGTACCATCACCTTAGTGTTTTCTTCAACCCATACAGACTTTTCTTTAATTTGCACACCAGATTTTCCTTACCTGCAATTTGAAAACCCTTAGATGTCTTCATCAAGGTCACCATGTAAGAATGTTTTCTTAACATCTAGCTATTCTAGATGTAAATTTTCTGCTGCAACGATACTAATAACCAGTCTGATTGTAGTCATCTTCACAACTGGAGAGAAGATTTCATTATAAGCAACCTCTCTTTCTTGTTGGAAACTCTTTGCTACTAATCTCGCATTGTACCATTTACCACAATTAGATTCTTCTTTAACCCTAAACACTTATTTATTCTGTAAAGCTTTCTTTCATGCTGGTTGCTTGACCAAGGACCACGTCTAGTTCATTTCAAGTGAATTCTTCTCATCCCTCATAGCCTTCTCCCACTGTATGAATTCTGTAACTTTTGAGGCCTCAGAATAAGATTCCAGTTCACCATTTTCGGTCAATAGCAAATAGTTTGCTGATGGAGAATATCTAGTTGGAGGTCTTCTTTCTTTTGTGGATCTCCTCAAAGTAGATGCATCATCGATATCACTGCCATCTGAGCTCCCACTATCACCTGAGCTCCCACTATTTCCAAGTCCCCCCACTACTTTCTGAACCTTGACTGGTTTCTGAACAACATTTTCTGAAAGCTTACTTGGATCTGCAAGGTCATCCTCTGAGTCATCATCAAACACTACTTGATCTTTCTTGTTGGATTCTCTTACATTCTTAGAATCTGCTGAATACCTGTCTTTATAAAGTGAGTTTTCATTAAAGGTGACATCTCTGCTTCTAACAACCTTTTTCGCTTGATCATCCCAAAACCGATATCACATCGCATCTGAGCTATAGCCAATGAACACACACTTCTTCGCTTTTGCCTCAAGTTTGTCTCTATCAACATTATTGGTCCAATTCCCCCTCTTTCAATGTCATTTCCCACCTGTGAATTCCTCACATGTACCCTGCCACACTTGATCTTCCCACGCTCCAGATCCATGAATTCCACTTTATCAAATCAACGGCTAAGATTAGTTCTCGCAGTTCTCGTACAAAAATGGTTCTTGTTTGAACTGTCCTATATATATATATATATATATATATATATATATATATATAGGGTATGGTTACATGTAGAACCACTTTTAAATATATAACCGAAAGAATCAATCTCAGCCAATCAATTTAAAGAGTAAAATAGGAATTGAACTTTTATTTCATTTAACTCACGCGCCTCACATATGTACTTTCCTGAAATATCTACTCGCCAGTAAATATTTTTTTTTTTAAAAACTCGCCCCCTAATTCATATATTAATCATAACTCATTCGTTTTTATGAATTTAAGCATAAAAGTTATACCATTAAATTCAGTTTTTATACTCTTTAATTCAAGACTAGGTTTGACGTGTTTTCTAATTCTTTTTTTTGTTTTGAAATTGCAAAAAATGCATGTCTGAAAATGCAATGCAAAATGTAAATTTTGAAATGCAAGTGTATATAAATTAGAAAAAAACAGAAGAGGTAGAAATCATCATCGAAAATGCAACAAAAATATACAACTAAATCAAAATAAATTAAAATGAAAATCAAACATTCATATGCAAACCTAATATAATACATAATCAAAATGCAAACCCAATACCCATCACTAAAAATTCAAAAAACCAAAGATGATACATAACTCTTATTGTTATCAAATGAATGTACAGATAAGTAAAAAATGAAAATGCAAACCTTCATATGCAAAACCCAATATGATACATAATTAAAATGCAAACCTAAATCCATCACTGGAAATGCAAAAACCAAAGATTATACATAATTCTTATTGTTATCAAATGAATGTACAGATGAGTAAAAAATGAAAATGCAAACATTCATATGCAAAACCCAAATATGATACAAAATCAAAATGCAAACCCAAATCCATCACTAGAAATGCAAAAACTAAAGATGATGCATACAAATGAAAATGCAAACATTCATATGCAACACCCAAAATATGATACATAATCAAAATGTAAAACCAAATCCATCACTGAAAATGCAAAAACTAGAGATGATACATAATTCTTATTGTTATTAAATGAATGTACAGACGAGTAAAAAATGAAAATGCAAACAAGATCATACTGAAAATGCAACCCAGATAACCTGATTCAAACCAACGATTTTCTTTTCAGATCTACAATTTACAGATCTTATGCGAGATGCGTTGCGCCATGGTGGTAATCGACTGGGAAACGGAGGCTACAAACGGAGATGTGGCTTCGTCAATTTCATGGCGGTGCTTCGCCGCTTCACGTGGTGGTTGACGCTAGCCTGATTTAAAAAGAGATCTTTGCCGCCAAAACCACCAGAGATGTGACACAAAAACCACCGGATATGTGACGCAAAAGCCACCGGAGATGTGACGCAAAACCACCGGAGATGTAATTTGTTGTTAGATCTTGGAATTCACCATGAGAGAGATATAGAAAGGATTTGAAAATGGGTAATGTGTGGTCACGTGGAGATGGAAGAAAGAATAAATAAGGAGAGATAACTTAATGGTTGTTCCAATTCTACCATTATCATTACTGCAAGTTAATGATTTGCTTTTCGGAAAAAGAAAAAAATGGTATTAATCACAGCCATCGATTTTCAAGATCTAAGGGCTAAGAAAGATTCTTTAGGTTCTATAAATAAGACATGGTTCTATATTGATCTTATTTCTATACATATATATATACATACATTTATACATATTAATATATACATATATACTAAATACTTATATATATATATATATATATATATATATATATATATATATACATTTACAATCTTGTGTTTATATATATTCTGCATACTATTATTGTATATCTATTTATTATTGTGCAAGAAAGCATTTAAAATTTTAAAAAGTGGACATAGAAACTATTCAACCCCCCCCCCCCCTTCTAGTTTCTACAAACATCTTTCACTTTCACATAACCATTGAAGGGTTTTGATCTGACCAAACCATCTTATGACACAAACTGGTCAAGCACTGGGTTTGATTCTATTGGTTCAATCCTAAAGCGGAAACAGATTCAACACAACCCTCTAAACCCCAAAAGGGTTAGGATCTTACTAATGATCATATTAGTTTCTCAATAACAAACCAGATAAAAGGTTTAGAAGAACAATATCTGCTTGATCTTGGGATTGCTAAAGATAGTCCACCACTACTTCACCACCAACGAACTGGCTGCTAGACCGCTCCTGGAATTACCCAAAAATCAGACACGCAAACCTTGCGTGTGTGTGTTGATCGACGCAAGCAAAGCCGAACACACCCCTTGGGTGTTGTTCGAGATCGACGAGAGGGGAGAGAGAGAGAGGTCGTCGAGAGGGAGAGGATGAGAGGCTAGGGTTTCTCTTTGATTCCCTTTTAGAATGCTTAATGATAAAATGAGCCTTATCTAGGTTTAAATACTTAAACCTTATTCAAGCCCAAGCCCGTTCAATTAAAGCCCATGACTTTAATTGAAGTTTCATTTCTCTCACTTTGACCCCCTGGACTTTACTAGTTAATTAATTAACTATTAATTAACTGATCCATTAAATATTAAACTTAATATTTAATTTCCCTTTAAATAATAAATGACTATTTATTATTTCTTTTCTTTCTAATAATTAATTCGACTGATTAATTATTTATTTATCTCTCTAATAATTAATCCATCTGATTAATTTTATTCCACACAGAATTATGGTAAACTCCAACTGTTCTATTTTGGGTGTGTAGCAGTGTGACCCTTTAGTCTCTTATAACATTGGATACAATGTACCCATTAATTATCTCTGCACATAATCCAACAACCATCACATCCAAATACCTTCAAGTGTGAGAGACTACCCTTTTTACCTTGCCATTCGTCTTCTGGAATCTTGAACCCAAATGGGATTAAGGGTCCACGATTTATCAGATACGCCGCTGCATTAACTGAATATGCCCACAACATCTTAGGTAACCCTGCATGTAACCTCATGCTCTTTGCCCGTTCATTCAGAGTTTTGTTCATTCTTTCAGCGACCTCATTTTGTTGAGGAGTTTCTGGCACTGTTTTGATCATTCTTATCCCATTATCTGCACAAAACTCAACAAACTCCTTGCTATTATATTCTCCTCCATAATCGGACTTTAAACATTTAACCTGCAGATTAGTTTCATTCTCAACGGCAACTTTCCATCTCTTAAAGGTAATAAAAGCATCAGATTTATTTTTGAGAAAATAAGCCCATACCTTTCTAGTAGAATTTTCAATGAAAGTGACATAGTACCATGATCCACCTATTGATGCAACTGATGTAGGCCCGTACACGTCAGTATGAATCGGCTCCAACTTCCCAACCTTGGGTGACTTTTCAGACTTCATGAAAGTAACACTTTTTTGTTTATCAAGAACACATGGCTCACAGAAACCAACTGCCACCTTTTTCAACCCTGGAATTCTGCCTTTTGATACCATCTCATTCATACATTTCTAACTCATATTCCCAAGTCTTTGGTGCCTAAATCTTTCATCAACAACTGCGTTCACGTCATTAGCCGATACCTCCGCCATGTATAAAGTCCCTCTTTTGTGACCACGGGCAATAACCATATTCCCTTTTACTACTTTCCACTAGTGATTCCCGAAAACCACGTGAAGTCCTTCATCATCCAACTGCCCAACTGAAATTAACTTCTTCTTGAGATCAGGAACATACCTCTACGTTTTTCAAAGTCCAATTTGTACCAAGGGAAGTACCGAGAACAACATCTCTAATACCCATATATCAAGTTTCTTGTCATCAGCTAGTCGAACCTAACTAGAATATGACCTGAAATTTCAAATCACTTTCTTGCATGGGGTGGCATGGAATGACGCATCTGAATCCATAATCCAGGATTCAACCGAGCACTCAACACTACTAAAGCATTACAGTCATCAGTTGCAACATTCACCTCTTTCAGTGCCTTCAAAGCTGTACACTGGTATTTGAAATGTCCATTCTACTTGCAATTCCAACAAGTAATATCATTCATGTCCTTTGACTGAATCCTCTTCCTCGATTTTGACATGTTTATTTTATGACCTTGACCCCTGTCAATCTTTCTACCCCTGCCATCAGCACTCATTAAAGAACTCGATGACTCCCCGGAGTTCCGCCTACAGATGTCTTCTCCGAGAATCAAATCCCGAATCACCTCAAAAGTCAGCTTAGTAGTACCATATGAACTACTAACTGTCGTGACCATGCCAGACCAATTCTCAGGTAAAGACGATAAAAGTGAAGGGTTTTGATCTGACCAAACCACCCAATGACACAAACTGGTCAAACCTGGGTTTGATTCTACTGGTTCAATCCTAAAAGTGGAACTTGATTGAACACAACCCTCTAAAACCAAAAAAGGGTTAGGATCTTAAAATCAAATGATCAACATAGCTTCTAAACTACAACAATCCATAGACAAGGTTATAAGAAAATATACCTGATCAATAACCAATGAGATTGCTAAAGTAAGTCCACCACTACTGCACCTCCTTGGAACTGGCTGCTAGACCGCTCCTGGATTACCAAAACTTCAACACTCGAGACCAGAGTGTGTGTGTATGCGTCGATCACCAATCGCAAACACCCTCGGGTGTTCTATTCCTTCGGTTTCGACTTGAACGACGAGAGAGAGAGAGAGAGTGTGACGTGAGAGAGAGAGAGAGCCGAGATCGAGAGAGAGTGTTGGTGTGGTGGCTAGGGTTATGTTCCTTAATCCCTTGTTGTCTTATGTTAATCCTTAAGGCTTAAGGATATATATATATATAAGGATTAAATGGACCTAAGCCCGTTTAATTAAAAACTCACTGGTTTTAATTAAACTTTCAACCTTCTCACTTTGACCCCCTGAACTTTACTAGTTAATTAATTAACTATTAGTTAACTGGTCCGTTAAATATTAAAACTTAATATTTAATTTCTCTTTTAAACTATTTATTATTTATTTCTTTTCTAATAATTAATACAAATTGATTAATTATTTATTTCTCTCTTTTCAATAATTAACACTACTGATTAATTATTTACTTTTTCTCTTTAATAATTAATCCAATCTGATTAATTATTTCCACACAGATTTATGGTGAAATCCAACTGTTCTGATTTGGGTGTGTAGCAGTGTGACCCTTTAGTCTCTTATAACATTGGATACAATATGCCAATTAATTATCTCTGCACATAATCCAACAGACTCCCACTTGTGCAAGATAAGTAATAGTTACTGCACATTGTTAGCCTAAGGAGGTCTCTAGCCAGACACTTAGGGTAACCAGGTTATAAGAACTCTTATACCCCAAAGTAACTTGTG
The DNA here is from genome assembly GCA_947179395.2 of Pulicaria dysenterica. Classification (NCBI taxonomy): domain Eukaryota; kingdom Viridiplantae; phylum Streptophyta; class Magnoliopsida; order Asterales; family Asteraceae; genus Pulicaria; species Pulicaria dysenterica. The sequence goes on from OX359293.1 coordinate 54,834,182, forward strand.
ATAAAACTTCATAGGCAACCTGCTTAGAAGTAACCTGTTATAAACTAACTGTTTATAAACTAAACTATCATAAACTCCTTGTTCATGAATTGGTACGTTTTTATATATACATACATGCATATATATAGGTTTGTTCCTTGCAGCGCGATATTTCAATTTTGAGCATAAGCATACTTGATTTCATACTTGAGACTCAAAAATTTGGTTCATGACATACTTGATTTCAAAACTGCGTGATAAACGACAAAGAACAAATCAGTTCGTTTGGGCACGGCCGTGCACTTACCAGTTTCTCTAATCAGTCAAGGGGCCCGGAAATATCTCTTCTAAAAAGAAGGTGCAATTACCATCTTGCGTATTTGCAGCTGGAAATACGGCTCCCACTGAATCTAGACATGCTCCTTATGACCACCCTGTTACGGCGTGGCGTTAAAACGCGCTAAGAAGACAACAGTTACCGCATCCCAAACCAGATACCTCAGGCTTAAGGATAACCTATGTGATAAATACTTTTGACACAAATCCACGAAGTATTTATCACAGTGGGTCAATCCAATATTCGTAACCCTAACGAATATCCGTCAATTTTGGTCCGCAAAACCTTTTGCAGCTATATTCGTCATACTTTCAAATCTACCCCAAAATTACGATGACTTTATATCCCTATCATAGTTCCCACCACGATAAGTAGTCACGGATAATGTTTTGAATAAACCTAGTTTATTCCTGGATGAATCAAAACATACAAAATTGTGAAGAATAATGAAACTAATTTCTACACCCTTCCATATTCCGCCCTGAAATAAAGGTGCATACTTTCTACCATTTCATTGACTCGATTCACGGTGTATATCTGAATTACTTATTATTTTACGTTGTAACTTATCACAGATTACAAGGAAAAATAATAAGATTATAAACCTAAAACTCAAGACTAGCACCCTGAAGTACTTCTTTCTTGGTTTTGCTAGAAATCGTTCTTTCAACCTAAGAACAATTCTAGACTTACTTATTTTATAAAATTTCTTAAACTTGGAGAAAACTGGAAATAACTCCTAAGTTTCTGATTTTATAAAACAACCTTCCTGTAATTGAAACTTTAATTACATTTGTAGACATACTGGATTTTATTATCCATTTGAAATGATAAAACTTTCTTACACCTACTTGTAAGAACCTCGAAATTAGATTCCCTATGTATACCAACACTAATCTAATGTCATTACTAAGAATGTTTAAGAACATCCTATTTCATCATTTCTAACGTTGACCAACCAACAATATTTAATTAAGCTGACTTGCTGAAACACTTTAGAATGTGTATAATTTTATTCAAGTCATAACTTGACTCAAAAACTTGCAATGATATCTTTATTGAGTACCTCTCAATAAGTCATGCATTCCTCGGATTAATCCTTCCTCAAGAACTTATTATTTTAGATAACTTCTAAAATCATCCGATATACTCTAAAGGTTCAATCTTGTATTTATCACACTGGTTAATAAAATGTTATTAACTATGATAAATACATTAGTCAGATGCTCCCACTATCTTTTATGAAAATGTGCATTATTTTAAAACATCCTTTTATTCCTTAGTCAATCCTTGACTATCATGCCTAAAACTTGTGTTCTAAACACATGTTTTAAAACTTAGTTTTTATAGGAAACTTGTTTTATGAAACCAAAAACTTGGATCTCTATATATCCATCTTTCTAATTACAGAAAGTGGTTTCATTAAACTTATCATAAGTGCAAAGCACTTGTGAATTTCTTTCCCTTAAAACATTTAGTATATAATTCCCTTGATATACTATCTTAAATGTTTTATTAAAAAACTATTTTTACTTAGAAATAATGACTATTATTTCCATTTGTTCAAGACTTTGAACATTCACTTTTTTCACAAAGAATTTAAACATTTGTTAAAATTAGAAAAACTATCTAATTTTATAAACAACACTTGTTTAGTATAGTGGAGCCAATATTTATGTAACTACAACAAATCATAGCATAGGATTATTATAAATCACCAATCAAGTCATGACTTGACTTATTGGTATTCTTTTAGTCCAAACTGGACTAATCCTGATCCATAAAATAAGAATACGTGCACGGATATAAACAGAATAATTAAAATTTCCATAAAACTAATCCAAAAGTTTCCAGAACAACCAAGATAAAATGTTCAAAATAAAGTTAAAGGAGTTTAATAAACTAGGAAATAGAAATTATTAATAATATCCGTAAGCTGCACGTGGGATCTCCTTATGCTGGGCCGCATCACTTTCCATCTACTCCTGCAATAAGCGATTGCAAGACATTAGAATACTCGTAAAAATGTTTACAAGTGGGAAGTGACAAAGAAGCTATTCACACGATACCTGAGGGGCCAGCCTTGCCACCTGCCTCGTGTCCCTTCGGGCAATCTCTTTTCCAGTGCCCGACCTCACCGCACTTGAAGCACCGATTCTCGGTTCTTGCTTTGTTCGGCTTCGGCTTCTTGCCCTTGTTGTCGTTATTAGCCCTAGGTGCATTCTGGCTGGGCTGGGCCTTGCCCTTTCCCTTTCCGTTGCTCCCCTTCCTCTTCTTATGTCCGCCATGTCCCACCATGAGAATGTCCTTGGACTTGGTCCCGATACTCTGCTCAGTAGTCTTGAGCATAGAGTGCAACTCAGCCACGGATTTCTCCATGTTTTTCATGTTGTAGTTGACTATAAAAGGCTTATAGTCATCTGACAACGAGTTGAGTATCGTATCCGTTGCTAGCTGCAATGGTACTGGGTGCCCAAGTCTCTCTAGGTGGTCCATGTAACCTTTCATTTTCATGACGTGGTTACTGACCGAGGTCCCCTTAGCCATCTTGTACGAGTTAAATGCCCTGGTGGCATCATAACGTTCTGTGCGAGCTTGCTCCTGGAACATGTCCCTCAGCTGTCGGATCATGTCATAGGCAGGAGTCTCCATCATGCTAGATTGCAACTCAGGACTCATAGTTGCAAGCATGAGGCAGCTAACATCCAAGGCGTCATTGGAGCGCTTCTGAAAAGCCTCCCTGACGTCTGCCCTAACATTGCTGGCAGGAGGATTTCCTAGAGGTTGTTCTAGGACATGCCACTTTCTATCGTGCCTAAGCACGATTCGGAGATTTCTCTCCCACGTGAGAAACTTTGGACCGACAAGCTTGTCCTTCTCAAGGATGGAGCGGAGAGAGAGATTGTTAGTACTAGTAATGTTTGTTGCCATCTACAAATTAAAAACTCGGTTTAATTAGTAATTACAGATAAACTTTCTAATCATATATCATCAAACCCATAAATAATATATATTAGACGTAGGACCCATATTTCACATACTTGACGCAAGGTTTGGGCACTTCCCGCCAAGTCATGCTATTTCTGGTAGGTAACACCCTGTACCAATCGTACCTAACTGATACGACTCCTAGATACTCGTAGAGCACTTAGACCCAGTCTAGTATGTTTAACTCTACTCTAGTGCTTTTTGGGTCGGGACTCCCGATTATCACCAAAATAGATCGCACCACCTAAGACTGTATGAATTCTTGCCGGGACTCCCGATTATCGCAGAATCTTTCATGCCCCTTCCCGCAATGGTTTGAACCCGGATGCCCAAGGTTTGGGCACTTCCGACACCCGAGTACCGTTTAACAGTAAGGGTGTACCATTAGGTGGGTAGCACACTGATCTAAGATTTTCTTAGGTTTTATAATTAAGTTTAAAACTTAATTTTCCAGTTTTTGAAAAACCATTTCAAAACTAACTGTTTTAAAAAAAATATACGATTTATATGTGTACCTAAACTAGGTGCACAAAACGGCCTTTATAAGTTCCAAACTTATAATTTTGACAAAACTTTAAATTTATAAAAATTTAACTAACACGACTAGCAACCTGTAGCCGTATTCTAGTTTGTCATATAACGTGGTTTTTCACTGTTTAATAACAACCTGTTATTAAATCCCTTTTTATTTAGCATCATATAAATGTCACATATCTATATGAAAAACAGTAAATAAAAGAACCACAACCATGCAGATAATAATAAGTATATAAAACTCTATAGTTTTGCCAACTAATCCTAAGGTCAAACCTAAGGATAAAATGACTTGGATTCGCCTTCTTGATGTGCTGCTCCCACTAGCCTTGACACCTCCCCGAAGTGTCTGTGCTTCGCGTAAAGAACGCCATTTACTTCATCACCTTCTTCGAGTCCATTTCGGTCGAGGGATTAAACTACTACTAATCTATTACAAATACAATATTGAATGGGGTTGTAAGTGGCACGCAGGCCTCCCCGAACCAGTGTAATATTACAAATATGAAAGGGATTGTAAATGGCACGCATGCCATCCCAAAACCAAAAGAAAAAAAAGAAAAGAAAAAACGAGTCCTAAGTCGGCAAAACTATAGTTATATGTATCACAACCACGCAATTATATATAAACACTATATATATAAAAGACAACCACGCAGTTATAATATATAAACAATAAACTGTGCTGTTAAGCACATAACCTGATTTGTTCAAACATTCTCATTTACCCTTTTGATTAATACCTATTAACCAAAAATGAGAATTATGATCTTCTAATTATATTTATTTGACCAAAGTAGTTTTTCAACAAAACTTTGAGAAAACTGACTTCATTCGAAAACTTGAATGAAATCTTATGTCGGGCTTTTACTATTTTCCAAACACTTAAAACCGACAACTTTTGGTCATTTAAAATATTATCTTATTTGTTTTCTCCATTTCGTTATATAAACTTTGTCCTTTTAGAATTTATACAAGAACGACTAAACTAGTCATAACAAATAAATATCTAAAATTATATATTTTAATTAAACTAATAAAAACATATAAAATTTGTTTATATAACATCTTATTAATTTTATAGCTAAAAATTAATAATCCTTTTGCATTAATCCGAGAAACTATTTGGACCAACAACTCCTGGACCAAAACCCCGTTAACCCGAAAATCCCACTGGGCCGAAACCCCGTTAGATCCGTGACCCACTCGGACCGGAGAACCCACTGGGCCGAAGCCCTGTTGGGCCGAGAACCTCCTTGGGCTGAGAACTCATTTGGGCCGAGGCCCAATAGGCAGCGCCGTTAAGTCCTTTTAGCGCCACTAAATCCCTTTTAGCGCCGCTAACGGTCACGGTGATGGTTTCGGTTCCCGTTTCCCGATTAACACATAAAATGTTTTAAATCCTTTTAACCAATTAAAACTAACTGTTTTAATATACTGATTAGAAACTGGATTTAATTCAAAAACCAAAAACTATTAATTATTAATTTTAACAAAACTTGTTTTATTAGTAACTAATCATCCTAAAACGAGATTTTTAACCCTGTTGAACAGAAGGTTCAAAAAACTGGTTAAGATCAAGTTTTAGATAAAAGGTTTATCCCTTTTAACCGTTTAAACACAAACCTGGTTTAAACCTAACTGGTCAAAATCAAACCTTTTATTAACTAGTTAAAAAACAAAAAACTTGTTTTTATCCCTTATGGTTTTTTTTTCCAAAAATTATGAGGAGAAGAAACAAGATGAAGAAGATCATTCAACTATCAAACAAACCAACTAATTAGATAAACTAGGTTAGACTGCTTAAATAAACTGTTTAATTTAAAATTTAATTCAAACTTATCCTTATCCAAAAATCATGATCCTTTTAACCATTCAAACTAATTGTTTGAATTTCCTGATTAATGGGATAAACCTGATAACAAAAACAAACTGTTTTGTTACCTACTTGATTTTCGAAAATCTCAAGAACAAGTAGAGAAATAAGAACAAAACCTTAATCTAAAAACCAGATAAAACTAGAAACTATGGATCATAAAGCCGAGACTCTGATACCACTGAAGGGTTTTGATCTGACCAAACCACCTAATGACACAAACTGGTCAAACCTGGGTTTGATTCTACTGGTTCAATCCTAAAAGCGGAACTTGATTGAACACAACCCTCTAAAACCCAAAAAGGGTTAGGATCTTAAAATCAAATGATCAACATAGCTTCTAAACTACAACAATCCATAGACAAGGTTATAAGAAAATATACCTGATCAATAACCAATGGGATTGCTAAAGTAAGTCCACCACTACTTCACCTCCTTGGAACTGGCTGCTAGACCGCTCCTGGATTACCAAAACTTCAACACTCGAAACCAGAGTGTGTGTGTATGCGTCGATCACCAATCGCAAACACCCTCGGGTGTTCTACTCCTTCGGTTTCGACTTGAACGACGAGAGAGAGAGAGAGAGAGAGAGAGAGAGAGAGAGAGAGAGAGAGAGAGAGAGAGAGAGAGAGAGAGTGCGACGTGAGAGAGAGAGCCGAGATCCAGAGAGAGTGTTGGTGTGGTGGCTAGGGTTATGTTCCTTAATCCCTTGTTGTCTTATGTTAATCCTTAAGGCTTAAGGATATATATAAGGATTAAATGGACCTAAGCCCGTTTTATTAAAAGCTCACTGGTTTTAATTAAACTTTCAACCTTCTCACTTTGACCCCCTGGACTTTACTAGTTAATTAATTAACTATTAGTTAACTGGTCTGTTAAATATTAAAACTTAATATTTAATTTCTTTTTTAAACTATTTATTATTTATTTCTTTTCTAATAATTAATACAAACTGGTTAATTATTTATTTATCTCTTTTCAATAATTAACACTACTGATTAATTATTTACTTTTTCTCTTTAATAATTAATCCAATCTGATTAATTATTTCCACACAGATTTATGGTGAAATCCAACTGTTCTGATTTGGGTGTGTAGCAGTGTGACCCTTTAGTCTCTTATAACATTGGATACAATATGCCCATTAATTATCTCTGCACATAACCCAACAAAAAGTAAAAGTGTATGTACCTCATCATATAAATTAAATGTCAACTGATACTAACCTCGAGAGTATCGAATTAAACTCGTTCACGTGATCAGTAACGCATGCCCCTTCCTTCATCTTCGTATTTACAAACTGTCAGATCAATAAAACCTTATTTGAGTAATCCAAACGTGATCCTTTCATTGACGATATTGTAGCGACAATCTTTGCCAATGATAACCTGACCACACCAAGAGCCTACCTATTTAACAACTCCCAATCTTCCTGCTTCATATCTGTTGGTTTTGTGTCCGATAACGGTAGATGTAACTTTTTTTATACAAATAATCCTCAATTTGTATCTTCCAGAAACCAAAATCGTGGCCGTCAAACTTGTCGATCTTGACGTTCCCGTCTTCTGCCATTGCTTCAACTGAGCCAAACAAACAGCCTGACTCTGATACCAGTTGTAAGGAAACACGGAATGGACCCAAACAATAACTACCACAAACATAAGCAAATAGCAAAACAAAAAACAAGAACACGATAATTTTACGTGGTTCACTTGATCAATTTTACGTGGTTCACTTGATCAATGTGATCAAGCTACGTCCACGGCCGAACTAGAGACTACTTTTTCTTATTATGAGTGAATGAAAGTTACAATTACATGTCATATATTTATAGGGGAATTCTAGGCTTACTTTCCTAATTAAAAAACAATCTCAGCCATAGATCTAGTTTAAGAAAAGGAAACGTGACATTGCATGCTTATCCAATTTGAAATCCAATTCAAATAAGGTTTCCTGGAAAAGACCACGACATGCACCTGCTTCTCGCCGTGCACCATACTCCACACTGAGCACCATTCTCCGCGGGGTGGAGCATCCACCCTTTTCTTTTCTCTCGGCCTTCAAACTCAACAAAAAATGCATATAAAATTGATTTTAAAATACACAAATGTTTTATCTTCATACAATTTTTAGAATACGTCAAATATCACAGATACATAAAAGTTTGATTTCCATGTTAATGAGCTTTAAAAAAACATACAATCTTCTAGTCCATAACTAAAAATACAAGCTTTCTTCGTCACTTCAATCTTCAAAAAATGATATTCAGTCTATAACTTTAAATTTTAAATAACAACTCGATAAGATAATGTAAAATGTAACAACGGTAAGTTTAAAACTAAAAGAGTAACCGTAAATTTTCTAAATTATTAGAGCACAAGGCCAAAACATTCTTCTTTCATTTCATCCAATTTCACTTTCAACATAGCTCTAAATAGCCAAAAAAAGAAAATTTGTATAATTTCAAGTATATGATAACTTGAAACATGTTAACAATAACAATATCACTTTACGGTTCTTCTAAACAACCAATCTCTATGTATATCAATACTACGAGTCTGCGACAACATGGATTGACAATGAACGTACTCTGGTATTGATAAAAAAAATCTACCATCAAGACTAAAACTCGATACAGATGAAATCACCGAGACAGAGACACAAATAACATCCCTCGCTAGTGTAGCAAGATCTAGATACAAATATTGTTGATATCTCTAGGGATGGCAATAAGACCCGAACCCGATGGGATACCCGAAACCCGAATTAAACGGGGCGGGGAGGGGCGGACATTATCGGGGATCGGGGCGGGGAACGGGGCATTAACGGGGATTTTTTCGGGTATCGGGGCAGTGACGGGGGATATCTTGCCCCTCCCCCGCTCCGCCCCGATTATATATTATAATTATACTTTTATATATTATATTATTTTTTATATTTATATTTATATTATTTAATGTGTATTAGTGTATGTAGTGGGTGCAAATTAAGGTTTTTATAAATCTCTTTAGTCTTTTACGTTTGGCATGTAAATATTTTGTATTTATATTTATATTTATATTTATATTTATATTATTAAATTTGTATTTTTGTATAAATTTCGGGTCAAAACGGGGAACGGGGCGGGGATCGAGGCAAGCTGTAGCCCCAATGGGACCCCCCGATAAGCTCCCCGACAGGAAACGGGGCGGGGACGAGGTAGAATTTCCTTATCGGGTTTGGGGACGGGGATTTTCTGCCCCGGCCCGAACCCGCCCTATTGCCATTCCTAGATATCTCCAAAACTCAAGAACGTTAGTTCGATTAAGTATTGATTATTTTAAATTTATCATTAAACTCACCACACTTGTATAGCTTAAATTTATTAGCAAAATAAATAAATAGATTTAATTGTACAAATAATATGTAACATCCAAATTCGTGGTCTAGTTGTATAAACTAAATATATTTAACTTTACATGTATATATAATTTTGTTAATTATATGGTTTTTGGTGATTTATCTGTATTTAAAATATTTTTTGATTAATAGTAAGTCTCTATGAGATGTACTAGATTTTTAGCTCATGGTACAAGCATTTTCAGTATACTTTGAATTTATGAAGTTAAGCAAATAGTGTTGGTTTGGAAGTATTATGTTTATTGTTTAAAGTTTGAATGATAAGATTTATATTAAAGTTTTAGTGGTCAAAATGAGAAATTATAAACCATAGTAGGAATTGTTAGTGTGATTTATGCCTACTTCTGGATCCTATGGAAAAATAGAAATGATTTAATTTTCTCGACAAAGGCAGAGGCTAAACTGGAGGTGGTATTTTCATAAGTGCAAGCGATAGTCATTTTTCTGAATTAAACAGAGATCAGAAGTTGTCTCTTTTAAATATAGGTGGTCTGATTGATGTATTTGTCCTTTAAAATGTATGTAATTTTCCATGGAGTGTATTGTACTTTGTTCCTTCTAACACCTTGCTAGTTTTTTATGAAATTTCTGTCTGTCGTTAAAAAAAATAAAAAAAATACCCTTTAATCCTTTTTGTTGACTTGTTGACTCAAATGTAAGTGTGGTAACATATGGAAGTCATGATTGAGAGTGTGGGAGATCTAAGTTGCTGCAATTTGGTTAAATTCAAGGTTTATTGTGATTGCATGTGGTGTATCCAGTGAACTTTTGGGGAATTGAAGTGTTTTGGCATCTTGGTTGCTTTAGGGTATTTGGTGCTTTAAGAGTGGCAATCAGATTTCACAAGTAAGTTTTCTAATCAAATAGTTTATTAAGTTTCTACTCAAATGTAGTTTATTTCAGTAGTATTTGATGATTATTGGGAGCCAAATGTTGAGTTATCTGAACTTGTATTGGAATTTAGTCATATGGGTTGAATAATGGATCAAGATACCTATTTCTTAGTTTGATTCTTATTTTGATAAGTATATGTTTTAAGATGTTGTAAGAGTCCCCAAGGACTCATATAAGGTTACATTTGACCTGGAAGTCAAATTGGTTAAGTTTTGTTTTAAGCTAAGAGTGTTTTGGTCAACACTTCACCATTTAAGCTTGGGCCAATAGATAAGCTTCAAGTTTTTTCACTTGATTCATACTTTAGAGGGTGACGTAGAGATGGGGACCAGTTAATCTTTTAGAAGTAGGTTGTTTTGAAGGAACATAGTCCCGAATCATATAACTAGATTTTAGGTAGATTCTGAAGTCTTCTTTAAAAAACTTCAAATTTCATATTCTGTAAAAATACTTAGAATAATCAGTTTTAGAATACTAAAATCTTGTATATTTTAATAAGATCGTTCCACTATTAAGTTGAAATGATTATATCACCATTACAAGCAAAATAGGATTGTAGAACTAATTGAGCAATGGTTAACGTAAATATAGTGGTGTTACCCAAATCTATTATTTTTAATTTTTATTTTATTTTTTATACATTTATTAAATATTTTTAAATACATCATACATAAAAAAACCACATATAATTTTTATTTATTTTTATTTTTGTCATTTTGGTAGGAAAGGAGTAATGATTTATTTTCAAAAGCCACTTTAAATATTACTCATTTTTTTAAGTGAAGTAGAGAAAGAAAAGCTCATAGGCCCATAATAATGTGCTCCTTCCCATTTTCATTCTTTCTTTTGTGAGGTGTGTCTGTTCTTTAGTGTAACAACCCCTTTCTTCTTCTCTTTCACCACGGCGGCCGCCGGTCGTCGGAAAATAAAATGGTGAAGAAGGATAAAGAACCTATCGAAAACCCTAATCTCAAAGACAAAAAAATGTTCATCGGAATCGTATGGAACTGTGCTCCTGAACTCAAACTTCTACTCTCTGCCCTCCTATTCCTCTGCTCTCTCATCACCCTTCTCCAATTCTTCCCCTCTTATCTCTCCTTTTCCGTTCAAGATCTCCGCCACTGCGCCGCCCTCCCACCGCCATCTTCCATCGTCCCACCGCCACCGGTTGAAATCCAACACTCACATATTAAGCTCCAGGATGATGTTCTTCAGGGAGGTATAATTAAGAGAAACTTCAACACTTACGGCGTCGCCGCTTACAATTATATACTTATGTCGGCTTACAGAGGCGGCCTGAACACCTTCGCCGTCATCGGTCTTTCTTCAAAACCCCTTCATGTTTTCTCAAAACCCACTTACGTTTGCCAGTGGGTTCCCGATAACGGTACCGGAAACGTCTCCGTTTCCGGTCAGAAAATCCTCCCTGACTGGGGTTACGGCCGTGTGTACACCGTCGTCGTCGTTAACTGCACATTTCCATCTCTGGTAGGTCACGACGGCGTTGGTGGACGGTTACTCCTCCACGCCTCCACTTCCGGTGGCGGCGACGCGAATTTCAACCTCACCGACACCATTGAAGCTTTGACGGAAAAACCAGGAAGCTTAAATCCTTTGCAGTTTACGGCGCCGCCTAAGTATGATTACTTATACTGTGGTTCGTCACTTTACGGTAACCTAAGCCCGCAACGGATCCGCGAATGGATTGCTTACCACGTGAAAATGTTCGGGGAGAAATCGCATTTCGTGATTCACGACGCCGGCGGTGTCCACCCGGAAGTAATGGAGGTTTTACAGCCATGGATTGAAAAGGGTTACGTGACAGTGCAAAATATACGGGAAGAAGAGAGATTTGATGGGTATTATCATAACCAGTTTCTGATTGTGAATGATTGTTTACATAGATACAGATTCATGGCGAAATGGATGTTCTTCTTCGATGTTGATGAATTCATATTCGTTCCTAAAAAATCCACCATTAAAACTGTTATGGATTCCTTATCAGAGTACACCCAATTCACCATTGAACAAAGGACCATGTCTAACAAGCTCTGTTACCTCGACGATCATGCCGGTAAAATCTACAGGTACGATTTCAATTTTACATCAGAGACTTTCAAATTAAAATACTAATTGATTCAAGAACTTGTTGACCATTGTCAAAATCGAATAACTGTTGGTCAAAGGACATGTGAAATCGAATAATTGGTTACCCAATTACAGAATTTGCGCTGTTGTGTTTGTAGATCTGAAACTGGAAATAGTTAATTGTTCAGTCAAGCTTTTTATGTGACTAGATGTAGGAGATGAAGTTGAATATGCCTGTAGGATATATTAGCTGTAAATTTGCCTTTTTGTTATAATAATTTACACCACCTTCTCTTCCACATTGGGCAATTGGGGTACCATCTCTTACTTAATTATGGCAATTATGTTTCTATGTTAAAAGGTGTTGGAGGTTATTAATGTGCATATTTAGTGAAAATGATCACTACAGCTAGGTGAATGTGATTAATAATGGATGCTGCTAGATACTGCTATAGCTGTATATAGCACCATCTAAGATATGCGTTTCTATACTTACAAACAATTTAAATAATGAGTGTTTTAGACTTTTAGTCATTTTATCATATAATCGATTAAGAGTTTGTGAGCAGCGGCGGACCTCTATATATTTTAGTGGTGGCACTGGCTAACAGTCAATTTTGTAGACGCAGTGGAAATTTCAACGTGTTTGAACCGTGCCATTGGTCAAATTTTGGGTGACTTTTTAGCTTCACCAAAATCTAATAAAAATTGGAATGTTTTTTTATCAAAAAATAATAAGAAATAGTTAAATCTTCGATTTATGTATTTAAAATATTTTAGTTTACCTTTACAATAATTACAATTTAAATAAAATGGTTTCATATGAATTGTGTTTTGTTTTAAAATTTGCCCTAGCGGAAAAACAATTGAAATATCGTTAATCTGACCCCATTAATTGGAAACCAAAAAAAACACGAAGGACATCCTCAATTTGAATTAAATTTATTTTTGTCATTATATGGTGTAATCAGTCAACTTAAATCCTGAGTCCGCCTCTGTTTGAGAGTGTGGAAACACTTATCATGCTTCTAACCGCATATATTATTATTCTTAAAAATAATATTAAAGTAAAAAATAATAATGTGTGCAAACCCATACTACCGACTTGATGATTATAGACCAGTAGTGACAAGATCACCGATTTCATGTGTATTGGATCCTTGGGGTTGGGGGTGGGGATGGGGAATATGACCGTTAGGTAGGTTGTTGTACGTTTCTGACTTGTTTTATTGAACCTTTTGCTTTCAATTATTTATGTTTTGACCCCTCGTTTTGATTATTATTACAAAATTAATATATTTCATGTCACGTATTAAATGTCTATTAAATAATTTTGGGCAGGAAATGGGGGATCGAGAAGTTGGTGTACCGCGACATGGTGACCGGAATAAGAAGGGACCGGAAATACGCGGTGCGGCCGCGTAATGTGTTTGCGACTGGAGTACACATGTCGGAAAACACAGTAGGAAAAACGACTCACAACACTGAAGGGAAGATAATGTATTACCATTACCATGGGACGATATCTGAGAGGAGGGAGCCATGTAGACAGCTTGTGAACACGACACAGATGAAGGTTGGTGGAACACCGTTTATGGTTGACAAGACGATGAGAGAGGTGGCGGGGGCGGTTAAGCGATTTGAGATGCGAATGATTGGATCTGCTCTGCTTAGAACCCGTCAATGACAATGGTGACGATGATGATGACGATGACTATGAGCATCTTTCATTTTCTGTATTTCTTATTTTATGTATAGAAAGATAGATGAACATTTTATTTTTGGTATTTAACTATATATATAAGTAAAATTTGTTTGTAATCTTTGGAGTAGATTACATGATTATCCCCATTGCACAAAAGTTTACCATTTCTCTAAATTGTTGTGATTATATTATTAAAACTTATCTTTGCTTTTCTCTTTTCTTAAAGAGCAATGTGCCCTTTTGATTATTAATAGTATTAATTAAATATGTCAGGTAATTATTATTCTTGAAACGAATCTGCTACCAGCTATCTCAGACTTGGTTTAAAAAAGCGCGTCTGAGGCGTTGTGATGATCTTGGTTATAAAAAGCACGTCTGAGACGTTGTGACGATCTCGTAGATGATGCGGTACGTTTTCAGTGAAGCGCTGTGAGTTGGGGAGCTATTTGTTTTTATGTAATTGACATATTCATTTAACCAAAAAAACTCCTAACAAATAAATGAATTATTATATAAAATAATAGAGTGTCAATAATATATGCACATTGCACTTACTCCCCCACCAAAAAGCATGGGGCAATTGGTCATTCTTGACTGGGCCCCACTACATTCAGCCATCACCACATGATACTCTAGTTTCCTGGCCATGTCCACCCTATTGTTTTAAAGAGATGATATATCCTCCTACTTTATCCTCCTACTCACATGATTAATACAAGTGTCAAAATCAATGGATGAGATGAAGAAAGAGAATTAGTGGAGTACACATGTCATGTTGTGGTGTGTAGGAGGATAAAATAGAAGGAAAAAATAGGAAGATTTATCATTTTTGATTGTTTTATTACTATTAGAGTATTAGTTTTCATTTTCAATATTTGTTATTATCATTATTTGCAAATTTTCTTTCCTTTTCCTTCCTTTTAACATAGAAAAAATAGTTATATTAATAGACTACAAACCTTATTTATGTTATAGACTTCATAAGGGAGTTGTTAAGGTACTTTCTGGTTTCATACATTATATTATAGAAGCTAATTCAGATTGTGTTTCAAAATGGTGGGGTTTGGATAAAAGGAGTTATGTTGAAGTTAAATAACTAGTAAGATGTGATTGATTATGTTTTTTATCCTTTGGATTTTGTGGGTATAGTTTGGCAAGCTTGTTGTGGGATTGCTATGTATGTTTGGTTACTTAGTGGTATCGCGATGGTTCAGAAATAGATTGATTTTTAAAAAAATATGAAGTTATCGTTTGAGAAGTTGTTATTAGAAATTCATGTCAAGCCGTACATGGATTTTAAATAGATCAAAGACGGGGAGATTGTGTTGGGATCTTTGGGTTCTAAAACCTGTTCGGACGACTATCAATTTGTCTAAGATGCTAGCTGAAATTCGATATGTATATATTCTTGTTTTATTTCCTATGCTTGAGGTTAGGGTGTAGTTGAGTTTTTCTTTATATTGGTCTATTATTGTTGATTTTCTTTCTGTATCTTGCCGAGAGGTTGGATGTTGTATGGTTATGTTTGTTGGTTAATTCATAAAAAAATTGTCTTTTCAAAAGAAAAATATATTATAGTCATACTCATTACTATATGTAACATAACTATAAACATATCAATTTACTCTGTTTACTAGTTAAGAACGTAAAAACTCTTGTATTTACCGAAAGGCTATTGGTCTAGCAATATAAAGAGAAATTAAATGATTAAGATTCTTTTATGTTGTAGTCAAACATAATATATCTTATTATTTTAAAATATAGGAGTAGGTCCCTTATTTTAAGTAAAAAATGAGTCCTTTTGTGGGTCATACTTTTCGCTAGAGAACATGATTGATCATGTTTGACCAACATAAGAATATCTTAACCCATGATTAAAATGTTCCTCTATCTATGAGGTTGAGTATTCAATATTAGAGAAATGATATATATTAGGGTTTAGTATAGTTGGGCTTAGGCTCATTAGGGTTTCATATTAGAGTTTATCCATACGGCCCTACCCATGTACTCTACAAATAGTCTTCATTGTAATACATTATACCTACGGGGTATTTATTATTCTTCATGATCAGAGCTTTAAGGTTCTGGTCATATCCTCACCTCTCCCTTCCGCCGCCTCTCGACCGCCGTTGCCGCCACCGTACATCGGTTGGCCGCCGCCGCCTCCCCTCTCCCCGTCGTCCCCCTTGTGTGACGACTTCTTTCTTTCCCTTACCCTCTCGTCCTAACCCCGTGGACGCATAGTACATAAATTCCTTTCTCCTCTGCCGCCGCCACGCCTCCTGCCGCTGCCGCCGTAGTCATAGCTCGTAGCTCCTACTGCCGCCACACCTCTTGCCGCCGCCGCCGCCACACCTCATCTTCCGCCGCCGTTGCACCTCAGGCCGTAGCTACCGCTCTCCCTCATGCCGCTGCGCTTCCTGTAGCAACCGCGCCTCTTCTCGAAGCCGCGCCTCCTGCCACTGCCGCTCTTCCTCTTGCAGCCGCGCGTCTTGCCGCAACCGCGCGTCCTCTCGCAGCCGTGTCTCTTGCCACCTTTTATATTATGTATTTAATTTTCTTTATTTCTTTTATTGTATTTTTTGCTCTAGTTAGCTTCCAATCTCCTACTGCTCTCACTGTGTGGGAGTATTAGAGAAATGATATGTATTAGGGTTTAGCATAGTTGGACTTAGGCTCTTTAGGATTTCATATTAGGGTTTATCCCTACCCTTGTACTTTATAAATAATATTCATTGTAATCCATTATATTTACGAGGTTTCATTATTCT
Source organism: Pulicaria dysenterica (assembly GCA_947179395.2). Classification (NCBI taxonomy): domain Eukaryota; kingdom Viridiplantae; phylum Streptophyta; class Magnoliopsida; order Asterales; family Asteraceae; genus Pulicaria; species Pulicaria dysenterica. Next base: position 54,850,753 of record OX359293.1, read on the forward strand.
TCATTCAAGTCTTTTCGTGAACAATAAATTAGATAGATGTATATGTTTGCCCTTCAAAAATAATATTTTATACTTATAGTCTTATAATTAAGTGCAAGAATAATTTTTTCTTTTTCTTCTATATTTTATTTCTTCTATATTTTATTTCTTTTATGTTTTATTTTATCTTTCCCTCATCAATATAAGATAGTAGGGGAAGGTAGAACCTTTCTAAATGAATGGAGATTATGGAGTCATGTCATGTATTAAAGATGTATATGATTCTGAATTATATTAAAATAAAAAGGATTATAATTAATAGCTTATATTATTACATGATATGACAATTACATTATAAAATGATCATATTGTTCACTAAAGAGAGTGGGTAAAACTTTGTGATGTAAGTAAGATTTTGGGAAAACTGCTAAAGTGAATTAAAAGTGATGTACGAAGAAGATTTTGCTTGAAATAGACATTAGTGACGATGATTTTCCATGAATAAAATTCGTGAATATTTATTGTTTTTTTAAACTAGGATACACATTTCCTAGTTCTGTTAATATTAATTAAAATCATTAAAATAAAGGTTATCTTTTCAAAATGTATCAAACTGTACTCCGATTGTTATTGTGTGTATTCACTTTTTTTAAATGTTATTATGCGTATTAAACTTTGAATTTGTTGCTATTATAGTATTTTGATTATGTAAAAAAGCAAAAAATGTATAAATTTGGTGCATACAATAGAAAATTTAATACACACAATAACATATTTTTTTTAAAGTTTAATACACACAATGACTATTTTGAAAGACGTATACACACAACAACAATTTTGCTATAGTTTGATATATTTTAGAGAAGTAAACCCTTATAATAATTCATAATTTTACAATAATGTATAATACTTTAAAAGATGATAAATATATTACTAACATTAAAGTAACAGAAATGCTTAATCTAAAATAAATTAGAGGTTAAAAAATTATATTAAGAAATTTTTTTGATCTTGTAATGTTACTAACGAGTGAACGTATCCCGCGCTTCGCGGCGGGATAAATTACTACTTTGTCTGCTTTGAATTTTTTATATTTAAATAATAATTAATAAGGTCTCAAAATTTTAAATGCAACTTCCATCGCTAATGTTAATATTAAGAACTATCATGCTAATTCTTAATTCATTATATAATATATAAGGTTACGTATAAAACAAAATTTGGAGTAAAACGATGCTTTTAAAAAATCCAATTCTACAATAATTATATTATATGAAATAAGGTATTTTTTTATTTTATTAAAAAATAAAAAATTAGTAAAGTAATAATTTTATTTTAGTTTCTTTAATTGAAATGATAAAATGAGAAGAAAGTAAAGTAGATATTAAGAAGAAAAAAGAAAAGAAAAGAAAAAGTAATTAAAAAGTAAGATATGTAGCTACGATAAAAAACTAAAAGAATAATGAAAGTGAAAAATAAAATAAATATAATTATAAATGAAAAGGTTATTAAAATAAAGAAAGGGAAAGCAAAAAAACCAATAAAAATGTTGTTGCCATGGTTTGAACCCCTCATCTTATGGATATATGTGGGGGCTTTACCAACTTAGCTAGAGTAACATTTGATAAATACCTTGCAAACAGAGTATATATTATATATCAGCGTAATTTAGTAGAACCCTTGAATGAACAGTACTAATGGCGTATTATAAGCCTTCTCTATTGTATATATATAATACTAAAGTAAATAATTAAATAAAAAAGAATAAGAAGTTAATCTAAAACCCTAATTGATGTTGTAATCCTACTATCATATCTTTGGTGTAAAATAATTTGATCTTGTAATGTTTACTAGCATCTTGCTAATATTTTAGTAATAATAAAGCTCTTATGATGTTGTTCAAGAAAAAGCAAAGAAATTAAAAAATTTCTTACACTTTTAGGGGTATGTTTAGTAACGGGTTTATGAGGTATTATAAGGACTTGAGATTTTAGTTCTAATTATCTCCAACCCTCAAGCCTGTTCGATTGTTACAATCTTGAGGAATTATTAAAAATATAATTTCTCACAATCTCCAAAATAAAAGTCTTTCCAAGTTGCTTATGTTTTGAGCATGAAATTATCAATTAATCAGCCTCAACCTCAACTTCAGCTCCCGCTAATTTCACCAAACATACCGTAGGTTTTCTAAGTTTAACAGTGCATTTGATCTTGATTCATAAAAAATGTATAATTTTCATATATGTTTAATTCAACTATACAATTTATTATTCTCAATCTGTAACATATCGATTATAATGTTATTATTGTAGGGTATAAAAACATATAATAATCATACGCAGCGGAATAAAATCAAAACCCCCTCCAGTTATCTCATCTAACTCGTACAGGAAACTAAACAAGAAGTAGAGGATAAAAGTTATACCTTTTAGTAACAATCTTGAAACCTTATTCCAGAAAGCTAAAGGTAGAACACCGCTACTGCACCACCACGAACAGGCTGCTAGACCACCACAGGATATCACTAAAATGATCACGCAAAAACCTATGCGTGTGTGTGTTCGACGAGGCCGAGAACCCCCTTGGGGTGCCTTCGAGTTCGACGCAGAGGAAGAGAGGGAAAGAGGCTAGGGTTTCTTGTTGCAATTAGTAATCTCTTATGTAATTCCAAGACTTAAAAGGTTATTTATATTATAAACCTTATTAAGGCCCAAGCCCGTTTAATTAAAACCCATCTTTAGTTAAACTATTACTTAATTACAGAAAACACTCTTTGATCTTTCTAATTAATTAATAACTTTAAACTAAATATTAATTTCTCCTTTAAAATAATAAATAACTATTATTATTTTTCCCTTTAATAATTAGTTAACTAATTAATTATTCCACACACATAACTTGGTAAATTCCAAATGGTTCTAATTGGGTGTGTAGTAGTGTGATCCTTTAGTGTCTTATAGCATTGGACATGATGTCACGTGTTATCTATCTCTACACATAATCTAACAATTATATACGAGAAACTGACATCTAAGCTTGTAACCAGCGTTATTTGGTGTTGTGCCCCCTCCCAAGAGGTTATGGATCAAGTCCCGGTGTGAACAGTTATGTAGATTTAGGAGTGGGTTTATAGTGTGTGTGTTTGCTGTTAAAAAATATGCAGATGTTCATCTTATTACATCTCATTTTTGATATGATATAAGGGAATTTAAAAAAAAAACTCAAATTTTATAATGAAAATTTATAAATCCTATTATTAAATCCTTCTACTCATCAAATTAATAACGTTTGATCTCTAGAAAAGCTGTTATCAATCAACCATTAAAAAAATTTGTCATAAAAAGGGCTTACTGTACTGTTAGGAGTTAAACTCAGACAAAGAATGTATAAACGGAATACCAAAACCATATGATGTTTTGTTGGGAATATCTAATATAGAAAGCACTTTACCTCACCCTCTAAAACTAAATCATTTTATTTTTGTTTGAAAAGGTGGACTTATATTATAAACATCAAATTTACAGAAACTTACACCCCATTACACAAGTCGTATATGGGGAGAAAAACGTAATTCACTACACTGTTAAAACTCTAAATGCTACATACGCATACAATAAACATTTATCGTTTTAACAGCTTACCAAAATCCTGCTTCGACCAAGAATAAAAACTACCCCAAATTACCTATTATCTTTGTAGACGTTAGCCATCTATCCCACGTTAGACCGAAGTGTGTTTACCCCGTGATTTTAACCAATGATACCCCAAGATCTTGACTTCAAAAGGTATGTCTCTACCGCGATTATAGCTTCTGAATATGAGATCGTTTCTGTATTTCCAAATGCAATACGCCGTCACCCGCTTCCCAAGTTTCCAAATGCCATCTTGGCATTTGACCAGTTGCCACATCCTTCAAAGTTGCAAAGGAGACTGCCCCGGTAAATGTAATACCCCACCATTCATGAATTGCCAACCAAACTTTCCTCGCTTTCTCACAAGTAAAGATTGCATGATTAGTTGATTCAATCTGATTTTCGCATCGAGGACACAACACCGAAGGGACATCGATTCCTTTTTCCGCTAACTTTAATCGTACCGGAATTCGTCTCGAATCCAGCCGCCAAGCGAAGATAAGAACTTTCTTTGGTATAATTTTGGACCAGAAAGTTCAATTGTAATATGCTGATTCTGAGCAACCTGTCTTCCATCGAAAACTCCCGCGCTGTCTTGACTGAGTATACTTCATCCATATTGCCATGCCACAATCAAACATCCTGTTTATTTCTGGAAATGGATATCGAGTTGAGCATTGTGGATAGAAGCCTTAGCTCTTCTGCCGCTCTAGCTACCAAATAGATGTTGTTCCCCACTTTCCATGACCAGCAGTCGTTCACCCATGTTTCTGATCATCATATTATCGTCTCCAATTCTTTTATACAACCTTGGATACGAATCTGCAAAACACACAGGACCAGCCCAATTGTCTTTCCAGAAAAATGTATTGTTTCCATTTTCCACCACCACCTTTTGTAGTGATTTAATGTTTAAGCCCCTAGTTGAAAGTTCCTTCCCAGTTTTGCTATGTCACCCCATAACCCGTAACCCTTGAAAGTAAAATTATCATCTAAAACCCCCTTTTTCACGTATAAACTTTTTATTATCTTTACCCACAAAGCATCCGGTTCGTTACGGAATCTAAATCACCACTTTAGTAAAAGACTTATGTTAAAAGTGTTTAGATTACCGATACTCAGCCACCCAAATTCCCGAGATTGAACCACAAAGTGTTTACATTTAATTATAAAACTAAATCATTATATAAATATAATGGTTTAACAAAATTTTTTGTTTTTGACTAAAGATGACTGGTCATGTTTACTCATAGATATATGAGTAGGTCTCAAATATTATATATATATATATATATATATATATATATATATATATATATATATATATATATATATGAAAAAGTTCAAACAAGAACTGTTTTTCGTACGAGAACTGCGAGAACCAATCTGAGCCGTCCAATTCCCCCTCCTTTAATGTCATTGCTCACCCATGAATTACTCACATGCACCCTGCCACACTTGATCCCCTTCACACTCTCCATCCATGAACTTCCCATATTCAAGGAACGGCTGAGATTGGTTATCGCAGTTCTCGTACAAAAAACAGTTCTCGTTTGAACTTTCCCCTATATATAGGACGACTTAGATTGGTTCTCGCGGTTATCGCGCTAACAACGGTTCTCGCATGAACTTTTGTCTATATATATATATATATATATATATATATATATATATATATATATATATATATATATATATATATATATATATATATATATATATATATATATATATATAGACAAAAGTTCATGCGAGAACCGTTGTTAGCGCGAGAACCGCGAGAACCAATCTAAGCCGTCCAATTCTCCCTCCTTCAATGTCATTGCCCACCCATGAATTCCTCACATGCACCCTGCCACACCCTATCCCTCCACGCTCTCCATCCATGATACTTCCCATATCCAAGGAACGGCTGAGATTGGTTCTCGCGGTTCTCGCACTAACAACGGTTCTCGCATGAACCCTCCCCTATATATATATATATATATATAAACAAATATTTAGCTGAGAATAAAAAACTTAATTATAAACCTTCATTTAATTTGATCGGATTATGTATATTTAATCATTTATTTTATTTATTATCCATTCATGAAACGACCATAAATTACGACAGATAAATTAGTGCGATCTATCTCCCTATTCTGACTTAAATATTTATTCGATCTCCTATATGATTGTATTTTGATAGTTTATCCTCGACGAAAGCATCTTTCATTTTAACTACCGATGACCTCCCTTAAAAAGGTTCGTGGTAGGGTACAGCTATTTTCTGGTCACTAAAACGTTTTATATTATATTCTTAATTTATAAATGGGTGATTGCATTATTTGCATAACATTTCACATTATATTCCCAACTTCTCGAAACAACATAATAATTAAAAAAGAAATAAAATTGAAAGAATAACATCCAACCTACTGACGAAGTTACCAATCGCATAGATATTTGTTGTATTATATTCAGTGAGTAGTTGTTTATTACCATGACAAAATTAAAAATTTTGTGATCAAGTGGTTACATCTTCTTATAAATGACTAGCCTACCCCCACCCATTAATTCTACTTTTACAGGACAGCTTTAGTAATTATATTCACAATATAATATCTAACATGTTACAATAACATTAAAAAAGTCTATTATATTTTGATACAATCGGTCCATATACAAACACACATAAGCTCACATCCGCGCCAAGTTGTAGTGAAAAATATTTTGCATCTAACATTTTTGTTCACCAACATCTCAACCTTAGGTGGGTATATAGAGGGAACATGGTTGCTTTCAGCAACATTTTTAACTCTTTACCATACATTGGATTAAATTCTTTGGAAAATTTGAAAAAAAAAATTCAATACAATCTATCTATATATAAAATACATGTAAAATTTCTAAAAATAACTAAAATTGAGATCAACCAATCATAATCTCCAATTTTAAAATAATTTAATTTCAAAAACAATTTTAGAATTATTAATGTCGATCCATTTCAATTAGAAATCAATTAGGAGGGGTTATATGAAAATTGTGAGGGGTTTTATAAGAAAATGTGAGGGGCTTTATAAAAATTGTATATTAATGAAATCAATTATAGGTTGTTTATAAATTATGTTTAGTAACTTTTGATATATGTTGTTTCGAGAAAAAATAATTATATATTTACGACCGTCTCATTTTTATCTACGTTTTGGTATAAATTTTATTGTAATATGACACTATTTTTAATATTAGTATATTCATAATTTTTTGTCATACATTAATAGTAGTGGGTAGGTAATTTATAATTTAGCTGAGTGGGTTTTTTTTCTTTTTTGATTATGATGATAAGTTGAGTGGTCAACTTGAATATGTTATTCAAAGTGTTTAGTTATTGATTTTAAAACATTTTCAATCTTATTAGAAAGATGTATGAAACTTTTTATATAATATGGTTTAAAATAAATTGTATTATTAAAAGATGATATTTTATAAATTTAAAAATATAAATTCAGAGATATAAAGATAGATGTTTTTAACGGTCTTGAAACTATATTATGTTACTTAGAAATCTAGACCAGTTTAAGGGTTTATGCAATGGAAAAAGTCTACTAATTGTCGACTTGGCGCACATGTTATTGAGGTCAAAATCATTTATTGAAAGAACATTGGTAAAATTACATATATTCCTTGAATGAAGATTATTCTATCAGATACAAAACTTCGGGTTAAGTTTCAAAGAAGACAATTTCCTCTGATGTTGTATTTTGTTGTGACGATTAACAAAAGTCAATGACAGTCACTTTCAGAAGTTGGTTTATTTCTCACGAAACCTGTGTTTACACATGTCAATTGTATGTTGTCGTTTCACGTTTTAGAAGTAAAAAAAAAAAAGATTAAAGTCTTGATTTGTGACAAGAGTGGTAATGTTACAAACAAAACAACAAATGTAGTCTATAAAGAAGTTATTAAAAAAAAAAGTAGTTATTTTTTTTGTTACAAATTCAGACATGTAAGCTTTCGATGATATTTTATTTGTTGCATTATTTTCATTTAAAAATTTTAATATCTCAGATACACGTCTGAAATACCCGTGCGTGCACGGGTCAATCAGCTAGTTTCTCATAAAAAGCAACAGCCAAAATATGTGTTTAGATGAATAGAAATTGAGTAATTTGGATCCTATATTATAATTTATTCATAGTGTGTAGAACTTCTTTATTCATCATATTTGATTAGTGAAATCCGTCTTCAATAAAATGTTGGTATGTTTTACTAATGCATTTTCATTTTCTTGTAATATTTTCGTAAACAAATAGTGTCACGTAAAGTTCCTAATGCGAGAATCTCTATCTTAGACGAAAAATACAGGAGTAAGGAATTATTTGACACTGAACTTTAGTAGTTAATATCTCGTGCAAAACTATGCCGAAAGGATAAGTTGTTGTTTAACAATAGAAAGGAAGTGGAAGTGGTACCTAGTATTGTGTCAAATGTGGTGGTAGAGATATCCGTTGCTGGTAGATGCTTTCAGGTGATAGATGAGGGTAGGGGTGTTTTTCGGGTATACCCGTCGGGTTTCGGGTAATTCGGGTCGGGTAATTCGGGTATTTTGGTGTAGATATATTAACCGATAACCGAACCGTTCTACATTACGGGTATCGGGTTTGGTTAGAATTTGGGTACGGGTTGGGTCGGTTATTTTCGGGTATACCCGTTTTTGTGACTTTTTTTTTGTTACATTTTTTTTGGCCAAGTATCTAAATGGTCTTTTTTTATAGCATTTTTTATTACACTTTTAGGCCAAACATTCATAGTAATAAACAAGTTTCAAAGCAAAATTTACAAGTTATCATAACAAACAAACATTACCTAATCAAGATTTGGATCTAGTTTCCCTCAAAACTATAATAAAACCGAGTTAAACTTTATAAAAATAACAATGTATTTAAGTTTAAAATGACAAAAGAATTTTACCTAAGTATATATCATCTTTATCTACTTCACAAAGAATATGAATGTATCAACTTCAACATGTTATAGTACTAAAACATAATCCATGTATTGTATCCCAATCTCAGGGGCAAATGATATTTTGAACCATCTTAGAAGATATACGAAATTACACATACGTACATTGAGTGAAATGAATAAAACATAATCAATTAAAAAACAAATAAAAAAAATAGTTTCCTTAATAAAATAAAGCATCAATTTGATCATTTTCAATCAAAATTAATACATCTTTAAAAAAAAAAAAAAAAAAAAAAACTAAAACGGGTATTTCGGGTATACCCGAATTTTAGATAACCAACCCGCTAACCGAACCGAATTCATAACGGGTAAACCGAATACCCGAATCTAGCTACCCGAAACCCGAAATAACCAACCCGAATTAACCCAAACCCGAAATTACGGGTCGGTTTATTCGGGTAACGGTTATTTTCGACACCCCTAGATGAGGGTACAAACCAAGCTTATTTCAAGTATTTTAGACCCGGGACTTCCTAAAATAGTAAATTATATAAAATATTAAGTAATAAACTTACCATTGTATGTACTTAATTGTAATAATAAAAGAAATAAACAATTGACATGCAAATACCAATTAACATGCAAATATCAATTAATCAATTAAAGACCAAGTAAAACTAATAAAAGGTGATTACAATTTTTTAATCAAACTAGCAGCGTACCCGCACAATGCTGCGGTGCCAAATAGTTTTTTTTTCAACATGACGCTTTCAAGAATGTAATGATATGTTATTCGCGCAATTCAATGTCACAAAAAAAGTTTTCTACAACATGTGTTTTTTTTCAAATTTTCTTTTATTTACATCTAACTATTTTATTAATTTTAAAAATAAATTCAAAAGACATTAAAATAAAAATATAAATACATTGATGAAATAAAGAGAGAAATTAATAAGATTTGGAAAATTATATGGATGTGGGTGGATAATTGTGTTAGTGTAAGAGATTGTATATTAAATGAATAAAAAGTCAAAAGTAAATTATAAGAGAGAGAATGAAGTGGTTAAAAATTGAGTGAATGAGATTCATTTAGATAGAACTAGCTTCGTACATGTGCAATGATGCGCCATCGAATAGTTTTTATTTTGAAACATGTCACTTTCCTGAATGAGTAATGATATATTACTCGCGAATGTCACAAACAAGTTTTCTTTGGCAACATGTCCAGTTTTTTCAAAATTTCTTTTATTTACATCAACTATTTTATTAAATTTAAAAATAAATTCATATACACATTAAAATAAGTAAAAAATATTTATATTCATGAAATAAGAATAGATAGGTCAATAATATTTTTGAAACTGTGTTGATATAGGTGAATAATTGTGTTGATATAGGTGGATAATTGTGTTTGTGTGAAAGTATATTCTAAATAAATAAAAAATTAAAGTAGATTAAGAGAGTGTGAAATGGTTAAATATTGAGTGGATGAGATTAGTTTAAATATAATGAAAGGTTAAGATGTTGTTTTAATTGAATTTTAAGAAGTCTTAAAATTCAAGAAGAGAGAGAGTGTTAAATTGTTTATACAGTAGTAGATCAAGATTTTGTCTTGATTGAATTTTAAGAACTCTTAAAATTAAAGCGGGGAGAGAATGTTAAATGGTTTATATATATATATATATATATATATATATATATATATATATATATATAGGGTATGGTTAAACAAAGAACCTCCCTTAAACATAGAACCTAAAGAACCCACCTGGTGATGACACGTGTCACATTTTTTAGGGGAAAAAATGAAAAATTGAAAAAAAGAAATATATATGTTCTTCCTTCAGCTTCCAGCGACCTGTCATTTTAAAAAAAAACCCCCAATTTACTTTAAATGATCATAACTCGTTCGTTTTTAACAATTTTAACAAAAAAATTATACCGTTAGATTCAGTTTTTCGTCATCTTCTAAACAAGACCGGGCTTGATATATTTTAAAACTTTTTTTTTCAAAATGCAAAATTTGCATTTAGAGTTGTGTTCATATTAAATACAAAATGCAAAAATCATGAAGAATGCAGAAATGCAAAAAAATGAAGAATGCAAAATGCAAAAAACATGCAGAATGAATAATGTAGAAAGCAAAAAACATGCAGAATGCAAAAAACATGCAGAATGGAGAATGCATAAAATATGCAGAATGCAGAACGTAAATCCGTATAAACATGCAAAATGCAAAAAACGAAAAACGCAAAATAGAAACATGCAGAATGCAAAAAACCGTAGAACATATGCTGGCAAAATGCAAAATCTGTACACAGAAACACTACATTCTGCCAAAATGCAAAATCTGTACACAGAAACACTACATGATACCAAAATGCAAAATCTGTACACAGAAAACACTACAGCTGCTGCCAAAATGCAAAAAAAAAAAATCATTTTTAAAAATTGTTTAGAAAAGTATGGGAAGAGTGATCTTGTTTGAAAGATGATTAAAAACTAAAAGAATGGTATAATTTTTTTAATTCACAAAACTTAAAAAGTTATGGCAATTTAAAGTTTTTGGTGGTTTTTTTTTAATTCGTGGGTTTGGGGGTGGGGGAGAATTACATTTTTGCCCTATTCTTCCTAAATTAATACATAATAATTACAGTTTTGTCATCGATCAATCTCATCTATTGATTTTGATGATCCAAAGGTCCAAATTGATTCTTTAGGTTCTTTGTTTAACACATAGTTCTTTATTGATCAAATTTATATATATATATATATATATATATATATATATATATATATATATATATATAGACATAGATACTTACCATCTAAGCAAACTAATATGCAAATGTCTATTAGTTACCAGATACCAATTAACCAATTGACCAACTAAGTAATTAATATGCACATACCAATTAAACAATTATACCAAGCAAGCTAGTAAACAAACTAATATGTAAATACCAATTAGTTACCGCATAATCAGTTGACCAAATAAAACAAACAAAAAGAAAGGGGTTTAATTACTAAAATCTAAACATTGAATAAAAATTAAACTAGAAATCAATGAACAAAGGTTAAAGAAAAGTTTAGATGTATTTGAGAAATTAGAAGCATTATAAATCTTAAACATGTCTTAGATAAGTTGAATTTCTTAATTCCACTTTTCCCAAAAGCCTAAGATTTCGTTTTTAAGGATTAAAGATTGTAGTTGCCAAACTTGTTTCTTCTTCCCAAACTATATGACTTCGTCCCAAAGGGTCAAACGGTTTTGTGTGTTGCTTCAAAAACTAGCAATCGTTTTTATGATGAATTGTTGATTTCTTGTTTTTCTTCCTAAACGGACACTATTAGAAAATCATTTCCTACCGACCAAATTTGGTAAGAAATTGTTAACGAATTTTCAAAAGATTTGAGTCAAGGAAAATTTCCAGCTGTTCCATGAATTTGGTGGAAACTCTTTGGAAAATGATTTTCTCAAGAAGCATTTATCCATGTCAATTTTAAAAAAAATATGAGGGAAACAGCTTTTTTCTTACGGATTCGATCTTAGAGTGTTAAATCATGTGTGTGTGGGTGTATATATATATATATATATATATATATATATATATATATATATATATATATATATATATATATATATATATATATAAATAATAGGCCCTGGATGTCATTCTTTCACACGCCCTTTAAGACAACCCCGATAACAACGTTTGTTTTAATGGTATTCATGCTTGTTTATGATGGTTATGTTGACTATACAACATTTTCATCTGATTTTTAAATGTTATAGTGTGTTAGTGTTTGTTGTTTGATATATTTTACATCTTCATTCATGAAACTATCACATATACAATAGTTTTATAATCTTTCTATGTGTTTAAATATAAATCTTAAGTTAAAATATTGATTTATTTTACTACTATAATTGTCGTTTTCATGTTTTATTTCGTAATATTCTGTAAAGTTGCATAAAAGAAATGTAAGAAATACGAATTAAACTATGAATTTCTTATATATGTATTTTTAGAAAAGAAAAAGTATCCACGAGGTAAAATTTAAAAGTAGAACATGCTTAATGAGATCTAATTTTGCTACAAAATAAAAAGTAAAACTAAATAAAGTTTATTTGTTTATTTAATAAACAAAAACAAAAAACAAAAAAACAAAAAGCCATTGATGAGGCAATCTTCATTTTGAAGCAACCTTCACCGGTTTTTAGGATAATTGTTCTTTACATTTACGAAAAATGAGACCACATATAATTATATTCTTGCCTGTTTTTTTAAAAAAAAATTTGTTTCTTATTCTCTGCTTTTGGGTTCATATTCCTTTTTTCTCATTAACATTTTTACAAAATATATACAAGGGTTAATAATGGAAAAAACCTTAAACTTTGCTTTACTTTTTTATTTAAACCTTAATCTTTGTTTTTACATGATTTAAACCTTAAACTTTATTTTACTTTTGGTTTAAACCTTAAACTATATTTTATTTGTTGGTTTAGACCTTAAACTTTATTTCTAAATGATTTAAACCTTAAACTTTAAATATATTTCTATTTAACCCATAAACTTTGATCATTTACTTACTTAAAATGGGTAAAAATTAAGCCTACAACCTATTCAACCGGCTACCTCATCTCCCCTTAACACACGACTTGTAAAACGTTTAGAGCATAAAAGAGGAGTGGCGGAAAAATCAACGACGGGACCAAGGGCAGCTAATGGTGAGGATGACGGGTTCAAGGGCAGTGACCGACGAAGACGACGACTGGACCAAGGGCAAAGAACGAGGAGGACGACGACTGGACCAAGGGCATCGACCGGCGAAGACGACGACTGGACCGTTCGCCCTTGGTCCCGTCGTCGGCTTCACCCTTGGTCCCGTCGTTGGCTTCGCCGTTCACTGCCCTTGGTCTCGTCGTCGATTTCGCCGCTGCTCCCCTTTTATGCTCTAAACTTTTTACAAGCCATGTGTTAAGGGGAGATGAAGTAGCCGATTGAATAGGTTGTAGGCTTACTTTTTATCCATTTTAAGTAAGTAAATGAAAGTTTATGGGTTAAATAGTAATATATTTAAAGTTTAAGTTTTAAATCATTTAAAAATAAAGTTTGAGGTTTAAACCAACAAGTTTAATAAAGTTTAAGGTTTAAACCAAAAGTAAAATAAAGTTTATGGTTTAAATCATGTAAAAACAAAGATTAATGTTTAAACCAAAAAGTAAAGCAAAGTTTGAGGTTTTTTTCATTATTAACCCTATATACAAAATTCTAACACTTTCCTTTTCTATTCACTAAATTATAACATGTGTATTCCATTATTAATTCTTGTTAATTATCTTCACGTTTGATTTTAACATGTATTTTGATTATATGAATAAAAGAATATAAAAATTCTCTTAAAAAAATATTTAGATTAAATTTTTTATATCCAAGTTTCAATATTAAAACTAACAATATATATATACACAGTGTAACAACCGATATAATCTTACATACTCGCAAAAATAAGAATGATACTACATAGCTTGTTCTTTTATGGGATAAAACTATTTAATAGTTGTCAACTTTTTCTCATTTTTCATTGTGGCGCGTCTATTTTTTTCACACACGTGGTCAGCTAACTTATAAAAACGTGTTAATATGCCCATTTTGTTTAGCATGTCACCTTTCCTCCTTCTCTTCCTCACCTTAAAAAAAAACTTTAAACCCGAAAATTTTCATTTATACTTGATGAAAATTAATGATTCTTTAGTCTATGAAAAGGTAATCGATTTATCTGTAATATAATACAAAAAATCCGACTAAAAACGAGTCTAATATGAGTCAAATAACCAAAATACCGTAAAAGTGCTTAATGAATCATACCCGACTTTAATTAACAGTTTTTTGGCCTATACTTGATGAATATTCATGAATTTGGTGCCCTTTGAAAGGTAAAAAGATTATCTGTAAAAAGAATTATGTAAAACGAGTAAGAGTTGAGCGAAAAATGTGTATTTTTTGCTATGTTTTTTAATTGAAATCGAAGAACAATCCGACACATTAATCTCGAAATTCTCCATTAATATATTATGAAAATTTATGATTCTTGATCCTGTGAAAAAGTATTCGAGTTATCCATAAAGTAGTATAAATAAAAAACGAAAAAAATGAGTTTAAAATGAACTAATTCTTTAAAAAACAGTAAGATGGTCTTGAATGATACATTACCGACTTTAATTAGCAAATTCTTGGTCTACACTTGATGAAAATTCATGAATTTGGTGTCCTTTGAAATGTAAAATGATTATTTACAAGGTTATGCAAAAAAAATTTAGCGAAAACGATCAAGAATTGATCGAGAAACCTACTGGACAAGTTGCAGGTCAAATTTTGACACATTGACACGTTTTTAATGACTTGACCGACCACATGTGTAAGAAAAATGAGACGTACCACAATTGAAAATGGGGAAAATTGACAGATATTTAATGACTTTATCCTTTCTTCTATATATACATCTGCCCTAGGCCCTAGCTTCAATTTTTCTTTACCTAAGAAAATATAATCACACACATTAAAACTATTAATATTTTAAAACAATACTTTTAAGGGTTAAAGTTGACATATAATGTTTTCATAATATTCAATTAAAATTTCGATAAAAGTGTTTTATTATACCAATTTTGTTGATTTTAACATGTTATAAAGGTCATCTTTTCTTCCCATCTTTTTCACCTCTAACAATTACAAAATGGATACTTTGAATTCAAAAAAAATTCTTGAATACTCGGTAAAAAGTAATGTTTTTTTGAGTCTATGAAAAGGTAATCGAGTTATATATAATAATGCAAAAGGAATAACTAAAAGCAATTTAAATATGAGTCGAATCATCAAAGAACAGTAAGTGTGCTAAATAGGCTTGGTTTAGGACATGACACTCTTTAATTGGTGATCTCCTAGTCTACTTTTAATGAAATTTTTTGAACATTGTGTCATTTGAAATTGGTAATAACCTATAATAGTCAATACAAAATAAAAGGTAAAATGATCGAAAATTTAGCAATGAAGTCGTTGTTCATGCCCTATTTTCAAATATTATTAGTAATTTTTGCAACACTTTATACTCAAAATTCTACATGAATATTTTATAAAAGTTGCGATTCTTAATAATGTGGAAAACACGTTCGAGTTATCAATAAACTATTCCATTAGAACAACTAAAAACAAGTTTGAGTAAAATCATAATCAATAAGAATTCTTAGGTGCTAAAAACAAGTTTGAGTCAAATCATACAAAAAAAAAAAAAATCAATAAGAATTCTTAGGTGCCACTTTGAATTGGCTTGATGGATTTATGAACTAGAATCTGGATCAAAGGGAGAGCTCGACATTGTTGTGTTTTCTTGTGGTTATCTTGTAAGCGGCCCATGGCTATTTCTATTTTGGGTTTTCTAGTTTAACTATAAATATCGTAGCTAGGGTTCTGGGGTTCTGGTGATTTAATCGTTGTGGTTCATACAATCATACCTATGAACCTTTGGGTGACATCTGTAAACACTTTCAGTTAATAAAAAAAATCTCTAGTTCCTATTCGTGTAAGTAGGTCATTCGTCAACCGAACCATGTAAAATCTTGATATGTTTATCTTATTGTTGTCCACATCTTATAACGTGTTCTTATTAATGTTTCAAGCTCGAGATCTCTAACAAGAGGGTATGTGTAATACCCGTTCCCCAAATTAATATTAAACCTTAATATTATCAGTATTATTTTTATATTATGATATTGGAACTTATGGGATTTACATTCCTAGATATTTAATAGAGTAATGACTATTGGGCTTCTTGGTTATTAGCTTGAATAAAAAGAAAAAATGTTATTGGGATTAAAAGGATATTAGTTGGTATGGGCTTGAGGCCTAGGAGGAGGGTATAAATACCTTATTAGGACACAACCCTCAAGAAAAGACTCATTTACTATTGCACTCACTGGTGAGTATGTGTATGTGTGTGTGTGATGTGTGCTGCCAAGAGGGGAAGAGAGTAAGAGCTCAAGTCGAGAATCATCAATTGTTGCGAATCGACCCAAAAACTATAGGTATGCGATCCTTACACCACAACAACTAGTTTCTTAGTAAGAATAGCACGAATCGATGAAGGTTAGGCTCTATTTTGAGTCGCACCAGGCCGAGAAAAGAATATGACCTTAGACTAACTAAAACTTCATGTTTATCAAATTAAATTCGTAGGAATGATGCATGAGATGATAGGAATCTATAGCAACTGAAATTTCATGAATTGGTTTAGATTTGAATGCATTGAGTAGGTTCTTTGTTCCTGTTTTGCGTCGAACAACTATCGAGAAAAAGAACGAGGATAAAACCTTAAAAAAAACTTCTTGTTAATGAGATAAATTCGGTAGAATACATGTTGGGAGTGTTACGTATTGTGGAAACCCGTTAAGGGCGTATTGCATTCATCATCAAATATATATAATACACAGTATTTACATAAAGGGCCCTACACTATACATTAATAACAATTATAAATTATTATTTAACACACCCCACGCAGTCGGAGCTGGAGGAGGGCGAATGCTCAGACTGGATCTGAAATCTAAGAACAGCTGTGTAGGTAAACCTTTAGTAAATATATCTGCGAACTGATGAGACGAGGGCACATGCAACACACGTACTTGCCCCAAAGCAACACGTTCTCTAACAAAGTGTAAGTCAATTTCCACATGTTTGGTACGTTGGTGCTGTACACGGTTATTGGCTAAATACATAGCACTCACATTATCACAAAAAACAACCGTGGCACGGGAAAGAGGGAGATGCAACTCGATTAGAAGATTGCGAAGCCAGGTAGACTCGGCAACGGTATTAGCAATGCCACGATATTCAGCTTCAGCACTGGAGCGGGAAACAATGGGTTGTCGCTTGGAAGACCAAGAAACAAGATTGTCACCTAGAAAAATGCAAAACCCAGAAGTGGACCGGCGCGTTTCATGACAGCCGGCCCAATCAGCATCAGTGTAGGACACCAAACGATCAACAGACGAGGGACGGAGAAAAATACCATGTGAAAGAGTACCCTTTAAGTATCGCATAATACGTTTAAGGGCATTCAGATGCGGTTTGCGAGGATCATGCATAAAAAGACAGATTTGCTGAACAGCATAAGAGATGTCCGGACAAGTAAACGTGAGGTACTGCAGAGCAACAGCAAGACTCCGATAAAGGGTCGGATCAGATACTGGTGCACAAGAAGAGGGTAGTTTAAACTTTGTTTCCGCCGGTGTGGAACAAGGATTATGATATTGTCAGATTTATACATAAAATATATATCTGATATCTGACAATATCTGTTTTAAATAAATAAAATATAGCCAAAATGAGTTTTAAATGATTTCTTATTTTATTCAAGGCTATTTCAGGTACACAATACGGAAAAATGGATAACACGCGTCAAAACGAGAAAACACCACGCAAAAGACGAAGAAATTATGAAAAATGGAATTACGCGCCGCGTACCCTATCCACTTCCGCGACGCGAAGGAATAGAATTATGTTACATCGAGCCGCGCGCTGTCAGACGATAAGATTCCCTCGGGCACTGTTCCGCGGCGCGGAACCACTTATTTACGCGGCGCGGAATTCGACTTTGACGCCTATAAATAGCAAGCCAAGCCCCATTCATTCACACACACTTCAACACACCTCACAACACAAAACACACACCTCACAACACCTGAACACACTTCAGAAGACGACTCCAGAGGGCCTTCGGGCTGCTCTGGACGTTTTCTCACCTTTTATCCATGTAAATACGTAGTTTGTAGCGTAGGTTTGTAATTTTTGTAGCTGTAATTGTTTTTCTGTCTTCGGAAACGAGTTCCAGCAAGTTTGTATGAGTCGGGATGCTATCCTTGTATCATTTCTGCCTTGTATAATACAAACTGGTATTCTCTTTCCTTTATTTTCACTTCGTTACAATGAATCCGAATTGATATAAATATGTAGTCGTTATGCGTAGGATTATATTGTGATGATTTTATTTAAGACTTGGTATTTCTGAAATAATGAAACATTATAATTAGCTATTTTGTATAAAACTATCAGTTCATGCGGTATTCGGCATTGTAAATGTTGAAAAACCATTTGCTTAGGATATCTGTATCCTTATACATATATATTCAAACAAACTCATATTTATATGCATTTGCTCATAGACCCACTTGAGGTGTACTATACGTATAAGTCTGATATGTGTATACAGGGACATTTGCTCATAGACCCACTTGAGGTGTTGAACTGATATATTATCTTAATACCTAAATATATCTTCTTACCGGATGTTGACCAACGATGGTATTTACTTTGTCTATTATTTCATTAAGAGATAAATACTGACCTTTTAAGTAAAACGGGATAACACCCGGGAAGCGAGGTTTTATCTAACTAGTGTTTTAATAATACAGGGATTAAATCAGTGTTAACTTAAGATCGCTATGAATTGATAAACGATTGGTACCGAATCAACTTTAGAAATCATCTTAATAATTTCATTCATTTTATAACCGGATTAGCTAACGCTACTATTAATATTGATTTGGAGGATTCGTGACTTGGCACCTTCTTTTGTTTCCTGCTTTATTTATTTTTCTGCCTAGTATTTAGTTTATTTTTATCCTCACCCATCTATCTAACTAGACAGCAGTTTGGATTAGAAGTAGCAATAGCTATCATCGTACCCGTGTTCGATATAAATCATCGGTCTTACCAGCACATCTTACTACACGCGATGGGTCCTCTGCACAGCTGCGCCTTGTGCACTTGTACCGTTGTGAAATCCGGTCCGCACGTAAACGCGACACATCAGATTACAAGTATCCATGCCAGCACGAGAAATGATATCCTGGGCAAAAACTGATTGAGACAGAAAAAGACCCGAGGACGAGCGAGTGGCAACAACCCCTAGAAAAAAGGAGAGAGCACCAAGGTCAGTCATTTTGAACTCAGAGGAGGTCGAGAAATGACACGCGTGACCAAAGCAGGAGATGAGGCCGTCAAAATGATGTCGTCAACATATAACAATAAATATATAGTGTCACGACCATGGTGATAGATGAAAAGGGAGCTATCCGATTTGCTAGAAGAGAAACCAAGAGAGGTGATGAAGACAACAAATCGCTGAAACCAAGCACGCGGGGCCTGCTTAAGCCCATAAAGAGCTTTGCGTAGCCGGAAGACATGATTCGGATAGTAAGGATGAACATAACCAGGTGGCTGTTTCATGTAGACCTCCTCGGACAAATTACCATTTAAAAAAGTATTTTTGACGTCTAGCTGATGGATGGGCCAGTTCAAAGAGATAGAAATACTAAGTACAGTCCGAATAGTAGCCGGTTTCACAACCGGACTGAAAGTTTCGTCATAGTCAAGGCCAGGTTGCTGAGAAAAGCCCTGGGCAACCAAACGACCTTTGTAACAGTCAAGACGGCCCTGATTATCGAACTTGTGAGGATATAACCACAGACAACCAAAAATGTTAACGTTAGCTGGAGACGGGAGCAGATCTCATGTGTGATTAGAAAGTAAGGCAAACATTTCAGAGTCCATTGCTGCCTTCCAGTTCGGATCACAGACTGTCTGAGCAGTCATTTTCGGGATCGGAGAGAGAGAGTCAACCGCCGTGAGATTGAGAATCTGACGGGGTTTGAGATTCCCAATACGCGATGTAGTGATCATGGGATGAGTAGAAGAAGTAGCAGGCGGAGGTGAGGGAGAGGAAGCAACAGTCGTGTCGCCGGGAGAGGCAGTGTCTAGCGCAGAACTACTGTCAGGAGAGTCCGTAGTTGCAGGCGAATGGTCGTGACCATCGCGGGAAGGAGAGTCAGCGGTCGAGGTATCTGGGTCAGGAGGGGGCACATGATGAGTAGCTGGAGATGAAGCAAAAGGAACGTCATAAATCAAAGTTTGGGAGGTATGATCGTCAACGAAGGCATCGTAGTCGGAACTAGATGGGGGCACATTAAACGAAGCATACGGGAAATGATCTTCATCAAAAACCACATGTCGAGAGACAATAATGTGATGCGAGACAAGATCATAGCATCAATGTCCCCGATGAGAAGAAAATGGACCCAGATACACACAGGCAGTTGAACGAGGGGAAAGCTTGTGAGGCGCCGTAGAAGAGAGATTAGGATAACAGAGACATCCAAAAACACGCAAATGCGTGATGGTAGGGAAGGTGTCGTACAAGATTTCACAAGGGGATTTGAAAGCTAGGGTGGTTGTGGGCAGAAGATTGAGAATGTGAACTGACATGTAGAGAGCTTCAACCCAGAATTTGGGAGGAAGAGAGGCCTGAAACAAGAGAGTGCGGACGACATTGTTAATAGTACGAATTGCACGTTCAGCTTTACCATTTTTTTGTGACGTGTACGGACAAGAAAAGCGAATTTTAATTCCATGTTGTTGAAAATGATCAAGCAACTTAGTATTATTAAATTCACGTCCGTTATCACGCTGAAACGATTGAATATCTGTTTTAAACTGATTAAGAACGTAGGCACGAAAAGTACTAAAAACCTCAAACACATCAGATTTCACACGCAAAGGAAACACCCATAGAAAGTGAGAGAAGTCATCTAAAAATAATATGTAATATTTATAACCACTCAAACTAGACACGGGTGATGTCCACAAATCAGAATGAACTAGCTCAAAAACCCTGGAAGTCTTAGTTACGGAACTAGAAAAAGATAAACGACAATGTTTACCTAGTTGACACGCATGACACGTGGGTAACATGTTATTTGAACAAGAAATAAATTTACGAGAACGTAAAAAATTAAAGGTAGATATGCCAGGGTGACCAAGACGGCGATGCCACACATGAGGAGAGATAACAGCAAGGGCAGTAGCTTGAGACGCGGACAACTGAGAAGGCTGAAGAACCGGATAGAGATCACCAATGCTATCAGAACGATGAAGAAGACGGCCTGTATTAAGATCCTTTATAGAGAAACTAAAAGGATCAAATTCAACAGAAACTCAGTTGTCAAGAGTGAACTTATGTACATAAATCAGATTTTTTACCATTTGATCAGAAACAAGAACATTTTTAAGTGTCAGTTTGTTTTGTGAAAATGGAAGAAATGTATCACCAATACAAGACACCGGAAGTAAAGCACCATTACCAACCATGATTACTTTTGACTTGCCACAAGGTTTAAAAGAAAGTAATTTACCTAGGTTGAATGACATGTGAGAGCTTGCACCAGTGTTCATATAGTAGTTGTTGTCCTGATTCTGTGTAGGTTGTTGGATAGACATTGCGTTGAAGAGCGAGGATGAATCCGTGAACTGAGGTTGAGCTGCAGGAGCCGGAGGGGCTGTAGAAGGCGCAGCATATAGAGCAGATGGCGGCGCAGGAGGCGCCGACAAGCAGTGAGATCCTCCGTGTTGAGGGGCCTGAGTCTGCTGTTGATGCATGACATTTTGCAGAAGCTAGAGAAGCTGATAGTTGAAAGCTGGTGGACTACCTGAATTACCTGTATCACCAGAATTACTAGTAAAAGTACCAGAAAAACTACCTCCCCTGGAATTACCTTTAAATGTAACCCGTCCTGTGTTTTTGTTTCCCCGGTTATTTTTATTTTTCAATTTCCCATTATTATTAGTAGTAGAGGTGGAATAAAGGGCAGAACTAGGTTGATCTTCATGTGACTCATGCAAGAGTAACATGTTTTTGGCCTCAAGAAAGGAGGGAAAATGTTTGTTGTGTGCCAAGTTTTGGTACGAGGGCGGTAAATTCTGTAGGATTTGCAAAACAAGATCCTGGTCAGTGATTTTGGTATCAACATCAGACAGAGAATCAGCTATATCTTTTAACGTATGACAGTAATCAGTAATCGACAGGGCACTTTTTTTGTGTTTCGAAAGTTAGTTTGAAGTTGTAGACTACGAGACAATTTATTATTCAAGAAATGAGCGTCAAGTGCTTCCCATAAGTCTTTCGCAGTGCAATTATCTTTAGTGGTGATATTAAGGAGATTAGGTTCACAGGTAGAGTAAAACCAAAAATTAATACGAGAGTCAATGGCTTCCCAATCCACATCATCATCACTTTTAGGTTTGGATTTTCCAGTGATGTGACCCATAACTTTTGCCCCTTTACACATATCAGTAAAAATACGACGCCACAATTTATAACGAGACCCGTCAGTTGTTAATTTGAAACTACACTGAAGGTAAACATTACCAATAGCAAATACAAGTTGGGAAGCCGTAGGGGTGGGTGGTGGGGTAGGATCATTGACGGCCATGACTAATAATAATTGTACTCGCGAAAAATAAAGATAACAAGAAAATTAAAAACAGAAACGAACTCACCAAATGGTTATCCCGAAGAAATATGTAACCGGTAGGTAACGATTCGCAGCAGTTAGTCTGCCCACTTTATTTAAAAAGGCTGAGACAGGAAGCAAATCACAAGAAACAAATCTTAAAAAAATATGTCTTGGTTTTGGTTATGGGTCTGCCTAAAGCTTATAGGACCATGTTTAATGATTCAGAAAAGTCAACAAATTTATGACTCTCTTTCCCTGTGTAAATATCTTTCCTCTTTCCTGGTGTAAAAGGAGGCAAGACCAAAGAGGAAGAAACAAATCAACAGCACAACATCATCGACAAAGCAAGGCAACCGGCACTGAAATCAACAGCACCGTAGCGGAGGCACTGTAGCGGCGGCAAGGCAGCAAGGAAAAACGGCGACACTATAGCGGGCTGTCACGACTAGTGGTCGCAACCGGGAACAGGGTGCGACGACTAGGGTTTCGCGGATAAAACAACAAGCAGCGTCGCAGGAGGTCACGACGGCTAGGGTTACGCGACCTGGACCAAAGAGCGGCAGCTAGGGTTTCGTGGCTATGAGTCGCCGGCAAAACAGTAGACAGCGATGCGGGGAAGGATAGCCGTGAAAACAGGTAGCGACAGTGGGATCTCCGGTACAAGAGTGACAGCGGAAGAATGGACCGGCGACGGGACGCACCGGCGATCGGTAGATCGAAAGAAAAAAACGTATGGTTCCGCGGTCTAGGTAAGGCTCGATACCATGTTACGTATTGTGGAAACCCGTTAAGGGCGTATTGCATTAATCATCAAATATATATAATACACAATATTTACATAAAGGGTCCTACACTATACATTAATAACAATTATAAATTATTATTTAACATGGAGTATTAAAAAATGTAGTAACCAATGAATCATGCTTTAATTAAGGATTTCATAACCTGGAGTGAAATTTAGTTAAGCATAGAAACAACCGAATTGACCAAATTCGGTTATGAACAAATTACAAGATAGGTGTTAACCGAATTCGGGTATTGAACGATTTCGATTATGACCGATTTTGAAGTTAATGTTGACCGAATTCTAAAAAAATTCAGGGATTGACCGATTTAATATTTGTGATCAAATTCGTGTATCGAGTGATGACCGAATTCGGGTGTCAACCGAATTTGGTGGGGATCGAATTCGAGTAAGGACCAAGTCAGGTGATGACTGAATTCGGGTGTCAACCGAATTCGGTGATGACCGAATTTTAAGTGTTAGCTGAAACTAGAGTTGACAAAATTCGGTATTTACCAAAATTCAAATTTATAGTATAATTGCCCCACGATTATCCTAAAAATCATATTGTGAGAAATTTCATTGATATGGTAGGACATATTGTAGGTCCCTGCCATTGGATTCGTTAAATATACAACTTTGTGAGTTACTGTTATTGTGTGGTGCAGATTAGGTGAGTTACCCAAACTTACTCTTATTTTGAAGATGTGTAATGTGACATGAACGTTGCCAGTATATGTGTTACATGCATTTATGTGTGATGAGTTATTACGTTCTGCATATTGACCGTGTTAGTATACCAACTGGGGTTTGTGTGGCTGTGTGTAACACCCTCTTTACCGGCCTGGATTAATTAAGGTAATTAGGTTAATTAACTCTGAGATTTATATCTATTAAGGATTACTTGTCTATATGTGTTATTTAATAATTGTTATTTAATCTATTAAGGTTCTTTCCTTACCCGAGGATTCGGAAGACTTTGTGGTTTACTGCGATGCTTCTCACGCTGGTTTGGGATGTGTTTTGATGCTGAGGGGTAAAGTAATTGTTTACGCTTCAAGACAGTTGAAACCTAATGATCGAAATTACCTGACTCATGATTTAGAGTTAGCAGCTGTGGTATTTGCTTTGAAACTGTGGAGACATTATCTGTATGGAACGAAATGTACGATTTGCACAGATCACAAAAGTCTTCAGTATGTGTTTACTCAGAAAGAATTGAATATGAGACAACGTCGTTGGTTAGAACTGATCAAGGATTATGATTGTGACATTTAGTATCATCCCGGGAAAGCTAATGTGGTTGCTGATGCACTTAGCAGAAGGGGATCTTCGGATGCAGTGAAATTTATACGATTAGAAATCAAGTCTGATTTAGTGGATCAACTTTTGGCTGCTCAGCTTGAAGCTTTGAAATATGAGAATCTGAAAGATGAACTGATGGTTAAACGACAACATGAGTTAACTACTGACTCGCGTGGTTTGAGGGTTTATCATACACACGTTTGGGTACCGAAGTTTGGTAACTTGAGGGAATTAATTCTAAATGAGGCTCATAAGTTTAGATTGTCGATACATCCGGGTAGTACAAAGATGTACCGTGATTTAAAGATTCGTTATTGGTGGCCGACGATGAAAACAGATATTGCCAAATTTGTTGGGACATGTCACATTTGTGCGCAAGTTAAAGCTGAACATCAGAAACCGTATAGATTATTGAAACAACTAGATATACCTGAGTGGAAGTAGGATCACATCACGATGGATTTTGTAACTAAACTTTCACGAACTCAGAGAGGTCATGATATGATTTGGGTAATTGTTGACAGATTAACCAAGAGTGCACACTTTCTCGCTACTGCTGAAACTGCTTCTTTGAGTAAACTGACACAACTGTACATCGATGAGATAGTATCTAGACATGGGGTTCCACTGTCCATTGTTTCAGATCGAGATTCGAGGTTTGTGTATAACTTCTGGAACAGACTACAACAGGAATTGGGGTCCAGGGTTAACTTGAGTACAGCTTATCATCCACAGACAGATGGTCAGTCAGAGAGAACCATTCAGACTTTAGAAGATATGCTTCGAGCATGTGTGTTAGAGTTTGGGGGTTCATGGGATTCGCATCTGCCATTGGTTGAGTTTGCGTACAACAATTCCTATCATTCCAGCATTGGTATGCCTCCGTATGAAATGTTGTATGGTCGTCCTTGTAGAACTCCGACTTGTTGGTTAGAGGCTGGGGAAAAGCAATTTGCAGGGCCTGATATTGTACAAATGACAGCTGACAAGGTTGCTATTGCTCGGGATAAACTAAAAGCTACAAGGGATAGACAGAAAATGTATGCAGATCCGCGTCGTCGACCGGTGTCGTTTGTTGTGGGAGAAATGGTTTATTTAAAAGTCTCTCCGTGGAAGGGTGTGATTCATTTTGGGAAACGCGGGAAGTTGGCTCCCCGTTACATTGGTCATTTCAGAATCAGACGAGTGGTTAACGATCAGGCAGTTGCTTTGGATCTTCCTGATGAATTAGCGGGTATACACGACACTTTCAACGTATGTTATTTGAGTAGAGGATCAGACACAGGTTCTTCCGATTCAGGATCTTCGCGTGGATATGAATCAGAAACTTATTGAAGAACTAATTGAACTACTTGATAGTAAAGTCACAAAATTGAGAAAGAAACAGATACCCATGGTTTTGGTCAAGTGGAAACATAGTTTAGGTTCAGACTTGACTTGGGAGACTTAAGCAGATATGAGAAATCGTTATCCTTCCTTGTTCGAGCGTGAAGAGATTCCGAGGACGGAATCTTCTTAAGGAGGGTAGATTTGTAACACCCTCTTTACCAGCCTGGATTAATTAAGGTAATTAGGTTAATTAACTCTGAGATTTATATCTATTAAGGATTACTTGCCTATATGTGTTATTTAATAATTGTTTGTATTATTTGTTTTATTTTTATTATTTTAATTAGAAACGATATTTTATAAGGTGGTATGGTGGGGGGTTATTTAGTCACCAACTCCTCCACCATACCTCATTACTTGTGAAGTTAAACAAAGTGTGTGTGTGTGTTTTCTTTGTGTGATCTCGGCCGAGAAGAAGAAGGAAGAAGAAAAAGAAAATCAACTTCAATCTTGTGTGCATATTAGTTGATTATTTGATATCATCTAAAGGTTAGATTACGGAATATTAGTTGATTAATTTTTATATATATTCGGTTTTGAATGTTTATGTGAATTCCGATTGATTCTTGATATTAATGATGGTTATAGATTGAATGCATGTTAGAAATTATTGTTAGAATGTGTTCATAATATGTTTAGAATGATTTCTGGAAACTTGTATCACTTGCATGTTTAAAAATCAGTAAGATTTGAGTTAGAAATCGAAATGGGCAAGAATATATGAATGTATCGGGATTAATGCTATGAATGTATCAGAATTGATGAATTCCGATAAATTATTCTCGGAATGAAGGATGAATCCGAGAAATTTGATATGATTATGTTAAATACCGATAAAAGATACACTGTGGGCCTTAACACTTACTCGGATTTGATTGTATCGGAATTGGCTTTCTCGAAATTGGACATTTCGGAATTGGACATTTTCTCAGAATTACCTATTTTATCGGAATGTGCCTTTGCTCGGAATTGAAATATGATTTCATCGGAATTGATGATTAATCGGAATTCCTCATTTATCAGAATTTGATGTTATCGAAATTGACCTTTCACTCGGAATTTGACTTCTATCGGAATGGATTTAATCGGATTATGGGATTTTAAGAGTGATTCTTGACAATTAAACTATGCTTTGATACACATGATATATATGTGTGATATTCATGTGATGTATGAATAAATATGATATTTATTATGAATCAGTATTGTGAATTGAATACTGACTTGTGTTCACTTAATCTCAGGAACTGAGAAGACTCAGTGAGTTAGTCAACTGAGTTTGCTACAGCCTTGCTGACTGAGGTGAGTGGATTTATATCCTGTTGGTACAGGATGTAACATCTTGATTGATTATGTGCTCATTGGATATGTATACATGTAATTGTGGAGGTCAGCCGTGACAGTTTTGTAGGCTGGGCTTGTTGCTTGGGGATTTACAGTATCTGATCTTGAGGCGCATCTGTTGCACTCAAGGGTGATTTTACTGTTATCCATGTTAGCAGAGCTATCGGTAAACCTATGCTTTGGCCGGCATTTGGTTGTAGGTGGTTGCGACACCGCCGGTCCTCTTGAGTTTGAGCTTGATTAACTTGTTGGGCTGTTAGCCTTGTACATTGTGTGATATATGTTCCCTCACTTAGCTTTGTGCTAATCCCCCACTAGATTTTTTTGCAGATACTCCATGGTGAGTTTTGATGCTGATGACTGGGAATATGGACAGACCAATACTCTAATGTCCAAGATTTTGTATAGAGCCTGTTTTTGTAAATCAACACTATAGTGGTATTTTGTAAATGATAACCAGTTAAAGTCTTATAAACTCTTGATTTTAAATCTAATTATATGTAATTAGCTTACGCACGCAGTTTATTGTTAATTAAAAAGTACAGTGTTACACTGTGAGACTTGTGATGAGTCATAGCGGGCGAGTCTCGTGACAAGCATAAAACGTGTAAGACCCGAGGTGCGGCGGTGAGCAAGGAACAAGTTTAGTATGTGATGATATATGTGCTCCATGTGATGGGCAAAGGTAGTGGTAATTACTAAACTTTGTGCTTACCCGCTATTATTTATATTTCAGGATCTTCGAGGATCGTCAAGGGCAAAGCTCCGGCATAATAGGGGCAACAGTAGCTTCCAAAGATTTTGATTAATTATCTATTTTAAACAATGATACATTAACCGTTTCCGCTGGTTTTGACAATTAACATTTTGGTACAATGTCTGTAAACGAAGAGTTTGTGATGATTGACTTGATGCTTTTATGTATGTATATATATATATATATATATATATATATATATATATATTTGAAAAAAATTGCGTCGTTACAGTATCGATATTGTACAAGAAGGTGCTGAATTGTTCGGTTTAGGATATACCAACTTTAATTAGTTTTTTTTTACCTAAACAATAAAAGTTTTTGAACTTTGTGTCTTTTAAAAGGTAAAAAGTTATCCAAAAAATATGAATTCTTATGTTACATTAATTTTTATGTATTCAAAATAAAGATACTCTATCAAAATATGACTTCTTATGCCACAGCTTAATATTAATTCTTAGAAGCATACAAAAATGTCAATAATGTTGGTCCCTTGTATGAGAATAACAACAAGCAACAGATGTGTAGAAGGGGGGGTTGAATACACTTTCTGCGGAAATTGAACAAATCAAATAAAAGTGTTACACAAAGTAAATCAAACCACAATCAATCGAATGCTTTTATTAAGAAGATGATTACAATGCTTTAAATAAGAAGATGATTACAATAACTATCAAGTAAGCAACTCTTGATATATAATCACCTAATATAAATCTCTCAATCTCTCAAACTTAGCTATCTATAATCAACTTTTGATTATAGATACTAACGACTCTCTAAACAGGATTAACACAGATTGATAACTTACCAATATTACAACTAACGTGATTATTCGAACACACGAACAACTTGACAATCTGTGAGTTTCTTGATCACGTTGAACTGACAAACAGTGATTCAAGAATCGTAACACATACGGTGAGGTGAGGTTTGGCTCTGCAACACTTAGTCGTAATCTTGAGTCGTAGTCGTACTCATCTCTGAGTCGTACCTCTAAACTTATCAGGAGATAAGTATTTATAATCCTGTTCCTACGGTTCCTAACAAACTGGACTAATCCTAATTTGCTAACTAACTATCGGATAACTCGGATTCTTGAATCTTGAATCTTCTTATCTTGAGTCTTCAATCTTCAATCTTGATTCTGAAGTCTTCTTATCTTTTCCGTAGATATAGAGAGTTAAAACAAAATTTAAAACACATTTAAATTCTTTTAAGCTGACTTCTTTAGTCAGGCTGAGTTACTCAGCTTGAAACTCATCAAGCTGAGTTCTTCGAGAACACACTCGAAAACAAACATGAACAAACATGTATAAGTATTAACTCATCCTTAGAAGTCCAAAGAATTAACTAAAACATATTTAGTAACTCTATTGAGCTGACTCAGTCTTCACGCTGAGTCGCTCAGCTTGAAACTCATCAAGCTGAAACTCAATATATATCTTAGTTTACGCACACAGCTTATCAAGCATATTGATAATCTTACTAAGATATAGTCTAAGCTGGTCGAACATATACTCAGCTTATACTCAGTCTGAATCACTATAAGTGTTCAGTCTGACTAAGCTTCATAATTCTGTTTAAGTTATATGTAGAACACATCTTACAAACTTAACTTTGTCTCATCAAATCTTAACTGATGAGATCATCTTCCCAACAAATAATCATACTAAATTACATTTAAATGGGATAAGATCATATACTACTATTTCTCTATTTTAAAGTATAGAGCTTTCTTAAATAGCTTCAATTAATCATATGTCAAAGTTGTAAATTTCACATGATAAATCCTCTTGTTACACTATTAATGACTTATTAATAGGGATATTTCAATTTACTTCAATTAATCATATGTCAAAGTTGTATATTGCATCCGGATGAGCCGTCATTAATTTACGAGACTTGATTTACCAAAAAAATCCCTAATTAATGCATCATTAAGTGTCATTAATGATCTCTTAAAATATCTTAGTCATTGATTTACCAAAGATAAGATTGATTCTCACAGTTCTCGTACGAAAAATAATTTTTATTTGAATTCTCCCCTATATAATATATATGAATATATGTATATACCGTTCTAATAAAAATAATGATGTTAATGATATTGTAATCCCTACTGTTGCTGTATTCTATATATATATATTGTTTGCGGTGAGTGTAGCCGCAATGTTTAAAGTACATTTTGAACCGTCAGATCCATTGATGATTAAATCTTAGCCCTATAAAGTCCCTATTTTATATAGCCGTTGTATTAGATGTATATGTAATCAAGACCCTTGATCATGTCAAATAACCGTTAAAAACTGAGTATAAAACAAACCAGAAACTAATCTAATGGAGATAAAAGACAGACGAGATAATGAAAAAAAGAAAAGAAAACAAAAACATATATGACGGTGAATCATCGAAGGTCGCCTAATGAAGAAGAAGAAATCAGAAACACAAATTGAAAACAGTTAACAAATCTTGAACATAATCGAGTTGTTATGTTCTTGAAGATCTTCATATCTTCACTGCCGTGAACCGCCATTCCACTACCGTTAACCCCCAAAATCTAACCTAGAAAACATCCAGATCTGAGATGACACACTCAACACACTTACATATTTGAATTGACACACTCAAACACACACCTAACAGACTTACACATCTGAGATGATGGTGTGCAGTGGCGGTGTGATATGGCGTGTGCGCCGGGAAGGAGGTGGCGGTGTGTAACGGCGAGGCGGTGTGCAACGACGAAGCGGTGGAGTGTGTAACGGCAAGGCGGTGTGTAACGAAGAGGTGGTGGAGTGTGTAACGGCAAGGTGGTGGTGGTGTGCGATGGCTGATCTGCAATGACGCTAACAAACACACACTCAGCACACCTACAGATCTGAGATGATGGTGTGCGATGGTGTGCAGAGGCGATCGATGTACGTCGGGGTGGCAATGGCGGTATGCAACTGCGTATAGTTTGCTGCGTGCGACGGTGTAGCAGTGGCAATATGACATTTTAGAGGCGAAACCGATGAGAGAATAGGTCGAGAGATATATGATAGTGGTGATGTGGGGGTGAGGGCTTTTACACGGAGTAGGTACTCATAAAAAAATTTCAAATTTGTATGACTTAATTCTCAAGAACTTATATGATAGTGTACTGTTGGGTGAGCGGCTCAAGGAGTTAATGCGCAGGCAAGTGAAAGTTAAATCACAGGGTAAAAGCAAACACCTTTCTTTGGCCTTTTATATTCTTCTTTATTTTATCATATATAATATATTAAATATATATACATATGATGATTACTAAATATTTATGTCCTATTCTGTCTATTATATTCTTCTTTTATATATTTGTGTGTGATTGATGGTGTGTTACATATAAGTTAGATAGCGATACAAACTAAAGTTCTTTTGATAATATTTAAGTTCGTATGCTCGCCATAAAACCTTAAAACAGACAAAAACTTAAGTTCTCTATCTTAAGACATGATCTCGGATAGGCATCAATAGAGAAGAAAGATCAAAATCACGGGATAGGAGGTTGCGTAATGGCTACATGTAGTTTTAGACTTAGGATAAGGGTTGAGCTAACAATTATATATTAATTTCTACTTTCTATTTAAACATTTCTCTTATAATGCTTTACACTTTGTTTTGTTAAGCGTTATTTCCAAATTTCGTCGTTATGTTTTTATTTTTAAGTATCTAATTTTTAAATTTAAATGTACTTTTAATATCCTCCTTTTAGCCTTAACTGTGGTTTTATTATTAATATTATTAATATTATTATTATTATTTATTTTAGCCGGAGGTATTTTCCTGGAAGCAATCTCTCTACCTACTGGTAGAAGTATGATTATCTACATTATACCTCCCTTATGCCCGGGAATAGCGGGATTGAATGTTGTTGTTGTTGTATAATGAGAGAGGTAACTAGCTTATTACTTTAACATTATTAATTTATTATTAAAAAGTTATATTTACTTCGTGTTGGATCTTTCTACTCTATCCTCATATTTTTTAAGATTGACATATATAATGCAATAATTACAACCGATTTAGAAATGTTATTTTTGCTTAATGATACATAATTAAAACTTATATATATTAGAGTATCATCCAAACTAATGTAATACCCGAGCGGTGCTCAACATACAATTTTAATTATATTTTTTTGTGACATACATATTTTGTCTACCTTTTAATTTGGCTTTTTCTATATAAATATTCGACTTGAAACTATCTACCCGAGCACCGCTCGGGTATTACACTAGTTCTTTTAAGTAGAAGGCCTTTTGAAAACCGTCTCTTTTAAGTAGAACACTCCCCTATTTAGACCATTCAACCTTTTATCCTCGAAGTCATATCACGTTATATATCCTCAGAGAGTCATGCCCCCCTTTCAGGTTTAACTTCAACAAGGTTTTGGGGCCCGCGCGTTGTGGCGCCTGGGGTTTCAACGAATACATTTTATAATATATAGAAACCAACACCTTTTTTACTCGCGTATTGCGTCGTTGAAGGAGAATCTCGAGTTAGGCATAAACGTTATTCTAGATTATGAATTTGATACTTTATGTTCTCCTTCCTCATATAAACAATTATCATTCACGCAAAATGTATGGGTTACCCAGCAATCCGCAAGATTTAACATGAATGATAAATTAACAAATTTTAGAAGTATGAATTATCTACCATTGATAACATTTATGGCAAGTTCGAGAAGTATACATGAATATTGTATTGATAGTAATATAATTAAGATACATTTGTTTATAAAATAGCATGTCAAATTATAGGAATATGTAAAATACATTTGAACGAAAACACATATACTATTTTAACTTTATTGCATTTAGCAACCAAGAATCCTGGCTAAATTATTCGCGAGATTGATTTGATTGTGTTGTTTGTATATATAAGGTGGAAAATTTGTTCTTTTATCTCTGTATCAAACAGATATACTTACATAAACAAACTTTAAAATACACATCTATTGAAAAATTAAACTTAAAAACCCCAAGAAAATATGCAAAACTGAGCCTCATCCACTATTAATCGTCACACAAATCAACCATATGTCATACAACCCTAGAATGTTTAACTATATTAGATTTTGAGGTAAACTTTACAACCCTACAAGGTTTAACTATATTAGATTTTGAGGTAAACTTTGTTAGTTAGTTTTTCAAATATTAAGTTTAATAAATTAGACTTTGAGATAGATTTTTTTTGTAAATTTTCAAATCTTAAGTTTAATAAATTAGATTTTGAGATAAAACTTTTTTGTAAAAAAAATAATCCTTATAAGAAAAATACATTTAACATAGATGAAAAAGTT
This sequence comes from Pulicaria dysenterica, assembly GCA_947179395.2. Classification (NCBI taxonomy): domain Eukaryota; kingdom Viridiplantae; phylum Streptophyta; class Magnoliopsida; order Asterales; family Asteraceae; genus Pulicaria; species Pulicaria dysenterica. The sequence goes on from OX359293.1 coordinate 54,884,572, forward strand.
TTTAGTTTAGATAAATAATATTCTAAAAAAAAACACTGTAGATACACAATGCTTATAAATAGTGAAATTAACATTTGGTAAATGTTATGTTGTTTAGTTTAATTTATTATCTCACCTTAGCTTCACCCATTCCCTTGCCCTTAGCGGGGGGCCTGTAACAGAGTCTAATATCTTATTATTATTATTTTTGTAACAACTCCTAAATGTACCTATACTTGTGGAGTTGTGGGACTCAAAGTCTCAAACCCATAACATGAGGCCATGAGCAACACCAAACTTAAACTACTTCAATACTACTAGACTAGAAGCCATGATTGTCTACTTTTCTAACTAACACAGACGGTTGACTTAACATAGAATCTTTATTCCGATTTCAAATAGGAAGGGCCGGGGTGGCAATTGCAATTTTCCTTATTCATTTGGTAATTTTAAATCAATCAAAAATAAAGTCTGTGTATGACTGCCATATATGGTAACCATTTGCCATGTCTCAACTCTCCAACTTTACATCCATCTTGTCACAGAGAACAAATTCCCTGTAAATATACAAATTTAAACATCTTTTATAAGCATCTTTTACAAATTTAATAATCTAATATACAAATTTAAACATCTTTTATAAGCGAGCTTCCCTCAACTACCCTAAGAATGTCATCTTCTTACTGAAGAGAATTATAGAAAAGAATCAACACAACCGATATACCGATTATTACTGGAAATGCTGTCACCAAGTACAGTGCTCCGTATCCCTGCAACAAACAAACAAACAATTACACTGTTAAAATCGTATATTATTCATCTGATGTTTCAAGATGTAAAAGATTTGGGTTGTGTTTTATCTCAAACGGGTCAAATAATGGGAAAAGGTCAAATGGGTCAAACAAATAAACATCGTCCGAAGTCTATTGTTTAATGCATACAATATTATTCTAAATCATTTTGTTTAAAGATTTTGATTGTTGTTTAAGAGTTGTGTTTAATAAAGTTCATGTAAAGAACATAGTTCTAAAATTTTAATATGCAATCACATGTGATTCAGTATACAATCACATATGATTTGTAAAAGCATTACATGTGAATTACAAAAATGCCCCTCCGCCCAGAATTTTAAAATGCAATCTGGACCATTGATGCGATTGATCCAAAGGCTAAAATTAGTCCCTTAAGACTATGAATTAAGTATGAACTATATTCAACATTCTTCTGTTTAAACGGATAAGATATAAGCAGACCAACCAGCTTACACTCATACTTAATGACAAGTTTCAACTTATACCAATTTTGATATGCCTATCTTGCAACCTCTAGAAATGCTATCAACACGAACAAGAACGTATAAGAAAAGTGGGATCGAATAGTACCACAGCAGACGGGACTTCGTTCTCATCATTGTCATCAGATTCCCCAATCTCTGCTGCTGAATCCCAGTCAATGTTAAGCCTCTTTGCAGCCACTTCAGGATCAATTCCAGTGTCTGTTGCCTTTGCATATAATGATTTTCGTGGACCCTTTTTTGTTGCTTCAACCTTTTCCACAATACACAATCCATCACAAAACTTAACTTTGAATGATTGCAAATTTTCTATAAATGTATTGATAGTTATCTACATGTACCTCTAAATTAGGCCATTGAACCATTTCATCAGCCAGCATTTGAAGAGCAACACGGTCCCGTGGAATTTTCCCTTCATTCACCTACACAATCAAAGATTACTCTTTGTTATGTATAATTTAAGACCAATAAAAGATTCTCTTAGAATCTGATATCTGAGTGTAACAGGACCTAAGTTATGCGGGCTTAGTTGTTCCTATTGATTTCTGAATACATGTCTTACAAAACAAAATGTGATTTTTTTTTTCTTGAAAGATTATCAAGATACATATGGGTTTGAGACAGGGGACTGACTTCTTCAAGAACAGCAGCCAAGTCTTCTCTAGTGGGAGTATCAGCATCATCTATGCCAAGAAGCCGCTTCCTCTCAACTTCTCTGGGATCCTCAATCATCACTGTCAATTTAACCTACAAATTCCCATCATAAAATCATCTAAATACAACACTAATTGCCATTTCTTTCAAACAATCAAGTTCACAAGTATTGAATCTATAAAGTATAAACACTGCAAATCTTGAAAATAGTTTTCGAATTGAGTAATTCAAAATCAAAAAGCGAGTAAACAGAGGTTACCTCACTAAAAAGCATGTCTCTGTTCTTCTTCAAAAGGTCCAAAACCTACACAAATCCCAAGCATTATCCATAAAACCACAACAAAAACGAAAACCTAACATGGGTTTGGTTAAAATTAAGCAAACGAATCTAACCCTTTTGATTTGGGAAACATATTCGAGGTCTTGGGGATCTGGGTCTTCGTCGTAATCATCTTCTTCTTCATCATCATCATCATCATTATCACTTGCGGCACTTGATTCTGCAGCAACACTTACTCCAGTCTCTGTATCTTCACTACTAGCACCAACAATCACACGAATTCTGCTTCTAGTTGAAGACCTGCAGCGCAATTGAAGTTTATTGTGGCGGGAAAAGGGGATGATGCAGGTGTTGTTGATGGATTCAGAGGAGAACGAGAAAGCGCTGTAAAGGGGTAGCGGCAATTGGGATGAAAGTTTCAACAATTCCATTTCTGGTTCTACTTTTTGGGATTGAAACTATGTTAATTTGGATTTCTGAAATTGTAATCTTTGAGATTGATTGAATATTGATTGGTTGTTGTTCTTCATCTTCACAAATTGGAAACTTTACTCTGACTCACATCATCTACAACAGATTATGATGATAGAATCTGCAACTGGAGGCCCAACCCATTATAAATCCAACAAGCCACAAGGCTCTCTCTTTGTAACAGGCTTTGGTGAGCCCTTTTATTATCTATATCAAGTAGAGATGGGCAAAATCGGTCCTGGACCGGTCCTGGACCACAGCCGGTCCGGTCCTCGGTGGACTGGTCTTCGCGTAAGACCATTTCGATAAATCCGGTCTTCGGGCGGTCCTAGACCACTTCCGGACCGGTCCACGTCCGGACCAGTCCGACTTCGGTCCTGAACCAATCCGTTTTTCGTTCGGATATTTTATGGTTCGGTTTAGACATTTCCGGGTTTTTTTAGTTTCGGTTTAAAATTTTCCGGTTTGCGGTTCGTTTTTTTGTTTGAAAAAAAAAAGTGACTTGTTAATTTAAAAAAAATTGCAAGTTATAAAATATAAAGTATAAACATATATAATTGCAAGTTAATAAAAACATATAAATAACATTGCGATACAATTACGAAATAAAATTACATATTGTTGAAACTTAAATTATTTTTTTAACAAGAAAAGGGAACTCTAGCAATGGAGCTTCGGCATGGCCATCACCCCAAGTTAGAGACCCGAAAAATACATATTGTTCGAAAGAAATAACGTCAAAAAATATAAAGAGACAACTACTAAAATGGATAGTCGGAATTGATATTCCAATAGTTGTAACTATCGTCGGTATATGGCTCATGCCCATAATAGGCGACTTCGTTCGAGTTTACGTTGGATGATGAACTTGCGTTCATTCTATTTTGAGTATCGTCAACGTATTCTTCGCCGGGTTTGGGTTCTTCAGTTTCAGCTTCGGTGTTAGTGTTTGATGTTCCCGATGCGAAGTCCCTATTGTAATCGTCTTCCATAATCGCTTCCTCCAAATTAGTTAAGCCTTCTTCGAGATCCGCATCGTTTTGACATCTTTCCATAGAATCATAGTAGTCCTTAAGCATCACGGCCATTTGCACCGACTCGGCCTTCAACATACACCGTCGTGCGCTTAAAATCCTGCCACTAAGAGAAAAACAATATTCCGAAGCTACGCTACTAGCTTGGACGGTTAGTACGTCCCTAGCCATACGGGCTAGGATCTTAAATTGACCAACGTTTTCTCTTTCTTGCCACCATTTTAATACATCAAATTGTGCAAAATCTTCGGTGCTAATATAATTAGTGTAATCAGTTTCTTTATATATGGAAAGTTCGTCTAAAGACGATTGAACTCGTGTACGTTTCGATTGAGATATATTATTAAACCAAGACGATCCAATGCTAAAAGTATTGTTTGGCCGAGTAGCCGATGTTTGTGAAGTCGAAGACCTCGGGGTGGAAGCAACTTCTCCCCGTGGTGCACATTCATTATCATAAATAGTATATAAGTGTTTAACACAATTTTCAAATTTTGATATACTTGTCGTAATCTCATCTGGAGATTGACCCAATGCTTCCCCGATTGAAGTTAAAGATTCCGTTACACCCTTAAAATTAACAAGAGGGTTTAATGCCGAAGCAATCAAAAAAATTGTTGGAAACTCTTTAAAATATTTTATAAGAATTTCACACATTTTGTTGGTAATCATATCCCACCTTTGATCCAAAGAAACAAAAGCCTTTAATGTTCTCAAAATTTCACAAACACCTATCATTGCGGAGTGAGTTGATGGAAAATATGTTTGTGATAGCATCATTGTGGCTTGATACAAAACTCCCAAACCGATGTGTAATTCTTCTAAAATATTCCAATCAGTTTCCGTAAGTACTTCATATAATTGGGGTAGGTGTTCTCGATGATATTCGGTTAGTAAATCCTTACTTTGTATCAAACGCCCTATCATTTTATAAGTCGAGTTCCATCTCACGGGCATATCTATGAGAGGTCTCAAACATCTTCTTCTTTTTGTTTTACAAAAATGCTCAAATTTTTCGAACGCGATGAGTCCGCTTTAAAAAATTGTCTCGTTTAATCTTCTAAATTTCAAAAGACAAGATTCCATAGACAAGATTCCATAGACTCCAAACCTTTTTGGACCGCGAGGTAGAATTACATACCCTAACCATAAATATAAAAAACCTAGTTTCGCATAAACTAAACATAAATATAAAAAACTAGTATTAAATAAACTAAACTTAAATATAAAAAAACTAGTATTAAATAAACTAAAATTAAATATATAAAAACTAGTATTAAATAAACTAAACATAAATATATAAAAACTTGTATTTAAATAAACTAAACTTAAATATAAAAAAGAATACTTACTAAATGCCGAGCGAGAGAAGAATTAGAGCCGGATAAAATTCATCCACAATGCGTACATAAGAAATTAAGAGGTAACCACATCCTATAATATTATATTTTAAAAATATATAATAGCTCTTTTTGTTTTGAGGTTATCATTATTATATTTTAAAGTATAATTCTGTTAAGAGTGAAGAAAGAGTTGCTTCACTGAAGATTTTAGTAAGCTCTTACAAATTCAGAAGATAAATTTTATCTTAAGAACATTTGACGAAAAAAAAATACTTGCTAGCATCAACCTTTTATGGGTAATTCTATATAGCCTCTCTTGAAAGTCTAGATAGCTCTCCTTAATAAGACATATGTGAGTGTATAAACCATAATTTATATATGAGTCATATTATTCAGCCCCCCTCTTCTCACATACTTCATACATCAAATCAATCAATTACAACCTTCAATATGGGTTATACACTTATAAATGTCTTATCAAAAGAGGGCTAAATAGACAATGTGATGGGCCAAATAGAACTACCATTTATATAATAGTATATATATAGATATATTAAAAAAATAAGCTTATGATGTCATTATCCTATTTTTAAATTTTGTTATTTCAGTTATATTTATTTATTTTCTCAAATGCATTTCAAATTATAAATATTACACAGTTAGAAAGTAAATTAAAGTTTTAATAATAACATTTTTAAAAAATTACAGATAATATTAAATTAATGCACGTAAATTTGGATAATAGTTATGGATGATATTAAAAAAAATCTTTGTTTTCATTAATTTCAATTGCACGTAAGTATAATTTTTATAGATAGTATTAAATTTAGAGATGTCTAATCGTACGTTTAATCTTAATTCATAAACTTATTTCATATTAATATATAAACACCCCGTGTTTACTTTAAGTATTCATGTTAGTAATTTTTTATACGAAAAAACATTTAAAATTTATTTTAGTCATCCTCATTTGATTTCGTGGTTATCTCCTTTTCTAGTTGCGTAGTTTCCTCATCTAATAGTAGAAATTTCAGATAATCCAATATTTCAGCTACACCGTTCTACATGTCTTCTCTTTCTAGAAGGGGGGGGGGGGTCTCCATACGAGTTTCGGTTCTGAACCTAATGGGGGTGTTAGCTGGACAAGGGTCGATGGTTCATCTTCTGAATGTTCCTCTGGTTCCTTGAAAAGGTCCGCGAGACACTCTGGAATATTTCCGTCAGATTGGCCATTTTCTTTCCATTCCACCCCCTCAGAGGGATCAAAGTGCAAACTTTCTTCATAATCGGAGTCGTCTAAGTAGTACGGTTTAGGAGTAAATTGTGCTTCATCAGGCGAACAAATCGGGTGGTAATCCTCGTCATCTCTGGCAATGAAGTCGAAATTATCCCGTTCTATGTCATCATCATAAAACTCGTTCAAAAATTCTGTAAGGAAGGCATCTCAACAGACCGTGAGACTTGATATGCCAAAAATACCATCATTAATGGGTAGGGATGGCAAAAAACCCCGTACCCGATGGGGAACCCGTTCTCCGATCCCGATTTGACCCGGGAATCCCCGAGTTGACCGGGGATGGGGATGGGGACGGGGATTCCCCGAACATAGAAACGGGGATGGGGGCGGGGATGGGGATACCTTAGTTCCCCGACCCCGACCCCGAACCAGATCATATTATATATATATATATATATATATATATATATATATATATATAGGAAAAAGTTCATGCGATAACCATTCTTAGTGCGAGAACCGCGAGAACTAATCTGAGCTGTCCAATTCCCCTCCTTCAATGTCATTGTCCACCCATGTATTCCTCACATGCACCCTACCACACTCTATCCCTCCACACTCATCATCCATGAAACTTCCTATATCCAAGGAACGGTTGAGATTGGTTCTCGCGGTTCTCGCACTAACAACGGTTCTCGCATAAACCCTCCCCTATATATATATAGGGTGAGATTCAAGGGAGAACCCTTTTAAATAGAGAACAGAGAGAACACGTGTAAACTTGTATTTTATTATTTCTTCTTTACTTTCATGTTCACCCATAGCTACCCAAAAGTTAACTTTACATCCTAAATCTTAAAATCAAAATTATTTCTATAATTATTAACAATTTAAAATTTTGGATGCATTGATGCATCAAATAACACTTTTGTATGCATCGATGCATCAGGATTATATTCGAACATATTATCAAAAAAACGTGACATATTTTAAATCCGATGATCAATGGAATCAAATGCCTAAATAAATTGTGACAATTCTTGAACCATCTGATCAAAGAAATCAAAGTTTCAAAAGTGTTCTCTATGTTCTCTATTTAAGAGCGTTCTCCCTTGATCCTAATAATATATATATATATATATATATATATATATATATATATATATATATATATATATATATATATATATAGAGAGAGAGAGAGAGAGAGAGAGAGTAAAATTTCTCATATAAATATGCATTTGTGTCGTATCTAACATTTTTTTACATTAATATGCATACTAATAAGATTGTTTTTTGTTTGAATACGATTTATAAAACATAGAGAACGAAAAAAACTAATATGATGAAATTACTTATATAGTTTTTGTAGAATCGTCAATGGAAGTATTATAAGCATCTTTCATAAACATATATGTTAGAGAAATTATCTATTTCATCTATATTGTTATGTGTATTATAGAACGAATAAGTAAATATATGATGTCTTTTATCAAGAAAATTGTATATCTAATGAAACTATTAAAATATTTGATTGATTACATTTTGATAACCGGTTGAGAGGGTTAAGTTAGATTTCTAATTCTAGTTTTGTATGAAAATTTTAATGTATATTTATTTAGAAAAATCGATTTTGTAGACGGAGAAGATCCCCGATTCCCCGCGGGGATCCCCGAAACCCGACGGGGATGGGGATGGGTATGCAAGTCAATTCCCCGGCGGGGATGGGGGCGGGGATGGGGACTGGGGGTGGGGAACGGGGATGAGGATCCCCAACCCCGTTGCCATCCCTATTAATGGGTCATTACTGAGCCATTAATGAGTCAATCTTTAAGCTGTCAACTTTTAAAGTTTCTATTGTATGTATCAAACTTTAAATTTGTTGCCATTGTATGTATTTTGGCTACATAAAAAAGAAAAAAAAATGTATGAGTTTAGTACATACAATAGAAAGTTTGAAAGACACAATAGTGACAAATTAAATGTACGTTATACACAAATAGGAAGTTTTAAAATCCGATACCCACAATAGCAAATTCTAACAAGTTTGATACATACATATTGCTATACTTTTTTAAAGATTTTTTTTTCATTTTTGCTAGTATTTTTCCAACACAGCAACAGATATGTGCACATACCAGTTGCTTTTTTTCAACCACATGTGTGGATATGTGCACATGTGCACATTACAGTAGTTTTCAGTTCATACTGGAAAGTCACGGTGCATATGTACGCAACCTGTTCAAACTACTAGATTTTGTTTTAACACATGTGTGTCTGGGTGTATATATGCTCCGTTCATGTACAACTCAAAGTTCATTTAGTCAAACTCATGTCAACTAAAAAAAAAGTAACTAAAAGAATTTGCGGGGGTATAAATACTTAATGCATAACTCATAGATTCCAACCAAAAAATGTAAATAAGTTTGATTAACAAAAGAAAAGAAGGATGTAAAAGGATAAAAAAAAGAAGTAATTCTTACTATCTATAAAAAGGAAAAAAAAATTCAAAAGTTTACTAAAAAAACGAATTTAAGGGTAGTGGTACTATCAAAATTGCGGTACCCCTAACTAACTTTTATAATTACAATAATGTCCTTTATTATTTAATTTAATTAATTAAAAGAAAATAATAATCGATTGGTTCACAATGGTTCTCGTAGTTTTCGTAATAAAAACAGTTCTCAAATAAACTTATATATATATATATATATATATATATATATATATATATATATATATATATATATATATATATATTGTTTATTTTCAACAGTGAATATGTTAGAGATTTTATATTTCTCAATCAGTTCAATAATGAACGTATCGACAAAGTCCAAAATGGTTGAATAAAAATATTGTAAATGTCATTTTTTATGTTTTTTAACGATTCAATAATGAACTATCTACGTTGGTTGAATCAAATGTACAATAAGATATAGAGTTAATTATCAAAATGGTCCTTTAACTATCTCATTTCTTCCAATTTGATCCTTTAACTACAAAAGTGACCAAGATAGTCCATAAACATCCACTTTATCACTTGAATGGTCCTTTAGTTAGTTGACTAACAGTCAATCCTGTTAAGTTAGGTTAAAATGACGATTTTACCCTTTTTTATTAAAATAACCATACACCTTATTTGTTTATTAAAATCAGAATTAATAATATTTAATATATATTTATTAATATTGATTATATCTCTCTATTTCTGTCTAGTTCTAATCACCACCACCACCACCACCACCACCATCACCACCACCACCTGACACACGATAACCGGACACCACAACCACTACAAACGGATCTGAATCTGAAGATAAGTGAAGTTAGGGTTTTGAAGCCCAAAAAGAAGGGCAACCGTTACAAATCATTACTTTTTCAACTTGATCGTTACTTTCCACCGTTAACGTACAACAAGATAAGCAAAACGTACAACCACACAAATGGCGGGGTTAAACTTTTTGCAATGGCGGTGGCGGAGCTTGTGTTCTTTCTAGCTGAATCTCCTCGCCGGGATGTAGATAAACCACCGTCTCCCTCATATACGCACCCAAAAATGTCGATAAGCTCAGCCTGTCAATGGCTTCCCGGTGATAAGATTTGCAAACCCAAAAATGAAGAAATATGATAGTTAAAGGACCATTTTGATAATTAACTCTAAGATATATAATGTTAAACTCTTCTTTTCATAATATTCATTAGTGAACAGCTAAAATATTTATTTAAGAAAATTAAGTAATATTGGAATACTTGTTTCTTAATATTTATTCACTTTGAATATTCAGATTTCATTAACTCAATATTCAATTAATATAAACAAGAGTTAATTACACAGATGGTCCCTGTGGTTACCAAATATCCCATGGGCAGTCCCTAAACTTCAAAAATTACACCTATAATCTCCATGGTTGTCATTTTGTCCCGTGGGTGGTCCAAAACTAACTGAGCCATCCAAATGGACGTTAACTCTGTTATTTTGAAGGGTAAAAAGACATTTTTGCCCCTATTTTTAATTTTTAAATCATTTTCATCCATCTCAGTCAACTCTCTCTCTCTCTCTCTCATCTCTATCCTCTCTACACTAACACACACAACTCACATCAAACACTCTCTCTCTCCACTTTTCCCACTCTCTCTCATCTCTCTACACACTAACCACTAATCAAAGATAAAGTTCAGGCCACCACCACATCCTCCGTTGGAGTTCAGGCCACCACCACCCCACCACCTCCCTGTGTCTGGCGACCACCTTCTTTACACCTCTCTCTCTCTCTCTTTCTCTTTCTTTCTTCATGCGACAAACCATCACCTCCTTTCATCTCCACCGCCGCCACCACCCCTCCTCTCCTCCGCCGCAGTCCACCACCCTCCTCTTCCCCTCCTTTCTTAACAGATCTACCTCCGCCGTGATCTGAACAAACACACTAGATCTGAACAAACAAGCAAGATCTGAACATAAACCCTAGATTTGAACAAACAAAAACAATCTGATTCAAAACCCTAGATCTACGATTTTACGAGGTGGGCGATGGCACGAAGAGAGATAGAGAGAGAGAGAGAGAAAGAAAGAGAGGGGGTATTTGGAGTTCTTGGCAGCGGTGGTGGTAGATCTGTTATCAGATCTCCCGCGGTGGTGCGTTTGCTTCAACGACAGCGGCGGAGGTGGATCTGTTAAACGGCTCCGGCGGTGGTTGAGTTTGGTGGTGGGTGGAAGGTGGTAGAAACGGGTGGTTTGGGTTTTCATGGGTTTGGGTTTTCATGTTTAAGAAATCAAACGAACCAATATCTGGATTATTGTTTAATGTTTATGATCTATGGTTTGGGTTTTTCAATGTTTAAGATCTGGATTCTTGTTCTTGCATCCGGCGGTGGTCTCATGGTGATGGTGTTGGGGGTAGAGATGAAGAGAGAGAGAGAGATAGAGAGAGACAGATACACAGAGAGAGAGAGAGGAGTGTGCAGGAAGTGGGTCTGGTGCTGTCAGGTGTGTTGGGGGGATTTATTAATTAATTTTTATTTATTTAAGGGTAAAAAGACAATAATACCCCCACCAAATATAAGGGTTAACGGTGATTTGGACGGAGGGGTTAATTTTGGACTAAATTGATACAAATTGACAACCATGGGGACTGTGGGTGTAATTTTTGAAGTTTAGGGACCACCAATGAGAAATTTGGTAAACCACAGAGACCATTTATGTAATTAATTCTATAAACAACAATTGGTTGAATTGTGGAATTAATCAGTATGAAAGAGAAAGTAGAGAATTACCTAATTTGAATTAATAAAGAATCGATGTAATAATAATAAAGCAATAAATACCCTTTTGAATAAGATGTCACTAATTAAAATCTGATTGTTGTAAATGCTTTTCGTACTTCTTGTAAAATATCAACTTCTTACATTAACCATCCCCTACACAAACACGCACATATATGTATATATACATTTGATATTAAAAGTTATAGAATTAATTATTCATATCTTTTAATTATTAATTTGGATATTATTTGTTTGTTTATTTTTATTTGTGTAAAAAAACTTATAACTTGTGAAAGATAAAAGGAATGAAGATAAGTAATATTGTTTTTACTATTTATCTAACAATTTGAATTAGTACATCATACAATTCAAACATTTTAAAACTTAGATATTGATAATTATGTTTATGTAACATTGACTACATTTTGAAATTTATTAGAGATTAACGATTTAAAAAGGTCCAACTCACTTTTCATTTGATTGGTGTTTAGCTTTAAGAAACAAAAGTCATTTTACATACGTTTTAGTTTACCGAGATTATAAATCTAAGATACTTAATATGTATGAGTATACTCAAAAACCTAATAATTATTTAGTAACTGCATATTTTAATAAGACAAGACCAGGTATAATACATATTTTTAATTGAATATGAGAGTGAAATTTTCAATACCGGTTCCAGGGGCGGACTTAGGGCTGGCAAATCCTGACACGACCCAAAACTCAATCCGAATCTAACACGATTTGGGTTGACACGAACATGACACCAAACTGAATTGGGTCAAAAATGGTTCGATCCGAAAATGACACGAAACTTTTTGACACGAACATGATAACCCGAAAGTAACTTGTTTAACACAATTTTTTTATAGTTAATAAAAAAACCCAAAAAATATTTAGCATAAAGTTTTAATTAGCCACAAAAAAAATTAGAATTTGTATTATGCCACTAAAATTAATTTATATACTTACGTTAATTTTATCTACATAAACAAACACACAAGAGATTAAAAATAAATGGGGGCAAAGTCTTCCCTCAATTAATTTTCACTTTCAAAATATTTCCACCATAATCAAGTCTTTCACTCCTGATTGAAATACTTTTTCTCTGTTGTCTCTCATTTTACACATGTATGAATATCTTTAATTCATTGTATAATGTGAAAACTTTAGGCAAAATTTGTGTAGAATGATTCTAATGGGTTGATGTTAGTATTTAAAATGTTTATTTGGTTTAACAATTATTGGTATTCTATTTGTTAAAAATTGTTAGGGAATATTGGTTGTTAACCCTACTTGTGGGATGAGAGAGTGAGCATTCTACTGAAACAAGTCCATGTTATACATGCATTTTATATAGCTATCAGTTTATTCAAATTATACCAAACACTCTTAAACAGTCTATTATTCTTAAAAGACCCAATAAACTTATTATACCATGGTATTTTAATTTGATTTTAATCTGGTGTAATCTCATTTCTACTAGAGGAGGTTATTTTGATGGATTAGAGTTGACCAAGTCTAGGATAATGTTATCGTGTCTAGGATAAAGAATTAAAATGCGTAATAAAAAATTAGTAAAGTTAATATAAGAAAGTTATACATACAACATTTTTCTAGAAAATAATTCGGTATGAAACCCGACATAAAAATCAAGTTATTTGACCAAACACATAACTTGATTTTTTTCTCCTAAATTTGGGTCGACACGAAAACACGACCCGAACCGAACACGAATTAAGTGACACGAACCGAACACGAATTAAGTGACATGAACCGAACACGACACGAAACTAACCTGGGTTAAAAATGGGTCGACACGAAAGTAACACGAAAATGGTTGACACGAACACGACCTGAACCATTTGACACGAACAAGACCGGAATTGCCAGGCCTAGGTGGACTCAAGGGTAAGCCGGTGGGGGCATGAGATACCAGTCAAATTTTATATGTGTAATGTAAATTTGAATTTTTTTTTTAAACGGTGCTTCCATTTTATAGTGTAATTTTGATTTTTTTGAGCTAGTACTACCACTCAATTCAACTATTTCAAATAGTGACACCACCCATTTGAAATCCTGGGTCCAGCCCGGACCGGCTCCATTCTTATTCTTATTTTAATCATTTTTTTTATATTTATTAAACAAACCATTATGGTTAAAACATTGGGAGGTGATCCTCACACAACAAATTTTAGTCATGCACAACAATGTACAAACAGTTACTACACATAGTACATGTTGATGCTGCATAACATTATTGTGCATGACTAAAATTTGTTGTGTGAGAATGACCTTCATTAAAACATTTAGTCGTCTAAATAATGATTGACAGCATGTGGTTGAGGTGGTGATTGATTGTGTGTAAAATTAACGGCGTGATTGCTGTTAGTTAACTGTTAACCCCCACCCCCACCCCAGCTAAGCCACGTGGGAAGATAATCTCTTCAAGGACAGGTCAGAAAATGTTGGTTTCACAGGTCACCATTGGGCCCCACACAAGGGTCCCGCTGAGGTGAGCGCCAGCTTTCAAATTTCCACTGATCTTCCTATTTTACCCCTCCTTTCTCAATCACTAATCCCCTCAAAGCCAACCAACTATTCCTTTAGAAATTAGAACCCCCTAATCATTTTTTTTATTATTATTAATTTAAATTCATTTCAAATAAATAAAATATTCATAAACGGCTTACATAAACAAAACTTGATTTAAAAATTTAATTAATTTTTTTTAATTGCTATTGTACATAATTAATTTAAATTCAAAAATAATATAATTAATTTTCGTAATCTTTTTATTGTCTAAAACAATTGTATGCAATAACCTTAACTTACATATAGTATACAACAACTTGCATATAATTAAAAAATTATAAAGATTGATTATATTGATTTTAAGAAAATAAAATTAATTGCATACAATAGTAACTAAATTTCATTATGTTTTCATGGAATTTGTCCATAAAAGCTTGGATGTTGTCAAATTTATCTTTTAACTTTGTCATTTTTTTGTATTTGGTTCTTTAATTTCAAAAGTAGTCAAAATAGTTCTTTAAGATCCATTTTTTGGTCTTGCTTTATAATTGTAATATTGTGAGTTTATCAAAAATTACGGTTGGTAAGAAAAGTGATGGAATTACATAATATCGTCAATAACAACTTTTTATTTTATTATCATAATTATAATTGTTGTTGATATTCAGAATTATTGTAGTTTTGGTGTACCAACACTTGGAATCTTAGCACAATTCAAATGATAGCTAAACATAGTGAATTTATAAGCAAATTAAATTGGAATAAATACACTACATTTCTTGTCTAAGAAGACTTGATTGATACAAGTTAAATTCATTTATATTTAAATGATTATATATATAATTAAAATTATATATATATATATATATATATATATATATATATATATATATATATATATATATATATATATATATATATATATATATATATATATATATATATATATATATATATATATATATATATATATATATATATATATATATATATATATAATTTGGAAATATCAAGTTCCGTATCATATTCTTTCTACTAATTTTGTTTGTCTTCATGTTGATGTGACCATGATTGCAACATATATTTTTTTGAAACTATTTGTTTTTGTAGAATATATATGTGAGGTTTGAACAAACACGCATCTATTTTTTTAAACTTGTAAATTCAATAAATTCGATCAATTTGCTACTTTTCATATGAAATTTTCTAGAGTCAACCTTTAAAGCTATACATCAGACTTACTATATATTTGATAGAGCTTGTTTATAATAATTACAAGTTGATCGATAATAAAACTACATGGATATTTATGCGGTTCAAACTCAAAACTATTTAGTTAAAATTAAATGGAATAGTACGTACAAAATCTTTATATTAAAAGTATCCGTAATATGAACACCTAGCCAAAAATATGACAGACTGATAAAATTGTGTTAGTTTTCTAAGTATCAAAAACTTAAAATTGCTGCTTGTATTTACGAAAAGTTGTTTATTTAGTTAATCGGTCAACTATATATAAAACAAATTACAAAAAACTAGAACTATTTAATAGAGTTTCATATCTTTAGCACAACTTAAACATTTTTCTACTTGATAATCAAGTAACTGTATAATACTTAATTATTATACAAATTAATATCTTTTCGTTTAATGTTTTTTGAACAATAGCCCCTACATATTGTAGTTTCTTTTTTCTCAAATAATCTATCATATAAATTAATTCTTTCATATACATAATATATATAATATTATTGTATATATTCCAGAATCTTATATATATATTAAAAGAAAAGGATTTTCCCCTCTTCCTAAAAGTTCTCCACCAATCACAAGTCTTGGTTTTTAAAAAAAAATTAAAAAAATCAAAGAGTGACGTCAAAAATCACAAAAATGCTTAAGTCCTCAATTAGGTTTTTCGATTTCAATTCATAATTAGAAGGGGGCATTGTGAAAATTCTGAGGGGGTTTTATAAAATATGTTAGGGGCTTTTATGAAAATATGAGGGGGTTTTATAAAAATGGTATATTAATATAATTAATTATAAGTTGTTTATAAAATATGTCTAATAATTTATTATATAATTTGTTTAGAGAAATAATAATTATATATTTGTGACCGTCTCATTTTTATCTACGTTTTGGTATAAAGTTTATTGTAATATGACACTTTTTTTAAATTAGTATATTTTTAATTGTTTGTTATCCATTAATAATAGTGGGTAGGTTATTCATAAAACAATTTATATCTTTTTTATATTTATTTTATCTACGTATCATAGTCGATATAATAACTAATTCCTCGGTCTTTCGATAAAAAGTTAAAATTATTTTTTAATTTTTTTTATTTAAGATAAATTTATATAAAAATAGATAACATTTAAAACAGACAAATGTGCATCAATTAATATAAAAAAAATTAAAGAATCATATATATATAGTGGAGGGTTTACACAATAAATGACCCGTGTATTAACACAGGATGATATAAGTCAATTTTAAATTTATATTGTTTTAAAGAAAACTAACACGTATAGTAAAAATAATTACAAATCATACATATGAATATAAATTTTCGTAAGAAATGAATAACCATTACAGAAGTTTGAAATTCATACATAAGATTATCATTATATTTTCGTTAATATCTCTTTATAAACATCATTCATGGTTTTATAGTAAGGTTTCTTTAATCATCACAAATTAAAACTTTTAACCTCTCCTTACTCTTCACTCGAGAAACCGACACATATAACTGTCAATGAGTGAAAACGTGTATTTTTATACTTTTCATAAATACTTTTTTTGAGAATTAGATAAAGTTATATTATACGTATAAAAATTTTTAGTATAATATTAATGTGTTAATCATGATTGAGCTTTATCCCGACATTGTATTAGCCAATTATATTTGAACCTTTGACATCGGAAACAAAATTTATTATAAGTTAAATAATGATGACATTCATCTAAGTATACGTAAGTTAGATCACATAAAAATAAGATTATAACATAGAATAGACTATGTATATACATACATAAACCACTTATGTGTAATTTATTATTCAGTTAAATATAATTGAAAACACACTATATCACTTTGTTCAAATATCCATTTAATAACTATTATTTTATGTATCAAGTTATTAGTTAAAAAAAAAACTTAGACAATTAAATTTTTATATAACATTCCAAGTTGTATCTATAGTTACAAAACTCACTAACATGACAATTGTTTCACTATTCAGTAATTATGTATAATAAAATGTTCAATAATTACCTACACGTTGCTCTCGATAAATAAAACAATTAAAATATACTAATTTTTAAAAAAACCTCATATTGCGATAAAATTTATATCAAAACGTAGATAAAAATAAGACTATTACAAAGATATAATTAATTTTTCTCAAAACAAAATATATTACAAGATGTTAAGTATAATTTTCAAACAACTTATAATTAATTACATTAATAAACAATTGTCTTAAAACCCCCTCACATATTACATTCTAACCCTTGATAATTTACATTTAAACCCTTTAAATTTACATTTAAAACCCTTTAAATTGCGGGTGACATCATAATCATGTTATTTTGTTTTTTTTTTAATTTTTTTATGGAAGGAAATGATGATGTAGCAATATTTTCTTTTAATAAGGATATAAGATGGTGAGGAGGTATCATATATAGTTCAGTTCTAACAGTATCTGTGCAACTAAAGATACTGATACATTTGAAGAATCATTACAGTTACCTGAACTTTTTGAAATCAATAAAAGTATCTGATTTTCCAAACCACAAGTTAACTTTAAAGGTTGGTGTGACTGTAATGATGCTTCGCAATCTTGAACAGTCTAAAGGCCTTTGCAACGGAACAATATTACAAGTTACTCGACTTGGTTCACATGTGATTGAAACAAAAATAATTGCAGGTAAGAAACAATTAATACTTACAAATTACCTAACTTCTATATATACTCATAATGCCAACTTCTATATATACTCATAATGCCAACTTCTATATATAATTTATAAATGCTTTAATACCAAAGCGTCAATATATATAATTGCGGGTAAGAATGTTGGTCACATTACTCATATTTTCAGATTGAAGTTGATTTCATCAGAGTCTACATTACCATTCAAGTTACAACGAAGACAATTTCCTTTCTTGGTTTGTTTTGCAATAATGATAAATAAAAGCCATTGTCAATCTTTATCGAATGTTGGTTTGTTTTTTAGACGACCCGTTTTCACTTATGGGCAGCTATATGTGGTGGTTTTCGAGTGAAGAGTAAGGAGAGGTTAAAAAGTTTTAATTTGTGGTGATGAAGGCAACTCTACTAATAAATCCATTAATGTTGTTTATAAGGAGGTTTTACAGAAAATTTACATACAATCTTATGTATGAATTTCAATCTTCTGTAATGTTTATCATTCATTACGAGCTTTTATATTCCTATCTATGTTTTTATATTTTCTTTAACGTGTTAATACTTATTAAATCTGCATAAATTAAAGATTTTAGTATAATCCCCGTGTTGATACACGGGTTGCTTAGCTAGTACATAATATAATATTATTGTATATATTCCAGACAACACCTATCAGACTCCAAACTGATACAAAAACTTAAGGAGGTCTATAATCGTACACTTTAGTTAATTAAGTAGGTCATAAGAAATTAAGAACACACAATATCTAGTTAGAATCGTTAGGTTATATCCTTCTAAAACATGATATTTCAATTTAATCAACTAGAGTCTAGAAATATCTCCTCACAAAAATATATGCAAATCTCGATCATTTTAATTAGATACTTACATCGATCTCACAGCATAATTAACTCAAGTTAATAAAATCTAGCCATGACCTAACCTTTTAGCTATATATGAAGGAAGTAACGTTTGACTGTAGTGGTCCCAATATCTAACCAAATATATCTGGTCGTGAAGACAAACCTAATTGAAGGTATCACGAAGTAAGTGTAAACTTAATATCGGTATTTCGATATTCACTTTTAATAAACTCTTATGAATATTTTTGAGAGGTTATATATCATTTTATTTTTATATAAATTAATTTTCAGTTATTTTTTTACTCATAAAATCAAGATAAGTGTTAAAATAAAAAGAGAATGTAAAGAAAAAAGAATTAGTAAATGTTCTACATATCATCCTCTAATGGGTAAGAGGATAAAGTAAAAAGATCATGGTTTTATATAACGTAAGGCATGACGTGACGGTGAGACCAAACCTCAAACTTTAGAAGCTATGACGAATCTAAGCCATCTAAACCCCCCTCCTTCAATTTCATCACCCACCAATGAATTCATCACATGCACTCTGCTACACTTGATCTCTGTACGCTCTACATCAATGAATTCCACTTATCAAATCAACAGCTAAAATTGGATCTCGTAGTTCTCGTACGAAAAACAGTTCTCGTTTGAACCATCCCCTATATATATATATATATATATATATATATATATATATATATATATATATATATATATAGGAAAAAGTTCATGCGAGAACCATTCTTAGTGCGAGAACTAATCTGAGCCGTCTAATTTTCCCTCTTTCAATGTCATTGTTGCCCCCATGAATTCCTCACATGCACCCTGCCACACTCTATCCCTCCACGCTCACCATCCATGAAACTTCCCATATCCAAGGAACGGCCGAGATTGGTTCTCGCGGTTCTCGCACTAACAACGGTTCTCGCATTAACCCTCCCCTATATATATATATATATATATATATATATATATACATATGGAAGAGTTAAAAAAGCCTACTAAATGTATGGTGAAATCTGGACCATATGATACATATAAAGGCTCAAACAAAAAAGACACCATTTTAACCAAATTTTTGAAATAAAAAAAATAAAAAAGGTTAATATGATAAATTCAAAAAACAAAAAGAAAGGGGCAGAGCAAAACACGTCGGCCAAATCTCAGGCCGCCGTAATATTTGATTCACAGGTTACAACATCCTGATGCACATAAGACAAACCTTTGATTCACAGTTTACATTTGATGCATAAAGTACAACCATTTTGATGCACAGATTAAAAGTTTGAACAACTTGTGTAAATCTGATGCATAAATCCGACCACAAAGGTGGCGATTGTGGTTTCGCCGGTGAAGGAAACAAAATGCACAGTGGAAAATCTACTTGCCATTGAAGAAACGACGATGCATCGACGAGCAGATTTGACGACCAAGAGATTGTGCATCGATGAGCGCAAATGGCGACAGTGAATCTGAGACAGGCAGCGGTTACATTTCCAGGTGGTGGTCATGCTTCCAGACGGCGGTGGTTACATTTCCGGCAGTGGTTACGTTCCAGGCGGCGGTGGCGGCTACGCTTCACATTGAGGGTGGTCATTGTAAAAAACCAGGGAGTCGCTCTGGAAGAAGATGGCGGTGGTAAAGTTTCACATCGACGATGATCGTTGCAAGAGAATACGGCGACAACCAAATGTGGGGGAGGCGAAGCAGATTTGCGAAGGGGAGGCGGCAACTAAAGAATATATCTAAGGTAACTTGGGGAGGTGGATAAATATTTGGAAGAGAGAAAAATTCACATTTTTTAAATGTTTCAATTTTACCCTAAATAATTAAAAAACATGTGTCAATACCAGGTTTCTCCTTACATTTAGTACCTTAATTTTTTTTATTTCAACTCAATTATATATATATATATATATATATATATATATATATATATATATATATATATATATATATATATATATATAGTTTATCGTTATTAATGTATAAATTACACAAAGTTGCACAAATGAGGAGTAACAGAGTTTGTAGCCCAAGCAGTATTTGATATATAAATTAAAAAAAGTTCAATACACGCAATCGTAAAATGTATACAACAAAAAATACAATAAAAAAAGATTTATTTTTCTTCGCGCACGCATTAAAAATTCGCCATTTGACACGTAAAGGCTTGCCTTGGCGTGCGTCATGCCTAACACTCAAAGGTAGCCAATTTCTTAATGACGGAGCCATGCCTCAAACCTTGGTAACGTCATGACGCGCCTTTTAAAATACTAAAAAAGATTAGTCAGAGAAAATATAATGTTCCATAACTAAGCTATTAACCATGACTATAAGACCTTATCGTCGTAATTTCATGATAACAAGTAGGTACCGAAAGGGCGTTGTGAAGTGGTACATCATACTAAAAGATATGTTGTGAGTTCAAGTTTTGTTATAAACAACAAAGTAGATTTAATAGGTGTATAGACATACATAGCTTCACAATATTATGACTAAGGGGCAAAATCTACCAAATTTGAACATAAAGCTTTACCAAAATATTTGCAACAACTTTTACACAACCTAGCTAGCTATGAAAGGAAACACAATTATTGTGTACAAAGTGTGTACGCATACCTTTCCAAATTAAAATAAACTTGGAACCCCGAGTTAAAGAATCATGATATTAAGTCTACCTACACTCTTACAATAGAATACCAATTAATATACAAATACAAAATTAATAATAAAATATAAAAAGGAAAATTAAGGATGACGACATATGATATTGAAGGGCAAATTAGTAATTACAGAGGTGGGGTCAGGGAAGGTTTCTTAATATAATAATGAAAGAAGAATAAAATAAGTAGATGGGCAAAGGTTTGGAAAGCTGATATAACTTGTGATCACATCGTTTACCACCAAATTACAAAATTCATTCATCAACAATCAATCATACACTTTCTCCCAAAGGTATCTAAATTTCTCTCCTTTTTCATCATCTTTTTATTACGAATAATATGTGTTTGATTAATATATGCTTGATTATGGTTGGTTTTACTACGTTTAAACCGAGTTATCTTTAAAAAATCGATTCTTGAACAAAATATACGACAATTATTACTCGAATTTTGCAGTTGTATGAGAGTTCATGAAGATTTATATATTTTTTCATGAGATAAATTAGTAGGTTTAGATCTTACTGTTGTGTTGTTTTATGTCTTTGATATGATCAATTACGGGCTTATAAACCATGCATGGTTGATGTATGGTTATTGATTAACTATAGTTAATTATATATATAGCTGTGGTTAACTGGTAACTTGGTTATTGGGTTGTATTCAGGTAATTAAAAAGGTTAAGGAAAAAGATGGGTTACTGGAAATCAACAGTGGTACCAAAGTTCAAGAAGTTGTTCGAGAAGAACAACGTTAAAAAGTCTGCTGCTGCTGAAGCTTGCAAGACCTTTGATGATTCTAAGGTAATTAATCAAAATATATTTTAAAAACTATTTAGAAATTAAGGTTTTAAAGATTAATTAAGAAGTTAAATAATTAATCTTTTTAACAAATAAAATCTCATATATACACGAATTGATTCATACGCAGGAGGACTACACCAAGGAGTTTGAAGAGAAAAAGACTGAGCTAGAAGCTAAAGTTCTTGAAATCTATGAAGCTGCTGCAGCTGAAATCAAGGTAAATTACTCATCTTTATTTAACAGTTAATTACAAAGAGATGTGTTTTATATATTATTATTCATTAAGAGGATAATATGAGAATTTAATAAAATTGTTCTTAAAGAAAACCATTTAGTAAGTTAGATATGTTAAAATAAAACTAATATCTTTATTAAAAAACATAAACGACAGCGACAGTCATAATTAAACTCAATTATTGTTTTCTAAAGTTCTTGATTTACAAGCTGTCTCAATATAATTTGATAAATGAATATATATCTTGTATTCGCATATAAATATCTTCTTGAATTAATTAACTTTCGTTTTTTTTTTATCTTTACCTATGTTAAGAAATATATATGTGTACGTGTGTGTTGTTAATTAACTGATTACTAGTGAACAACTTAATTAACAGGCAGTAATAAAGGACCGCAAGGATGGCACCTTAAAAAAGATTTCTACTGGAGTAGAAAAGTTCCTTGAGGAACTCTCTAAAATAGGTAATTTTGTTTTACATCTCTATATATGTATTTATCAGTTGATTATTAGCATTTAATTAATTCATTTTTAGATAGTGACTAAATTTTTTGTAATCTTTTTTATTTTTTAGAATTTCCGGGGTCGAAGCCAGCTCATGAAGCATGTTGCAAGTACGGGCCAACATATGTCGAGGGACCTATTTTCTTTGTCTTCGAAAAGGTGTCGACTTTCATAGTAGTCGAAGAGAAAAAGGAAGAGACGGCGGCACCACCAGAAGCCGCGGCGGCTCCTGTGGAAGAAACAAGCGGCAAAGAGAAGGAGATCGTGGTGGAGGAAGAGAAGAAAGAAGAGGTGGTGGTGGTGACAACCGAAGCTGAGAAAACACCAGAACCGAAGGCGGAGGAAGTAGCCCCAACAGAGCCACCAAAGGCATGTTGATTAGGGTTTATAAATTGGTGTTGTGTGGTATGAATGTTCTGTGAAAAATGAAGGTTCGATCCATGGATCTGTAAACAAATTTTACTTGGACAAATTTGTTATTCTTTATTTTGGTATTTTAGTGGCATATTTGCATGGGTGGAAGAGGTTACCAACCTTCTTTGTAATACATGAAAAATGTTTTGTTGGGTGTTTTATTTGTTCATTTCAAATTTGTTGTACATTAATAATATTGTAACGTGTATGATATTTAAACTTCATAATTTACATTTCCTTATTACTTTCATATATAAGCATTATAATATATATATATATATTATTCTTTTATATGTTATCAAAGTACTTCATTGAATGTGCTCTTAATTTATCATATTCGTCTTTCTTACAACATCCACCCTTTTCGACCCTGTGAACGACCCCCCCCCCCCCCCCCCCCCCCCCCATCTCTCTCACACACACTTTCTCCGTCTTTGTCTAGCTGATCTAACATGTATATATATTTTTAATATAAAAATAGAATAAACTAAGGTAAAGATGTTAAAAAAACAACTATTTCTAAGATCGAAAGATCGAAAAAAAATGAAAAAGAACAAGAAGGCTTGTTATATATAACACTGATATATAGGATAGAAAAATAAAAAAGATGAAGATAAATCTATCTTTGGTTTAAATCACTTACGGTTGCAAACGTATTTCCAAATGCATATCCAACTAAAAGAAGATGATTTATATATAATAATGTTTTCAAAATAATAGTTGTTTAACTAGATTTTTTGTTATATATGATAAATTATTGTTATGCCTCCACAAATCACATTTATAAAAAAAGGTTTTCTTTCTACACCCTATCTAGCTAGTTTTTTTTTCTATACTTGATCTATATTTTGCTCAAATTCATTTATTTTATTAATTAATAATATATAATATATATATATATAAATAATATATATATATATAGGCAAAAGTTCAAACGAGAACTGTTTTTCGTACGAGAACTGCGAGAACCAATCTGAGCCGTCCAATTCCCCCTCCTTTAATGTCATTACCCACTCATGAATTCTTCACATGCACCGTGCCACACTTGATCCCCTCCACGCTCTCCATCCATGAACTTCCATATTCAAGGAACGGCTGAGATTGGTTCTCGCAGTTCTCGTACGAAAAACAGTTCTTATTTGAACCGTCCCATATATATATATATATATATATATATATATATATATATATATATATATATATATATATATATATATATATATATATAGGGTGAGGTTCAATAGAAACCCCCCCCCCCCCCCCCTTAAACAAAAACCCCAAAGTCCCAATCTCAGCCACTCATCTAAAAGGGCAAAATGGGAAAATGAAATCCAAGGGCATAAAACTCACGTTCACCTTCCAGCACTCAAAACCCACATTTTTTTTACCCCTCAAATCTTTAAATGATTATAACTATTTCAATTTTTTGAATTTGAGAAATAAGGGGATACGAAAATGATGAAAATGACGAAAATTTTATCATTTTCGTACCCCCTTGTATACATACAAGAGCAGGTGACGAAAATGATAAAAATTTCGTCATTTTTATCATTTTCGGACCTGCTGTTTAAGTGATATATAAGGGGATACGAAAATGATTAAAATTATGAAATTTTTATCATTTTCGTGCCCCATTGTATAACATATAAGAGCAGGTGACGAAAATGATAAAAATTTCGTCATTTTCATCATTTTCATATCCCTTTATATACCACTTAAAAAGCAGGTCCGAAAATGATAAAAAATTTGTCATTTTTATCATTTTCATATCCCCTTATATACCACTTAAACAGCAGGTCCGAAAATGATAAAAAATTTGTCATTTTTATCATTTTCGGACCTACTGTTTTAGTGGTATATAAGGGGATACGAAAATGATAAAAATGACAAAATTTTTATCATTTTCGTCACCTGCTATTAGATGTTATACAAGGGGAACGAAAATGATAAATTTTTTGTTATTTTAATCATTTTCGTGTCCTCTTATATATCATGTAACAACAGGTGACGAAAATGATAAAAATGACAAAATTTATCATTTTCAGGACCTGCTATTACATGATATAACAGCAGGTGACGAAAATGATAAATTTCGTCATTTTCGTCATTTCGTCGAATTTTTTTTTTCCAGAAATATAGGAAGAGTGGTCTCGTTTGAAAGAGGATTAAAAAATGAGAAGATTGGTATAATTTTTTTGCTTAAATTCAAAAAAATGAAATAGTTATGGTTATTTAAAGATCAAAGGGGTAAAAAAATAAAAAAAATGGGGATTTGACCATAATACCCCTCCTTCACTAATTAAATCTTATAATTGTTTAGTTATTTACAATAATGCCATTGTAGATCTTAACCATTGATTTGATCGATCTAACGGTCAGGAATTGGACTTTGAGGTTTTTGTTTAAGGTGGGGTTTCTATTGATCCAATTTATATATATATATATATTACAAGTTCGGCTTTTATATAAATAAAATGAAAGATAAATAAACAAAATATATAATAGTTCACTTGTGTGACTTGTATTAGACGTAAGTAAGTGGAAGAAGAATGAAGAAATTAAGCTGCAAAGATAATTAAGGTAGGAAAATGTTAATTAGGAAATTGAATAATGAAGCAATTCATTCAAAAATGGAGTGGAAGATGGAGAAAGGAGGTGGGTGGAGGTTGCCTACACGCAATTTCTATATCCAAATTATTAAATACTGTACTTATACTATTCACTAAATTAATAAAATAATATATATTTAGATAATGTATCGCCAGCAGAAACATATTTTCTATTTTATTTATTTATTTAGGATAAATGTTTTTAATTTCTAGAATTATTATTATTAGTGATCGGTGGGCACAGGATGCTGTTTTGGTCGAAACGATGTTTTCCCCCCTTATTATATAACTTTGAGGATTAGTTTCCGATTACTACCTTTAACATCATTTTTTTTAGTTTAATATTTTGAAAATAGCCAACTTTTTTTTTTGTTGAAACGCAAATAATATAAAATAATCTAGTAAGATTTTAGATATACAACGAATAAACATGAAAATGTTACATAACTTGATAAACGTAATAATATCCAACATAAAAGAATAATCCGACCAACCTATCCAAAAACTTGAAAATCCCATAAAAGTAGTTACCTGGTGGACTTGGGACTAGCTAACCTCGACCTTAACACCGAAACAAACAAACTAGCAAATGCTACACCATCTAACCATATGATGGCAATGCGAGATTTTAGAGCAGATTAGGTGTGGAGTACGTGCCTCCAAACTGTTGGAATCCACGAACTACAAGCATGTGAACTTCAAACCACAACCACTCGAACCAAAACATTTAACTACATTAGCATGAAACCTCAAGCCACAACCGGAAATCTATGAACCTGGAACGGCGGCCTCGACCACAGTAAATTGAACCACAATCATACGACCCACTCAAACCACTAACTGTCGACTAGAAACCTCAAACTACGGCCAGAAACCTCGAAACCACACTACTTGAACAGAAAAACCTACAATCACAGCCTTGACCCAGGCACTCGAACTACACCCTACTCGGATTTGCCAAATCTCGAGCCACAACCACTCAAACCTGTAGCATTGTCGAAAACCCCTCGATACTGTGAACCATGAAGGGACCACAGACCAAAAAACTAACACGAAGCAAGTTTACGAACCTATGAACGACTAGAGACAGACTTAAACTACACGGCCCAATCGACGAATGCTGGAAACATCGAACGGGAAAGCGACCGACGACTGATCCCTTGAACTAAAAGTCGACCTAAGACCGGAAACCCCAACCCATTCAACAGCCAAAACACTCAAAGGATCATCTTGAACCTCACGAAAAAACCGGAATAGTAGAACAAATACCACAACCGATCGACTAACATGTAAACCCCAAACCGACTAGAATACATGATATGCAACTCGACCGAGTAACTGAAATCTTGATTTAGAACCTCATAAACTCAAACTAACATCATTGCTAACTTGTCTAAATTAACACTTTTAATTTCCGCAATTTATTTAATATTTGAATATGATACTTATTAATTAGGATATTATAATTGTGAGAAATTGTATTACTATTAGAAAGAATCTAGTGACGGAACTAGATTTTTGACTTTGAATTGTACAAAACTAGGTTTTTCTAAACCCTCGCATTGCAATGGGAGAATTTCTCTTGTGATACTAAATTAATAAAAAAAATCAAGCACTGATTTTCTTTTTATTAGAATTTTTTTTATGAATTTATATCATTCGGTTATACTTAATTAAGTGTAAATATATGCATGATTAAGAATAAGTCATAAAATAACTAATTTTCTATTTATGAAATTTTTGGGTAACAGTTAGAAAAAACTTTTTTTTTATTCGAATAATAACTTTAAATGATATAGTTCATCATAACGAAAACCAAATGATATTTAACCTAGTGGTATTAGATGATTTCAAAGTGTTCACCTTCCTCTTTAAGGTTCAAGATTCAATTCCCACTGTAAATATAAGTGTAAATTAGGATAGAGGTGTATGTTTGTAGTTTAATAAAAAGTTAATTACAACCAAAAATAAATTTTAGCTAGAAAAAATTATATATGTTGTATAACAATTATAAATTATCATTCCAAAGAAGATGTAAAAGATTACTTTTCAAAACAATATATATTTTTCTAGAGTATTTTTATTTTATCTATATATTAATAAACAAAATTTTATGATTTTAGAGTTATTTTACAAATTATTGTAAAGTTAAGGATGATTTAAAAAAAAAAAATACAAAGTATTGAAGGTTCATTGTGAAAACTTGAGAACAAAAGAAAAGTAAAAAAGAGAAGATCTTGCATGAATCAAACTATAGACCAAATGAGAGGTGTTTTCCACTCCATCTATCCCAACCTTTGTTTCATGACTGCCGTTTCTAATATTTATCATCTAACTTGTCTAAACACTTTTCATTTTCTTCGCAGTTTATTTACTATGTGAATATGATACTTATTAATTAGGATATTATAATTATGAGGAAATGTATTACTATTAGAAAGAATCTAATGACCGAACTAGATTTTTGACTTCGAATTATACAAAACTAGTTTTTTCTAAACCCACGCGTTGCAATGGGAGAATTTCTTTTGTGATACAAAATTGATAAAAAAAAATATCAAGAATTGATTTTCTTTTGATTAGAAAAATTATTATGAATTTATATCATTCAGTTATACTTAATTAAGTGTAAATATATGCATGATTAAGAATAAGTCATAAAAATGACTAACTTTCTATTTATGAAATTTTTTTGGTAACAGTTAGAAAAACTTCTTTTATTAGTTTATTCGAATAATAACTTTAAATGATATAGTTCATCAAAACGAAAACCAAATGATCTTTAACCTAGTGGCTTTAGGTGATTTCAAAGCGTCCACCTTCCTCTTTAAGATTCAAGATTCAATTCCCACTGTAAATATATGTGTAAATTAGAATAGAAGTGTATCTTTGTTGTTTAATAAAAAGTTAATTACAACCAAAAATAAATTTTAGCTAGAAAACAAATTATGTATGTTGTATAACAATTATAAAAAATTACTTTTCAAAACAAAAAATATATATTTTTCTAGATTTTTTATATTTGATCTATATATTAATAAACAAAAGTTTATGATTTTAGAGTTATTTCACCAATTATTATGAAGTTAAGGATGATTTTGAAAGAATACAATGTATTGAAGGTTCATTGTGAAAACTTAAGAACAAAATAAAAGTAAAAAAAATCTTGTATGAACCAAACTAAAAACCAAATGAAATACAGAGTCAATTTCCACTCCATCTATCCCAACCTTTGTTTAATGATTGCGGTTTCTAATAATTATCATCATTTCTAACTTGTCTAAACACTTTTCGTTTTCTTCTAAGTTTATTTAATATTTGATTATGATACTTATTAATTAGTAGATCATAATTGTGAGAAAATGTATTACTATTAGAAAGAATCTAATGACTGAACTAGATTTTTGACTTCAAAAAACCTCGCGTTGCAACGGGAGAATTTCTTTTGTGACATAAAATTAATAAAAAAATATCAAGCATTGATTTTCTTTTTATTAGAAAAATTATTATGAGTTTATATCATTCGGTTATACATAATTAAGTGTAAATATATGCATGATTAAGAATAAGTCATAAAAATGACTAATTTTCTATTTATGAAATTTTTTGGGTAACAGTTAGAAAAACTTCTTTTATTATTTTATTCGAATAATAACTTTAAATGATATAGTCATCATAATGAAAGCCAAATGATCTTTAACCTAGTGCTATTATGTGATTGATTTTTAATCCGAGCTCTAATCCATTGGAAGCTTTTTACCTGAACCTCGAAGAATAATTCCGCCATGCTTTTGCGTCCATCTCGAAATATTACATTGTTCCTGTACGACCATATGTAGTATAATGCGATCCAAATGACTGCTTGCCAAGCTAAACCATCAACCGCTACAAGACTTTGGAAGGAATTAATCACCGAGATATCCACGTTCCACCAGCGAAAGACTGCTACCATGATCTGTTGTGTTTTTCTGCAGCTCCAAAGTGCATGCTCCAGCGTCTCAGAGTCCTCCTCACAACACGGACATAAGCTTGAAGGAATATCCACCTGCAATGACATTAGTATATTCCTAACCAGAATCTTCCCCAACCTAGCTCTCCATATGAACATATTAATCTTTTTTGGAACCAACTTATTCCACCAAGTTTCTATCCTATTAATGGGAGAAGGGAGGAAAGAATCATCAATAAACCTCCTAAGTGTTTTCACCGAGAAGGTCCCATCCTCCGAGATATTCCAAACTACCTTATCTTTTCTACCACTAACCGGATTAAAGTCACCAAGCAGATTTAACAAGGTCTCCAATTCCCCTAACTCTCTCCCTCTCGGCTCACGTCTCCAACTCCAAGACCATACCCACAACCCATTCACCCACCCCCCTTTATTTCCCACCAAGCCTCCCTTTTCAAGATCTAAACAAATAAGTATCGGGAACCTATTTTCAAATGATTCATCTCCTACCCACCGATCTTTCCAGAACCTAATTGATAAACCATCACCCAGGGATTTACTAAAGGAACTCCTAAATCTAACTCCTTTTTCCTCCAAGATTGAACTAACTTTCACGATGTTCCCCCATACCGAGTTCATCCGGCTAGCCCCTTCTACCCCCTCCTCAAGTCCACCTTCACCCCCATATATACAATTTATAACCCGACACCACAAAGCCTCCCCCTCACTATGCCATATCCACCACCACTTGCCTAACAATCCTAAGTTTGCAGCTCGAAGGCTCCCAATGTTTAAACCCCCATTCCCAAAAGTGTTTATGGTTTGATCCCATTTCACCCAATGAATATATCTCCCCGACCCCGTATCCCCCCCCCCCCCCCCTTACCCCAAAAGAAATTTTTTCTCACTCTTTCAAGCAAAGAAATCACACAATTTGGAGCACGGAACAAGGAAAAGAAATACAGCGGTATACTACCAAGGATTGATTTGACCAATGTAAGGCGCCCTCCAGCAGACACCATATTTGCTCTAGAATGAGAAAGTTTTTGTCAAATTTTCTGCACAACTCCTTCCCAGCTATTAGAACGAGACATATCCGCCCCCACAGGGATCACTAGATACGTGAAAGGTAGTTTCCCTGCCTTACATCCGATTGAACAAGCCCAAGCTTCTACTTCTGACTGGTTCACCCCCAAGCCGATTAAAGAGCTTTTGTTGAGGTTTATTTTTAAGCCCGATAAGCACTCAAAACATTTAAGCACTTGTAAAACATTCTTCAAGTTACCAATCTCCCATTTTCCTAAGATGATAACGTCGTCTGCATATTGAAGATGTGAAACATTTACTTTCCTTTGGTGACCGACCTGAATGCTCTCAAATTTTCCTTTGTTGATGGTCTCTGTCATAAGTATGTGAAAACCTTCCGTAACCAGTAACAAGAGAAACGGAGCTAGGGGATCTCCTTGTTTCAATCCCCTCTTCATTTGGAACTCTCCCGTTGGTGAGCCGTTTACTAAAACCGAAACCGACGCCAATTCTAGACAACTCTTGATCCATCTAATCCAAGTCTCCCCAAACCCCATAGATTCCATCACATTTAGTAGGAAGTCCCAACTAACGTTGTCATAGGCTTTATCGAAATCTATTTTGAAAATGAAGCTCCTCGTCTTTTGTTTTTTTATAAAAGTTACGGTTTCGTTTGCAATCAAAGCCCTATCAAGGATGTTTCTTCCTTGAATGAAAGTCGTTTGAACATTTCCAATCAGCTTTGGGATCACTATCTTTAACCTCTCTGCCAGGATTTTCACAATTATTTTATAGTACGAGATAATGAGGCTTATCGGTCTAAACTCGTTCAAACCGACTGGATTTGTGACTTTTGGAATCAATGTGATAAACGAAGCATTGCACCCTCTACTGATCTTAGATGAATACCAAAACCACCGAATACTTCTCACCACATCTTCCTTGATAATTGGCCACATTTTCTTTATAAATTTAAAATTGAAACCATCCGGGCCTGGAGCCTTTGTACTTCCACACGACTTAACCGCATCCCAAATCTCTTCCTCCGTAACCGGAACTACCAAAGCTTCTTGATCTTCTGACGACATCTTTGAGAACAAATTGCTATTGATTTTTTGTCTGATCAGGTCTTCCTCCTTGAATTTCGCTTCAAAAAATCTTTTGGCTTCATTCTTAATTTGAACCGGATCCTCAACCCATTCATTGTCTACCATCAATCCGAGCAGCGAGTTCTTTTTAATTCTTTTCCGGATTAGAGAGTGAAAAAAAAGCGTATTTTCATCTCCTTCAAGTTGCCACTTTATTCTCGCCTTTTGTTTTAATGACTCTAGCTTGACTTGCTCTTTCTCTAACCACTTTTTACGACTTTGCTTCCACTCGATTAACTCCTCTTCTGAAAGAACCCTTTCTTCTGCCTTTTTTTCTAACTGCCCAGATATTCCTTGAAGTTCTCGAATATCATCATCTATTTTGATGAATCTGCCTTTACTCCACAGCTTGAGCTCTTCCTTTGTGGTCTTTAGTTTAGCCATGAGAATTATGTCTGGGGTCCCCGCACTTACTTCCTTTCCCCAAGCTCTTGTTACTACAGATAAAAAATCAATTTCCTGTAACCAATGGTCAAAGATTTTGAAAGGTTTGTACCCGAAATCAACCACCTTGTTCCTAAGGATTAGTGGATTGTGATCCGAATATTTTCTTTTCAAAGGTGTTATTCTTAGTGAATTAAAAAGCAGTTGGACTTTTTCCGACACCAAAAATCTGTCTAGCCTACTGAATTTAAGTCCGTCATCGCTTACCCATGTGAATTTTCTGCCACACATTGGAATATCCCACCAGCTACCCTTGTTAATGAAATCATTAAAGACTTTAGCACTATTTTCGTTAAAGATTGAGTTGAGCCGTTCCTCTTTGGACTTGACTTCATTGAAGTCACCGAAAATGAACCAGCATATATCATTATTAGCACATAACAAGTTCAGTTGAATCCACAAACCTGCACGATTAGCCGGATCCCTATTCCCGTAAACATTTATGCACCCAACAAGCCCTTCAATTTCCAGCCCAATATCCCACAACCCCGATGTAAGAATCACCTTCTACAACTGAAATTTTCGTAAAAATCGTGCTATCCCAGACCAAAAGGAGTCCCCCCGAAAGACCAATTGCACTTTTATGCAAGAACTGGAAATCATCTTTCCCCCAGATCCTTGCAACCTCTAAATAATCCAGATAACCGTTGGATTTTGTTTTCTACAGAGATCCTTAACCCACCCTTTCTTTTTGTTTTTACGCAAGCCCCTAATATTCAGTGTCAATATATTCATAAAAAACAATAAAGAAACGAAACCTGGATGTAAAAGCGCACTTTAGGAGTTTCCTCCCTCCGCCGATTGCTTCTTCGAACCAGTGCCCCACTCCATTCCAATCTCCTCTCTGAAAGCTTTTAGATTACTCTTGCTGGTGGTGCTGTTGATTTCATTTTCCACCAGTTGATTGTTCACTGTTTCTGTTCGAAGACTGTCCGATATCGACCCATCGTTTTTCTCCATCTTTCCTTTTTTAGACTTTTCCGCGATCAGATGCTTGTTTCTTGCCATATGTTTGATCAACTGCATGCTCAATCTTCTTTCTCTCCTTTTCTTTGCGAGAACCTGATTTACCCCAACTGCCGATGAGGCAATCTTTTTCCTTTTCTCTTGATTTGAAATTCCTCTATTGCTTTTTGGCTGATCTTTGAATGGGTCATTGGGCTCATTTGGATGTTTTAATTGTGAGTGTTTCTTTCGGGACCGTAGTGGGCTTCCAGTTTGGGCTGGATTGTTCTCCGGTAATTGGGTTTCCAAAGGGTTCACAGTTTGGGCTTCATTAATTGCTTGTGGGTTGTTTTCATGTAGATGGGTTTCCAAAGGGTTTAAGGGCCTGGGTATATTCAGCTCTCGATCAGCCCTATTGGCTATATTCTTTGATTTCTTTGAATTGCAGGCTCTCCTATCTTCACTAACTATACCACCGAAATTCTTTTTTGGGATTTGCGAACCTATCCTTGAGCCTTGTGTCTAAGAATTGGGACTTGTGTTCCCATTATTATCCAGAACATCTTCTCTCACCTCTTGGTCTTCCTGTATCACCACCGTGTTACCATTGTTACCGGCGGCGTTTTCTTCCTCACCGGCCTGTTTTTCGTAGGTGTCTTCAACTCCCTCCGACGAACAAGAATCATCATACTCCTCTTCATTATTATTCACCCCATCATCATCTACGTCTCTCTCCTCTTCGTCATCTGCTATTTTTTCCGATTCATGCCCATCATCGAACCAAATTTCTTCGTTTGCCCAGATCTCTTCCGGCGACCCGTCTTCTTCCTCAATGCTAACCTTATAAAATAAATCCCTCACCTTAATTGTTCTCAAGTCGTTTATCCTGGACCTTAATGAAGTATTAATAAGAATCTTTCCAGCTAGGAAATTCTTACACTCCGTTAACGAGCAGTTTGCAAACTCAATTGGCCTTCCCCAAGCTTTTGCTATTTTCTCGAAAGTTTCTTCACACCATGCATGGAACGGTACTCCCCTAACTGTTATCCATACTAGTCTTTCAGAGGATTGAAATCCAACCGACCACTTTCGCCTCTCCTTCAGCCAGTGATGGAGACCGTGGCATTTATTCTCCAAAATTTTCTCAAGGATCTGTGTGGACGGGAATTTTATCATGACGTTTTCTCCTCACAGATGGAATACCTTGCTTTCTTCAAGTGCCTCCAACTTACAGACCGCTTTTATTGCCGAGACGTTTTCTAGCTTTTTCACTCTTCCAATGACACATGATCTCAAGAACACCAGGTTTTCTGCTGCTTGTGCCCCATCCATAATCACCTCTTTCACCTCTGTTTCTTCTGATCTTCCTCCTTTACTGTATCTTTCATCCTTTTCCACGTGACTATATGATCTTCCTCCTTTGCTATATATTTCCTCCTTTTCCATTACCACCTGACTATAAGTTCTACCTTTTGTCACAAAACCATCATTTTTCCACTGGTATTGTTTAGCCTTCTCCTGATAGCTCATGGACGATCTTCCATCTATGGTATTGATCTTCTCTTTTGCCACATAAAACTTTATACGGGTAGTGCCAATCATGATCGAGTTTAGATAATTCTCCATCTGCTTAACGTTATGGATGTTTTCTAAACCTTGCAAAACCGAATTTCTTTCCATTCTTGAGTCTTTTTTTCGCTATGTAAATATCAACTAAATCGCCATATCTTTTGAATATCCTCCACAAGTTCTGAACTTCCCATTCTTTTGGATGATTAAAGAACAAAAATGATGTAGTAGATGACACCTTCCATTGGTTCCTTGCAGTAATCCTTGTATATCTCCCTACGTTCCTATGCTCCAAACGCTCACGAACTCTCTCACTCATCTCTAATTACGATCCTAATCTCTTACTTTATAATAATATGAATAAAATCTAATATTAACTAGGGTTTAGTTCCTAAAAGTATATCGAAGTTGTCACTTTTTGCTATTGTGTATACCCATCTTTAGAAACTCCCATTTAGTGTATCAAAGTTCCTAAAACTACCATTTTGTGTATTGGGTTACCTATTCAACAGGTAATGCTGATGTGGCACCGGTTTTGATTATGTGGCATCTGATTGGAGGTAATCATGATCTGTTGTTTAGTTCATCTGATCTTGGTTTAGTTCGATTCATGTTTCTGGGTTTAAATTCGATTCATGTTTCTGGGTTTCGATATGTTGTTTATACTCAAGCAATGTACGAACGTAGTTAATCTGATTGTTGTTCGTTTTCTGGGTTTAGTTCACAGATCTGTTCTTCATGTTCTTCATCATCTTCATCTTCATGGTTTAAATTAAAAATGGTAAATATGACGTGGCAAATATTACTGATGTGGTTATACATGTGGCATTTAGGAACATTAAAATAAATCAAAAATTTCAGAATTACCGGTTACGTGCTAAGCAGGTAACCCAATACACAAAATGGTAGTTTTAGGAACTTTAATACACTAAATGGGAGTTTTTAAAGATGGGTATACACAATAGCAAAAAGTGACAACTTCGGTATACTTTTAGGAACTAAACACTATTAACTAATATAATATGATAATCCTAATCTTCATTTAGTAAAAAATAACAATACTTTTTTATTATGTACTAATCATAGTCATTTATTTGGTCAAAACTAATTAGTTGGTTATTTTTTAATTAAGTGTCCCTAATTATGTGATTGATTTTTTAATCTGTGTAATATATAAACATTTGTTATAGTGTTTGGACACGATTTTTTCTATTAAATTCTTATTTAAATTCTCATATTTATCACGTCTTATTACTATTTTATATTTTTTTTTATTAATATCTTATTATTTTTAATCAACACATATATTATATGAGTATCTAATCTAGTATCTTATATTAAAGCAACAATCCAATCTATATCAAAAAAAGATAAAAGATAAATGATAATTGTAAATGTATATGTTTGAATATCAAAATATACACTTTCTTAACTAAATATTCTTATTTTAAATTTACGATACATACATACATATAAAAATGATTAAGTAGAAACTGAACTAAGAGTTTAGTTGTTAAACTATTATATACCCTATATAAAAATGCATATAATGCGCCACTTTTTTATGCATTTTTGTATTGCCATGTATTTTTTAATATTTTTCAGCCAAAATGTTTTGAATTACTCACGAAACACTCCAACTAAGTTGTATAATCATGAATCTAATAAACTTTTAAATAAATTTGACTCGATTACTTAGTTCTCGCAGTTTCTAAATGGTTCTCATGGAACCTATATCACAAACATTTGTCCAATTAAGTTTACATCAAATGTACATAATAAATTATATGTTATAGTGAAAAAAAATAATATACACATTAAAAATTTCATATCAATATCTAATAATATTATACATAAATCGCAAAAGTAAATCCCTAAATTGCATATGTACAGTTTTTGGATTAGTTCTGTTTTTGAAGTAGTCACTACAAAAAAAAAATATCATTTGTCGCCGCTAAAAGCCAAAATAACACCGCTAAACTTATTTTGCGGCGACATGTCGTCGCAACAAGGTCGCCGCAAATACTTCGTCCCAAATAACATTTTGCGACGTCAATTTTTACTTTTTGCGACGACACTCAACGGGACCACCTTCCGCCACGTGGATACTTTTTTGCGGCGATATATATTTTTTGCGGCGACATATATAATTTAAAAATAAATTAAAATAAAATCTTTTTGCGGCGACACATTTGTTTTTTGCGGCGACGTGTAATTTTAATTATTAAATATATAATTTCTTTTTTAAGGACTTTTTGCGGCGACATGTGTACTTTTTCCGACGTCAGTGTCGCCGCAAAAAGTCAAAAATAAAACCAGCAGCTTTTGCTGTATTTTGCGTTTTCCACCCGTTTTTAACCGGGCAATATTCAGAAAACCTGTTGTTCAGAACTCAACAACAAGTATAACAATACGATTTAACAAACGAAGTAGAACACACGATAGTTTGAAAGTTAACAAAAACTTTTTTAAACAATCACAAGTACTCGCCTAACAAACATATAATCTAATCCTCATCACTAGACTCTTCAAAATCAGCCAAGTCGGTGGTTGGTTGACGTCCGGATCTTGAGCAAATATTAGTATTTATACCTGCCGCCTGTAATATATCATAGAGATCGGATGTACGTTGAGATTGAGACTGTAGCTGCTGCAGTTGTTCGCTTTGAGACTGTAGCTGCTGCCGGACATCCCCTAACATGTTATCTACCTCGGCCTGTGAATATAATCTCTCCGTAGGCTGGGATTGAGCGGTAGATTGTGCAGCAGATACGGATGAAGAACTTAATGTTCTTCCAACCCCACGAACGTGTCCTCGACGTTCACCCAACACCGCCCTCAAAATATCTTCTTCGCTCATAGGGTTCTCACTCCCGACTTGATTGTCTCTCATGAAAACCATACGGCGCTGTGTATAAATAAGATAAAATCAGATTTTATAAATAATTTTAATGAAGTATAAATAATTACTTACATGATTTTCTTCAACATCCGAGGATGTAAAGACACCATTGCGTGAATGGTTTGTCATATATTGATCGATCAAGCTTGGGGTTGTTGTGTTTCCGGGTCACGCTATAAACAAATGAAACGGGTCAATAATTATATACTTAATAACGATTAATATATCACACAAATGGGTCGGGTCAATCATTATATCAATCAAACGGCTCGACCATTATATACTAAATAAATATTAATATATCACACAAACAGGTCGGGTCAATCATTATATCAATCAAAATTAAGAATTAGAGATAAATAGACTTACGTTCTCGAAGCGATACTTCCGATCGGCATGTCAGCAGCAAATTGACTATAAATGTTCTTAATATTAGTAGAATTATTGAAAATAGAACTTATCAAAATACAAACCGAAAGAAACACTTACGTCTTGTATGTGTCGATCTCGGGACTATTGTTGAGTACAAACCAATCTACTTTCGTCTGAAGTATGTGATCCAATTTTATATCTACACCTTTACTAATTGGTTTACAAATGGATTGAAACACATACAACTCACGTGTTGGAATGGGAGCATCCTCATTTCTATCCGGACGATTAAATCTCGTCGATACACCCTCGAGATACCTTGAACAGAATGTCAAGGCTTCGTCTGCAACATAACCCTCCGCTATAGATCCCTCCGGCCTTGCTTTATTTCTAACATAATTTTTTAGCTTTTTCATGTATCTTTCAAATGGATACATCCACCTCATGTAAACAGGGCCACCTTGAATAGCCTCTTCGGGTAAATGCATAACCAAATGAATCATTATGTCAAAAAATGCCGGTGGGAATATTTGCTCAAAACTACACAAAATATTGATCAATTGCTTTTCAGCTTTTTTCATATCTTGCGTCATCAAGTTTCGAGCACAAAGTTGTTTGAAGAAAAAGCATAACTCAATTATTGGTGTTGAAATAGTTGGGTCTAAGTACGCTTTCACTCCAAGTGGCAACAACCGTTGTATCATTATGTGATGATCATGAGACTTTAATCCGGTTATGTTGCTATCATTGTCGGAGACTTTCTTTTTAAAATTTGAGCCAAATCCATCAGGTAGTTTAACTCCTTTAATGAATTTACAAAAAAGTTTTATGTTCTCGGTTGAGAAAGAATACTTAGGATGAGGCTTTAAGACCTTATTGCGACCATTAGTTGTGAGCCACAATTCAGGTCGAATATTCATATTTTCCAGGTCTTTTCTTGCCTTTAAAGTGTCTTTAGACTTCTCATTCATTAACAGTGTATTTAACAAACTCTCACACACATTTTTTTCGATATGCATAACATCCAAATTGTGTTTTAATTGAAGAGAAGGCCAGTATTCGAGCTCGAAGAAAATAGAGCATTTACTCCAATTCAAGTCAACCGTTGTATCACGTTTTCTCTTCTTGCCCCCATAAAGAGCATGTTTCCCGGGAGTACGGGGCGTTAACTTATTGAGTTGACTTAGTATAATACTCTTCGTTAGTTTTCTAGGAGCAAGTCTAGTCTCGTCTTTACCATTAAATGACTTGCTCTTCCTCCAATGATGTTTTGGAGCTAAAAATCTTCTATGACCAACATAAACGGTTTTACCTTGAACATGAATGGATGGAGTGTCGACATTACATGTAGGGCACGCTAAGTAGCCTTGACCGCTCCAACCTGACAAACTACTACGAGCAGGAAAATCATTGATGGTCCATAAAAGCATCGCGCGCATTGTGAACCAATTGCCTGTATCTGCATCTTTCGTTCGGACTCCGTTAGACCATAGACTCTTCAATTCATCAACCAACGGCCTCAGGAAAACATCAATATCCTTACCAGGTGATTTAGGGCCATGAATTAACAAGGTCAGCATGAATGAAGACTCTTTCATACATAACCATGGAGGCGTGTTGTATGTTGTCAATATGACCGGCCACATGCTGTAAGAAGTACTCATGTTGCCAAACGGATTGAAACCATCAGCAGCCAACCCTAATCTGACATTTCTAGGTTCTGCAGCAAAATCAGGATATTGTGCATCGAAATGTTTCCATGCAGTACCATCCACCGGGTGACGCATCTTACCATCTTCACTACACTGACCGGTAGCATGCCAAGTCATAGACTTTGCAGTGTGTCTTGAGCTATAAATACGCTTTAGCCTTGGCGTCAAAGGAAAGTAACGCAGTATCTTGTTAGCAACTTTCTTTCCCTTGGTGTTTTTGTCTTTCCATCTACTCTCAGAACATATCGGACAACTTTGCAAATCTTTGTATTCATCCCAAAATAAACAGCAGTCGTTGATACAAGCATGGATAGGTACGTATCCTAACCCGACCGTTCTCATTATCTTCCTAGCTTCGTAGTGTGATGACGGGATTTTAGATGTCGGATATGCAACCCTAAGCAATTCTAATAATTGGTCAAATGAAGTATCGGTCCATTTATTGATAACTTTCATGTGCCTCAGCTTTGCTAAAAAGTCTAGCGAAGACATCCAGTCACAACCAGGGTATAGCTCCGTGCCGGCTAACTTAAATAATTCACCAAGTTCGTCATTTGTATCACTTGGGCCTTCATGTGGATCATCACTTGGACCTTCAACTGGCTCATCACTTTCCGTGTTGTGTTCGTTGACAGTATTCTCCTGGCGAACGTCATTGAGGTAATCATGCAACTCGTTATTCGTTTGACCAAGACCGTCGCGTGGTGCTCGAGGAACAAATGGTTCTCCGTGAAAGATCCAATTCATGTAGCCCTCGCTAAACCCATTTTCATATATGTGAATCCTAAGTGCCCTAAGCGGGAGAAAACAGCTATTATCACAATGATCACACGGGCAACGAATATTACCATAGCTATTTACGTAGTCTTTACACCTATCTAGAAATGCTTCAAGACCAGTACGAAATTCAGGACAATTACGGTTTGCTAAAGTAGTCCAACTCTTATCAATCGTCATAGCTGCGTTCAAAGCATATCATAATTATTAAGAACACAATTCATGTATTAAATTTTTATACTAAGAAATTGTGAGTGGTTAAAGATTAACACTAATTAAAGATTAACAATTATTATTATACTAAGATTAAAGATTAACACTAACATTGAATATTAACACTAATTAAAGATTAACAATTGATAACAATAAGCTAACATCATTAACAATAAATAATAATCTAACATTGATTTAATTTCTAACATTATTAGTGTACTAACAATGATTAAAGATTAAAAGTAATTAGCACTAATCTATCATTATTGACAATAGATAATAATCAAACATTATCAAATAAACTATAACATCATCATCATATAAACTATTTAACACATTATTAGTATACTAACAATACTTAAACATTAACACTAATTAACAATAATCTAAAATTATAACACTAAATATAATCTAACATAATGAATTTAAATTAACAACTAGATTAATCAATTATTTAACACATTATTAGTATACTAACAATACTTAAACATTAATACTAATTAACAATAATATAAAAGTATAACATAAAATATTATCTAACATAATGAATGTAAATTAATCTAACACTAATTAATCTAACATTAATTAACAATATTATCTAACACTAATTAATCTAACATTAATTAACAATAGCCTTAGATTAATAAATTAATACCACTAATTAACAATTAAATAATTTAAATTACTAACAAAAAATAATAATAATCAAAACACAAACTAATAATAACCTAAACTAATTAACATTAATATATAACATTAATATATAAATAAATAAAAATACCTCAATGGGGAGGAGGAGGTCGACGGAGGCGGTGGAAAGATTCTGACCGGCGGCGGCGGCGGCAGAAGGTGGTCGACGGCGGCGGCTAATAGAGGAGGAGGAGATAACTTGTAACAAACAAAACACAAACATATAAGAATCTAAAAACAAAAACCCTAGATTTATAAACAAAAAAAGGGGATTTTTACCTCAAATACGAGTCACCGGCGCCGGAGGAGGAGGCCGAACAGCGGAGGAAGAAGGGTGGTGAGAGGCGGCGGCGATTTCGACGGTGAGAGGGAGCGGGGGAGAGAGGCGTTCGACGAGAGTGAGAGAGAGCTCCGGGCTCGGCGGTTTCCACGGCTGAGAGAGGCTCCGGCCGGCGGTGGTTTCGAGAGAGAGAGAGAGAGACGGGAGCAAGTAAATGGCAGAAAGAAAGCTAAAAAACCCTATATCTCGTAAATTTTTTTGCGGCGACGTCTTTAGCGGCGACATGTGGCCTTTAGCGGCGACATATATATTTTATTAATAAAGAAAATCGAAAT
Organism: Pulicaria dysenterica; assembly: GCA_947179395.2. Lineage (NCBI taxonomy): Eukaryota > Viridiplantae > Streptophyta > Magnoliopsida > Asterales > Asteraceae > Pulicaria > Pulicaria dysenterica. The sequence continues at coordinate 54,927,055 of OX359293.1, forward strand.
TCGTTTTAATTAAATAAATAAAATAAAAAAACCCTTTTGCGGCGACGTATTTGCGGCGACTATGTACTTTTTGCGGCGACGATGAATATTTTAGGGGCAACTAATCCCGCCATGGTTTTCGGTGGGAAAAAAAAGAGGGAAAGCCTTTTAGCGGCGCTACGTGTCGCCGCTAAATCCTTTTTGCGGCGACATCTTTAAAACAGATGGTAGTGGGCCCAATTTTTGTCGTTTAGCTGGTTTTTAGCGGCGACATATGTCGCCGCAAAAAGTTCACGTGGCAAAAACGTATTTTTCTTGTAGTGAGTTCGGTTTTTGGTGTTTGGTTCAATTTAAAGCTTTTTTAATTTTGGGTTTTTGGAGTGGATTTAAAAGTTTGAGTGGCTCAAATTTTTTTAACAAAAAAGTTTTGCATCCCTTAAATTAAGGCTAGCAATTCCTGACCCAATCCGAAACACGACCCGAACCTGACACGAAAAAAGTGACACGAACCCGACACGAACCTGAAATGGGTCAAAAGCAGGTTGACACGAAAATAAATGGGTCGGGTTAGGGTCAACCCGATAACCCGAAATTGACCCGTATAAGGGTAAAACTAAAAATTATAAAATTTTCTTTAATACTTAAAATTTTAATTTCAAAAAGGAGATTGTAATTTAAATAAGGGAGCGACATCTTAGGCAGTAAAATCCGATAAACAAAAGTACAAAACCTTTAAAATCTAAAAACTTAAATAAACAATAAAAGATTTAAACCTAAATAATAGCACATCATGGTTTAAATCCGAGAATACAACGGAAAAGAGGAAAAAAAGACTTGTTTTTTGAATTTGGACAATTTCCTTTAGGTTATTTTATACCATAGTTTGTTCAATAGTTAGTACTTAATTTGTATTAAAGCTACTATTGTATTGGTATTCGATATTTCAATCTGGGGTTTATTCATTAGTTAGTATAGAAATTTGGAAACAGACAAGGAATTCGAAAATTTTATAACGAAAACCGAATTTGAATACCGTATTCGAAAACCGAATTTGAATACTGTAGTCGAAAATCGTAATTGAAAACGGTATTCGAAACCCGTAATTGAAAACGGGATTCAAAACTCGTAATCGAAAACGGTATCGAAACTCGTAATTGAAAACGGTATTCGAAACCCGTAACCGAAAACCGTATTAAAAAATCTTATTTCAAAAATACTTGTCAAATACGTTTGACCGAAATGGGTTGACACGAAACACGACCCGAACCCGACACGAAAAAAAGTGACACGACTCGAACCAGACACGAAAATAAATGAGTCGGAATTGGGTCGACACGAAACTGACCCGAACTCAAACGACACGAACCCGATAACACGAAACCGACCCAAATTGCCAGCCTTACCTTAAATATACTGAAATAGAAAGTGATCACTAATCGAGTTAATTGAATACGTAAAATCACACTGAAATAGAAAGTGATCACTAAATGAGTTAATTGAATAAGACCATCCACATCCATCACACCCCTCACATAGCCACATCAGCGCCACATCATTCCCTCACCATTTTCTCATCACATCACACAACCCCTGCATCCATCACATGCCTCACATATCAAAAAAAAAGAAAGGAAAAACCCCTCTCTCTACGCACGCGACCCGACTCACGAATGTGAGCGTGAGCCATTGCTCACACAGGCCAGCGATACCCCTCACGCTTCTTCTTGCTCGCGAAGGTGCCTCACGAGCTCGTGAGGAGCTCCGATGCGGATGGTCTAAGTAGAAACACACTGATGTAACTAGAGGTGAAACAACAAGAAGAACAATGGCTTACAAACTAAGCCAAAAGAACACATATAATTTAGCAAATTTCATATATAATGCAAGATTAATCTCACATAAGCAAAAAGATCCTTTATGAATCTGAAATACACATGATACCACAAAAAGAAAAAAAAACTTGAGGCAAATTAACAGATTCATTCCGGAAGATGAAATCGATAGTAATCCTATGTGATGTTGATTATGTCAACTCTTGCGATTTAGATATTGGCACTCCATCACTCCAAGAAGCTCTGAAATCATGTTAGTAGATCCGCCGTGAGAAACCCTTCGAAGATGTAATCAATAGTGTTGAAATCGACAGTAGTCCAAAACCCTAATGTACACGATGATGGTGGCTGTGTGTGTGTGGGTGGGGGAGGGGTTGCTTGATATGAAGAAACCCTTCAAAGATGAACACACGTCAACACCATGTTCTAAACTTTTTTTTAGGAGATGGAATGATTTGAAAGGAAACTAAAATAAGAATTTTACGCTAGTTTTATTTAAGGAAGAAAAAGATCCTCTATGAATCTGAAATACACATGATACCACAAAAAGAAAAAAAACTTGAGGCAAATTAACAGATTCATTCCGGAAGATGAAATCGATAGTAATCCTATGTGATGTTGATTATGTCAAATCTTGCGATTTAGATATTGGCACTCCATCACCCCAAGAAGCTCTGAAATCATGTTATTAGATCCGCCGTGAGAAACCCTTCGAAGATGTAATCGATAGTGTTGAAATCGACAGTTGTCCAAAATCCTAATGTACACGATGATGGTGGTTGTGTGTGTGGGTGGGGGAGGGGGAGGGGTTGCTTGATATGAAGAAACCCTTCAAAGATGAACACACGTCAACACCATGTTCTAAACTTTTTTTAGAAGGAGATGGAATGATTTGAAAGGAAACTAAAATAAGAATTTTACGCCAGTTTTATTTAAGGAAGAAAAAGAAAGAAATGTGTGGATAGGGAGAGAAACTTAGGTTATTTCATCTTAAAATATTTTCTCCCAAAATGGAATGATTTGGAAAGAAAAGATTCATTTTCCTTCCTTTCGTTTCCTTCATTATTAAACTCGAGAATGCAGCTCACACAGGTGTGTTGTGTGGAGGGAATACCCTGGAAGGTAACGTAAGTGTGGAATATTAAATAGGGGATTTGATTTCCTAGACATGAATATACACGGTTTACACCTAGAAACCTTTATGTAAATGGTTTGGTTGGGTGTGATTTATAACTGCTTTAATTTTTGGTAAACGTTCCGGTTCAGTTTCTTTGTTTAGTTTTACAGGATAAAACCGAACCAAACCGAATAAATCAATTTTTAAAAATATTAAAACCAAAACTTCAATTGCTATATCAATTTGATTTTTCAGTTTTAGTTTTCCATGGTCACTCTAGTAGCAGCGCTCACCTATTGGACAACAACTAGTTTGGTAGGGATATAAACGAATACATTTATAAACTATTCGGTGGGAAGTTTGTTTATGTTCATTTATTTAATAAACAAACGAGCACAAACAAAAATCTTTGTTCATTTAGTTAAATAACGAACACGAACAAAGACTTCATTCGTTCATTTATGTTCGTGACCGTTCGTTTACATGTATGTATGTATATGTGTGTGTAACTATATACATATATATCTACACACACACACTTATATATATATAGTGAGTGTTTGTTTATATCTAATAATGTTGAGATTGTATAATATTTGTATATATGTTCGTTCATTTGCGTTTAGCTAAAGTTAAATAAACGAACATGAACACAAAAATTCGTTCGTTTATCCGTTCGTGTTCCTTTATTTGTTTGGCTAAGTTAAATGAACGAACACAAACACGCCTCCGTTTTTATTCGTTCGGTTAGTTTACAAGCCTATAATTTGGTGATCTCAACTTCTGATGCTATTTTCTTTTCATTTTTTGTTACAAAATTCTAATGAAATTAGTAATTTTAAAAAAAGTTGTTCAAATTTAAAAAAAATCTAAAATTTGATGATTTTCATGATTTTATTATAGAAAGTTCTATATTTTTCTATAATATCCTTCACGTTTATCTTTCGCTCATTATCTTTTCTCATCTTCACATTTGATTTTAACACGTCTTAATCGTAAAAGCAGGATAATATAAAACCTCACTTTTATTATTTGTGTCGAGTCTACGTTCCACAAACTCACATACAAATACTCTGTCATTATAGTTAAATTTCACTTATTCAAATATATAACTTATAGTTGATCATAAAAGGAGACTATAAACATTCTTTCTTCAATCCATGTAGGAACGAATTCTTTTTTTTTTCTTTTTTGCCATTTGATCCTTCATTCATTTCATTACTTCAACTTCAAATCTCCCAAAAACACACAATTAACATCAATGCATTTGGTATGTATTGGGTTGCTTTGCTTGTGCAAGCATTTGCACAACCTCTCTCATCGTCGGTCTCTCGACATTGTGTTCTTGTACACACAACATCGCCACAAAGAATACTTGCTTCGCTTCATCGATAGGAACCTTCTTAAGCCGTTCGTCCAAGATCTTCCCTACTTCTTCTTTCGTTCCATTTGTTTGCATTTTTGACCATCGAACAATGTCCAATCCATCTTCCCCAAAGTCCCCAATGGGCCTTCGCCCCGTGATTAGTTCCAGTAGTACCACTCCAAAACTATATACATCACTCTTTTCATCGATCTTTAACGTGTAAGCATATTCTGTCACCACCAAACCCATTGAAAAATTAAGCAATCTTTCTTTAAACCATGTGAATTACAAGTTAAAAGAGAAAAAGAGACAAAACTAACTCAATTTTTTTTGACAAATTAGTCTTTTATACACAACAAAAGTGGTCATACACAACAATTATATGCATCATCAACTTGTAACATATGTATTAACAGATTATATCTTGTTGTGTATGACTAAAAACTGTTGTATACGGATCTGTTCCCTAGCATAACAGTAATTAAATAAATAAGGTTACATACCTGGAGCAATATATCCATAGGAGCCTGCAATGGCAGACATACACTCTGATGCAGCCCCATCAGCTTGCAAGAACTTTGCAAGCCCAAAATCAGCTACATGTGCTTCAAAATCTGAACTAAGCAAGATATTATTTGACTTCACATCTCTATGAATAATAAGAGGTGAACAATCATGATGCAAATAACAAAGACCCTTTGCAGCTTCTATAGCTATTTTAAGCCTTGTTTCCCACTTGAGAACACAGCCACCTTTCTTCCCATGCAGCACTTCACCTAAGCTACCATTTGGCATATACTCATAAACAAGTAGATTTGTCTCCTTATTAGAACAAAGCGCGATTAGCCTCACGATATATCGATGTCGAATTCTTCCAAGTGTTTGTATCTCTGCAGATAAACCGCTGTCGTGTGATCCTCCATTGTTGTTTCCTTTACTCGTTCCAAGTTTCTTGATGGCTACTTGTTCTCCATTCGGCATTGTTCCGCCATAAACAACCCCTGCACCGCCTTGGCCGATGATATTATTATCTTTTAAGCATTCCAAGATATCCTGACTTGAAAACTCGAGTTTTTGAAACGCGGTGAGCTTCCATTTTGGTTTCGAAGATGATCTCATCTTTCGAGTCTTGATAACTGCTAATACAACGAATGCGAGTGAACAAACTAAAAGTCCTAAAGCGAAAACAAGTTTATATCTTGCAGGAACCTTTGTAGTTTTGTTATCAAGTTGGTGGTTGATTTGTAAAGGTGATCTAGAAGATGAATCTTTGCATGGAAGTTTCAAGAATGTTGCGCAAAGATTAGGGTTTCCCTCAAATGAATTGGGCTTAAAGAGTGAATATTGTCCGGTTTCAGGTATCGAACCAGAGAGATTATTATAGGAGAAATCTGCAGAAGTTAGGCTTTTCATGGAGCCAAATTCAACTGGTAGTGTTTGGTTCAGGTGATTCCATGAAAAATTGAGGTAATTCAGTATATGAAGTTGTGAAATTTGAGAAGGGATTGATCCTGTGAATTGATTTCTGCTGAGATCCAAGTAACTTAGTGAAGAACAATGAGAGATTTCCGGTGGGATTCTGCCGGAAAAGTTGTTCTTACTCAAATCTAACTTCAGTACACTCTTCAAACCACCTATCTCCGGTGGAATCTCACCAGAGATCTTGTTACCATTCAAGAGAAGAATCTTGAGCCCGGAATAGTTTCCGAATGAAGGTGGAAGAAAACCCGAAAACCGATTGTTTGAAAGATTCAACTGAGCTAGAAACTTGGAAGGATTTGCATTTGATCCTTGTAACTGTCCAGATAAATAGTTATTCTGCAGCTCAACAAGTGACAACAATGGCAAGAACAAGAACCCTTTTGGCAGCGATCCGGTCAGATAATTCTGCCCGATTCGAACTCGGGTAAGTGTTCTACACTTGCCAAGATCATCCGGTAACGACCCGAAAAGAAAATTATCGAAAAGAATCAAGGTTTCCAGCTTCAAATTGAAGCAAAGAAACTTTGGAATGATTCCAGTAAGTTTGTTAGTAGAGAGATCAAGATGTGTGAGTTTACTATTTCTTCCCAGCATTGAAGGAATTGTGCCTGTGAAGTTATTATCCCAAAGATTAAGCATTTCAAGATTTGGTAACTCTGCAACAAACATGGAAACATCTCCATGCAATCTGTTCATGAAAAGATTCAAGATTTTGAGTTCTTTAAGAGCAGAAAGCTCTGCAGGAACCTCACCAACAAGCTGATTATTCGAAAGATCAAGCGTCTGTAAGCTAACAAGATTGCTGAGTTCAGAAGGAATGAAGCCTGTTAACCTGTTAGTCTGCAAGAAAAGAGTGTCTAACTTTGTCAAGTTTCCTAATTCACTTGGAATTTGACCCTTTAATCCACAGTTTGATAGATCAAGATGAACCAAGTTCACCAATCTACCAAACTCCACTGGAATCCCACCATCAAACTGGTTGTAATAGCCCAAAAGAAGCTGTTTTAAGCTTGTAAGGTTCCCAAGTTGACCAGGTAACAAACCCTTTAAGTCATTACCACCCAAATGGAGGAATGTGAGCAGCTTCAGATCACCATAAGTCGCAGGAATTTCACCCGAAAAGTAATTCCCACCAAGGTTTAAGTGATTCAAATTCGTTAACAAAGAGAAACCCGAAGGAAGTGAACCCGAGAAGTTGTTGTTGTAAGCATCAAACACTTGAATTTCAGTCAACAATGTGAAATCAAACTCAAGACCACCACTGAACATGTTGTTGGATATGTTAAGGAACTGAAGTCTTTTCAACTCATGGATCGTTTTAGGGAATGAACCCGAGAAGCCATTTCCAGGGACCGAGATGTTTTCAAGCGAATGAAGTCGAGTGATAACGGGTGAAAGAGTACCCGAGAGGTTAAGATTCGATAAGTCAAGAGAGACTACAGACAAGGCGGTTTCATCACAAGTGATTCTGGCCCAGTTTGAGCAAACCGAAGCGTGATTCGAGAGGCTCCAAGTGATCAAAGAAGGGTGGTTGGAGAATAGAAATGACTGTTTCAAAGACACAAGTAGTGAGGCTTGTTTTTTGAGGGAAATGGAATGAGAAGAAATGAACAAGAGAAACAAGACAAAAGTGATGAGGAATGGTAGCTTCATTTTGGGAGGAATGAGCATAGTGATGGATCACAAGTCTTGGAGGAACTATATGTGGTTTGATGAAGCATCCAACATAGATTTTGGAAGTTGTCTAGTAATGATAGCAACACCTGATTTCATGTTTACCAAGTTTTGATTTTCTGTCAGAAAGATATCAGTAAACAAACTGGTAAATCCAACTATTAATCATGTTTTTTTAACTTATAATATTATAAAACCAAGAATAAAAGAATTATAAAACCAAGAATAAAAGAACTAGAAGTAAAGAGTGGTTTCCTACTAACAAACTTTACTGTCAACATAAAAGAGGTAAATTGTATAAACTGTACAGGACATAAGATTAGGATTAACTTTTTTTTTTTTAAATGTTCCGACTGCTAAGCGTCCGTTATAAAGATTAATTATGTTATTTGTATAGTAAAAGAAAATTTTAGATATGAGTGAGGTATGTATATTCCTAGCCTTTAATTAATTTTTATTTAATTTTATTGGATTTTGGATCATCTTTAACTTTATGTGGTAAAGTAAAAGCAAAAGAAAATGCACTTCCGCTGCTAATAATATACCTTTTCATCCACCAAAATTCCCTCCCATGGAACCCACAAGGCCACAACTACACAGTGGTTTTCAAATTTTGACTGATCTCTAGGTAAAATACATGTAAAATAGGTAACTTATTATTTATTTGGAAGCATTTACTAATCAATCTTACGATCAACATGATAAAGATTAATCGTATAACCCAGAGTTAAATACATATAAAAAACTTTGATTTTGGAACCTTCGTAGTACATTACATGTTCCTACAGCTAAGTTACTATTACAAAGACCGGTGTGGCGGTGTGTATGGTCAGTTTAAAAAAATAACAATGTACTCAAAAGGGCCCTAGGACACCTTATATTTCAAGATTTATAAGAAGTTAATACTAATTTTTATAAAAGACACTTAAATATTGAAGTAGGAGATTTTACTTGACCTTTTTCATTCTGTTTGCTAATTAATATAATATTAAAGAAGTTTTTCCCATTTATGACTCTTTCCGCTAACGCCAGACCTTTAGCTCAAATGTATGTTGTCTAATTGGTTTTACCCCTAACCGTTTCCTAAGCATCTCTCTGACCACCCCTAATTGAAACCCAGTGGAACTATAAACCTTGACCTCCCCTGTAGTACTGTAGGGGGGCACGTGCTTTACCCACTAAGCCATGAGAAGATGATTTGTTTGCTAATTTTTTGAACTAATTTAATTATTTAAGCAGAATTTGGGTTTTTTTTAAGGCATTTGGAAGAAAGTGTGGTGCCATTAGGCCGCTCCAATGAAAAGAAAAAGAAAAGGAAAAAAGCAAAAGCAAAAGTAATAGCAATGCTTTATATTCTCCTACACTTTGTTGGGATTCATTCTTGGCATGACCCTGTGTCTGTGTGGATTTGGGAAACTAATATTATGATGTGGTCAAGGGTGAGTTTGTGAACACAACAGTTTGCAGAGCATATTTTCAGATACATACAGATCAATTTGGTCCCCCATTAGTCTTCTTATTCTTTTTCACTTTGGACAAAGAAATAGGAATAACATTTATCTTAAATACTGTTAGCATCACTTATCATAGGTGCTACATACTGATATCGTATTTTAAATGAATTAGTAAAAATTATAACGTTAAATAACTAAAATATTCTTCACTTAAATATAATCGGATGTGTAACGGCAACACCTATCATAGGTACCGTTAACGGTACTCCTATCAATTCAGCTTTAACTTTTGTATTTAAACTCCAGTTGTTTTGTTTGCATGCTGCAAAAAGACAAAATGTGATCAAGGCTCATGAGATACAACCAAGTAATGACATGATTTAAAGCCCCAAAAGAAAAGAAAACCATAATACATGTGGAACCATATTGTTGGAAAATGGTATGCATGGCATAAGTGAAATCAGTAGTAGTATTTTCAGTGGCAACACACACCACTTTTGATCCTCATTTCTACTCATTATATATGATTAATATTGATGATGATGCTTGCAGAAACTCAACCATTATCATCACATTTGGAAACTTCCATTAGTCATCATGAACTATTGCATGTGCAAATACAAATTCATCATTTTCATAGTACTAGATAACATAAGACAAAGACAAGAATTGGTAAATTCAGATATCAAAAACAATAATAAAAAATTAGTAAGTTCAAGGTAGACGTAGCTTGATCAGGTCGACATGTTCGTCACGTAAATTATATAATATTTCTCCATTGTCTTGCTATTGTTTATATGTGGTTTGGTTTGGTTTAATAACGAACCAGAAACCGACATTTGCTTTAGACAATCTTTTAATACTTTTGGTCTCACATTTGCCTCCATAATGGTTTGGAAGATAAGGAAGGAAAATGAAAGCAGCAGCATTACAAGGGTCAGTTAAAAAGTATTAACATCATTTTCAACCTCGAACGAAGAATATACTCAAATGAATAAAGAAAAAAAAGTGTGTTTCATTAGGCACAAGTGCCTGCAGGAATGATTCTTGAATAAAGACAACTGCATTTGCAAAGTGCTACACAAAAGATGGTAAAAGTTAGAATTTCACCCTAGTGGTCCTAATGTGAATTTCCTCGTGACTCCTCGATGCTCTGTGTTAGACCAGATTAAATGAGATTTAAAATTAGACGGGATTTTTTGCAAGAATAGAAGGCAAACAAGTACTATTAAGGAAACAAGATTACAAACCAGTCTTTTGAAGGATTTGCTTTGGGCAGCTGTATTTGCATTCTCATCTGGCTTCGCACGATCCAGAGCCTGGAGAACATGATCTTGTTTCAGCACAAGAATTCACACAAATGATCATGGCATTTTTGACCCTTTATCTATATAATCATTATCCGATTACTTAGCAAATAAATTGAGTTTTAGATCATCAATTTAGGGAGTGTTTGGGATTGCCTTTTGATACTGATTATCTGATTATTGTGATTTGAAATCGCAATTAGTCGGTTTAGAGTGTTTGGGGTTGTGTTCTTTAATCAATTATTTGCACTTTGGAGGTAACAAAACACAGTTTTGAGAATTTAGTTTGCGTTTGCTTTTTCAACCTTATCATCTAGTTCTGTTCAAGAAAAACTCATTATCTAAGTATTGCCATTTTTCCCTTCAAAATCAATTACTCTACTTTGCCAAACACTCAAAAACCTTATTATCTAATATTGCGAGATAAAAAGCATAATCAAATCCAAACATTATTATTCTGCAGCACGTTTTGAAATTATCTGATTTTGATTTTTAAAACGCATAATCTATCTACAGACGCAATCCAAACACCCCCTTAATACCAGTTGGAACTTGGAATAAAATTGATTATTCTGAGAGTAAAAGAAACTTAGGCATTTACCCCTCCCCAAAAAAAAAAAAATTCTTTTAACCTAAATTTAGAGACTTCTACTTCAATTCCATAGTGTCTCTTGTTATCACAAGAATGCCTTTTGACATTTCATCCATCTCTAATTTAAAATATTTAACCACTTAAGCATCTGATTATTATTCAATGTTTACATTTGAAATGTACATGGGAGTGTTCTAAAGACAATGCTTTTGATGCCATAGTTATATTTTTCTGGCCTATTTGGACCAAAAAAGGTTTACCTGGATTAACGATTCCACTCGACGTCTCATCCGAGTGTGCATGAAACCTTCAGAACACTGTAACCAAATGCAAAAGAATTGAAACTTGTGAATATGTAAATCAAGCTCGATTTATCTTTCTTTTGCCAGCAGAGTATCAATTACACCCAGGAATTTGTTAGAGCATTACGGGATGAAATATGGAATTATTTACTAATAATTGTAAGACTACATATTTAGCCTCATTATCCAAAACAGAAACGCATAATTTGATTTCATGCAAATGAAATGCAGTTACCTAAACATGTGATCCTTATTAGAGTAACAGCTAGCAAACTGATTCGCTTCACCCTCATGGATGAATGTTTAGAGAAGCAATTGTTTTTTACAACAAGAATCAAATTTGTTAGCTTAGTGTTTTCCTTTTTTTACATGGATGAATGTTTAGAAAAGCAATTGTTTTTTACAACAAGAATCATACTACTTGTTAGCCTAGTGTTTTCTTTACTTGTTAACTTAGTGTTTTCTTTTTTTTTCAATCACATGGAAACTATGTACTATCCTGTATTCCTGTTATACGGCTATAATTTCATAACCCGTCACTCTAATGTTTAACGACTCAATTCAGCTATTTTAAACACTGGCAGAAAATCTGAGTTATGAAAAAGGAGAGGAAACAAAATGCAGAAATCTCACTTTCACATGATAGTTCACGTACGCATGAAATGTTGATAAGCTCCAAACGGTTTTGTCTAGTTTCATTCCTTCAACGTGGCGTGGGGAAATAACTGCATGTATTTAATAGCCAATAGAAAACATTTTATACAGAGCTGACAAACAAATAAACTCTTAAGAGTTATCACCATAATTACCAAATGAAACAAAACCAGCATTTGCAGATAATGCATGTTCAGGAGCATCCTTCAGTTCAGTAGGAGGAGAAGAAGACCACAAACAAGCAGGGGCATTATTAAGTCCAGCTGTACGTCTTGCTTCTACAAACTCCTGCAAAAACATATATACGAAAATACTGTCAACCCCTTTTCTTGATGACATGGTGTACGCATGACTTTTTATTGCTGATGTGGTGATAAAAAATAAAAGAAAACTTCATCACAAAAAAATAGTAAATCATTTAAAAAACTATAAGCAATAAAATTTTCATTTTACACAAATTCTTCAATCTATATTCTTTCTAAATTCTTATCATTTTACATGCTTTATACATTATACATTTTAATTTAATCTTTTATAATTCTTAATCTATTTAGAATTGTAAATAATTAAATCCTCTTCAGACATTAAAAAAAAATTCTTAAATTTGTCAAATCTCCTTGTACATTTTCTATCATTTCATATTATCATACCATTTACTTCTATACTTCTAAATGTTTGATTCTTCTTGGAAGATGTTCTTGAGGACACACCTCCTGCCACCCCCATTGGCCACCATTCTGATCTAAGTTTCATGACCTTCCACCACTAACTCCTACTCAAACACACAAAACGTGTTGAAACTGATGTGTACATGGAAAATCATCAAAACAGAAACCAAACTAAAATTCAATGACTGAGGGTGTACTGCAACATGTCAACCAAGTGCTCGGGAAAAGTTCTCACTGGTTCCACTTGAAAAGCTGTCCTCAACAAATCTTGTTCATGTGATTGGAATCGATATTGAAACAGCAATCGGAATCGAATCTTGCGTCTGTACCTCTAACCTCTCCTCAACATTTCTATTTCTGAACATTTTGAATCACCCCGGTTCCAAAACCCAAATCAATTAAAAAAAATAGAAACACTAGATCGAAAAGGGGGGGGGGGGAGGTTAAAATGTCTGATGATGGTGGCCAGCTGAGAATGGCAACAGACAGAGAATGTTGAAAGGGAAAGGGATAATAATAATATTATTATTATTATTTGTCTTTTAATATTATTATATAAAATGGCACCAAAGCATATATGACAATTAATGCCAGTTTATTAATTTTATGGTATGTGTAACCAGTTACCACAAGTACCAGAAAGAAAATCCAATTTCACTGTTTGTTATATAGGGTTCTCGAGTACTCGGTTCTGGTATAATGGCAGCCAAGAGAGGAGCATGGAGGCCAAGAGAATCGAAATTTAGGAGGCCGATATGGCGCAATTCCTATCTAAGGTGCATGGGCAGCTGTCCAAGGTGGAGGTTGTACATCGATGCAGCAAGAAAGGGCGCACAAAAGTTCAAGGAGGTGTTAAAAGCACTGACGGTTTTGCTGGGCCACGTGAACAATCATACCTAGGAGTTCAAGAACAAAGTATCGGGTCTGATTTGAAAAGAGATGGAGAAGAAACTAAAGACACAAACTCATACCCTAAAGAAGTCAGCACTGAACAAGAAGAAAAGGGGGTTGTTGCAGATTGCAATGAGGAATCATATTGGTTTTGGGCTCTTGTTGAGAGTTGACTTCCCGGTGCTCTCCATGAACATGAGCTGCTTCTTTGATTTGTTTTAGAGCCTCACCTTGTGATAAGAACCGAATTGGAAAGATCAGTAAAACAGCCACATTTTCTCATGGGATTCCAAATTGATCTTCTCAATCAGATGCACAATTACCTCCCTCCCTAATTTAAGCAATTACCTCCATTTTCAGCAGCTATTTTAAAGGCTAAAATAAAGGAAAGCTTCCTACAATCTACAGAATAAATAGGCCTAGAGTCATCTCTTTTTCTTTGTCTAAGTTTATGATTATTGTGTTCTTACTTTTGGAGATCTGCCTATCTCGAATCAGGCCAACTATCCTTTGTTTTTCCTATTTGAATTAATCCAATTTTATAGTTTCTACCATTTGGTTCCATTGCCGGGAAAACGATGGTGCAGACCCGGAGCAACAATACTCCACCAGAAGGGGGTTCCAATCCTGATCAGATTGCTGCACAGCTTGCAGCCATTGCCTCACGATTGGAGTCCTTTGAAAGCTTGAAGGATGATGTCGCAGCGCTCAAATCACACGCCAATCCTAAACAGAAACCACGCAATCGATTTAGCCACTATGATGATGGAGGGTTCGAGCAATATGAAGAAGGGGAGAGCTCCTGGAGGCGCAATCACCAGTATAGGCCATCTACAAAAATTGTTTTTCCCACCTTCAGTAACGGTGACCCGCGTGGCTGGATTTTAAAGGCAGAAAAGTTCTTCCGATACTACAACATTCCCGACGAGGAGAAAGTTGATGTTGCTTCAATGCACTTGGAAGGAGACGCACTAGATCTCTATTCATGGCTTTCTGCTGAACAACCAATTACATACTGGGAAGAATTGGTCAGTGCCTTTACCAAAAATTTTGGCCCTGCAGAGTTCCAAAACCCTGACGAGTATCTATGTAGCATCAAACAAAACGGGTCAGTCAAGGAGTATAGGCAAGAGTTTGCTAAACGATCATCTCGGGTTTCAAACTGGCCCGATCACTGCCTTTTGGGAGTATTTTTAAACGGGTTGAAAAAGGAACTAAGGGCGGATGTTCGAATCCACAAACCCCGTACAGTCTATAGTGCTATGAGTTTAGCATTAGAATTCGAATCAAAGGCAGATTACAACCGATTCGGGCAGAATTCAAAAACCACCGCCATCGCCAAAACCTCTTCATCGGCTGTGACTTCTTCGGCCACCAATATTCCAACCAAAACTATTTCCCCTCTTCACATTTCTGATGAGGAGAAACAGTCCCGATTCACAAAAGGGTTGTGCTTTCGGTGTGGGGAAAAATATGGCCCGACACATCGTTGTAAGACGGGGGATTTCAAGCTTCTTGAAGCTGCTTTTGAGAAAGATGACCAGGTTGATTCGGGGAACACAAACCACATCGATAACCATGGAGACATAGCCGAAATCGGCCTCCACGCGCTGATGGGTACGCACCTAATCCAGCTATGACTCTTCACGGCGTCATTCGCTCTTCCAAGGTCTTGGTCTTGATTGATAGCGGATCGACCCATAATTTTATAGCTGATAACCTTGTTCGAAAAGTTAATCTCCCAACGTCTAATGTGGTCCCTTTTGGCGTGCGAATTGGCAATGGAGATATCCTCCGATGTAATCAGATCTGTAAAGATGTTGTATTGCAGCTAAATGACATCCAAATCACACAAGATTTCTATCCATTCTCTTTAGGGGGGGCTGAGGTGGTACTAGGCATTCAATGGCTAGCCACCCTAAACACGGTTCAAGCAAATTGGGGTAAAAGATTTATGATATTCACCATCAATGGTCGCGAACATAAGCTACAAGGACTGCAACAAGAAGCTCATAATTCTGCTACCTGCCACCACCTCGCCATCGAACCATTCGAGGAACAATTGACGAATGAGACAGACCTGTTTTCGCTAAATCGACTTGAGGACAAGTCGTTTTACCAGGCAGGAAGTAATGATAAGAACCGAATTGGAAAGATCAGTAAAACAGCCACATTTTCTCATGGGATTCCAAATTGATCTTCTCAATCAGATGCACAATTACCTCCCTCCCTAATTTAAGCAATTACCTCCATTTTCAGCAGCTATTTTAAAGGCTAAAATAAAGGAAAGCTTCCTACAATCTACAGAATAAATAGGCCTAGAGTCATCTCTTTTTCTTTGTCTAAGTTTATGATTATTGTGTTCTTACTTTTGGAGATCTGCCTATCTCGAATCAGGCCAACTATCCTTTGTTTTTCCTATTTGAATTAATCCAATTTTATAGTTTCTATCACCTTGATCCACAAGAGATGACGCTACAAGGGAAATTATGAAATCCTGGAATTAAGATAGTTTGAGAGGCAAAAGCAATGATAAATCCCGGTTGTTTTAATACTGTAATCATTAGGTATTAGTAGATCTGTTATATTATTTAGTAGATAAGATACAGTTGTATTTTAGATAAAAATAAGGAATTAGACTTTTATAAGATTGGATTATCGTATTTTAATTATATATAGGTCATGAGGGTTGTAATTTTCAATTTTTCATCATGCTTAATATTCTTAAAGTGACTTCGAATCATGGGGAGAGCCAATGGACTTCTCGAAAGTAGGGATGGCAATGGGACGGGAACTGGTGATTCTAGTCCCATACCTGATTATAAAATTGTGTCCCGTATCCGGTCCCATCCCGTCGGGTACCCCGGTTACTAAATAACCATCGGGTTTGCGGGTATACCCGCGGGTATCGGCTATCCGATATGATCTTGGTCTATTAGGATTTACCAAAAATGGTTTTCATTTCTTAAAGGTTTATTTCAATCACATCAAAACAATGAGTTGGATTCTTTTTAATAATTTTAATCTTCTGGCAACATTAACAAGTTCAAAATGTAGTAGGTGTTACATAAATAGAATTATCCACATACAAGTTCAAAACATCTGAATTATATGATAAACTAATTCAAACCGTTACATAATTATTAAAAGCAATATTATTAATCTCCATTCATCTATTCTCTCACATCACAAGTCGAAATAATTAAAAGACATAATTAATTCTTAAGTTTCTAATTTCATATATATTTACCTCGTTACCAAGACGTGCAAATAGTCAACTTATTAGAATTCTATATAATAATAAAATCTTAATATATTAGTAATAAAATTATAAATATTATAAATAATGTATATGGTCTGGGGTCGGGTAATTGGGCGGCATAACCATCCCAAACCCGCGGAATTTTTTAAGAGAAATCCTATACCCTATCCCATAACCATTTACCCGTCCCAAATGTTTCAGATTCAGGTATTTTTGTTATCCCTACTCAAAAGATGATTAATCTATCTTTTCCATTAGTTTGTTCTAATTTTGATTCATCTGCATTCTAGTAATTATCAATATTCCTGGTCATCTCTTGGGGATTTTAGTAATTACCATAGTTCTTTATCGAAAAACGAACAGATTTCTTCTTATTAATATTCCTCGATATCTTTTTTTGTTTCTTCATTTCACGTAATATTACAAAATTATTCCCCTCTAGATCTCAGTGGGAAATCAGGAATATACTGCTATTACCTGTAGGAATGATGTTGCAAGAACAGTATCAATGGAATCATTGAATCTCATAGGAAACACCACAGTAGCCTTTTCTACCTGTCACAATAATTAATAAATGATCATTAAAATTTCAAGGAAACTACTAATAAAGGGTGCCATAAAACTAAATCATGAGATCATGGTTTTTCATGACACCACTACCAATCAAAAAGAGCATGTATGGCAATAATTGACATTTCTCTGCCAGGATGAAAGGTTAAGAGCTATAAAACTAGTAGTAGCACTAAGAATGCTATAGAAAAAGAAATGAGCATAAAAAACCATGGAAATCCAATAAGAACTGATGTATTAAAATGCTAACTACCAACTACAGCTAATGATTTGCATCTTACACTTGAATAAAGAAACAGGCCTCTCCAGATAATAATTCAGACATGACTACATGGGTTATTTAGTTTTTGTTTGGCTTAATTTGATTGTATCTTTTATTCCACTTGCTTTTAGCTTGGCAAGAGAGGCATAATAAATACCCATGCTCCATATTGAGATATTTTACCAAAATTTACTGGATTCATAGTGCTTAAGGTTAATGTTTAATTCAATTCTTCTAGTCATGTGTTTGCTTAAGTAAATTATGAAAACCTAAGAGATATCTCTTTCCCTTAGGATATACCACATTATGTTAAAGATATTATACACGTTTAATAGTTAGTCAGGTTTGGATGATCATGCATGATTACCATGATAAATGAGTTACCTATTACTTCTAGAGCACACATGTTTTAGGTTCTTGAGGAGTTCGAGGATCAAACCGGCAAGCATACATTTTTGTTCCTGCAGTTCTTACGCATACGTTATACATATCATTGTAACCGTCGTATTCACCCAAATCAATAAACAATAACCTTGTGGTTCAATCCCAACTAACATTTCTGAAAACCTTGCTCTTTGAAATCAATTTTCTCCCCCTTTTGCAACTACAAAGGTATTCAAAAGAGCTAAAGGACTAACTTAGTCTCTAAATATGTTTACATGTATAATGTCTTTTCGCATGTATGAAACTACAAAGGCTACATGGATTTACAATTGGTTACAAACACTAATCACTCGTGCCAAAATATGTAAGATTACCAATAACAAGGATAAGTACATTAGGCATTGGATGCATTTCCCAGTCTGAAATGGATGTCAACTTGAGCAAAACAAAACCTACTGCATGCTTATCGAAGTACTACATTAAATCCGAGGTTACCAAAAACAAGTAGCCAGTTTCCTTTTGTAACCTTGTGTAAGCACTAAAATCGTGCAATTTGTTAATAGTATTTGACAAGCTTGCCTTTCAAAAAAAGGTATTTGACAAACTTGCACATCTACTAATTAGTATTTTTTTTCCCTTTTCTAAGTTCGCTTGAAAAAAATCCTAGAAAATATCTCTTGAATCATTATGATCAGCATGAGTCAAGAAATGATATAAAATGATGATTGTTAATCCATCATCTGCTACCAAAGTTCCCCTCTCATCTCATGATTAGAAATGCTAACTAAAAAAAGATAACATGAATTGACCCTTCGGCCTCTTCATCCGAAAAAATATCTAGAATGTGAAGCTTCCGTTACTATGTTAACAACAACAACACAATAACCAATCCCGCAGAAACGGGGTATGGGGGAGGTAAGATGTAGCGAATCATACCCCTACCCGCAGGTAGAGAGAATGTTAAATGAAGCAACAAAGTAATTACTGATATCAAATAGATTAATTTATTGACATATAATTCTGCACCTGTGGAATAAGGAAGAATGATTCATTCGGTCGGTGCACAAGGGGAACAAGCACCCCAGCACTGGAAGGCACAGACCTGGATGCAAGGCGCTTCAAGATTACTCGTAATGGGGCACCCATTACTACCTCCCTCACAGATGCAATCTTGACCAAGAGAGCATGTTTATTCTCTGCACAATCAAAAGGTAACAGTATCATTACCACAAGTAGATCTAACCAAGAAAATGCCCATGTTCATAGATTACAAAATGTGAACATTTTTATTCGAATACCAACACACAGTAGAATCATATAGAAAGCGAAATTGGAAATAATGTTACATACACATACAGTATATCAAATGCTATCATTTGGAGGTTTGTACATGTACGATATCAACATAATAGATATCATCATATTACAAACCATTAATGTACAAAAGTTTTACATAAGCAACTTATATACAATGACAGTTGTCCACACGTGAACTGCTTAAAGATTTCCGTTAAGGTCACACATGTGAGAATCCTACACATAAGAACAGAGAAGCATAAACCAAACAGGTGGATGAAGGAAACTGGATATAAATACGTGTTGGTCACAATTGGTAGCAAAAGCGATATGGCCTCATAAAATGGAATTCATTATACCTTCATTTGGAGGAAGTTTGGACAGATTAAGTTTCACAGTGAGATTGAAGCCGTCTCTTGGAGGATCAAGTATATGAATCACTGTGCCATATGCTGCTTTTATAGCCTCAATGGCTCCAAGGGGAAGGCCGCTTGAGAAAGCAGTCTCTGGCGGTGGAGTGGGGAGTGATACTGATAGATGTAGAATATGTGGATTCTTAATCGATGCCTGCAAGAATCATTTAAGCCAGATCACAGACATAAATTATTCATCAAGAGTCTACGCATGAAGAGAGGAAAAAGGAGGTTTCAGTAGTCAGATGATGAATTACAAATCAACAGTGTTGCCCCTATTCTTGATTTTTACATCAATAAAACTTATAAGCGATTTCAGATGGCTAACCTGAATATGGTAACGAACGTCATCAAATTCTACCCAGTGGCAGTCCAACTCAACTCCTTTATCAATACTGTAAGAAAGAGAAGAATGTTACTAGCTACTACAGGTCTACAGCTAATAGATCATATCTAAAGAAAGATTAATTCACAGGGAAATTATAGCTACTGAAAGACATTCAAGTATAAGCACATCAAGAACAGTTAGAGTTTTAATTTAAGAGTGCACGAACTTGAATATTTTAATAATGCAAGATAGGATCCACTAACTATGAAGCCATAAATGGCATGGCTGTAGTAAACCTATTCGCAAGGACATTTTGCAACTGATTGCAGCGCTAGCAAAAAATTAGTTTGATATTAAATAGAAATTAAAACGAGGCACCGATTGTTGTAAGTTCAATTGTGCGTATGAATGTTAACATTAGATTTCAATTTCGTCTTTTCTGTTCTATTGACGCATGTAATGAGCGAATCTTCTCCCTATCAATTTCTCTTTCCTGTTAAATCGTGTCTATGAATGTAACTCTAGGTTTCGATTGCAAACTGCAATTACATACAGAAACAAACTGAAATTGCAATTTCAAACTGAAATTACTTACAGACACAAGTTGAAATTGGATACAAGAATGACGAAATGAAAAGAAAACGGAGAGAAAATTACTTTTGAAGGCGATTAGTCAAGATCTGTAGGAGGTATCTTGAGTGAGACTGGAGTAATATCATCGTCTATCTGATCTCTGTGGGTTTGTGCGCTCGCTCACGCATATCTCCGCAATCGCGTGTTCTCGTTTTGACTTTGTAATCGGCTTCCGTCTCCTACATCACGCCGAATATAAATATTGTTGAAATTTGAAAACAGACAATGGAATGATGAATTGATCCCAAATCGTGGAGTAGTAAATTACATATTTGGTCCTTTACTTATAACTCAATTGGTAGTTTAGCCCTTGTATAAATGATCTTTTTGTAAACGGACCGTTTGTTGTTGACGTTAGATGCTCTCACACGCCCCCACACGTGAGGGTATTTTTGTTATTTTATCTTACTAGACTTCCACTATATACTGATATTAGTTCGAGTAAACCGAAGTTGCAAATGTAAAGGACTACTTACGCTAGTAGCTCTAAATTGCGAAAAATACTTCGATTGCTAGTTGCGGTGGACGAATTATACCACATTACTGCATTACACATGGAGATGATCAATATTTCAACTTATAAGCAACATATTGTAAGTGTATCTTTACTGTCATGATTAGTTTAAAAAATAAAAATTTGTTTATGAAATTGTTCCTTATTAGTCGTTGGGTTTTCAACAATGTTCAGTATTCAGTTTCATCATTGGGGTACGTTTTACAAAGTCTCCAAATATAAAGTATGTCAACCAAAGGGTACAACTGGGTTGATCTGTTGGACATTGACTTGTCTGTTTACGAGTTAAATTACGTTGTGCAGGAGTTAGATTACGATTACGAGGCAAAAATGTACTACCACTTTCTAATTCCTAGAAATGATTTAAATCTTGAATTGCAAGTATTAGGCAATAATGTGAATACTGAATATGATGAATAATTTTCCTGTGTATAAGGTAATAGAAGTTTTATATCAAACATTATCATACATTTAATACTGTGATTTTCAAAATTCAGCTCTAACAAATATATTGAAACTTTTATATTAAAACATTACAACGGAAGACTTAGTTTAATGTAAGTGAATATAAAATCATAAAAAATAATGCCCAATTGTAAATCACAATTGTAACGCCGCCGTTTCACAAGTTTAATTTATAAAATAAAGTTAAGCGTTTAACCAAAAGATATATTTACAAAACACAGCGGAAGCTAAATTTAGTTATTACATAAACTGTATCAGTGTTTAAACAAAACCACCAGCGGAGTTACCAAATATCTGCCGACCATTACCCAGTAAATCAGAGCTAACAAAAACAACCAGAAAGTAGTGTTCCCCAAAAAACTTCGGCAGTACAAACCAAAACATGGCACCCCGTCTCACCAGCAGCTAATTACCTGAATATTGGACATAAACATGGAGGGGTTAGCTATAAATAGCTAGTGAGTAACGATTAAACATAAGTATCGTTAAAAAAATGTTATAGCATGCAGAAGGTATCACAAAGTAACAAACAAGTCTATCCAAACAGCTAGTGATGTTCCGGTGCCCAGGAGGAGTCACGTCTTGCAGGGTTGTGAGCCCGGCTCAATGATCCAAACTGGGGGAAACCGAACACATCCAAAATATCGCACTGGTGGGGGAGCGGTTAGCAGTCCACCATTGCATTAACGAGCGGGGAAGTCCGATGAGAGCCCCTTTAACGAGCGGGGAAGTCCGATGAGAGCCCCTTTAACGAGCGGGGAAGTCCGATGAGAGCCCCTTTAACGAGCGGGGAAGTCCGATGAGAGCCCCTGGTTGAGGCACGGGGTTTTGCAAGAACCCGATCCGTGGCCGCGAATCACCGTACCTCAACAATAACAAAGTGCCGGCACGAACACGTATTGGCCGACTCTGGCCGCATCATAAACATAACTGGCCTACTCAAGCCATAACATATCATTCTGGCCTACAAAAGCCATAACACCCGCATATACCAAGTTTATAACATGATTGGTCTACTCAAGCCTAACATAAGTGCATAGTAGCGTATACCATAGCAAATTAACAACACATAAACTATAACTTACCTTAAACTTGTTATAACATGTTTATCACGAAACCTAAGGTTAACCGGTACTCACCTTAACAGCTACAGCAAGCAAATATAGTGCTCGGTATCTTCTGGTTCCTCAGAAGTGCCTAACACATCATATACAAACGCATCAAAACCTTAACACTTACCACATAATACAAATCACAAACTATTCATACTAAACAGGTCCTACGGCCGTAGAGGTCAAGTCCTACGACCGTAGGTTACGTACCTACACCCGTAGACCTTATTCATTCGTCCGTAGACGGTAAACCATACAAAACACATCCTACGGCCGCAGAAACCCTGCCTACGGCCGTAGAATACATCATAGGCCTCCTACGGCCGTAGGGACAACATCCTACGCCCATAGGAAGCACCTGCACAGCAGGCCTTCATCCCTGTTTCGCACAGCGACTGTAATTCGCGTTTTTAACTCGGAATCCAACCAAAACTCAGCTTTAATAGTTCATAAACATTGTTTAACACCAATTGAAGCTTATGTACTCATTTGACATCAATAATAATCACAAGAACACAAT
Organism: Pulicaria dysenterica; assembly: GCA_947179395.2. Taxonomy (NCBI): domain Eukaryota; kingdom Viridiplantae; phylum Streptophyta; class Magnoliopsida; order Asterales; family Asteraceae; genus Pulicaria; species Pulicaria dysenterica. The sequence continues at coordinate 54,950,132 of OX359293.1, forward strand.
ACACACCATCCAAATGGTGTATTTTCTTCACAATTGAAAACTAGGGTTCTTGACAAAGAACACTTACAAATTGAAGATAACACAAACTGTAGATGACGATTTCAGCAGAGAACTCAATAACAAACTTGAACTCCAACTTCCTTCTTGATTATCTTCCTTGAACTTGAAGAGTTTGAGGTGTGGGTGTGTGTTTACGTACGTACATATGTGTGTGATGTGTGTTTTGTTTCTATCCAGTAGATAAGAACTCTTAACCGACTTTGAGTTTTTTAATTAACAAAACACAGGTATTTTGTTCCCCTTTTCAACCTACAATTTAATACCCATTTACCCGTTTCACCTAACGGAGATATATTTGGAACTCTTATCTAAAACCGGTTATTATCTTATCAATTTTACCTATTACTATAATTATTTTACATAACACCATATTATCACGTATAATTAACAATTAACACATTTAGCAACAAAATACATTGATTAAAATCAATGTACAAGTATACAAGCACATAGTACAACACGGTACAACTAGGCCCTAATTTAGGATGTTACAACAATGATACATGTCAAAATATTTAGTCTTTAAAACAAGTATAACCATGATAATAAAGGGTATAGTGAAACAATAAAAAGGGACCATTTCCTCTATCCAATGGAAACCCATCTCACAAAACCAATCTACTAGCTAACTTACACAAAAACACCAATCAAGAAACAAGTATTAGCTTATGTCTTGTGAGTCAATAGAGGTAAGATCTGATCATCTTCGACCTTACACTTTCTCAGATAACATACGTTAAAAGTGTTGTGAATACCAGACAATTCAGGTGGCAACTCAAGCGATACTGTCTGATCGTTAACGCGTTGTAGAATTTTAAACGGACCAATATACATGGGACTTAGTTTAGCTTTACGACCAAATCGTATCACCCCTTTCCAAGGTGAAACTTTTAAAAACACGCGGTCACCCACTTCGAACGTAACGGGTCGCCGTTTAGGATCTGCGTACATTTTCTGCCTATCACGTGCCGCTTTCAACTTCTCGCGTGCTATTTTAACTTTATCAGCGGTTATGTGAACAATATCAGGACCCGCATATTGCTTCTCGCCAGGTTCTAACCAACAGGTAGGAGTACGGCATCGCCGACCGTATAACATTTTATAAGGTGGCATACCAATACTCGAATGATAAGAATTATTATAAGCAAATTCGATTAAGGGTAGGTGAGAATCCCACGAACCACCAAATTCGAGTATACACGATCGCAGCATATCTTCAAGTGTTTGAATCGTTCGCTCGGACTGACCGTCAGTTTGAGGATGATATGCCGTGCTAAGATTTACCCGCGTACCAAGCTCACGTTGAAGACTACTCCAGAAGTGAGACGTAAAACGCGTATCTCGATCACAAACAATAGACAACGGTATACCATGACGAGATACTATTTCGTTAACGTAGAGTTGGGCTAACCGATTCATAGGCGCAGACTCGTTAGTAGCAAGAAAATGAGCGCTTTTGGTAAGTCGATCGACTATAACCCATATCATATCGTGCCCTTTAGAAGTACGAGGTAATTTTGTCACAAAATCCATGGTGATGTGATCCCATTTCCACTCTGGAATTTCTAACTGTTGTAAATTACCATAGGGCTTCTGGTGTTCCGTCTTAACCTGAGCACAAATCTGACACTTTTCAACAAACGAGGCTATATCACGTTTTAAGGTAGGCCACCAATACAAAGTCTTCAAATCTTGGTACATCTTGGTACTGCCAGGATGGACAGACAACTTTGACTTATGTGCCTCGTGTAAAATGATTTCTCGATTACCACCAATATTGGGTACCCAGATTCGAGATTGAAACATTTTCAAACCTCGACTATCTTCTTCTAATAGCTTTGACAATTTAACCATCGTCTCAGCTTTCAAATTAGCTTCTTGTAGTGCTTCCCGTTGTGCCTCCTTCAATTTAGCAACGATATCCGACACAATTGTAAGTCTCATGAACTTAGCAATTTCAGGAGAACTTTTCCGACTCAGTGCATCAGCAACAACATTGGCTTTTCCTGGATGATATTTGATCTCACAATCATAATCCTTGATCAACTCCAACCAGCGTCGTTGTCTCATGTTAAGTTCCTTTTGTGTGAATACATACTGCAAGCTTTTGTGATCGGAATATACCACACATTTGGTACCGTATAAGTAATGTCGCCACAACTTCAAAGCAAACACCACGGCTGCAAGCTCAAGATCATGGGTCGGGTAATTCCTCTCGTGAGGTTTCAGTTGACGCGAAGCGTACGCAATCACCTTTTCTCGTTGCATCAGAACGCAGCCTAGACCCGCATATGAAGCATTGCAGTATACAACAAAATCTTCGCACCCACTAGGCAGCGTTAGAATAGGAGATTGACATAACAATTGCTTCAGAGTCTGAAACGCTTTCTCCTGTTCATCAGCCCACGCATAAGTAACATCTTTGCGAGTCAACTTGGTTAACGGGCCAGCAAGTTTAGAGAAATTCTGAATAAAACGTCGGTAGTATCCAGCAAGACCCAAGAAACTCTTAATCTCTGAAGGATTACGAGGAGTTTCCCAGTTCATCACAGCTTCAATTTTGGTCGGGTCGAATTTAACACCTTCGTTACAAATAACATGACCCAGAAATTGCACCTCTTTGAGCCAGAATTCACATTTGGACAGCTTAGCATAAAGTTGTTCCCGCTGAAGGGTTTCTAAAACCACCCGCAGGTGTTGCTCGTGCTCCGCTTCGGTTTTGGAATAGATCAAAATGTCATCAATAAAAACAATAACAAATTTATCAAGGAAAGGACGACACACACGGTTCATCAAATCCATGAAAACAGCAGGAGCGTTGGTTAAACCAAAAGGCATCATCAAGAATTCATAGTGCCCATACCGAGTTCGAAAAGCAGTTTTAGAAATATCATCATCATGAACGCGGACCTGATGATAACCAGAACGAAGATCAATCTTCGAGAAACATGTAGCACCTTGTAACTGATCAAACAGATCATCAATACGGGGTAGCGGATATTTGTTCTTTACCGTTCGCTTATTCAGCTCCCGGTAATCGATACACATGCGTAAGGTCCCGTCTTTCTTCTTAACAAATAACACCGGAGCTCCCCATGGTGAAGAACTCGGGCGTATGAAACCTTTATCAAGCAATTCTTGGATCTGTGTCATCATCTCCCGAATCTCAGATGGCACAAGACGATACGGAGATTTAGCTACTGGTGTAGCACCAGGAATAAAATCAATCCGGTATTCTACATCCCTGACAGGAGGTAAACCCGGTAATTCCTCAGGAAACACTTCAGGGTACTCCGAAACCACTCTGATATCTATGACAGTCTTTCCTTCCGCCTCAGCATTAATTACATATGCCAAGTAGGAATCACAACCTCTAATAATGGATTTTTGTGCTTTGATCATTGTCATCAACGGAATATCAGATCTAGGTCTTTCTCCTCGGGCCACCGAATAAGTACCATCAGGTAGTGGAATTTTGATTAACTTTTTGGAACACAATATCTTGGCATTTTGACTAGTAAGCCAATCCATGCCAATAACGACATCAAAACCAGTAATCGGCATGAGGAGTAGGGAAACAACAAAACAGTACCCATCAATAGTTATAGAAACCTGAGGTACGTGCGACGTAACACGAACTCGACTACCGTCAGCTACTTCTATTCTAACAGAGTCTTTCATCATTATAACAGGTAGTTGCCATTTATCACAGAAAATGGTTGACACATAGGAATAGGTAGCACCAGTATCAAACAAAACACATGCTGGTACAGAATTAAATAAGAAAGTACCAGTAATAACATCACCTTCACTCTTTGCTTCGTCTGTAGTCATTTGGAAGGCTCTCCCTTGAGGACGTGGAGCACCTCCCTTTTTCTGAGCAGCAGCTCCAGACGATCCACCCGCACCCGAACCTTGCCACTGAGGGCAATCAGCTATTTTGTGTCCAGATTTATGACATTTAAAACAAACATTATCTTTGAACCTACAGTCACGCGTCTGGTGACCCTTCACTCCACACCTACCGCACTTTACCACGTCCCAGCTTCCAGACCTCTGGAACGAATCACCTCTTGGCCTATTTCCAGACCCACTATCACCTCTCCTATTACCAGACGACTGATCGAACTTCCTCTTGTACCCTCCTCCCTGTTGTTGTGGTTGTGCCTTCTACTTTTGCCTATAATCATCTTCAGTCTGCCGTGCTAGATCAAAGGCTGCATCCAAGGTTGCTGCAGACCTCACAACAGATCGGTATTCAACAGGTAAAGCGTTGGCAAATTTGCTAATCTTAGCTCTGTCGTCCGGTAGCAAATGAGGAACAAACTTCATCTTATCCGAAAACTTTGATATCAAATCCTCTACAGGTTTATCACCTTTCTGGAGAGCTCGGAACTCATCCTCAATATTTTGCATGTCGTAATCTGAACAGTATTTCTTTCGGAGCTTTACCAAAAAATCCTCCCATGTTAAAGCATCCGAAACCTCTGGCGGTGTAACACTCACAACCGTGTCCCACCAGGTAAGTGCACGATCACGTAACATCTGTCTAGCAAAAGTAACCTTCTTCTTTTCTTCACACTCGCTGGACTCGAAAGCGTTTCGTATGTTCCGAATCCAAGTTTCCACAACCGACGGATCATTTACACCATTGCAAACCGGAGGTTTACAGCTCATAAAATTCTTATAACCCGCAGACTTAGAAACTTCGTGAGCAATTCGTAACGACTCTCGATCATTTGCTTGCTTCAATTGGGTCTCCAACTGACGTATGTAAGCATCCCTGTCTTCGTTACCGGAAGCACTAGCCATCTGATTCAATTTCTATACCAAAACAAGAATACTAGCTATAACTCTAGTAATCTAACAGTTATCACATACTAATACTAATTTAGCACATAACAATTTACACATAACTCTCATCACACCCCAATACCACCCAGGGAACACTTAATAATGGTCGGGCCTGGGTTTGAGATTGAATACTCGTCAAAGAACCCAATTCCCTCAAACCAAGGCTCTGATACCAACTTGTAACGCCGCCGTTCCACAAGTTTAATTTATAAAATAAAGTTAAGCGTTTAACCAAAAGATATATTTACAAAACACAGCGGAAGCTAAATTTAGTTATTACATAAACTGTATCAGTGTTTAAACAAAACCACCAGCGGAGTTACCAAATATCTGCCGACCATTACCCAGTAAATCAGAGCTAACAAAAACAACCAGAAAGTAGTGTTCCCCAAAAAACTTCGGCAGTACAAACCAAAACATGGCACCCCGTCTCACCAGCAGCTAATTACCTGAATATTGGACATAAACATGGAGGGGTAAGCTATAAATAGCTAGTGAGTAACGATTAAACATAAGTATCGTTAAAAAAATGTTATAGCATGCAGAAGGTATCACAAAGTAACAAACAAGTCTATCCAAAAAGCTAGTGATGTTACGGTGCCCAGGAGGAGTCACGTCTTGCAGGGTTGTGAGCCCGGCTCAATGATCCAAACTGGGGGAAACCGAACACATCCAAAATATCGCACTGGTGGGGGAGCGGTTAGCAGTCCACCATTGCATTAACGAGCGGGGAAGTCCGATGAGAGCCCCTTTAACGAGCGGGGAAGTCCGATGAGAGCCCCTTTAACGAGCGGGGAAGTCCGATGAGAGCCCCTGGTTGAGGCACGGGGTTTTGCAAGAACCCGATCCGCGGCTGCGAATCACCGTACCTCAACAATAACAAAGTGCCGGCACGAACACGTATTGGCCGACTCTGGCCGCATCATAAACATAACTGGCCTACTCAAGCCATAACATATCATTCTGGCCTACAAAAGCCATAACACCCGCATATACCAAGTTTATAACATGATTGGCCTACTCAAGCCTAACATAAGTGCATAGCAGCGTATACCATAGAAAATTAACAAAACATAAACCATAACTTACCTTAAACTTGTTATAACATGTTTATCACGAAACCTAAGGTTAAGTGGTTAACCAGTACTCACCTTAACAGCTACAGCAAGCAAATATAGTGCTCGGTATCTTCTGGTTCCTCAGAAGTGCCTAACACATCATATACAAACGCATCAACACCTTAACACTTACCACATAATACAAATCACAAACTATTCATACTAAACTGGTCCTACGGCCGCAGAGGTCAAGTCCTACGGCCGTAAAGGTCATAACAAACACCTCCTACGGCCGTAGAGGCAAGCCCCTACACCCGCAGAGCTTCTTTTCATAAAACCAAGCCCTATGGCCGTAGGAACTTATCCCTACGCCCACATGAGCTGTTCTATGGTGATCTACGACCGTAGGTTACGTACCTACACCCGTAGACCTTGTTCCTTCGTCCGTAGACGATAAACCATACAAAACACATCCTACGGCCGCAGAAACCCTGCCTACGGCCGTAGAATACATCATAGGCCTCCTACGGCCGTAGGGACAACATCCTACGCCCGTAGGAAGCACCTGCACAGCAGGCCTTCCTCCCTGTTTCGCACAGCGACTGTAATTCGCGTTTTTAACTCGGAATCCGACCAAAACTCAGCTTTAATAGTTCATAAACATTGTTTAACACCAATTGAAGCTTATGTACTCATTTGACATCAATAATAATCACAAGAACACAATACACACCATCCAAATGGTGTATTTTCTTCACAATTGAAAACTAGGGTTCTTGACAAAGAACACTTACAAATTAAAGATAACACAAACTGTAGATGACGATTTCAGCAAAGAACTCAATAACAAACTTGAACTCCAACTTCCTTCTTGATTATCTTCCTTGAACTTGAAGAGTTTGAGGTGTGGGTGTGTGTTTACGTACGTACATATGTGTGTGATGTGTGTTTTGTTTCTATCCAGTAGATAAGAACTCTTAACCGACTTTGAGTTTTTTAATTAACAAAACACAGGTATTTTGTTCCCCTTTTCAACCTACAATTTAATACCCATTTACCCGTTTCACCTAACGGAGATATATTTGGAACTCTTATCTAAAACCGGTTATTATCTTATCAATTTTACCTATTACTATAATTATTTTACATAACACCATATTATCACGTATAATTAACAATTAACACATTTAGCAACAAAATACATTGATTAAAATCAATGTACAAGTATACAAGCACATAGTACAACACGGTACAACTAGGCCCTAATTTAGGATGTTACAACAATGATACATGTCAAAATATTTAGTCTTTAAAACAAGTATAACCATGATAATAAAGGGTATAGTGAAACAATAAAAAGGGACCATTTCCTCTATCCAATGGAAACCCATCTCACAAAACCAATCTACTAGCTAACTTACACAAAAACACCAATCAAGAAACAAGTATTAGCTTATGTCTTGTGAGTCAATAGAGGTAAGATCTGATCATCTTCGACCTTACACTTTCTCAGATAACATACGTTAAAAGTGTTGTGAATACCAGACAATTCAGGTGGCAACTCAAGCGATACTGTCTGATCGTTAACGCGTTGTAGAATTTTAAACGGGCCAATATACCTGGGACTTAGTTTAGCTTTACGACCAAATCGTATCACCCCTTTCCAAGGTGAAACTTTTAAAAACACGCGGTCACCCACTTCGAACGTAACGGGTCGCCGTTTAGGATCTGCGTACATTTTCTGCCTATCACGTGCCGCTTTCAACTTCTCGCGTGCTATTTTAACCTTATATGTAGAACTTACAGAATCAATCACGATCTTTATATTTAGATAATTAATTGTTGAGATTACGACTGCATATTCGACGACAATGACAACAATACCTAATCCCGCTATAGCAAAGTACGTGGGAGGTAAAAAATAGACAATCATAACTCTACCAGTAGATAGAAAGATTGTTTCCTGAGATAGACCACTGTATACGCCAAAAAAGAAAGAAAAAAAGGAACATAAATAATAAATAAATAAATAATAATAATAATAAATACATAGATAAATACTATCTAAATAAACAAATACATAAAATAATTTAAAATAAAATTGAAAGTAAAATACAAATAGAATAAAATAAAGGGTTAAAGTTGCTTAACACAAACAGATTTTTTTCAATGTTCTGATATGACACATTAACTTTTTTTTTACACATATGGCCATTTAACTTACCAAAACCGTGTCGATATGGCCAAAACGCGACCTGCAACCTGCCAAGTCGGTTTCAGCCCGTTTTTTGCGATTTTTGCGTCGATTTTTGGTCGTTTTTTGTGATTTTTTTGTAGAATCTTGTAATGTATCATTATACCTTTCAAATGACATCAAATTCATGAATTTTCGTCAAGTATTGAGAGAGAATTTCGAGCTCAAAATCTCGTTTTTTGGGTTTTTTTTCGAAAACAGGGCAAAAAAAGATTGTTTTTTTGCTCGATTCTTGATCGTTTTACGTCATTCTTTTTATAGATTGTCGTAGATAATCTTTTTACCTTTCAATGGACACAAAATTCATGAAAAACCATCAAGTGTAGGCCAAGTTATTGCTAATAAAAGTTGGTAAATACCAATTCGACACCCTTACGGTATTTCGATGAATTGACACATTTTAAACTCGTTTTTAGTGGTTTTTTTGTACTACTTGATAGACAACTCGATTACCTTTCCATAGAGTCAAGAATCATTGATTTTCGTTAAGTGTACAAGGAGAATTTTGGCTTCAAAGTTTGTATTCGAAGTGAATGAAATTGGGGAAGAAGATGACCTGCTATTGCAGGTCAAAATCACCAAAATGACTATAATAACAGGTTTCTTACAAGTTAAATGGACATATGTGTAAAAAAAAGTTAATGTGTCATATCAGAACATTGGGGAAAGCCTCTTTGTGTTCAGTGACTTTAACCCTAAAATAAATAATATAAAATATAAAAAATAAAATAACTAAAATAAAATATAGAAAATAGAAAATAGAGAAGGCTGTAATAAAATAATATGTGAAATAAGAAGACAAAGTTGTGTAATTTAATATTTTATGAATATAAATTTTAGATCTCAAGTAATATATGTGTAGTTAATATTTTACTTTTCTGATGTTAAGTCGGGTATTGTTATAAAACTTAGGTATAATTTCCAATCTATTTATTTAGTTAAGCGTAATTTTTTATCCTAAGCCCTGTTGCCAATCTCTCGTCTTCCTATCCTTGTGTCTTAGATCTCCTCATCCAAGAGGTCATATCTGAGATCATATCCTTGTTGGATTATGTGCATAGATAATTAATGGGCACATTGTATCCAATGTTATAAGAGACTAAAGGGTCACACTGCTACACACCTAAATCAGAACAGTTGGATTTCACCATAAATCTGTATGAAAATAATTAATCAGTTGGATTAATTATTAAAGAGAAAAGTAAATAATTAATCAGTAGTATTAATTATTAAAAAGAGAGAAATAAATAATTAATCAGTTTGTATTAATTATTAGAAAGGAAATAAATAATAAATAGTTATTTATTATTTAAAGAGAAATTAAATATTAAGTTTTAATATTTAACGGACCAGTTAATTAATAGTTAATTAATTAACTAGTAAAGTCCAGGGGGTCAAAGTGAGAAGATTGAAAGTTTAATTAAAACCAGTGGGCTTTTAATTAAACGGGCTTAGGTCCATCTAATCCTTATATATATATCCTTAATCCTTAAGGATTAACATAAGATAAAAGGGATTAAGGAAGAAATACCTAGCCACCACTCTCCTTCTCTCTCTCGTTGCACTCTCATTCGGCCTCTCTCTCTTCTCTAGTCGAAGTCAAAGAAGTAAAACACCAAAGGTGTTTTGCGACTTGAAAGGTCGACGCATACACACACATACATTCTCGGTTTTCGAGTAGCGTTGTTTGGTAATCCAGGAGCGGTCTAGCAGCCAGTTCCAAGGAGGTGCAGTAGTGGTGGACTTTTTTTAGCAATTCCATTGTTACTGATCAGGTATATTTTCTTATAACCTTATCTGTGGATTGTTAGTTTATCAGAAGCTATGATGATCATTAGTTTTAAGATCCTAACCCTTTTGGGGTTTAGAAGGTTGTGTTCAATCCAGTTTCGCTTTTAGGATTGAACCAGTAGAATCAAACCCAGGTTTGACCAATTTGTGTCATTGGGTGGTTTGGTCAGATCAAAACCCTTCAGTGGTATCAGAGCCTCGGCTCTATGATCCATAGTTTCTAGTTTTATATGTTTTTAGATTAAGGTTTTGTTCTTAATTCTCTACTTATTCTTGAGATTTTTGAAAATCAAGTAGGTAACAAAACAGTTTGTTTTTGTTATCAGGTTTATCCTATTAATCAGGAAATTCAAACAGTTAGTTTGAATGGTTAAAAAGATCATGATTTTTGATAAGGATAAGTTTGAATTAAGTTTTAAATTAAACAGTTTGTTTAATTAGTTAAACCTGGTTTATCTATTTAGTTGGTTTGTTTGATAGTTGAATGATCTTCTTCATCTTATTTCTTCTCCTCATGTTTTTCGAAAACCATAAGGGATAAAAACAAGTTTTCTGTTTTTATCCAGTTAATAAAAGGTTTGTTTTTTAACCAGTTAGGTTTAAACCAGGTTTGTGTTTAAACGGTTAAAAGGGATAAACTTTTTATCTAAAACTTGATCTTAACCAGTTTTTGAACCTATTTGTTTAAAAGGGTTGAAATCTAGTTTTAGGATAATTAGTTATTAATAAAACAAGTTTTGTTGAAATTAATAATTAGTTATTTTTTGGTTTTTGAATTAAATCCAGTTTTTTAATCAGGATATTAAAACAGTTAGTTTTAATAGGTTAAAAGGATTTAAAACATTCATGTATTAATAGGAAAACGGGAACCAAGATCATCACCGTGTTGGGTGGTGATCGTTAGCGGCGCTAAGGCCAAGTGGGCCTCGTGGTGATCGTTAGCGGGGCTAAGGCCAGGCGGGCTTCGGCCCAAGGGGTTTCGGCCCAATGTGTTTCGCGGCCCAAGGGGTTCTTGGCCCAAGGGGTTGCTCGCCCCAGGAGATGTTGGCCCAAATAGTTTTTCGGATTAATGCAAAAAGGATTATTAATTTTTAGCAATAAAATTAATAAGATGTTATATAAACTAGTATTATATGTTTTAATTAGTTTAGTTAAAATATATATATTTTACACATTTATTTATTATGACTAGTTTAGTCATTTTTGAATAAATTCTAAAAGGGGGCAAAGTTTATATAACAAAATGGAGAAACAAATAAGATAATTTTTAATTGACCAAAAGTTGTCGGTTTTAAGTTTTTGGAAAACTAGTAAAAGCCCAACATGAGATTTCATTCAAGTTTTCGAATGAAGTCAAGTTTCTCAAAGTTTTTGTTAAAAAACTATTTTTGGTCAAATAAATTTAATTAGAAGATCATAATTCTCTTTTTGGTTAGTAGGTATTAATCAAAAGGGTAAATGCGAATGTTTGAACAAATCAGGTTATGTGCTTAACAGCACAGTTTATTGTTTTATATATTGTAATTGCGTGGTTGTCTTTTATATATAGTGCTTATATATAACTGCGTAGTTGTGATGGTCGGCGATGGGGGTGGTGGTGGTGGTGGTGGGCGGCAGCGGTGGTGGCGGTGGCGGCAGCGGTGGCGGTGGCGGTTGGTGATGGTCGTCGCGGTGGTGGCGGTGGCGGTGGCGGTTGGTGGTGGTCTACGGCAGTGGTGGTCTGCGGCGATGGTGGCAGTGGTCGGCGAACGGTGGCTTTGAAGAAACGCCGATGATGGTGGCGTTGGTGTGAGGTTGCCGACGCAAAATGGGGGAGTGTCTAACGAGTTAGGGCATAATAGGGTTTGAATGAGGGTAGTATAGTAATAAGCCACTTTCCCTTGTTTAATGGATTTTAAATTCCCTCCACATGTCAAGGGATTTTAGAATCCCATACCTATGTGATTTAAATTCCCATCAAATCCAATTCCATGGTGAACCAAACATGAGTTTCTAAGGAATTAAAATCCAATTACCACAGAATCTCATAGATTCCTGCAAACCAAACAGTCCCTAATTATATATCTTTAGTTTCAAAAGTAACTCAGGCATTGCCTTTTTTCATATAGGCATTTACAAGTATTTTATTTTTCTCTAACTAAATATTCATTTGGTTTTTACGATAATTTGCAGGTTTTTGACAAAATGCATCCGAACAGATTGTTTGAAGTTATTGAAGGTCCGTTTTGTATTTTTACTAAGCCTAAAAGAAATGTTGGACCAATTATGGGTTTTTTGAGTTTAGTTGTTTATGTTTTATTAGGATGGTGTTACACTAGAGTTATTTGGTCATATCTGTGAGTTTATAGTTTATTATGAATATTCAAACTTGCATATCCACGTGCAAAACATAGACTATTAATTAGAGACAACCTTATGTGTTTGAAATTCTTTGTATATGTACACTTTTTATATATTTCTGTTTTGATCATCTATTCATCTTCTTCTGTTTGTGAAAGGAATCAAAGTGATTTTAGAATCGTTCCTCAAAGGATTTGTCATTTCATTATTACAGGTATTACAAGTTATTCTTATTTTAATCATATTAGATATCCTTTAATGTATTATGTATGTAGTTGTTCATCGTATGGTATAAAAGGTTTCTGTGAAGTTTTTATAGTTTTCTAATTTACGGTACTTTCTTTTGCTTTGCAGAAGAAAGCTCTTAAGGATTGGCATTAACTTTACCACGACGGTATAAAATTGGCAAATTGTTGCTGATGAAACTTGAATCAGGGGTTCCCTTCCTATTGCAAGGTGATTTTTAATTGATTAGGGCTCTTTATTGTCTGTGTATATTATATTAGGCTTAATGTATAGATTTAAAGAATACAACTCAAGAGAAATAAATAAGTTCACTAATTAACTCACTTTATATAGAAATTTGATTTAAGTGATGTCTATCGGGTTTGTCCTTGCCTTTTTATGATTACTGTCCTTGCCTTTTTATGATTACTGTGCTTGACAATGTTTACTAATATTTGAACTTCATTAAGTCTACCACTTTCAGTTCTAATATTTTAGTATGTTATTCTGCTTGGTCTTTGTTTCTATGTTTTGATTTTTTGAAAGTTTCTTACGATCATACACGTTATTAACCTTTCATTAATATTTATATAAACAAGTTTTGTATTTGTTTATTTAACTTTGTTACAATTTAAACTTTTATGCTTTGCAATGTATTTTGTATTTGATTATTTAATATTGTTAAGTTTACATTCGTAATACCCGTGCGTGCACCGGTATATAAACTAGTTATGCTATAAAAAGGCAAGCACGACTTGTTTAATTACCACAAATTTCACTCTCTCCTTAGCTTCCACATCAAATTTAACCATCTAATTACAATTATGGCTTCTCATTTTCTTTTTCTTGGGCTTATGGTAATTTCAAGTTGAAGAGGGACCATCCATGTAGTTTTTCATAGTTAGGGACCAAACCAGTAGAAATGTGCTAACCACAGGGACCAAATCAGTAATTAACTCTTATTATTATTATTATTATTTTAAATACAACTTACACATCTCCATTATTATTATTATTTTTACTACTTTATAAACCATTTAGCTTATTCTTTTTAAGACTTTTTTAAGTTAAGTAGTACAACACATTTTGCATATATTACAATATATTAAAGCAACATTTTCAAACATTGAAGTTATGAAAATTAATTAATTGTAAGTTACAAAACAAACTAATTAATTACATTAATTTCAAATTATTCTAACCAATTATTATGATTTATTGCATATTAAATTGAACTCAAGTTTAGTTCAATAATTTATTGCTTTAAGGTATTGTAAGTAATATTTTAGTAATTGTACTACTTAATTAAAATAGTTTTCAAAAATTAATAAATATTTCTTTAAGGTATTAAATTTTTGTTGTGATTTAAATAATATTAAATTCAACATAAATTTTGTTAAAAAAAAGATTTCTTAAAGTATATCTTGATTAGTTATCTTAAATTTAGTCCTTTTAAAATGGTTTTAATATAGACAACACATATTATCGATAATCACATTCTTGTTCTTTTAATTTTACTTCAAAAGTTACATATTATCCCAAAAAACATATTTTACCCCGCCGTTGGGTTTAACAGATCACAATTCATACTTAAATTGTCCTCATTCACAACCACTGTTGGGGTTTACAGATCACAATTCATACTTAAATTGTCCTCATTCACAACCAAACTGGTTTGAACCAACTTATAATTGTACAGATATAACACAATTATTATTCATTAAAGCGGAAATTTAACTGGGAAGGGCAGCATTAACTGGCAGCACTAACGGTGATGAGATCAACGGCTCAGATTTGGTCTCCCGTACTTTTTTAATTTTCTGGTCTCTTTTGAACCTCCCACTATATATATATATATATATATATATATATATATATATATATATATATATATAGCATTAACTGAGGAGGGGCAGCATTAACATTTTGCAGCATCAATTCAGTCATGAAATATAACTGGCAGCATTAACTGGGGATGGCGGCATTAATTGGCAGCACTAACGGTGATGAGATCAACGGCTCAGATTTGGTCTCCCGTACCTTTTTTATATTCTGGTCTCTTTTGAACCTCCCACTATATATGTATATATATATATATATATATATATATATATATATATATATAGTGTTTTACCCGCGCGATGCAACGGGGTAAAATATGTTTTTTTAGGATAATATGTATATATAGAGTGTCGTTATTGTAAAAGTTGTGAAAATGTAAAAAGGCTAAGAGGCAATCTAACTGTTAGATTGCTATAAAAAGTCAATTTCCGTCGGTCAAAATTGATGACATGGAAGGACGGTTTAATTCAGACGTGAGAGCAAAATTGGAATAAAATGATCAATTCAGTTACCCAAATACCGAGAAATATGCTACGTGGCCTCTAGCACTCACGATTGTTTGGAAAACGGAATTCATACGATTAGTTAAATAGAAGACTGTTTTATCATAAGGAAATTATTCATCGGAAAGAAAAGGTACAAGCACTTCATTTATGTTATTAATTTAATATACAATAATATTGAAAAATGCGAAACTTCATTTATTTTAAAAATTGATGTCTGCATATTAAATAATTGGTGAATTATCATATATTTCAAAAATTGAAGGATGCCCAACTTCATAATTTATTTCAAAAATTGATGATTGCGTAGTAAATAATTGATGGATTATCACATATTCAAAAATCGATGAATATATTATTTTGTTCGATTAAAATGATGAACATTGTACATATTCTTAAATCAATTTGTAAGTAGACATGAAACAGAATTAAACCAATATAAAGAAACTAGAGAGTGCTCATGAAAATCAGAAAGAAATATTGGAGAAAAGGATAAAAACAGACGGGAATACTTACCAACATAATATGGATTAGTTTGACTAATTAATTTTTTAAAATGCATCATAAACGATATAAAAAGTCTAATTTACCCTTTTATAGTTTTTGCACATGTCATCTTGTGAATGTCTCTACACATTTTATATTAATTCACTTTTTATTTGAACCAAATTCCATATGGGTAAATCTGAGCTTGATCTATTTTAAATAAAATGATATTTAAAATAGATTTAACTTAATTTTATCTCATAAGTTAATGAGATAGCAAAAGAAACAAGTCATCAAAAAAACTCTCTTCCCTTCTCCCTGTTGGTTCGGCCGACCACAAAGGAGGAAGAAACCGAGTCGGTTTTTTTCTTGTTAGACGCATACACACGCATACAAACAAACAACTTGTTTTGTTTGTGGTTGCTTGAGTAACTATGATATCATATTTTTCTTTTATATAATTAGTTTTAGAGACTGCTAGATCCTAACCGTCTTTCGGATTTTTGGGGTTAAGTTGAGTTGATCAACTTTCAGTAACAATCTTAACACTTTTAAAATTGTACAACTCAAATAGCATTATTTACAATATGTTTAAGCAATAATCTTAAACAATTTAAATGCTTTTAAAAAAAACTCTCCTGAAGTTAATGACACTTTAATTGTTTTACAAAAAACTATCAGAATTTAAATACACTTTAAATGTTTACAAAAACTCTCCTGAATTTAATGACAGGAAAGGCGAGAGGTCGGAGGGAGCCAAGGAAAGGGTGCTTTAAAAATTTTTAAAAACATTTATATATTATAATATATATATTTCGGTTTATTCGGTTTGAAAATTCCTAAAATCGTAACCGAACCGAAAACCGTTTATGGTAATCGGATTCGGTTTTTAAACAAAACCGAAAACCGAATTTGAAAACGGTTTCGGCTTTTTCGGTTATGGAGTGGTTCGGATTACGGTTAAAACGGTTTATATCCGAATTTTGAATACCCCTATGTCGACAAATGAAACTATTTTACCCCGCCGCATCGCGCGGGTAAAATACTAGTTATTTATTAAATACACATCTGCATCTCCATCTTTATCAACACAACAACTAGAACACTTCACCCTATCATCTTCACCACCACTCCTCTGCCGCCGCCTCCCTCCTCTACCGCCTCCCTCCTTTGCCACCTCGTCGCCGCCTCCCTCCTTTGCCATTTCGTCGTTGCCTCCCTCCTCTGCTGACGCCGACTTCAACCACAACCACTGCCACTGCCATCGCCATCGCCAACTGCCGCCTCATACGCCATCGTCGTTTTTTGTGTTTTCGCCGCTGCTTCACTTTTCAAACTCAAACGGACATTACATCTGCTTCACAGAGATCTACTTCAAACTCAAAAAACGAAAACGAATTTGAGTTTGAGGGTTTTCATCGATCTTTTTTTCATTGATATTTATATATATCATTTTAATACAGATATTAAAATAATACTCGAGCCTAAACGATCGTAGCTTTAACGAGCCCAAACGAGCCAAGCCCGAGCTTCTTTAATCTTAAACGAGCCGAGCTCGAGCTCAAAATCATAAATTCTAAACGAGCCGAGCTCAAGCTTAAAAGAAGCTTAAACGAGCCCGGCTCGATTAGTGTCTAGCTCCGCTTGTTTACATCTCCGGAAGCAAGCACATTGGCATTTTTGTTTGCTAAGCAAATTTGCATCGGAATTTTTCGGGGAAGGAAACGAATTAATCTCTTGGTATCTTTGTTGTTGGGGAAGGGTTTTAGAGGAGGGGTTAATTGTAAACATTGATAAAAGACAGGAAGGATAAGATTGCTCTTTGATTTGAAATTGTTATGTATGGTAAATAGTTATTTTACACGGTTCAGTTGTTTTATATATGTATGTATCATAATTTAAAGCCTATTTATTACGATTATCTAAACCTAATTTTGAATCTAAATAGCCATCAAATTTTTTGTATAACGAAACTCATACACTCATAAATCTATTCTAAATTTACATGTTTACCACGGGGTTCAAATCATGTTATATACATACATATAAATAATAGGTTTTCTTAAAGAAAAGAATTAATAAGCTATCCAAATCAAGGAATCTGTGAAGTGAACTCTGTAACATAACAATCCATTATTAAATAACATATTAACATTGTACGTGTTAAACAAGAATTTTGGGTTTCTTTGACCAAATCCATACGGCTCTACATAGTGATTTTAAATAAGTCTATACGATATGTATTTATTTAGATTAATTTATATTATATCATCTCAAAACTTATGAGTAGTGGGACTGCTAATTAAATTATTCCCTAGATTATGCTATAAAAAGGCAAACAAGACTTGTTTAAGTACCACATATTTCACTTTCTCCTTATCTTCCACAGCAAATTAAACCATCTAATTACAATTATGGCTTCTTATGTTCTTTTTCTTGGGCTTATGATGATCACTAATTTTGCTATTTCTTTTGCTTCTGATAATAGCCCTCTTCAAGATTTTTGTGTTGCTAACTTCAATCACCCAGGTTAATCAATTTGTTACATTGCAATAGTACAGTTTTCTTTTCATTTTATAATTTAAAAAATTTACTTATCTTTATAATTCCTTTTGCTTTTATAGTGTTAGTGAATGGTTTCACTTGCAAAGATGCAAAGGTAGTACAAGCTACCGATTTCTTCTTTAGTGGACTACACTTGATGGGAAACACTTCGAATGCAGTCGGGTCTCGGGTGACTCCAGTAACCGTTGCACAAATACCAGGTCTCAACACTCTTGGGATCTCAATGGCTCGTATCGACTTTGCGATTTACGGTATTAATCCGCCTCACACGCATCCACGTGCTACTGAAATCCTGACTGTTATTGAAGGAAGTATCGAGGTTGGATTTGTCACCTCAAACCCTGAAAACCGACTCATTAGCAAAGTACTTCAAAAAGGTGATGTTTTCGTTTTCCCAGAAGGTCTTGTTCACTTTCAAAGAAACGTAGGAAATTGTAACGCAAACGCCATTGTTGGTCTAAGCAGCCAAAACCCAGGTGTTATTACGGTTGCGAATGCAGTTTTCGGTGCAAAACCTGATATTCCAGACGATCTTCTTGCAAAGGCCTTTCAGGTTGATGTGAAGGTGGTTGATGAAATTCTGTGGAAATTCTAAGCTCTAATTAATCTGATTTTAATTTGAGCGCCTTGTTATGTTATCAAATTTCGACTATTAGTCATGATTTCATTTATTTTAAGATGTAGTTCCTAATTTGTGATTTTTAAAAGTTGGTTTATTTTCTTCAAAGTTTATGAAAGGCATTTTAATTATTAGTTATTATTTTGCATGGTCATTGCCCAATTTCCAAGTGGAATATTAAACATGCTTGCATACATGATATGTGTTGTACGTTTATTTTATAAGATCGATATCACAAAAAAAAAAAAAAAACACATGATTAACTATTTTAAGGGTTGCGGATCGAGTCATGGTGTAAGTTATGGTGTGACTTGTGAGAAAGTATCATGGTGTGATTCTAATTTCGAGTAAGCCCTCTCATATTAAAAAATGGAATATTGTTTGTTTTTTCGTATGTTAGAGTTGGCGGAATTGTGGGCGAGTGTGATTGTAACACCCTATTTCTAATTGGACCGGAGGCTACATATATGATACTTAAGCATCATAGTAAATTCAAGAAAATGTCTTCTAAAAAACAAATCAAAGGATGAAACTTACAAAATCTCATATGAATTAATCTTCATTAAAAAAACTAATATAGCCAATTGCTTAGTCCATAATATGTATGAAAAAGTTTGTAGCATTTGAAATCATAATTCCTTTACTAAAAGTTTATTAGGTAAAATCTCAATTTAAAACATATACTTACATTTCCTATCAACGATCTATGTTTTTTTTTATAAATCGTATATTTATATCATCATCCAGCCCATACCAAAATGCACATATTTACAAATTGTCAAAAGATGAATGTCAGATATTCGTAAATTAGACCTAAACCCTAAACCTTAAACTCTAAATTAGACCTGCAGATCTACATGTACCATGCTACAAACCGTAAACCCTAAACCCTAAATTAGACCTGCAGATCTACATGTACATGTACCATGTGAAACGTGCGTGGACTAAAAAATAGTTAGACTACCCGCATCGGAGCCCCTCACGAGCTCGTGAGGCACCGTCGCGAGCAAGAAGAAGCGTGAGGACCATCGCAGGCCTGTGTGAGCAATGGCTCACGCTCACGAATGTGAGCCGGGTCGCGTGCGTGAGGGAGCAGCCGTGAGAGAGAGGTTTTTCTTTTTCTTTTTTCTTTTTTTTGATATGTGAAGAATGTGATGGATGCGGGGGTTGTGTGATGTGATGAGAAAATGGTGAGGGAATGATGTGACGCTGATGTGACTGTATAAAGGATGTGATGGATGTGGATAGTCTTAGAGCAACTATCTACGCACCACATGACAATACACCCTACATATAATACTAGCCTACGTCCAAATACCTCTTAAATAAAAATTTGTTAATGCTCTTCAAGCACATAATAAGGAGATGTTGTGTATTGATTACGTAGTCAAATCATTGACAGAACTATATGGTAGCCCGTAGTGAATAGACCAAGACATCTAACTTGATTTCAAAAGTATGTGAGTGTTCAACAATCGGCTAATTTCCGGCTTTTCTAATGTACAAGAAAGATGTTTGTCTAATAAATATGTTAATTTATTGAAACTTGTTAGATTTATTTATTTACAATTAGTTTTATATGTTGATTTTTCTTAAGTTTCTAAGGTTTTGGTTTATGGTTAGTTAAATGTGATCAACTAATCTAGTTTACTAAATCGGTTTCAACTAAAATAACTTGACATGTTCGTTAGGCTATCCGTTATACTTCTCATCTTCTCTTTCCTTATCCACTGTCACATCAGCGTCACATCATTTTTCTCCCCTTCCCTTTTCCTTACCCACTCTTACCCGTTATACCTTTCCTTTAAAGTTAAAAAAAAAAGTAAAAAAAAAAACTAAAAGAAAAGCCGTTATTGGAGTGAGGGGTGAGGGGTGGGGGTGGGAATCGATTGTTTCACGCGAGTCTGAGAACCCGGAAGTCCCCCTTACCCGGCTAGTTAGCCACACCCGTAATGGTGTTCCTGGCCAACCCGCCTTGCACTCGCCGTTGGACTCGCGCCCATAACGGACAGCCTTATTGTAAGTCGTACATGAAAAAATAATTAACCGAGTGTTGAAACTTAACTTTTGTGTTACTCCTAACAAAACTATATCGCTCTGTCTTTGTTGCGGGTAAAAGAATATTACGAACATAATATTCATGCCATGTTCTCTAAGCTAATTACTACTATTTACATTAGGCTAGGCGTTACATCACGGGTAAAGCTTCGGGTCCGGCGAAAGTTGGATCGGGACTTTGGGGAACACCATTTCCCCCTCTTCGGGAGTTGGTGCGGCAGTGGAGCCTCGGCTCTTTTTACCCGAGCGCAATCGACCGTCCCCAACCCCCCCCCCCCTCCAACGGTTATCTTTTTAAAATATAGCCGTTTTCTATTTTTTTTTAATTCCACACCCTCTCTATATATATACAACATACTCTTTATTTTTTTACACCATATTTCTCTCTTCTTCTCTATATTTCTCTCTTCTTTTCTACTTTCTCTTCTACATTAAACTTACTCATCTTTATTTTTTTATACAACATACATCATGGATCCTAACCAAAAATTCACCACACCTCCGTCAACCGGACGTAACCGATCGAGAGTTACAAGTTCTACACCACAACGGTCCATCGATCAGAGAATGATGATGAAAATGTCCAGGCAACCGAACCCCCAAGGCCCATTGGGAGAGATCGAGCAAAGCGGCCGGTATCGACATCTACGGGTACGGGTACGGGGTCGAAACAGGAGAGCATCACATCGTTGTTGGACAATTTAGAGACACTAAACAGCAAACAAGATCGTTATTTAGCGGTACGTGAAAAAGAGTTGGCAATTAAAGAAGCGGAAGAATTGCGTAAAGACAACGAATTTTACATCTCCCCGACGGCTCACCTTACCGGAGGTATATTAGATACAACCTTGCAAATGAAGGAGATTATACGCATCAAACGCAACTTTCCACCGCTTTAGATATTTATATTTTATTGTCTAGTTTTAAGTTTAAATTATGTAATGTTTTAATTTTTATTTAGAATTTAAGAATTAAGCTTTAAATTAAAAATATGTAATGTTTTAAGTTTTTATTTAAATGAATTTATATTTTTCGAAATAATAGTTTTAATTAATTTATATTTTTCGTTATTAAATAAAATGTTATTTAGTTAAATAATTAATTGTTAAATTAAAAATAAAATTAAAAAAGGAAAAGGAAAAGAAAAGGGGAAAGATGAAAGATGGGTATAACACTAGTTAGGGGTAAGGAAAGGGGAAGGGAAAGAAAACTGATGTGGCGCTGATGTGGCTGTGGGTAATGAAAGATGAAAGATATGTATAACACATAGCCTTAAAACTTATAATTTTTTAAAATACTTATTGTCTCAACCTTTAAGACTTATAA
This sequence comes from Pulicaria dysenterica, assembly GCA_947179395.2. Lineage (NCBI taxonomy): Eukaryota > Viridiplantae > Streptophyta > Magnoliopsida > Asterales > Asteraceae > Pulicaria > Pulicaria dysenterica. The sequence goes on from OX359293.1 coordinate 54,972,113, forward strand.
AAATATAACATAGTAAAATTGTATTAATGAGGATACTTCATATAACACCATATTAGAACTTACAATAAATATCTACGAGATCGTATCTTTGATTCAGTTTTCAGACAATGAGTACGTAATTGCCATGGTAAAACTTTGAATCTAAAGTTCATCCTAGATCTAATTTATTTAACATTTTAATAAAAAAAACTTCCTAATCACCAGTTAAAATCGTAATATTAATCTAATAAATATTTAAGATATAACTAGCCAGTGAGCACTAACCAACCAAAACAAAATATGTTGTTTCGGCAAAGCTTAATTGTCATATATTGTCCAAAAGTTGATAACCGGAAACCTCGACTGGTCCTACATGGAACCCGCTCCTAAGGATCGAGACCAATATGAGGGGCATTATAAGGCTCACCCAAGAGTTGTAACTAGCCGAGTGTTCATAAATTTGAACACGATTGTCGAAAGTTGATCCGCCCAATTACTTCATTGCCATATATTGCAACATCGAACCCTTCTTGATGTTTCTCTCATCCAGCCTCTCAGATTTAGGTTACTATGAATATTATTCATAGAGAGTTGATTCGTAGAAAATAATTTTTTACCATATAGAACAATTTCACATTTTACCCCTCGATCTTATTATTTTTTTAATCAAACTTTGCAAGTAACCTTCCTCTAATTTTTAATTCAATTTTGTAAGACTTTACAAAGTTGTACATCATCCCCGTTTTTCCCCCTTTTTTTATATTTTTTTCATTTATTTTTCTCAATTTTTTATTCATCTTTCTCCACTTCTAAGGTGCTGTTTGTTTTTTCAGAGATAAAATGTCTGATGTCTGTTTCCGTCTATTTCCATGTCTGCAGAAATAGATGTAGACTAATTGGCTGCAGTCTTCATCAAGAGGACTGTTTGTTTTTTAAACTTAAGAAATTGTCTGAAATAATGTCATGTTACAAAGTAAAATTTTAAATAAACACATGAGAAAATTCATACATTTTAGTACAATTATAAAAAAAACTCGAAATTTAAACACTTGATTTGAACATAACTTGAAGACACTTGTTATATATGTATGTATGTGTGTGTATATATATATGTGTGTGTGTGTTTATGTGTGGGTGGATGGGTGTTTATCCTGTGTATATATTATATATACATCGACATATATATGTATGTATGATTGTAGGTATGCATATATATATATATATATATATATATATATATATATATATATATATATATATATATATATATATATACATATGTATATATATACTCGCGCGTGTGTGCGCGCGCGCGTGTGTATGTGCGGGTGGGTGTTTATCTTGTGTATATTATATATATATATATATATATATATATATATATATATATATATATATATATATATATATATATATATATATATATATATGTATGATTGTAGGTATGTGTGTGTGTGTGTATATATATATATATATATATATATATATATATATATATATATATATATATATATATATATATATATATATATATATATATGTATATGTATGTATGTATATTTGTGTATGTATGTATTATGTATTTATTTATGTATGTATATGTATGTGTGTGTACAACCGGGTTGACCGATGGTAGAATAGTGGTCCGTTCATCACACACGATCAACTAAATGTTCGTATTATATAAAAATATGATTATAGAGTTAGAATCAAGGACAATAATGTGTAATAGATATACATGTGAGAATGTCTATTTAAAGCATATGATGATACACCTCTGCTAGAAATAGATGTAGAAAGATCTGTAAAACTCTTTTCTGATTGCAAAAACAAACAGTCTGTTCTTTAAATGTCTGCATATCTGCAGACATCAGAGGAAAACATATATGTTTTGAAAAAACAAACAGCACCTAAGATTTAAAGATCCTTACGGCCACACTTTACTTCAGTGTTTTTGTTCCATATTTCATTTGTCATTTTTAATTTTAAAATTTAAAAGTTGTACACCACCAACTTTTCTTCATTTTGAGTTGCACAACACATAATCAAACAGCAACAAATAATAAAAAAATAACACCTAAGGTTGCACAAAAGATGGAAAACATAATCGCAAAAACGAAAAACGATCATGTAACAAGCAAACCATTGGCAAATGAAAGCGCAAACCACGAATGTTGAGGCGAAGGAACCGACCAGCGGCGGAAGCAAGGCAGATTGGCGTTTTTGTTTGCTACAACATATTTGCTTAAAATGTTTTAACGAAGGAAACGAAAAATATTAAACGATCGTAGCTTTAACGAGCCCAAACGAGCCAAGCCCGAGCTTCTTTAATCTTAAACGAGCCGAGCTCGAGCTCAAAATCATAAATTCTAAACGAGCCGAGCTCAAGCTTAAAAGAAGCTTAAACGAGCCCGGCTCGATTAGTGTCTAGCTCCGCTTGTTTACATCTCCGGAAGCAAGCACATTGGCATTTTTGTTTGCTAAGCAAATTTGCATCGGAATTTTTCGGGGAAGGAAACGAATTAAAATCTTGGTATCTTTGTTGTTGGGGAAGAGTTTTAGAGGAGGGGTTAATTGTAAACATTGATAAAAGACAGGAAGGATAAGATTGCTCTTTGATTTGAAATTGTTATGTATGGTAAATAGTTATTTTACACGGTTCAGTTGTTTTATATATGTATGTATCATAATTTAAAGCCTATTTATTACGATTATCTAAACCTAATTTTGAATCTAAATAGCCATCAAATTTTTTGTATAACGAAACTCATACACTTATAAATCTATTCTAAATTTACATGTTTACCACGGGGTTCAAATCCTGTTATAGACAAACATATAAATAATAGGTTTTCTTAAAGAAAAGAATTAATAAGCTATCCAAATCAAGGAATCTGTGAAGTGAACTCTGTAACATAACAATCCATTATTAAATAACATATTAACATTGTACGTGTTAAACAAGAATTTTGGGTTTCTTTGACCAAATCCATACGGCTCTACATAGTGATTTTAAAATAGTCTATACGATATGTATTTATTTAGATTAATTTATATTATATCATCTCAAAACTTATGAGTAGTGGGACTGCTAATTAAATTATTCCCTAGATTATGCTATAAAAAGGCAAACAAGACTTGTTTAAGTACCACATATTTCACTTTCTCCTTATCTTCCACAGCAAATTAAACCATCTAATTACAATTATGGCTTCTTATGTTCTTTTTCTTGGGCTTATGATGATCACTAATTTTGCTATTTCTTTTGCTTCTGATAATAGCCCTCTTCAAGATTTTTGTGTTGCTAACTTCAATCACCCAGGTTAATCAATTTGTTACATTGCAATAGTACAGTTTTCTTTTCATTTTATAATTTAAAAAATTTACTTATCTTTATAATTCCTTTTGCTTTTATAGTGTTAGTGAATGGTTTCACTTGCAAAGATGCAAAGGTAGTACAAGCTACCGATTTCTTCTTTAGTGGACTACACTTGATGGGAAACACTTCGAATGCAGTCGGGTCTCGGGTGACTCCAGTAACCGTTGCACAAATACCAGGTCTCAACACTCTTGGGATCTCAATGGCTCGTATCGACTTTGCGATTTACGGTATTAATCCGCCTCACACGCATCCACGTGCTACTGAAATCCTGACTGTTATTGAAGGAAGTATCGAGGTTGGATTTGTCACCTCAAACCCTGAAAACCGACTCATTAGCAAAGTACTTCAAAAAGGTGATGTTTTCGTTTTCCCAGAAGGTCTTGTTCACTTTCAAAGAAACGTAGGAAATTGTAACGCAAACGCCATTGTTGGTCTAAGCAGCCAAAACCCAGGTGTTATTACGGTTGCGAATGCAGTTTTCGGTGCAAAACCTGATATTCCAGACGATCTTCTTGCAAAGGCCTTTCAGGTTGATGTGAAGGTGGTTGATGAAATTCTGTGGAAATTCTAAGCTCTAATTAATCTGATTTTAATTTGAGCGCCTTGTTATGTTATCAAATTTCGACTATTAGTCATGATTTCATTTATTTTAAGATGTAGTTCCTAATTTGTGATTTTTAAAAGTTGGTTTATTTTCTTCAAAGTTTATGAAAGGCATTTTAATTATTAGTTATTATTTTGCATGGTCATTGCCCAATTTCCAAGTGGAATATTAAACATGCTTGCATACATGATATGTGTTGTACGTTTATTTTATAAGATCGATATCACAAAAAAAAAAAAAAAACACATGATTAACTATTTTAAGGGTTGCGGATCGAGTCATGGTGTAAGTTATGGTGTGACTTGTGAGAAAGTATCATGGTGTGATTCTAATTTCGAGTAAGCCCTCTCATATTAAAAAATGGAATATTGTTTGTTTTTTCGTATGTTAGAGTTGGCGGAATTGTGGGCGAGTGTGATTGTAACACCCTATTTCTAATTGGACCGGAGGCTACATATATGATACTTAAGCATCATAGTAAATTCAAGAAAATGTCTTCTAAAAAACAAATCAAAGGATGAAACTTACAAAATCTCATATGAATTAATCTTCATTAAAAAAACTAATATAGCCAATTGCTTAGTCCATAATATGTATGAAAAAGTTTGTAGCATTTGAAATCATAATTCCTTTACTAAAAGTTTATTAGGTAAAATCTCAATTTAAAACATATACTTACATTTCCTATCAACGATCTATGTTTTTTTTTATAAATCGTATATTTATATCATCATCCAGCCCATACCAAAATGCACATATTTACAAATTGTCAAAAGATGAATGTCAGATATTCGTAAATTAGACCTAAACCCTAAACCTTAAACTCTAAATTAGACCTGCAGATCTACATGTACCATGCTACAAACCGTAAACCCTAAACCCTAAATTAGACCTGCAGATCTACATGTACATGTACCATGTGAAACGTGCGTGGACTAAAAAATAGTTAGACTACCCGCATCGGAGCCCCTCACGAGCTCGTGAGGCACCGTCGCGAGCAAGAAGAAGCGTGAGGACCATCGCAGGCCTGTGTGAGCAATGGCTCACGCTCACGAATGTGAGCCGGGTCGCGTGCGTGAGGGAGCAGCCGTGAGAGAGAGGTTTTTCTTTTTCTTTTTTCTTTTTTTTGATATGTGAAGAATGTGATGGATGCGGGGGTTGTGTGATGTGATGAGAAAATGGTGAGGGAATGATGTGACGCTGATGTGACTGTATAAAGGATGTGATGGATGTGGATAGTCTTAGAGCAACTATCTACGCACCACATGACAATACACCCTACATATAATACTAGCCTACGTCCAAATACCTCTTAAATAAAAATTTGTTAATGCTCTTCAAGCACATAATAAGGAGATGTTGTGTATTGATTACGTAGTCAAATCATTGACAGAACTATATGGTAGCCCGTAGTGAATAGACCAAGACATCTAACTTGATTTCAAAAGTATGTGAGTGTTCAACAATCGGCTAATTTCCGGCTTTTCTAATGTACAAGAAAGATGTTTGTCTAATAAATATGTTAATTTATTGAAACTTGTTAGATTTATTTATTTACAATTAGTTTTATATGTTGATTTTTCTTAAGTTTCTAAGGTTTTGGTTTATGGTTAGTTAAATGTGATCAACTAATCTAGTTTACTAAATCGGTTTCAACTAAAATAACTTGACATGTTCGTTAGGCTATCCGTTATACTTCTCATCTTCTCTTTCCTTATCCACTGTCACATCAGCGTCACATCATTTTTCTCCCCTTCCCTTTTCCTTACCCACTCTTACCCGTTATACCTTTCCTTTAAAGTTAAAAAAAAAAGTAAAAAAAAAAACTAAAAGAAAAGCCGTTATTGGAGTGAGGGGTGAGGGGTGGGGGTGGGAATCGATTGTTTCACGCGAGTCTGAGAACCCGGAAGTCCCCCTTACCCGGCTAGTTAGCCACACCCGTAATGGTGTTCCTGGCCAACCCGCCTTGCACTCGCCGTTGGACTCGCGCCCATAACGGACAGCCTTATTGTAAGTCGTACATGAAAAAATAATTAACCGAGTGTTGAAACTTAACTTTTGTGTTACTCCTAACAAAACTATATCGCTCTGTCTTTGTTGCGGGTAAAAGAATATTACGAACATAATATTCATGCCATGTTCTCTAAGCTAATTACTACTATTTACATTAAAACTTATAATTTTTTAAAATACTTATTGTCTCAACCTTTAAGACTTATAAAAATATAACATAGTAAAATTGTATTAATGAGGATACTTCATATAACACCATATTAGAACTTACAATAAATATCTACGAGATCGTATCTTTGATTCAGTTTTCAGACAATGAGTACGTAATTGTCATGGTAAAACTTTGAATCTAAAGTTCATCCTAGATCTAATTTATTTAACATTTTAATAAAAAAAACTTCCTAATCACCAGTTAAAACCGTAATATTAATCTAATAAATATTTAAGATATAACTAGCCAGTGAGCACTAACCAACCGAAACAAAATCTGTTGTTTCGGCAAAGCTTAATTGTCATATATTGTCCAAAAGTTGATAACCGGAAACCTCGACTGGTCCTACATGGAACCCGCTCCTAAGGATCGAGACCAATATGAGGGGCATTATAAGGCTCACCCAAGAGTTGTAACTAGCCGAGTGTTCATAAATTTGAACACGATTGTCGAAAGTTGATCCGCCCAATTACTTCATTGCCATATATTGCAACATCGAACCCTTCTTGATGTTTCTCTCATCCAGCCTCTCAGATTTAGGTTACTATGAGTATTATTCATAGAGAGTTGATTCGTAGAAAATAATTTTTTACCATATAGAACAATTTCACATTTTACCCCTCGATCTTATTATTTTTTTAATCAAACTTTGCAAGTAACCTTCCTCTAATTTTTAATTCAATTTTGTAAGACTTTACAAAGTTGTACATCATCCCCGTTTTTCCCCCTTTTTTTATATTTTTTTCATTTATTTTTCTCAATTTTTTATTCATCTTTCTCCACTTCTAAGGTGTTGTTTGTTTTTTCAGAGATAAAATGTCTGATGTCTGTTTCCGTCTATTTCCATGTCTGCAGAAATAGATGTAGACTATTGGCTGCAGTCTTCATCAAGAGGACTGTTTGTTTTTTAAACTTAAGAAATTGTCTGAAATAATGTCATGTTACAAAGTAAAATTTTAAATAAACACATTTGAAAATTCATACATTTTAGTACAATTATAAAAAAAACTCGAAATTTAAACACTTGATTTGAACATAACTTGAAGACACTTGTTATATATGTATGTATGTGTGTGTATATATATATGTGTGTGTGTGTTTATGTGTGGGTGGATGAGTGTTTATCCTGTGTATATATTATATATACATCGACATATATATGTATGTATGATTGTAGGTATGCATATATATATACACACACACGTATGTATATGTATATATATGTGTGTGTACGCGCGCGTGTGTATGTGCGGGTGAGTGTTTATCTTGTGTATATTATATATATATATATATATATATATATATATATATATATATATATATATATATATATATATATATATATATATGTATGATTGTAGGTATGTGTGTGTGTATATATATATATATATATATATATATATATATATGTATATGTATGTATGTATGTATATTTGTGTATGTATGTATTATGTATTTATTTATGTATGTATATGTATGTGTGTGTACAACCGGGTTGACCGATGGTAGAATAGTGGTCCGTTCATCACACACGATCAACTAAATGTTCGTATTATATAAAAATATGATTATAGAGTTAGAATCAAGGACAAGAATGTGTAATAGATATACATGTGAGAATGTCTATTTAAAGCATAGGATGATACACCTCTGCTAGAAATAGATGTAGAAAAATCTGCAAAACTCTTTTCTGATTGCAAAAACAAACAGTCTTTTCTTTAAATGTCTGCATATCTGCAGACATCAGAGGAAAACAGATATGTTTTGAAAAAACAAACAGCACCTAAGATTTAAAGATCCTTACGGCCACACTTTACTTCAGTGTTTTTGTTCCATATTTCATTTGTCATTTTTAATTTTAAAATTTAAAAGTTGTACACCACCAACTTTTCTTCATTTTGAGTTGCACAACACATAATCAAACAGCAACAAATAATAAAAAAATAACACCTAAGGTTGCACAAAAGATGGAAAACATAATCGCAAAAACAAAAAACGATCATGTAACAAGCAAACCATTGGCAAATGAAAGCGCAAACCACGAATGTTGAGGCGAAGGAACCGACCAGCGGCGGAAGCAAGGCAGATTGGCGTTTTTGTTTGCTACAACATATTTGCTTAAAATGTTTTAACGAAGGAAACGAAAAATCTCTTGGTATCTTTGTTGTGGGCGAAGGGTTTTAGAGGAGGGGTTAATTGTGAAGTTTGGAAAGACATGATGGGTAAGATTGTTCTTTGATAAGAGGTAGTTAAATGATCCGTTTATGCACGAACAAAATTTTAAAAATCTAAAACATGTAACATAATAAAGCATAAATACAACATACAAAACCATTGATGTTAAAAAACAATATATAAAACAATTAAACAAAAATAATCATATCCATGTAAAGATTAACTAATAAAATACATATTTATTGAATGTGCGAATATTGAAATTAAGATGACTTTTATAATTTCTGTAGTACTTTTTTATATACTACATTTATAGTTTTATTTGTTGGGTTATAATCACCGTCACAAAGAAGAACTTTCAAGACATTTTTGCTTGTGACACTTAAAACAGTTACATACAATTGTTCACGTGAAAAATCTGAACGTGTAAAAAACAATCCAGTTTGTGATGGTAATTAACTTTGACTTTACAAACCAATTACAAAAAATTATCTTCGCTGAAACTTGAATGAAATTCTGTCATCGGAAGGAGTTAGTTTTATAAGTGGTAAGATACATCTCAAATAAGTAATGGCTTCTAATTTTAAAATCTTAAAGATTATTTTAAAATATAATTATAAAAAAACAATAAACATGTAAAATTAAATACATTCTTTAAATCTAAATGGAATTCGTCAAATTGAAGCCAGTTTTTTCTCAAAAATCAACATTAGGTTAAATTAAAGGTTCCAATTGGTTGAATTTGAGACATTTAAGAAAAGAAAAATTAAATTTTTTTTTGTGTTAATAAAAAAATAAAACTTGTTGTGAATGTTAAAAAAAATTTAGTTACAGATCAGCTCCCCTATATATCTATGTATCAAATATGTTTAAAGCCTATTTGCTACAATGATCTAAGTGGTTATCACCCTTGCCTCTGGAGACAGAGGTCAAGGGTTCGATCATCATTCCTTGCAAGGCCGGAGGTCCTTTTTTATATTTAGTAGAACTGGAAGCATCCTCTCTATCATAGATAGAGGTATGAGTGTCTACATCTCAACCTCCCCCATACACCGTGCAAACGGTATTGGGACCCATAACCCGTGGAAAATGGTATTGGGTGTTACTTTACTTTACTTTTTTTTTGCTACAATGAACTAACCCTAATTTCGAGTAAACAGTCATCAACTTTTTTTTACAACAAAACTTATTCGGATTCGATAAACATATTCTAAATCTACAAGTTGTTTATTACGGGTTCAATTCCATATATAAATATACATTTGGATTATATATGAATATATGATCTTAAAAAAACAATTAATGGGCCATTCAAAGCAAGGAATTTGAGAAGTGGATTCTGTAACATAACAATCCATGAACAAATGACATATCAACATTGTACGAGTTTAACAAGAATTTTGGGTTTCTTTGACCAAATCCACACGGCTATTCATCCTGATTTAGTGATTTTAAATTAGTCATTACATTATTTATTTATATTTTTTATATAATTTATATTATATCATCTTAAAACTTATGAGTAGTGGGACTGCTAATTAAATTATTCCCTACATTAATGCTATAAAAAGGCAAACAAGACTGTTTCATTACCACATATTTCACTTTCTCCTTAGCTTTCACAGCAAATTAACCATCTAATTACAATTATGGCTTCTCATTTCCTTTTTCTTGGGCTTATGATGATCACTTTTGCTATTTCATTTGCTTCTGACAGTAGCCCTCTTCAAGATTTTTGTGTTGCTAACTTCAATCACCCAGGTTAATCTGTTACATTGCAATATTACAGTTTTTTTTTTTTATTTAGAAAAATTATTTACCTATCTTTATTATTCCTTTTGTTTTTGTAGTGGCAGTGAATGGTTTCACTTGCAAAGATGCAAAGGTAGTACAAGCTAGCGATTTCTTCTTTAGTGGACTACACTTGATGGGAAACACCTCAAATGCAGTCGGGTCTCGAGTGACTCCAGTAACCGTTGCACAAATACCTGGTCTCAACACTCTTGGAATTTCGATGGCTCGTATCGACTTTGCTATTTACGGTATTAATCCGCCTCACACGCATCCGCGTGCTACTGAAATCCTGACTGTTATTGAAGGAAGTATGGAGGTTGGGTTTGTCACCTCAAACCCTCAAAACCGACTCATTAGTAAAGTACTTCAGAAAGGTGATGTTTTCGTCTTCCCGGAAGGTCTTGTTCACTTTCAGAGAAATGTAGGAAATTGTAATGCAATTGCCATTGTTGGTCTAAGCAGCCAAAACCCAGGAGTTATTACAGTTGCAAATTCAGTTTTTGGTGCAAAACCTGATATTTCTGACGATCTTCTTGCAAAGGCTTTTCAGGTTGATGTGAAGGTGGTTGATCAAATTCAGTGGAACTTCTAAGCTCTAATTAATATGATCTTAATTGGAGATCCCTTGTTATGAAGTAGCTTTATCCAATAACTTAGCTTGATTTCATGATTTTATTTATTTTTAAATTGTAGTTTGTAATTTGTGATTTTTACAAGTTGGTTATGAAAGGGATAAAGGTTTTGGTATTGTTTTTAATGTTTATTGTCATGTTTTTTAGTAGAATACTAAGCATCCATGCGTGCATCTTGTTAGGGGATAGTTTCTCTCACGCTTCTCCACGCCGTGATGAATTTTCAGGTTCATAATGGCTAATCCAAAGAGTCCAAGCTTTATGGACCCAAGGCTTTTATAACAAGTATATACAATATCAGTTTAATATCTCGTGTATAAATATCGGAATGGTTAAAATATAGATACAAAGACACACAAATCCAAATTCAAGCTACAAGGAGAAACAAATTAATAAGATAACTAAATTTTAACAACGCCCTTCTTACTTGGACCAATTCTTCCAAGTACATGTGTCTCGGACTAGTCGTGGAGGTCGAAATCATCTTAACCGGTTAAGAAAAAAGACCGAGACTGGACCAACGGTCTCGGTTCGGTCTGTATGGAAAAAATCTTAAAACGTTTTAGAAATATTCAAAATCTAATTTCTGAACAAGTTTAAGAGGAAAAGAAGCTTTAGAAGAAACTGGTTTCTCAATGACACAAATTCATGAAGCTGGTTTTTGAAGGAAACAAATTCCCAAAATAAATTGCTTTTAAAAAACCGATTTCTGGATTAAACAAGTTTCAAAAGAACATTAATTTATTAAGAAACCGTGTTTAGAAAATCTAATTCCCGAAGAGAATTGATTTCATAGAATACAAAATCCTGTAGAAACTAACTAATTTCTAAAGGAGATGAACTCATGAAGAAAACTGAATTATGAAGGAGCGACTCTTATATGAATTAAACAAATTTCTGAATGATACAAGATCCCGAATAGCAACCAAAGAAAAACGCAGGATGGCAAAGGCCACACATTAATCCATGGTTATATACTTACTAAAGAAGTTTGAAAGCTTTACATGTCTGTTGTTATATACTTACTAAAAGTTTATTCATCCTCTTATGTGCGACACATCTCCACGCCTACTTAAATGACAAATTACTAAATGGAAGAGTTTATGATAGAAAAAGAAAAACTAATTACCTTCGATTAGACAAAGTTTTTGATTAGACAAACAAACCATATTACCTTTCATAATCCTATAGTCCTTCGATTAAAAAGTGTTTATGATCGAGTGTTTAATGACAATCAGCAAAAGCCTCCTTCACTCCTTCAAGAATCGAGAGTTTGAGACCTTGAACTATAAGCAGCGATTCGGGAGGTTAGATGAAAATCAACATACTGATCCATTGAGGCATAAGACATACCCTTAAGAAAATCGAGCGGCAATTTTGGGTGTGGATAGAGAGGGGTAAATTGAGAATTGGAAATTTTTAGAAGTATATCCATAAGAAAACCTTAACATTATGGTTCGGTTTTTTCGGTCAATTTTGAAACCAAAAACTGAACCAACCACAAAAAATCAGGTTGTGAAAATTTAAAAACCAAAACCATTGCTTCTTATATTGGTTCCGTATTTTCGGTTTTGCTTTTTGTTTTTTGGTTTTAGTTTTTTTTGCTCACCTCTAGGATTGACCATATTGACCGACCTTCACCATGGTTCTTAAGATTGACATTACATACAAGTTGTAACATTGTGTTATGTTGTGTTTGTGCATTGTGTAATGGAAAATTGATAGGTTCAGTTAACACCACCTAAGATAAGTGTTGTTGCTCTCACACAACCCTTAATGAATGGTAATATGGTCATTTCAGTAGTATAATAACATTCTTGTGGTGTAAGAGTAACAATACTTATCTTTAGCTGTACCTATCATTTTCCTTTGTTTGATTAATTTGATTTTGTTTGACGTATAAGTTACAAGCTAGCAAGACATTAAAATTTCTAGTAAAGGTAAGCTTATTACCTTATATATCAATTGGCAAAGTCCTTAGGCAATTTATCGTGATATTTTGAAGGATAGTTTTGTAATTTTGTTAAAAAAGCGTGAGAATTTAAATTATCATGAGATGATTGGCATAGGTAACGATTTGCGCTCCTTTTCTCTGCAGCTCCGCCTCTATCTTCTTTTTCTTTGCTTCTCCCTAATTTTTTTTCCCGGTGACCATCTATCTTCTCTTTCTTTGTCTCTCTTTCGTTTCTCTTTCTTTATCCCTTTTTTTATTAAACAGCTTTCTTACCTACTTTCTAATTTCCGGCCAAATATTTCCCCTTCTTCTTTGTATTTTCATGTGTAATTTTAGGATTCCAACAAATAAGTTTCGATTCTCCCGATTTGGGGTTGCATGTTATCATATATTTTTTAGGGTACGGGTTATGATTTGAGTTTCAGGTTTATGTTTCAATGGCTTTTCAATTTCCGGTTACGGGTCACGAGTTAGGGTATTTGATTGTGGGTTTTAATCCACCAATTTTGTTTGTTTCACCGGTTTGTTGGGTTTAAAGTAGTGGCAGAGAAGAATCGGAACATTGAGAAGGAATTAGACGACGGGTTAGAATGGTTGGGGAAGAATTAGTGTTCTTCAATTGATAATTTTAGCCCTCATGAAGCCTATGCTTATTCAACATACAAGAAAATGGATGATATATGCGATGATGGTTGTGGTCAGGTATGTTTATCTAGATATTCATCCTCTTAGGGTTCTAAAATTTTTTCTTATAAATTCTGTTTATGATGATTTCCATCTAGGTTTTTGATTTTCCTGTGAAATTTGTAATGACTGGTGTTGTTTGATTTCGGGAATACAGATTGATTGACGATAATCTGATTATATTTTTCAAGCAAATCACTACTTCTTTGACAAAAAAATCACTATTTTTGCCAATTTTGCTTTAATTATTGTGGATATTGTTTAGTTCTGCCGTTTACTTTGTACTACACCGTAACGAGTGTTTAGGTTTTTAGATTCATTTCAAGCAAGAGTTGGTTGAGTTGTACGGTTAGACTGCAAAGATTATATCCTTTAGAAGCATTATCTTTTAACGATTTCGGTTCATTTTATTTTTTAGCAAAATTGACCATGGTTGTTCACATTTTGATTTTGGGGTTGTTTTCCCTTAAAGGTCCTTATAAAGATTCCTTTTTCTAAATTACTTTTCATATTTGATTATGCAAAATCTTTATGTAGTCTTAATGTGTTAATGGATTAATTAACTCATGTATAAAGTTGTAGGTAGAAAAGGTCATTTGCTTGAATCACTCCTATTTGAAACTACTAGAGACTTTGCATACTCTTGGGATGTTTGGATGTGCATTTTGAAGTGATTTTTACGAGTTGAAGTATAGATGTTATCTCATATCTTAATATTTTCATCATGCGTTTTCATAAGATCAGAATCATATTTAATGTTTACCTCAACTTTGAAATGACAATAATCACTTTAGATGCACAACCAATCGCTATGGAGATGTTTGGGTGTGAAATATGAATGTGATTATCAGTGGTGGCAGAATATCTTCTTTCTCAAATCTGATTATTTCAACCCTCAATATTCTAGAAAATCAAAATTTTATTTAGTTTTAACAGGACATCAAAAATAGAAGTTGCACTGATCACTTTAGTTGCACATCAAAACCCTCCCCCCACCCTTCAAGAGTAGCATTGTTGTAGTGTTGTGAAAATGATCTCATTAGTTAAGATTTGACGAGACAAAGTTAAGTTTGTAAGATGTATTCTAAAGATAACTTAAACAGAATTATGAGGCTTGATCAGACTGAACACTTATAGTGTTTCAGACTGAGCCTAAGTTGAATATAAGCTGAGCATATGTTCGATCAGCTTATACTATATCTTAGTAAGATTATCACTATGTGTGATAAGCTGTGTATGTCACCTAAGATATATTGAGCTTTCAGCCTGATGTGTTTCAAGCTGAGTGACTCAGCGTATATACTGAGTCAGCTCACAAGAGTTGCTAAATAAGTTCTAGCTAACTCTTGGGATTTCTAAGGATGAGTTAATTAATATACGTGTTAGTTCATGTTTGTTTTCGAGTTTGTTCTCGAAGAACTCAGCTTGATGAGTTTCAAGCTGAGTAACTCAGTCCGAACAAGAAGTCAGTTTAAGAGAATTTAAATATGTTTTAAATTTATCTTTTAACTCTCTATATCTACGGGAAGGATAAGAAGACTCCAGAATCAAGATTGAAGATTGAAAACTCAAGATAAGAAGATTCAAGATTCAAGATTCCAGTTTTTCCGTTAGTTAGTTAGCAAATTAGGAATAGTTCTAGTTTGTCAGGATCCGTAGGAACAGGATTATAAATACTTGTCATCCTGATAAGTTTAGAGGTACGACTACAACTGCAGAGCCAAAAACTCAGTTCACCTCAATATTGATCGTATGTGTTACGAGTCTTGATTCACCGTTTGTCAGTGATCAAGATACTCACAGATTGTCAAGTTATTTGTGTGTTCGAATATTCACATTACTTGTGAAATTGGTAAGTTTTCAATCTGTGATTAAATCTTGTTTAGAGAGTCATCCGGTATCTATAATCATAAGTTGATTATAGATAACAAAGTTTGAAAGATTGAGAGATTTATATTAGGTGTTTACATATCAAGAGTTGCTTACTTGATAGAGTCTGTAATCATCTTCTTATTAATGAAAAACAAAGCATTCGACTGTGGTTTGATTTACTATGTGTAACACTTTATTTTGATTTGTTCAATTTCCGCAGAAAGTGTATTCAACTCCCCCTTCTACACATCTGTTGCTTGTTGTTATTCTCACCAAGGGACCAAAAACTGGTATCAGAGCAGGCTGAACAATTTCATACGTTGAAAGTTCAAGATTATGATAAAGTTCGCAATGTCTACAAGCAACAGTTCATCAAACTTTCCTCAGATGTCTGCCAAGGGATGTCTCATCTTTGATGGATCTGATTATCCTATGTGGAAATTCAGAGCCATGCTATTCCTCAGATAAGATATGTGTTGTTGCTCTCACACAACCGTTAATGAATGGTAATATGGTCATTTCAGTAGTATAATAACATTCGTGTTGTGTAAGAGTAACCATACTTATCTTGAGTTGTACCTATCATTTCTCTTTGTTTGATTAATTTGATTTTGTTTGATGTATAGGTTGCAAGGCAAGACATTAAAATTTCTATTAAAGGTAAGCTTATTTATATAAGAAACAAATCAAATTTAGATTTATGATAATGTTGTGGTTTCCAAATAGACACAAGAATTTATAGTAACAAGGTGTCGTTTGCATAACATGTGTTGTGTTGGATATAAAATCCATTTTTTTATTTATGTAAAATAATTTGTTATCTGATTAATTAGATTTGGTTGCCTAATCTTCTCCTCATTCCTTGATTCACCTTCAATTCATTCACTCAAGTTAAAGAGTTTGCAAACGTCCAAAAACTTCAAACCTTCCTTATACGTGTCAATGCTACTTACAAAGGAAGTTCAAGATATAAAAGAAAATTTGTTTATAAAAATAAAATATTTTTTTGATACGTTATAAGTTTTTATTTTTGCAAGAAATTCCAACTTCTGAATTTTAAACTTGTAACATATTAAGATAGTCACCTAAAATAACAAATAAATTGATTAGAAATAATTGACAACTGTAATTTAAAACCAAAGTCATAAAAGTTCAAGAAAAGATTTCTACTAATTGATGGTAAAAACAAAATTCCGTCAAATAAAAGGTGGCCTTGCCTTATTGTTTTCTTGGCAGAAAGAAAATAAGAAATTTATTGATAGAATTAATGTTTTATTGGGAAAGAAGAAAGAGAGATTAAACCTTATTGGTAATTGTGCAAGCTTTATTTAAATCTCATGATAATTGAAAATTTTACACCAATTCAAATTTTCATGATTTTTAAACAAAATTACAAAAATAGCCCTCAATATATCACGATATTTTGTTGGATTACTTCCCAAATTGATAGATATATTAATAGGCACTTGGTTCACATAATGTGTTTTTAATGGAATTAGCATTTAGGAAGGAATTGAAATTAAAATCTAATACTTTGTCTATTGTGTAATTAGGAATTTGAATTTGAATGCAATTTCATCACCCCAAGACCACCTAAGGATGTTCGAGATTCAGATTATCTGAGTCGGTATAATTAGTTTTGAGGTTTTAAAATTATATTCAGTAACCGAAGCAACTAAGGTTCGGGTTATTCAAATTTTATGTCAACCTGAACTGAATAAATATTTATACATGTCGCCCATACCGAAATATATATATAACTAAAAATCGAGTAACCCGAACTACGGTAACCCTACCACATAACCCGAACTTGAATATTGTTGGTTTGGTTATTCAGGTTCAGTTTTTCTACACCCCTAACTGTCATCACCACCCGACAAACTAAATTATTTATAGGGTTGGATTTCTGGTTGATTTATACTTATTCGGATTCCGGTTAACCGATTAAGCATTTTGTTGAAACTCACAGTTCACTTGATTAAACCCAAATGATATATATTGGGAGGTTCAAGTGAGAATTAATATTTAGCTGAGAATGAAAGATTTAATCCTGAGCCTTCATTTGATTTGATCGGACAGTCTACATTTAGCCCTTTTTTATTCATTACCCAACCATGAATTCCGACAACCATGAATTACAACGGGTGAATTACGAGCGTTAGATCTAAAAGATCAATAGCTAAGATTTGTTTTCTCATTCTCACCTATATGTGTGTGTGTGTTTGTGTCGCATGTTAGACATGCATTTAAATTAGAATTGGTTCTTAAAGAAGCAAAGTATATACAAGTTGTAACCCGATCCTACCAACTCAAAATCCGATTGACCAGGTCTCGAAGCTTAATAGGTTCGGTTTTTGGGTGAAGTTTGTTTTTTCTTAAAAACCTGATTAACACAACTAGTTATTAGAAAGAAGAGGATTAATAGTGAAAGAAGTCTAGTGCTTTAAAGGAATATGAATTTCTTAAGGGGTGGTAAAGAATTTGAATTTCTTAAATGAAGGAAAGTTTTTTTTTTTTTTTTTTGAACCGCAAGCATTTCATTAATAGCCAAAGTCCGTGGAATCCACACATTTACACAAATAACCACTATCACTCATAACTCTAATCAGATCAGAAAACAAATTACATCACACCATTTAGAATAAAAGTCATCTCACTAGATGGGAATGTCACCCATTGTAGCTCCACACACTTCATTTCAGCAACCTAGTCATACTCAGCATATGCACGGCAGCAAACAAAACAGCGTGAAACTAGCATTGCAGCACTCCACAAACATTGTACCATCACAACTATAGTTCATTAACCGAAACAGCCCCTCACCAATCAGCATCGAGGCTGCGAACAGCACCAAAACAGCAACAGGACCAGCACCACAGTACCACAGAAACGAAAGCATTCACACCCAGCCGGTGAACCGAAACAGCAGCAGTCTATGATACATTGAACAATCGGTTACACGGCTGCATACACCAGTGGAACAACACCCCACCAAACAGCACTTGTCCCGTAGCCCATCATCAGATTAACAGCAACATTCAGCATGGACAGCAGTACACTCAGCACTACGCATCTAAGCGCAGTACATGGTGGCAGGAGAATCAATTAAGCCCAGCTGCAGTAAGACCAACCAGCAGTAAAACTTGAGACAGAACTCGGACTAATGCAGCCAATATCCTCTATAGTGTTCAAACACATCAGACCATGAGGTATTCATAAGTAAAATATATCTAACTCGAAAGCATATCCGGAACACCATAGACACAAGAAGTCAATGTTACTTATCTGTATTCAATCACAATATCATGGGAAATAAGTAACATTGACCAAGGAAAAAACTCTGGGGCTCAAAAGGGACCTCCTACCAGATACATAGTAAAAATTAACGCTCATTTAACCAAGATTAATTATCCATTCTCAGCTCTAAAATAAACGAAGACTCAGTGGCTCAACAGGTTTAAATAGGGTAAGGATCCCGATCACACATCCATCCACCTCCTTTCCTCCTAACACCAAAGGCACTCCATTCCACATCAACGGCTTACCAAAGCGTTAATCCACCACAAAAACCGGGACTATGTGTGGGTAAAGTTTGGACTCCTTATATCACCGGTTTCAAAAGGTGCAAGACTCCTGCACCACCCCACTCTAGCTCATGGAATTAGGTGTGAATGATGAAACAAACACATAAATCTCTCAAATTTTTAAGGATTCCAACGAACCAAACGCCCCATTCGAGTTAGTTCTATAAGATTAAATTAAGAATTAGACTATGTTTTACAAAAAGCCTTGTCAAAATTTAATTGTTTAAGGTTTTAATTTGGACCAGCATTTGTAGATTAGTCAAAGTGTATACCTTTATCATCCACTGAGTTAAAATACAAAGCTGTTGAAGATATATTTTCTAGGCTAGCTAGTGAACTTACGTCATTTCAAGCCCTTCTTCTGTTCTTCATGATCTTGATGTCTTATCTTATAATTTTTATTTTTATTTAAATTCTTTTATTTTGAAGAGCGAATTTTAACAACCAATTATAAATATTTAGATACCGAAGCAAACTACAATTATATATGCACGTTCATGTGAATATATATATATATATATATATATATATATATATATATATATATATATATATATATATATATATATATATATATATATATATATATATATATATATATATATATATATATATATATATATATATATATATATAGGGGAGGGTTCATGTGAGAACCGTTGTTAGTGCGAGAACTGCGAGATAAGCTTTACCAGCTTTTTAAACACGTTCTATTATATGTCTTAACTTTTAAATTCACATTAATTAAAGAAAAGATAATTGAAAATATATAAATAATAACAGGTCGCTGAGGAATCTTAATAGTTGGTCTCATAATTCTTAGACCATAATTGTAAGATTAGCATAGATACGCATATATTCCAATGTTATTAAAGGCACTAACTTAAAAGCTTTATCAAACATATCCAATATTTATTAATTAGTTATTCTCTAAATCTTTTTAGAAGATATTTGTCGACATATGTGTATATATATTTGTTCAAGTCCCACTAGGTTTCAATTAGGGATGGTCACGGGGATGCTTCGGAAACGGCCACGGGTAGAACCGGTTAGACCGCGTACATTTGAGTCAAAAAGGCTCGGCGCCCCGGGAGGAGCCCTAACCGGGAAAACTCCTTTAAAAAAAAATAAAAAAAAAAGAATTTGTACTCTAGAGACTAGAATTTCAACTGATTCTAATGAAAAAAAGTAGTGTCTTTGTTAAAAATAAGTTAAACGTGTGAAACACGAAGAAATAGTACAAATCAAACGGCTTAATACTTAAATTAGTCGAAGGTATATATTGAATCTACGAATAAATCATCGAACTATTTTAATTTAATGTCTCTTCTACTTAATTATATCACTACAATTCAACACCTATTTTTGTGTCGAAAAATCAATGGAAAATTAGTGAGAAAATGATGTTTCTCTTGGATTTCTCACGGAATCTTTCGTGGCTTAAAATTTTCGTGCATAAAATCATTTTCCTCGGATTATCCAGGATTTTCCCACGAAATCCGTAGAAAATCCGTTAAAAATAAGTTTTCTGACTCAAATCCGTTGAAAATTTCTCATGAAATTTGGTATGTGGAAAATCCGTTTCTAGTGTCTGATTTTCTTGTAGTGAATATTTACTCGATTTATCCAAATTTCGTATAAAAATTAAACAACTTTACTAACATAAGTTTTTTTTATATTAAATAAATAACAATAATTAAATGTTTTAGTTGTGGCAAAGTTTTCACGTTCGTTTGTCTTCGTCCAGTTGTTCTTTGTCTATTTCCCACGAAGCCTCAATAATGAGATTTTCATGAATCCTAACAAAGAAATCACATTAGATTACGGGTTTATAACAAACATTTAATCTAAATTAAATAAAAATAAGGGTTCCTAGCTCAGAACCCTCACGACTCTCGTAGTCTCGCAAGACTAATATATAGTTCATGAATTTATGGAAATTATATTATTGGGTAAATTCTATCTTTTTATACCATAACTAATTACAAACTTTCTGTAACTACATACATTCAGTTGCTGGAAACAATGTTCAAAAGATGTGCTCTTGTTCTAATCAAACTCCTAAAGATACACTCTAAACTATCCTCAAATCTTTGTATTGGATCTTCCATGGTTTCCCATCTACATGTAGCATGTAACCAAGATGAAAATCCCTCTTTATCGATTCAATTTTGTAACAACACATCAAAACCTTCGAAATCATTTGTTTTTCGGAAATATTGTTCTTCACATGCCACTCTTTTCCTTTGGATCAACTTTGATGCCACCATAGACCATTTACTTGTTTTTGGTGTGACAAAAAGCATCAAGAGAGACTCAAAGACAGAAACAGTCACTTCCATTACCATTTTGATCACCAACTCTTCTACCATTGATCGCTTTAAACTTACTATCAATCTTTTAACATCTTTCTTGATCTTTTTTCTAAAAGATTTGTAGCGACTGACACTGCTTTTGATGCTTGAATCGCCCTTTCTCGTGCGTAAAGCACACTCGAGGTCTCTTACATGATCTTTGATTTGTGACATGATATCTTTCAAGATGTCACAAATATCCAAGAACCCGACCAATCTGTCCATTAGCTCGTCGACCCATTTCTCATTATGGATCATAGATAACATATTCATAACCTCGTGATCATAGAATCTTGATAACTTTAATAAACCATCACAAACTGCTTCTGTGGACGGCGTAGATGATGATGATGTTACACGTGTTTTGATGTCTATAAGCTTGTTCTCGATTATTTGGATCGATGGATGTGATTTCGTCGGGAGACTGATGGATCGAACTCGATAATTAGTACTATTTGATTTGTAGGAAATCACCATGGCAAAGAAGAGCAATGAAAGATGTGAGTTTGATGGTTGATGATATGGTAGAAGGTTGGTCCAAGCTTTGGTATTTATGCTTGTATGTAATGTATCTTTAATTATTGGCTTCTAAGATTTGTTCCCTTTTTTAAAGTCATTCAAAGCTCTTATTATTAATTTGGATTTGGATGGTTATAAATGAAAAGTATCATTAAGATGAATATATTTACATAATTAGTCCCGATACTTCTAAACTATGAATAAAGAATCCCCCATCTTTAATCATAACTACATATTCATTAATTGTTACTTAACAAGTGTTCTTAAGCCCGCGTTTCATAGCGGGTTTGTAATTCTTCATTTGTTTATATTTAAATTTATATAATTAAAAATTAAATAATAAAATAGCTTTCTACCTCGTAAAATTGATTATTCATCAAAAGTGAAGTCAATCATTCATTATATCAAATGAAACACTAGAAAATATTATCTGTATAATACTATAATTGTTTGAAAATAAAAGATATATTATGAGAATGCATTTGAACTGTTAAATTGTATTTGGTTATAAATTGTAGTTCGTTAAGGAGTATATTACTATACTAGTTTAATACCCCGTGTATAAACACGGAGACGGTTAAAATATTTTTTTAGTTAATAATAGATATAGTAAAATAACTATAAAACATATATGGTTATATAAAATAATTTAAAAAACTATAAATATATTATTAATTAGAAATTTTATACATAAGATTATATATAATGTAGAACCTCTTTATAGGCAACATTCGTCATTTTATTTGTATGTTTACCTTCTTCATCATAAATAAAAACTTTTAACCATTCTAATTTGTAAAGCTTGAATTACATGGTTCGTTTAATAAAAAGACCATAAATAGTAAATATCTATAAGTATATCAAATAATTATAACATGAAGCGATAGAATACGGGATCCATGTGGGATAAAGGGAAATAGAGAATATGAGATTAACAAAAGTGAATAGAATATAGTATGCGTAATATAGTTTTTAAATAAAAGGTTTCTATTGGGTCAATAATATTTAAAACAGGAAAATTTTATCAACATTCTTATTCTTGTAATAGTTAAACGTGTATATATAAGATAAATATTTTACATTTAGTTATATTAATGATTATCTTTATCTTAATTCATATTGGTTAGTCACATTAAGTTGACTCTAAAAAGTCAAAATCAAAATTTTAAAATTAAATAAATAAACGGCTAAGATTAAATATTTTATTAAATAAAGGGTCCAGATCATCTAAATTTTTTTTTCAATTAGTCTTTTATATATATTAGAAGATTAGGGGAAAACCGTTAAATAGCTGTCAAATTTTTCCAGTTTATCCATTGTGGCACGTCTACTTATTTTGTACACATGTGGCCAACTAACTTATAAAAATGTGTTAATGTGCTCATTTTGTTTATTTTGACCTGCTATAGCATGTCACCTTTCCCCCATTTCTTCTTCACCTTAAAATCAAAACTGTAAACCCGAAACTCTCCATTTATACTTGATGAAATTTAATGATTCTTGAGTCTATGGAAAGGTAATCAAGTTGCCTATAACATAATACAAAAAACCCGACCAAAAGCAAGTCTAATATGAGTTAAATAATCAAAAAACCGTAAGGGTGCTTACTAGGTCATACCCGACTTTAATTAACAATTTATTGGACTATACTTGATGAAAATTTATGAATTTGGTGTCTTTTGAAAGGTAAAAATATTATTTGTAATAATCTGTAAAAAGATTTATGTAAAACGAGTAAGAGTTGGGCGAAAAATGAGTTTTTTAGTCTGCTATGTTTTTAAAATGAAATCGAAAAACAATCCAATACTTTAATCTCGAAATTCTCCATTAATACATTATGAAAATTTATGATTCTTGATCATATGGAAATGTAATTAAGTTATCTATAAAGTAGTACAAAAAAACGATCAAAAACGAATCAATTCTTTAAAAAACAGTAAGATGGTCTTGAATGATACATAACCGACTTTAATTAGCAAATTATTGGCCTACACTTGATAAAAATTCATGAATTTGGTGTCCTTTGAAAGGTAAAATGATTATTTACAAGGTTCTGCAAAAAGAATTAGCGAAAAGGATCAAGAATCGATCGAGAAACCTGTTGGACAAGTGGCACGTCGAATTTTGGCACATTGACACGTTTTTAATGACTTGACTGGCTACAT
Source organism: Pulicaria dysenterica (assembly GCA_947179395.2). Lineage (NCBI taxonomy): Eukaryota > Viridiplantae > Streptophyta > Magnoliopsida > Asterales > Asteraceae > Pulicaria > Pulicaria dysenterica. The sequence continues at coordinate 54,996,035 of OX359293.1, forward strand.
GTGTAAAAAAAATAGACGTGCCACAATGAAAAAATGGGGAAAGTTGACAGCTATTTAATGGTTTTACCCCACTATATTATTAATAAGTATAACTATATACAAATTACCATTATTATTAATTTTTTACATCTATATTAGATGTCTTGGCAATTCGTCCTTGATTTTAATGTAATTTAACTTCTTGTGAAGTAAAATATATTTCATAAAATAAAATATACTATAATTAAAAAATAAAAAAAAGAAATGATACAAAATATGAATTTAAATACAAAAAGTAAATCTCATAGGAATTGCATATGTAAACAATAAAAAAAAGTAAGAGAAGTGAAAGAAACAAAATTGATTGAAGATGAAAAAAATTTATTATGTAGAAATTAAATATCGTTAAGATAAATATAGTAAAATGAAAAAAACCAACCTTTTATATATTCCTAAAGATGAGAAATAAAGGAAAGTTAAAAGAGAAATGAAAAAAAAGGCAAAGAAAGAAAGAAACAGTAAAGAATAACGGGGAAAACACAATAAATGCGTTTGTGGTGATTCAACCAATAGCGATGCATCATTGATCTAGCAAAAACACCTATCCAGATGAGCTAGACTTCATTTTGTAAATAATCTGAAACTTTAGTTTATAAATTTAAAGGTTTAACTCTCATTCATAACAATCACTTTATATCCATAATAATGTTGGGTTCATTATACATATTGTATCTATTTTCATTGAAAATCTTCATAATCAAACATAATTAAGAATCCTATACATATAGATTAAAGGTTTAAATCTCCAAAGTTGTCTATGTGCTTTTGCTCAGAAACTAATGACTTACATCTAACTAAATAAATGAGAGCTATATATCTACAACAAAAGGCTTTTGTGTGTGTTTCATCATACTTTTTTCAACTAATTTACATTTTTACATTTGCTTCAAAGATGTTTAATTTAAATTAAGCTCGTTTATATGGGTTTTATTGGTGATAAAATTTAGCCCATTAGTACCACGTGTTTAAAGTGTTACTTAAGGATTTAGATTTAGGTTTTTCTTATAAACAAAATATATATAAATTTTAAGAATAAGTTGGTGGATATGTGAGTTGTAAAAAAAATCGAGCATCTTTAATATTGCGTAGTTAAATTCATGAATTTTAGATAAAATAAACAAAAATACAGTCATCATATTCATGTCGATATAATATTCCGACTTCATACTACTTTATTGTGTAACCATTTACTTATTAAATTATTATTTAAATCAATTTAAATAGTACATCATACTTTATACTTTTTCGATTCAATCCACAAATTTCTAACCTAATACTCGTAATAAAGGTTAAATGTATTGGAATATAATAAAATATTATTATTTTAATATTATATGTAATGAATTATAGGCCTGGTAATTCGGGTTGTGTTCGTCTTAAATGGTTCGGGTTGTGTTCGTGTCAACCATTTTCATGTCGACCCATTTTTGACCCGGTTTAGTTTCGTGACGTGTTCGGTTTGTGTCACTTAATTCGTGTTCGGTTCGGGTCGTGTTTTCGTGTCGACCCATTTTTTGGAGAAAAGAATCAAGTTGTATTTTAGGTCAAATAACTTGACTTTCATTTCGAGTTTTCATATCGAATTATTTTTTAGAAAAATGTTGCATGTATAACTTTCTTATATCAACTTTACTAAGCTTTTATTACACATTTTAATTTTTTATTTGTTCAATTTCGCAAGCATCAAAAATCAAAAATATAAAACCAATATAACAGTTCTAAGTTCTAAAGCAGGGGAGACTAGGGCACACGCGCATAACCTTCTTTCCCCTTTCTGTAACGCCACCTCTAACGAGCTTAAAATTAGAGTTAAATTTAAACTTTTTAACTACTATTATCAAAAGTGTGCAGCGGAGTTAAACGCCATTAGAAAAGCAACGTTAGTTGACTCGGCTATTTAATTACATCAAAAGAATAAGCCAAGTTTGTTATCTACAAGCGTTACCTGCTAGTTCCGACCATCGGATCCATATGTACAACAAACGTGTTCTCAAAAGATAATTACAACCAAAGACTACCAACAGTTCTCGCCTCACTAGGCCTCTAGCATCAACCTACAGAAAAAGAGAAATCTTGCACCGTTAGCTACAACTAGCTAGTAAGCACCAATTACACATAAGCATCAATAAGCAGGCTGACACATCTAGAACAGCACACAGGGCTATCCTATCATATTTCGGCGCGCCAATCATGTCAACAGGAGTCGTATCTCGCAGGGTAGCTAGCCCCGCTCAACAACCCAAGCCGGGGAATCAGCCGCAACCAATTGCGCCAGTGGGGGAGCGAAAAGCAGTCCACGTGGTACACTCTGTCTATCATGCTGGTTTCAGCCTAAGCGAAGAACCCAATTCCATAGAGGAACGGTGGCCTGCAGAACCATACCCAAGCGTATACTCATGAGTACCGTTAGTTCCCAAATTCATAGCCCCTAAGGACCCTGGGAACCCAGCCATATATTATCACCCGTCTACCTGACTGACCTCAGTTGTTCACCCGTTCAGTGTCCGGACAAAATCTCATAAACAAAATAGCTAATCCAATAAGGATCCAGTTCATGCGCGCATATAATTACAGCAATATCTTTCATACTGATAAACAAGCATGCATGTATAATTCTATCATAGCATACCTCGTGTCTCATGTATCAATACACAAATCACGTGTCAACATGTACACAGATAACTTACCTACTGAGACTCATGGGAAACCGGTACTCACCTCGAGATTACAGGAGGCATATATGAATTCGGGAATCCTAAGAACACACAGAGTCGTCCGAATCACCTAACACATTAGGTTCAAGCTTAGACACCAATCAACGACAATTAACGAGGCTTAAAACACAAGACTACAAAGCTGTCAGCATAAAACCCCTGCTTGCGACTGCAAGGGGTTTCCTTACGGCCGCAAGGGCCATTTCAAACCCATCCTTACGACCGCAAGGGATCTCCTTGCGACCGCAAGGGTCCTTCCCAATTCACCCACTCTTACGGCCGCAAGGGATAATCCCTACGACCGCAAGGGTTGTTCCTTGGGTACCTACGGCCGTAGGCTATGTACCTACGCCCGAAAGATTCGTTCCTTCACCCGTAGGTGGTAAACCATGACACGACCTCCTACGACCGCAAGAACTAAGACACCATTTGCGACCGCAAGGCTTTTCCCTTGCGACCGCAAGGACCACACTTACAGTATGTTCTTGCTCTGTTCAAACACAACAGCTGTTTTACGGGTTTTGACATCAAAATTCAACTTGAATCCGTATTCAAGTGTTTATACGTCGTTTCTAACATATATATGAACTCACTAACATGATTTAGACATGAAATCAATACCACAACACAATTAAAACTACAAATTTAGGTCATCTTCTCCAAAAGACAAAAACCATGTTCTTGATCACAAAAGCTTACCAACTAGAAGAAGTAGGACAAATTGAAGCTCACTCCAGCGATTAAAATCGAATTCCAAAGGCTTGCTACTGATTTCTTCTTCAAAAGATCAAGAGCTCTAGTGTGTGTGTGTTATCGTGAGTTTGTGTATGTGTTGTGTATGTGTTTTGTGTCAAGAGAGGACACATATAAGAACAATAGGCCGACTTAGTTGGCTAATACCCCACGCGGGTATTTCGTTCTCCTATTCAACTTAAAACACAACTTAGGGTTATCCGTTTCAACTAACAGAGATATATTTGGAACCATTATCCAAGACCGTTCAACTATTTATCAACATGGTCAACTTATGACACTTTTCACAATACCACATTTTTATCCACATTTAACATCAATTAATACCATTGCATGTTTAAAACACCAATTAACACAAAATACACCATTTAACAACATGTATATTACATTTAACAACAAAACACCAATTAAAGTCAACGTACAACTATTAAACCTACATATACAACAATTAAAGTCAACGTACAACTATTAAAGCTACATATACAACATTTTACAACTAGGCCCCATTTTGGGGTGTTACACTTTCCCCCTTTTCTTCTCCCTTATTTCTTATTTCTATTCTTAAATTCTTATGTATATATTTACTTATTTTTTTAAATCAATATTTATCAATTTTATCAAAATAAAGATTGGCGGTATTGACTATTTAGCACAATTTTGGAGGTAAATTATAAAAACTGAAAATCTAAATTTCCCGCCATTTTGATATTTTCTATACTAGTTACTTAGTTAGTGATTTAGTTCCTATTTATAATTTAAAATTTCTAAATATTTTTAAGTTGGATATTTTTTTGGTTTTTTTCAATTTTTATTATAAAAAGATCGTGTTAAATGGTTACTTTCGGGTTATTGTGTTCGTGTCGTGTTCGTGTCGAAAAGTTTCGTGTCATTTTCGAGTCGACCCATTTCTGACCCAGTTCAGTTTTGTGCCGTGTTCGTGTCGACCCAAATCGTGTTCGGTTCGGGTTGGGTTTCGTGTCGTGTCTGGATTTGCCAGCCCTAACAATTATATAGCTTTGATTGAGTGTAAGTACCCTTATAAATTCCTTGCAGCACAACAATTGGTACCAGATTTAAATTCCATATAACGAGATTCTTGGTATCTGACTCTACTGGTTTATTGCAATATTGTCGAAGGCTCTTACATATACCAAATGCATATGCTAGTTTGCAAGATCTCTCTATGCATAATCCTCATAAATTTTACTTGTAATTTCTCAAAATTATTTCAAGTTCTTAACCAAATGGGTGTCATTTTAAAAAACTTATTTACCAAATAGGTGTACATTCAAACTTAATTCTTAAAATGTTGTAGTTTCTTGGGTTTAGTTTTTAAAAGTACACCGAAGTTGTCACTTTTTGCTATTGTGTATACCCATTTTTCAAAACTCCCATTTAGTGTATCAAAGTTTCTAAAACTACCATTTAGTGTATCAGGTTACCTATCCAACAGGTAACGCTGATGTGGCACCGGTTTTGCTGATGTGGCATCTGATTTGGACGCTAACTGGATAATAGTTGTTTAAAAATAATTGATAAATAAAATAATAATAATAATAATATTAATATTAATAATAATAATAAAAAACTATCGATCTGTGCATTCAAGGGGTCTTCAACCTCCATCGATCTGTTCAGCAAGAACTCCATGGCGGCGATCTGCACTTCGCCACCGATCTGGACATGGCGGCGATTATGGTTCTTGGACATGGCGGCGATTAGGGTTTTCGGTGATTATGGTTCTTGGACACCTTCGATCTGTTGTGAACAGTTAGGGTTCTTGGACACCGCCGATTACGATTCCATATATGTTCATCGAACCAAATACACATATCTGTTCATCGAATCAAACACAGATTTGTTCATCGAACACCAGATTTTGTTCGAGATCTGTGTTCAAAGGTACGTTTAGGGTTTTTGGGCGATTTGGGTTTCTTTCTACAGATCTAGGGTTTCGACAGATCTAGGGTTTCGATCTTCATCGTCATCTTCATCTTGCTCCAGATTTGGGGGTTTTGTACGATTTAGGGTTGTTCATACGATGTTTAATTCGAGATTCATGTTTCTAGGTTTGTTTAGAGGGTTTAGTTCGATTCATGTTTCATGTTTCTGGGTTTATTTAATTCGATTGTTTAATTAATTTGATTCATGTTTCATGTTTAATATGATTGTGTTGGTCCCTTGTATAAGAATAACAACAAGCAACAGATGTGTAGAAGGGGGGTTGAATACACTTTCTGCGGAAATTGAACAAATCAAATAAAAATGTTACACAAAGTAAATCAAACCATAATCAATCGAATGCTTTTTATTAAGAAGATGATTACAATGCTTTAAATAAGAAGATGATTACAATAACTATCAAGTAAGCAACTCTTGATATATGATACCCTAATATAAATCTCTCAATCTCTCAAACTTAGCTATCTATAATCAACTTATGATTATAGATACAGACGACTCTCTAAACAGGATTTACACAGATTGATAACTTACCAATATCACAACTAATGTGATTATTCGAACACACGAACAACTTGGCAATCATTGAGTTTCTTGATCACGTTGAACTGACAAACAGTGATTCAAGTTTCGTAACACATACGGTGAGGTGAGGTTTGGCTCTGCAACACGTAGTCGTAATCGTCTCTGAGTCGTACCTCTAAACTTATCAGGAGATAAGTATTTATAATCCTGTTCCTACGGTTCCTAACAAACTGGACTAATCCTAATTTGCTAACTAACTATCGGATAACTCGGAATCTTGAATCTTGAATCTTCTTATCTTGAGTCTTCAATCTTGATTCTGAAGTCTTCTTATCATTTCCGTAGATATAGAGAGTTAAAACAGAATTTAAAACACATTTAAATTCTTTTAAGCTGACTTCTTTAGTTAGGCTGAGTTACTCAGCTTGAAACTCATCAAGCTGAGTTATTCGAGAACACACTCGAAAACAAACATTAACTAACATGTATCATTGTTAACTCATCCTTAGAAGTCTAAAGAATTTACTAAAACATATTTAGTAACTCTATTAAGCCGACTCAGTATTCACGCTGAGTCACTCAGCTTGAAACTTATCAAGCTGAAACTCAATATGTATATCTTAGTTTACGCACACAGCTTATCAAACATATTGATAATCTTACTAAGATATAGTCTAAGCTGATCGAACATATGCTCAGCTTATACTCAGTCTGAATAACTATAAGTGTTCAGTCTGACTAAGCTTCATAATTCTGTTTAAGTTATATGTAGAACACATCTTGCAAACTTAACTTTGTCTCATCAAATCTTAACTGATGAGATTATTTTCCCAACAGATTGTTCACAGATTTGTTCTTCATGTTTAATCTGATTCATGTTTCATTTTCTGGGTTTAGTTCACAGATCTGTTCTTCATGTTCTTCATCATCTTCATGTTCTTCATCATCGTCATCTTCATAGTTTAAAATAAAAGTGGTAAATATGATATAGCAAATACATGTGGCATTTAGGAACATTAAAATAAATCAAAATTTTCAGAATTACCGCTTAAATGCTTAGCAGGTAACCCAATACACTAAATTGTAGTTTTAGAAACTTTGATACACTAAATGGGAGTTTTGAAAGATGGGTATACACAATAGCAAAAAGTGACAACTTCGGTGTACTTTTAGGAAGTAAACCCTAGTTTCTTTTTACTATTGTTTTTTACTGTTTTTACTGCTTTTTTAAACTTTTTTACTGTTTTTACCAGCATATGCATTTGGTATATGTAAGAGCCTTCGACAATATTACAGTAAACCAGTAGAGTCGATTTCCAAGAATCTCGTTAAAGGGAATTTAAATCTGGTACCAATTGTTGTGCTGCAAGGAACTCATTAGGGTACTTACACTCAATCAAAGCTATATAATTCGTTATATATAATATTAAAATAATAATATTTCATTATATTCCAATACATTCAACCTTTTGCAAGATCTCTTTATGCATAATCCTCGTCAATTTTACTTGTAATTTCTCAAACTTATTTCGAGTTTTTTTTAACTAAATGGGTGTTTTTTAAAACTTATTTATCAAATAGGTGTACTTTCAAACTTAATTATTAAAATGTTGTAGATTCTTTTTACTATTGTGTTTTTACTGCTTTTATAAACTTCTTTTACTGCTATTTTTACTGTTATTTTAATTGTTTTCACTGCTATTTTTACTACTTTTTTAAAACCTTTTAAACTTTTTTTTTTGATTTTGTAACTTTTTTACTGTGTTATTTTGCTGCTTTTTTAACTGTTTTTATTATATCTTATATCACAATCACCATAATTTTTTTAACAATGCTATCAATCATAATTTTAAACCAACATCATAACACATATAATGTTTTTTAGGTACTAAACCAACTATGGTTTCTTACAAAAATGAAAAGACAAATAAAATTTACAAATATTTTCCGAATATCTTGAGTCGATAAATAATCTTTATCTGCAAAAAAAAGACAAAACACAAATAAATGAGAGATATAGTCATACCACTTAACCGGATATATATTTTTTAAATTTATCTTTGTATATATCCGGAATAAATATATATCTGGTTAACTGGTCTGAATATGTCTCTTATTTCTTTGTGTTTTTTTCTATTTTTGTAAATCTATTAGATCTAACGGTCGCAATTCAGTCCTTGCAATTCATGGTTGTCACAATTCATTGTTGGATAATGAATATAAGACCACCGGTAGTGGGTTTCCCGATTGCTTCAGGTTGCCTTCGGGTAACTTTGGGTTGATCGGAAACACCCTACCCCCATTTTGGGTTCCCTCCTCCTTTTTCCCATTTCGGCTTCCTGCACCAGACGTAACCGAGTAATCTTTTTTTTCCTTTTATGGTTTTGTAGAAAGAGTAAGAAGAGAGAAAATATTTGAGTTGTTTGTGTTGATTTGGGATGAGTGCTACTTGGGTTTTGGGGTAATTTGGGTTAGGAAAAAAAGGAAGAAAAGCTGATGAGACATGTGATGTGGCATTTGGGTTAATTTGAGTTGATGAATGCTATACTCATGGCCTTACAAGCGTCAAATATAGACAATCCAATCAAATCAAATCATGGGTCATAATTATGTATCTCATTCTCACCTAAATATATATTTCATTTGACTATGTGTGTGTGTGTGTGTGTGTGTGTGTGTGTGTGTATATATATATATATATATATATATATATATATATATATATATATATATATATATATATATATATATATAGGAGACGGTGCAAACGAGAACTGTTTTTTGTACGAGAACTGCGAGAACCAATCTTAGCCTTTGATTAATATTAATCAATGGCTAAGATTTTCTCGCAAATTAATGATGGCTCACTGAATGCAATTCTCTGTTGGGTGAATATATAAATTACCAAAATACCCCTTCTAATGAGTTATTAATGACGTTAAAAACAGTTTTCGCAATTCTCGTACGAAAAACATTTCTCGTTTGAACTTTTGGCTATATATGTAAGTGTGTGTGTGTATATATATATATATATATAAGCAAAAGTTCAAACGAAAATTATTTTTCATACGAAAACTGCGAGCACTATTTTTACATTACAAGTTTATTCCAACATGTTTATCACATTTATTGTTTATGTGCATATCCTAAAAGGTGGTTTGATGATCGTACTCTCTTTTCTGGGAATATATAGAGTTCATGTGGCTTTAATGTTCTAGAAAAAAAAAACAAAAAAGATACTGTATAAAATAAGTTATAAAAAAGTGATGATATATTGTTTTATTGAAAATGGAGACCGTGCAGATAAAAAATGATGATGGGGCTTTCACCAACTAAGCCACATAATTGGCAGACTAATTATATATATATACATATAGATAGATATGAATCCTGTAAAAATATATAGTATTTATTTAACAAAGATATGATATACTTGAATGAAATCAAATTAAAATATTCGTATTTCAAATATACATATATAATTCCAGTTTTATGCACCTAATAATGCACCGTCACTTCATGCTTATCATCAATAATGCTAGAGTTTAAACGATAACTGTTTTTCATATTAGAACTGTAAGAACTGTTTTTAACATCATTAATGACTTACTAATAGTGGTATTTTGTTAATTTATATATTTATCCAACCGTGAATTGCTTCCAGGTGAACCGTCATTAATTTGTGAGTTTTGATTTTTCAGAAATAACTCTCATTAATGCGTCATTAATGAAGCATTAATGAGCCGCCAAAAGAATCTTAGCCATTGATTAATTTTAATCAAAGGCTAAGATTGGTTCTCGTAACTCTCGTATGAAAAACAGTTTCATTTGAACCCTCCCTTATACAAACATGCACACACACATATATATAGGATGGAGATCAAATAAAAATGATTGATGAACTTCTAGTTCCATCCATGGCAGATAGGAGTCGAAGGATTTAGGGCTTTTTTCAATGATGAATTGACTTTTGATATATACTCTTATGGTCACAAATTCCCTTGCTTGAAACCTCTAAAGTTGAAATGACGAATACTGGAATTAATTCCCGATGAATCCTTTACGACGTTCCCCTGAGTTTGCGCAACCGTCATCTTCGTGTTTTCTGATAGTTACAAAAATACCCTTTAACCGCTTAAATTGAACCGGGATATTCACCGTTTTTTGACTTTTTATCTTTGACACTAACATTCATCGTACGGCCATAATTGCCTCTTACTCTTTGTATGATTATTTCTATTTTACTTGATCTCTACCATATATATATATATATATATATATATATAAATTGGATCAATAAAGAACCATGTGTTAAACAAAGAACTTAAAGAACCAATCTGGACAATTGGATCATCAAAATCAATGAATGAAATCAAAGATAACAAAACTGTAATTATGATATGTTAAATTAGGAAGAAAGGGTAAAAATGGAAAATGTCCCCCTAACAAACTCGATTTAAAAAAAAAAACCACAAAAACTTTAAATTGTCATAACTTTTTAAGTTTTGTGAATTTAAACATAAAAATTATACCAATCTTTTAGTTTTTTAATCCTCTTTCAAACAAGATCACTCTTCCCATATTTTTCAAAAAAAATTTTGAACATGAATTTTTTTTGCATTTTGGGCAGAATGTAGTGTTTTCTGTGTACAGATTTTGTATTTTGACAACATATGTTCTACGGATTTTGCATTCTGCATTTTGGCAGCATGTAGCGTTTTCTGTGTACAGATTTTGCATTTTGGCATCATACGTTCTACGGATTTTTGCATTCTGCATTTTTATATTTTGCGTTTTTCGTTTTTTGCATTTTGCATGTTTATACGGATTTACGTTCTGCATTCTGCATTCTGCATGTTTTTTGCATTCTGCATTCTGCATATTTTTTGGTTTCTGCATTCTTCATTCTGCATGTTTTTTGCATTTTGCATTTTTCATGTTTTTTGCATTTCTGCATTATACATTCTGTATTTCTGCATGTTTTTTGCATTTTGCATTCTTTCATTCTGCATGTTTTTTGCATTCTGCATTTCTTCATTCTGTATGTTTTTTGCATTTTGATTCTGCATGTTTTTGCATTCTGCATTTTTTTGCATTCTGCAAGATTTTTTGCATTTTGCATTTAATATGAACCCAGCTCAAAATGCAAACTTTGCATTTCAAAAAAAAAGTTTCAGAAATATATCAAGTCCAGTCTTGTTTGAAAGAGGACGAAAAACTGAAACTAATGATATAATTTTTTTGTTAAAATTGTTAAAAACGAACGAGTTATGATCATTTAAAGTAAGTGGGGTTTTTTTTTTTTAATTTTGGAGGAGCTGGGAAGGGTTGGTGAACGACGCTGGATTTTTCTTTTTTTTTAATTTTCCTTTTTTGCCCCTAAAGTATGTGTCACGTGTCATCACCAGAGGTGGTTCTTTAGGTTCTTTAGGTTCTTTATTTAAGAGTGGTTCTTTGTTTGACCACACCCTATATATATATATATATATATATATATATATATATATATATATATATATATATATATATATATATATATATATATAGAAAATTGATCAATAAAGAACCATTTGTTAAACAAAAAACCTAAAGAACCAATCTGGACCATTGAACCAATCTGGAAAATTGATCACTCTTCCCATATTTTTCTAAATTTTTTTTTAACATGAAATTTTTGTTTGCATTTTAGGCAGTATGTAGTGTTTTGTACGGATTTTGCATTTTGGGTTTGAATGTGTAATTTTGCATTTTAGACTACATTTGCATTTTGCATTTTGCATCTAGATGACCTGCATGTTTATATTTTGCGTTTTTTGTTTTTTGCATTTTTCATTTAGAATGAACGCAGCTTAAAATGCAAACTTTACCTTTAAAAAAAAGTTTCAGAAATATATCAAGCCTAGTCTTGTTTGAAAGAGGACGAAAAACTGAATCTAACTATATACTTTTTTTGCAAAAATTCTTAAAAACGAATAAATTATGATCATTTAAAGTTGAGTGGAGTTTTTTTATTTATAAAGTTGATTTTTTTTTGTTATTTTCCAATTTTTCCCTTAATCAAAGTATCACGTGTCATTACCAGGATGGTTCTTTATGTTCTATGTTGAAAACAGGTTCTATATATAAACTCACCCTATATATATATATATATATATATATATATATATATATATAACCGTTGTTAGCGCGAAAACCGCGAGAACCAATCTCAGTCGTTCCGTGGATATGGGAAGTTCATGGATGGAGATCGTGGAGGGATAGAGTGTGGCAGGATGCATGTAAGGAATTCATGGGTGGGCAATGAGATTGAAGTAGGGGGAATTGGACGGCTCAGATTGGTTCTCGCGATTCACGCACTAACAATGATTCTCAAATAAACTTCTTCCTATATATATATATATATATATATATATATATACACACACACATAGTAATTAATAAAGCATTTCCATCAAGAAAAAGGATCTTATTTCTTTTTCTTCATATAATCTCTTTTAGGGGTGTCATAAAATACGAACCCAAATAAACCGAATCAAAAAAAGTTAAGTTCGGGTTATTCGGTTATCAGGTTTTCTCGTTCGGGTAATTTGGATAACCAGAATGCAATTTGGTTCGGGTAACGGGTATATAATTCGGGTTTGGGTATATCCGAATAACTCGAATAAGATTTTAACTTGAAATATATTCTTTTGTACGCTATCTTTTGAAGTTGTTATAAGAAGATAGACCATAATAGTTAATAAATCAATCATTGTGTATTTTCTATCATAAATATTAATAAATTAAATATTTAAGGATTCACTTTTAACTTCGCTTAATCTCATAATGACGTTTAATATTAGAGTATGCTCTGTTAAAGCTTCACTATTTTTGATATGTTTACTTTAAAATTCGGATCATATTTGGTTTTGTAAACAACATATTTGACCTCATAATCACTTTCAACCTTCGTTTGCTTTTGTCATGACATTTGAAATTGATTTTTTGTAAGCATCATATTTGGTTCCACACCATATTTGGTTTTTGTAAACACCATATTTGGTTCCACGCCATAGAATACAATTGGCAAATGTAGTACAAATACTCACTTTATGAAACATTTACAGGTTAAGTAACTTCATTTGTTTGATTTAATCAAATACCTAAATAATTGTTCTTAGGATGAAATATGGTTTAATCATCAAATTTCACTTGCTTTTCGGTTTAACCATTAAAGTTTTTTTTAAATGATTTAACCATAAAGTTTTTTTTACCTTTTACTGTAACCATTTTGACCTATTAAACCGGATTTATGTCCAAACATCCGCTAAACCCTTTCCCAAACACAACAAATCAACCCTAAACCTGTTCCCAAACACATCTCACTTACCAAACACCCCCTAAAACCCTAACTCCAACTCAAAGTATCCTTTCTCTCTCTCTCTGAATGATTTCAAACACACACACTCTCTCTCTGGAAATTTGAGTCAGAGGTCTGAAGATCACCACCGCCTAACTCATGCGACGAAGACCTGTAGTCATCGCCGCCATGAATACAAAGACGATGCCTCATGCGAACCAACACCGTCGCCGCCATCACACTGCTTCAAGAATTCAATTTCAAACCTGTCGCGCCGCACGCCGCCGCACAAAAGCATAGAAATCGAGGTTCCTTTTTTATTTGAATCTGGAAATGGAGTTTGGTGTTCATCTTCGTAACCGCCACCACCATAACCAGCGCCACCACCAAATCTGCCACCGCCACCACCATAACCACCACCAATACCATAAACATTTTAAGGTTTTTCATGTGAAAATAGTTTTGTGCAGTAATGATGATTTTGATGTTTTGGTTTGATGAATTTGTTAAACTGGTTTTGTTTAGATTTGTTTATATTTCGGTTTGACTCTCACCTGAAAATCGATTATGTGTGGTTTGTGTAGTAATGATGATTTTGATATGTTAGTTTGTGTCTTCAACTGGTTTGTTCATCATATGCCATTTAATCTTATATGTTTAGATTTGTTCATCTTCGTCATTCAAGATCTTCAAACATTCAACAAGAATTTCAAGAAAAAATAGAAAATGATAGAAATATGATAATTAACCTGTTAAGTTGGTTAAAGGTAAACAAATGGGTAAAAACAAAAACCAAATAGAACTTAAGGATTAAAATGATAATCAATTGAAACTTTATGGTTAAATTATTCAAAAAAAACTTTGATGGTTAAACCGAAAAGTAAGTGAAACTTTGATGATTAAATCATATTTCACCCTTGTTCTTAATAGAAAGTTCTATGGAGACTCATGATCATTTTATATGCATAATTATATTTATTAAATACTTGTATTGAAAATTTTGAAAAAACAAATATAAAACATTTTGAGAGTTTACAACCACGCCTATAATTATTGTATTTTTCCGTCAGTCTATTAAATGAACATAATAGAAAAACTCAACAAAAAAAGAAATAGAGAAAACCTTATTCGGTTACACCCGAATAAGAATGTATCCGAATCGAACCCGGAACCAAATAAACCGAATCCTTATACGCTTGGGTTAACAATAATTTTTCAAAAAAAAATTACCCGAATAACCCCACCGAATCAGAAAACCGAATAAAATAACAGAATAACACCCCTAAATCCTCTTTGCTGGTCCAGTTTTTTTTTTTTTTTTTTTTTTTCTGTTTTCTAAAACTCCCGGTGACAACACTATTTACTATTTAGGGGTGTTTGGCTTAAAGAGGAACATATATAAGAGAAGTTAAGTGTTAAACCATTACTTAAATTTGGACTTTGCATTCCTTCATTTAGCCATTTAGGTTGTGTGATAGATGATGAAATCATGCCATGAATATTAGTCATGACTCGTAACAAAGGTACGTAGACATTTTAACCTGTCTTAGCTACTTCCTTTATATCGTCACATTAACGTACTAAATCCAACTTCTGTAGATTTAAATCATGAATTTGCTACAATCATGAATCTGCTACCGTTAGGTCCTTATTTAAGCAAGGACCCTTTTAGTTAACAAGGGCAATCTATTTCAAAGCATTAAAAGGTTAAAAAGTCCATGGAGTTTCAACATCATAACATGAAGATTATGTTTTTACTTTTTATAATTGCTACAATCAGAGTGTTTGTAGTAGTAGCCATTTTGCCATGCAGTGATCATGGTTGCTTCTCACTCCATAGTGTAAGTGAAGGTTGCGTATGGTCTTTGAAACATAGATGTAAGGTTGCGTGGTGACAACTATGTTGCGCGTGTTTGGGTTGATTGGGCAATAGGGCTGACAACTATGTCGTGTTCGGGTTGATAGGTCAAGAACATGTAACTCAAACACGGCCTATCTTTTATACGTGTCATTATTCAAAAACTAACCGATATAAATACAAATACACAATACGTATTACCTATATTACTATATGGGTTTGCAGCATTTTGCCACCCGTAGGCCCATATCATGGCTCTTTAAAAAGGCTTTAATGTTTTATAACAAGGTTTTTTAGCCCCGCGTTACGGGAGCGAGGCAGGTCTGAGTGGTTAATCAATCTATACTATTATATAAAATATTTAACACTCTCTCTCTTAAAAAAAACTCTTAAACTTTAAGTAAATTGAAATTACTAACTTACCCCTCATTTAAACCTAAAAAGAAACAATTGAAACAATTGAATAAATTTAATTAGATTCTTAAAAACTATTTTAATAATAAAACCTTCCATAAGAAACAATGTTTAAAAATTTTAAGTTCATGAAAATTAAATTTCAACCTATAAGATATGAAAAAATTAAAAATCTATACTATTATATAAAACATTTAACACTCTCTCTCTTAAAAAACTCTTAAACTTTAGAGTTAATTACATTTTTGGTCTCTGTGGTTTACACAAAATTGCACATTTAGTCCTTAGGCTTCATTAATTACGGATTTAGTCCTTGTGAATTACTATTTGTTTCAATCTTAGTCCAAATCCACTTAGAAAGACTAAAATGCCCCCATCTTATTTTTTTACTTTTATTTTAGTCTTAATTTATTTAAATAATACATAAAACATTATTTTATTGTTTTAATCAACTAATAATTATTGAAAAATAAATATACCCTACTCTTTCCCATTCCCTAGATTTGTCTCCTCAGCATCCCTCTCTCTCTCTCTCTCTCCATCTAACACCGCCACCACCATCCCAGGCGACCACCTACCACCGCCACCACCATCTCCGGTCGCCCCCTTAAAATCCGGCAACCATCAAACTAACATTACCACCACCATCTCCCACAAATCCAGCTTCTCTACATCACCACGATGAAACCACCTACCACCGCCATGCACCACCGCATCTCCGCCGGTGCACTTCTGCCATCAGCGTCGCCTGAAATCAGCCACCACCGTCGTGCCCCTCTCTCTCTGAAGCCACCTATCTGAAGCCGAATCTCTCTCTCTGCTATCACGATGGGGAACACCATGATGAAGAACAGATCTAGGGTTTTCTCGCCTCTCTCTGCTCTCGCCATAGATCTGAACCACCGCCGCCACCATTGATGGTGTTCTTCGCATAAGGTGGCGGTGGAGACCTCGAAGTAGGTGGTGGTTTCTCTCTGCCATTTCAGGGTTTCTTCGATGGTCTTCCTGGTTCAGTTTTGGTTCTATTCGAGGGATTCATCTTCCTGGTTCGATTTGTGTGTCGGTTTGGAGGGTTTCTTCGATTTCAGGGTTTTGTTTGGTGGCAGATAGAGAGAGGAGGGGGACAGAGAGACGATATAGAGATAGAGAGAGGAGGGTTTCTTCGATTTCAGGGTTTTGTGGGTGGTGGCTGTAAGTGGCAGTGGCGGTGGCGTTGGATGGTGGTGATGGCGGTGGAGGAGCCGACGGTGGAGTGGGTGATGATGGCGGTGGGGAGTTAGCATGTAGAATGGGTGATGTTGGCGGTGGGGAAACTGTTGGTAGAGGTGAAGATATGGGTGGTCTTGATGGAGGTGGGATGGAGGAGGGGTAGATGTTGAAGGTGGTGATTGAGATGTTGGGTATGAAGTAGAAGGTAGGGTGGACGTGCAGTCAAATGAGATAGTCAAGGGGATGAATAGGGAAAATATTATATTTGTTTAATGTGTTAATAATAATAATAATAATAATAATTGATTATTTAATTATAGAAGAAATTGATTTTAGAGTTAAAAAATTTAATAAAAGAAAGGTAAGGGCAATTTTGTCTTTTTAAGTGCCCTAAGGACTAAGATTGAAACAAATGGTAATGCACAAGGACTAAATCTGTAATTAATGAAGCCTAAGGACCAAATCTGCAATTTTGTGTAAACCACAGGGACCAAAATTGTAATTAACTCTAAACTTTAAGTAAATTGAAATTACTAACTTACCCCTCATTTAAACCTAAAAAGAAACAATTGAATAAATTTAATTAGATTCTTAAAAACTATTTTAATAATATAACCTTCCATAAGAAATAATGTTTAAAAATTTTAAGTTCATGAAAATTAAATTTCAACCTATAAGATATGAAAAAATTAAAAATTAAATAAAAAACCTCTATAGAAATATTATTATGATATTATATCATATAACAAATATTTTAATTTAAGTATTAGAAAGTTCGTAAAATTAAAACTATAAACCTAATAATATGTAAATTAAATTTATAAGCACTCGTAGAAGTAAGTTAAAAGTTTCATTGATCATATATTTAACAATTTATTACTTGAAATCTTAAAATTTAAGCAATATACAATTATTAATATAATCTTAAGGACCCTTACATCATTATAAATACGATTCATTCAAATCACACACAATCTACAAAGTTATTGGTATGTTTTCATCATCTTTTTTATAAGTAGAGATTTTTTTTCTTATTTTATTGTTTTTTCAATAGTTATTTTAGAAATTAACGAAAGAGTTCATAGATAATAAAGAAATAAATAAAATGAAAAGGGGGAAAGAAAATGAAAATGTTGCGAATGAAAATTATTTGATGTTATCATAGTGCATGAATATCATACCGTACGTTATAAAAAACATACATTTATCAGGTATGCATTATTCATTGTCATCGCATTGCGCGGGTAACATGCTAGTATAAGGACATAAATTAACTAAAAATAGTTGCTATATATTAATCGATCACATTATGACTCAAGCGACAATTTATTATTAAACTTGAAAATTAGGATTATCATTTTCAAATTTCTAGAAGGCTATACACGCCAAAAAAGATTTTACGTTTTATATTACGAAATATCCGAATATTACATCATTTGACTTCTTTGGTTTTAACTGTCAAATTAAAGCTAAAATTCTTACTTACCATTTAGATAGTATCTTAGAAGTTTAAAAAACAAAGTAAAAAATAAAAAATCTACTATAAATAAATAGCCCTATACATGAAAACTAAAAAGTAAAAAAAAAAATTGAAACCTAAAAGTTAAAAAAAAAACACTATTCATAAGCTACATGCTATGAATAGTACCAAACATTTGATAAATGTTAGGTTTTTAAATTAAATAGTCCTTGCATTGTTCTAAGAATATACGCTTTATTTGATCATTTGATGAACTTTAACTCTTCAAGTAATATGTGATTGTGTATTCGTATATGGAAATCGATGCTAAGTTTTTAGACTAGAATATTGGATTAGCTTTGTTTGATTACTTTAACTATCGAACAAATTTGACTTAAATATAGTTTGATTTGTTACCTAAATCGTGTTATTTTTAATAAATGATGTCCTATATGTAAAAAAGTTACTAGATCCGTCACTAATTTATCGGTAATTTGGAGGTTGACATGTCATAAAGGGGTTGGCATGCCGTGAAACAAGTTGACGGGTCAATATACAAAAACTACAATCTATATAAAAATTAATGGGTAGCCGAAACATAACTTGATTGTTATATGTGCTACATTTACATGCGTCAACCTAAAGACAACCTGCTTATTATACATGTCAACCCAACCCATTTATTTTGTTCCTTGTTACATATATTTTCCCTAATTTAGTTACATGACTTGCAATATTCAACTAATCCTTTCAAGTAATTCAAGGGTTTCAAGATAGGTACCTCCAATGGTGAACTCACTTGGAACACCTATGACTCCTACATTTCTGCATCTTCGTTCATCTTTATTGTATATAATAACTCTATCTTCTTCACCCAATACAATATCACCATTGCTACCTTCAATCAAACACACTGGCTTGACAGGATCTATCTCGACTCCATGGATGTTAACCTTGCTCCACGACTCACCCACCCCATACTCCTCCATAACCCACAAATCATTATCCACCGGAGTTCCAAAAACCACAAGCTTTCCACCAAGAACACCCAGCTCGCTAAACACTGCGATACCGTAATCAATCGAATCAGGCAATCCGATTTCTTGAAATTCTTCATTCGTTAAGCTAAACGCGACGATCGTCGATGAGTATTCAGGGCGTCTGCTTGTTAACCAGTGGAGATTCTCGTTGATTAGAACTCCGCTGGTTAGATGGCCGACGGCGTGATCGTAAGGAGAATTTTGCAGAATTCTCCATGAATTTAAACGCAAGCTGTAAATACTTACAAACATATCAGTGCAATCAGGATTATGCTCGTTGTCGGTGTCCCAAAATGAGATCGAGATTACTTTATAATCGTCGGTGGATGGATCATAACCAAATCCATACATAACAAAACTCTCGCCCGCCGGAAGTGCGAAAGGTGAAATTGGAATTTCCCGGAGCTCTCGTGTTGCCGGATTTATCAAATAGATTTTATCGTCTTCGTCTTTTGCTAAAATGACGCCGTTACAGGACCCCAAGATCTCTTCCCACCTGATCGAAGATGGCCGGAAAGTTAATTCTTTTCCGGTAGCGGATATGTCGTCGGTGTCGAGATATGGGGGGAGTTCGTTAATGTCGAGAGAGTAGAGAGAATTCGTACCAGAAACAAGAATGAGTTTATTATGGTGGTGGTGGTTGTGATGGAGGTGGGTTTTGATGAATTGGGAACTGGAAATTAGCGTGGACCAAGGCTTTGATACGGACTTGAAACGGCCAAGTGATTTCGCCGGTAGGCGACGGAGTATCGCTTCGATGATCTCCGGTGGAAGGTTGTTGCAGGTAGACATCGCCGGCAGAGTGGAGGGTTTTTGGGTCAATTAAGAAAATTACAAACGGCGACTGTGTGACACGTTTTAAAACTTTGGTAGCGACTCTGGTATTTAAGTGGAAAAGTTTTAACCTTATGAATATTTAAATAAGTATACGATAAATGACTAATATCAGGGGTGGCAATCGTGTCATGTTCGGATTGGCGGGTCGTGACCCGAACACGACCCATATAATTATTCGTGTCAAGATGTGTGACACGACCCATATAAGTTGAAACACGACACGACTCGCATAACTCGTTTAAATATACGGGTTGGCGGGTTCCCGGGTCATTCACGGGTCGGCGGGTCATAAGCGGATTGGCGGGTCTTTAATTGGTTGACGAGTCAGTAGGTCTAGTTTTACTAATTTTGTCCCTTATTTGTCAAAATACAAAATTTAAATGCAAATTATTAAATAGAGTTCAACCCTATCTAAATAGTCTAATCCAAATACAAAAACTTGATGTTTATTAGAACAATTAAACTACAAGTGATGAGTTTAACTTTTAGTAGTTTCAAAACGGCGAATGAACAAAATGAGACAACTGAATTGTTTCTTATTAGGTTTAAGATGACTAAGGAATAAGATAAAGCCCAATAACCAAATAGGAAACATGAATTATATAAGGATAAATAGAAAAATTAATAATATCAAAAATATATATACAGGTTGACGGGTCGACCCGCGAACCCGCAAGCCAACCCGAACACGACCCGTTTATTTATATGGGTTGGCGGGGTCAACCCGAACCCGTTTATGCTCAACCCAAACCCCTTTATTTGCGTGTCAGGTTCGTGTCGTGTTCCTGTCGTGTCGATAATTGCCACCCCTAATATATCTCTTATTACAAGTGCAAAATATTTTAATAAATGATGGTTTAGTTATTTCTATATTTACTCAATAACTTTATTATATCAAAGTAAATGGAGGTGATCGGAGAAGATGATAGCTGAGAAAGGGGCCGTTGCAAAAAGATATATGTTGTCACGACGATTTACGGATAAGTTTAACCCATCGTCCGGTAACATATGGTTGAAAATGTTAAATGCAAAACAATTTTTTCATGGCCTTGGTTGATTAGTAGGTCGATGTATCATATCCAATAAATATAGGGTTAATAATGAAAAAAACCTTAAATTTGCTTTATTTTTTGGTTTAAACCTTAATCTTTGTTTTTACATGATTTAAACCTTAAACTTTATTTTATTTTTGGTTTAAACCTTAAACTTTATATTATATGTTCGTTTAAACCTTAAACTTTATTTTTAAATAATATAAACCTTAAACTTCAAATATATTTCTAGGGTTAATAATGAAAAAAACCTTAAACTTTACTTTACTTTTTGGTTTAAACCTTAATCTTTGTTTTTACATCATTTAAACCTTAAACTTTATTTTATTTTTGGTTTAAACCTTAAATTTTATTTTACATGTTGGTTTAAACCTTAATGTAACACCCTCCTTACCGGCCTAGTTGAATTAAGGTAATTAATTAAGTTTAAGTTGAGACTTAAGTTAATTATGTGTTTTAATTGTGGAATTAATTGAATAAATGTGTTAATTTATTTAGTTAATTTAATATTAAATAATATGTTGTTTATGTGAGTGGGGCGGTGGGGTTTAGGTGGCCGATGTGGAGGTGGTTAGTCACCACCCTAGCCCTTAGACCCTCCACTAATCTTAATGCATGCATAGTTGGCCGAATTAGGGGGATAAACCCTTTCTCCACACTTTCATTTACATGCAAAACTTGAAGTGTGTTTGTGTGTTGTTCTCGGCTGAAAGAAGAAGAACAAGAACCCGATTTGATTTTCAAATCTTGTTTGAAATTAGAGTTCAAGTAAACGAGCTTCATAAGGTTAGATTACATGATACTTGTTTGTTAATTTGTTATTTGAACTTGGTTCTTAAGATTGCATGCTATTCTTGATCGAACTTGATGAATACATGATGCATGTAGGAGAATCCATGTTAGAATGAATATGTTTAGGTACCATTTCTGTGTTTTAAATGATGTTAGAACAAGCATGTTAGAAATGGTAGAAATCTGGATTGAAATGGATGATTGGATGATAAATATGAATGAAGCAATCGGAATTTGATAAAATCCGGGTTCTTTGGTTTGAATTGCATGAACTGTTTTGGATTCCAAATTCATTGAATGATTATACTTAGAAATGCCTTTGCTGGATTTGAATCGCATAAGATAATGGATAGCATGAATTCTGAATCGCATTTGATTGTGTTGAAATCGCATTGGATGGTAGTGGATTGAATATTTCCCTCTTTGGATCGCATATGGTCCGAATCGCATTGGATAGCATTTGACTTGAATCGCATGGAAGTTGAATCGCATTGGATAGCATTTGACTTGTATATACATAAGTTGATATGTACTTGTGTTAATTGTGCATATATGTTTGATTTTAGTATTTTGCTTATTGTTTGTTGATTAAGCAAATACTGATTGATAGTTGTTTGTTCAGGTGGTGGAAAGACTCAGTAGTAAGAAAGACTGAGTTCCCTGAGCATTGAAGATATCGGTAAGTGGATATATATCTTGGATGTATAAGATATATCACCTGATTGTTGCTCCTTTCTGTATATATACATGTTGTTGTGAGATCAGCTTGGCGGTTGTTATTCAGCTGGGCCTATGTTTAGAGATATACAGTATTAGTATTTGTCTTGATAAGCATTTGTTGTAATCAAGAAGTACTATTATTGTTGTCTGTTGTAACTTGGCTATCGGTAAACCTATGCTTTGGCCGGCATTTGGTTGTAGGTGTTGCAACACCGCCGGTTCTCTTGTTTGTTTGAGCATTGTTGGTTTGGGCTTGATGCCTTGTATGTTTGTGGTATCTATTCTCTCACTTAGCTTTGTGCTAATTCCCCACTGTTGATTTCTTTTCAGGAAAATCCAGGTAGATGGATTAAAGAGCTAAACTGGGATTTTGGGACTGATCTAACTCTGATATCTGATGTTTTTTTGGAAAGAGCCTGTTTTGTAGTAGCACTGTAAATGATTTGTAAAGCAAACCTGTTTAGTTGTGTTTGATCAAATATATATTATATTATATTTTGTTAATTAAGCTTCCGCGCGTGTTTGAAATAGTGATAGTAAGAACAGTGTTACACTTAAACTTTATTTCTAAATGATTTAAACCTTAAACTTTAAATATATATATCTAGGGTTAATAATGAAAAAAACCTTAAACTTTGCTTTATTTTTTGGTTTAAACCTTAATATTTGTTTTTACATGATTTAAACCTTAAACTTTATTTTATTTTTGGTTTAAACCTTAAACTTTATATTATATGTTGGTTTAAACCTTAAACTTTATTTCTAAATGATATAAACCTTAAACTTTAAATATATTTCTATTTAACCCATGAACTTTCATTTACTTATTTAAAATGGGTAAAAAGTGAACATACAACCTATTCAACCGGCTACCCCATCTCTACTTAACACACGACTTGTACAACGTTTAGAGCATAAAAGGGAGCGGTGGCGAAATTGACGACGGGACCAAGGGTAGTGAACAGTGAGAATGACGGGACCAAGGGCAAATACTAAATGATTTACAAATTTATCAAAAATTTCTTATTCTTAATATTTAATTAATAGATTATAATTTATTAAATAATTAAATCTGTTTACTTGCTTGTAAATTATTTTACACAAAACATCTAAATATCGTCAGCATTTTTGATTTAAACCTTAAACTTTAAATATATATCTATTTAACCCATAAACTTTTATTTACTTACTTAAAAAGGTAAAAAATAAACACCTACAAGCCTATTCAACCGGCTATCTCATCTCCCCTTAACACACAATTTGTAAAACGATTAGAGCATAAAAGGGGAGCGGCGGCGAAATCAACGACATGATCAAGGGCAGTGAACGGTGAAGCCGACGACCGGACCAAATGATATTGTGAATTATTAAAAACTTCTTATTCTTAATATTTAATAATTTATTATAATATTGTCACAAAATGGTTAGAAATTCCGACGATATTGCGACGAAGTATATAATATAATTTAGAAAACAGTTGGATTAAGTTTTTACTACTATTATATAGTTTGTTGTGAATTTTGTCGAAAAAATCGTCCAAAATGCTGACGATATTTAGATGTTTTGTGTAAAATAATTTACAAGCAAGTAAACAGATTTAATTATTTAATAAGTTATAATCTATTAATTAAATATTAAGAATAAGAAATTTTTGATAATTTTGTAAATCATTTAGTATTTGCCCTTGGTCCCGTCATTCTCACTGTTCGCTACCCTTGGTCCCGTCGTCAATTTCGCCATCGCTCCCTTTTATGCTCTAAATGTTGTACAAGTCGTGTGTTAAGTAGAGACGGGATAGCCGGTTGAATAGGTTGTATGTTCACTTTTTACCCATTTTAAATAAGTAAATGAAAGTTCATGGGTTAAATAGAAATATATTTAAAGTTTAAGGTTTATATCATTTAGAAATAAAGTTTAAGGTTTAAACCAACATATAATATAAAGTTTAAGGTTTAAACCAAAAATAAAATAGAGTTTAAGGTTTAAATCATGTAAAAACAAAGATTAAGGTTTAAACAAAAAAATAAAGCAAAGTTTAAGGTTTTTTTCATTATTAACCCTAGATATATATTTAAAGTTTAAGGTTTAAAATCATTTAGAAATAAAGTTTAAGGTTTAAACCAACATGTAAAATAAAATTTAAGGTTTAAACCAAAAATAAAATAAAGTTTAAGGTTTAAATCATGTAAAAACAAAGATTAAGGTTTAAACCAAAAAGTAAAGTAAAGTTTAAGGTTTTTTTTCATTATTAACCCATAAATATATAAAAGAAAGTATATTTGTGATAAAAGGAGTGAATCATCTCCTATTCAAAGGTTGTGAAAGACCAAATAAAAAAACAAAGGGGTGGGGTTGCAAAGGCCGGGATGGATAGGGGCAGTTGGCGACTAGTACGGAGGACGAGACTATGAGTTACTCGTCGACCGGTGGGCAGAGGGCAGATGGCAGATGACAGCGAGAAGAGGGCAACATGTAGAGGGCAGATGACAAATGGCTGTCCAATGTGTTTTTTTTTACCGTTGACGAGCAAAGGGAAGATAACGGCGAGAAGAGGGCCATTACCAGTTTCTCTTGTGAAGAAGAAAATGCACAGGGGTGGGGAGTGGGAGGCTGGGGACGATTACTTTGAAGCTAAA
This sequence comes from Pulicaria dysenterica, assembly GCA_947179395.2. Lineage (NCBI taxonomy): Eukaryota > Viridiplantae > Streptophyta > Magnoliopsida > Asterales > Asteraceae > Pulicaria > Pulicaria dysenterica. Next base: position 55,021,384 of record OX359293.1, read on the forward strand.
CCTGTGGGGTGAGATGTTTTACTTAGCGTATATATTTTGTTAGCTAAAAGACACCCATACCCTTTTGTTAGATAACTTTATTTCCTTAATTTTCAAACTAATTACAATATAGTCATCCTTCATCATAGCCATTAATTAAATAATCTAACGGTCTTAATAGCTTCTCGCACTTTTCGTAAAATAGGAGCTTTTTACATAAACTTCCGTCTATATATAATATGTATATTTTATAGGAACTAAGGACACTGTGTATTTATTAAAGACACTTAAAAATATGAGAGAGAGTAGACTAAGTAGTTAACAATTTATTATGAGAAAATATTTGTTAATGTTTAAAATGAACTAAAAGAAATTAAAAAATGAATCATCCCAAATTTTTTAAGTTAGGGCGGAGAATCTAGCTTGTCTGGGACTGGGACAATGGCCTAAATTTTATTAAAGGATCGTATGGGCTAACGACTTTGTGCCACGTATTAACACACATGAGGCCTCTAACTATTAAAAGAAAACTAACATTATATAATGTTATAAAGTCACATAGTTTTTACCTGAGGGAGTGAAGCTTATTTAAGAGATATATCGGTAAATTTTGAAAGTTATTTAAGAGATATATTAGTGATTTTCGATACTGAATTTTCAAATGATTTAGTAAAGTAGTATGGAAAGTGTTAAATGTATTATGATATAGTATAAATAAGACCATATGCATCGATCAACTCCTTCCCATTGCCACATCAACATCATATTATTTTTTTCCTTTCACCCCCTTTCATTCCACTCCTATCACTCTAACCCCACATCCATCCAACTCAATCATCTCATCTTTCAAGAAAGAAAACCGGTATTATCTCAAGCTAAACAAGCAGGTATAGTGGGTGGCGATGATGTAGCATGCTACAATGCTCCAACTAGCTACATACCGCCTGATTGGATACAAACAGTCTAGTAAGAAAATAATATATATGAGTTATATTTAATAAAATTTATTTAAAAAATATAGTAATAAAATTTTAATATGTAATTATAGGTAATTCAGTAAAAACATCATATGTGAACGAAGAAAATAACCATCTATCCAAAATTTTAAAATACAATATAAATCATTAATGAAACAATCCAAAGATTAAAATTAACCTTTTAAAACTATGAATTAAATATCTAACATTCTTACAAGCTAATGGTAAATTTAATTAAAATGTTTTTGAATACGTAAGAAGCATATATGCTATATTGCTATCCATAGATAAACTCTGCGATACCTCGAGTGACGCCTCATCCTTCTCCGCTCACGATTGAAGATTTGAGGACCGGCAGTCGGCTCTCCGTCCTCTTCTCCATCCTCCGTCCTGCTCAAACTCCTTCATCCTTCTTCCTCGTCACTTGTAAGTCTCAACTCTCGAATCTCGGTATCCTTCTCTCTGTCTCTCCCTTTCTCAGATATTATTTGATTGTTTCTGTTCAAATCTCGACTCCTATCTAATTTGGCGCTCAACTTAGTACTCACCACATTAAGGAATTCGGAAGTGATTTAGGGCTTAATAGTTCTGTGATTAGGGCTTTACGCTTCTGTGAAGTAAAAACCATTACATCTCTTTATAACTAATTGCAAAATGTTCATCAACTAAACGTACAAGTCAAAACTATCATCTAATTGTTCGATTAAGTCACGTCAATCACACATACATATGATATTCTTACCAAGAATTGACCAAATATTCGAGCAGAGAAGTTCATCTTGTTGGTGTATGAGACTTTAAACTATAAAATGAACTTTTGTGTTGCTACAATGTGTGTAATTGTCTTAGAGCTTAGAATTGGAGTGCGTTTTCATATTTCCATCCCCTAATTTGCAAAACCTTCTAAAACCTGTTTTTTTTTTTGTTGCTAATTATGGTTAAATGACCACAATGTGAAAAAATTTCGAAAAGAAAGCCAATTTCGGCAGATTAATTTTACTATCCAACAAGTTTGACCTGACCAATTTTAACCAAATATGTTTGGACTTTTATCTAAGTCGTCTTGCCAACTTTAATGTCGCCCCCAATGAAGAAAAATCTTGGATCCGCCACTGATTGAAACTATTCGGATTCACCTCACTCGGCAAGGTCAAACACCTTGTCATGAGTACTCGCCGAGTACTAGGCTTTGGGATAAGAGTTTTACAACACTGACAGTCCCCCAATATCATCTCATTCACCAACATCTATTTCGACATAACGGATTAGCGGTTGATCTTGTGTGCATGAACACATTGTATAGCATCTTCTAGAAGTGCATTTAAGTACTATAAAGATTCAAGATTTATTTTCAATTTAATTGGGACTAATCAATATCTCTTAAACGATGATGTAGTTAGTTTGATTTCAGCAGATACATGGTCGAGGAAAGTTTCTGTGTAGTTGTATTATCAAGGGAGGTATGCAATCCTTATGTGAAACCTTCTGGACCTTCAGACCTGAAAATTTTCTTTCACCACATGTAACTAGTAAAAAGGGTAGAAAAATATTGTTGAGGAGATCTTGTAGCAGAACTCCTTTATCGAATTATTCTGGGCTGTGGATGGTGGACACATGGCTCCCTGGGCAACCATTGATTTCTGCTCGAGTTAGAGGTATCACTTTATACGGCAATTTTCCGATAAACTAAATCTCAATAGTTAGTATGTTTCTGAAAACTCAAATGCTTCCAGTGATTTGACAGATGAAGAAAAAAAATCGGAAAATACCGGAGGTGACTTTTTGGTCTCGAAACAATTGTTGGGTGATCTTGATTTTGAGGATGAATTGGGATCCGAAGATATCTACGGGCCATTCAGCACACATTACCAGCCTATTGAGGAGCCATGGCTTCTAGAATCTTCTGAACATTCCCATTTAGACAAAGAAACAGATTCTTCAAGTGGCTTAACAAATGAACACAATACTGTGAGTTTTTTAAATACTAGGAACTCAAGAGAATATGTTTCAGAAAGAGAGTATCCTGTTGAGGAACCATGGTTATTTATTGATGTTACCAAGAATGATGAGCACCCGCAAATTGCAGAAATAGTCTCTCTTGATGAAAGGGAAAACACGAGACCTCTTAATGACGTAAAGGAAATACCAAAAACGTTGTTTTTTGATGATGAGAGTAGGGTAGGGGTAGGTAAGCAGGAGGTATCTGCGGATACAGTTATATTAATAAACTCTTCTTTATGTACCATGCAACGGGTTGCTGTAATGGAAGACGAGAAATTGGTTGAAATATTACTCGAACCCATAAAAAATAATGTGCAATGTGATAGTGTATATATAGGTGTCGTCTCAAAACTAGTCCCACACATGGGTGGTGCATTCGTAAACATCGGGCACCCTCGAGCTTCTCTTCTGGAAATACGGCATCATTTAGAGCCATTTATATTTCCTCCATTTTCACATAACAGAGAACAACGATCAGTAGATTGTTCTTTACTCGTTGAGCTTCTAGAGAATCCAAACGTTAACGAGAACAAACACAAATCAGAAGAACTTGATGTCAGTGATATTATCAGCGACCGAGATCAAAATGTGGATGATGATTTTGAAGAGCATGATATGGATGACGAATTTGATGCAGCAGACGATTTTCCAGGAAATCCTAGTGGCGATGTGCATGTTAATGGCAAGAGGAATATATTTCAACCGATTGAAAGTTTTCATGAGTCACGGAGTCAAACAATGACAAGTATTACTGTCGGCATGAAAAGTTCAGACTGGGCAGACGAAGATAAGGAAAGGAGCAAAAATGGAAGTAAGTGGGCACAAGTTAAAAAAGGGACTAAAATAATTGTACAGGTTGTCAAAGAGGGATTGGGTACCAAAGGCCCAACATTGACAGCTTATCCGAAGTTAAGAAGCCGATTCTGGGTATGTTCTATTTTGAATATGCTTATGCAGTTAAAGGTGGCAAATTTAACCTATTTAGTTTATATTTACATCCAACTGGTGGCAAATTTGACCTGTTCGGGTTAATTTGGTTGAAAGTGAGCCTAAGTGTATTCTAAAAATTACCTCTTACTTCAAAAGAATAGATTGATATCATAATAATATAACTTAGATAGGGAAAATCAAAAGAGAAAATGTTGGCTGGTCAATTCATCTTGTATCAGAAATTATATGCATAATGCATTCTGACCTGCTTCCTGAACCTATCTAGTTTGCCACCTCTATTCATGCTCTTTGGATTTGCACTTATTTTCATTGATCAAACTTAGAAGTTTTAAACTATGTGCAGGTTCTTATGACTCGTTGCAATAAAATAGGAATTTCGAAGAAAATATCAGGAGTAGAGAGGACTCGGCTGCGAGTCATAGCGAAGACGTTGCAGCCTCCTGGGTTTGGTCTTACGGTTAGAACCGTTGCTGCTGGTCATACTTTGGAAGAACTGCAAAAGGATCTGGATGGTTTGGTTTTAATGTGGAAAAGTATTACTGAGCAAGCTACATCTGCAGCCCTTGCAGCAGACGAAGGTGTTGAAGGTGCCATTCCTGCTATGTTACATAGAGCAATGGGCCAAACACTATCAGTTGTCCAAGATTATTTTAATGATAAGGTAATGTTATTATTTCCTTTTTGTATATTGTCGAATACTTACATATCACTTTAAATATGTATTATTGCCTTCAGGTGAAGAAAATGGTAGTTGATTCCCCAAGGATATATCATGAGGTATGTCCTGGCAAACTATATCATAACATTTCTTTGGTTTTTGTTTATATTATGCATCTTGTTTATGGATATGTATATTCTCTCTTTCCTTCTTTTAACAGTCTCTAAATAATTAAATATTGACGTCTGCATTCAGGTTACAAATTATCTTCAGGATATAGCTCCAGATCTTTGCAATCGAGTTGAGTTGTACAACAAAAAGAATCCACTTTTTGATGAGTACAATATTGAGGAAGAACTGAATAACATGTTAAGTAAAAGGTGAGAAGCATAAAACTGCTCTGATTCTTGTCATAATATTAGATAGATTATTTTTTGTTTGATTTGCATATATTTTCTGCAAGAAATATATGAGTTCAGTGCAACTTTGGTTATGTAGGGTGCCACTCTCTAATGGAGGTTATCTAGTAATTGAACAAACCGAAGCTTTGGTCTCAATTGATGTGAATGGTGGGCAGTGTATGCTTGGTCATGGGAATTCACAGGACAAAGCCATTCTTGATGTCAATCTTGCAGCTGCTAAACAAGTATGTATATAGTTAATATCAACGCCAAAATGGATTTCTGAATTCTTGTTTTGTTTTATTTAGTTCATAATAAACACATGTTTTGATATTCTAATTATGTTCTTGTAACTGAATTGTATATATAAATAAGAAATCATGACAAAAGTTAGTTTAAAGATTAAGATACGTGAAGCAAATTTATGTGTTTACTCTCTTTCATAAACAACTGAAAATGTTGATGATGGAAGAATTTATCTTAGTTTTCAGAAATTATTTCTAAAGTGATTTTTAATTGGAGAATTCCTTTTTTTCTTGCTATAATTGCTTAACGTTGATTTTAAATGGATTTCAGATTGCTAGGGAATTGCGATTAAGAGATATTGGTGGAATTATTGTAGTCGATTTCATTGATATGTTGGATGATTGTAAGTCTCTTTCTCTGTGTGTGTGTGTGTGTGTGTTTTGTATCAAAATTACCTCACTGTTACCGTTCTTCCTTTTTTGTGTCAATATTTATTTTAGCAAATAAGAGATTGGTCTATGAAGAGGTTAAAAATGCAGTAGAGAGGGATCGCTCATTGGTCAAAGTCTCTGAACTCTCTAGGCATGGGCTAATGGAGATCACTAGAAAACGGGTACGGCTATTTTATGCCTTAACTGTTACATGTAGCTTTTGTTTTTACATGGTTAAAAAACATCATTTAATAAGAAGAAAATCTTCATTATTTTATAGCACAAGTCTTTGGAATTCTTGACAGGTACGACCTAGTGTGACATTTATGATCAGTGAACCATGTTCTTGCTGTCATGCTACTGGGAGAGTGGAAGCTTTGGAAACCTCATTTTCTAAAATTGAGCGTGAAATTTGTCGATTGCTTGTGAGTAATTCTTCCAAATGCAGGAAACATGTCTTGTTTATCAATCTGGTTTTATATTTTTAAAACAAAACTCAATTTATAATTAATTAAACACTAGTGCCTAAAGTTTCCAGGATAGTTGCAAATGGTCAATAGAACATGATAAATTTATTTTCATATTTTTTTTACAAGATTCAGTAATAGATTTAATCAATTCTTTCATATAATTTATCTTTTCATGTCGACATATAATATATTTAATATTAATATTGTTTTGGTTTGGTTTGTGTTAGGCACGGATTGAAAGACCAGATCCTGGAAAGCCTGAAACATGGCCAAAATTTGTTCTAATGGTTGACCGATACATGGGTACTTACTTGACCTCCGGAAAAAGGACAAGACTAGCGATCCTAAGTAGTTCGCTTAGAGTGTGGCTTTTGTTAAAGGTATGTTCAACCCGAAACACTTTTTTGTACAAATTCTTATAAAAAGTGATAGTGTGTCGTATATGAATACAAACATTATATTATTCCAATGATATTCTAAGTTTTTTTAACAAAATGATTTGATGTCATACATCCTTGGTTTTTTCAATGATTTTAATACATATCAGGTTGCAAGAAGTTTTACTCGAGGTGCATTCGAGCTGAAAGGCTTGGCAGATTTTAAGGATTATCGAGATGAAGATGAAACGAAGAGGCCACCGCTGCAGTCACCAAAGAAGAGCAAGGCCACCGGAGATAAACCCCGGCGGAAAGTCACCATCTTTCCCATTAAGAAGTGGAAGACTGGTGGTAAATGAAGAAGCCTTTTGAAATTTGGCAATCTTGAACTCAGGTAGAATGCACATATTCAAAGTTTTAAGTAACAAATGTTTTCTTTTTGTTTTTTTTTTTTTCATGAATTTGAGTAATAACAATATAGCAGAATTTTGTATAACTTTATATTTATCACATGATTTATGTTGATTAAGAGAGCAGTTGAATGTAGAGTTTGATTGTTATTTTTTTTTTAAAGGCTGGCATATGAATATAATTAACGCAAAATGTACAAAAGACCTATTACAACGAACTTACCACACGGATATCCAACTGCACAAGTAGTGATGGTAGGATATCCCTGGAAAGAGACTAGTGTCACAATGTTAATTAACTAATTACAGATGAGATTATTGAACGCTCTTCCTAGCGAAGAGGGTTACCAAGATTGATGGATTGATTTCGGAATTGTTAGCCATTGGCTCCAGGATAGTTCCCGACTAAATTTTACCCGACCCTTTAGCCATTGAAAAAGTTTAATTTTATATCCAAGAACAGTAGTTCCGCATTGAACGACCCCTTTGAGAACACCATGTCATTACGATTCTTCCAAATATGATATGCCGCAACCCGTATAACCAGGTGCCACAGCTTCCTTAGAGTTTTCGTTGAGTCTTCTGCTTCCGTTGCTATAAAAATCTGAGAAAGAGCTTCCACCTTCAAACCCCAAATCCCACCAGTTGTGGATCAGATTCCACAAGATGTGAAGACCCTCACAATCGAATAAAGCGTGCTCGACAGTTTCCAGTTTTTGAAGACATCTGGGACACAAAATAGATGGAAGATCTATGCCTCTATTGTCTAAGTTCACCAGCACTGGTAGTCTTTTTTCGATCAACCTTCCAGGCAAAGATGCAAATTTTTTTCGGTATTAAGTGAGACCAAAACGTTTGCCGCTGCACCAGATCTACCGATGGTTCTAAATCCTCAATCAGGTTCCTCATCATTTTCACCGAGTAGTTGTTGTCGTAACTTAGAGACCAACTTCTGTCATCCTTCCTATCTTTATGAATTGTCACCGACTGCAGTATCGTACACAGATTATCGTATTCCACCTTGACCCGTCCTCTTAGCGAGCTTGTTGATCGAAAGTCCCAAACCCATTTAGTGTTCTCCCAATGACCCATCTCTCCGACCGTTTTTTGTGTCATCCTGGATCTGTTATATAGTCTTGGGAACTCCTCTGCTAGACTCCTGTTTCCTGTCCACCTGTCGAGCCAGAAGCTTATCTACGAACCGTCACCCACTTTTATAAGTTGTAATTCATATAAGTTGATCCCTTTGTCCAATAAATCCCTTCCCGCCCTTATTTTCCCCTCCCACATGCCTTGACCTCCCCCAAACAATCCCGTGTTGAAACCCCCCGACTCCCCGTATAAACTTTTTATGACCGTTACCCACAACGACCCGTTCTCTGACCCAAAAACGCCACCACCATTTCCCTAAAAGATTAAGATTGAAATGAGAAAGGTCCCCCAATTCTAGCCCCCCCCCCCCCCCCCTTTTCTTTTTTAGACACTATATCCACCCACTTTACCCAAGCTATTTTATAATTAGAGAAATCCCCTCCCCAAAAGAAATTTTTTCTACACCTCTCTAAGAGTTTAAGGATACAGGCAGGAGCACGGAAGATGGAAAGAAAATAAACTGGCAAACTGGATAGAACAGACTTGATTAACGTAACGCGGCCCCCAGTCGAAAATTGTATCTTTTTCCAACTAGCCAGACGATCATCAAAATTTTGCACTATCCTCTCCCAATGCCTTCTTCTTTTCATGCTTTGATTAACCGGAACCCCCAGATGCTTAAACTCCCCTTCCTCTGATTTGAACCCGAAGCAGGATGCCATAACATTTTGGGCCTCCATCGAAACCCCGAAGCCCTTAATTTTACTTTTTTTGTGGTTAATCTTGAGACCCGAAGCCTCTTCCCAACATTTCAGAAGTGCTAGTAGAGCTTTGATATTGATTTTTGACCATTTCCCAAAAATCACCGTGTCATCCGCGTACTGAAGGTGAGATATTCTAATTTCATCTTTCCCCAGTGTGATAGGCTCGAAAAGTTTTTTGTCACATGCATCTTGGAGCATAACGTTAAAAGCCTCGGCTGCTAATAGAAATAGATATGGTGCTAATGGATCCCCTTGCCGTACCCCCTTATAAACCTTAAACTCCTTTGTAGGTGATCCGTTAATCAAAACAGAGACTGATGCAGAATTAAGACATACTTTAATCCATTTTATCCATTTTGTCGAGAATCCCATTTAATTGTTATTTGTTTCTTTGAAATATGATGAGTTTAATTGCTTAGAAAGATGACCAAAGTTGTTTAAAGAGTTAATTACATAAATTGATCTTTAACTAATTGTAAATTGTAAGTTTAGTTTTTTATTCTCAAAAAGTTTCGAGTTTGGTGCTTTAACTATCATTCTTTTGGCCTTTCTAACGTTTTCTGTTAAATTGGTTCGTTAAGTTCACTCATGTGCGTTGTACATATAAATATTTTGGTCTATTTATCCTATTTTAACTTTTTGAATGATTGTAAATATATTAAATAATATTCAAATTTTAAAAAATCAAAAAATCTACCCTATTATCTCTCTCTCTGCTCTCTTTCTTAGCCTCTCTTGTCTCTCTCCTCTTTTGAGTTCCTTATACAATTCTGATGATGTTTACGATGGTGGTCACATGATGGTGTTGGTGGTTATTAATCATCTTCAAGTTAGGGGGTGGAGAAGAGAGAGAGAGAGAGGAGGGGGGGGGGGGGGGGGGGGGGATATGGTTTCTATTTTAGGGTTTCGATTTTTTACGGATAGGAAGAGCCTTGGCTGGAAATCAGGTGGGAGGTGACGACAAGATGTACATCTTGAAAAATGAGATCCCGACCACCACCATAGATCTCGAAAAATTTGAGAAAAAAGAAGAGAGAGAGATAATGCTTGTCAGCGGTGGCGGCAATGGAGGTCGAAGGCGCTAGGGCGGCGTGCATGAAAGAAGGGAGGGATAGAATAAGAAGATGAGATGGTGAAGAGAGAGAGACTGTGTGCAGAAAGAGAGTTTGTGTGCAAGAACAGAAAGAGTATGTGTAGGAATAATTTTTTTTTCAATTATGTAAATTTATTAAATAGTGTTTAATAGCGAAATCGATTAAAAAGTTAAAATAGAGAAACAAGACAACGATACCCTTATATGCAATAACTATGAGAGGTTTTAACTAGATACGTTAAAAAAGACAACAAGTGCAACAAAATAGTAGTTAAAAGAACAAACTTGAAACCTTTTCATAAAAGGATTAAGTTTGCAATTTGTTATTAGTCAAAGGACTGTTTATGAAATTAACTCTTCTTTTAATTATTATTTATTAATATGGTTTTTGAAAGAGTTAACTACAAATATCGTCCTATGTTAAATAATTTCACCTTTAGTCCTTATGATTACGAAATTATACCCATAGTACCTATTTTGAAAACTTTACACATACGTGGTCCCTGGCCTCAACGTCCATTTACTATTACTATTCAAATTTATTAAATAGTGTTGTTACAAAAAGAACTATAACAACAATAACAATATCAATAACAACGAAGATAATACAAAATACGGTAACATATTGAATTCTGAATTTACCAAATTGAAATATAGTGCCGACACGCTTAACTTTTTTCCTCAACGAAACACAAATGTCAAAACATAGTTACAAATGCAAACAATATTAAATAATATTGCGAGCGAGAGGCATACTAATATTAGCACAACTAAGTCTTGTTTTGAAAAATCAGGTATATGCACATAAGCAGGAATAAGTTTAGCAACAACATCTACACGAAACGATATCAAAACACGTATATGGTACCGACATCTGCTCTAGCTCGGCTGCACTTGGTAGTGGTTCCATTGCGTATATGCTTGTTCTTGCACAGCAAAAGTTGTACAAGTTTCTACATGCACCTTTACTAAATGGATATACTCTTTCTGGGATCGCTCTACGAAAAGGAAAAAATCGAAGTGTTAGGTCTTGTTTGTTATCGAAGACATAAATGTCTTATGTCTTATTTCATGTCTTTAGGAGAATATGTGGTTCAGAAGGTCTTAAGTCTGAGCTGCGAAAAAAAGCTGTAGTTTTTAGCTTCTCGAAATAAAGCAAAAATAAGACAGAATAAGGTCTTATGTATGTGGGAAAAACAAACAAGCTTATTAGAAACTTTTGCAGGCGCAGACGTTTCTTTGAAAAAACAAACAAGCTAATTAGAAACAAGCTTTGGGATGGAGGGACAAAAATAGTCGGAATAATAATCGACTTTAATGTCTAATTTTATGTGGTATTCGATATACTAATATATAGTTCGTATTGTGTGTTAAAGATGTAGATAGTGTACAAGAATAGCCATTTTTTCTACTTTTCTTAAATAGACAATAAGGATAGCAGACATTGTAAGAAAAACATGTGTATGAATGTATCATTAAACTAACCTCATATATGATATACGCCGTCGTCTCACCAGCTCATAAGTGGTTTGATTTGTCATAATTAGATAACTGAAAGATACAAAGAGTGCAAATTCATGCGGGTGCTTTATGTATCTATACATGTATATATAGAAATTTAGCTCGACCAGTAGCAATCATATAAGAAACGCAATTTTGAAAAGTAACATTGTGCACAAAATTTTGACGGTGGCACGGGCTACCCCTGGCCCCTAGGCCCTAGCCAGGCCCGTCCCTGAATACACACGTGTTTGTGTGTGTGCATCATGCATTACACCTATAGGCTATAGACTTCATGCTTAATAACAAAAATTATCTGGAACTTTTGTCTTCAATTTTTTTATTTTAGCATAAACATATAATAAACCTATAAACTTCATGGTTAGAATTATAATTGCCTACTCAAAACAATTTGTAAACATGAAAGTTCCTATAGCAGTTTCAAAGATGAAACTCACCTATGGAACAGAAGAAGAAGGAGAAGGAATATCAACGCGATTGACAATACAGATAGCAGAATGATCATGATCACATCCACCAACCTGAAGAAATTTCGCAATAACTCTTTAAAAATGATTTGAAAAACATATTAATCATATGAAAAAAGATAAAAATCTACATTTACTAGAAGCTTTCCTTTTCTTTAAGGAGGGTCAAGAAGAAAAACATACCATGCCTTTTCAATATTAGCTTGTAGGTAATTAATATACAATATCCCAGTCCAGATACTTAACGCTGTTTCTTCTAGAATGTACCACCTGTTAATCATATAACCAAAGAAAAACATTTTGTAAAAAAGATGAAAACTATAATAAAAAACATGTAACAGATAACATGTTTAAAAAGATGTACACACCAAAATCGACAGTGGTTTCCCTGGCCTATGCATGTTCCCAGCCAAACACAATGGTGATCAAATTGAAGTACACATCTGTCACAATCATGGCAATGCTTTGTTCTTGGAGGCTGCAATCAAGTTCCACAAGGGTAAAATCATAAATTTTTGTACTTCAAAATAGCAGATATTTTGGTCTTATTTCCATAATTTTAAATATATTAGCCTTTTAGATCATACAAAAGAGAAATCAAGCAAAAGGAGCTACCTGCACCACATTACAATACGTACAGGTGCACATCCTGAAACAAACAGAACGGTAAGTAAAAGAGCTACACCTGTTGCCTGATGAATCTTTGAATGATAGTATTAATAATGAAAATTTTTTGTGCACAATATGTAAAATATCTGTAAAATTAACTTGCAGAAGAAGTTACAGAAAGGTTGATCGCATCATAAATCATGTCCAAATCAACCTAGGCGTTCTTTTTTTATTTCCTTTACAGCATCCACGATTATAACAAATAACGAATTTAACAAATAAATAAAAAGTGCGAGGAAAGAAATATGACACTATAGGTATAATGTTTATGTTCGACTTTTCTCTGGCCGTGAGAATAAAACTTGCTTCTTTCAATTCCTCCTTTTGTCTTTTTAGATAGTTAGAAGAAATGATAACTAAGATTAACTTTCCATAATATTTTGAATACCAAAGAAATATTTTCGTTTATTTCTAAATCCCAAAATCTTCTTTTATATAAAAAAAACTATATATAGCAATGAGGATGCCACTTTTCTGTCATGATCTTTATTTATTGTATTCGAACAACTAAGTTGCACTTACTCTACTATTGATAATCCATAACATTTTCATGCAATCTTCTTGTACTTTCTGTGGATTATAAACTTGCCTACTCACTTTAAATAATTGCACTTTTTTACTGACAACCACTACACTCATGCGTATTTGCATCTTTGAACTTGAGAGTTTTGATTCACCAAAAGCTACTACTTGTTTGTCAGTAGAATGCATATATACCTTAACTTGGTATTTTTCAACCTTGTATCTATTCGTATGCATACAAATGGGATAAGCACACACACTACACATAGCATACACGCCTACATGAGAATGTTTCCGTAAACAGTGACAACTAGGAATTACTACATGTCCACGGTATTATTGAAGAGAAGTAGAGAAGCCAGTCAATTACCATGCGATTACGAATTCACAATCCTTGAGAAGCTTTCAAAACTGATAGGAACCATTCCTAAACATACCTGGTCATCTTTTTCCTTAACATGTAATTAAGTTTAATGAATCCATGCGTACTATTGACCTAAACCATTACACTGTTGATCAGCTTTGTACAATGCTTAGGATTCCTTTAACTCTAACTGCTATCTACACCAACTTAACAGATCGACTCTCATGTTCCCTTTCTTACATTTGCTACAAATTTCACATAATTATTAATTCTAACAATACCACAAGCCTAACTGAACTCCTGAACTCCAATGAGAAGCAAACTTTTGATTGCAAATGTATATCCATGGGTTGATGTCATCATAGCATTGCAAGCATACAGCATCAGTGTCTTCGTGAAGGGATTGTCATTGTTGTTGGTTAGATTATGGCAAAATGCATGCAAGGACTTCCCACAGTAGAACTTGAGCTCCCACAGGGCCATACAACATTCTCACTAGTTGACTCTTTCTTATGCTCAATTCTCCTTTAAGCAAAGTTGTGTCACGCACTCACACACAAGTTTAGAAATCAAATCATCAATCTTGCCACACGAAGACACTGTTGGTGCCTATATCACTTGTGAGAGTGTTATATTCTCTGAGCTATTTCCATGTGGCCCTTATGCGAATTTAGTATTACTCCTTGCTTAAAATGTTGGTGCCTCGAGTAGCTTTTTGTCACCAGATGGTATGTCATTGTTACACAAACACATCACACATATTGAGAAGGGGGGGGGGGGGGGGGCTCCTATGTTGACGAGGAGGTTTGGCTAAGAAGACGACTAAGCAACTTGCATTAGGGGGTCTTTTTTATATGACAAAAGAGGAAGAGTCGACAACAAATCACAAGTATGATATTCAACTGTTTATACAATCTATGTCTATGATCTTAGCTTATATTTGCATGTTTGTTATCATAAAAATACGGCTATAAACTTTATATAATAATCCGTTAACAAAAATGCCAAGGAACTTTGCTTCAAATGTACAACAATCAATGCATAAAAGAATACATGGAAACAACTAAAACTTTAACTTTCGTATGGCAAAGTTACAATAAAAACTCTGGATTAAAATAATATTTAGATCTCAAAAGTGTAAATTTATAGAGTTTACGTTGTTGGTAAAAGGGAAAATGTAACTATAATACTAGCTAGTAACCAAGTTTCACCATTATTCCACCTAGCCACCTATGTCACCTCAAACTACCTTAAGACGTTTCACCACCCAATTTTCAGTTTTGTTTTAATGTTGTGGAACTTCTTTTTTACTCTACAACCTATATAGCCAAAGATATGTGTGTTAGACTTAGCATACCAATCGATTAAATAGCCAAGATAGTGTCCGTGTATAACAAGGAGGATTTGGCATGTTGTCAACTATTTGATTCGATGGGCATCCACATCATCAAGTTTAAACAATTGGATGATGTGTCAGCAATTTTACACAATTGGTGAGTGGTGAGCCATGTTAGTTATTTCAAATAATCTCACAAGATTGTAACAATATTAAAACTTGAGTGGTTAAGCCTCTAGAAAGAAGTTTGAGTGACCTACATGGCTAGGACGAACACAGAGAAACTTAGATTACTATTTAGTGAAATTTGCCCTTGATAAAACAACGCAACTTTCTCTCTAAACCTACTTCGGTTTTATAGCTCAATAATGTGTTTAGAAACATCACTATGGTTTTCAATAGGATTGAACTTAATTCAAAGTTGATCTTCTGTTGACGCTAGCATGCTAACCTGCCATCCAATATTTTAAGGCTACCACATGCAAGATAAGATGACTCTTGTTTCCAAAGTCCAAACGTGTTCTTTCCTTTAAGGTGTAAATCAGATTGTGAAATAAATTAACATGTTTTCTGAATCTAGATCATACAAAGTGTGTATACAAAAATGAAACTGCTTTTAAGCACCTGTTTTTTACTTACAACCATTGTTCTTCTGTGTTGTGTTACAGGTTTTAATAAAACTTTAGAGCTACAAAGTGAATATAAACCAAAGTTGATGGTCAATCATGAAAACATAGCCCTGAATAGTAAATTAAAAGACCAAATCTGATGATAAACTTTGCAAGATAATACATATACCCAAAAACTCATGCTGAAAGTGTTGATCACAGAAGTTTAGATACATTCGTGTAAAGCAATCACCTGTCCTAGACTTGTAAAACATATCGTTTGAACTATTAAACAGAAACGTGAGGCTAAAATATAAATCTGTTTTGGAAAGACCAAAGGGCAACATTTAAATATAACCAACAACTGAAGACAATAACTCAACATTTTGAATATAACCAAATGCACAAAAGGAAATGCATGAGAACATGAATTATAAATGACAAGTCACAAGTTTATTATACCTGACAGATGTTCCAGGCGGGTACATGTCCATCACCACCTTTGTCCAATTCGTTGAGTTATTCCCTAAAAGATTTTCTCCCAACTGATTTCTGTCTATAGTCACAACTACGCTACCATTTTTGCTTGAAGCAGGTTGTCTTTGCTTGATCATTCACATCAACAAACATAAAAATCTCACAATAAGATATTGATATGCATATCCTTACAACATAATAGAGAATTCCGAACATAAAAGATGCCCAAATTAAAGCTGGATAAGTCCTTACTTTGAGATTTCTGATGCCCTTAATGTGGCTTCGCTCCTTGCATAATCTCTCATTGCATCAAGCACATACCTAAGCAGGTATCAAACTGTTATAGAGAACCCTAATTTAATCTACAAACTGAAGATCATATATTGTTACTAGATCATATAAGCTCATAATCACATACCCTGGAGAAGAGCCAGAGGTAAAGAAATACTGAACTAATGTAGCAGCAACCAACAACATATAGATGGATATGTACCTATAGAGAAGAGGTTTGAATTCAGTCAATAAAAGGTGAGAATGCATCAGTTAGAACCCTCTAAATGTAGCTCTTTTTTCAGTATCCAATGAAAGAAAGTGAATTAATTGGCCCCTGATTACCACATCTAATCTTCACAAACTCTGTACTAAAAATTTCGGTTTCATAAGCTCCAAACAACAGAAACTTTGTGCAAATGACATATATCCTACTTAGCTGACACTAGTATGTATATAAGTGTGTATCAGATAACGCGTCACTACTTACCAAGGCTGTTCTTTCGATTTATCAACGAATTCGTCATCAAAAATGAAAAGAAAACCAACGTAGATTAGATGCAGCATCACTAGAGCCAACCTCAAACACAGCGTAGATCTTCTAACTGCAACAAAAATCAACCCAAAAGAATTCAGGTACACACATACACACAGAGACTTACATCATATAACAGAAGTGTATGAAATTACCGGGATCAGAGAGACAGGGGAAGACGTTGAAGCATCGGTCGGAGAAACGATCCGATGTGTCACGAGAGGGAACGCAACAACCCATCATCGTCATTAGAACTCAACGACCTAGAATCGAAAGGCTAAACAGCTGTCGGAGAGCTTGTGATTATTGCATATCGGAATCACTGGGAAGCTCTTTATAGCAGAACTTAGATTCTGGAAAGAGAGGAGAAAATTGCCGCCGATGAGATGACAGAGGTCAAGATAGGAGAAGGGAAGGAGGTGTGGTCTGGTGATGGGATAATTGCATTCAAGTCCCTTGACTATCGTAGTTTGCTAAACTAACCCTACCCTCTTGCTAGGAAGTAGGGACTTACGGTTATCTATTTTTATAGATAAAATCTCATCCATAGTCGAATAAGTTGGATCTTCTGATCTAAGACCCACCGCATCCATCACAGATGTAGCTGTGTGAGGTGTCTTCACCATTGTGAAAATCATCGCCCTCCTTCGTGAGGGGTGGCTCATGGTCACACTAGTGAGCTTGTTTTTTTTTATTGATTTTTTTTCTTGTGATGTAAAGCATATGATGAATGCAGGGGTTTGTGTGATGCGATGAGGTAATGATAAGGGAATGATGTGGCGCTGATGTGGCTGTGTGAAGTATGTGATAGATGCTGATGGTCTAAGATATTAATATAACATTAATTGAAATAAAATTTATTATAAGACCTTATCATTTAATTTAAAATTTTAATCTTAACTATATAATGCTAACTATTTATTCATTAAATGTTAACTATTTATTCACTAAAACTAGATTAGATACCCGTGTAATATTTAAATATTTTATAAATATTAAATATTACTGGAATATATTAAATAGTTATAAACAGTGAAATAAATGGAAATTAAAAATAAGGACATACATCAACATCCAGACAGGCGGTGAAAACGTTAACGCGAGAGAGAGATAGCAGAGATGAAGGCAGAGTAAGATTACAACTCTCAAACACCATCTTGTACATGTCATCGATTATTATCGTAACGATTATAGTAGTATAGTCAAGTCTTTAATGGTTATAATTCAAAAAAAAATTTAATATGATTATAAATATTTTAAAAAGATAAGTGTTGGGGAGATAATCACTTCATCTCAATAATCATATCCATCCATTAACATAGGATTTGATGATAACAAAACCATACATTTAGTAAGACTTAGAATGAACTTAAGCATATGTTACTTAATGAAGAATGCTAACTATTAGAACCTAGAGGGGGGGGGGGGGGGTGAATAGGTTATATGTCCAATTTTTGAAGTTTTTACAAGTTCTTGCAAGAAAATAAAAGATATAGAGTTAGAGAGATATCACCAATCACAAGTTGAACAAAATGATTTATAGTGGTTCATGCAAGTGTTAACAAACTTGCACTACATCCACTCCTTGGCCTCACCCACCAAGAATTTGATCCACTAGCTTCTCTCTTTGAAGGTAGAGATAAACCTTTTACACTTCTCTTTTTATACTTGCAAGAATTAATCTTCAAACTTGCAAATAAGGTAAAGATAACATTTCTTCACTCTAATTCTCAAGGCTAGAGTTGATCCTCACTTCACTTTAATTTGGTAGGATAGAGTTGATCCTTACACTATTACAAATAATATGAAAGTATGGAGTAGTGTTTAAGCTTCGATGGCTTTGACTCTTGCTTGAATCTTGAACTTGAAAGATGAAATAATATTCAAAGATATGAGCTCAAGTATTAGAGAGTATTCTGAATGTTTTGTATTTGCAAGAGGTTAGTAATAAATGAGGTTTGAGTTGGTTTAAATAGAGAAAAAGGTCCAAGTCTCAAAACTGTCCAGACGTGCGACGGTCGATCCACGGTCGACCGTGGCTCGACCGTGAGTCGTCTGGCAATTTTTGGTTTTTGCAATATAGACGTTGGGCTTTATTTAAAACCACACTCAACTCATTTTTACCATAAAAATCAACTGAAAAGTAGATGTTTAAAAGGTTGGTTGATCCCATACTTCTAATGTTTGAATTCAAACACAAAAATGGAAGTTTAGAAACCAATACACAAAGTATGTTGGAATTTTACCCCTTTGGGAGATTCCTTTGCTAGATATGGTTGTGTATTGTTTCAAAGTGAGATTGTGTTTGGTATTTGCTTAAAATGGGAAGTCTTAGAGTAAATCAACCCACAAAAATAAGTTTATAAAAATTTGTCACTTTTTATAAAAGTTTTATAAAAATAATTTTATAAAAACTTAAACTTATTTTAATTATTTTATTTTTATGCTCATATCAATTGAATATATTCTTGTAGGTATCTTCGGCGAAGACTTCATCTTGAATGTTGATGGCGCTTTATCTTGGACGATTTGAATTTTGACGATTTATATAAACAAACTTTGTAACAAATAAATATAACTATTTATTTGCTTGACTATATATATATATATATATATATATATATATATATATATATATATATATATATATATATATATATATATATATATAGATGTATATATGCACATATGTTAATGTTAATGGATACAATTATATAGACATATTGTATATTTTTGAATTAACAAAAGAGGATATAAATTATATTCCTATTTTCACAACACTAACTATAAAGTATCAGCTGAAGACCTCCTAAGTATTAAGTATCAGCCGAAGATAACATCTGAGATAGCTAAGGAAAAGATAAGTGTAAAAGACCATTAGTTGAGCAACTACTTTGATCAGCTTAGCAATTCATTTGATCAACCGAGCAACCAAGTGATCAGTTGTGCACTCAACTTCTATCAACTAACTAAGCCTTTCAACACTTAGTATATTTTCTATAATCTTGTCACACTGAACTGGCCATCTAGGTTGATTAGCTTATACCTCATTTTAGTTTAACAGTTGATCAACTAAGCATCCTATGATCAGCTAAGCATCTGTTATCAGTTAAGTCCTTTATGATATGTTGATTTTCCAATACTTAGGCTGAGCCAACATATATTGGCAGTTTAATACATTCTGACCAGCCGAGTCACGAATTTTGTTCTTCGAGTACATTGTTTACTTTATATTCTTTTGTATTCGTTCATAAGTCAAAGGCAAAACATATATTGTCCTAGTATACCTTAAATCTTTCTTTGTAAATGTTTTAAACAATTTTTGAATCACTATGAGACAAAACGATAGATCTTATCCTTTAGAAAAAGAGAAAGATACTTTCGAAGAAGAAGATCTCGAAGATTTGTTCAACAACTAAAGTATGGCTGACAACTCCATACTTAGTGAAGTCAAATCTGAAGAAGCATAACTGTTGATTAAAATACAAACATGAAAAAAGAAGTTAAAAATTTCTAGGCAACAAGTATGTGATATAATATTATTATATTATGAGCGAGTTGCACTTTTTCAGAAAAGTAGATTTACTTTATTCAATCATTGATTAAAATAAGTTTACTTTTCACCCTCCAATTTTATAATTAAATTTATTTTCCATTGCATTTTTTGTCCACTTCCTTCCTACAACCGTATGCCAAAGATTCTATAAATATTGTTGCATTCTCAACATGCAAACACGCCAATACAATGACTACTCCACTGAAAGAATTTCGAAAACAAGTTCAAAGCTTTTAAGCAAGAACAAGTTTAGAGTTTAAGCATAGTGTAGTCAATATCGTCTATGTGTTGGACCTTCATAACATTAGTTGTTTTGAAGTAGTTTAGTCTATATGTTAAACATTTAGTTGCCACCTTTTATTATACTTAGAATTTTCGTTTCTTAGTATATGTAATTCGTGATTCATCATCAATAAGAATTATATTAACAGTATGAGTGTGTGCATTTAAATTTTAAAAAACTAGAGTTTGTACAGAACCCCCCATCTACAAACATTTGGTTAAATATGATACTTTAAAATGTTATAAAAAGTAAATCTGATTTTATTAATTAGTATGAGCAAATAAGATATTTTAATGTTTAATAAGGGTTTATATAAAATTCTTCATAATTAATTGATTTAATTATCAAAATGACCCTTTAACTATCCCATTTCTTCCGATTTGGTCCTTTAACTACAAAAGTGACCAAGATGGTTCTTAAACTACCACTTAATCACCGGAATGGTCCTTTGGTTAGCTAACTGTTAGTGAACTTCGTTAAGTTAGGGCATTTTAGTCACATGAGTTTTGGATATGCTTGCTGAAGATGCTTGAAATTGAATTTATAGAACATTTGACTCGCATTTTTCACGTAGTGTTAGTTGTTATAAGAATAGTTATTTCCATCTTTTTCTATTTATCTTAATTGATGTGGTACTCTTGAATTTTTATATGGTTTTGCTATTATTAGCTTGACATTATGTATTAATAATAATCTCGTGGTTTTGATATTTATCAATTTTTTAAAGATGTGTAAAGTGTATTTAAAATAAATATTTATAAATGAAATTATTTAAATTTAGGTTATATCTATTTTTTAATACTGGGGCATTTTGGTCATTGTATATTTGTTTTATTTCATTCCAATGTCTATTTCTTTCTACCAAACATACAGCAGTAATGATTCATTCCATTCCAAGGAAACAACCAAACATGCGAATGAAATGGTAATGAATTATTCCATTCATTTGTCTATTCTATTCCTTTGTCATTCTTTTCCGTCTAACCAAACATACCCTTAATCCTTTTTAACTTAACAAGCATACACAGTATTATAAAAAAAGGGAAACAATATGCAAAAGTGCCACCATTTGAAGATAAAACGGCTACCATTTGAATCAAGATGTCCATGATGATTAAAGAAAACAACAATGATATATTCTTCTCATATGTTCAATTCAGATTCTTCGATAAACTTCAATTTGCTGTTTCTCTTCTTTTTCTTTTCAGACACGTTCTTCGCCGCTACGTTCTCCATTTGTTCCTTGTGCTCTAGAGAAACGGTGAGTCAGTGACACAAAAGCCATATTATACTTAAAGAAGCGCAAGAAAAATATACCAACAAGATACGAGGATGGCAGGATGATAGATATACTCATACACAAAGAAAAATTAAATAAATTTAAGGAAGATGACCGAAATGAGATCTCTTCACATGGCCGAACCAGTGCTTGAATCAAATGTCGAACCAGTGCTTGAATCAGTTGGGTATGGATGGTTTAATAGTCAATGTCGAAGTAGAGCAGTCGAGAGTAGCTGTTAGATATAGTCGACATCAAAGCAGGTCGAACAGTACTGGCTGCTTAATTTGTTGGGTTTATGGGGTTCATCGTTCCCTTGAGCCGGTCAAATCCACGACTCTTAAACTCACTGCTACTGTAGCAATACAGGAGCATCCCACATTAGTGAAGCAAGGGAGATTCTTCGTCCTTATAAGGAGGGTGAATCTTACTCCTACCTATTGACGCATTATAAAACCGTGAGGGCAATGCAAAGCGGACACTATCGATAGTTGGTTCCCTAGTTGCGATCCTAACATAATTATAGAAGTTACTGTGCTTGAATCTTCTTTGTAGAAATTCCAACCTAATATAGGGTTTTATCGATAGGTTTTTTAAATCAATAATAAAGAGGGCTATTTGACTGGGAAAGGGTTCTAGATTGACAGTTTACAGGTTAATTCGGTAACAAGTAGGGAAAAAAATAAGTAGGTAAAATTAGATTAAACCTTAAATCAATTACCAGTTATTTTAGAAATTAAGTGTTTATTAAAAGAGTTTAGAGATTAAACCACTTTTTAAGTGTAAAGTTTAGACGTTAAAATATTTGATTCTTTGTGATTTTATGGAGTAGAGAGAATCTATAGACGAACACACAAAACTCTGTACACTGGATCTATGCACAATACTTTTTTTGGTTACAAATTAAAATTCATCGTCCTTTATTAATGGTCTAAAAAAGTAAAAAACTAGACATTATTTTTATTGACTATGTTGATAATTGTGTTACCTTTTTAGGCAATTTGACACATTCAGTATCTGCTATGATAGTAACTAGTTATCTTTTTTGTTAGAAATTAAAATTTAAAATCGTTAAGGCCGACGTGGTTGTAAGCCTCCTAAAATCTAAAATGATCTCATTAAAGAAAAGTTAAAGGCCAAGGATAATAGTTGCTTTTTTTATAATAATTATTAAAATAAAAAATAATTGTTAGTATCAATTTGTTTACTACTAGATTAAAAAGAATTTCTGATAGTTAATATGTTACTTTTTTCTTATATATTAATTAGTCTAGCTCACCCATGAAACGAGTTATTTCAAAGATTTCTCATACTAACAATAATATACATAGTAATTTCTATAACTTCGATATTTTTTGAAACTTTAGAAATGGTATAGATATGTGATATTTAGAAATTAAACCGAATAAATATGACATTTTATTGTTGTGTTTAGTTCACAAAAATGTATACAACTTGTTATATTTTGCTATTGTGTGTCGAACTTAATTTTGTATATCAAAATTTTAATTTGTTGCTATTATATGTATTTTGTTTACTTAAAGAAAAATGTTTAATACAATAGAAAATTTAATACACATAATAACGACAAAGTATATGTTCCATACATACATACTATAAAAAAATTAAAATCAAATATACACAATAGTAAAACATGACAAATTAAAAATATTTTGTTAAACTAAACTCTTTAATATTTAATAAATTTTCAATTTTCAAAAACAACTATGACAATATTGAAATGTGACTTGGATTGTTAATTGCAATCCATGCTGACTCTCGAATTAACTTTGATTTTGATCATCACTCTTCATAATTCAAGTAATGTGATGGAAGGGATTAATGCAAGAAAAAGCTTTTAGCTTGTGCGTGTCATTATAAATTGAACACATAATAAAATTGAACACATTTTGCACCACCAACTTAATTAGTTAATTTAGAGATTTTTGAAAAAAAAAATAGTCTCCATTCACCTTCTTCTAATGATGGCTTCAACACAAAGAGAAAGAAAACAACGACTTCATCTTCTTCTATACGATGGATGTTTTCGACACAAAGAGTGACTACTTTATATGGACGACAACGAGGAAATCAAAATTTAAATTTGATTACTATTATTTCATTTTCTATATATATAACCAATATGCATGTGGTAACTTACAAGAATTAACACATGAATTATAACTCCTGCCGTTCAAAAAAAAAGAAAGAAAAAAAAGTAGCATATATATAGAGTTTCGAATGACAGGTGGGGGTTATGGAGAGTCAAAGTCAAACACATTCATGCAACTCATATGCAGCTCAGTTAAACGAAGCAATCACAGAACTACTATTCTTTTAGAAAAGAGCTTTACAACTTGCAGTCATATGTAACTTAGTTTGTTAGCTAGGTTGTTCATTCAGTTAGCTTCTTGTTAGTTTTTCCTCTATAAATGTATCTCCTTTCTTTCTCTGTAACTTAACTTACTTTAATATACAGATCATTTCCAAATACATTCTCTGTTCATAAATTCGATATGGTATCAGAGCCATAATCGAAGAACCCTAAATCTTTGTCTTAATTACCTCACAGTTAATCAATCAAACCTTCAATTTGAAAAATGGCGACTCCGAATCAAAATTTGGATGTTGATTCTATTCATCATCCTCTACATCTCCATTTGAATGATCATCCTGGAATGATTTTAGTTGCAAAGAAGCTCACTGGTTCGGAGAACTATAGCACATGGAGGAGATCGATTATGATTGCACTAGTGCCAAGAAAAAACTGAAACTAATCAATGGTGATTTTCCTGAGCCTTCTGAATATTCGATCCTACGTCCACACTGGGAAAGGGCAAATGACATGGTAATATCCTGGATTCTCAATTCACTTTCAGATCAGATCAGTAATAACTTGAATTTTGTTAATTATGCTTTGTTGCTTTGGAATGAACTACATGATTGTTGGGGTTCGTGGTTGAGCACAACGGAAGCATGCAAGTACAAATAACAATTTTCAAAGCAAAAATCAACCATAAAGTGAACCCCATCAATGGATCTAGCTCTACAACAAGGTAATGCAACAAAAACAGAAAAGGAAGAAGAGATTTATACCCTTGATGTCTTTGGTCGGTTGTGTGTGGCTAGCTCCAAGCTCAATCTCCTCCTTGAACTCCTTCTTGAACAATCGAAGTCCACACCGAGAAACAAGGTAACCTTGGTGTACTAGCACCCCAAATACTCTTCCTTTGTGAAAGTATTTTCTGGAACACAACCCAAAACTCCAGGGAACTCTTTCTCTCTTGAAAACTTAGCAACTCACTTTGGTTCTAAGTGTATTTCTTAGCATGAATGACCAAGAGACCAAATGAGAGAAGAGTTGCATATGTATTTATAAACTCCAAGTTGCCCCCTGATCTCCCCAAAGTCGGCCCAGAGCTAATCATGAGAGTCAACATGCATTGGTGGAGAGAGGAGGTGAAAAGAATAAAGTTGTTTCTGTCAGGCAGGGTTAGCGCTGCTAGCCGCCCATGGTTAGCACCGCTAACCACTTAAGGTTAGCGCCGCTAACGCGGCTGAGATAGCGACGCCAGGGTTAGCGACGCCAGGGTTAGCGCCGCAAACCCCTGCCAGGAAACCAACTTACATTATTTATCCTTTCTCACCCTTATCTTTTAGGTTGTGTCAAGGTCAACCCCCGGCGTATGACCCGATAGGCCCATACATCATCGGTAGTGATCATTTAGCGTACGTGTGTCAGTGGGCATACTCCAACAGACTCCCACTTGAACATGACTCACCGTACCCAATACATCACAAACAGAGAGCGGCCTCTAGTAAGAAATCTCTGCCCCAAATCAGTATGGGTTTTGTCTTCAGCGCAAAAACCAAACTGCAACCCCGTGTGAAATGGTCCTATTGATAAGTGATCAAACATCCTTTTGTTCGCGATATCCTAGTGAACACGAGACATGGTACTTACACTGCCCACCACAGTGATCAAACATCCTTTTGTTCGAGATATGTATTTATTAGTCAAAGGACTGTTTATGAAATTAACTCTTCTTTTAATTATTATTTATTAATATGGTTTTTGAAAGAGTTAACGACAAATATCGTCCTATGTTAAATAATTTCACCTTTAGTCCTTATGGTTACGAAATTACACCCATAGTACCTATTTTGAAAACTTTACACATACGTGGTCCCTGGCCTCAACGTCCATTTACTATTACTATTCAAATTTATTAAATAGTGTTGTTACAAAAAGAACTATAACAACAATAACAATATCAATAACAACAAAGATAATACAAAATACGGTAACAAATTGAATCCTGAATTTACCTAATCGAAATATAGTGCCGACACGCTTAACTTTTTTCCTCAACGAAACACAAATGTCAAAACATAGTTACAAATGCAAACAATATTAAATAATATTGCGAGCGAGAGGCATACTAATATTAGCACAACTAAGTCTTGTTTTGAAAAATCAGGTATATGCACATAAGCAGGAATAAGTTTAGCAACAACATCTACACGAAACGATATCAAAACACGTATATGGTACCGACATCTGCTCTAGCTCGGCTGCACTTGGTAGTGGTTCCATTGCGTATATGCTTGTTCTTGCACAACAAAAGTTGTACAAGTTTCTACATGCACCTTTACTAAATGGATATACTCTTTCTGGGATCGCTCTGCGAAAAGGAAAAAATCGAAGTGTTAGGTCTTGTTTGTTATCGAAGACATAAATGTCTTATGTCTTATTTCATGTCTTTAGGAGAATATGTGGTTCAGAAGGTCTTAAGTCTGAGCTGCGAAAAAAAGCTGTAGTTTTTAGCTTCTCAAAATAAAGCAAAAATAAGACAGAATAAGGTCTTATGTATGTGGGAAAAACAAACAAGCTTATTAGAAACTTTTGCAGGCGCAGACGTTTCTTTGAAAAAACAAACAAGCTAATTAGAAACAAGCTTTGGGATGGAGGGACAAAAATAGTCGGAATAATAATCGACTTTAATGTCTAATTTTATGTGGTATTCGATATACTAATATATAGTTCGTATTGTGTGTTAAAGATGTAGATAGTGTTACAAGAATAGCCATTTTTTCTACTTTTCTTAAATAGACAATAAGGATAGCAGACATTGTAAGAAAAACATGTGTATGAATGTATCATTAAACTAACCTCATATATGATATACGCCGTCGTCTCACCAGCTCATAAGTGGTTTGATTTGTCATAATTAGATAACTGAAAGATACAAAGAGTGCAAATTCATGCGGGTGCTTTATGTATCTATACATGTATATATAGAAATTTAGCTCGACCAGTAGCAATCATATAAGAAACGCAATTTTGAAAAGTAACATTGTGCACAAAATTTTGACGGTGGCACGGGCTACCCCTGGCCCCTAGGCCCTAGCCAGGCCCGTCCCTGAATACACACGTGTTTGTGTGTGTGTGCATCATGCATTACACCTATAGGCTATAGACTTCATGCTTAATATACAGAAATCACGCGATTTTGACATCCATTTGCCAAATCTCATAATCATGAAATGCGGCAATGGCAAAAAGTATCCGGATAGACTTCATCATAGCCACCGGGGAAAAGGTTTCCTCATAGTCTATACCATGAGTTTGAGTGAAACCCTTAGCCACCAGTCGGGCCTTGAAGGTGTCTACCTCGCCATCCATGCCGATCTTCTTCTTGAAGACCCACTTGCACCCTACGGGTTTACACCCTGGCACGGGATCAACCAAGTCCCAGACTTGATTATCCGACATGGATTGAATCTCGGATTCCATTGCTTCTAGCCACTTAACGGACTCAGGGCCCACCACAGCGTCCCGGTATTTGGTAGGCTCATCAGAGACCACTACCATGTCGGTGCCCTCAGATATGTTAAAACCATATCTCTCTGGCTCATGCCGACTTCTACCAGATCTTCTAATAGACAATGGGTTTACATTATCTCCAGCTTCATCATGCTGAGAATCAACCCTTTCAGGTTGTGAGCTAGTCCCAACATCAGGTTCTACATTGGCAGTCTCTTGAATTTCTTCAAGATCAACCTTTCTCCCACTAGCGTCTTTGGATAGCAGTTCCCTCTCAAGAAACATTGCCCTTCGAGCAACAAATACCTTGTTCTCCGAAGGTTTGAAAAACAAATATCCCATAGACCCAGCAGGATAACCAATGAAAAAGCACCTTTCGGCCCTGGGCTCCAATTTGTCCTCAGCCTCACGTCTCACGTAGGCAGGACAACCCTAGACCTTTAAATATGAAATGGATGGAACTTTTCCATGCCACATCTCATACGGTGTTTTCTTAACCTTCTTTGTTGGTACGAGGTTAAGAATTCTACCAGCCGTTTCAATCGCAAATCCCCAAAACGTAATGGGAATGTCCGTACGAACCATCATAGACCGAATCATATCTAATAATGTTCGGTTCCTTCTCTCGGCGACACCATTTAGTTGTGGCGTCCTAGGAGGTGTCAGTTGCGAGACAATCCCACAACTCCTTAGATGTTCGCGGAACTCAGAACTAAGATACTCACCGCCTCTATCAGATCGTAGCATCTTAATTCTTTTCCCTAGTTGATTTTCCACCTCGTTTTGATAAGTCTTAAATACCTCAAAGGTATCCGACTTTTGTCTCACCAAGTAGACATACCCATATCGACTATAATCATCAATAAAGGTAACGAAGTAGCGGGAATGATCTCTTGTGGCATGCTTGAACGGACCACACACATCAGTGTGAACGATATCCAACAAGTCTTGTGCCCTTTCACATATACCTGTGAAGGGTGCTTTGGTCATCTTGCCCAATAAACAGGATTCACATACTTCATTTGAACCGTGCTCAAATGATTCCAAGATCCCATCCGCTTGGTGCTTGGCGATGCGTTTCTTGTTTATGTGGCCTAACCGACCATGCCATAAAGATAATTTATCCAAAATACTTTTGGATCCCGAATCAACATTCATGATTGATCTATTGTTTTGCAAGCTTATGCTTGTCTCATATATGCCATGACATGGAAATGCTTTAAAATAAAAGACATGATCTTTGTAACATTCAATGCTACCATTCTCAAATTTAAAGTTAAATCCATCGTCATACAAGGCATACAAAGAAATAATGTTTCTTGCCACACAGGGCGCATAAGATACATTTAATAAAACAATAGATAAACCGGAAGGAAAGGCGAGCTTCACACTCCCAATCTTCTCAACCGGGACAACCGCCTTGTTTCCCATGATGAGATCCAGCTCTCCATCAACCAGGTCCCTACTTCTTCTTAGTACCTGCACATTATTACAAACGTGAGTACCACACCCGTTGTCTAAAACCCAGGTGTTAAAAGTAGAAATGTTATGGAGTTCAATCATGTACGTATCGGAGGCAGCGGCACCTTTAGCTCGAAGCTTCTTGAGCTCCTCCGTATACTTGGGGCAACTACGCCGGTAGTGACCCTTCTCCCCGCAGAAGTAGCAGGTTGCCTCTTCCGGAGAGGTGGCAGCGGGAGCCACTTGCTTCCCCTTCGGCTCCGGGGTTGGGTTAGGTTTGGGCTTTGGCCCTTGGGCCTTGGCCTTCCCCTTTTCCTTTCCCTTCGTACCCGAAGCGGGTTGCTTCCGCTTCTTGCCACCCTCGTTGATGGCTAGGACGGCAGTGGAGGTGGAGGGCTTTGCCTTGGCAAGCTCGGACTCAGTAGTCTTAAGCATGCCGTGCAATTCCATAATGGTTTTATCCATACTATGCATATGGAAGTTCACAATGAACGGTCCATATGACGGAGGCAAAGATTGGAGGATTATTTCAACCGCCAACTCTTTCCCCATGGGAAAGCCCAACTCCTCAAGCTGATCCACGTACCCTTTCATCTTAAGGACGTGGGAGCTGACATTGCCGCCCTCCGGCATCTTACAACCGACAAAAGCCTTGACACACTCATAAAGCTCTTGCCTTGCTTGCAATTGGAACATGTCCTTAAGCTGAGAAATCATCTCAAACGCACTCACTTTCTCGAATTGCCTTTGCAATTCGGGACTCATGGTCGTTAGCATTAGGCAAGTGACATCATTAGTGTCACGGACACGCTTTTCATGCGCGTCCTTCACGGCTCTTGGCGCATTGATTGCCGGCGTCTCCGGAAGAGGTGACTCAAGGACCTCTAGCTTCATCTCTTGACGTAG
Source organism: Pulicaria dysenterica (assembly GCA_947179395.2). Taxonomy (NCBI): domain Eukaryota; kingdom Viridiplantae; phylum Streptophyta; class Magnoliopsida; order Asterales; family Asteraceae; genus Pulicaria; species Pulicaria dysenterica. Next base: position 55,051,315 of record OX359293.1, read on the forward strand.
GACAATTCTCAAAGTCCTATGCAAATCAATGAAGTTTGGCCCCGTGAGTTTCTCCTTTTCCAGAAATGGACGGAGTGACATGTTGGTGGTGTTGGTGTTGCTAGTAGATGCTATCTACAAGCAAAGTACGAAATTGGTTAGTTATGACGTATTAAATCCTTGTTAAAAATAATTACTTACTTGTTATAAAAACAAATTATAATAACAAGGGCTAAGAACCTCAAAATACCCTAATCCATGACGGGTTTTCCGCGGATCACTTCATAGAGCTATTTTAGGCCGGTAAACACTTTACCAATTGTAATCCGTGATCACAACTCTTAGACACTTGCGGGATCCTAGGTACTCATAGCACCCATTTGGCATGTTTGATCCCTCCACACCAATTCCTCATTAATACACTTTGATAGCTCGGCTAAAGCTCGACAACTACCATTGCGTTTAAGTCTTGGAATTTGTAAATCGTCCAACAAAATTGATTTAAAAAACAAAACTTGCATTCTGCCAGAAGGGTTAGCGCCGCTAACTATAAAAGTTAGCGCCGTTAACTCCAGGTTAGCGCCGTTAACGTCCGATGACTTAGCGATCGCTACGGAAGGTTTAGCGCCGCTAACATGGAAAAGTTAGCGCCACTAAACCCTGGACAGAACCAAAAATCACATTTTTCGGATTTTCCAGGCCATCTAGTGCAAAACCAGTGTAGAGCTGGCTCTGATACCACTGTTGGGGTTCGTGGTTGAGCATAACGGAAGCATGCAAGTACAAATAACAATTTTCAAAGAAAAAATCAACCATAAAGTGAACCCCATCAATGGATCTAGCTCTACAACAAGGTAATGCAACAAAAACAGAAAAGGAAGAAGAGATTTATACCCTTGATGTCTCTTGTAGGTTGTGTGTGGCTAGCTCCAAGCTCAATCTCCTCCTTGAACTCCTTCTTGAACAATCGAAGTCCACACCTAGAAACAAGGTAACCTTGGTGTACTAGCACCCCAAATACTCTTCCTTTGTGAAAGTATTTTCTGGAACACAACCCAAAACTCCAGGGAACTCTTTCTCTCTTGTAAACTTAGCAACTCACTTTGGTTATAAGTGTATTTCTTAGCATGAATGACCAAGAGACCAAATGAGAGAAGAGTTGCATATGTATTTATAAACTCCAAGTTGCCCCCTGATCTCCCCAAAGTCGGCCCAGAGCTAATCATGAGAGTCAACATGCATTGGTGGAGATAGGAGGTGAAAAGAATAAAGTTGTTTCTGTCAGGCAGGGTTAGCGCCGCTAGCCGCCCATGGTTAGCGCCGCTAACCACTTAAGGTTAGCGTCGCTAATGCGGCTGAGATAGCGACGCCAGGGTTAGCGCCGCTAACCCCTGCCAGGAAACCAACTTACATTATTTATCCTTTCTCACCCTCATCTTTTAGGTTGTGTCAAGGTCAACCCCCGGCGTGTGACCCGATAGGCCCATACATCATCGGTAGTGATCATTTAGCGTACGTGTGTCAGTGGACATACTCCAACAATGATCACTATGCACAACTAGATGGTCACCGTATCTTCCAAATCACGAATGAAATAGTTCAGTTGAATCAGTCCAATTGCACTGTTGAGGTCTACTATCATAAACTAAAAGTTGTGGGATGAACTAGATGCCTTAGAGGCACCCTATGCTTGTACATGCAACTGTACATGTGAAAATGGTAAGACAAATGGTGACCGAGATCAAAGAAAGAGACTAATGCAGTTTCTTATGGGCCTTGATGAGAATTATACAAATATCAGAGGTCAAATTCTTCTATTACAACCTCTACCTATTGTTGCAAAGGCATATAGTATGATCAGGCAGGAAGAAAAGCAAAGAGAGAAATCAACCTCTCACACGCTCAACAACATTCAACACTATGTCCTATAATAAACAACCACTGATATACATAGAAACCTCAAACAAAATGAAAAGAAAAGTACATTCAAGAAGGGAATGTTTTGCAGCTACAGTCATAAAGAAGGACATGCTAAAGAAGAATGCTACAAGCTGGTAGGCTATCCAGCTGGTCATCCATTACAAAACAAGTCTCAACAAGCAATCAACATACAATAACAACAAAATTGGAAAGAAAGATATGTCAACATGACATAAAATACAACAGAGTACATAGAGAACACCACAACTGAGTCACTTGATAGTCCAATTGACACAAATCACTCACAAGTTCCCCATACAAATAACACTGAGGCTTTCATGTTTGCTAAGATGGACCAACTTTAGAATCTACTCAATCAGGTTATGCTCATGATGCAAAACAACTCAAAAGATCCCACAATTACACCCATGGCAAGTACATCCACTATTGATCTCACTAAAGTATCTCAAAATACATTCATAGCTTCTTGTTTATCTAACTCTAAGGATGCATGGATAATTGACAGTGGAGCTACAGATCACATCTGTACCTCCCTCACCAAAATGCACAACACACAACACCGCTCTCCTATACATGTTTCCTTACCAAATGGACTTCAAATATTAGTTACCATCATAGGATCAGTTGAGATCAATGACAATATCACACTGCACAATGCTCTTTACATTCCCACTTTTAAGTATAACCTCATTTCTATAAGCAAACTACTCAAATCAGCCACCAGTTTTGTCAGCTTCACTCATAATTCTTGCATTTTCCAGGACCATAAGCAGCAAACTGCAAGTGGTACTCTTTACAATGGGCTCTACCTTTTGTTTGACAAGCAAATTCAACAGCAATTTTCAAGCTAACCCACTGTCCTCTCAACAACTAGCACAATACTATGGCACAATACTATGGCACAATAGACTAGGACATCATTCTTTTACTGTTTTTAGAAAAATAAAAGCTATTTCTCATGATTGTACTCAAACTCATCATTGTACAATTTGTCCATTAGCTAAACAAACAACTATACCTTTCCATATCAGTGATTCACATGCTAAATCCATTTTTGATCTTATTCATATCGATATTTGGGGACCATATAATCATCCAACCATAAACAAGTGCAAGTATTTTTTGACCATTGTTGATGATCACTCCAGGGCCACATGGACTTTTCTAATTCCAACAAATATCATGCAACCACTAACATCAAACACTTCTATTCATATGTTCTCACTCAGTTTAATACAAAAATAAAAGTGGTTAGAAGTGACAATGGTGGAGAATTCCTAAATCACACTCTCTCTGAATTCTTTAAAAACGATGGAATTATACACCAAACCACATGTCCTTACACACCTCAACAAAATGCTAGAGTTGAGAGAAAACATAGGCAATTATTAGAAGTTGCACGTTCCATTTAATTTCAAGCACAATTCTCAAAACATTTCTGGGGACATTGCATTCTTGCAGCCACTTACCTCATTAACAGATTGCCTCCAAGAGTCATACATAACAAAAGTCCTTATGAAATGTTACACAATGTTTCACCCACTCTGGATCATCTAAGGGTCATTGGATGTCAAGCTTTTGTCCACCAACACACATCTGATAAGTTTGCACCGAGGTCCTTACCCACTGTTTTTATTTGATACCCACACTCACAAAAAGGCTACTTGCTCTATGACCCTACAACACATAAAACCATCACCAGTCTACATGTTTCTTTTAATGAGTCGGTGTTTCCTTTTCACTCTACCAACCCTTCTTCCATCTCTGAATTACCCATCAAACCTTTGATGGAACCTATTCTCCCAACATATCCTATCACTACTCCTACACCTCCTACACCTCCTACTACTTCATCTTTAACTTCTACAGATTCCAGCACTCCACTTTCTACTTCTGATCTTCCCACTTTTGATTCAACACCATCATCTTCATCATCATCACCTACTTCACAATCCACTCCATCCACCACTTCCGCACCAATCACACCACCTTCTCCTCCTCCACCCTGTCCCACTCATCATCCTTCACCTAGAGCATCCACAAGAATTAGACACCCACCCAATCACCTTAAAGACTATCATTTCACTTTACCAAAATCTCTTCACTCACACACTACACAAACCAATCACATCAGTTCTAAACATCATCACTCACACTATTTTCACTACACTAATCTCAGTCCTCAACACATCAACCTTTTAATTTCATAGATAGTGAATCTGAACCCCACTCTTTTAGTCCTGCATCCAAAGATTTACGATGGACAGAAGCCATGAAAAAAGAAATAAAGGCACTTGAAGAGAACAATACATGGATTATCACTGAACTCCCTCCAAACAAACAACCTATAGGCTGCAAATGGGGTTATCGAATTAAATATCATGCTAATGGTTCTATTGACAGACTTAAAGCCAGATTAGTGGCCAGTTGCCAAAATGACCACACTCAAGACCTTATTAGCTGTTGGAGTTCAAAAAGACTGGATTATTGAGCAGCTTGATGTAAACAATGATTTCCTTCATGGTGACTTACATGAGGATGTCTACATGCAGATACCTCAAGGCTATTCTAAACCCACTTCACCTATTGCTGTGACTCTAACTATAACAATATTTTCTTAACACTTTGTGCATATTCATGTGACTCTAACTATAACAATATTTTCTTAATTATCTGTATTGCATTTTAAGAAGTAGACGAAGAAAAAAAAAGCTAGCCTATCATTTTGAGCCTTCACCAACTCTACAACGTAACCTATTAATTATTTTGACACATTTTGAGCCTTCACCAACTCTATCACGTAACCTATTAATTATTTTGACGGGTTAAGTGCACCGAAATGTAACGAAGTATGCGCGGTTTAACATTGTATGTAACAAACTATTTTTTTTAGATTAATACAATGAACTACCAATTTTTTACATTATGTGCAATTGTGACTTGCAAAGCAGGTAAATGATGACGTGGAACCGGTAATATGCGATTTTTATTTTTTTCTTTTCTAAAGTAATGCCAAGTGTCATCGCGTGATGATGTGTCGTTATTTATTTTTATAATTATATTATTAATAGTATAGTATTATTAACTATTATTATTATTATTATTTGTTTTAATTATTATTATTAATCATCTTCATCAATACCACCACCACCACCTGCCACCACCACCATCTCCATTTTCACCACCGCCACCTCCATTTTCACCACCACCACCGTCACCTCCATTTTTGACCACCACCACTCCCACCATCTCATACAACCACAACCAATAACTACCAAACAAAAATCTGTTTAAATCAGAAATCAACACAATCTGGTTATGAACCCTAAATCAATATTCAAGAACAAGATGAAATCGAACAAGTTAATTAAATTGAAGAAATCCACAAGGAATCCTAAAAAACCATGAATTCGATCGAAACCCTAAAAACCTGAACAGATCTAGATACATAAACTCGATCGAAAACCCTAAAAAAACCATGAACGCTTTTTCAAAAAAAAAACCCCATGAACAAACTTAGAAACATAAACTCGATCTGTAACTCGAAAAGCATGAACAAACCTAGAAAAAACTCGATCGAAACCCTAAAAAAAACCTTTCAAAGAAACTCATAAACATACCTTCGATTGGAAAGCGATCTTGCTAACGAAAAATAAGAAACATACCTTAAAATCGAAAACCGGTATGGAGAAATCGATTTAGGGAAACCCAAATAAAAACCCTAAACAGATCTGGAGCAACCTGCAATTTTCAAAGAAGACAGAGGTGATGGCGTCGGTTGTGGTTGAAAATAGATCTGGACTAACGATGAGGCGACGAGGGTTGGCGTATGAGGCGGCGGTTGGTGTCGACGGTGGAGGAGGCGAAGACGAACCAACAGAAATCAAAAAAATAAAACTCTAAATGGTTAAGGTGGTGGTGGTCGACGTTTCATTTCCTTCAGTCGACGGCGGCGGTTCATTATCTTCATTATGGTAGAGGCGGCAGATGATAGAGTTCTTGGGAGGCGATGGGAGGAGGGGAGGAGGGTAGCCGGCGTTCTTGTTCTTCGTTGGGATGGGAGGAGGGTAAACTGATGGGATAAAAGGCATAATAAATAATAAATATTAATAATAATAATGATAATAATAAAAATAATAATAAACTTATCCTATGTGGTGGAGGAGTCCTATGTGAAATCCTACGTGGCTACGTGGAGTGCCACATTAGCATAGTTTATTAGATTTTGGACTATGATGACCGTTAACCTACAATCTATAAAGAATATTACAAAATCATAAGGAATATTACACAATCATTACACAATCATTGCACAATCTCAGCCATACGTATGTTTGGAATGTATATATATTTGTTATAGTAAACCCATAGGATTAGCTCTTTCCTTTATGTAGATTGTCTATATTAAGATCTGTATTGCTCATTTTGTAATAATACATATCGATCATTGAGCCATTTAATATGGTATCCAGAGCTTTCCAACTCCTTTGAGTTTTCGATCCAATCTACTACACCTTCTGTGTTTTTTTTTCCAGTTCACAGAGCCTCACCATGTCATCTTCCTCAACCATCATTGAACTATCCACCCATACCAATTTTCCGATCAAACTCACAGCTAATAATTTTCCCTCATGGCGTAAACAAGTACTGTCCACTCTAATGGGGTTCGAACTCGAGCAATATGTCGATGGCCGTACCGAAGCACCACTTAAAACTCTTGACGGAAAACCGAACCCTGCATACCGTCATTGGTTCCGCCAAGATCAGATTCTCACCGAGAGCTACGCCGGTGTCTCGCGATCCCGGATCATTTCCCTCCGATCCAAACTTGCTACAAACAGTAAAGGCAACAAACCTGTTGCAGAATACCTCAATGAGATGAAGGCGATAGCTGTTGAATTAGCCTTGGCTCAAAAGCCAATTGACGATGACGATCTCATCGTTCACATACTCACTCACCTCGATGACGACTACAAAGAGATCTCTGCAGCCTTGAAGATTCTAGAGACACCAATCACCTTTTCTGATTTTTATGAGAAACTGGTAGATCATGAGAGATCACTACAAGCCTCCAAATCAACACCCCTAATTGCTACAGTAAACAACACTCATCGACAAGGATCCAGACCTTTCTCAAGGACTTTCTCTGCAGCTCGAAACACAAGCAGGATCAACTCATCTGGACCAAGGAACACTCCATCTCACAACTATAACAATGGTCCATCCAACCAACACAACGGTGGACACATGAATCATTCTAGAACTAACCGAAATAATTTTTTTTGTCATTTTTGTAACATTCCAGGTCATGATACTAAAGTCTGCAGGAAGCTAGCACGTTTTTTACAAGACTACAACACTAATGGTTCTACCAACCCAACCGTGAATGCGTCAACGGCAAGCTCGTAACAATTTACACCACCATTAATGTTTGATACCGGGGCATCTGATCATGCTACACCCGACCGGTCCTATCTACATCACCTCTCAGAGTATGGTGGGCCCGATGAGATCGTGCTTGGAAATGGTAACACTCTCTCCATCTCTCACATCGGCCATACTTCTATTCCCACCTCCTCTCGCCCATTAAACTTAAACCATGTTTTACTTGTTCCTCATCTACGTAACAATCTCGTTTCAGTCGCTAAATTGTGCAAAACTAATAATGTTTCGGTTAAATTTTTTGCTCTTCATTTTGTTGTTAAGGATCTTCGCACGGGGGCGCGACTACTGCAGGGAGTGAACATTAATGACGTCTATTATGCTTCCATGAGTCCTCATTACTCCATTCAACAACTCAACTCTAGCATCAAGACATCTGGATCGCTTCTCTCTTGGCACCACACGTTTGGGCATCCATCAATCACAGTTCTAAAACGTTTACTTAATAACTTAGGACTTGATTACAATAAAATGTCGAATGCTTCTTTTCATTGTGATGCTTGTTCGTTACATAAAAGTCATAAACAACCATTTGGAGAAAACTCATTTAAAGTGTCTAAACCACTCGAGCTTATTTACTCGGATGTTTGGGGTCCGGTTCAAACTTCCAATGATGGATATGCATACTATGTCATTTTCGTCGATTTTTATTCTAAATATACGTGGCTTTACCCTATTAAACGGAAATCGGATGTCTCAATTCTAATCCCACAATTCAAATCACTAGTTGAAAAATTCTTTAAAACGCCACTTGTATCTCTCTTTTCCGACAATGGAGGTGAATATGTCGGATTGACTGCTTACCTTCAAACACATGGAATTTCCCACTTTACAACTCCTCCACACAAAATTAAAACCCTTTGGCAGTCTATGTTTCCCATGGTTGAGACCCTATGCTTCATCCAAACTTCATCCTCGATCCATCAAGTGCGTATTTCTTGGCTACTCCTCCTCTAAATCGGCATATAAGTGCTACGACCCCACGTCTCATCGTCTTTATCACTCTCGTCATGTTGAATTTATTGACCATATTTTTCCATTCACCATACATGGTACCACTCTAACTTCACTTCCTACACCTGAAGAATTCATCCCTTCCACTACTACACAAAAAAAAACAAAGTCTCATACTATACCCATTCCTACTACAACTCCAGATGTCCAACATGTCATACCACAAAATCCCATATCCACTCCACTACCTACTCACACCAATCTTGGTATTCCTTCCTCCACTACAGAAACATTGAACTCATCCACTCCAACTCCCCCCTCACAATCGACTTCTTCACCTGACACCACTTCAACCATAAACACCCCTCCTACTGCCACACCCAACACCAATACTACCTCACCTCCTCCTACATCACAAACACCTCCTCCCTCCAGTCGCCCACAACGAAACCGCAAACCTAACCCTAAATACTATAATTCTCATACCGATAAATACCACCACTCTCCATCCGCTTCCACCCACCCTTGAACCCGCCACTCATATTCAAGCCTCTAAAGAACCCCAATGGCGCAATGCAATGGATGCGGAATTTAATGCGCTCATTCAACATCAAACGTGGGAGCTTGTACTCGCGACTGACCATAAGCCTATTGGTTGTAAATGGATCTTTCGGATCAAACGTAATTCCGACGGTTCCATTGCCAAATACAAAGCTCGTCTCGTGGCGAAAGGCTACCTCCAACAACACGGGAAGGACTACTTTGATACATTTAGTCCCGTCACTAAACCCATCACCATTCGCACCATTCTCTCTATTGCACTATCCAAAAATTGGTCGTTGCGTCAACTAGACGTTAACAATGCCTTCCTTCATGGTACTCTTCATGAAGATGTATACATGACTCAACCACCGGGTTACATAGATTCCCAATATCCACACCATATTTGTAAGCTCAAAAAGTATGGCTTAAAACAAGCCCCACGCACTTGGTACATCGAGCTCACTCAATTTCTTCTTCGCTTCGGATTTCGCAAATCTCTAGCAGATGCCTCCCTTTTTATCTATCAACATCAAACTGTCACTTGCTATTTTTTGGTTTATGTGGACGACATAGTCCTTACGGGAAATGATTCACACTTCGTCGATCACCTCATTCAAGCTTTAAGCCAAAAATTCTCCATTAAAGATCTCGGCATGCTTCATCATTTTCTTGGTGATGAAGTTATTCATACCCCTAAGGGTCTCTTTTTGTCACAACATTGTTATATTCAAGATATTCTGCAACAGTTTCACATGGATGGCGCAAAGGACGTCATTACACCTCTTAGCTCCACCGAACCCTTATCGATCAACGACTCATCTCCTTCCGTGGATGCCACTCCTTTCCGGAAACTTGTTGGGTCCCTTCAATACCTAGCATTCACTCGACCGGACATTTCATACGCCATTAACAAGTTGTCTCAATTCATGCACAGTCCACGCCAAACCCATTGGCAAGCTCTAAAACGGGTTCTTCGGTACCTCAAAGGAACCATCCATCATGGCCTCTTCCTCAATCGCAATTCCACTCTCACTCTCTCGGCCTTTTCAGACTCTGATTGGGGGGGTGTAAATGACGCCGGTCGGTCAACCACCGCATACGTTCTCTACCTTGGTACAAACATCATCTCATGGAAGTCTACTCGCCAAAAATCGATTTCCCGCTCCTCTACGGAAGCGGAATACAAGGCCTTAGCAAATGCTTCCGCTGAACTCATATGGACAAAGAATCTACTACATGAACTGGGTCTTACTACGAATTACACGCCGACATTGTTTTGTGACAATACCGGAGCAACATACCTTTGTGCCAATCCCGTGTACCATTCCCGCATGAAGCACGTTGCTCTTGATTATCACTTTGTTAGGGAACAAGTCTCATCCGGAAAACTACGGGTCCTTCACATCAGTTCACAAGATCAACTTGCAGATATGCTCACAAAACCTTTATCCCGAGCACCTTTTCTTCGAAATCGATCCAAGATCGGAGTATCCGACGGATCCTCCATCTTGCAGGGGCGTATAAAGAATATTACAAAATCATAAGGAATATTACACAATCATTACACAATCATTGCACAATCTTAGCCATACGTATGTTTGGAATGCATATATATTTGTTATAGTAAACCCATAGGATTAGCTCTTTCCTTTATGCTAATTGTCTATATTAAGATCTGTATTGCTCATTTTGTAATAATACATATCGATCATTGAGCCATTTAATACAATCAAAGGTCACACTTGCACACAATGTAAAAAAATGGTAGTGCATTGTATTAATCTCAAAAAAATTAGTTTGTTACATATAATGTTAAACCGCGCATACTTCGTTAAAAATGCCAATCTTTAACACTTCGTTAAAAAAAATTAGAAAGAGTTTGTACGAAGATAGATAACATCTCGTTTTTGTAATCTTGCTTGCTTTTACATATTGATCATCTAGCTAGCTACTATAGATCGCTCCTTTATATATAATTAATATTAATATTTATAATCTTGTTTCAAGATTTGTCAATCAAATATTCTCGTGTAAAAAATGCCAATCTTTTCTCGTCTAGTATATATACCCTGAACTATTGATGACGTACGTACGTCATGCATCGATCTCATGCTGGCAGAATAAATTAATTTGTTAATTTATAATTAAAATATTATAATTAATTGTCTTTATCTTGTTGCTTTCATCCAACCTGCCATATATAGATAGCTAATAGATACATATATATAATACTTAACAAGACAACCATTGGGCTAAACCTGTTATATGAGAGATACACAAACGTATCGTCTTGTTTTTAATTAAATTACCATGCATGGTAATCTACGTACATCTTTTTGATGACAGTGATGAAAACAAGCAGGAAAATACAGTGAAAATTACTATGAAGTAATTCGAAGTGAACCGAAAATCCCATGCTTGCTTTTTTCCTTTTGTCCATTTCCCACAAATCTTTCTTATAAAAACTTGAAGTTCAGTTGTAATAATATATCTCTTCCGTTACTTTTTTTCATGCCGACTGCAACAGGAAAGCTTTCGCTGTTTGTGATCTTTGTGGCCATCGTTAATGGCGTGAGTTTGATGACAGCAATGGCGGCGGATGCAGGTTATTATAAGACCGATGCACCCGTGTTTATATTCGGGGATTCGACTGCTGATGTTGGGACAAACAATCACCTCAAAACATGCACTGCTAGAGCTGATCATCGTTACAATGGCATCGATTTCCATTACTCTAGACCGAGTGGAAGATTCAGTAATGGAAAAAACGCTGCTGATCAAATCGGTATTCTCTTATCGTGTGATTTTTCACATACAATTTGATGGTTTGTGTAGATTCATATTATATAAAAAAAGGATTAAAGATCCTTTCATGTTTTCAAAAACCCTCCTTTTAGATGTTTATGTATAATTAAACTGTAAATATATAAATATTTTAGATTTATTTGATAAATATTGGAATTCACGTACATGTACGCAGTGAGGTTGTTGGGGAATTACGAAGTAAGCCCACCACCTTTTCTCTCTCTTCTTGCGCATAAGCCAACGTTTAAGCGTAATCTACTTCGTGGAGCCAACTTTGCTTCTGGAGGGTCTGGTATTTTTAGCGTAACTGGCCAAACACAATTTGTAAGTTAATTTTCAAATATCATCCATCAAATTAAAACTTAATTTATATATATTTAAAAAAAAATAAAAATATGCATGCAAGATTAATTAGTTAATTATGATCTGATTTCACATTTATATTTGGTGATTATAAATTCAATAAAAAAAAAGAATAAGGTGATATGTCTGGAGGAGCAAATCCAACAATTTGCGTCAGCTCGTGCGAATATTACAGATTTACTAGTTTCACCAAAGGCTGTTGATGATCTAATTCAAAGTTCAATATTCATCATCAGCATTGGAAGCAATGATCTTGTTGAATATACACTTTCTCAACGTGGTTTGCCTGGTAATCCCAAACAACTCATCGCCAATCTCACTGACGCCATGGCCACACATCTAACGGTTTGTATAATCTAATATTTTGTATATATTCGTATATTTTGCAGTCGAACTTCATGAATTAATTAAATTGTATGCGCGTGTGCAGAATCTATACGAGTTAGGGGCAAGAAAGTTTGGGATCATCGGAATTCCACCGATTGGGTGTTGTCCGGCGGCACGCATATTTGATGCTAGCGGTGGTTGTATACAAGTTCTGAATGATAACGCGAGATCGTTTCACAAGTCAATGGAATCTCTGTTGACTGAGTTCAGTTTGTTGTTCAAAGGATTCAAGTATTCACTCGGGAACATCTACGCCATGACCATGAATGTTATTGACAACCCACGTGGAAACGGTAATATATATTATGTTCATCGAATCAATTTTCGAGTTTCTCGAGTTGTTCGAATTGAGTTGTTTGGGTTTGATAACATTTTACTCCAGTTTGAAATTCAATTGGTATTCGTAATAATACGAGTAAAACTGAATTTCAAATATTTGAATTTAAATTGAATTCGGTTTGAATTCGAATAAACCAAATTTAGCTAACTGCGCAGATTTACACCAATTTTATAGTTTACACCAAATTTAATCGAAAAAATTGTGATTAAATATAAAATTTTGAAGTTAGTAAAAGATTTATAGGGATTTTATTAGTTTTAGTAGAACATATTACTGTTTATACATCATCATATAAGAGATATAGAAAATAAAAAAATTGAGTAATAGCATACATATATTAAAAATTTGAGTCTGATTACTAAGTTATTATACATTTGAAATTTGACTCGATCGAAAACTAATATAAACTTTTAAATTAAGTCCTAAACCGATTTGAAAACCAACAAACTAATTAAAATCAGGTTATACGAATTTGGTTCGGATCGAATTTTAGTTTTTACAAATCATATCTAAATAATTGAACTCCCATAAGGTATATATATGTTCCCAATAACCAAATATTTTATTCGATAATATTTAAAACTTTCAGAATGGAAACTTGAGTGAACCAAAATAGAATTTTGAATATATACACTTGCAAATTTAGAAAAAATTACAATTTTGTGTTAACATCTTCTCATATTATGGTAAAAGTATAACATATCATGTTCTCTTACAAACATTAAAGTGAATCAATTGTTTCAAGAAAAAAAAGTCATTTGTCCTAGTTTTACGTTTATGAAATAATAAGATATATCATTTTTTATCAAACACAAGAGGATCGATATTAACCCAACAAACAATCTTAATTAATATGACACATATAGTGCTAATCATCTATACTACATGCTCAACATTAATTATCCACATTACAAGGTGTGAACTACTTATATATGTATGGTATTAATCATATATGTATATACATAATTTGCGCGTGCAGGCTTTAAGGATGTGAAAACAGCATGTTGTGGAAGCGGGGCAGATGATTGTAAAGTGGGTGCAAAGCTTTGCTCGAACAGGGGCGATCTTTTATTTTGGGATAAGTTTCATCCAACTGAGAAAGCTTCTGAACTTGCGGCTTTAACTTTGGTTTACGGTGAAGGGTCCGAATATGTGATTCCCATGAATTTAAGTAGTTTGGCCGTGGCTTGATGATCGATCAATCATTCATGTCACGCACATTACTTTTTTCTTAATTTCTCACGTTAATTTGTATGAGTGTGATATCGATCGATCTCTTTTAAGGTTTAGAGATAAATAAGACAAGAATAATGTCGATACATGAATGTCAATGTACGTATGCATCGATCTGTAATAAGATTAATTCAACTTAACTATATATGAGTTTTGATAAGTGCACTACAAGAAAAAACGATTTTTGTTGCGACAAGTGTCGCTGTTAATAGAGTGCCTTTGGTTGAAGTTTAATAAGTGGAATGTGTTTGATTAGATTTTGGGTTCGCCATAGTTGGCCTTTAGACTATCACAATAGGTTGCCATCAGCCCCACTATCGTCTATAAGATTCTTTGGATTCGCTGGAAACATCGCTACGCGTATCCCCACCCGATTAGTTTCTTTCCTTTGGCTTGGTCAACCTGATGCTATCATCTCCTCTACCCCTACCCTACCTTCTCTCTATATTTCTCTTCTATCTTTCCTCTTCTCTAATTCTTTTGGATTCGGAAAAAGAAGAGAAGAGAAAGTGACGTGACACTAATGAAAAAGGTGGGTTAAACATATAATACAATATATACAATTTGAAGAATTTTTTTTTTGTCTTGTGTGTTTTTCGTCTTTTTATGTAAGATATTATTATTGTTTTATTATTATTATTATTATTATAATAATAATAATAATTATTATTATTATTATTATTATTATTATTATTATTATTTATATTATAATTGTTATTATTATTATTATTATACTATTATTATTATTATATTATTATTATTAATTATTATTAGTAGTAGTAAATACTAAATAGACATTTATTTTATATTTCATCTCTTATTATCAATACCTATTATTATTATTATATTATATATATATATATATATATATATATATGTTCCCTACAACCAAATATTTTATTCGATAATATTTAAAACTTTCAGAATGGAAACTTGAGTGAACCAAAATAGAATTTTGAATATATACACTTGCAAATTTAGAAAAACTGACAATTTTGGGTTAACATCTTCTCATATTATGGTAAAAGTATAACATATCATGTTCTATTACAAACATGAAAGTAAATCAACTGTTTCAAGATAAAAAAAAGTCATTTGTTCTAGTTTTACATTTATGAAATAATAAGATAGATCATTTTTTATCAAACACAAGAAGATCGATATTAACCCAACAAACAATCTTAATTAATATGACACATATAGTGCTAATCATCTATACTACATGCTCAACATTAATTATCCACATTACAAGGTGTGAACTACTTATATATGTATGGTATTAGTCATATATGTATATACAGA
Source organism: Pulicaria dysenterica (assembly GCA_947179395.2). NCBI lineage: Eukaryota > Viridiplantae > Streptophyta > Magnoliopsida > Asterales > Asteraceae > Pulicaria > Pulicaria dysenterica. The sequence continues at coordinate 55,066,604 of OX359293.1, forward strand.
ATTTGCGCGTGCAGGCTTTAAGTGTAACACCCTCTCTACTGGCCTAGTATAATAGAGGTAATTAAGTTATTAATTATTAGATTTAAATTTGATTATGTCACTTTAATTATTGTTATTATTTGATTATTCTTATGTGTTAATTAAATGAGTATTTTATTTAAATTTGAAATTAATAATTGATTAATTAAAATTAAATAAGATGGTGGATTGTGAGGTGTCAAGTTGGTGACACTTAGTCACCTAATTGCCACCACCACTTTCATTTTCATACAAATTGAATTGAGAGTGTGTGTGTTCTTGGTGAGCTATGGCCGAAGAACAAGAGAAAAGAAAGATTTCATCTTCATCTTTCAAGCTTTGATCATTGATTTGAATATTTCAATATCTGATTCGTAAGGTTAGCTTAAATGTGTTTAATTGATTAGTTATATTCGATTTTATTTGAGTATGTAAGAAATCCGATTAGAGCATGATGAAATGAAATTATGAACTTAGGTTGATTGCATGATAGTATTTAGTGATAATTGATGTTCATTGTATGCTTAAAATGACTTATGGAAGTATAAATTACCTTGCATGTTTATATTTAGTTTAGAATTGAAGATAGAATTGAAAATGCTCAAGAACATGAATTAATTGGATTTGAGGCTTTGAATCAATCGGATTTGGTGAAATCCGATCAATATGATCGGGATTGGAGTTGAATCAGAATAAACTGATAGGAATTATACTAAATTCCGAACAAATGAACTTATTGCCTATATTTGGATGAAAACTGAACAGAATGATCGGAATTGAAACTATTCGAACAAAATGATCGGATTTTGTAGAATCCGAATAAGACCAAGACTGAAATTCCTTAACACTTTAATCGGAATTGGATTGACCGGAATTAAAGACCATTCGGAATTGATCAATTGCGCTTACTCGGATTTGATAATGTTCAGATTTGGCCCTTGCTCGGAATTGGACTAAATCCGCATACTTAATCGGCATTTGAGTAATACCGGATGACTTGCCTTAGCTTATACGGAATTATAGCTTATCCAGATTCTGAGGAAACCGAATGCTATTCGGAATTGATAAAAAAACCACATGGAATGCCTTGACATTCGGAATTGTGAATTGTATCCGGTTTTAAGATAAAACCGTATGATCCATCCGGAATTCGAGACTTAGACATTTTCCTTAACACTTTATTCGGAATTGGACTTGTGATGGTAAAACCGCATGAACAGGAAACCGCATGAAGACTTATACGGTTTTGGATAATATCTTGGAATTTTCTTAACAAGTTAGATTATGATGTACTGATTATATAGATGTGATATATATGTACACATGTGATGTATGAATGAGTTTATTACTTATTGTGAATCAGAATAATAGATTATATACTAACTTGTGTTTACATCTTCGCAGGAACTGAGAAGACTCAGTGAGTTAGTCAACTGAGTGTGTTACAGCTGTGCAGACTGTGGTGAGTGGATTTATATCTCGGATATACAGGATATGATATCCTGATTGTAACTTTGCTCATTGGACTGTATGTCTTGTTTAATATGTATACATGTTTTTTTGGAGATCAGCGTCGTGGGATTTCGGCTGGGCCTGTTGCTTAGAGATTTACAGTATTAGATCTTGACATACATTTGTTGTAATCAAGGGTGATAGTACTGTTATCCATGTTAGCAGAGCTATCGGTAAACCTTGGTTTTGGCCGACCTTGGTTGTAGGTGCTTGCAACACCGCCGGTTCTCTTGGAATTATGAGCTTTTTGTTTGGGCATGTTTGCCTTGTATGTGCTTAGATATCTGTTCCCTCACTTAGCTTTGTGCTAATTCCCCACTAGTTTATTTTGCAGATCCTCCGTGGTGAGTTTCTTTAAGATGATGGCTGTGAAAGTGGACTGTCCACTACTCTGATGTATATATTTTGTAAAGATCCTGATTTTGTAAAGAGCCTGATTTTGTAATTAACACTGTAGTGGCATTTTTGTAAACTTAAAACATGACAAATATTGTAATTATATGTAATTAGCTTCCGCACACTGTTTTATGTTAATCTAAAAATACAGTGTTACATTAAGGATGTGAAAACAACATGCTATGGAAGCGGGGCAGATGATTGTAAAGTGGGAGCAAAGCATTGCTCGAACAGGGGCGATCTTTTGTTTTGGGATAAGTTTCATCCAACTGAGAAAGCTTCTAAACTTGCGGCTTTAACTTTGGTTTACGGTGAAGGGTCCGAGTATGTGATTCCCATGAATTTAAGTAGTTTGGCCATGGCTTGATGATCGATCAATCATTCATGTCACAAACATCACTTTTTTCTTAATTTCTCACGTTAATTTGTATGTGTGTGATATCGATCGATCTCTTTTAAGGTTTAGAGATAAATAAGACAAGAATAATGTCGATACATGAATGCCAATGTACGTATGTATCGATCTTTTGTAAAGTATAATATTGTATAGAAATAGGAGTTTAATTGTAATATACTCATGGAGTATATATAGGGATATGACATATGTAATGTGGAAGGTTTTGCACACAATGAAATAAAGAACTATGTGTTTTCATGGTGTTTTTACACATTCTCTCTAGTTCTACATATGCAATCTTTCATCTATCCTACATATTACTTGAATCACTTGTTATAATGGACTAACAAGTGGTATCAGAGCCAAAGGAGTGAAGATTTGATTCTGAATTCAGCAACAAAAGTCGAATTTTTGAAGATTTTTGAAGAAAAAGTGCATTTTCGGGTTTGAAATCAAAGTCAAGATTCAATGGAATTTTTGAGTGTTAATTGCTTGGATTAGGATCGCATTAATCATAGTAACACTCGTTGATAAAAAAGGAGTCATTTCATTCACAAATCAGTAGCCAAATTTGAAGATTTTTGTGTTTTCGGGTTTGTGAAGTTCTTGAAGAAAATCGATCGAATCTGCTCATTTGATTGTTGTTTATGATTATTGTTGATTGAGAAGTGTAAATCGGGGGTAGGCAAAGTGATCTGGACAAGAAATTATCAGATTTGGGCAAAATTCGAGATTTTTTGAATCTGAGCGGGTAAGATCTTGAAGCTGTCGGAATTTCGGGTTTGAAGGTGTCAGAATTGCCCTTTGAATCAGTCGGAATTGCTGAATTCCGAGAATAATTTGGTCGGAATTGTCGAATTCCGAGAAGAAATATGTTAGAATTGCTGAATTCCGAGAATAATTTGGTCGGAATTGTAGAATTCCGAGAAGAAATATGTCGGATTTGCTGAATTCCGAGAATAATTTGGTCGGAATTGTCGAATTCCGAGAAGAAATATGTCGGAATTGCTGAATTCCGAGTAGAATTGGTTGGAATTGCTATAATCCGAGAAAATTGTATCGGATTTCAAAGTTTCTCGGAATTCAACTTGACCGGAATTGGTTGTTGACCGGAATTGGTGATTTTACTCGGAATTCATATTTTCTCGGAATTCTCTATTTTTTCTCGGAATTCTTTATTTTCTCAGAATTCTCTATTTTCTCGGAATTCTCTATTTCATCGGAATTCTCTCAGTGCTCGGAATTGTCAATTTTATCGGAATTCAAGATCACCCTGATTTACACCCATTTTTCAAAATTTTAAGATTTGTAATCATTTCTGCCACAGCATTATTCTTCATTTTCAAAAAATTTTAAGCTGACCTGGCAGCTCGACCCCAGCCAGGGGCTCTGCCCCTTGGACCCCGCTATCGGGGGTGCTGCCCCCGAACCCCCATCGTCGTTGTTGTGACTGAATTATCTTGTCACCTTGATTCCTAAGTCAAGTGTTTGGATTTTTTTGGCTGAGTTAGATGTTCTCAAAGTTTCAGTTATCATTCTGATGTTTCTAGATTCGGGTTTGCTTTGGGTCATTGTTACCATATGTTGAATGTCTAGTACCCTTATGTCTAGTCATCCGGTGTTTTCCTAACTGATTTTTGGGTCTTCTTTCTTATTGTCACCAATTTTTGGTCTCAAAACCAGATTTTGGCAATCCATTCCTTGTTTCTTTTGAATCTTGGTTATCCTTTATCAGTCATATTTGAAAACCTAGATCTTATTGTTGGTGAAATTATTTGAAGAATTGACCAACATCAAATTACTTCAGGTTTTTTAGAGTATTTTGAATTACATGCGCTTGCTCACGTGCATATCAATCTGACTCACTGATTATTATATCAAAGTCAATCGTTTGGTGCTCTTGAATAAGGATGAATCCGACTCACTGATTATTATATCAAAGTCACATACCCTCTTATGTGTTCCCACGTTCATTTGCACCCGTATGTATTTCAAAATCTTTGTTTCTTGCGGTGATTTGGTCAAGGTTGATTACACGGTATTGGGAGACTTACATGACAACATTATTCTCCAATATCATACTACATCCAACAAAGATTTATTAATCTTCAAGAATTCAGATCAAATCATTACCACTCCTCAACGATCAAGAGTGGTTCAAGTATCTATTCAAGTCAGGGAATATTTGAAGATTATTTTGACTTGAAGTGTAGGATCCTCCCCACCCCTCTTCCATGTTTTTGCAACTGAATCTCATGGTGATGTCTTTTATGTATGATGCTCATAAAGTCTTATAATCATCATGAGGGGGAGATAAAAAAGTGAAGAAATTTTACATTGTTGATTCAGTTGTTGAGGGTGTCTACTCAAGGGGGAGAGAGAAAAAAAAACATCAATCTATATCATGTCTAGGGGGAGTCAAGATTATCAGACTTATGAAGACATGGAAACAATCTGAGCTACATTGTAGGGGGGGGATAAAAAGAAGATTCTTCCCAACACATTAAAAGTGTTTATGATTCCGCTGTCAAAAGCTCAAGATAAAGCAAGTTTCAGACTGATGTATTTGGTGGGACGCTACATCCAAAACTGCTTATATAATCTAAGGACGACTTAGATTACTGGCGTGTACACTCCTATTTCAATAAAAAGGGGGAGAATGTAAAGTATAATATTGTATAGAAATAGGATTTTAATTGTAATATACTCATGGAGTATATATAGGGATATGACATATGTAATGTGGAAGGTTTTGCACACAATGAAATAAAGAACTATGTGTTTTCATGGTGTTTTTACACATTCTCTCTAGTTCTACATATGCAATCCTTCGTCTATCCTACATATTCATGGTGTTTATATTAATATTAATGATTTAAGTCAAGTATAAAATTTTGAAGCCTTTTAAATTATTTTTTATAGAGTCGTTAAAACGCTTTTCATTAAAAAGTAAAGTAATATTATAATTTTATGGTAGACGAGATACTATTCTTATTCGCCGCGAAGCACGGGTAATATTTACTTATTTAGGAATATAGTGCTACGGATGGACTTGGGTGTTCTTTTTTTGTTTATTTCTAGCCTGGTTGTATTTTTGGCCCTAAAAGTTGGTTATGCTTTGATTTTGGGATGTGTTATTTTATGTTGTATTGTATTTGTATTTGAGACTAGTATTAATTGTTTTTATCTTGGAGACCTTTGTAGTTTGTATGATTAATAAAAATCTTGCATGATTTAAGAGGAGTTTGTATTTTATATTATTTTATTTTATTTTGACGAAGGATATATGAAGATTATTTAATTAATGATTTATATGGAAATATTCTATTATAAGAAGTGATGTGCGTTTTACGTACTAGTTTTAAATTATGCTGAATTTATTACGTACCAAAAACTATACGAATAGGCAAGAAGACCTAATTGGTTTTCTTTATATAAAATAAATAAGTACGAGTGTTAAATATTTGGGAAACGAGTATGATTTTGAATATAACTATACTAGTTAAATATTAATATGAATAGTCGCAAGGAATAAGAAATTTACTAGAACTGTATTACAAAAGGGAAATAGCTAGAATTATGTTCTACGAGTATTCACTATTACTTTTGGATCGAAAGCTTAATTTGTTCGCTCAAAGAAAACATAAATGAAAGATTATAACACATTTACTCTTTGAAAAAGTCACGCGACTGGACTATAGCTCGGGTTCGAAGTGAGGAGCTGAAGCTGGCGAGCTCGAACCATGACTTGAAGCCTCGCAAGAGCATGCATACATTCTAAAGCTATACGAGACTGCCTCCTCACGTATGCACCTCGCACTAAAGCTTGCAACTTCACCAAACCCCTCAACGCCTTATACGCTCTTCGTGCCTATATATATATGATTTACAAGTTTGCGTTAATAAATCATTATTATAAAGGACTAAACTTGTAATTTTTAGAATTTTACTTGCTAATAGATTGATTCAAAGTTATAATTTATTCTAAACACGTCAAGCACTTAACAATTAGGTTATATATAAACGAGTTTGACAAGATCTCAAGACACCCAAATAGTATATATATAAACGGGTAAAAGGAGAAGTTTTCCATGTTCAGGTTATCCGGGGAGCACTACAAAGTCGTCACAGAAACTCTTTCAGAGGACATTTCGTCGCGAAAAAGTCGTCGCTAAAAGCTCGTCTGCGAAACTTTTTAGACAGGACATGTCGTTGCTGAAAGTGGGTCATCTTTCACCGACGACAAACGTCGTCTCTAATACCCAATTTTAATAAAAAATTAAAATTAAAATTAACAGACTTTTTGCCTGGACATTATTTGTCGATCGCTGAAACCTTTAGCGACGATAAAAATCATCGCCAAAGCTCATTTATTTTAGACAATCTAAAGTTGTTTGTGCCAAACATAAGTATTGTATGGATCAAAAGCAACAAGGGAGTCAATAAATAAATAACACGTCATCAACTCAAATAAGATGAAAAAAACATACAAGTTTGTAAACAATTTCGTAAAAAAAATGCATTTGAATATGATGCAAATTATCCCGTGACCGTTTTTCTAACCATTCCCCTCCACCCTCAAGATGTTTACCTAGGGAGGTTCGAACCCGTGACCTTTTTGAGGACGGGACGTCTTACGATTAGGTCACGTTAATGGTGGTTAAGACACCCAAAGAGTATAATAATATATAAAACCTTTCTTCGGCATATTATAAAAATTAAATAGTAGCCCAAAAAAAACCAAACCGGCCAATATATAAAGAAGTCGAATCAAGATCTTTTTAAGTTAAAAAAACATGATCATTTATGTTCTCTCGTAACGAAAATCACTACGCCCACGAAAGGGTCCCAATTGCTTAAACAAGCACCCGTCTTTGATTTGATGGTAAGAAAACAACTTAAGAGGAATCCTATCCATAGAAGTCATTAAGTTTATAAACATACAAGATGGCGCCGAAAGCAAGCTTGGATTTTGGTAGCCGCAACAATCTTGTTGACAGATGAAACATCATACACATGATCATTGACGACGGTGGAGGTGGTTGATGAGGGTGGTGGCGGTGGTGGTTGCTCTTGAGAGAATGTTGTATTGTGGGTGCGGAGGACAATAACAGTCTCGGAAGGACGTGGAGATGATCGGAGAAATTTTCTTCGGAGAACCCCAAACCATCTTGAGGTTTTTGCCATTTGAAATTCAAAATTAAGCTCGATCAGGTGGTAAAAGGAAACGGATAGGTTTGTATTAATCGTTGGATGTGTGAAAGTTGATAGAAGAAGTAGACGTAAAGGGTGGAGATGTGCGTAGCATATATCAAGATTTTGGCCATACTTGTTAACGTGTAGGAGAACGTGAAGGCATGAAGTATGAATTGGTCTACGAGGGCGATTGTGTCTTTTTCAAGGGTTTCAAATCTTCAACTAATATAATTTCCTCCTTTGGGCAACCTCTTTTATATATTTACAAGCCGAATTCATTTTTTAATGATGCTTAGTCAAAAGAAACTAGCGGGATGAGTTTCTTTTTAATAAACTTTTTGGTTTATTATTTATGAGTTAATTTCATAAATTACCTTTTTAAAAATGTTTAATATAGTTTATATTTAATTTATAGTTTTGAGGGACTAGTTTTAGCCTTTAGATCAGTCCTATTAATAGTCTAAATTGAATTTTAAATTTTTTGATCGAAGTGGTATTTTCGTAATTAAAATACGATGTTTTTACAATCATATGAGATTGTATACTGAATCACAAGTGATTGAATATTAAAATATCAGGATATTGTGTTTTTTATATGAACATTATTAAACACAACTCATAGTCTTTTAACTCATTATAAATTATAGATTTAATCAGATTTTTTTGAAAAAGTTACAAACTTTATGTTTTAGTTTTATATTAACTAGGCCAGTTAACTTCATTAACTAGGCCAGTTAACTTCATTTTCACCTTTTATCTTTTAATTATTTTCTTAATAGTGAAATCCATACTTATTGTTTTCATAATTATTTAACTTATCAAACCACTTTTTTGAAAACTAGAGCGGATCGACCGGTTAAACTTGTTCAACGGTGAACCGTTATTAAATCCGGCTCAAATATAGCGACTATACCAGGCAATATAAACTGGGCGGTTTCATTAAAATCGGAGAACCGAAGCAAACCGTGTTGAATCGGCCTCTACTAAAGCTTTGTAACTGAAATAAAAGTTGATGACAGATCTAAATATAGGCAAGTACTCCCCTGCGTGTTTTTCCTACCAGCGATGTGGGATCATGAAAGATATTTATAACTATGAAGATCTCTTCGTTTTCCTTCAACTAGCGGTGTGGGATGTAGTTTTAATTTGTTTTCTGCCTTCATATTCCATCAAGTAAATAATTTTAGTTTAATCTATGTCATTTATCTCTTTTTCTTTTTCCTTCTTACTCTTTAAACTTCAATAATTTACTGTAGTAAATATTGTTTAAACTTCTTTGTATATTTAGATTAGATGATTAATAATGAATTTATCAAAGTGTTGAATAGTAAAGTAGAATTTAAAAGTAGTAAAGTTTAATGTTTGGAAATCTATGTTTGAAATATTAAATTATAAGTGTTAAAGTTAGTTGTTTTATGTAAGTTAAAAACTTTATTTACATTTTTTTCTATTTAGGTACTTTTATATTATTTAAATTAGGAATTATTAATCATATCATCTAGTTTTTAAATACACTTTAAATGGTCCAATCGGTTAAACCGATAAACAAGTATGACATCGGGTTCAATGAGTTGTCCGGTTTTTAAAACCATGTATTAAACAATCCCCCACCTTTTCCTCTTTCTCTCCAAAACAGCAACCGTCACCACCCCCACTACCATTTTCTTTGTCATTCCTTCTTTCAATCCTATCATCGCTACCACGCCGCCTCACTTCCCTTTGCTGGAGAAGTCTACCGCCTCATCTCCCTCGTCGGACAAGACCATCGCCCTACACATCTATGATCTAAGATCTGTGTAATGACCGGCGCCTCTCATTTCCACCACCATTGTGCACCACATATCGATGATCTAAATTCTATTCAGTGCCATCTCCAAACTGCCACCGTCGCCATCGCCAAACATCAATGTTCCCTTTCTCTAAGTGTTTGCACGTGTGTAGATCTTACGCGGACTTCGGGTTTTGATTTGGGTGGTGATTTTTTTAATTAGTGACGCAGGGTTCAATTTCTAGTAGCGTTTTTTGATTTTCTAGTGGTGGTTGGTGGTTTTATATGATTTCAAGTGGTGGTAGTTGGTATTTTCAAGTGCTAGGTTCGATTTCAGTGGTGGGTTTTGATTTATGTGTGGTTTCGGATTGCTCTTGGTGGTTTCGAATTTTCTTGTGGTGGTAAGGTGGTAGTTGGTGGTCTCAAATGGTGGGGGTTGGTGGTTTTTGGTGGTTGCATACGGTGGTGGATGGTTGATCTTTAAGGTGCTCCTGGTTTTGGACTTCTAGTGGAAGTTAGTAGGTGGTAGTAGACGGTGTTGGTGGTGGTAGTTTCAAGCGGTGGTACATGGCGGTGGGTGGTGATGTGCAGTGGTTGTGGATGGTGGGTGGTGGAGGGTTGCTATCTAATGAAGACATATATGTAAATGATTTCCAAAGAATCAACTACTGTCCTATGCCCTCGTTAAAAACGTTCGAGGAAATATATAATTTCTGATTTTTTAATCCTTTTAAAACAAATGAAACTAATACTTAAATCAGTTAAAACTAAAAAAGAGGTTAAAAGACCTAATGTTGGTCCCTTGGTGAGAAGAACAACAAGCAAGTAACGTGTAGAAGGTGGGTTGAATACACATTCTGCGGAAAACTGAACAAATCAATAAAAAGTGTTAACACACATCAAACCACAAACAATCAAATGCTTTGCTTTCATTAATAAGAAGATGATTACAGGATCAACCAAGTAAGTAACACTTGATATGTAAACACCTAATGTAAATCAAATCTCTCAATCTCTCAAACTTTGCTATCTATAATCAACTTATGATTATAGATACGAACTGACTCTCTAAACAGGATTTATTCACAGATTGAGTACTTACCAACTTCACAACAGACGTGAAGATTCAAATACACGAACAATTGGCAATCTGTGAATTTCTTGATCACGTTGAACTTACAAACTGTGTATCAAGATTCGTAACACATTCGATCAATATGTTGAGGTGATTTGAGTCTGGCTCGGTACCTCTAAACTTATCAGGAGATAAGTATTTATAATCCTGTTCCTACGAATCCTAACAAACTAGAACTTATCCTAATCTGCTAACAAACTAACGGATAACCCGAAATCTTGAATCTTGAATCTTCTTATCTTGAATCTTCAATCTTCAATCTTGATTCTGGAATCTTCTTATCCACGCCGTAGATATAGAGAGTTAAAAAGGAATTTAAAACAGATTTAAATTCTCTTAAACTGACTTCTTTTGTCGGGCTGAGTTACTCAGTTTGAAATTCATCAAACTGAGTTCTTCGAGAACAAACCCGAAATCAAACATGTACTAACATGTATAATGACTAACTCATCCTTAGAAGTCATAAGAGTTAGCTAAAACTTACTTAGCAACTCTGTTGAGCTGACTCAGTCTATAAGCTGAGTCACTCAGCTCGAAACGTATCAAGCTGAATACTCAACCTATATCTTAGGTGACACACAGATTATCAAACATAGTGATAATCTTACTAAGATATAGTCAAGCTGATCAACGATATGCTCAGTTTATACTCAGCTTATGTTCAGTCTGAAACACTATAAGTGTTCAGTCTGATCAATCTTCATAATTCTATTTAAGTTATATTTAGAACATATCCTACAAACTTAACTTTGTCTCATCAAATTTCAACTGATGAGATCATTTGACCAACAAACTCCCCCTATTTGATGATGACAAAACCATCAAACAGTTCTTAAGTTTGTTGAACAGAATTATGTTTTAAATCTTAAACTTACTAAGATTTTATTTTTGAACTAATCAAACATTAATTGAACATATCAATCATTAAGTTGAACATACCAACCAATCATAACAATGAACATTAACTAATCAAATTATTCATTCAAGCTGAACTAATCAGACTAAAAATTATGAACATATCATAAATAGTTGAACATATCAAACTAATATTTGTATTCATTGAACATATCAGAGTACAAAATGTTGATCACTAAGATCATGCACACTTAGTGCTTACAAATTATTAGAACTAATCTAATAATCTATTACAAAAATTCATCTCTTGAACTCCGGATGTAGAACCTCCTAAAGAATGATTTCTCTGTTGATCTCTTCTAGTAGGCTTTCTACTTTTACATTTCCTTTGAGTTCCCTTTGTTGCACTCTGATGATTTTATTCAGCTAGTATTTCACGAAATGATTTGAGCTATCACCACAGCAACTTCTTATGTGTATAGCATCCGGAGCTTTCAGATAACAGATTTCATTCAGTTTGATGAAGCTAGGAATGCCTGCCTGATCCTTAAACATGAATCCCTGAACAGGTGCATCAATACCTTGATTCTCTTTGAACTCCACACCTTCAGGTATCTCAAATAATCTCTCCCATTGCAGACCAGGAACTGGGACATACCTCAGCTCATCAGCTAGAGAAATCAGCTTAGAGACTTCAGTTGTAATCTCTTGCTTGATCTGACTCTTTTTAAATTTCTTGAGCATCATCATTATTCTTTGCCATTCAAGGTAGCCCATCCTGTGAACATATCTCAGGTCCATTCCCACTGTTGATTATCATTAAATAGGAAGGTGAGAATGATGGCTCCATTTTCTCTGCTCAGAGTCATACCCTTGATTTCCTTGCTGGTGCTGCTGCGTCTGAAGTAGCACTCCTGAATATCTGCATCTGTGTATGGGATCAGATCAGGCCTTAGACCAGTATATTTAGCTTCAGCTTAAGCCAAAGCTTTTATTTCTCTTTCTCTTTTTTGGTCCTTTGCCTCTTTCTTTTTCCTTTTTCTTAGCTCATCAAGTGATATGCCTAGCTCAGCAGCTTCCTCTTGTTCGAGCATTTCAATCATAAGCCTTGTGGCTTTTTCTTCCTCAGTCTCAGACTTACTGTCAACTTCAAATTCTACAACCTTTCTTTTCTTTGCTTCAGGTTCCTCTTTCTCTAACTCCAACTCCCCCTCAAACTGAGCTTGCCTCTCTGCTCCTCTTGCTAGCACTAGTAGAGCTTCAGCTTCATCTTGAACTAACTCAGCGTCAGTTTCAGCTTGAACCTTCTCCCCCTTTTTGTCATCATCAACAGGATTCGAAGTCTGTTTTTATTGTAGAGTAGCAACCGCAGAGGCAATCTCTTTAACGTCATTGGTCAGCTTCTCAAGCCTCTGATAGATTTGGCGTTTGTGTTTCTTCTGCTTGAGATGGAATAGACCGAACTGAGCTGCAATGTATGTTTTCAGCTCTTGAATGCCTGAGGAGGCAGTTTCATTCTGAGGAGACTGACTCCTGTCCTTCAACTCGAAATGTTGATCCTCTGAATTGAAGGAGTCAAGAACATTAATTGGTGAGTGTTTGGGTGCATCATCCAAGGGTTGGTGTATACCCTCAAAATCAATTGCACCAGAGTTTGGACACTGTAATTCACCTTGGTATTGAGATGAATCATTGACAGGTCGTGTTGGAGAGTGTGAGAAGTGAAGAGAAGTGATTGGGCTCGACACGTGATGTGTATGGGTTGGTGGTTGACTTATTGGGTTAGAGGGGGGTGATTGACCCTGGGGATTGGACATTATTTCAATGTAACCTGAATGTGTCTACTCAGGCACAACAGTAGGCTCTCTCATGGCTCTGGAGAGTGTGGGCTGAATAGTCACCACACCCGGTTTAGGCTTAATGGTTTGGATGAGCCGTGAGGTTGGCACCTTAAGAGTAGGTGTATCCCCGTCAACTCCTGCCGATGGAGGAGTCAATGTGACTTCAGCTTCAGTGATACCTTTAGGTGTGGCACCACTTTTGGCTGATTTTCTATTATAGATTTGGAGATTTACCTTGGCAGCAGTAGGCACACCAAGGTTAGCTTCAGAGTGGGATTTATAATGGAATGAAGGTGGAGAAGATGGGTTAGACTGAGTTGGGTGTACTGCAGTTTTGTCTCCAAAGGATGTTGGAGAAAAGTGAGAAGAAGAAGAAAGTGGAGAGATCTTACCAGAAGCAGCTTGAATATGGCTGGCTCAGCCTGAGTAGAGTGCTTAGCTTGAACCTCTTGATCAGCTTAAGCTGCTCCCCCTTGATTTAATCCCTCAGCTTCACTTTCAGAGGAAGCTCCTTCAGCTATCCAACACATAGGATCACTGAGACCCTCCTGGTTTGGAAAGATGTCATTATTGAACATCATTGAGCTGAGTGCTGGGGTGAGGAACACATCCTGCCCAGCTTCATACAGTGTTATCCGCAGCTAGGCTTCAAATGCCAAGGACAGGTACCTCAGAAATGGTACATGAAGATCCCTTGTAGTCTTCATCACTTGGACCTTGAGTTAATTGAAGATGAGTTGTGCATAGTCCAAATTACGCGCAAAATACATGTTGTAGAGCAGCTGCATCTCAAACTCATTCACCTGGTCAAATCCTTCAATCTTGATACCAAGTGAACGAATCACAGTGGACACCATGAAACCCCATCCGGTTGGAAAGGTGGCCTTTTTAATAACACCCTCTGTTTGTGGGTGACCCATTTTGGGTAGGACTGACCTAGCCACCTGCCTCGCCACAGCAGGCTCGAACACCTCAGTTTGAGGAAGTTGAAGAACCTCCCTTAGCCTTTGCGCTGTGAGAGCAATGGTCCTCTCTCCGTTCAGCACCGTGCCTCGAATATTGCCTCTGTCCTGGTCAAACACACACGTGTACCAGAACTCTAGTAGATGCTGAGGAACCACATGTATCGGTGCTCCAGTGAAAACGAATGCTAGTGGGCATTTGCGGATATAATCCACCCACGCTTCGTATCCCCTGTTTCTCTTGTGTTCAAGGATTGAAAGGCAAGCTCGTTGATTATTGATTTTAATCAACGGCAATCCATTGTTTTTGAATGCAGCACCCCTTACCATCCGATCACTTAGATTGAGAATGGTTCCGTCCATCGTAAATTATTTGGATTCACACTGAGTAAATATGCAGTTCGCACTGAGCGATTTAGGGTTTCTCGAACGAATGAACGGTGAATTGCACTTAGCAAATATGTGATTGTAGAAGGTATGGAGAGAATATCAGAAGCTTAGGAAGCGTAAATGTCTGAATTTCGGTTACAACCGATATATATACCTTTTTAAGGAGAGAGAAAAGTTACCGTTGGATACCCTTTTTATCCGTTACGCCAACGAAATTATGGCTTGATGTTACAGTAATAGAGTAGAAACACATCAACTCCCAATGGATAAGTATGTAAAATAATGTCCTTGACTTTCAAAAATATTATTTATACTGTTGTATTACACCAATACATAATCGGTATAAAACGTAATTTGAGACTGACTCAAATACAATGAATCATGGATTAATAACACATAGTAATTAAAACATGGTTGTGGACACACCAAGCTGAGTAAACTTATCACTCAGCATAAGTCAAGCACTCAGCCTGATATGAGCACTCAGCTTGAGATTGACACTCAGCTTGAGTGGAACACACAGTTCAGAATCAATGACACTTAGTCATTTTTATTTGAGACTAACTCAAATTTATATTTTAACCGCACTAAGTAGTTAAAATATGTTTGGAACTCACCAAACGAGTGAACTCATCATTCAGCTTGACGAGGTAGGCAGTTTATAACAACTCATCTATAAATTGTGCACTCAGCTTAAAACACTTAGTCTTTGTCAAACTGAAGCTCAGATTCTTAGACACTTATCTAAGGATTGAGCATACCCAATTCAATTAGTAGATACAAAAACCTCTTTTCATCAAGTGGTTTTGTATAGATGTTTGCTAATTGATCATCAGTAGAGATAAATTTGATTTCAACTTTACCTTTTTCTACGATGTCTCTGATGAAGTGATGTCTAATTACACTATGCTTGGTTCTTGAGTGGAAGATTGGATTGTAAGTAATGGCTATTGCACTTTGGTTATCACAGAATATGGGTGTTTTCTTGAAATTCATACCAAAGTCTTGAAGCTGATGTTGCATCCACAGGATTTGAGCACAATAGCTACCTGTAGCAACATACTCAGCTTCTGCAGTTGAAGTAGCCACTGAGTTATGTTTCTTACTTGTCCAGCTTACTAACTTCCCTCCAAGCATTTGACATCCTCCAGTTGTTGATTTTCTGTCTAACTTGCACCCAGCATAGTCAGCGTATGAAAATCCAACTAACTCAAATCCAGAGTCCTTTGGATACCAAAGACCTAGATTTGGTGTACCTTTAAGGTACCTAAAGATCCTTTTCACAGCTTGAAGATGTGATTCTTTAGGATCTGCCTGATATCTTGTACAAACACATGTAGCAAACATGATATCAGATCTACTAGCTGTCAAATAGAGTAAAGAACCTGTCATTCCTCTATAGGTAGACTGACATATAGACTTTCCATCTGAGTCTTTGCTAAGCTTGACAGCTGGTGACATGGGTGTTTTCATGGTTAAACTAGAATCAAAACCATATTGCTTTATCAAATCAAGAACATACTTGCTTTGATTAATGAATATTCCATCAGGCTTTTGTTGAATCTGTAAGCCTAGGAAATATGTCATTTCACCCATCATACTCATCTTGTACCTTTTTGACATAACTTTGGAGAACCATTGACGCAGAGATTCATTTGTAGAACCAAAGATAATGTCATCCACATAGATTTGTACAAGAATCACCTGTCCTATGCTCTTTTTAATAAAGAGTGTCTTATCTATACTACCTCTGGTGAAGTACATTGCTAGTAAATAGTTGGACAGGGTATCATACCAAGCTCTTGGAGCTTGTTTAAGACCATACAAATCCTTGTCTAACTTATAGACATGATGTGGATACTTTGAACTGACAAAGCCAGGAGGTTGTTTCAGACTTCCTCCTGAAGTTTTCCATTTAGGAAAGCATTCTTCACATCCATTTGATAGACTTTGAAGTCTTTATATGCTGCATAAGCTAAGAACAGCCTTATAGCTTCAATTCTAGCAACAGGGACAAATGTCTCATCATAATCGATTCCTTCTTCTTGTTTATACCCTTGTGCTACCAGTCTGGCTTTGTTCCTAACAATCACTCCATCATTGTCCATTTTGTTTCTATAGACCCACTTAGTGCCTATAATTGTATGATCTTTAGGGGCTGGGACAAGACTCCATACCTTATTTCTCTCAAACTCATTTAATTCCTCTTGCATAGCCAATTCAATCTTCATCCTCTAAGGCTTCTTCAGTCTTCTTTGGTTCCATTTGAGATAGGAATCCAAAGTAAGCAGCATAGTTTGTTGTTGCCTTCGATCTGGTCATTACTCTTTCTTGAACATTTCCTATTATTTGATCTTGAGGATGATCTTTGAGGAATTTAAATGTTGTAGTAGGAGATTGTTGTTCTGGATCTGAGTGATATTGAGGACTCTAAGGTGAACTTACATCCTCAGTCTCAATTGCAGCATTATCATCAAACTGTTGATCACCAAGATCTTCAGTCTGACTAATATCGGCTCCAAAGGGGTTAATGAACTCATCATCTTTCTCAGCTTGAGAGTCCCTTGGAGCTTGTGATGATTTCTTAGATGGACACACATCATCATCACTGTCATCATCCATGACGTACATAGGGTTTGACATTTTGGTTTCCTCAGCTTTTGAAGCTCACTCAGACTGACCAAGTCAGCTTGTCTTTTTTCAGCTTGATCAAAATTATTTTCATCAAATGAGACCTGAATTGATTCTTCTATAGCCTTTCTACTTGAGTTATACACTCTGTAAGACTTGGAGATTGAGGAGTAACCAACAAAGTTTCCAGGATCAGCTTTAGGTTCCAACTTATGGAGCTGATCTCTTTGATTCAGCACATAGCATTTTGAACCAAAGACATGGAAGTAACCTATATTGGGCTTTCTTGATTTATACATCTCATAAGTAGTTTTGCCATGTCTTTTGACTATGATTGACCTATTCTGGGTATAGCATGCTGTACTTACAGCTTCATCCCAAAAATATAGTTTCAATCCTACCTCATACAACATTGTTCTAGCAGCCTCAATTAAGGTTATGTTTCTCTTTTCAGCAACTCCATTTTGTTGAGGAGTTCTGACTGAGGAAAAAATCTGTAATATTCCTTTTTGTTCACAAAAGCCTTCTAGGGTTGAGTTTCTGAACTCGGTCCCATGATCACTTCTGAGTTGCTTAACATACTTACCTTTTTGCAACTCTTCCTGTTTGATAAAACTTATTATCTCCAGGGCAGCTTCACTTTTGGCTTTAAGGAATATTACCCAGGTGATTCTTGAGAACTCATATACTATCAACAGGGTGTACTTCTTGCCACTTAGGCTTGGAGTACTTATTGGTCTAAACAGATCCAAGTGCAACATATGTAGTGGGTCTGCTATTGAAAAGTTTTGCTTTGACTTGAAGGACCCTTTATGATGTTTCCCTTGTTCATAAGCTGAGCACAGTTTGTCCTTGACAAATGTGATCTTTGGCAATCCAGAGACTAACTCTTTATTGGATAGCATATTTATATTATTGAAGTTTAAATTTGACAACCTTTTATGTCACACCCAACTCAGCTTAGGAACAAATTGGGAATATAAGCAGGTTTTAGTATAGGGATCAACAGAGTTAAGATCAAGTAGATACACATCTCTTTCTCTCTTTGCTATTAGCACTGGCTTACCCTTTGCATTGTACATTGTACCTGCTTTCTTCCTAAAAGTAACAACATTGTCTTCATCACACAATTGGCTTATACTTATCAGATTGTGTTTAAGACCTTTAACATATGCAACTTTCTGGAAAGTCACCTTTCCAGCATGCATCTTCCCATATCCTTTGGTTCTTTCATGGGAGTTATCACCAAATGTTACTTTAGGACCTTCATCTTCGTGGAATTCACTAAGAAGTCCTTTCCACCCAGTCATGTGCCTTGAACATCCACTATCCAAGTATCAGTTACTTGAACCCTGCACATGATAAGAAAACTAAACAAATTAGTTTTGTTTGGGAACCCACTTTGTAGTAGGTTCAGATGATGAGCACTTAGCAGCTTCATCTTGTGGAACTGACTGGTCAGCTTGAGCAGGTGTTGAGTCCTGTGTAGGCTGATCAGCTTGTTCCTTTTCAGGCCTTAAGATTTCACTTTCATAGTCCTTGGCCTCAATGACTACAGGAGATAGATCATCCGATAATCCTCTAGAGGACTTACTCTCAGTTTTAGGATTATTGGTGGTGGATAATTTCTCAACTTTCTTTACAAGCTGATTCACCAGATGCTCATTGACTTTGGATTTACCTTTGTCAGATCTAGGTTGATTATCCTTTTGATTAGAAGCTTGACCAACAAACTTCTTTTCAATGACTTTGGACTTACTATTGTCATGTTTCCTGGACTTACCAGTTTCAACAGTTTTGGACTTACCACTGTTGAGTTCTTTGGACTTACCAATTTTAATAACTTTGGACTTACCATTGTTGTGATATGACCTCTGACTTATAGTAGTCTTCCTATTCTTGAAACTTCTCTCTGAGCCAGATTGAGAGTGTTGTCTTTTGAAAGGGTTTGGATTCAGCCTTTCAATAACAGAAGTTCTTTGAATAGGCTGAGTGCCTAATCTATCAAGCACAGACCTACTATGTTGTTTAGATGTTGAGCACTCATTTCCATGATCCTTTGCCTTTACAAACTTATTGTATTTTAGGCTTGGATCATGTTTCTTTTCTGAGGCTGACTTCTGAGACTCAATCAGTTATCTATCTTACTCAGAATCCGTACTTGCTATCTCATCATCATCATCTGCATACGTTGTGGATTGATAGTCACCTCCAAGTACAGCTTGTACCTGTTTAGGGATTTGTTGGTTGATGCACTTTTCAGCAAGCCTTGATGACTTATACCATGATTCAATGACCTTTTGAAGTTGGTCAGCTTTATCCTTGGCTTCCTGAAGTTCTTCACTTAGAAGTTTATTAATGTGTCTTTGACATTCAAGATCATATTGTGCCTTTTTACCAACATCAATGAGAGTTTGATTTTCCTTAATCTCATTCTTCAGTTTAGCTATTTCAGCTTTGAGGTCAGTTTGAGACTTAAGGCTGGTCTTAAAATCATGTAGCAGATAATCAAATGCAAGACCTTTTTCTTCCTCAGTGTAAGAGTTGAAATTACTAATCTTGTATATGGAAGAAGGATCCCAGTCACTCAGTTTGTTGTTTTCCTCAGCTTCCTTCATGTCAGCTTCAAAAGTTGATTCAGACAAACCATAATCAACTTCGTCTAATTCAAACTCTTCATCTTCTTGAGCCATCAGACACTTGTCATCATCATCTGAGATAGATGATTCTGTATCCCAAGTTTCAGCATAGAGTCCTTTTGCATTGGGCTTGTCTTCAGGCTTTCCTTTCTTGAGCTGAGTATATTTCTTCTTATACTTATCAGCTCTGTAAGCATTCTTATCAGCTACTGAAGCTGATTCATCCTTCTTTGATCTGTACTCAGCAGGAACATATCCTTTCTTCTGACAATTGAAGCACACAGCTTTCTTGGGATCAAAAGAACTTTTTCCTTTGCCCCTGTCAGATCTTCCTCTTCTCTTTTGAGCTCTTCTCAATCGTCTGGCTAGCATGGCCATTTGCTCAGTGATTGTCTGAACATCATCAGCATCACTTGAGTCTGAGTCTGAGTGGTCAGCTTGAGAGTCTGACTCAGTCTCAGATTCAACAAGTAAGGCTTTTGAACTTTTCTTCTTTTTCTGTGCAACTAATGCAATATCAGTTTTATCAAGAGAATCCTTTAGTTGTTGTTGAGAAGTTCTCTTATGCTCTGTGATCTGTTCATGATTAAACAAGAACTCATATATGGACTGTAGGTTATACATATGTAACGTTCCTCCAGCCCTTAGTGCTGTAGTTAATTCATTGAACTTTTCTGGTAACACATCCAGAAATTTCAGCACAAGTTCAGCTTCATTCTTTTTAATGCCTACACCTAGCATGTCATTAATCAAGCAGTGAAACCTGGTAAACACATCAGCCAAGGTTTCATTCTTCTTGGAGAAGAAGTTTTCATAAGATCTGTTCAAATGATTCTTCTTTTGCTGCATGACCAGATCTATTCCCTCATATGTAATACTCAGAGTATCCCAGATCTCTTTTGCAGATTGACACCCAGTCACAATATGCAAGATCTCATTTGTCAGGGCATTAGCCAGAACACTCTTTGCCTTGTTATCCATAGAATACAATTTTCAATCTTCTTCAGTCCAGGATGCAACAGGCTTCTTCACTTCCTTTTCAGTTTTGTCAGTAGACGTATCACTGACAATAGCAGGAATCTTGGGGATGATTGGTCCTTTAGTGATGACATCGTATATATGATTGTCAATGGACTTGAGGAAAAGCATGACTCTGAATTTCCACATAGGATAATCAGATCCATCAAATATAGGACATCCTTTAGCAGCCATCTGAAGAAAGTTTGATGAATTGTTGCTTGTCGACATTATATAATTTCTCAGAATCTTGAACTTTCAACTTATGAAATCGTTCAACCTGCTCTGATACCAGTTGTTGGTCACTTGGTAAGAATAACAACAAGCAAGTAACGTGTAGAAGGGGGGTTGAATACACTTTCTGCGGAAAATTGAACAAATCAATAAAAAGTGTTAACACACATGAAACCATAAACAATCGAATGCTTTGCTTTCATTAATAAGATATGATTACAGGAACAACCAAGTAAGCAACATTTGATATGTAAACACCTAATGTAAATCAAATCTCTCAATCTCTCAAACTTTGTTATCTATAATCAACTTATGATTATAAATACGAACTGACTCTCTAAACAGGATTTATTCACAGATTGAGTACTTACCAACTTCACAATAGACGTGAAGATTCAAACACACGAACAATTGGTAATCTGTGAATTTCTTGATCACGTTGAACTTACAAACTGTGTATCAAGATTCGTAACACATACGATCAATAGGTTGAGGTGATTTGAGTCTGGCTCGGTACCTCTAAACTTATCAGGAGATAAGTATTTATAATCCTGTTCCTATGGATCCTAACAAACTAGAACTTATCCTAATTTGCTAACAAACTAACGGATAACCCGGAATCTTGAATCTTGAATCTTCTTATCTTGAGTCTTCAATCTTCAATCTTGATTCTGGAATCTTCTTATCCACGCCGTAGATATAGAGAGTTAAAAAGGAATTTAAAACAGATTTAAATTCTCTTAAACTGACTTCTTTTGTCGGGCTGAGTTACTCAGTTTGAAATTCATCAAGCTGAGTTCTTCGAGAACAAACCCGAAATCAAACATGTACTAACATGTATAATGACTAACTCATCCTTAGAAGTCATAAGAGTTAGCTAAAACTTACTTAGCAACTCTGTTGAGCTGACTCAGTCTATAAGCTGAGTCACTCAGCTCGAAACGCATCAAGCTGAATACTCAACCTATATCTTAGGTGACACACACAGATTATCAAATATAGTGATAATCTTACTAAGATATAGTCCAAGCTGATCAACTATATGCTCAACTTATACTCAGCTTATGCTCAGTCTGAAACACTATAAGTGCTCAGTCTGATCAAACTTCATAATTCTGTTTATGTTATATTCAGAACATATCCTACAAATTTAACTTTGTCTCATCAAATTTCAACTGATGATATCATTTGACCAACACTTAAATACCCACAAACTCGCATGACTTAACGGTAGTGACAAACGAGAAAATGTTAGTAAGAACCATACCGCAACAAAATGCATGGTAGTTAAAGAATAGAGTTTGCCAACTTTTTTAAAAAATGACTAAATCTGCAATTCATATATAGTTAAAAGACCAATTATGAAATTAGCTTTTTATTTATTTATTATCTTTTAATATAAACAAAACACTAACTTTGATAAAATCTATTAAATTTAGATAAAAAATTAAAATTATCAAATCTTAACTATCAATTTTGATAAAATTAAAATCCAGTTTTGTCTTTTGATTTGTCAATATTAAATTCAATTAAGACTTTAATTTAAATCAAAATAATCAGAGATAATTTCATATATGTTATTCTTGAATCCTAAAATAACGTATTTACTCATCTAATTGTGACAATAATTATCGACGACTTCTACAAAAAAAATACAATCATGTCTCTTAGTATCATGATAGTGATGATACCACGTTTGTGTTGTCACGTCTGTGCTCCACAGGCACTACCGTTGATCTGAGTGTTAACTAGGTTTTCATCCGTAAATATTATAAGTTTTACACTCTAATTTATGTGCAAATGAGAAAAATATACACTAAATTGTTATTTGAGATGCTTACAGGTTGAATAGGGTGGAATACTCGAAGAAAAGACGGAAAAAGAGCTAAAAATGAAGAAATTGAGAAGAATCGTCAACTCCGACACACCTCCACTGTTTTAATCATATCTTGCTCATACGAACTCGGATTAAGGTGATTCAAGCGGCCACGGAAACTAGACTCAGAGGGCTACAACTTTAGTTTAATGGCCATCTCTCAAAAAGGCAGCTCGCGCCGCGAGATAGGCCATACTCGCGCCGCGAAGCATTCGCTGGAAAATTTTAGATTCGCGAGTCCGGTCAACGTTCGTCAAGACACGGGTCAAAGTTCCTCGCTCCGCGAGTCAATTCTTAGCGCCGCGAAGCATCGCAGATCAGTTTTCTATAAATTCGATTTTTGAATCCAATCGATCAGAACTTTTGCCCTACAGCCGACCCTAGGCGACGTTTTTCAGAGTTTTACAACCCTGGAGGGTGAGGAAACACCCTTGGAGCTTGGAGGATCCATATTTCATCATCGTTCGTCATCATCAACAACCTGGTTTGTCGAATCTATGGCTAATCTTCGATTAGGCTTATTTTCTCAGACTTTGTTTGATTGTTTAAGCCTGATTATGGGCTAAACTCATCTTGTATCCACCTTATGATTGAACCCTAGTTGGGATATGCTTTGATTTCCTTGTTTACTTATGGATTGATTCTAGTTGGATGTTTAATCAATTAGAGTTTGGATTTTTACGGTTTTTATCTTTGTTTATGGATTTATGGTTCATATTGAGTACGAATAGGAAGTTTATATGATGTATGTTCCTCTTTAAATGGTTTGTATATGAATCGTTTAGGGGTTTACTAAGAAAAGTTATCAGAATCCAGATTCCATAACCTAAACCTAATTTTCTAGGGCTTTGCAATCGAGGAAACGGTTGGTTTATATTAAACTTGTTTTAATATGCTTGTTGAATTATGCACTAGGTTGTGTGGATTTAGATGATCAATAGGAAGTTGTTATTCTTTATCCGTCACACAATAGCTATATGAAATAGAAGGTGGAGTATAGCTAAGTCAATCCAGGTAATCAATTAAATTGACCTAGTGCATAATTCAACAAGCATATTAAAACAAGTTTAATATAAACCAACCGTTTCCTCGATTGCAAAGCCCTATAAAATTAGGTTTAGGTTATGGAATCTGGATTCTGATTACTTTTCCTAGTAAACCTCTAAACGATTCATAGACAAACCATTTAAAGAGGAACATACATCATATAAACTTCCTATTTTTACTCAATATGAACCATAAATCCAGAAACGAAGATAAAAACCGTAAAAATCCAAACTTTAATTGATTAAACATGCAACTAGAATCAATCCATAAGTAAACAAGGAAATCAAAGCATATCCCAACTAGGGTTCAATCATAAGGTGAATACAAGATGAGTTTAGCCCATAATCAGGCTTAAACAATCAAACAAAGTCTGAGAAAACAAGCCTAATCGAAGATTAGCCATAGATTCGACAAACCGGTTGCTGATGATGATGAATGATGATGGAATATGGATCCTCCAAGCTCCAAGGGTGTTTCCTCACCCTCCAGGGTTGTAAACCTCGGAAAATGTCGCCTGAAGTTGGCTGTAGGGCAAAAGTTTTTTTCGATTGATTAAAAAATCGAATTTATAGAAAACTGATCTGCGATGCTTCGCAGCGCGAAGCATTGATGCCTCGCGGCGCGAGGAACTTTGACCCGTGTCTTGGCTTGCGTTGACCAAGCTCGCGGAGCGAAGCATGAACCCTCGCGGCATTAAGCACGCTCTGGAAATTTTGGGTGATTTATGGGGTTGCTTGCGGCGCGAAGCCTATATGACTCGCGGCTCGAAGCCTTCTTGAGAGATGACTATCAAACTAAAGTTGTAGCCCTCTGAGTATAGTTTCTGTGGCCGTTTGAATCACCTCAATCCGAGTTTTTATGAGCTAGATATGATCAAAACAGTGGTGGTGTGTCGGAGTATACAACTTTTCTTATTTTCTTCATTTTTAGCTATTTGTCCGCCCTTTCTTCGAGTATTCCACCATATTCAACCTGTAAGCATCCCAAAACATATATTAGTGTATATTTTGCTCATTTGCACATAAAATAGAGTGTAAAACTTATAATATTTACGGATGAAAACCTAGTTAAATCCGGAAATATCAGTCGCCTTTCATCTTTTTTTTAAATTCTCATTTATTTTCTTTTTATAATTATTTAATATACAATTATTAATATTTAATATTTATTATATTTTAAATCAACTCGTATATCACATAATAATTAATTTGATTACTTAAAATAAGAATATAAGTTAAACTAATCTAGACTACTATATAAATTATTTAACACTCTCTCTCCTTTCAATTTTAAGAACTTAAAGTTATGTCAATATCTAATCTCCACCTATTTTTTTTACCTAAATTAATCTCATTCATTTAATTTTTAACCGTTTCTCTTTCCTAATAAATTTTAACTTTTTGTTTATTTAAAATATTCTCCTATTAACACACTCTCTTACACAAACACAACTATCCACCAATATCAATATAATTTTCAAAATCTTATTAGTTTCTCTCTCTTTATTTCATAAATATAATTTATTTTTTAATTTTTTAATATTTTTTAGAATTTAATTTTAAATTTAATAAAATAGTTGATACAAATATAAGAAAAATTAAAGAAAAAAACGGAAATGTTGCTAAATTTTTTTCCGTGACATTGAATTACGCGTTACATCCTTAAAAACAACATATTACAAAACAGAAACTAGATACAGTCGCAACATTGCGTGGATATACTGATAGTAAAAGATAAACCAAGAAAGTAACGTATTAAAAGCTAAATCAAACACCCATTAAATATATTTTAAAGAATTAGGTTACCTTTATTACGTTATCACATGCTAAACCACTAAATAATAATGAACTTGCTTCATCGGTCTACCTAATATAGTTACTTCATTGTGATTTTTCTCCATTATTCATTACTGTGAATTATGTAAAAGTGATGACGAGTAATTTTAAAGGAAATGTAACAAAAATTTATCTATGGTATGATATAAGGTAGGAGTGTTTAAAATATCTGAATAATCGAACTAAAAAATGGACGAATAGTGTCGCTTTTAGGCTAACTGAATCATGTTTTTTTAATAACCAAACTGATAATTTTGTTGGGTTTTGTTCGGTTAAGTTTCATGATCTTGTGATGGAATGTAAATTAAAAAACTAATTCTTTTTAATCTTGTAAACTAAAACTAGTTTAACATCTCGTGTATAAACACGGAGATGGTTAATGTAAATTTGAAAGATTTTACGATTATATATGTAAGAGACTATTAATATATACGTATAGTAAAATAATTGTAAGAAATACATAACAATCATATTATAGAAAGTAAATTTATTAGAAATATATAACAAATTTACAACATGGTAAAGTTTAATTTGGGACAACAAAAGTTGTTAGATTTACTTTCCATAAATGTGTCATCTTTAGAATATGTAGATAAGATAACAATGAAATAAGGGCAAAACTAAAATACACGAATAAATAAGTAATAAATATATAATCAATTTCAAACTAAAAAGTTTAGGATGTATTTTAAATGTATAGTCTTTTAGTATAACATGAATATTAATATAACAATTTTTTAAATTTATCTTTATTCATATTTGTTAGTTACATTAGTTTGACTTTAAAATGTCAAAATCAAAATTTTAAAATTAAATAAATAAACGACTAAGATTAAATCTTTTATTAAACAAAATATTCAAATCATCTAATAATTCTTTTCTAATTAGTCTTATATATATATATATATATATATATATATATATATATATATATATATATATATATATATATATATATTAGAAGATAATAGTTTGTAATTGTTTATGTAGATTGATTGGTTACTGAGCCCATAACTATAAGCCCAATTAATGGTTATGTACTTATGTACTTGTGTAGTATGTATAATGTACTTATATAGTAGTTATATATGATGTTGGACCATTATTGAGAATTTGGATTTTTGGAAGATTAGTAAATTACGAAAGTGTAAATTTTTATTATATTCTGTATTCTCTTTTACCAAGCATTGAGTAATTTTTTTTAGATAGCCTTCATAATATCTTAGGATATTTGCTTAAGACATCATGAATTATTTATGCGAATATATAAATTCTACGTTGTAATGGCAATGTTGATGTCTAGTAGTACGTACAATGTTAGGGTGATCCGATCGATTATCAAGGAGAATGCTGTGAATAAGAGAAAGCCTCGCAGTAGGACTAAGGGTAAAATCATATAGATCAACAAGCACCAAATGTTAAAGGAAAGTCCAAGGGCAAGGGTAACCAGATCAACGATGTTAAGGGGCTAAATCGGTGTTTTAAGTGCAACAAGATTGAGATTGAAAGTGAAACTACCCATAAAGACATATCCAAGGTATCAAATTGTTAGATTTATTTATTTTTTTACTTTGTATTTGATACAATTACATTGACATGTTGTAAATGGTCTGATTTCAATATATCTTATGTAATCGTACTTTAATATTTGATTTTAAACTTTATAGTCTATAAAAACTTTATTTCTAAATATCTCATATGCTAATTGATTGAATTGTTGGAAAAGTTGTTATTGTTTAATAATGCCTCATGTCAGATAAAAAATAATTTCGTAATTGCTTAATAAGAGGTCTGAACTACTACTCTCATAGCTAATTAGTTTTGATTTTAAATCACAAACTTAGAGCTATTAGATAAATATGTTGAACATAATGATATAAATGATATAATGGAATTGATCCATAATTTTTAAAATTGACCCGAATCTCATTCATATTATATAAATATATACATTTGTAGTGAAAAATTTTTGTTTCTTGTGGTGAAATTTTTTTTGTCTTTTTGTGTTATTTTTTTCGTCTTTTTATGCTAAATATTATTATTATTATTATTATTATTATTATTATTATTATTATTATTATTATTACTACTACTACTATTAGTAAATAGACATATATTTTATATTTCATCTCTTATTATCAAAACCTATTATTATTATTATATTTTATTATTTATATTAAAAATAATTTAGTTTATACAATAGTTATTTATATTAATAATAGTGACTTAAGTCAAAGCTAAAATTTCGAAGCATTTTTATTTTTATTTTTTATAGAGTCGTTTAGACACATTTAATTAAAAATTAAAGTAACAATAATTTTACAGTAAACGAGATGCTATTTTTACCCCGCCACGAAGCGCGGGTAATATTTACTTGTTTAAAATACAAATGTTTAACTAAAACAATGTTTCGATAGATAAAGGTCTGTAGTTTTAAAATTTTCTGAAAGGTTTAAAGTAATACGAATAAAATTATATTAATGAAAAACAGAGATGTGGTATTCGAAACAAGTTTTAAACAAGATAAAAACACTTACAGATAATGAAATTATTTCAATAGATGGTGTTTAGAAATACATCTGAATGTTTGAAGTAGGTTATAATGCAGATTATAGTTGGTATTTCTATACTTCAATGTTTTAATAAAAATTTAATGATATGTGAAATGTGGATGGTTTTAATTTCAAAATTCTTATAGAATAAGGGGGTTTGTTTGCTATTGAATGTAACAATTTAGTTTTGAATGTTGAATCATTTAGTATTTAGTGCGTTTGATTGTCACCTCTAAATGAAGACTGTGCTGAATGAAGTAAATGAACGTTGCTGAATTGTTTTACCTTAAAGTACATTTTGAACCAACAAATACAAAGTATTTTACCATAATACCGCTTCTTTCACATGTTGTCTTGTTAAAAAATCATATCGTATAATATAATAAATCAATATTAAGATTAAATTGTTAATTTGCATCACTCTGATTGTTCCTTCCGAATTCTTATCAAACAACATATCATATTCAAAGACAGTTTCAAATAGACATTTTGAATTATTCAGACAATAAAATTATTTGATGTTTAATTATTCTGTTTTAATAAACTACCCATAAATCTAAGTTGTGGACTTAAATACCAGTTACATAAAAAATTAGGGTTGTGAATGAGAAACCAAAGATATTTGAATTCGTTAAAAGGAATAATTTAAGGAAAACTTAGGTCTCAGAAATGTTTGTGGAGATGCTGGATCTAAGTAAATTATTAGAATATACATTATTACTTTTAAATTCTTAGATATAAAAACTTCATATATCAAGATAATTTATAGATATTAGAAACGTTAAATAATGATAAGAAGCATCAACTTGTTAGATTTACAAAAAGATATATAATTTGATGGAATTTTGAAAGAATTCAAAATAGAAATGTGTTGCTAGTTATACTGATTTCCAAGTCAAATGACATTCTTTTGAGTTAGACTCCAAGAATGTTTCCAAGTGTTTAAACAACGGTTTATATGAGCTGGTCCTCATGAAGTAATTAACTGCCATGATCCGATTTGAGACGGTTGTGGAACACAACACGGGAAACATACATAAGGCTGTCCGATTTGAGAATGTTTCCAAGTGTTTCCAAGTGTTTAAACCCTAAGCATTCATACGTAACACTTTCTATTCACATTACTCGTCTATTAACTTTATATAACATCTTCAAATCATGTCTAACTCGAGTTCAGAGTGTCCTCTGCAAGGGTTGCCCCCTTGGGTAGCCTAAAACAATGTTTGTTTTTAGAATTCCATTCCTATGAGATTGAGTTCCCAAAACCCACATTCCAGACTTAGTACTCAAGTTCTTACACTATGATGCTACTTCCACCCCTAGAACTTAGTCAATCCTGTTCCACATCATGAATCAGTTGGATTTCAAGAAAGGTCAACATATACACATGATCGAAGAGTTGTCACCGATCGATTTTCTTGTTACAGTCAATCATGATTACAGGGGAATCGATCTACATTCGACTTCTTAAACTCCTTATCTTCAAAAATATAGCACTACAAGAAAATCAGACATCGAAAACGGATTTCTCACGGATCAAATTCCGTTGGAAATTTTCAACGGATTTCCGACGGATTCCATGGGAAAATCCTAGGATATCCGAGGGAAATGGTTTTCCCACAAAGCTTTTAGCCACGGTCGATTCCGTGAGAAATCCGAGAGAAACATCCTATTCTCACGGATTTCCCACGGATATATCCGACACAAAAGGGGGTGTTGTACGTGTTGTAGTGTAATAACACAAATTTGAGTTCCGGAGGCCATTTCCGAGGATAAAAGACCGAAGGAGATTGATGTCTAGACGTGGTGATCCAAACTTATATATATATTTGGGTCTTATGGTGGAATTAGAATGATCGAGGTCACATACTTCGTTCAAATTAAGCCAAAAGGAACCATATCACCCTTGATATAGGTTGTCCAACTTTTGTCCTTTTCTGAATTTTAGATTTAATCCGTGATATTTATGGTTTTGTACTAAAAAAAAACTACTTATACAAACAACTATCTGCTACCGTTTAAATTAATTATAGAAAAAACTAGTTTTAACTTTCAATTAGTGGCTAAAGTTGATGAACCACAAGAATGTTTTTCCATTTATATTTTATTTTTTTTACATAAAGTTTTTGATATCTAAGTGTATAAAAGTTTTATTAAGCCCCTTTTAAAATAAACATATATAGATAATATGTGTTCGAAAAAATTATCCTAAAGTTATACGTAGGTACGTAGGTAAATAAAGATATGTCACTCTTAAGATAAACATATATATTTGGTTAAAATTTTGAATTTAAATCAATATAATTTGAATTAAAATATTTTTCTAATTTATATTTCTATGTTTATTAATTATATATATGGTCTATAATCTTTATGGTAATTAAAATTTACATTATTTCTAAAGTTGGCATCCTTTACTTTTCTACGTCAACTGAATTTAATGTAAAAATTCTTTTAGATTTTAAGAAAGTCTCAAATTTAACTCTTCTTTCGTCTATTCAAAACAAGATATAATATATTTTGCTAATCAAATATAAATATTACTTTCACATAAATAATTATAACTATCCGTGTATACACACGGAAATCTTAACTAGTTATATAATAATATATGTAAAGTTATTTTCTGATGATTTATAAAATACCAACAAAATCAAAATCAACATTTTATTGGGGGTAAAATGACCACAGATTCCAGTTATTTGTAAAAATCCAGTCACGTTATTAATAAGTTAATACATATAAATATAATGATAATTAACCTAGCTATTAAACATATATCACTTTAAATTAATGAAACTCTTAAAATGGTCTTCAGCCTTTTTTCCGATTTTTAAACATCAGTAATCTAATTAGAAGTTAGATGACAGATTCTTACGTACGTACTTTCCCTTTTGCATCTAACCCTAAAAAAAATACAAATATATCTTTTTCAAGCATTGAAATGATAGTGAATGAATAACGTACGAGATGTGTTTTCTTTGGGAGATTGATGATTTGTAGTGCACAATGCTATAATAAAAAGTGTTTTTTTGAACCATAGATAATATATATACCCGGTCGTGAACATATGAATGAGTAAATATAGATAATAAATTTTTGAAGGACTTAAAATTTATTGTGTACAAATCACCTCTAATTTTCTTTTTTAACACCCCCACAAAGTACAGAAACCCTAAACTATATGGTAGCCTGAGTTGGTAAAGGGATGAAGGCAATTACAGCCAGAACCAACCCTAAATTAACTCCTTAAACCACAAGTAAATTACAAACAATTTACTGTGCATCAAATTAGTTAAACTAACTCATAATTAAACACAAAAACAAATCAAACTATATTCAGAAGTTGAGGAATTAAATAGAGATCAAACCTTGTTGAGTGGATAATTTTGGAAACATAATTAAGAAAGAAAGATGAAAGAGAACTAAGATATTGGCACGGCTCAATCAGATGATCTAAACCAGGCCGGAGTGGCCGGGTTTTTCGATATCTGAGTGAACCAGGCCAATATCATAGCTACACTTTCATGCTGATCATATCGATCTCCGGCCATGAAATGAAAAGGAAGTGTAGAGAGAGGTGAATAAGGAGGGAGAAGATGAGAATGTCTTGGGTAGGTATTTAATAAGGAGAGAAGATGATCAGCTCAGCTGCTAAAAAGCATTAAACAACCAAGGCTACCGAGCCAGAAAACGGGGCCAGTGCATTTAACTCGATCCCCATATTCTTCTTAATTTCTCATCCTAGCTTTATTTTTCAATTTTTTCATTAGCTAGTCCACAACTACAACCAGTATATGCAAGTATTTTTGGATATATATAGTTTATACAAATATATCTTTAACATTTTTATAAAGGGCTGGATTAACTAGTGTGTTTGCTAGGTTAGTTTAATATCTGACGATTTTAATATAACATGTACAGTTACATATATACTTGCAGTTATTAAGTAGAAAATTAATTTAAGTTTGGAAATTTATATAAAGGATCATAATTTTTATATTTTCGATCCCTTTTTAAAACATACTCCTATATTAAGTAAAAGTTATTGGCAAATAGATTTACATTCGAATTGAATAAACTTTTAAAGAAGTGCAAATACCTGATCAATTGTATGTTAGGGTTTAATACTAGAGATCTTTAATTTATATATATACTTAGAAAAGAAAAGAGAGAAATCTTTATATAGTAAGACATCATATCCCTTTGTTAAATATGATCTCATGGTTGTGTATAAAATTGTTTGACTTGAAAAAAGAAAAGAAAATTTGATTTCATGGTTATATGTTTCTACCTTGCAAGGGACTATCGATCGAATATTCTCGTTTCAAGTAATTAAATGAACTATATTGCATTCTTATTTTTCTCAAACAAATACAACTTAGTTTTTAGGTAAATAATAACCACAACCCTAGGTTGTGGATGACAATGAATAGAATATTATAACATGGTAACCGTGTGTTATAAATGAAAAGTTTGAATGTTATTTAAAAGATGATTAATGTGAAATTTTTGTAAATATAGAAATTGATTATGTAACATTAGTTATGATTATTAATTTTAGAAATTAAAATTATCATTTATACTCTTATCTACTAAGGGCTGTGGTTATCATTGTCCTAGTTTTTAATAAGAAACAAGGTCTTAAAAATGTTGTTATTGCTTTTAGAACATCTCGTCTTTAAGTCTTCTTTATTGCTCTCTAATAGCTCCAAGACTCGGTAATTTTTTTTTGAACAGCCAAGAAAAGATAGCCTAGGAAGAGAGCTTCGGCATGGCCATCACCCTCACCTAGACCACCAATTTATTAAAAATCAAAACCGACCTCTAGCGAGGTGCTAGATACAAATGTATGAAGTTGATCAAGTATGAAGTTGTATATGGTGGAAGTAGTTAAAGGCTAGCTATATTATATATATCAAGCGGAGTTTTCAAAAAGGAAATACATGAAAGTTGGAAGATACTAAGACCCGCAATAAAACTATGCTAGACAAGATACCAAATGGAGTATTATGGGATGATTAGGAGTTGTCTCTTACCGAGAAATTAAGAGAGGAAAGACTATGTCAGTTTGGACAAGTCAAGAGTAGACATCATCGTCACTAAGAAGAGTGGAAGATGTTACTACCAACAAATGAAGTGTTTGTATACTCACATATACAATAAGGTATAAAGTATACTCATCTTAATTGTACTGTCTCAAAACCAACACTTCACATCTGTTAATTATCAATACATATTCCTATTCACATAATTAAACTTACGCATCAATAAGTTTACAAGGGCCGTGTATCCACTACACTACATGACTGGATAATTGTACATGACCAGTGTAGGTGGGCCCTACACAGGCCGTGTATCCTTACATGGGTCGTGTTTAGCCTACACGGCCTCCGTATCCCTACACAGGCCATGTAACCCTCATACACAGCCAATGTATACATTTGAACAACAATGTTCTTGACTAATTTGGTATGTTTTTTGAGATTTCTGCATCTAATAGTGTATCTCAACACTAATAACAACTTATGTAGTTTTTATGCATCGTTTCATCAATTTACATACTAAACTCATCATATACACACATTAAACTATGAATTTAAGCTACTAAGAGTTGATTAGTTGGCTTAACATCATGCATACCTTAAACTTGAATTAATCTTTTATACATTTTTCTCAAATTTGACAAAATCAGCTTGGAAATATGATAATCTCCTTCTAGTTCCTTCCTCTCTAATTGCACTTGTTTTAAGTGTTTTAAAACTAATCTAAACATATATATATATATATATATATATATATATATATATATATATATTATCGGATCAATAAAGAACCATGTCTTAATCAAATAACCTAAAAAATCAATCTGAACTATTGAATAATCAAAATCAATAGATGAGATTTAAAAATGATAATTTTGTAACTATATGAAAAAAGTATATATATATATATATATATGATAATTGAATGTGTGAGGGGCAAACATGGAACCCCCCCCCCTAAAAAAAACCCACGACACCTCCTCCCCAATTTCAACTTAAAATGCAAATTTTGAATTAAACCTAGATGAAAATGCAAATTTTAAAAAAATTGCATTTTGAAAATGCAGATTTTGAATAAAACACAAATGAAAATGCAAATTTTAAAAAATTTGTATTTTAAAAAAAAACAATTTCAGAAATAAATCAAATCCGGTCTTTTTTTAAAGAGGACGAAAATCTGAATCTAATAATATAAATTTTTCTTGCTAAAATTCTTAAAAACGAATAGTTATGATCATTTAAAGTTGAGTAGTTTTTTTTGTAATATAGCTCTCAAATAACCTTTATCTCTCTCTCCTACTTTACACACTCACCAATAAATATTATTATAATTACAAACTTTCTAAACTACAAAAATAAAAATAAAAAAGGTTGTTTAGTTGTTTGTTAAGAATGTTTTTAAAAATAAAGAAAAGAGTTTATGGAAAAATAAGAAAATGAAAATGAAACGACATATTTCCTGGTAAAAATTATTTGTGGAATATCATATTCTTATGTTATATAAAAATATTATGTTATCAGGTAGAAATTATTCGCCTCCGTAGCATTATACGAGTACGTACAATGCTAGTGTGTGTGTGTATATATATATATATATATATATATATATATATTTTAAAATAGTTTCAAGTGTTAACAACTTCAGCCTCTCACCTAAATTACCTTTTCATTTTTTGTCAAATATAACCCTCTAATTTGATTCAAACATATAAATTTCATTTTATAAAAATTGTATAAAGTTGTATAAAATCATATGAAAATATAACTTATACTTCTAACATCGAGGTGTTACACAAGTTGTCTATAACTTGTTGGATCGGATAATAGCTCAGCTTCATCATGAAGATCTTGTATCTTGGTAGGCAATGGTGATGTACAACCTTGGCATCATGTCGTAAATAAGACTCCAATAGTTCTTTTATAAACTTGTGTTGATGAATGACCATGCCGTTTTGAGTAGGAATAAATTCCAAACCTAAAAAGAAATTTATATCTCCAAGATCCTTGATTTTGAACTATTCATCTAGAAAAACTTTTGACTCTGAGAGAAACAATTTCATCGTGATTATCACCCGTTACCAATACAACACCAACATACACTGCCACTATGATTATAGGAAGTTAACCTTCTTAATAAACAAAGAATAATCATACAAAGATCTTTAACATCCTTAGTGACAAGAGCTATAGATAAGTTTTAATCATTGCCTAGAAGCTTATTCCAAGCCATATAATTATTTCTTGAGTAAATTACTAAAATGGTCCATGTGGTTTACACGAAATTACTGGTTTGTTCCTTTATAATCAGAAATTACGCCAGCAGTCCCTGTGGTTGACATTTTGGTACTGAAATAGTTCTTTTTACTAACAGACGTTAAAAAAGGGTGTTAGTTAGTGCAGGGGCAATTTTGCCTTTTCACATTTAATCCTAATTCCAAACACCTTTCTTCTTCTTCCTTTCTCTCCCCCTCTTGCTTTTCTTTGAAGATGAAGATTGCTTAAAAAAACCCAAATGTATTTTCAAACTCCAAATTTGAGCATTTTAGAAGATTCCAAAATCTGTACATCAAACTCATTGACCACTCTTCATCCCCACACCCACAAAAATGGCGACCACCCCATCTGTAAATGATCTTGCTTACGGCCACCACCACCACCTGTGAACCCATCGGATTGTGAAACTCTAAAAAGATTGTATATCAAGTACCATAGCCAACAAGAACGTTGTTGAGTGATGCAAACACAGCACAGGCAAACACGTATTTCCTTGTACTTGAGCTCCTTTCCTGCTGTATCTGCTTGTACGGTACAACTTCCAAATCATCATCGTCAGCATCACCGTAATCAGAATTTATGGATTTGTTCTTGATTTGGGTTTAATAGATTTTTTATTCTTGATGATAATATATGCATGTTTCACTTTGATTCCCACTCTGAACATTTGGTTATATGTTCAAAACATTAAAAGTTACTATTTACGAGAGACAACATCAATTTAGGTTTGTAAATCCATATATCTAATCTTGTTTTTGTAAGATTTTGGCTCTTGATTTCTTGGATTTTTATTTGTGATTGTGTTACTAAAAGAGAGATGAGCAGCAGGAAGAATAAGGTGTTTGGAAATGGGTATAAGGGTGGAAATAACAAAAATACACTCACATAAAAAGACAACTAACAGCCAATTTGGATGGCTGTTAGTGTAAAGGACCATTTCAGTAACAAAATGTCAACCATAGGGACTGCTGTTGTAATTTTTTATTAAAAAGGACCAAACCAGTAATTTCGAGTAAACCACATGGACCATTTCAGTAATTTACTCTTATTTCTTCAATTCACACACAAGAGAGCTTGAATTATCCATTCCAGAAGGAAAATTCATGTAAACCTCTTCATGTAAATCACCATATAAAAACACATTGTTTACATCAAATTGATGAACTCTCCATTTCTTTGTCACTGCTAAAGTGACTAAACTTTGAACAATATTGAATTTGAAAACCGGAGAGAATGTATGTAACACCCTCCTTACCGGCCTAGAATTAATAAGGTAATTATGATAATTAATCTTGAGATTAATTGAATAAGAATTATTATTATTATTATTCGATTGTTATGTTTTATGTGTTTAAATTAATA
This sequence comes from Pulicaria dysenterica, assembly GCA_947179395.2. NCBI lineage: Eukaryota > Viridiplantae > Streptophyta > Magnoliopsida > Asterales > Asteraceae > Pulicaria > Pulicaria dysenterica. The sequence goes on from OX359293.1 coordinate 55,103,586, forward strand.
ATTTTAACAATATTGAGATTGTGGATTTATGAGTGTCTCATATGGACACCTAATCACCACTTAAGTTAGCCAACATATCTCATTTACATGCAAACTTAGAAAAAATCAAGTGTGTGTGTCAATTGGGTGCTCTCGGCCGAAGTAGGAAAAGAAAAAGAGAATCATCATTTTCTTGAAATCTAGTGGTAAATTGTGTAATTGAAGATCATATAAGTATAAGGTTAGTGTATACATGTTAGTAGTTTATGAATTGTATATGATTTCTTTGATTATTATGAATTCCGAATGATGCAAGATAAGAAGAATTTTTTATATTAGGTTGTTGCATGCTAGAATTCTATGTTATATGATGATCATAATATGTATATAATGCCTTCTGGAGACTTATATTATATTTGCATGTTCATAACAGTAAGAACTGAAGAAAGAAATCAAAGTTGTTGAAAAATATGAATTATTCGGAATTATGCCTTGAATTAATCGGAATTGGGGAAATCCGATCAATATGATCGAGATTGGGGTTGAATCCGAATAAACTGATAGGAGTTATACTAAATTCCGAACAATTGAATTATATGCCTTAACACTTGGATGAAAACCGAACAGAATGATCGGAATTGAAACTATCCGAACAAAATGATCGAATTTTGTAGAATCCGAATAAGACCAAGACTGAAATTCCCTAACACTTTAATCGGAATTGGATTGACCGGAATTAAAGAACATTTGGAATTGACACATATGCCTTTACTCGGAATTTGATTGATCGGAATTGAAGATTGTTCGGATTTGGACTGTGATCGGAATAGAACTTGATCGGAATTGGTCATTGCTCGGATTTGAACTCTGATTCAATCGGATTTGAACTTATGCCCATGCTCGGTGTTGGTCCCTTGGTGAGAATAACAACAAGCAACAGGTGTGTAGAAGGGGGGTTGAATACACTTTCTGTGGAAATTTAACAAATCAAAATAAAGTGTTACACATAGTAAATCAAACCACAGTCGAATGCTTTGCTTTTCATTAATAAGAAGATGATTACAGACTCTATCAAGTAAGAAAATCTTGATATGTAAACACCTAATATAAATCTCTCAATCTCTCAAACTTAGCTATCTATAATCAGCTTATGATTATAGATACTGACGACTCTCTAAACAGGATTTACACAGATTGATAACTTACCAATACCACAACTAACATGATTATTCAAACACACGGATAACTTGAAAATCTGTGAATATCTTGATCACGTTGAACTGACGAACAGTGATTCAAGAATCGTAACACATACGGTTGAGGTGAGGTTTTGGCTCTGCAACACTTAGTCGTCGTCTCTGAGTCGTACCTCTAAACTTATCAGGAGCTAAGTATTTATAATCCTGTTGCTACGGTTCCTAACAAACTGGACTAATCCTAATTTGCTAACTATCGGATAACTCGGGATCTTGAATCTTGAATCTTTTTATCTTGAGTCTTCAATCTTCAATCTTGATTCTGAAGTCTTCTTATCCGCGCCGTAGATATAGAGAGTTAAAACAGAATTTAAAACACATTTAAATTCTCTTAGAATGACTTCTTTAGTCAGGCTGAGTTACTCAGCTTGAAACTCATCAAGCTGAGTTCTTCGAGAACAAACCCGAATTCAAACATGGACTAACATGTATAACTATTAACTCATCCTTAAAAGTCTAAAGAATTAACTAAAACATATTTAGTAACTCCGTTGAGCTGATTCAGTCTTCACGCTGAGTCGCTCAGCTTGAAACTCATCAAGCTGAAACTCAATATATATCTTAGTTTACACACATAACTTATCAAACATATTGATAATCTTACTAAGATAAAGTCTAAGTTGGTCGAACATATGCTCAGCTTATACTCAGCTTACACTCAGTCTGAAACACTATAAATGTTCAGTCTGACTAAGCTTCATAATTCTGTTTAAGTTGTATTTAGAACTTATCTTACTAACTTAACTTTGTCTCATCAAATCTTAACTGATGAGTTCATTTTCCCAACACTCGTAATTAGGGTTTTAATGATGAATCCGAATGAAGATGAAACTTAAGGACTCCTTGATGATATTGATGAATGGTTTGGATTTTACATCAAATGTGGCCATAGCATATGGATGAATGATATGTATTGCCAAAGCTAAGGAGTTAGAAGATTTTACAAAATACTTGATGAATTGGTAATTGTGAATAAGATGGTATATTATTTGAATATACTTTAATGATATGTACTTGTAGTTTATTTGTACATGAGATGTGTAAGTAGTATTTTGTTTATTGTGAATTATTAAACAAGTACTAACTTGTATTTATAATCTCCAGAGGTGACAAGACTTGGTGAGATTGACAGCTGAGTACATTAAGTTGTAAAGGCATCGGTGAGTGGAATCATATCTAAGGATATGCAGGATGTATTTCCTGGGTGTTTATGCTCTTAAGATGTTTATATCTTGCTATCTGTATATATATACTTGTTGTTTCGGAGATCAGCTTGCTGGTATTGGCTGGGCCTGTTGATTGGGGATTTACAGTATCTGATCTTGAGGGACATTTGTAAAGAGTTTTGTAGGGTATAAAAACATATTATAACATGCACAGCTGAATAAAAACCCCCTCCAGTGATCTCATCTAACTCGTACAGAAACTTAGAAGAAGTAGAGGATTAAAAAGTTATACCTTGATGAAAACCAAAACTTTCTTTTAAACCTCTAGACAGCTGCAGGTTATCCACTGCTACTGCACCACCTTGAACTGGCTGCTAGACCGCCTAAGGATTAAACCTTGGATCAAAACCGTGACCCGCGATGTGTGTGTGTGTATCGCCGCCGCCAACCACCACCCACGGTGGTTCGGTCCTTGCCTTACGCCGTCGATCGAAAACCCCAAGAGAGGGGGAGCCGGCCGCCGAGAAGAGAGAGAGAGGGAGAGAGCCTTAGGGTTATCTTTTTTTCTTATGTGATTAACTTATGATTAATGAGGCTAAAATAAGGTTTATATAATAATCCTTATTAGGCCAAGCCCGTTTAATTAAAGTCCACCTTTAATTAAACTATTAATCAATTATAGAAAATACCCTCGACCTTTCTAATTAATTAATAACTATTAATTAATTGGTCCCGTTAATATTTAAATCAAATATTAACTTTTCCTTTTAAATAATAAATAACTTTTATTATTTTTCTCTTTCTCAATAATTAATTAAATTATTAATTATTGTGATACACAAACAGGTAAAATCCAAATGGTTCTAAATGGGTGTGTAGCAGTGTGATCCTTTAGTGTCACATAGTATTGGATACGATGATACATGTTATCTATCTCTGCACATAATCTAACAGACTCCCACTTGTGCAAGATAAGTAACACTCCTTGTACATCGTTGGCCTAAGGAGATCCCTAGCCAGACGCTTAGGTTAACCAGACTATGAGATCTCTTATATCTAGAGACATAATCCACGCCTTGGATTATCTAGGCTTTTCCTTTTGCATCGCGATATTCCGTAATGTGAGTATTTGACATGGAGCAAGGATCTTATTAAATACTCAGATTTTCTCGACTCTGATTTCGACACTCTGCAGTTACGGTTTACCGAATGAAAAACTATCATTCTAACCGAGCGCAGCCATGTATTTTCAGTAGTCTTAATCGTCGAGGAGCTCAGAAAAAATATCTCTCCTAAAAGGAGGTGCAAATCCCATCTTGACTATATTCAATTTGAGAACATGGCTTCCGCTGCACCTAGACAAGCCCCTTATAATCACCCTGTTACGGCGTGACGTTAGAACATGCTAAAGTACAGAAGTTACCACGCCCCAAACCAAATATCTCAGGTCTAAGGACAACCTATCAAGTTTACTTATGTTAACACTCCATGAAGTAAACTTGATGCGGATCACCCCAATATTTATCCCCTGATAAATATCTATGAATATTTGGTCACAACCTTGTGTTTTTATTCATACCCGAATAAATCATCAAATATCCATAATAGCGTTACCTCCCTAATGTAGCTCCCACTACATTAAGTAGCTACGGGCATTTATACAATTCATCACTTGACTTGTCATGGATAGGTTAAACATGCTAAAAATAGACAACTAGAAACAATTATGTAAAAACCTCCTATTTCAATCTCATGAAATGTAATTACATAATAAAAGAGTCTCAAGTTACATCTATAGTAATAATCAAAAACACGAACTAGCTGCTATATTCTAAGTATTGCATTCCTATAGAACTCGCATGCCTCTCATGCTTAGCCCTAGCTAGCGGCTTCGTCAACGGGTCAACAACGTTGTCGTCCGTCGGTATCTTTTGCAATCTAATATCATCTCTTCCAATGATCTCTCGGATGAGGTGATATTTCTTGAGTACGTTCCTAGTCCGCTGATGATCTCTGGGCTCTTTAGCTTGCGCCACAGCCCCTGAGTTGTCACAGAATATATCGATCGGTCTAGAGATACTAGCAACAACTCTAAGATCCGAGATAAAATTCTTCAGCCAGACAGCTTCCTTTGCTGCATCACTTACCGCAATATACTCTGCCTCTGTAGTAGAATCTGCTACTGTATCTTGCTTCTGACTCTTCCAAGATATGGCTCCTCCGTTTAGGGTAAAGACAAATCCTGACTGCGACCTGAAGTCGTCCCTGTCGGTATGGAAACTAGCATCAGTGTAACCAGTTACACTGAGCTCATCCATCGAACCTCCATAAACTAGGAATATATCTTTCGTCCTTCTCAGATACTTGAGAATATTCTTGACGGCCACTCAATGAGCTTCACCAGGATTTTGCTGATATCCACTCGTGACACTGATAGAATAGGCAACATTGGGTCTAGTTCACAGCATGGCATACATGATTGAACCAACTGCCGAGGCATATGGTATCAATTTCATCTTGTCCTGATCTTGACTAGACACATGACACTGAGCCTTGCTCAAAATCGCGCTAGATTGCATAGGAATAAATCTTTTCTTGGATTCATCCATCTTGAATCTTTTCACAATTTTGTCAATATACGTACTTTGACTAAGTCCGATAAGCCGCTTAGATCTATTCCTATAGATCCTTATACCCAGTATATAAGCAGCTTCTCCCAAGTCCTTCATCTGGAAACATTTACCTAACCAGGATTTTACTCCTTGTAATATTGATATATTGTTTCCTATTAACAGTATGTCGTCTACATACAAGACTAGGAAGGTTACCGCGCTCCCACTGAATTTAGTGTAAACACACGACTCGAACTCACTCTTGGTAAAACCAAACTCTTTGATACGCTCATCAAAGTGTAAGTTCCAGCTTCTAGATGCTTGCTTTAGTCCATAGATGGATTTAAGCAACTTGCATACTTTATTAGGATTCTTTGGATCCGCTAAACCATCCGGCTGTATCATATATACATCCTCTGTCAATTTCCCGTTAAGGAAAGCGGTTTTGACGTCCATTTGCCATATCTCATAATCAAAATATGCTGATATGGCCATAAGGATCCTAATAGTCTTAAGCATTGCCACTGGGGAAAAGTTTCATCATAGTCAACACCATGAGTTTGTGTGAAACCTTTTGCCACTAGCCTTGCTTTAAAAGTATGCACCTTTCCATCCATGTCTGTCTTCTTCTTGAAGACCAATTTGCGCCCAACAGCTTTACTGTGTTGAGGCAAATCTACTAACTCCCAAACTTGGTTGTCATACATGGATTGCATCTCTGCCTTCATGGCTTCTAGCCATTTCTCAGATTCTAAACCTAAGGCAGCGTCTTGGTAGGTAGTGGGTTCTAAAAGATCCCCTTCGTCTTGAGCAACTAGGAATCCCAGATACCTATCTGGCTCATTACAAGGCCTACTAGACCTGCGAAGGTCTTGTGTTTGCACCTCTTCCTCAACCACAGACTCGGGTTGAGGTTCAACAATTCTCTGTTGAACTACAGGTTTAATTATCGGTGGTGGTGTAATCTCCTCCTCTTCAATTTCTTGAAGCTCTATTTCTTTTCTTGGAGTTTCTGAGTTAAGAAACTTCTCCTCCAAGAATACCCCTTTACGAGCAACAAAAACTTTGTTATCATCTGGGTTGTAGAAATAGTATCCCATGGTTTCCTTGGGATAACCCACGAAGATACACTTATCTGATTTGGGATTGAGTTTATCCGTGAATGTTCGCTTAACATACACCTCACATCCCCAAACCTTCAGAAAAGACATTTTGGGCTTTTTCCCCGTCCATACCTCGAACGGTGTCTTTTCAACCGATTTGGTTGGAACCCGGTTCAGCATTAACGCCGCTATCTCGAGTGCGTGTCCCCAAAACGACAATGGTAGTGAACTTCGACTCATCATTGATCGTACCATGTCAAGCAGTGTACGATTCCTCCTTTATGATACACCATTCATTTAAGGTGTATACGGAGGTGTGAGTTGTGAAACAATCCCACATTCCTTCAAATGATCGTCGAATTCCTGACTCAGATATTCGCCACCTCGATCCGACCGAAGCGACTTTATCTTCTTGTCCAGCTGATTTTGTACCTCATTCTGAAATTGTTTGAACTTGTCAAAACTTCCAGATTTAAGTCTCATGAGGTAGACATAACCGAACCTAGTGAAATCGTCAGTAAAGGTTATGAAATACCGGTATCCTCCTCTAGCCTCTGGAGTAAAGGGTCCACACACATCTGTGTGTATAATCCCTAATAACTCGCTGGCCCTTTCATTCTCACTGTTGAAAGGTTGCTTTGTCATTTTACCAGATAAACAAGATTCACAAATATCATATGACTCCAAGTCAAATGGTTCTAGAATTCCGTCATCTCGGAGTTTCTCTATGCGTTTCTCGTTTATTTGTATTAAACGACAATGCCAGAGGTAAGTCTGATTCAAGTTACTCTTGGATCTCTTATTTATATGATAGATGTCATTGTTATCTAAATTTAGCGTATATAGACCGTTTTCTGGAGTAGCTTTGAAAAAGAAAATATCATTTTTAAAACATGAAATAACATTTTTATTAAAAACATAAGCAAATCCACAGTCTATTAGCAAATTGAACGAGATAACATTTTTAATAAGTCTAGGAACATAATAGCAAGGTTCTAGTTCTAAGACCATGCCCGAGGGAAAACTAAGACAATATGTTCCTACAGCTTCGGCACCAACCATGGAGCATTCGCCTACCCGCAGGTCCATATCTCCTTGTCTCAGCTTCTTACTTCTCTTGAATCCCTGCAAATGATTACATATGTGATGACCACATCCGGTATCCAATACCCATGATTCATAAGAAGTAATAAGACAATCTATCATAAAGATATCTGTATCATTGGGCGAACCAATGTCCAGCTGATCTATGTCAAGTGAGTGCTCGCATGAATCCTTGCTACCACAGTCTGGACAACAAATCTCTCCAAGTTCTTCCAGCCAGTCATCCTCCTGCATAGGGTCCACAACTGTTGACTCTAGCTGTTTTGGATTCAACTCATCGCTAACGCACATAAGGATTCCGTGCAACCCTGCGACTGTCATCTCAAAATCACCGAGTACATACATTACTCTTTTCTGGTAATAGTCCGACAAGGAACCGAACAAGAGCATAACTAGCTCATGTGGTTTTTGATTTTGATCCAAAACTCTCATAGCAATCTAAGAGCCTTCTCATATTGATGAGATGATCGCTAATAGGCTGACTTTCTTTCATCTTAGCTGAAAGAATTTCCCTCATCAGTAGCATGCGACATATCCGTTCACTATACTTGAACTTCTGCTCCAGTCCTTGAACGACCTCATAAGACGACTTCTCACGGAGATCATCCGTAAATTCGGATGATGCTGTGAGAATGAGAATCGACATAACGTCAGACTCGTCATCCAGATACTGATAGTAAGTGTCATACTCACTATCCTGGGCATCTACTCCTGGTCGCTCTGGAGGTAATGTCTCAATAATGTGAAGCTTTCCCTGTGCATCCAAAACATTTTTTAGATGCAACTTCCAAACAGCAAAGTTTGGACCTGAATGCTTCCACTTGCCAGTGATGAGACTTAGAGACTCTCTTGGTGAATAAAACGGAATAACAGATATATAAGACATCTACAGAAAAAGATAAAGATAAAACCTATTCAGTATTGATTACATCTTCTAATAATTATCACCTTTTAAACAATAAATTATTAGACTAGGATCCATATTTCACATTTCCCGATGCAAGGTTTGGGCACTTCCCACCGGGACAATGCTATTTCTGGTAGGTAAGAACTATACCAATCGTATCCTAACTGGACACGACTCCTAGATCCTCGGGACATCAGTTACAGGAATCGTGCATGTTTAGTCCTTCTAGTGCATTTTGGGTCGGGACTCCCGATTATCACCAAAATAGATCGCACCACCTAAGACAGTGTGAACTCTGGCCGGGACTCTCGATTATCGGAGAGCCTTTCACACCCTCCCCCGCAATGGTTTGAACCCGAATGCCCAAGGTTTGGTCACTTCCGACACCTGAGTATCGTTTAACAGGAAAGGTGTACCATTAGGTGGGTAGCACACTGATATAAGATTTTTCTAAAAAGGATTTCCAAGTTTTTGACGAGAAAAACTTTAAAGCCAGTTTTCTTTTAAAAACATCTGTTTAATAATTAACTATTATTAAAACCCCTGTTTTATTTCATCGTGAGAATCACAACCACGCATAAATAAAATACGTAAAGAAATAAAACAACCACAAACAACTATGCCTTAGCCTTGCCCTTAACTATTGTCGGTTTCGTGAGCCACACGAAAAACTCGACGGTCAAAACCTAAGTGGAAAAACACAACACACATGGCATGGCATTCTGAAGCTCCCACTGGCTCCAGCATCCAATCCTTCTCTTTGCTCCTTGCTCCATGCTCCTTGGTCCATATATATATATATTCTAAAAATCTATTCTATTCTATTTTCTAAAAACTAGAAATATAAAAGTACAAGATATTCAAAAGCACGCAGGCCCGCTAATCTAAAACTTTTACAAAATAGAATAGGGGTTGTAAGTGGCACGCAGGCCTCCCCACACCATAGAATAATAAATCCAAAACAACCACAAGTGCAAGAAATAAACAATCCACAAGGTCTAGGGCTCGGCTATGACATCCAAACATGTACTAAACTAATACATGAAAGCAAAACAACTTATTTCTAAATATTCATCTTGATGAAAAATTACTGATTTTAACAACCTGTTAAAACCCCTATATTGTTTTTCCATTATTTGCAATAAATATATATTTCAAGTTTTATACTTTGATATTTAATCAAAAACTCAAAATAATATTTAAACTTTAAATTAAAAATAACAACTGTACTTTTAATTTAATATTGACCTCAAATATCTGAGCCGCAAACTGGGTCAAATATTTAAACTGGGCCAACAATTGTAACCGGATCGAAAAAGAACAAAAACTGGGCCGAGGCCCATTTTGACCCTTTAGCGTCGCTACCCTAGCCGCTAAACCTAAGCTGGGCCGCCGGCTATCCTGGGCCGTGGTTTCTGGGCCAAAGCCCACCACATAGTTAGCGCCGCTAACGCGCCGCAAACCGCGCCGCGTACCGCCAAAAAACGCCGTGGACCGCCGCCGATCGCAGCTAACACCATCGGGTATCACCAATGACCTCCACCGCGAACCGCCGCCCCAAACTGAGGCCGCCGCCGGCGAATTGGTGGTCTCGTTTTTTGCGAATAACAACAATAATAAAATTAAATAAACAGATTTAACTAATAATTAAATCTAACAATATTTTATCCAAAACTAGTTAATTAATCCAATAGAAAAACAAAAACTTGATTTCTATTTACTTGGATAATCAAAAAGTATCTTTCTGGATAAACAGAATCATATTTCATCAGAATAAAAAGAAACCTACCTAGTCTCCTACGAGATTAGAAGTGGCTCTGATACCACTGAAGGGTTTTGTAGGGTATAAAAACATATTATAACATGCACAGCGGAATAAAAAACCCTCTAGTGATCTCATCTAACTCGTACAGAAACTTAGAAGAAGAAGAGGATTAAAAAGTTATACCTTGATGAAAACCAAAACTTTCTTTTAAACCTCTAGACAGTTGCAGGTTATCCACTGCTACTGCACCACCTTGAACTGGCTGCTAGACCGCCTAAGGATTAAACCTTGGATCAAAACTGTGACCCGCGATGTGTGTGTGTATCGCCGCCGCCAACCACCACCCATGGTGGTCCTGTCCTTGCCTTGCGTCGTCGATCGAAAACCCCAAGAGAAGGGGAGCCGGCCGCCGAGAAGAGAGAGAGGGGGAGAGAGCCTTAGGGTTATCTTTTTTCTTTTGTGATTAACTTATGATTAATGAGGCTAAAATAAGGTTTATATAATAATCCTTATTAGGCCAAGCCCGTTTAATTAAAGCCCAACTATAATTAAACTATTAATCAATTACAGAAAATACCCTCAACCTTTCTAATTAATTAATAACTATTAATTAATTGGTCCCGTTAATATTTAAATCAAATTTTAACTTCCCCTTTTAAATAATAAATAAGTTTTATTATTTTTCTCTTTCTCAATAATTAATTAAACTATTAATTATTGTGATACACAAACAGTTAAATCCAAAAGGTTCTAGATGGGTGTGTAGCAGTGTGATTCTTTAGTGTCACATAGTATTGGATACGATGATACATGTTATCTATCTCTGCACATATTCTAACAATTTGTTGCACTCAAGGATGCTTAACTGTTGTCCATGTTAGCAGGGCTAACAATAAGCCTATGATTTGGCCAGCATAGGTTGTAGGTGATGCAACACCGCCGTTTCTTGGGTGTTTGAGCCTTATGTGTTGGGCTGTATGTCTTGTATATGTTTAAATATTATTCCCTCACTAGCTTTGTGCTAATCCCCCACCGTTGTAATTTTTTTTACAGGTCACCCTTGGTAAGGAGGTTTTGGGAGTGAAGCTGGGAAATTGGACGGACCAATACTCTGATGACCGATTTTTGTGAAAGAGCCTGTTTTGTGTTAACACTGTTGATGTTTTGTAAAGTTAAAACAGATCAAAAGTTTTATTTAAGTAATTATTTTAATGCAAATATGTGATTAAGCTTCCGCACGTGTTTCAAAGTAGGTTAAGAAAATACAGTGTTACAAATTTTGGTATCAGAGCACTGGTTTGAGGATTTGCATTGGTGTTTTCGTGCAATACTCGAACCAAGGCTCTGGTCAGTCTATTATTCCCAGGGTGGGTAATTAGTAGTGTAGCTTTGAGGGTAGTTAGTGTGATTATACTAACAGATTAAATCTAACAACTAGTGAGATGTTATGTATGAGACAGAATATGGCTGACAACGTGAACCAGACAACTACCCCTGCGTCCCCCAAAAGAAACAACAACCAGTCCTCCACTTGAGCTAATAAACAACATCACCGAGCTGGTACTTCTCATAACGGTGAATCTGACCAACAAGATTATGTGTTACAATTGAAGGATACTTTGCAAACTCTGAGAGACCGGGTTCAGCAATTGGAGCAGCAGCAACAACAATCACAGTCTTCCCACCAAACCCAGACAATTCACATGCCTAGAGAGACAACAGTGTTCACTCAACCCATACCACCTCCTGTTTATACAGCTACTCCGTTTAGTACTGTGTCAACACCATTCGGAACCTTACCTTATGTGTCAATTCCACAAGTGACCCAGCCTCATCAACCTCAGCAACCGCAACAGCAGAACTTCTTTATTCCATGGTATCCAATTCAGGGAGGTTTTAAGCCAAAATGCCAGTATAAGGATTTCATGGATGTCAACCGCCGGAGTATTCTGGAAGCTCCGATCCTAATGTTACCTTGAGCTGGATGAGGGAAACAGTTAAGGCCTTGGATGATTGTAACTGTGAAGAGTCCGAAAGAGTTAAGTTTGCTACTCGAAGGTTAAAGGGTCAAGCTGCAACGTGATGGGATTCCTTGACTGCACATCTATCTAGGGAGACACTGAACTCCGTGACTTGGGAACAGTTTCAAAGTAAGTTCTGTGAACACTTCTGCAACACGTTTGACTTGGCAAAGGTGACAAGAGAGTTCATGGATTTAGCTCAGACTGATAAGATGTGCGTGGATGAATTGATCACTAAGTTCAATGAGACTCTGAGGTTCGCGAAGCAAGGGTACCTGATGAACCTGCACAGATTGAACATTTTGTGCAAGCTTTGTTGCCTGAATATCGGGGTAACACTCGGATGGCAACATCATTAGTTCAAGCTTTCACAATAGCCAAAGCTGCTGAAGGAGACGTAAGAGCAAGGGAAAGGATGAACCATGAGAAGGGATCCTCTCACAAGTCTGGTGGGAATCAAGGTAAAGGTAAGTGGCAGGGAAATCAGAGCAAGAATGATCAGAAGTCTAAGAGCTCGGGATCAAATCAGGGAAAGCCGTGGTGTCAAAGTTGTAAGTCCCGGCACACTGGTCAGTGTACACCACATACTCGTCGATGTCTACGTTGCGGTGAGTTTGGTCATGAATCCGCTACTTGCCGATTTACATCGAATGTATGCTGGAACTGTCACGAAGAGGGTCATCGAGCGGGAGTCTGTACGAAGCAAAGATCAATGGGGACGGGGCAGGGGATAGCCAATGTCGGGGGATCGTCTTCTGTAGGTCAGAAGAGAAATACTCCACCTTGTGCAGAAGGGAGAGCCTTTAAGATGACAACTACAGAGGCTACCGGAAGTGATGATGTGATCACGGGTATGTTTATAGTAAACTCTGTGTTTGCTCGTGTATTATTTGACTCTGGTGCAAATAGATTTTTTATATCCATGTCTTTATATGATAAGTTGAAATTTCCTGCTTCTGTGATTGCTTCGCCTTTAGAAGTAGAAATAGCCGATGGTAATTTAGTGCCTGTGACTACATCTGTGACTGGGGTACAGATAGATATAGATGGTACTAGTTTTCCTGTAGATTGTTTGTTGATGCCTATACCGGGGTTTGACTTAGTACTAGGCATGGATTGGTTAAGTCACCATAGAGCTAGTATCCAGTGTCACAAGAAATTGATTACTATTCCTTTGGCTGACGGGTCGCATGTCGTAGCTCGTGGGGATAGATCTCAATCTTCTTTCCCGATTCGTTTATGAAGTCTAGAAAATCTCTAGCCAAAGGGTGTGCGTCTTTTCTGGCTTACGCCATTGATGTGAAGAAGGAGAAGAGGTCTGCCACCGATGTTCGTGTTGTTTCCGAATATCCGGAAATAATCCCAGATGATCTGCCAGGGTTGCCACCTGTATGGGATGTTGAGTATAAAATAGACCTGATATCTGGTACTACGCCTATCGCGAAAGCTCCGTATCATTTAGCTCCATCAGAGATTCGAGAGATGATGACTCAGATACAGGAATTGTTAGACAAGGGATTCATTCGTCAAAGTTCTTCGCCTTGGGGTGCACCAGTGTTATTCGTTAAAAAGAAAGATGGGACTCTTCGGATGTGTATTGATTACAGATATTTAAATAAGAGAACCATCAAGAATAAGTATCCGTTGCCCAGAATTGACGATTTGTTTGATCAGCTACAAGGGGCTTCTTACTTTTCAAAGATCGATTTGAGATCGGGATACTATCAAGTAAGAGTAGCTGAGGAGGATATACCGAAAACAGCTTTTCGAACACGGTATGGTCATTATGAATTTCTAGTGATGCCGTTTGGTTTGACATATGCTCCTGCTGTATTTATGGATTTGATGAACCGTGTCTGCGGACCGTTCTTAGACAAATTTGTGATTGTGTTTATTGATGATATCTTGGTGTATTCTAAAATAGAGAATGAGCATGATCAACACTTGAGACAGGTTTTGGGGATTTTAAAGGAAAACAGATTATATGCTAAGTTCTCGAAATGTGAATTTTGGTTACGTGAAGTTCAATTTCTAGGGCATGTAATTTTTCAAGATGGTATTAAAGTGGATTCGTCTAAAATCGAAGCGATGATGAACTAGAGTGCTCCAAAAACGCCGACAGAGATAAAGAGAATTCTGGGATTGGCAGGTTATTACCGACGGTTTATCAAGGATTTCTCTAAGCTTGCCTGTCCGTTGACTAAGTTAACTCGAAAGGATGTTCAGTTTCAGTGGGGTACAGCTCAGGAGAATGCTTTTCAGACTATGAAACAACTGTTGTGTCAAGCTCCTGTCCTTTTGTTACCTGAGGGTTCAGAAGACTTTGTGGTTTACTGTGATGCATCTCACGCCGGGTTGGGATGTGTTCTGATGTAGAGGGGTAAGGTGATTTCTTATGCCTCTAGACAATTGAAACCCAACGAACGAAACTATCCGACTCATGATTTGGAGTTAGCTGCATTGGTATTTGCATTGAAACTCTGGAGACATTATTTGTATGGAACCAAGTGCACGATTTGCACTGATCACAAAACTTTAGTATGTTTTCACTTAGAAAGAATTGAATATGAGACAACGTCGTTGGTTGGAATTGATCAAAGATTACGACTGTGACATTCAGTATCATCCGGGGAAAGCTAATGTGGTTGCAGATGCGCTTAGTCGGAAAGGATCTTCAGATATTGTGAAATTTATGCGCTTGGAGATTAGATCGGACTTGGTGGATCAACTGTTAGTTGCTCAGATAGAAGCTCTGAAAGATGAAAATTTGAAGGATGAACTGATGGTGAAACGACAATATGAATTGAATAACGACACTCGTGGTTTGAAGGTGTATCAAAATCGTGTTTGGGTGCCTAAGTTTTGTAATCTGAGAGAAGTAATTCTAAATGAAGCGTACAAGTCAAGATTCTCAGTACATCCAGGTAGTACAAAGATGTATCATAGTTTGAAAACTTTCTATTGGTGGCCGACTATAAAGATGGATGTTGCACGTTTTGTTGATTCATGTCACATATGTGCACAAGTTAAAGCCGAACATCAAAAGCCGTATGGATCTTTGAAACAGTTGGCGATACCCGAGTGGAAGTGGGATCACATTACTATGGATTTCGTAACGAAACTTCCGCGAACTCAGAAAGGGAACGATATGATTTGGATCATTGTTGATAGACTGACCAAGAGTGCTCATTTTCTTGCTACTGCTGAAACTACATCGTTGAGTAAGTTAGCACAGTTGTATATTGATGAAATAGTTTTAAGACATGGAGTTCATTTGTCCATTATCTCAGATCGGAATTCAAGATTCGTGTCTAACTTCTGGAATAGGCTGCAACAAGAGTTGGGGTCCGGGGTTAATTTGAGTACCGCTTATCATCCGCAAACAGATGGTCAATCAGAAAGAACAATTCAGTCTTTAGAAGATATGCTTCGGGCATGTGTATTAGAGTTTGGAGGTTCATGGGATTCACATCTGCCATTGGTTGAGTTTGCGTATAATAACTCTTATCATTCCAGCATTGGTATGCCGCCGTATGAGATGTTGTATGGGCGTCCGTGCTAAACTCCAACTTGTTGGTTAGAGGCGGGAGAAAAGCAATTCGTAGGGCCGGATATTGTTCAGATTACCGCAGATAAGGTAGCTATTGCCCGAGAAAAGTTGAAAGCTGCCAGAGATCGTCAAAAGATGTATGCAGACCCGCGTCGTCGACCTGTGTCGTTTGCTGAAGGCGAAAGGATTTATCTAAAAGTGTCTCCGTCGAAGGGTCTGATACGCTTTGGAAAAGCGGAAAGTTAGCTCCTCGTTACATTGGTTCTTTCAAAATTAAATGTGTAGTAAATGATCAGACAGTAGCTTTGGATTTTCCAGCAGAGTTAGCCGGTATTCATGACACTTTTAATGTATGTTATTTAAGAAAGTGCAACGTTGAGAATCAGACGCAGATTCTTCCGATACAAGATCTCCGTGTTGGTTCAAAACAGAGATTGATTGAGGAACCAGTCGAATTGCTTGATCGTAAGGTGATTAAGTTGAGGAAGAAACAGATACCGATGGTTTTGGTTAAGTGGAAGCATAGTCTAGAATCTGATCTGACTTGGGAGACTGAAGCGGATATGAGGAGTCGATATCCTTCCTTGTTCGAGCGCGAAGAGATTCCGAGGACGGAATATTCTTAAGGGGGAGAGATTTGTAACACCCTCCTTACCGGCCTAGAATTAATAAGGTAATTATGATAATTAATCTTGAGATTAATTGAATAAGAATTATTATTATTATTATTCGATTGTTATGTGTTGTGTGTTTAAATTAATAATTTTAACAATATTGAGATAGTGGATTTATGAGGTGTCTCATATGGATACCTAATCACCACTTAAGTTAGCCAACATGTAACACCCGCGTTTAGGGCCTAGTTGTTTCGTGGCGGTGGTAAGTTATTTAATTGTTTATATTAGGATATTTGATTGTTAATAATTATTTGCTATTTATTTATATATTTATTTGATGCTTACTTGGTATTTAAATTGGACCGCGAGGTAAGAGGTAAAAATATTAGTTTAATATTTTTATATGTTATTGATATCATATGATTCGTTTTTATACGAGGGTCCCGAATATTACCTCGTTGCATGTTTATGACTTGAGTAGGACCGCTTTATTTAGGTTTCTGTATCTCAGATATAAGTATTTGCACTGTGTAGTGTAATATGTTCAGTCTTGACCTATATATATAGCATTTGGTATGTTGTTCTCATTTGGTTTGGCTGCATAAGAGAAGAGAGAAAGAACCTTTAGCTCACACATTCACAACTTGAGTTTGTTATTCTGTTTTCGAGTTATAAAGCGAGGGTTAACGTTGGTTTTCGAGCAAGAGGTGTGTTTTGTTGTTTATGTCGAGTTTTGATTAGGAAGTTCTTGAAAGTTGAGTTTTAGCCGTGCGAAGTGAAGTCCATTCCGTGCGTAGTGGCTCCACTTCGTACGAAGTGCATGTTGAAGAAGATGAAGTCGATGAGTTTTGGTCGCACGAAGTGAGGTTCACTCCGTGCGTACCAGTGCCCATTGCGTACGAAGTGGGTTAGCCACTTCGTAAGTTTGAAAGTTCAATACGTGCGAAGTGGTGTCCACTACGTGCGTAGTGACTCCATTACGTGCGTAGTGATTCGGACGTTGATTCTGTAATTTTATTGCTTGTAACCAATGAGAGTTGTCGCTTTTGTAAATTGGAATGTAATCCCAATTACTGACTAAGTTATGATGTGTTTCAGGAAACGAGAAGGCTCAGTGAAATTAGAATACTGAGTGTGGTGTTGGAGAACACAGGTGAGTGGACTTTAATGCACCAGTGGTTGTAGTTGTAACTGTTATGGTTACTTGGATTTTATATGATTAATCATGCGATAGACTGTTTAGTCTGATATGATTGTTTGATTGGTTATGTGATGATTATTGAAATTGTGTCCAAGATATGAGTATCAAGGTATGAAATTGTGCTCATGATGTTTGTGGCAGAGGTCAGCTAAGCGTGGTTTTGGGCTGGGTCAGTTGCTTCTGGTTAGGCAGTTTTAGATCCTCTGTCGCATTTGTTGTAGCAGAGGGGGTTTAACTGTGCCAGT
Organism: Pulicaria dysenterica; assembly: GCA_947179395.2. Lineage (NCBI taxonomy): Eukaryota > Viridiplantae > Streptophyta > Magnoliopsida > Asterales > Asteraceae > Pulicaria > Pulicaria dysenterica. The sequence continues at coordinate 55,121,112 of OX359293.1, forward strand.
TAGCAGATGGCTATCGGTAGATCATTGCTATGGCCAGCATTGATCGTAGGCTCGGCAGAGCCGCCGGTCCTTTGATATTTGAGATAAACTGTTCTTGTGATCGTTGTGGTTCTGCTTTAATTGCTTGTGGCTTGATTTTCATTCACTTAGCTTTGTGCTAATTCCCCACCCTAACTCTCTGTTTCAGGTTTTGAGGGCACGGTAGGTTGCAGCTTTTGTGTACAGGGAAAGTTTGACTGTAGTTCTGATATTTTGGGTTTTAGAATGATGAGCCATATGTTATTAAATGTTTTGTAACACTAAAGGAAGTACTGTATGTTTGTACAGTGTTGGTTTTAACTTTTAATGTTATTTCTTTTTTAGTTTTATAACGTATTACTTCCGCTGTGATTAAAAAAAAATATATGGCTTGTATTTTTGCGGTGTTACAATTTGGTATCAGAGCCCTGGTTTGGCATGCGAGCACGTTTAGAGTGTTCAATTCCCAAATCTTGGCTCTAGGTTGGTCAAACCTTTCCTGTGGGGGAATTAGAGTGTTTGGATTTGTTGTGTGTGTGTACTAACGGTTGTCTAATAAGTTTGGAGGTGATGTGATTGTAATAGATATGACAAGTCAAGAGATCCCAACCGAGATTCCGGTGACCCTTGCTCAGGCTGGAACTTCTACAATTCCAGTTTTAGAGAATCCAGTAATAGTCAACACTTCGGGTAGAGAAATAGATACAACTCAGAATGATTATATATTTCAACTTGAAAGTGAACTACATGAGCTTCGAGAAACAGTTCACAACTTTGAGCAGCAGAGGTTGATACAGAATTCTCAAACACCGATTCCAACAGCAGCTGTTGCTACAGTGTCAACAACACCACCACTTTCAGTACCATTTTCTGTTCCATATTCTACTGTTGCTTCACAGGGTACACAACAGCCGATTATCTATCAATTTACTGCACCAGGAGCTTACCCCTACCCAGGATTTGGTCAACATAATAAATATAAGCAATTCATGGATTGTAGACCTTCAGAGTATAACGGTAGTACGGACCCCAATAAAACTTTGAATTGGTTGAGGGAGATGACCAAGGCCTTGGATACTGCGGAATGCGAGGAGAAAGTGCGAGTATTATATGCTACTCAAAGACTCAAAGGAGATGCCATGGTATGGTGGGATTCGATTACAGGTCATTTTACAAAGCAGCATATGAGTAGTATTACTTGGGAGCAATTTGAGGGAAAGGTTTGTGAGCAATATTGTGGATCTTTTGAGATGGAACGAATCAAGAAGGAGTTCATGGATTTGCAGATGACCGATAATATGTCTGTGGATGAATTGATTAGGCAATTCAATGAGAAGTTACGATTTGCACAGCAGTGGGTTCCGGACGAAGCTTCAAGAGTTCAGCATTTTGTGAGAGCTTTGCATCCAGATTACAGGAGTGCTACCAGGTGGGCTAGCACTTTATCTCAAGCTTTTACCCTAGCTAAGTCAGCCGAGGGTGATGCTCAAGCCAAGGAGAAGTTGAATAAAGATAGAATCTCTCAACAGAAATCCCGGTTTGATTATTTTAATACCCAACATCGGCAGGGAACTCAAGGAGGTCAGGGAAGTCAACGTCAAGGACAGGGTCAGAGTCAGAGCAGTCAGAATCGTAGGCCTACATCTGGTGGGTCTACTCAGAGAGCCCCGTGGTGTAATAAATGTAAGTCTTTTCATCATGGACTTTGTACCCTACAGACAGCAAGATGTATTCGTTGTGGTCAGTTTGGGCATGAATTGAAGAATTGTAGATTTCCGAGGAGTGTTTGTTGGAATTGTCAAAAGGAGGGGCACAGAGCAGGTGAGTGCCGTGTGGGTAAGAAATCGGGGACTGGGTCGGTATCGGGATCGGTTGTGGGATCTTCATCCGCTTCAGGACAGAAAAGGAAAAACCCTCCGTCAGCTGAGGGTAGAGCATTCCGGATGTCAGTAGATTATGCTGCTACTATTGATGATGTCATCACGGGTATGTTTCTCATAAATTCTATACCTGCACGTGTGTTATTTGATTCTGGTGCCAATCGTTCATTTATTTCTGTGGCATTTTGTGATAAATTGAAATTGCCTACTTCAAATGTTGCTGCTCCATTAGAAGTAGAGATAGCTGATGGTAAAACTGTTCCAGTCACAACGGCTGTGTCTGGGGCTGAAATTGATATTGATGGTACATGCTTTCCTGTTTCTTTTCTGTTAATGCCTATAGTTGGTTTTGATGCTGTTATGGGTATGGATTGGTTGAGTCAGAACCGAGCTGTTATTAAATGCCATAGAAAACTGATTTCATTTCCTTTACCTGATGGGTCATACGTAGTGGCTCGCGGGGAGAGGGTTAGACCTGCTTTTCCTATTATCTCGTATATGAAGGCTAGAAAATCTCTGGCCAAAGGGTGTGAATCCTACCTTGCTCATGTGGTTGATGTAAAAAGGAGAAACAGATTGTTTCTGATATTCGGGTGGTTTCGGAATACCCGGAAGTGTTTCCCGATGAATTACCTGGGTTGCCTCCGGTTCGTGAGGTAGAATATAGGATTGATTTGATTCCAGGTTCGAGCCCAGTGGCTAAAGCTCCTTACAGGTTAGCTCCTTCTGAAATCCGTGAGATGATGACACAGATTCAGGATTTGTTAGACAGGGGTTTTATTCGTCCTAGTTCTTCTCCGTGGGGTGCACCGGTTTTGTTTGTGAAAAAGAAAGACAGTACTTTGCGTATGTGTATTGACTACAGGGAACTGAATAAGAGAACGGTTAAAAATAAATACCCTTTACCCAGAATTGATGATTTGTTTGATCAGCTGCAGGGTGCTTCTTATTTTTCTAAAATTGATCTGCGCTCGGGTTATCACCAGGTACGTGTTTCTGATGCTGATGTTCCTAAAACCGCTTTCCGTACCAGATATGGTCATTATGAGTTTTTAGTTATGCCTTTCGGTTTAACTAACGCCCCTGCTGTATTTATGGATTTAATGAATCGGGTATGTCGGCCGTTTTTGGATAAATTCGTGATTGTATTTATCGATGATATCTTGGTTTATTCTAAAACTGAGTCCGAGCACGAGTTTCATTTGAGGCAAGTTTTAGAAACTTTAAATCGAGAGCATCTTTTTGCAAAATTTTCTAAATGTGAATTCTGGATGCGGGAGATTCAATTTTTAGGGCATGTTATCTGTAAAGATGGGGTTAAAGTCGATCCGGCTAAAGTTGAAGCAGTTATGAACTGGAGTGCTCCTAAAACATCATCTGAGATTAAAAGTTTTCTGGGATTGGCGGGTTATTATCGCAGATTTATTAAAGATTTTTTGAAAATTGCGAGTCCTATAACGAAATTAACCCGTAAAGATGTGCCATTTAAGTGGAATAATGAACAGGAGACAGCTTTTCAGACGTTGAAACAACTATTATGTCAGGCTCCTATTCTTGCACTACCTGATGGTTCTGATGAATTTGTAGTGTACTGTGACGCTTCCTTTGCAGGTTTGGGTTGTGTTTTAATGCAGCATGATCGGGTTATTGCTTATGCTTCACGGCAATTGAAACCACACGAGAATAATTATCCAATCCATGATTTAGAACTTGCAGCTGTAGTCTTTGCGTTGAAACTGTGGAGGCATTACTTATATGGTACGAAATGTGTTATTTGTACTGATCATAAGAGTCTGCAGTATGTATTTTCCCAGAAAGAACTTAATATGCGGCAGAGACGGTGGTTAGAACTCATTAAGGATTATGATTGTGAGATTCGATATCACCCGGGGAAAGCAAATGTTGTAGCAGATGCTTTGAGCCGCAAGAGAGCTGGTGATAGTATTCGATTTATGCGAGTTGAGATCGTTTCTGACTTAGTGGATAGGCTTAAATCTGCTCAGTTAGAAGCTTTAAAAGATGAAAATCTGAAGTTAGAGATTATGATGAAGAGAAAAGATGATTTGATTAATGATTCGAGCGGATTGAAGACTTATCAGTCCCGTGTGTGGGTGCCATTGCTTGGAGAGCTTCGGGGTTTGATTTTGGCAGAGGCTCACAAGTCAAGATTGTCTGTTCATCCTGGTAGCACGAAAATGTACAGCGATCTTAAAGTGCTGTATTGGTAGCCTACTATGAAGACAGATGTTGCAAAGTTTGTGGGAACGTGTCATATTTGTGCTCAGGTCAAAGCAGAGCACCAGAAACCTTACGGGTCTTTGAAACAGTTGGAGATACCAGAGTGGAAATGGGAACACATCACGATGGATTTTGTATCCAAACTTCCATGTACCCAGCGGAAACATGATAAAATTTGGGTGATTGTTGACCGTTTGACGAAGAGTGCTCACTTTCTTGCCACCAGTGAGACAGCTTCACTCAGCAGATTAGCTCAGTTGTACATCGATGAGATTGTATCACGGCACGGTATTCCTCTTTCTATTGTTTCTGATCGAGATCCCAGATTTGTTTCTAACTTTTGGAGGAGTTTACATCATGCATTGGGGACGCGTGTTAATTTGAGTACAGCTTATCATCCTCAGACAGACGGTCAGAGTGAGCGTACTATTCAGACACTTGAGGATATGTTACGCGCCTGTGTGTTAGAATATGGTGGATCTTGGGATTCACACTTGCCTTTGATTGAATTTGCGTATAATAATTCTTATCACTCGAGTATCGGTATGCCACCTTATGAGATGTTATACGGTCGTCGCTGTCGTACTCCTACTTGTTGGTTAGAGGCAGGTGAGAAACAGTTTGCGGGTCCCAATATTGTTCAGATGACGGCTGAGAAAGTTGCTATTGCTCGGGAAAAGTTGAAAGTTGCCAGAGATAGACAAAAGATGTACGCAGATCCACGCCGCAGACCAGTTACGTTTGTTGAAGGTGAGTTGGTTTATCTGAAAGTTTCTCCGTGGAAAGGGGTTATTCGCTTTGGGAAACGTGGGAAATTAGCTCCACGATACATTGGTCCTTTTCGCATACGACAGATAGTCAACGACCAGACTGTTACTCTTGATCTTCCATCAGAGTTAGTGGGAATTCATGATACTTTTAATGTCTGTTACTTACGTAAATGTAATGTTGAGGATGAAAGTCAGATTCTCCCAGTTCATGATCTGAAAGTTGATTCGAAAAAGCGATTAATAGAAGAACCAGTTGAGATAGTTGATCGTAAAACAACGAAGCTTCGGAGGAAAGAGATTCCTATGGTTTTGATTAAATGGAAGCATAGTTTGGGTTCAGATTTAACATGGGAGACCGAGGCAGACATGAGGAACCGCTACCCTAACCTATTTGAGAGCGATGAGATTCCGGGGACGGAATCTTCTTTAGGGGGAGAGATTTGTAACACCCGCGTTTAGGGCCTAGTTGTTTCGTGACGGTGGTAAGTTATTTAATTGTTTATATTAGGATATTTGATTGTTAATAATTATTTGATATTTATTTATATATTTATTTCATGCTTACTTGTTATTTAAATTGGACCGCGAGGTAAGAGGTAAAAATATTAGTTTAATATTTTTATATGTTATTGATATCATATGATTCGTTTTTATACGAGGGTCCCGAATATTACCTCGTTGCATGTTTATGACTTGAGTAGGACCGCTTTATTTAGGTTTCTGTATCTCAGATATCAGTATTTGCACTGTGTAGTGTAATATGTTCAGTCTTGACCTATATATATAGCATTTGGTATGTTGTTCTCATTTGGTTTGGCTGCATAAGAGAAGAGAGAAAGAACCTTTAGCTCACACATTCACAACTTGAGTTTGTTATTCTGTTTTCGAGTTATAAAGCGAGGGTTAACGTTGGTTTTCGAGCAAGAGGTGTGTTTTGTTGTTTATGTCGAGTTTTGATTAGGAAGTTCTTGAAAGTTGAGTTTTAGCCGTGCGAAGTGAAGTCCATTCCGTGCGTAGTGGCTCCACTTCGTACGAAGTGCATGTTGAAGAAGATGAAGTCGATGAGTTTTGGTCGCACGAAGTGAGGTTCACTCCGTGCGTACCAGTGCCCATTGCGTACGAAGTGGGTTAGCCACTTCGTAAGTTTGAAAGTTCAATACGTGCGAAGTGGTGTCCACTACGTGCGTAGTGACTCCATTACGTGCGTAGTGATTCGGACGTTGATTCTGTAATTTTATTGCTTGTAACCAATGAGAGTTGTCGCTTTTGTAAATTGGAATGTAATCCCAATTACTGACTAAGTTATGATGTGTTTCAGGAAACGAGAAGGCTCAGTGAAATTAGAATACTGAGTGTGGTGTTGGAGAACACAGGTGAGTGGACTTTAATGCACCAGTGGTTGTAGTTGTAACTGTTATGGTTACTTGGATTTTATATGATTAATCATGCGATAGACTGTTTAGTCTGATATGATTGTTTGATTGGTTATGTGATGATTATTGAAATTGTGTCCAAGATATGAGTATCAAGGTATGAAATTGTGCTCATGATGTTTGTGGCAGAGGTCAGCTAAGCGTGGTTTTGGGCTGGGTCAGTTGCTTCTGGTTAGGCAGTTTTAGATCCTCTGTCGCATTTGTTGTAGCAGAGGGGGTTTAACTGTGCCAGTTAGCAGATGGCTATCGGTAGATCATTGCTATGGCCAGCATTGATCGTAGGCTCGGCAGAGCCGCCGGTCCTTTGATATTTGAGATAAACTGTTCTTGTGATCGTTGTGGTTCTGCTTTAATTGCTTGTGGCTTGATTTTCATTCACTTAGCTTTGTGCTAATTCCCCACCCTAACTCTCTGTTTCAGGTTTTGAGGGCACGGTAGGTTGCAGCTTTTGTGTACAGGAAAAGTTTGACTGTAGTTCTGATATTTTGGGTTTTAGAATGATGAGCCATATGTTATTAAATGTTTTGTAACACTAAAGGAAGTACTGTATGTTTGTACAGTGTTGGTTTTAACTTTTAATGTTATTTCTTTTTTAGTTTTATAACGTATTACTTCCGCTGTGATTAAAAAAAAAATATGGCTTGTATTTTTGCGGTGTTACACAACATCTCTCATTTACATGCAAACTTAGAAATAATCAAGTGTGTGTGTGAATTGGGTGCTCTCGGCCGAAGTAAGAAAAGTAAAAGAGAATCATCATTTTCTTGAAATCTAGTGGTAAATTGTGTAATTAAAGATCATACAAGTATAAGGTTAGTGTATACATGTTAGTAGTTTATGAATTGTATATGATTTCTTTGATTATTATGAATTCCGAATGATGCAAGATAAGATGATTTTTTATATTAGGTTGTTGCATGCTAGAATTCTATGTTATATGAATGATCATAATATGTATATAATGCCTTCTGGAGACTTAGATTACATTTGCATGTTCATAACAGTTAGAATTGAAGAAAGAAATCAAAGTTGTTGAAAATATGAATTATTCGGAATTATGCCTTGAATTAATCGGAATTGGGGAAATCCGATCAATATGATCGGGATTGGGGTTGAATCCGAATAAACTGATAGGAATTATACTAAATTCCGAACAATTGAATTATTTGACTTAACACTTGGATGAAAACCGAACAGAATGATCGGAATTGAAACTATCCGAACAAAATGATCGGATTTTGTAGAATCCGAATAAGACCAAGACTGAAATTCCCTAACACTTTAATCGGAATTGGATTGACCGGAATTAAAGAACATTCGGAATTGACACATATGCCTTTACTCGGAAATTGATTGATCGGAATTGAAGATTGTTCGGATTTGGACTGTGATCGGAATAGAACTTGATCGGAATTGGTCATTGCTCGGATTTGAACTCTGATTCAATTGGATTTGAACTTATGCCCATGCTCGGAATTGGGGTTTTAATGATGAATCCGAATGAAGATGAAACTTAAGGACTCCTTGATGATATTGATGAATCGTTTGGATTTTACATCAAATGTGGCCATAGCATTTGGATGAATGATATGTATTGTCAAAGCTAAGGAGTTAGACGATTTCACAAAATACTTGATGAATTGGTAATTGTGAATAAGATGGTATATTATTTGAATATACTTTAATGATATATACTTGTAGTTTATTTGTACATGAGATGTGTAAGTAGTATTTTGTTTATTGTGAATTATTAAACAAGTACTAACTTGTATTTATAATCTCAGGAGGTGACAAAACTCAGTGAGATTGACAGTTGAGTACATTAAGTTGTAAAGGCATCGGTGAGTGGAATCATATCTAAGGATATGCAGGATGTATTTCCTAGGTGTTTATGCTCTTAAGATTTTTATATCTTGCTATCTGTATATATACTTGTTGTTTCGGAGATCAGCTTGCTGGTATTGGCTGGGCCTGTTGATTGGGGATTTACAGTAACTGATCTTGAGGGGCATTTGTTGCACTCAAGGGTGCTTGTACTGTTGTCCGTGTTAGCAGGGCTAACGGTAAGCCTATGCTTTGGCCGGCATAGGTTGTAGGTGTTGCAACACCGCCGTTTCTTGGGTGTTTAAGCATTATGTATTGGGCTGTGTGCCTTGTATATGTTTAGATGTTATTCCCTCCCTAGCTTTGTGCTAATCCCCCACCGTTGTAATTTTTTTTACAGGTCACTCTTGGTAAGGAGGTTTTGGGAGTGAAGCTGGGAAATTGGACATACCAATACTCTGATGACCGATTTTTGTGAAGCAGCCTGTTTTGTGTTAACAATGTTGATGTTTTGTAAAGTTAGAACATATCAAAAGTTGTATTCAAGTAATTATTTTAATGCAAATATGTGATTAAGCTTCCGCACGCGTTTCAAAGTAGTTTAAGAAAATACAGTGTTACAATGTGTCATGCTAATCGTTCCTTTCTTTTATGCATGACTCTTGTAACGTTCAATAGAGCTATAAGCTTTATACTTCACCTTGTAAACCCATTTGCATGCTATTGGTCTTTTACCTTTAGGTAGCTTAATAATTTCCCATGTGTTATTAGCATTTAATGCATCAAATTCCTTTTTCATTGTTTCTTCCTAAAGTGGATTACCTTTAGTTTGATGAAAGACATTGGTTCCACAATTTTAGTAGTAGCTTTAGTAGATTATCTGACTTGATTTGAAGCATGATGACTTTGATGATGATCACTAATGAATAATTTTTTTTGAATATTTTGGAACATTTAAAGTATTAGAAGGAATTTCATTACCAGCTAATGGATCACTTGGAACTTGATCATTTGATGAATTTTCGTATGAATAAACATCTTCATGAACGATAAATAAAATATGAGATCATGTATCTAGGTTCTTTGTGTGTTGAAGGGGAATTATATCTTCCAGAAATATAACATCTCTTGAAACAATAATATCCCTAGTTTTGAGATCAAGTACTTTATACCCTTTTTTTTTATCAAAAGGATATCTCATAAAGACACAAGATTTTGATCTAGGCATGAACTTGTCTTTGATTGAATTATATCTTTTAGAAATATAACATCTCTTGAAACAATAATATCCCTAGTTTTGAGATCAAGTACTTTATACCCTTTTTTTTATCAAAAGGATATCCCATAAAGACACAAGATTTTGATCTAGGCATGAACTTGTCTTTGTTTACAGGCAGAGTGGAAACAAAACATAAGCACCTAAAAGATCGTAAACTTTTTAAACATGACTTTCTTTTTAATAACATCTCATAAGGAGTTTTATCATTCAAAACTCCCGAAGGCACACAATTGATTATATGTGCATCCGTTAAGACATATTCACCCTAATAATTTTTTGCTCCATATTGAAAGAATAAAGCTCATGAAACTTCTAGGAGATGTTTATGTTTTTGTTCCACGACTCCATTTTGTTGGGGTGTATATGTACATGATTTTTATGTGTAATTCTCAACTATTGAAAGGATTAAATGCCTTCATTTCTTGAACCAAGTTCAAACGCATTGTCAGTATAAATATTCTTGACTGTAGTTTTGATTGAGTTTGAACATATTTTACAAATGCTTGAATCAGAGTGAAAGCACGTACAACTCTTTTGTTTGAGGATATGTATCCAAGTACACTGACTATAACCATACACTATCGTCAAGAAATATTTAAATCCATTGTGTGTGGATACTTTATATGGACCCCATATATCCATGTGAAGTAAATGAAATAGCTTATTGGAAGTAGTTTTACTAAATGAGAAAGATAACTTGTGTTGTCTTTCTTGAAAGCAAACAGGTAATGAATTAAACAAATCATTGGTACAATGATTATAAATCAAAGACAATTATTTCATTTTATGAACAGGTAATTGTACTAATCTATTGTGTCAAAGATTAGACATGTCACTCTTATCTGAGGAATTATATGAAGGGATGAATCATTGTTGAAAAGATGATTTGCATATGTAGGAACCTTCAAACACTCATGTCCCTGAGAAATTATATGAAAAGTCCTGTATTGCATAATATTCATTGGTAAAAATTATCCATATCTTAGTGATTTTAGCAATAGAAATTAGATTATACTTGAATTAGGAAACACAAAAACATCACAAAGAGTGATACTATTATAGACAGGAACTTTTCCTATTATTGAAATAGAGATAGAATGACCATTAGGAAGGGTGACCGGATAAACTTGTGAAAGACTGTTTACAGAAGAAAATAGCGATATATCTGAACATATGTGATATGTAGTTCCCAAGTCTATAATCCATGTAGATTTATCACTTGAACCACTAGAAACATTAAAGAGATAAAACACATGTTTTCCTGAACCATCAACATATTACCTGCAGTATCCATCGAACCACTGGTAATTGCAGAACTGATACTAGCCAAACCATTGTTGTTATTCAAAAGTTGCATCAGTTGATTATATGTTCAAGTGAGATAGATTGAGATCCACTATCGCTAACAACAACATTATGAACTGTTGATTTTTTTTGTTTTTATGAAATTGAAGTCAACTGGGAAACCATTAAGTCTATAACATTGTGTCATATGTGTAAGATTTTCTTGCAATGAGAACAAACCAAATGGTTTTACAAATGCTATATATTTTGAATGAAATGAAATAAATGTCGATTTTACTTTGGTTTATATTAAAAAAAAGCCGGCGCGTTACAGATGGTGTTTGCTTACAACGTTAAAAAGAATATGATGTTTGGAAGCAACTATAATAGATAATATGTGTTTGGTGGATAAATAAGAATTTAAACAAAATACCCTTTGACTAACATCAAACTTAACTAAAGTTACATTAAATGATCAAAAGTGAAACAAAGTGACTATTTTCATAATTTTTAAAGTTAAAGAACCAAAAGTGAAATTCCTTGACAATCACATAGATCATTTATGTAATTAACTCTAATTATTGTTGAAGTTTTGTAACACTGTACTTTTAAATCATATAATTAAATTGCATGCGGAAGCTAAATACATATACTTAGATTAAACCAATAAGTAAATACAACTTTTACTGGTTAATATTTACAAAATAGTCACTACAGTGTTAATAACAAAACAGGCTCATTCAAAACTTGACATCAGAGTGAGGTCTGTCCATATTCCCAGTCCAAAGCTTCAAAGCTCACCGAGGTTAATCTGCAAAACAGTCTAGTGGGGAATTAGCACAAAGCTAAGTGAGGGAACAAATATCTAAACATACACAAGGCAAATATGCCTAAACCCAAATAGCTCATGAATCCCAGGAGAACCGGCGGTGTTGCAAGCACCTACAACCAAGGTCGGCCAAAACCAAGGTTTACCGATAGCCTTGCTAACATGGACAACAGTACCAGCCCCCTTGAGTACCACAAAAGTACCTCAAGATCAGATACTGTAAATCCCCAAGCAACAGGCCCATCATCATACTGATCTCCAAATTAACATGTATATACAATCCAAACAAGAGCTTTCCAAATAAGATATCATATCCTGTATATCCGAAGATATAAATCCACTCACCAAAGTCTTCAAAACCTTGGCACACTCAGATGACTAAATTCACTGAGTCTTCTCAGTTCCTGAGATTGAAGTAACCCAAGTCAGTATTCAATTCATAATACTGATCCAATAATAAATATCATATTTATTCATGATTCTCATGTATATGCACATATACATAAACCCCAAACAGATATACAATTCACGTTTATCTTCAAATCATCAATTCCGACTAAGTTTAAATCCGATTAAAGTCGGATTCCGAGTAGATGACCAATTCCGATAGAATCATAATCCAAATCCGAGCAAAGGCATAATCCGAGTAAAGGTACAATTCGGAGTAAATAGGATTCCGAGTAAAGTATTAAGGCATTCCACAGAGTTTTAGTCGGATTCCGAGTAAAAGTACAATTCCGAGTAAATAGTTAAGGAAAATCTCTAAGTGTTTAGTCGGATTTCATCAATTCCGACCAATTCTGTCGGAATTCACCAATTCCGACTCAATCAAACCCCAATTCCGACTAATTCAAGTGTTCATTCCCATTATTGATTTCCAACTTAAATCACTACTGATTTTAAGCATGCAAGTCATATATGTTTCCAGGAATCATTCTAAACATATAATGAACATAATCTATCATCAAAATCTAACATGCATTCATCCTAAGATCAACAAGAATCAATCGGTATTCATATAAATATTCAAAACCAAATATATATAGCAATTAATCAACTACAAATCAGTGTTCTAACCTTTAGATGATATCAAATAATCAACTTAAAATGCACACAAGCTAGAAGTTGCTTTTCCTTTTCTTTTCTTCCTTCTTCTCGGCCGAGAGCAAACAAAGCACACACACCATATACTTTGATCAACTTGAAAGCAAATAAGGTATGGTTGGTGACTACTTGGCGTGACCAACCCAACCAAAGGACATCTCATCATCATTTTATTTTATTAAATTAATTATCAATTCAAATTAAAATAATAAAATAAACAAATAAAACAAACAACTATTAAATAACACATAATAGCAAGTAAAACTCATAATTAAATATAACTCCCAAGATTAATTAATTTAATTACCTTAATAAATCTAGGCCGGTAAAGAGTGTGTTACAAGTTTAAACCCCTCTCCTCCCTTAACTAACTTCCCGGGAATAAGAAAAAGATAGACCTATAATCATTCATCAATGAAGATGAAGATTCAAACTATAGGAGAAATCAATCAAGATGATGACCTACAAACACAAATTGCAGTGAACAACCAAATATGGAATCGCGTGAACTCAGATTTTGAAACTCACCCAATTAACACAAATATCTATGAGCCTAGACTAGATATGAAATCAAACCCAGAACGTAAATCATTGTGAGCAACAATTGGTTTATTTGAAACTAGTTTATAGACCCGTGTACACACGGGTATTACAAAAGTAAACTTGAGATATATCAAAACCAAATAGAAAAATGTTAGAAGTATACATACACAAAAACTTTTAAATACAAACCTAAGAAAGCAAACGCTTTCTTGTTGTCTTCAAATAAAGCAAAAAGACCAGGTTTCAAGATATTTCAACTTAATGATCATATGATGATCTTAAAGCTAAAATAGAATAAAGAGATAGGTTGTTTTTATTTTCTTTTTCGTTGGTTTATCTTCATATCTGATTTTTAAATTATAGGGACTAGCATTTGGTGCTGAAAATAAAGTAACAAGCACATGGATTATTTATGTAATTAACTCTATATGATAATAAAAATGTTAAAAAAACAAGTATCAAGTAATAAAAATTTAAAATTAAAAAAAGTAATACCCTAAATTACCTTAAGTTGAATATATCAATTTATGTATATTGGTTTTTTTCACTATTTAGATCAATGAAATCAAACTCATCCGTGTGATTTTTCATTGGTCTTTTGAAAAGCTCTCTTTTTACTATAGGTATGGTTAATGACGATTTATATTCCTTTATACCTCATCCAAACGAGATTAGGTTATGTTATGGTGGTTGGTGTTGTTGTTGGTCTTCCATCTACCACTTTTAAAAGAGTATGATTTCATAGTAATACATAGGTTTTAAAGTTAATAGAATTCTACTCCAATCTCACCTACATCTCTATAGTCCATTAAAACACATGCAAAAATATTCAAACTATATTCAAAAACACATGGCCGTCTTAATTATTTAATTTTTAGGATCCGGGACAAAAATAAAAATTAGCCTTAAATATATGATAATTTATAAAAACAAGATAAATATATAAAACATCAAGTGACCAATCAAATAATTAGTATGTAAATAATTAGTTACTAGATAATTAATTAACCCAAATAAAGCATGCAAAAAGTAAAATATTGAAATATTAACAATTAAAAAAATAAATTAGAAATCGAGTAACAAAGATTAAAGAAAAGTTTACACTTATTGAGTTATTAGACTTTCATGTTTAAGATTTGTCTTGAATTTATGAATTTTGTCTTTCATAGTTGTTTGTTAACAAGGTTTTGGTGCCCGCGCGTTGCGGCGGGTACCAAAACATTTTTTATAAACGGAATATGTATAATATAGAATACCACGTGGTTTCCTATTCTAGATTCGTCAATGAATGTAAAGACTTAGAGTTTACATATATGTTTACAATAACTTAAAATTCTTATAACACAGTTACACCATGAATTTCATTTTAATCATAAAACTTTCTTATATTTAATCTTTATATTACAAACTCATTAAAAAGTTCTCTTTTACTACAAACCCTCTCAAGAAAGTTTCATTTTATGTCAAAGTTACGTTATTACCCTAGTTAATTTCATTTTATACAAAAGTTGACAAAATCTTTATTTAGTTATTGTAAAAAAAATTCTGATGTTAACTTTAACTATATTAGACTTTGAGGTAGACTTTGTTAGTTAATTTTTCAAATATTGAGATTAATAATTTAGTCTTTGAGATAGAATTTTTTTACAATTTTATACAAAAGTTGACAAAATCTTTATTTAGTTATTGTAAAATATTTTCTGATGTTAACTTTAACTATATTAGATTTTGAGGTGGACTTTGTTAGTTAGTTTTTCAAAGTTTAATAATTTAGTCTTTGAGATAGAACTTTTTTACAAAAAATTAATCCTTATAATAAAACTATATTTACCATAGATGAAAAAGTCTTTTGTTTAGATAAATAATATCCTAAGAGTAAAAAAAAATATTGAGTTTAATAATTTAGTCTTTGAGATAGAACTTTTTTACAAAAAATTAATCCTTATAAAAAAACTATATTTACCATAGATGAAAAAGTCCTTTGTTTAGATAAATATTTTCTGATGTTAACTTTAACTATATTAGATTTTGAGGTAGACTTTGTTAGTTAGTTTTTCAAAGTTTAATAATTTAGTCTTTGAGATAAAACTTTTTTACAAAAAATTAATCCTTATAAGAAAACTATATTTACCATAGATGAAAAAGTCATTTGTTTAGATAAATAATATCCTAAGAGTAAAAAAAAATATTGAGTTTAATAATTTAGTCTTTGAGATAGAACTTTTTTACAAAAAATTAATTCTTATAAAAAAACTATATTTACCATAAATGAAAAAGTCTTTTGTTTAGATAAATAATATCGTAAGAGTAAAAAAAAACACTGTAGATGAACAGTGCTTTATGAATAGTGAAGGTAACATTTGGTAAATGTTATGTAGTTCATCAGCCATGAAGCAAAAACATGATCATGTCTTCCTTCGTAACTAACAACCTTCGATTTTTATCAAGTCTCATGTCCTAAATATTCTCGGTCTTCAACTACAATTGCCAATTTTGGTTTTTTTTTTCTCCAAATGATTTTGTGTGAATTGATGCTTTTTCATTTTTTTTCCCATATGGCCAAACTATTTTGCCAATTGAGTATTTGATTTATGTTTTACCTCTTCGCTTCCATTATTGAGTTTCCGTCTCAACTACTTCTTTTCCCATTTGAAATAATTACTTTTTTTTTCATTTAATCCTTGTAAAATCTTTGTGCCTACAGTGGCCCTCTTTTTTTTCTTCCTTCATTTGATTTTAGTATTGGACTTAATAAAAATGGTAAAAAAATAATGGCTCCTAATAGTAATGAGTTTTTTACGGTTACCCATGTTACATGTCCCATACAACGGACTCCACAAATATTATTATTCTCCTTTAAATTCATCATAAACTCTTAGTAAATAAGCTTCAAAATTTTCTTTGATGTGTTAGTAAATTTCATATTATATATATAAACATACATATGTGTATATATAAGTATATATACATGTATATGTATATGTTTATCTATACTATATTATTATAATAAATTAAAAACTCTCTATCGATAAATTAAGGCGGCTTAATTTTAAGTTATTACACAATGTCATGAGTATATTAATTTCTCCCATATTCCAATTTGATAGATTATCTAATGTCTCATCTCACTTAAATGTCGAAGCTATACACTCTTCTCCTCTAATTAATAGGGTTCTTCTGTCGAGTCCATCAAGTAAAACCTTCCCATCATCTTTAGACAAATCTAATATACACAAAAGGAGATTCTTTGTACACCAAAAAGATTTAACATATATTAACCCTAACCATTTTACTATCATAAAGCAGACTCTGAGATGCTGGAACTACCAATTTCAATGGAAGAAGTTAAAAATGCTGCTTGGTCTTGTGCTGGATCTAAAGCACCAGGACCTGACGGGTTTAACTTTAATTTCGTTAAAAAATTTTGGGATTTGTTAAAAACTGATGTTTTTGCTTGTGTCAAATATTTTGAACAAAATGGGAAACTAGCAAGAGGATGTAACCCGTCCTTTATTGATTTAGTACCAAAGATAAGTGATCCGCTTGAAATTGGTGATTTTAGGCCAATTAGTCTTATAGGTTGGGTCTATAAGATAATTGCAAAAATTCTTGCTTCTAGATTGGCATTAGTGATTAACAAACTGATTTGCCAAAACCAATCGGCTTTTATTTCGGGTAGACAAATCTTAGATGGTTCTCTTATTGCAAATGAGTTAGTACATTTTGTTAAAAAAGAAAAAATGAAAACCTTACTTTTCAAAGTGGATTTTGAAAAAGCCTTTGATTCGGTTAATTGGGACTTCCTTTTATCTGTTATGAGTCAAATGGGTTTTGGGATTAAGTGGTGTAAATGGATTAGGGGTTGCTTAACATCTGCCTCTGTTTCCATCTTAATCAATGGTTCTCCAACAGAAGAATTCCAAATGGGAAAGGGCCTTAGACAGGGTGACCCTCTCTCTCCTTTTTTATTTCTTTTGGTTGGGGAAGCTCTCCAAATTATGACACTGGAGGCTTGTAACAAAGGTTTCTTTAATGGGTTACAACTAGTGGGGAAAAACAGGAATGTATCCTTACTTCGGTTTGCAGATGATGCATTGTTTATTGGGAAATGGTCAAGGTCAAATCTGCGAAATTTGCTTACCTTACTTAACTGTTTTCATGATGTTTCAGGGCTCAAGATAAACCTTACAAAAAGTCGTCTCTTCGGCATTGGTGTGCGATCTGATGAAATTTCCATTATGGCAGATGCAATGAAGTGCAAGTCAGATAAGCTCCCTTTCACATATCTTGGGCTCCCCGTTGGAGCTAATATGAAAAGGCGAAGTTCTTGGCTAGGAGTTATTGATAAGTTCAACAAAAAGCTTAGTCGATGGAAGTCAAAAACCTTATCAATTGGAGGAAGACTTACATTGGTAAAAGCGGTTTTATCTGCCTTGCCATTATATCTTTTTCCCCTTTTTAAAGCTCCTGGTTGTGTTCTAAAACAACTTGAAGCTATTAGAAGACGTTTTTTCTGGGGTTTTAAAGAAGATGAAAAGAAGACATTTTGGGTGGCTTGGGAAAAAATTTTGGCAGCTAAAGAGTTAGGCGGGTTGGGAGTTTCAGGCCTCGAATTTAAAAATTGGTCTCTTTTGGCAAAATGGTATTGGAGGTTCATATCCGAAAAGGACTCTCTATGGGTTGATGTCATCTCTACATTGCACGGAGAGGATGGAGGGTTTACAAATGCCTCTTTCTCAAATAAATCTTCAGCTTGGGGTGCTATTGTTTCTTGTATCAAAAATTTGGATAGTTCAGGGCTAAACTTTAAAAGCTCTTTCTCGAAAATTATTGCTTGTGGATCATCAACTTCTTTCTGGGATGATCCTGCTGTGGGTAAGGGTTCTAAGCTTAAAGATCTTTTTCCTAGATTGTACGCAAGGGAATTAAACAAGAACTCTTGCTTCAAAGACAGATGGAATTATCAAAATGGTTCTTGGGCCGGTTCTTGGGGTTGGAATAATGATCTTAGGGGCAGGATTCAGGATGATCTGAAAAAATTGGAAGACTTGCTACGCTCAACGGAGTTTGCACCCTCGGGTAGAGATGTTTGGAAATGGAATGGTAGTTCGGATGGAACTTTTTTGTTCGGAAAAATGGTTAAACTTTTACAGAAGAAATTAGGTGCATCAATTCATCCAAACCCGAGATGTAAATGGACTTCAATTCTCCCTATAAAGGTGAATATATTTTTGTGGAGATTATTCTTGGATGCAATTCCGACAAAAGCTAATCTTGTGTTAAAAGGTTTAAATGTTCAGAGCGCAACTTGTACATTTTGTGGTCTCTCGGTAGAAACAATTGATCATTGTTTGTTTAATTGTGGGAAATTAGTCAGCTTTTGGAGAAAAATATGGAGTTGGTTGCAATTTCCCACGATAATGTTGAGTTCGGTTGAAGAGTTCAGGGAAAAACAATTGTTTGCAGACCGTGGTGGTTCTAAAAATATTATAGTAAACGCTATATGTGCAGTTGCATTATGGTCTATTTGGAATTGGAGAAACCGCATTCTTCACGCAACCAATGATCAAGATCGTGAAAAACTCCTTCATGAAGATCTTTTTCCAGGAGTTCAAAGACTTGCTGCTCTTTGGTTAGTAAACAGAAAAAAGAATCTTTTTGGAAGCTGGGACTACTGGTGTAAGGATCCGTTTCTCTTTTTGGTTAAGTAATTCATGTGGGTGGGGGGTGTTGGGATGGAGGTATAAGGGGGTGTGGGTAGTTTTCATTATTGACACCATTTAATTTTTTCTAGATGATATCTGGTGGGCACAAATATTTTCACCACACACGGGCACTTTGTCTCTACTTAAAATGGTGTCATCTCCATTTATAGGTGGGGTTCTTTTCAGCGTGCGGGGATGCACGGTAGTTAGCTTTGGTTGTTATAAGGTGTTACCGGCTGATGCGTTTTTCTTCTTAACATATCAGCCTCGAGCCTCAGAGTCTTTTCAAATCTTCTCTTATATTTTCTAGGTTGTTTACTCCTTATTGATTTAATCTTGGATAGTTGGCTTATATTGGGTTGGGTTTAATTGCAAAATATGTGACATTGGGGAGGGTTGAATTGATACTTTTAGTGTCAATTCTTTGGTTTGGGTTGGCGCTAAAAGGGGGTGTTGGTAGTAAAACGAGTTTGGCTCCCTTTCTTTGGCTCTTGGTGGATATATGGTGGACACATATACTTCAAATGCACACACATAAGCACATTGTTATCCTGGATGCCATCTCGTTGTAGGTTGGCGAGTTTTTTCAGAGTGCGGAGTTGCACTGTTGTCTCCCCTGGTTGCTAAAAGGTGTTACCTACTGATCTGGGTTTTCTTGCTTTTGGGCTGGATCAGTTTCCTAGTGCCTCAGAGTCTTTCAAAACACTATTGGATGCGTCTTTGGTCAATTGCTCTTTTTCTGAACCGCTTGGAAATTCATATGATGAGATATATGGAGATATATGGTGATTCTCATTGGTTGAGGATCAGTTGCACTACGATTTTCAATAGCCTTAACCGTTTCTTTTGATATTTTGTTATCATGTTCTATACTCTTTAAGTATCTCATTGGACAAATGGAGGGGTAAAAGTTGGAGTATCAGAAGATTGGAGAATATCTAAAGGAAGCTAATTTGGTTTTGTTTTATTAGCATTGTTTAGTTTTTGGTGGTGTTATTGTTCACGTGTTTCTTGTTTCTTGTTATTTGTATATTGTATGTTCCAAGTCTCAGTCTTTGAGGCTTTTATTCTAATACAATTCGTTGTTTTTCAAAAAAAATATCTTTTATTAAGTATGACAAATCTTTATTATGTATAAATTATTTGTCGAACCATCACAAATTTTTTCTTAAAGAAAGCCATTGGTTCTTCAAATTGAAACCGCATTTTTCAAACAAGCTAGCCAAAGTCATTATCTATAATCGAAAACCGAGGACATAAATGTAATTTCACCAAGAATATATAGGGTTAATGGTTTATATATATAGGGTGGTGTGGGTAAGACTCTCTCTCTCTCTCTCTCTCTCTCTCTCTCACACACACACACACATAAAAATTAAAAGCACGGAATTAACGTATCGCCCATGATCGTGATACTCGCTGTCCGTCCTACCGAACTTGTAACGCTTTTTCATTAATGCTTCACCAATTTTTCTCTCTCTTCTTCATTGTATATTCACCCATCAAACTACCACATTTATTATCCTAATTTTTTTCAAATTATACATCTTGCCAAGGTAAAAAAGTAAGGGGTATCAAATATTATTATACATACTATATGTTATCTTTTAACATTTTTACCTCTGAGAACTTATTCTAGGTATGTGGTGTGTACATATATATACTGTATACATGCACATGAGGTTTCAAGATCAAAAGCATGATTAAATGCCGAGTATAATCTGGATATACACATACATATGAGTTTTTGACTCTGATATACGCGTTCTAACAGATTTTGTTAGTAACTGTTTCAAGATATTCCCTGACCACCCCTGCTTGAAACCCTCGTAGACTCTAACCCTTAACCTCCTCTATAAGGGCAATTACGTGATCTACCCAGTAGATCATCAGCATGGCCGGTTATAATTAATGCGTATATATATGTGTGTGTATATACGTAAATGTAGTAGATACATACATGCATGTATGGTATGTATGTATGTCTATTTTGGGATAGGGGGGGATGCAGGAGGGAGTAAATGCTGTAGCAGGGGAATCAAACAGTTAAAATAAATAAGTGAGTGTGTGTGTGTGTGTAGAGTACAGTGTAATGTGGGCATTTGAAGAGAAAGATGAAGAGCAAATGGGTTGCTCGTGAATAGGGTTCAGATTTCAGACACTTCCATCATCATTTAATTTATTATGGTCTTACTTTGTTTTTGCCTTTTATTACAACAAACAAAATTTGGTTTCTTAATTTAATTGATTCACTGTACATACTTTGAACGGACAACATTAATTGCTTCAAGAATTAAAGGTATTGCATAATACTCTTATAGTTTTAAAAGTCATAAAGGCATGTACTTTAGCAGTATAAGTTGTTGTAAGGTACTACTCTTAGCCTATAATTATAGATTCAAGTCCTATTGTGAACAAAAGATATAGATTTATGACTAACGAGTGATAGATTTGTTAAACTATTTTTCCCCCTTCAATGTTTAGTGTATTATTTATCAAACATATATATGTATAATGTATTTGTGTATGTTTTATAGTTGTATAAAAATCATTACCTTTTTATAAAAGATACATTCTTTTAAATATTAAAAAATAAGAAATTAGATCACCACAACTATGAGACTATGAGTAGTGGTTTTCCCAAATATAAACCCACCAAAGGTCACATAACTTTTTCTTCATTTTCTTTCTCGTACCAGTAATCCAAGTGGCACATAACTCAAACAACCTAAATATTTTCTTTCTTTTATACACTCACAAAAAAAAACATAAGAAAAAAGAGAAAATGGAACGGGTAGCATCGATTGGGTGTGGGAAGCCGCTACCTAACCCCAACGGGGGGTGATAATAGTGTTCCCGATGAACTCAAAGCATACGCAATCTTACCCGAAGCCCTTCAGGTTCCCCGCTACGGAGGGCCGCCTAAGGCATGCATATAACTCATCTTTTTATTAAACAATTAACTATTAAACAAAAAGTATAGTTATAAGTTATATAAAAATAAAAATATAACAAATAATTAAAAAAAATTATAACATTAATAAAGCATTATCGTTAGAAAATAAAATTTACAAAACACTAAATCGAAAAATAAAAACATCTAGAAATCTAGTTGTACTCGTTAATTGGAACTTGAATACGTGAAATATGTTCGAATAAATCTAGGGTTGGCAAAAAAAACCAAAATCGATGGAAAACATAAAAAACCGACATAAACGAGGTGGGGAGGAAGACGATAAACAGGGACAAGGACATGTTTGATGATCCATTCCCCGATTACCCGATACCCAGTTCCGATTACCCGATACGCGATTATAATTTAATACTAATTACACACACACACATATACACACAAAAATAATTTTAAATAAAAAATATATAAATCTTAATTTATACACTTTCACACAACCTAATTTTAATCGTTGTCTTTATTTAAGTTATTCGGTTTTGATATTTTTGATCTATTTAGATTCTTTAAGACTTTAATTTCGGTTCAAATATGTTTGTATTCGATAATGTTGTATAATTTAGTATAATCTTTTTCTATAACTAGTGGTAGATTTTTAACACTGACGTACGATCCCCGTGATGAAAACTCACAATTTTACTTTAACGGTTATCTTCGCGGTGAAAATTACTCATTAAATCACATGTTTAATTAAAAGGGGGTACCCGTTTCCCCGTGCTTTCCCCTGTATCCTGACGGGGATCCCTGTCTAAATCTCTACAGTTTTTTAAGCAGGGACGGGGAGATTTTCTTAAACAGAGACGGGGACGGGGTGGGGGGACCAATCCCTACCCCAAACCCGCCCCCTTGCCATCCCTAACCAAATCTGATTAAAGATTATTATGAGTCTCTCGATTTTTGACTTCTCAAACGCTACTGGAAGAATTAACAACTGATGAAGAGTTCATAGGGTTAGAGAGATGTAGAGGTTAGAGAGTTTGGTTAAAAAGGATCTCAGAAAGAGCATGTTTGTAAACAATTTATATACAGAGGTGGTTTGGTAATAATTCTAAAATTAAAAAAAAACTAAAATACCCTTTGATTAACTATTAAACTTAAGTAAAGTTAATGTAAAAAACTAACAGTAAAATTACGTGACAACCATAGTTACTATTTATATAATTAACTCTAATAATAATAATAATAATAATAATAATAATTACATTATTAAAATAAATCAAAAATTAAAAAACAATCTATTACGTGTTAAATTAATATATTTTTTAATAGATTATATTTGGCAAGTTTAAAAGTTTAATATATATAATAATAAAAAAGTTCAATATATATAATAATAGAACATATAAATTTGTATTTTAATAAATTAAACATTTATCCATTCAAATCTTACTTATATGATATGCTTGATGATTTAACAAACATGTAAAAAGAATAAATCATGGTCTACAACTTTTATGGACAAATTAAATTTGTTCACATATCAAATACGATGTTAGTCATATATTAAATCATTTTCTCCCGAAAAAACCCTAATTTTTGAATTTAATCGTCGCTGCAGCCCTTTCTTCTCAACGCCGGCGGCGCGAAGAACCCCTTCTTCCTCTCTCGTTTCGTTTCCCTTTTCTTGTTCGAAATCCCGGTCGAGAATGTTTATGTTCAGTTCGAAGGTTGGTCAAGAAAGCTATCATTTTCAAGTTTCAGAATTTCGAAGGTATTTCAGATCGAGTTGCTGTTTCAGAGCGAGTTGCTGTTGCCCGTTCAAGTCTCGTGTTCGAAGTTTTTAGATCGAGTTTAAGTATCGTGTTTCAAGTGTTGTTGCCCTTTCCAGTTTGAGTTTTCAGATCCAGTTTACAGATCGGAGTTTCAAGTCTCGCGTTCATGTGTTGTTGCCTTATCCAATTCGAGTTTTCAGATGTTGCCATTTCCCATTCGAGTTTTCAGATCGGAGTTTCAAGTCTCGCGTTCATGTGTTGTTGCCCTTTCCAGTACAGATCGGAGTGTGTACAAGTTTGGGTTTTTGGTCGAGTTTTCAGTTCGAGATTTTAGATCGAATGGTTCGTGTGGTTCGTGGCTCGTGGTTCGTGGTTCGTGGCTCGTGTGGTTTATGTTGTTGTTCTTTTAAGTTCAGTTCGAGATTATAGTTCGTGTTCATTGGTCGAGTTTTAGATCAAGTTCAGATCTTGTTGTTGGTTCAGATCGTGGTTGGTTCGAGATTAGTTCGTGTTTCAGATCTCGTTGTCGTGGTTAGTTTGTGTGGTTCGTAGTTAGTTTGTGGTTTTGTGGTTCGTGGGTTCGTGTGGTTCGTGGTTAGTTCGTGTTTAGATATTGTTACTGTTTCAGATCGTGGTTAGTTCGTGGTTCGTGTGGATCGTAGTTAGTTCCAACGGTTGCGGTCGGTCCATTAAATCTACTATGAAATATCGTATTTCCACCACCTGGTTGGATGTAGTAACCTTTGTTAGTTGTTAGCTCGGGGAGTAAGTTACGGTGTTTAGATGGAGGTCGAATAGGTTCGACTCCACTAGGTGACTGACTGGCCTTTGTGCTTTACGAGTTTTAGATAGGTTAATCGGATTGGCCTGTCGATATTGGATATTATTAGTTTAGCGGGTTAGATGTTAGTGTTTAAAATTTGTGGTTTAAATTGCTGTATTAACTAGCATCTAGCAGTTTTTTAAATTATATCTATAAAATACATTGTCTTTAAAAATAACCATGTTAGTCATAATGATACTAGTAAAAGAGCTAGGCAAAACATAAAACCCAGAAAATTTTGCAAACAAGTATTATGTATGGGAGTTGATAATGTGTAATTATATTTTGCATCGGTGTGTCTAAATTTTGTCCATAATTAGAAAATGACAAGTTACGTGAAAATATAACAAACTATGTCGAAATTGCCATTGTATACAACCAACTACATTTTTTACCTAAAAATACAACTTTGTTTTATTTATTATTTATTGTGTACAACCGGTTACCTTCTAATCTGGTAGCCGGTTACCTCATTGAAAATACGCGAATCAAGCCTAATTTAACATCTTTATAATTGACCCTGTAACTACCGTCTCTTGTGTCTTCTTCTTCGCTCCAAAATTTTGAAATCGAAGGCTTGATACAGTGTCGATTTTTGATATCGAAGGCATCTCCAAGATATTCAAGGTATGCGTTTATCTTATATTGCACTAATTTCAGGCTTAAGAAATCATTCTCGCATGTTCTTTAACACATAACAATGAGTTCCAAAATTGAGGGTTTTTAAGGGCATGTCATCTTTAGCATGGTTTACCACATGATTTTAGTTCGTATTGATGGTTAAATCGATGAAAGCTATTGATTTTCAGGTATCTTGTTGTTACAAAATATTTTGAAGAAAATGGAATTTTAAACTTTGTTTTTTGTTGCTTTATTACAGATGAAGGCAGTGACATTAGAAGTTTGGTATAAGAGTGTGTTTTTATTCAATCCATTAAGGTACAAACAAAGATGACGGTGATATATGTTACTTTATTTCTGGGCATTCCTTAGAGAGTGCTTAACGGTTGGTAAAGATTTCTAATGATCATGATGTAGGCACATTATATGATTATGTTGAAAGTGGTTATCATGGGTTTGTAATGTATTTAAACCACTTTCGTGAGGATTTGAACATGTATTTGGATGAAGACTTTGTTGATTCAAACAAAGATGACGGTGAGGCTAGGACAATTAATGAAGATGAGATAAAAACTGGTCAACCTAGTACAATGGATGAAAATGAGCTAGAAAGTGAGGAAGAAGATGAAAATGATCTTGATAGTGATGAAGATGATAGTTTTAAGAATGCATATGTGGATCATCTTTCTGAAAGAGAGGATGCGATCAATGAGATTAGGAAAGGCAAGGTAAAGCCTGTTAAGCTTATTGTTCCCAAACATTCTAAGAACACAGAGGATGATGATGTCTATCATGAAGTTGTAGAACATGATCAATTTATTGAACAATTAGGAGAGGCTTTACAAAAGAAGGAAGACCCTAGCCTACAATTGGATGAAATTGAACAATCTGTTGGTGAAGAACAATTTCCAATTCAAGATGAGAACACACATTGGAGAATGAAGAAAGCATTGGTACTTAATTGTTCTTCTCAGTTTAAATTCAATGTTTTTATCAATTATGTATTGTATATTCATACTTAATTTTTCTATGTTTTGACAGGTGGGTGAAAAGTATGCAAATAACCTACAACTTAAGGATTGTTTGACACACTACTCATTGGCAAATGTATTTTCAATTTGGTATGAGAGGAGTTCCAAAAGCCTTCTACTTGCTAGGTATGGTTTAGACCAGAAAGCTTGAAGGAACCAAGTAAAGGTAAAAGAGTTAACAAACATAAGGATGTTAGTGTAGTTCCAAACTGCCCTTTGAGGTTATATGCAAATGTCATTGATGACACTGGAACATTTCAAGTTAAGTGTTAGGGATAAACAAACGGTAGATTGAAGGATTTCAATATATAACTATGATAGGTTGAGAGAGAATCTCTTCACACCTTACAAAACATATAGTTAAGCCTTACATTGTGAGGCAATCCTTACATTTCCTTGTGTATCACAAGGGTTATATACCTATAAGGTATATTTACAATAAGTACCCTCAACTATTGTTGAACTCATATTCTATTACAATAATACAGTTCTAACATTAAGTCTCTTACTGATCAGCAGACATGTTCTAGAAATTTCAAGTATGATAAACTAATTAATTATAAGTTGATTAGAAAACAGTTTGAGCATAAGATAAGGCAAAATCCAGATATAAAGTTGGCTGATTTGGTATTAAAGAAGTACAAGTGTCAAGTAACATTCAATCAGTGTTCTAGGGCTAGGACTTGGGTTTTGAATAATTATGAAAAAAGTCTACAAGAACATTATGGTTTTTTGTGGTCTTATAGGGAGGAACTAATGAAAACAAACCCTAGTTCAACAATTAAGTTGAGTGTAACTGTCAATCCAGGTGAACAAACTTATTTTGATAAATTATATGTCTGTTTACATGGGCTGAAGGAGTGTTGGAAAATGGGTTGTAGAAGGATAATAGGACTGGATGGTTGTTTCTTGAAAACCATTTGTCAAGGATAGATTTTAAAAGCCATTGGAAAATATAGAAACAACCACATATATCCAGTTGCATAGGCATTTGTAAATGTTGAAAACAAGGAGAATTAGGAATAGTTTCTGAGGTTACTTGTTGATGATTTGGACATGCCTCAAGGCAATGGGTTGACCCTAATGTCAGATCAACATAAGGTAATGACTAAATTCTTTTTTATAATTAAATGATATCCCATTAACTAATGACTAACAATATGCTTTCTACTGTTTTCAGGATTGGTTGAGGCTATGAAGATTGTCATGCCTCATGTTGAACATAGACAATGTGCAAGGCACATCTATGAGAACTTCAAGAAGGTTTATGGTGGTGTTGAGTTTAAAAGATTGTTTTGGGCAACCTCAAAGGCATCATACCCTCAACTTTTTTATAAGATAATGGATGAAATCAAAACTGCCAACCCTAATGCACATAAGTATTTAGAAGATTGTTTCCAATCGGAAATATGATCATCTTCTCATACAACTTAATATTTGACATATACAAAGTCCACTCATCTTGAGCCTTGGACAGATCAATTTTATAAATTTTTACTTCGTGATCATAATCAGGCACAGGTCTTGAATCACTTGCCACGATTTTCATTTGGTCAATTTCGAGCTTCATCTGGTAAATCATGTCTCTGTATCTTTGAGAGAGAAGTTCAGGATCGAGAAAGACATAACATTTGCATTTTCTACTCTTGCGCTCTATTAGGGTAGAAATCAAACACATATGAGCGAGGAATCATCATCAATTTAACAAAATTATGGCTAATTAGATGACTTACGAAATTATGGCAACTTAGAAGTCTTCTTCCCGGATTGGTGTTTATCCATGAGATTTGCACATTCATCCTATCACCACAGTCACAAAGCATGTCTCCATTTCTTCTCACCATTGACGAAGATGAAGAAGAACTCATGTTGTTGGAGCAAAGTTCAGTCGAAGTCGAAGATGAAGAATTAACGACTTTTTTTATTTTATAAAGGTTACTGGGTATAAAAAAAAGGTTGTTAGAACTAAATATTGTATAGAATAGAAGATTGAATTCTAGGTGACGTTTGTACTACGTACAAACTAAAAGGACTAAATATGTAAATACCCTTAGGGGTATATAAGCCAAATGACTAGTTGTCATTTGGTGGACTTTGGTCATTGTTCCCTCCATAGATCTTGATACCTGAACCACTTGGGACCAACAGAGGTAAGCGGTTGTTATAGGTATACTGTACACAATGAATAAAAAATAAAACAAAGTTGTATTCTACGGTAAAAAATGTAGTTGGTTGTATACGATGGCAATATCGACATAGTTTGTTGTATTTTCGCGCAATTTGCCCGTTAGAAAATGTACACCAAGATTATATATTGCAAAACTAGATCTTACTCCTACAAAATCTATTTGTGGTGATTAAAGAAAATGTCGTACATAACAATTAGGACGTTTATATCCCATCAGTTCACTATCTATTATTCCTATTCACAAATTCTATAACGCCTCAATTTATAAAACCGATGTTTAAAACTAAACCACATATGAGTATTCACATTTGAATATTTTACACACAAAGCGGAAGCGTAATCCTTTTTGAAAACCTGATTGAACAAAAGATACACATATATGTACAACTGAAACTTAGTACAAAAGTTTGACTTATCACCAAAAGCCGTTAATTGTTTTCACAAAAGATTGTTTTATAAAAACAGTAGGCAAACATGGGCTTTCCCTTGTCCTTATTGCACCCTGCAGAACATTTTAAATAATATGTGATAAGCTATGAGTGCTTAGTGAATATGCTAGAATGTCAATCATATAAACACATGTAGATAACACACAGGTATTAGGAAACATGTCAGCCTCTATACCCATGGTAGCAAATTGAGTCATATAGTACTGTACTAATTATGAACCACTACTGCACAGAGCAGTATGTTGATTAACACATATGAATAACACATGAATGTATTACAATGTAATAACACACATGATGCATATATGAAGACTAATCTAGAAGACTCACATTATAACTAGTTTAATCAACTAATAGTGTAAATCACTTGATAAGGTATCCAAACTTGATCTTACACATATAACATAACACATATGATCAAAACCCATTTTGAACCGGACATTAGCCTACACGAGTGTGTACCTTGTACACTGCACGACCGAAACTCGATTGACTACATGACCGAAACTCGATTGACTACATGACCGAAACTCAATTGACTACACGACCGAAATCCTGTTACACATGATCGAATTCGGTTGACAACCACTGCTACACGGGTTGTGTACCCTCTACACGGGCCATGTACCTCACATCCTACACGCCCATGTATACACACATGACATGTGACTGCCTTTGCCCCTACATGGGCCCTGTACACTACCAAAAAGAAGACCCTGTTCAGTCAGTCGACCGAAATCACCCTTTTTCAACCATATACACCTTCTAATCTTTTTCTAATATCATAGAAGTGTTTCCCTCCACTCGTAACAACTTATACACATGAAAACAACATTATAATCCTTGATTCAACCATTGAATCATGCAAACCCGGTTGAACTCTTAAAACTCAAAACCAACCATAAAGATCATCCCTTGATAGAAGTGATACGATGCTAATAGAAGCCGAAATCCACTTATTTCTTGATCAAGATCGCAAGAGGAAAATGGAGCAGATGGCTTGTACGTATGTATGAATATATGTATGTGTGTTGTGTTTGCTTGCAAGACTTTCAACAAGAAACTCAAATATATATCTACAAGTATCCCATATGTGCAGGTAGTCCCTCAACTTTTTAAATTTTATTTTCAACGGTTTTAGCCTCTTTAGTTTATAAACACATCTAGCCACCTATAACAACTTTATACACATTTATTCACATATAGACTATCCAATACACATATAACACTTATGTATTAATTATATTAAATTAAGACTAATCAAAATCTGGATGTTACAAATTCAACGGTATAATTAATGGTCCAAACAACTACTTTTTGTTGTGTATGTCAAAAAGTTGAGTACAAATCATCTCCAATTTCTTAACTTTAGACTTATGAAATTCAATCTTTTGTAAAATTAGGGTCATAGTAGCATTAAAAATACAAAAACAGCACAAAATTAATGACCAAAAGTTGTTATGTATAAGTGTGTGTTAATATCTGCATAACAGATATACTTTTAGGTAAATTTATAAACAACTAAAATTGGTTTTTTCTCGTATGTTATCCTCATAGTGATTCAAAAACCTTTAGAACGAGTAAAACAAACTCACCAGTTTTATATTTTTAACTAGTTTAGAGACTCATGTATTACACGAGTTGGTTATAGATGACTTATTAATAATAAAAAACACATAGAACAATTACTAAGGAAATAAAATACAAAATCAGATATAAATCATAAATTGGAAAATATTTCTTTGTATACAACATTAGTTGTCTTGTTACTATCTTTACATTTCTTATATAAGATTAATATCTTTAATCATTCTCTAATTTTAACTGTAGATAAAGCAACATATAGTTGACCATGAGAGAAAACAAGGTCCTTTAAATACAAACTCACTCTTGATAGCAATTGTCTTTGGCTTTTGTTTATCGTTATTGCAAAACATGCCTCAAGTAAAAATTGTCTTTTTTGAACTTTGAAAGGAATCCTCTTATTGAAGGAGTCATAAACATCCTTGGAATTAGAAGTCGGTCACCAATATTAGTTCTATTTATATCTTCTACTTCGATTACACGCTTACCCATCAATGTGACTCGTAGCCTAGCTCTATTACATAAGCCTTTTTGGTAATCAGTATTATGTATTAACATGACAGGATTTAATTTGCCTAAAATCCCCTTCGAAAATAATAACCTTACCACCAAAAGGTTTTTCTAAAGTCAATATATCTTGTAAAGTGCGATTTGAAGCCTCAAATGCATGTTTCTGTGTTATCGGCGCTTCATCCCAGATAATTAACTTCATCCTCTTTAGTAAATAAGCCACATCAATATCTGGCTTAATCATACAGAGAGAATCTTCATGAAGATCTATAGGAATTCAAAATCGAGAATGAGCAGTTCTACCTCCGGTCAATAACAAAGAAGCTATCCCACTTGAAGCCACATTTAATACAATCTCACCTTTGGATCTTATGGCAACAGATAATGTCTTCCAGATAAAGGTTTTTCTAGTTCCACCATACCCATAAACAAAAAACACACCTCCTTTATTATTTTCAATCGATGTCATGGCATTGTCAAAAATATCTCGTTATTCATCCGTTAACCTCTCAAAAAGTTGATAGAATTCTGACTATAGAGTGGATCTATCATAACTAAGTTTCTCCGTAACCAAGCTATTATTTGAAGAAGCTAAAGAATCATGATCTGGATAAGGCATCATTTCAAAGTTTTTCAAGCTGGAATTGTTTCAAAGAAGAAGTTTTTCTATCTCAAACAAAGTCAAGTTCTTGATTTGATCCGCCGTAAGTGATAGCCTTGAATGATAACATATAACTTAACTATATATGTATT
This sequence comes from Pulicaria dysenterica, assembly GCA_947179395.2. Taxonomy (NCBI): domain Eukaryota; kingdom Viridiplantae; phylum Streptophyta; class Magnoliopsida; order Asterales; family Asteraceae; genus Pulicaria; species Pulicaria dysenterica. The sequence goes on from OX359293.1 coordinate 55,152,658, forward strand.
GAAAGAAATTTATGTTAATCTTTTGGTGTTAATGCCTTCGGTCACATAGGGATTAAAGGAAAGAAATATATATTTGCAGGTCAATAAAGTGAGTAAGCGAAGGTTGCATATGTATCTATTTTTGCGCTTTACATACCGATTGGAAGAAGGTTTTCAAGTCATACAATTACAAAAGTTTTAGTTTAAGGATTAAAATGTTGGGTCTTATGTAAGGTTCTTCAAGTTCAAGCATGAAGTGGTACTTATGCTCTTGATGGATATCTGCAAATATTCTTGGAAAAAAAACATTGATTTTTGTTATAGAGGATAAGGAAATTTGAGCAAAAGTAAAAATTATTGGAAACTTTTCTTCAGCATTGTTATTATTAGTCGTAACATAAGACTGCAATCTCAAAAAGTTTAGATAGTTGTTATGTTGGTGTATATTTAGAGATCTTAATTTGTAGGAACTTTGTATCTCAATCTTTGAGACTTATATATATATATATATATATATATATATATATATATATATATATATATATCTTTGTCGTACATGAAATAATAAGTTAGTTTTGTCTTATACTGTTGCTTTTATATATTCTCAATTCAATTATTGACATACACTGTAGCCATATATTATGTATTTTTTTAAGTTACATAGAGACCGGTTATAATACAACAGGTCTATAAGTAATATCATTGAGAGAGGTGATGAATACCGGTCTCCAAAGTGAAGTAAAACCGGTATTTATGTAGAATTTGATTAGGGTTACGTATGATAAAAACCGGTTTATATGTTATTTTGAGACCGGTTTATAACCGGTCTTATGTTATTCCTAGACCACCCATATTAAGACCAAAGGAACGCCAGTCTTTTATCCATTAAACCGGTCTAAAAAACATGCATGTAAAAAAATGAGACACGTGGCAGATGTACAACGTGTTGAAAATGAGCGGGAAAATGAGAAAAAAGATGCCTAAAAAATGAACATGTGGCAATCCATTATATGTTTATTAATATTTAATGATTTGCAACAAATCAAAATTGATTTAGGTTAAATTGGGTTAATGAATATTGTATAATATTTTTGAAAAAGACATTGTTTATATGAAGATATTTTATATGGTATTATATTTTTAAAAAGAAAACTATTTATATAAAAGATATTTTAAATTAAAAACATGTATTTTGAGAGTTATAGTACGAAATAGCTATAATATTTTTCTGTTGTTTTGTGACGATACATGATTTTCTTACAAATTTACTCATTAAAGTTTATAAAAATGTGTCATTGTACCAAATTCTTAACGTACAACTTATCCAGTAAATAAACAGGTAAATTAAAATAGAGCGGTTTTTAAATCTACATTTTTTATCATTTTGCCTATATTTTTTTAGATTCTTCTAGATAATCTTTTTACCTATGTAAAGACGTCAAGTTCAAGAATTTCAGTAAGGTTAGGCAACAAGAAATCGCTAATCAAAATAGGATATAAACAAAACTATTCAACACTCTCTTACTGTTTTTTAATGATTCGACTCATTTTATATTCGTTTTTACCTATTCTTTCATTAGTTTATAGACAACTTGATTACATTCTTATAGGCTCAAGAATCATAACTTTTAATCAAATATTAATGGAGAATTTGAACTCAACGTGTCGTAAAACTTGTTGCTTTATTTTGAAAACATGGCAATAAATTTTTTTTTTTGTGAATTGTCTTTTAATTGTTTTGCATAATTCTTTTTACAAATTATTGTAGGTAATCTTTTTATCTTTCAAAAGACACCAAGTTCAAGAATTTTTATCTACTTTAACCCAAGAAATTATTAATTAAAAGTGAATATGTCATAAAACGAAGAACTTATTTTTAGTTGGGTTTTTTAGATAACTTGATTAATTTTTCATAAACTCAAGAACTATTACTTATCAAGTACTAATGAATAATTTCGAGTTCAAAGTGTCTATTTTGTAAGTGTTAGATATGAAGAAGATTAGAAAGAAAATCTCCTATTATAGCAAATCAAAATCAACAAAATGAGTATAAAATATTGTTCTTTGTATTACATTATTTTAACCTTTATTATGAATTAGTTTATGTAGGAGGTTTTTACTTATAAGAAAAATCTTTATAGAGTCGTGCACAAAAAGTACTAGCAATATAAAAAAATGTATATGTAATTGTAAAATTTAAGAAAAACTAACTATGATTTTAATGAACAAAAAGTAACATCACTACAAGAAAACTGATCATTAGTAACGGAATTTAAAGGCGCCCTGAATCCTTTGCTAATTAGTCACGGATTAACAAAAACTTAGAAACAATTTTGATTTAAAGATTAATTTTCTAAAAAATATTACTTTTGTCTCAAGTTCATAGCAAATTAGGCTATCCGTTGTGGTGCCTACTCGCCGAGCGAGTTGGCTGCGAGTTCACCCAGGAACACCACCTCGGGTGGTGCCTACTCGCCGGGTAGGAGAGAAATCGGGTTGTGAGACTCGGCCGCCAAAACCCACCCCCCACCCCCACACCCCCACATTCAACCAATCAGATTTTAGCATTCTTTTTTCTTTTTCTTTTAAGTGAAAGGGAAAGGGAAAAGGGAGAGTATAACGCTTGTAGTGGGTAAGGGAAAGGGAAAGAGAGGAAAAATGATGTGGCAGTGGGTAAGGAAAAGGTAAAGAGAGAGTATAACGGATAGCCGACAAATATTATCCATCTATTAGTAATGGCTTAGTGACGGTTAGAGATTATTTACCAGTTTCATTGGTGATTAGTTACAATTTAGCGACGTGCACGTATCAAATGAAAATCTAAAATACAACACGTGTTTTTTCCTTTAATTATGTTGGTGATTTGGTACAAAGTTACACAGTTGAATTAATACAAAATATGTTAAATGGTGGTGGTAACCTATTGATCGGTTAATTTTTTGTTGTTTAAGAGATCTCTTTTAGTGCTTTTTAGTTTTATTCTTTTATATTGACTAGTCAAATTGACAAATGAGATACACGTATCTTTTAACCTAACAAGTAATTTGTACTTTACACAATTGTTTTGGTTAAAATGTGGGCACAATAACACTTGGTTTGGGAGGACCAATACAGGTGTCTTTTCAATTTTGTTTGTAATTTATAAAACTTTATATATATAAGTATTTTGATCATTCATAATTATGGATTGTGTTAACATAGACTGTCATTAATGAGTAAAATTTGATTTTTTTTAAAATACCTCTCATGAATGAGTAATAAACAAGTCATTACAATTATTAGCCATTGATTTATTTAAATCAAATGTCACATTGGTTCTTGCATGAAAAACCATTTTCGTTTGAATTCTCCTCTATACACACACAGTTTGTATTTAATAATGTTGGATTTGCATTATAGTATGCGTATGTGTGTGTGTATTTGTGTGCATTTTCCTTCGTTCATCATTCAAATGAACAACAACCATCAAGGTGGCCTAGTGGTAAGGCGTCTCGTCCACAATCTTAAGGTGGCCAGGGAAGGGTAAGGGAATGATCACGGGGATACCTCGGTTACGCGGCGTACAACTGAGTCAAAGACTCGCCCTCCCTAGATAACCTGAACAGGGAAAACCTCTCCATTTTTATCATTCAAATGAACGGACATAATGTACACAAAGTAAACAATCTTCTAAATGATCGAACACTAAAATACTTGTTCATATGTCATTCGTGTTCGTTTATTTGTTAGGCTAAAGTTAAACGAACAAACATAAACACATAAATCCGATTGTTTATCCGTTCTTATTAATTTATTTGTTCAACTAAAGATAAACGAATGAACACAAACAAGTTTCGTGTTGAAACATCCCTACAAGCATTTAATAAGTAAAGTTCATCATTTATCAACTACTATATAATTTTGTTGCTATATAATGCCATCTTTATGATGTAGTATATAACTTGTCATATTCAAACAATAATTTATGTTTCACAAAAATCAGTTTTTACTGCTAGTTAAAACTATAAAATGTACTGACATGTATAGTACATTAAATTGTTTAAGACAATGTATATATAAATAAAAATAAAAGTCTAGAGAACCTTATGATATAATAGTACATGATACAAATGGTACAATAATGTGCAAAGTGATATGAAACAATACTAAATGATGTGGTGGGACATGAAACTAGGAAAAGGCAGACAATGGCATTAAAGATTAAAAACTACACATTTTAAGATTTTATTAGATGTAAAAATACATCCTGGATTATGGGTGTTAATAATCTGCACCAAGCCGAGTAAATAGAATTAGTTGTCTTAATTGTGTCTGAAATCGAACTTGGATATGTTTTTCAATGTTCGAGTTTAAGCTTGATGTTCATTTAGGTTTTAATAACTCTGATAAACTTTGTTCAATAAGTTCAAATCTTAGCCCGAGCTTGTATAAGTTTTTATGATTATAAAAGTTTATAGATACTAAAGCTATTTAATAAAACAATATATATTATTTCTTTAAGCATATACCAATATATTTTTCTAGATTCTTTTTAGATCGTAATTAAATGTCTGACAATGAAAAAGGAATTAATCTAAAAGTGTACATAATGATGTGTTAGTAAAACTTTGTGTGCCAATAGGGTTTAGCCCATTTGGTAAGACGCCCCCTTCCTCGTAAGAGGTTGGGGGATCAAATAGGAGTGGTTGAAAACCCGCCTCCAAACAATTCGAGCCCACACTGGAGAGGCGGGGAAGTGTCCCCATTTGCAAAAACTTTGTGTTATTGTGTATGTCTAGTCATACATAAACTTGAATTCAAAATCTTACTAACTTTTATTTCAACTTTAAAATATAAAGTCTTTACAATCTCGTTTAGCTCGTTCAGCTTGTGTAACTCCTAAGCCCTGAATAACTCACTTGACTCGAGATAGTTAAAACAAGCCGAGCCAAACATTAGTATTTAAAAGCTTGGCTTGTGAAACTAATCAAGTAACCATTTTTGTTTGACCAATAACAAACTTACATTATCAACAACAATATACACAAATGCTTCCACCTAACAATAACAGTATCAAATCCCGCTTTTTTATACAATTTAGTAACTTTTTCAGCTAACGATCAGCTTATAGCACACGCAAATCAATTGACTGACGCATAATCTAAATCACAAGTAGTAATTCAGAACACATTCTGAAAGATAAATTAGAGATCATTGATCTCATAATTCACCATCTGTTTCTAGGACTTACCGGTAATAGTATACAAGAGAACCCACAATTTCCACACAAATCATGTTTCTGATACACATAAAACCTGTACATAGCGGAATATTTGCAGTTTTCTTTCTCTGTCGGACATTGAAAGTTGCATTCGGATATAGAAAGAGCAAACGAAGAAATTTCATGGTGTTTCCTGAAATTTGCAGATAAGATTAGAACTTGTATCAGCAGAACAATGAAACTGGTTATCTAGAACTGTAATTTTACAAAAAATTTATATTTCATTGTTCACAACTTCACATATTCTAAAGCATATCTAAATTAACCATTTATACCTCCATTTAGCATCTGCTTAATCCTCAAATAGATTATTAAGTTTTTAGTCAATTGATTGCCTAGCTCTAGTTAATGCTTCTACAACACAAGATCGAGATTTTGGCAAAGAATAAAATGTTTCAATTTGCACAGTACTTCATGAAATGGATATTGTTGCAATTCGTAGCAACTGAAATATGAATAAGAGGGGAAAAAAGTATAATCCAAAAATGCAAATGTACCTCACTCATTTTTCTGGCGAGCGTAGTTCTAGAAGTTTGTCCCTCCACATGGCTGCAGAAAACAACGTTAAATATCAAAACCCGCGATAATTCACATTGACAAAATTTTGATCTTACCAGAATAAGATTAATAATGGTAAATGAGAAAGTTACCCTCCATTTTCTTTATTTTCTCATGTAAAACAATAATCTGTAAAAGTTTTTTTATTTTCCATTCTCTCCATTAACTACACCCGAGAACATGTCTAAGTACCTGCATCACTGTATCTTTCTTCCTTGATAGCAAGATCAATCTTTGTAACTAAATCAAGCTCTTCAACAAGTTTGTCTGGACCATCTATGGCACTGTAAAATGTGCTGATTCCAGCTTAGCAACATTCATCACTAAAAATAAAAAATATATCATAACCCAATAAAAAGCGGGAAAAGGTGGAGGTGAGACCTGTCCAAAAACACGTCATATGTAGGTTTTCTATCACGCAATTTTCCCGAATTGTAGACTATTTTAATAGCATCTGTCAAGACAATTTGTTTGCTTACATAAATTGGCGCCTGTATCAACAGTCATTGTCAGTTGCTACTAAATGAATTATGTACTATTTAGTAATACAATTAAGCTTTTTCTATACAAACATCCAAATCACATCAAGGAACACAAGTTATTGTGATAATTAACTTGTTGGTTCTAGAGATTCATCCAAATGTAAATCTACAAAAAACTGCTGAAATTGTTAACAGTAAAAGAAAGTAGAGATATGTTTTGTTACCCTGCATCGTTTAGCAACATTTATGGCATCTGAAGGGCGAACATCCACTCTAATATCTTCTGTGCCTGGCTGCAAGTTTTAAAAATCCATTCAAGGTTTAAAAGTTGTCCAATCTATTGCAATTCTTCATTTTAAATCTAGGCCATGGGATCAATGGGTATGTCCTTCATTACCTTTTGAAAACATATATTTGCCACATATATATTATCCACTCTTTCTGTAATCTGTACCAGTTTTACCTGAAAGATAAAATAAGAAGAAACTGATATGTTTGCAATTGCGTATGAAGAAAAGTGTGAAAATGATATAGCATTTGCAAAATCTAAGCTATCGCTTATACGAACCTAGCAAAGATGCCAAGAAAAGCTATCAGAAAATACACTAGAACAAAGGTTGAGAATAATATTTTACAATTTCCAAAAAGAGAAATAACAAAGTAACGGGTTTGTGTTTGTATAAGCTTCTCAATACTAGTTCTTAGACCATGAGCATCCATCCCCCTTCTTCCCCTTGCCACATCATTTTTCCCTTCCGTCCCCCTTCATCCCACTAACCCCTACATTCATCCCCCTCAACCATTCTCTATTTTTTTAAAAGAATTAAATGTAGGGAGATGAAAGAGATAGAGAGAAGAAGAGAGAGAAAGAGGGGGAGTGAGTGTGAGCGTGAGTGGGAACCAACTTATATGTGCCACGCTGAGTGAAGGGGAGGGGGGCGTTGATATTCATATGTGCCATGCTCCAACCAGCTCATCATGTTGGATGCGCATGGTCTTATGGAGTTATGGAGAGGAGGATTATTAATGAACTAAAATATTTGGAAAAAGAATAAAATTTGTGATCTAATTCTGTACAGAGAAACTAGTATCCAGGCTAAATAATGAAATCTGCACCAAAGAGTACGTGCCAATCTACGTATTTCAACACAATCTCAGATACAATGTAGTAGTATTACCAACTCCTAGTTTTCATGTCCAATTAAGAAAGGAAAATACGCTTATCAAAAAACTAAAAGAAGTATTATAATTTATGCATGATAAGATGATCTCCTCACTTCATATCCAAGTTTCCCCACAATATTTCTCACAAGCTGGAAATGATTTGGGAATCCCTGCAGCAACACAGCAAAAGAATTAATATAAAGGTTAGATTGAACTTGTCATCTTTAATAATAAACAACCTAAACCTCGTCTTCCAGCGCAGAGCTTATTAGTTTTTCAACAGCATATTCCCCTGCAGAGTATGAAAGCTAAAGTTAATTATTACTGCAATCAACACATCAAAATGCCCTCAAATTAACTAAATAAAACTTTGAAAACAAAAAAATAGACACACAAATTCTTGTACCTACGATAATTGGTAGCAAATAGTCTCCATCACAATCACAGGAAATTTTAAGAAATATGGTGGGACTACGAAATTGACTAAGAAGTTCTAGTCCAAGTACGGGGATGTTACTTCTAAGACCTTTTCCTTGACCAGATAAGGGAAAAAAATTTCCAGTAGATTGCAATGTTCTAGCCTCTTGATATCCTTGTATACGCATCTGATAGTGCAAGAGAGTTTCTGCATGAAAAATAAGAGGGAAGCCAAAAAAAATGGCCATGAAGAACTCAACTTGAAAATAAATAATTACACACACACATACTATGTATTCCTCATATTAATAGATATATGAACAAAACAGAGCTTTGCATTTATAGCAGTGTTCCATCAAAGATTTGTTAATAGCACATGCTTAGATCTCACTAGCAACTGCTGTTGTAAACCACCTTTACAATTACAAATCTAATAATTAAATAATATAACTTCATAGGAAATTTAAAAATACTTATAACGACTACATTGCCATGCTCTTTTGTATGTAACATCAAATGTAGGTTAGGGAGAATAATCAATATCTATTTTCTCAAGGTATGTTATTTTTAAAATTCTTTGTTAGAGCTAATGGCGTTGAGTTATTCTTAAAATTCTTGGAGTGGTAGAGTTCAGCTAACCTACTGCAGAACCATTTGTACACAAAATTTTCACTACCTATTTTAATTGCAAAAAATTCCTCTAAATCTACAGTATAATATGAGCTATACACTGTTGCTAAGCTCTAAAATACAAGACTTCATAAACCACAGCTACAAATCAATAGGCAAGAATGCAGAATCGGAGATCATCTGCATTCATTTAAAGAAGTCACATTTTCCTAAAGTGAGGTCACATACATCACAGGATTGACGGCGTTAACATATAACTTAGCACTGAGATCATACAAGAATAAACTAACTTTTTGAGATCAGACACAACTGTATCCAATTTTGATATCACGACCTACAAAGTCAAATTCTAAAAATTAGGCGAACTATCTTAAACAAATTAGGTCGAAACTTATACATCTTACAACATCAACTCCTGCTAAATATTAAGTACTGGAGACAGTCATCCTATCGTACCAAAGGAAAACTAGTATACCTGTCATCATAACAGCAGCTTCCAAGTAATCATCATCGTCCTGATAATCATAGTCTCTGGATCCTCTACCTCTAGAAGAATTACAAGAGATAACAGCAGATTTGGAACCCCGGCGACGATAGTCACGATAATGCGTTAGAAGAGGTCCGAAATACGAAATTGAAGCCGCGGAAGAGCGCCGAAGCTGATTAGAGAATAATGTTGGATGATCTGCGAAGTCTCCGGCGCCGGAGGTGAGGAAGGAACGAGCAGACAATTGAAGTCGGAGCATTATACAAGAGAGATTCCGATGTTTAAGAGGAGTGGGGGTGTTGTTGGTGAGGTAGAAACAAGGTTCCATGGGGTACTTTAATAGGCGATCAGGCCAGATCTTTATTGAAGTCGTCATCAAGAACAACATGTGTTTGTTTCAATCTTTATCCAATCCAATTCCCTTTTATATAAATATGCGTATTTTGGTCAATCAAATCTTCTATTTTGGTGAATATTAAAAAAAGTAGTTAGTTTGGTTTTATTTAATATCATGTGCTTTTGTATTGTTTAATATGGAACAACGTATTTGGCTATCTAAGTATCTTTACACTTTTTACTTTTAGTAAATTACTTATAGATTTGGTTCTTGTGTTTTAATTTTTACTAGTTTGGTTTTTCAGATTCAAACGTATTATGAATTTGGTTTGTATTGTTTGTGATTAATAATGAACTTAATTTTTCATGGACTTGAATTAGTTACGTTTTTTACCTTTATTTTATTGGTTTATCTTAATCTTTTTATGTTTTTATGCATTAATCTTAATTTTTTATTGATCATGGTGCCTTTCTTGGGGGCAACAAAGTAAGTGGTTCAAATAGGTGAGAGTAGTTCGAGAGTAGCGTTCGGAGTTAAAGCACTGTTGTCAATAGCGGAAAATAGCGCCGCTATAGCGTTTAGCGTAGCGTAGCGGGCTATGGGCGCTATCTGGTATATAGCGGTAGCGATGGTTTTTGCCTTTTTTTTTCTTTTTTTCGTTTTACCCAGCAGATATTAGGATGCAGTACATATTTAGGGTTTTTACGTTAGGTTAAATTACGACTGTGCTCTCTCTTGACTCTGCTCTCCTCTCCCTCCGGCGACACTGCTCTCCTCTCCGGTGACTGCACAACCTCCGGCTACTCAGTCTCTGCTCTCCTCGACTCCTAATTTTCTGTAAGTAACCATGTCTCTGTTCTTTCTAAGTTTTCTTTTCTGAAATTATGATTCAAGTTTATCTTGGTTTATGAAGTTATGATTAATGATTCTGATTTCTAAGTTAATGATTCTGAATTTCTGATTTCTGAGTTCATAATTATTAAATTTTGATTCTTAATTTCTTAGAATTTCAGCCTCTGTTTTATAAACTTTTATATATTCTGATGTTTGAAGTTTATAATTCTTGAACAGCTTCTGATTCTTTTTCAAATTCTATTTTTTTAAGTTTATAAATCTGAGTTCATAATTGTTAGTTTATGTCTAACTTGAACAGCCTCTGGTTTACTTTTTCTGTTCAAGATTCTGATTTTATGTGTTTTTTTACATTCTGATTTGTTTTTTACATTCTGATTGTATCTGTTTTTTACATTCTAATTTAATGTGTTGTTTGGAAATAGAGATGGGTAAAGATATGGATATCGGATGGAATTACGGGGCTTTGGTTGAAGGAACCAAAAATAGCGTTCAATGCAACTTTTGTGGTTTTGTTTCTAACGGAGGAATTACAAGACATAAACATCACCTTGCGCGGGATTCCAGTGATGTATCAAAATGTAAAAAAGTTCCAAATGACGTGTCTCAAATGTTTAAAGAAGGTTTTGAGAAAAAAAGGAAATGAAGAAAGCAATGAATCAAATACCCGACTTTGATGATATTGTTGATTTAGACGAAGAAGAAGATGAGGATGATGATGAACTTACCCAAGCTAAACGAAAGGGGAAAGCCGGCTCAACGGAAAATGCATCTAAGAAGGTAAAAGGGCCTTTGGATATGCACTTTAAGCCATCTGGTCAAGCGGGAAAGAAAAAGGGGAATGTAGTAGGAAGCTCCCAATACAAAGATGTGCAGAAAAAGCTAAGACAAAATGCAATACAAAAAATTTGTCGTTGGATGTATGATGCGGGTATTTCATTCAATGCGGTGAAGTATGATAGTTTAAAGCCCGCGTTTCAAGCAATCGCCGAATATGGCTGTGATTTAAATCCCCCTAGCTATCACGAAGCAAGAGTTCCTATGTTAAAGCTTGAGAAGGAACATACAAAAATGATTTTGAAAGAAAACGAGCTTGAGAAGAAGATGTATGGATGTTCCTTGATGGCGGATGGATGGAGGGATCGTAAAGGAAGAGCACTCATTAACTTCTTGGTGAATACTCCTCGAGGGAGTGTGTTTATTGAGTCGGTTGATGCTTCAAGCTATTCTCATACGGGTAAGTGGTGCCAACTTACTTAGTTATCTTATAATTTGTCACTTACAACTTACTAAATGTTTACAAACTTTCTTAGGTGAGAATTTATTCAAATTGTTTGACCAATTCATTCAAAAAGTCGGGCCCGGGGATGTTATTCAAATTGTTACCGATAGCGCGAGTAACAATGTTTTAGCCGGTAAGTTTACAAATTACAATGAAATTCTTATTATTTATTACTTCAATAATTATATATTGATAATATATTCTAACAATAATTATATATAAATAATATAGGCAAACTTGTGGAAGAAAAGTATCCACACATCTATTGGACACCGTGTGCGGCGCATTGTATAGATTTGATGTTGGAGGACATCTTTAAATTGCCGCATCTCAAGAAGACACTTGAAAGAGCAATTTCCGTGAACACGTACATCTACAACCGTACTTTGCTCCTAAACATGATGCGGGAATTCACGGGCCAAAGGGATATGGTTAGGCCCGCAAAGACCCGGTTTTCCACGGCTTTCATCACCCTAAATTGCTTACGGACTCATAAAAAGAAGTTGAGAAAAATGTTCACTTCCGAAAAGTAGACAAAAAGCAAATTTGCTAGAGAGTCGGGAGGTAGGAAAGCGGCTAACACCACATTGTTGCCAAATTTTTGGAACAATATAGATATTGCCGTAAAAGTGGGTTTGCCGTTGTTAGGAGTTTTGCGTTTGGTTGATGGTGAGAGAAAGCCTCCGATGGGATATATCTATGAAGCCATGGATAGGGCAAAGGAGACCATTGCCAACTCTTTCCACAACAAAGTGGATAAATATCAAGAAATCTTCACGATCATTGACAAGAGATGGAACTTGCAATTGCATCGTCCCTTGCACGCGGCCGGGCACTTTCTAAATTCATCGTTGTTTTATAGCAACCCGCGTATAGGCTTTGATCGTGAGGTTTCTAGCGGCTTGTTAGAATGCATCCACAAGTTGGCATTGGATGAGAACGAGGAGGAAGCAATTCATTCTGAGCTTCCCGCATACAGAACCGCACAGGGGATTTTTAGGAATCCCATCGCGGTAAAAATGAGATCAAAGCTTGCCCCAGGTACAAAGTGGTGTACTTTAAATATTTATAATCTTTAAAAATGTTTGTCTCACTTTCTTTATTTTATTACTAAACTAGCGGAGTGGTGGTTGCAATATGGAGCCGAAGCACCTACACTACAAAAGTTTGCGGTGAAGGTGTTAAGTCTTACTTGTAGCTCATCGGGTTGTGAGCGTAATTGGAGCGTATTTGAACACGTAAGTAATTCATTAATTGTAAAACATATTATAATTTATAAAATGCGCTAACAATTAGTATATTTTATTTATGTAGCTCCATTCCAAGAAAAGAAACCGGTTGGAGCAAAAAAAGTTAAATGATTTGGTATTCATAAAGTATAACCGGGCTTTGAGGAGAAGATATGATGCCCGAGACACCATTGACCCAATCATCTTGGACGATACGAATGTTCAAGATCCACATGAGTGGTTGATGGGAGTTTTGGATAACGAAGAAGATGATTTGGTCCATGAAGATGAAGATTTGACGTGGACCACCGTTGTTGATGCTATAGGGGTGAATGAACCGCTACATGCAACAAGAACAAGTGGCAAACAAGCCGCTGCCGGGACATCCATATCCGCACCCGTTAGACGGGGTTCCGAGTCCTCCACATCTAGAACAAGAGGACGTCAGTTAGTTGATGAAGAAGACGATTTTGACTTCGGTGAAGAAAGTGAAGAAGAAAACGATGCTTCTGGATATAAAGATTGTGTGTCGGGATCGGAGTCGGGGGGAGATGAGCCCGAATATGAAGACTTAGATGATCTTTGATCTAACATATAATAGTTTAAGACCTGGTTTTATATTTTGTTCTCTATTATACATATTAGATTAAGTCTTTTAAGGTAATATTATAATATAAAAATATATAATTATATTTTAGAAGTCTATCGCTAAATACGAAATAGCGGCCGCTATTTACCGCTATTCGCTACGTAGCGTATAGGTAGGTCATCGCTATTTTCCGCTATTCGCTATTGACAACTATGAGTTAAAGTTCTATACATGGAGGAGGCTTCTATTCATGATAAGGTGTGGGTGGTGCCGGAAAATCAACATATGATTGAGGTTACATCTTTTTGGAGTAAGTTATAGATTGTGCTTAAGGAGGTAGGAGTGGTAAGATGTTCACTGCGTAAGAGAATCATGTATCTTATATAAGGGAATGACATATATAGTATTCGAGAAATTTATGGTGATTAGTTCCAAGAACCCAAGCCATGTAATGTCAAGTACTACGTCAATTCCTCCAATAGGTAGAAGAAAGGCTGGAAAGGAAAAGGGTTGGGTCACATAAAGGCAAAAATTCATTGCAATGAGGTAGGGATACGCTGCCTAGAATGACTAGAGATGGAGACATTGCGTTAGCTGGATGACGTAGGAAAAACTTGGCTCATGGTTTACAATGTTGTGTGTGATTCTGGAATCAATGAGGATGGTATCATGGTATGTAGCTGGTGATGCGAACGGCTTTTGGTGACGCTGGGCCTAGTAAGAGTGTAAGACAGTGAGGGGTAGGGTGAGCAAATGGGCTGTTTACGATAGGATTAGTGTGAAGGATCAAAATGGTGATCGGTGTTTGTGACAGGGTTGAGGGTCGGGGACTAGAAGTCCGCGTTGTCAATGATGAACCGCACATGACTAGCAAGGATATTTTTAAATATTGGCAACGAAAGAGGAAAATAGTTTAAGGAGGTTTTTCAATAAAGTAGACATTTACGTCGATTGATATTTTAAAGATTTATAATAAGATCGAAAATGATAACTATTACATACAATGCCATGTAATCAACAATAAATACAGAAACATGTTACTGATACGTGTCTATTTCAATCAGCGGTTCGACTTTACATTTCTAGTCTTCCGACTGTTTCAATGGCCTTTTGCCAACAAGATCACACTTGCCATTTGTGCCTGTGTGGGCGTGCATGATTATCTGTCAACCTATTGAAGTTTTGTGAGAAGGAAGAATAGCCGAAGCTTCTATTCCATAAGTTGAGCATATTTACGTGGTTTGGGTGGCAGTTTTAGCAGCCTGATTAGCTCGTAAGTTCGTGTGTCTCTTCCACTATAAAGGCAAAGATCCAGAGGAGTCAACCCATCCTATTGGCATCACAAAACTAAATAAATTAAACAAATACAAGATATGTACTACTTCAAAAATTATCTAATTTTCCAACAAATTAATTTAGAAGGAAAGAAAACGTTTTGGGTGAGATTTAACTTTAAACCCATTTGATCAATTTTCCATTTTTCATTCCTATCTGATTTTTATTTTCAAATATTGCCAGTCCGACCCGTTACAGATATAACATAATAAGATTTAAGAGGAAGACAGAGTACTTGGTTTTTCAGAGTCATATCGGCTTTCTTGATCAACAAAAGCCTAACCACATCAGTTCTACGGGATTGGACTGCTAAATGAAGTGGCGTCCACCCATCCTGAAACAAGAAAAGAATATTTAAAAAAAAGGCAAAACCAAAAGAACGGCGAATGATGAACATAAAGTAACAAAGCGCACAATAACTTCTACATACATTGTCCTGAAGGTTTATATCCACATTATATAATAAGAGAACTTTTATCATTTGAGTTGATGCTGTACGTACAGCATAATGCATAAGAGTAGCTCCATCCTGTTATTAAACGAATAAAGGTTATTAAAAATTTCCAAAAGTTGAACACACACAAATATCAAATCAAATTTTTCTGAAAATAAATTCATGCTTACTTTGTCACGAACAAACGGGTTGGCTGAATTTCTCAGTAGATAATTACAGATGGCATGCTTTTTGCCAAGTATTGCTTTGTGAATTGCTGTCAATCCCTCCTGTGACGAAATCAGAAGAGAAAGTCAAATCCAAAAGCTTGATAATAATGCTGTAAACAGTTTCAAACCAAATTTGGGCGAGTGTCCATTTACCTGGTTAGGGACATTAATATCTTCACTGTACTTCATCAACGTGTCAAGAAGGTAAAATTCTCCCGATGCAGCAAGAGTGTGTATAGGCTGCCATTTTCCCTGTTCCCGGTCATAAAAAACAAAGTAAAAATCAACTACTCGATTACTCCCTCCAATCCAATTCCTCTTGAAATGTCCCGTGAGAAATGTAATCTCTACTGGGCAAAAGTTTTTCATATTATATTACGTATTTGCCATTTCTCATCACAGAAGAAATGAGATTAATGCTTTAAGTAGTAATGCAGAAGCAAAGACGTATTCTCTCAAACATGTAATAAGAAACTTACTGAGGTACCAGCTGCCAAATCAGGAAAGCGCCTATTCATAAGAACCTTCTCCTCCTTTGTAAACAACTTTCGAGCACCTACTCAAGGTTTTAATAACACGATAACATGAACAATGAACTTATGAGATCATAAATACAATCAAGGACCAAAATTTTCAAGAGGGTATGCTTCTATTTTATATATATCAAAGTTAAAAAGCCGGATGATGCATATATATATGGCATACTATCTTGTAAACAATGTGACACCCATTCATCTAAACCATATGCAGAACTTGTGTTCATCAAACATGAACATGGTCAATTCTATAAACCATTGCAATTCTACCATGAAATCTTGATTCTAATGCATTATCGAATCTTGCTTTTACACTATCAAGACTATTATTAGAAACATGAACATCAAGAATCTCATATATTAACTCAATTATGCTGTCATACATACCTTGTGGATCTTTGGCAGCATCAGGATCATACATGCCAGAGTTCAAGAACCGTGAAATATCATCCAAACTGCGGCCATAGACAGCCATCTTAGGGTTCCTGGGAGCCACTCTACTAGCCCTAATTACCTCGGCATAATCACTTTCATCTTCGCTACCTTCATCATCTTCACTTTCTTCCACCAAAAATTCAGGATTATCCAACTTAACTGGATTTAATTCCCTTAATTTGGCAGCCTTATACTCTTTAGCACTTGCATACCCATCCGGAATAGGTCTTAACCCCTGTTTCTTCCTCTGTAATCTGCTCCCAAATTCCATCGCCTGAGCCATCCTTCTTCTCTCTTTCTTCGTAATATTAATCTCCGCCTGAACGGCTTTCCAGTTCGCCGGAACCAAATCCTGCGGTTTAACTTCGACTTTAGTCTTCCTAAGGTTAACATTTTTTGTAGGTTTGGGAGATTCAAGCTCAATTTCGTTTTGAACGTAAGGGTCTTCGAATATACCCTCTTCAAAAACCAAACAGTCCCCGATTACATGTTCTTCTTCTTCTTCATCTTCGTATCCTTCACCGACTCTGTTGACGGTAGAGTATAATTGCTGCTGCGGGTGGTTGTGGAGGGAGAATTGAAGGGATGGTAAGATGGGTTTACGAAAGAACAACGGTGGGGTTTTAGATAAAGGAGTATAGGAAGTGGTGGTGAAGAGAGAGAAAAGGGTAGTGGTTTGCTGACTGAGTTGTGGTTTTAACAAGGACATTGTTTGTTCTCCGGCTCCGGCGCCGGCAACGGCGAATGGTGGTTCAACTTTGGAGGTGTTGTGGGTTATCGTCAATCGGGTGTAGAAGCTAAATAACCAGACGGGTTTTTCTACTGACGGAATAAAAAGATAACATTTTACTTACTTTTTTATGCCGATAAAATAAATTATTAGAAACATCCACACACAACACACGGCTTTCCATTGTTCAAGAAAAAGAAAAGAAGCCATTTTTTTCTGGCAAGAATGCTACACAAGTTTAAAACGTTACCGAAATCTTACTCATGGAATCAATGCACATCGCAGATTGGGAAGAAAGTGTTTAAGATCGTGATAATGTCCAATCATACTTCCATCAGAAACTTCGTGCCATACGTGTCAAAGAAAGATTCACACGAGTTGAACAGAATCTTAGCTCAATTTGAAGGTAATATACGATGTATCAAGAAAGTGCATGCTAAGATCATTATTGGAGGTTATGGGCAAAATGTATTTGTTGGGTCTAAGTTAATAGACATGTATTCTGGGTTGGATCAATTGTACATGAAAGATGCACGGAAGGTGTTTGATAGTTTGCCTGAAAGAGATGTTTTCTTGTGGAACATGATGATTCAGACATATGCAAACTCAGGTTTGTCTATGGAAGCATTGAATGTGTATAAAGAGATGTGTGAACACAATGTGATTTTGGACAAGTATACATTTACATTCGTGCTAAAGGCATGTGGTGTGATAAAAGATGAAACCACGGGTCGGGTTATCCATGGGCATGTCATGAAATGCGGGTTTTATTGCGATGTATTTGTTGGGAATGCTCTTGTGGCTTTATACTCAAAGTGTCGACTAATCGAGGCGTGTAGACGGGTGTTTGATGAGATTCCTCAAAAGGATGTGGTCAGTTGGAATACTGTCATTTCTGGATGTGCTAACAATGACCGTGTTTTTGAAGCTCTCGAGCTTTTTCATACTTTTCTACATGATGAATCTGTTACCGGGCCTGACCATGCAACTCTTGTTAGCATTCTGCCTGCTTGTGCTCAAGCAGCGGAGATTCGATTAGGGTTTTGGATTCATTGTTACATTATAAAGACGGGTTTGGAAAACGATGCTATGGTGGGGAGTGGTCTTATTGCCATGTATGGAAACTGTGGTCATCTAGACTATGCTCGCCACATATTCGATCAAATGTCTGAAAGAAATATTATGGTATGGACTGCTATGATTAGGGGCTATGGCATGCATGGCAACCCACAAGAAGCACTCAACCTTTTCTCGAGATTTTTGAATGATGGTTTTCATCCAGACGGGGTTGTGTTTTTGTGTTTGCTATCTACATGTAGTCACGCAGGGTTAGTTGCAAAAGGGCGCGAAATTTTCAAACAAATGGAAGATTATGGTGTGGAGAGAGGTGATGAACATTACTCATGTATGGTTGATCTATTAGGGAGAGCGGGTTTGCTTACGGAAGCAGTCGATTTTATAAAATCAATGCCTGTAGTGGCTGGGAAGGATGCATATGGTGCCCTTCTTGGTGCTTGTAGAATGCATAATAATGTTGAACTGGCAGAAGCCGTGGCTGAGAAGTTGTTTGTTTTAGATCCAAACAGTGGCGGGCGGTATGTAACTTTGGCTAAGATATATGGACATGGAGGGCGGTTGAAGGATGCTGCAGCAGTTAGGAAAATGATGGTAAAGCAAAACATTAAGAAACCTTTCGGGTTTAGTTCAGTTAAGGTTGATAGCGTGGTTCATACATTTGCAGCAGATGATGAAACTCACCTGAAAAGAACAGAGATTTTTGACACACTTGCAGGGTTAGATGAGGTAATGGCAGAAGCAATTTGAAATAAATTATTAACATTCTCAGTAGTTGATAATTCGTTTAAAAGATCGTTTGTAAATCATTCTTTTCATCTCTACGAAGCATTCTTAAAAAGTAATATTATGCTTTTACTAGTAAAAACATGCAGAGTTGCAAACAGAAACATCAACAATATATAAAAAAACCAATGCAATTCACACACTGCTTGTTCACTTAATGTACAAAAATTTTGGCACATATATTCACCTGCTACGTTTTGCTTAAACAGCATTTATATGAACAATAAAAATAGGTTTGGAGATCATGTGGTTAAAATATCGGGAAGTGTGGTCGAGTGAGCTCCAATTATTTTACCACCGAGATCTGGAAAGTTCTCACACCCAGGCAAGGAATCCACGTTACCATCAGCATCGACCAGTAAAGGATACCTTAAAAGATGACCATGCAATTCTGTAAACTCATCAGCTACGTAGCGTTTCCAGTTATCTTCAGCTACTTCATTAACGCTCTTCACACACTCCAATGTCTCTGCATTCTTATATATATCTTCTAGTTTACCAAGATGCTCGGCCCACAGTGACATTCTGTAGCCATATATCTGAAATCACAGACAAAAAACAAGCTACTGACTTGAATATAAATGATGAATATACAAATTCGTCTAATCAAATTTCTTCGAAGTCTTCATCTTACCTAAGCATGGTTACAACTCTTACTATCCTCGCTCAAATTTAAAAACTAATTTTTGGTATATACAATTGTTATTGTCCGGAGTTTAAAGAAACTCAAAATGTATACACTTGTGTTTGATTTAACAAGGTTGAGATGAATATTTTTGCAGCAATTGATTAGTTGGTATGGTGAGTTGCTTACCATGGTGATACATCAAACTACCTCTATATTTCAAATTTGTTATTTAAGGATTCATGAAGAGGTCACTGTAACTTACAGAACTAAGCTTAAGTGTCGTTTGTTTTTTAAGAGGTTTTGGATCTGAATCCGAGTACCATGTTTGAACATTTAGAGGTAGTTCCGACATCTAAATGTTCATTTATATTTTGCTATTTCTCTTTTAGAACATCTAAATGTTTGTAATGATTTGTTTATGATATTTTATATTTCAACTATTACATATTTAATGAAATTTGAACTTTTCTAATTATAAAATATTTTAATAACAAATACCAGACCATAATAAATAATGAATTAAAATCAAAATATTTAAAAGACATAGTCGTGACGGCGGCCGGCAGCGACCATAAGTAGGACAGTGAAGGGTGTCCAAGTATATAGAGTAGCGGAGGAGTAGATGTTGGCATGAATTGGTGAAGAAAGGAGTCTAATTGTTATAGGAGAATGAAACATAAATTGTGTTGATATGTTGTAGGAGGTAATTATAAGTCTGATTCATTAAGGGGTATTAAGACGTAATTGTGTTAATTGTGAATTACCAAAGATTTAGCATGGCATCTATCACTGGAATCAATGTATCATAAAAAACAAATATGTAGAATTTGACACATATAAATGATTAACAAACCTGTCCATGTGGATGACGCTTCTTTGCTGCCCAAGTGTGATGGGGCTGATATGAACCCATGGCTATTTCTGTGTCCTTTGAACCAGCTAAAGATCTTTGATTAATGTTAGCAGAGCCCACTATTACATACTCATCATCCACTATCATCCCTTTAGCATGAACATAAATCATAAACCGCTTGAAGTTTTGTGAATCTAAGACCTATAAAATATTCAACACCAACTTCTCACAAGATTGTACACCACCAGATTTTAAATAAAGGTTATTATTATATTACGATAACAATTCACTTCTTCATTCAGAAGTTATCATCCCAGAAGCAAATGCCTTTAGTTTTATGTACAAGTTATATTGTAGAAATCCGAATAACTAGAGATGATTTTGTTTGAAATACCTTCTCATCTGCAGACTCTTGACTCATTTCTGTAGGTAACTCTTCCCGTTTGCCAAGGCAATAAAAATTTAAATAGTCTTGAGGGTGTGCATCCAGATTCATAGCCTTGATTTCCTGTGCTACAACGGTATACATTGTTTGCATTGTCTGGCTCTGCGTGTTAGAAGATGTGAAAGTCAAAATACATAAACAGAGATGCTTACTGTATCACGTATTTAAGGAAAACTTATCATAACATAAAAGTTTGAATAATACCTGCCAATATAGGATCTCTTGCACAGTAGCAGATGCTGGAATACCCTCAGGCCACATTGGTATGACAACATAAACAGCAAACCTTTCTCCGGCTCTAATCTTACTAGCAATTTTTAATGCCAGCTCCATTGGGATCAAATTATCAGCTCCTAATAGTTGGTAAGTGTGGAAATTTGAGAAAAACTAAAATAATGTGTATATTTCATTAGTAATCAAAACATGTAAATATATAGTAGCCAATAGCCATAGAAAACCAATGACAATTGCTATTGTGAAGTCAGAGAGCAATTGTGAAGATCGATGATTCTCATTGATACTAAAAGAATGATGATTACAAAAATATATAAATATGAGAGAGCTATACATGGAAATAGCTAAACCTATTTTATATGTATTTACACTTCTAATCCTTAAGGAATAATATTCTAACACTCCCCCTCAAGCTGGAGCGTATATATCATAGGCTCCAAGCTTGCCATATATGTATTCAACACGAGGGCCTCTTAGAGACTTTGTAAAACCATCTGCTAGCTGGTCACTTGAATTAACAAATCCTGTGATGATTGAACCATCTAGCAGTTTTTCTCTAATGAAGTGACAGTCGATCTCGATATGTTTTGTTCTCTCATGGAAAACTGGGTTGGAGGCAATATGAAGTGCAGCTTGATTGTCACAAATGAGCTTCATTGGTGATACCTTGCAAAACTTTAGTTCTTCAAGAAGTTGCTTGATCCATATGAGCTCACATGTTGCATTGGCCATTGCTCGATACTCGGCTTCTGCACTTGATCTTGCTACCACATTTTGTTTCTTACTTTTCCAAGAAACTAGATTACCCCCAAAGAGGACACAATAACCTGAGGTTGACCTTCGACTGAAAGGACAACCACCATAGTCTGCATCAGTGTAGCAAAGTACCTCCATGTTCCCCTTATTTTCATACAACAGACCCTTTCCTGGAGCTCCTTTGATGTATTTCAGGATCCGTAAAGCGGCTTCCCAATGAGTATCACACGGAGCATTTAGAAACTGACTGACTATACTCACAGCAAAAGAGATGTCTGGTCAAGTTACTGTGAGATAATTAAGCCGACCAACCAGTCTCCGATATTTCCCTTGATCTGTTAAAAGCTCCCCCTGTCCAGGTAAAAGTTTAACATTAGGATCCCTTGGAGACTCAACAGGCTTGCAATCCGTTAGATGAGCTTCTTCCAGAATGTCTAAAGCATACTTCCTTTGGGATATTGAAATTCCGTCTTTCGATTTTGCAACTTCAATACCTAGGAAGTAGGAAGTATCTGAGATTGCCCATATCTTTTGTTTGGAAATGCTTGAAAAGATGGTCTTTAAGTTGTCGTATCCCATCATGATCATTTCCGGTGATAACTATGTCGTCGACATACACTACCAGATAGGTACAATCCCTGAAAGGTGATAGAAGACTGAATGATCCGCTTCACTCTGTTTCATTCCAAACCCTTTCACTACAGAGCTGAATCTCCCAAACCAGGCTCTGGGAGATTGTTTTAGGCCATAGAGGGACTTCTTTAGTCTACAAACCAATCCGGACTCCCCCTGAGCAACAAATCCAGGAGGTTGCTCCATATAAACCTCTTCATGCAGATCACCATGGAGGTAAGCGTTTTTAATGTCAAGTTGGTGTAGAGGCCAATCACGCATAGCGGCCATGGATAGAAGAATGCGGATACTAGTCATTTTGGCAACAGGAGAAAATGTATCACTATAATCAAGACCAAATATTTGTGTATACCCTTTGGCCACCAGTCGGGCTTTTAATCGATCAATTTGGCCATCCGGTCCGACTTTTGGAGTGAATATCCAACGACATCCAACTTTTGATTTACCCGGAGGTAATGGAACCAACTCACATGTTCCATTAGAGTGTAAGGCTGTCATTTCATCAACCATAGCCTGACGCCAACCGGGATGAGATAAAGCGTCACCTACACACTTAGGAATAGTAACAGAAGCAAGACTTGCAATACAAGCAGAATATGTCGTTGATAAACGATTATAATTGACATAATTGTTTATGGGATAAGGATTTGCAGTAGATCTTGTACCTTTCCGTTGGGCAATAGGTATATCATCTTCTGACAGAACCGAAGCCAGTGGATCAATCGGTGAAGGAGATGAGTCAGAGGTACCATTGTCAGGAGAATCTGCATGTTCATCCGACGGAACAGTGGGGCGAGGACGTCGCTGATAGGTTTTTAACGGAGGATCAGTAGTAGAAGGACTCGGAGGATCAGTATTGGAAGGATTCGGCGGGTTGTCAGCAAGTAATGACGTAAGGACAGGAATAGGAATGACTTGATCAATGTTGGAAGACTCCTGTTGATCAACGGAAAAATAGAGTTGATGATCAAAGAATGTAACATCTACAACCATGAAATATTTGTTTAAGCTTGGAGAGTAACACTTGTAGCCCTTCTGTAACCGAGAATAACCCAAAAAGACACATTTGAGTGCCTTAGGAGCTAATTTATCTTTACTAGGATCCAGACAATGAACAAAACACACTGAGCCAATTGGATGTAGAGGAAGGTGATATGGGGTTTGATTTGGAAACAAAACAGAGAATGGGGTCTGATTTTGTAAGACTGATGATGGCATGCGATTGATTAGGTAGCATGCAGTCATAACAGTATCAGCCCAAAATTTTAGCGGGAGTTTAGCATGCAAAAATAAGGTGCGGGTTGTTTCAATTAGATGGCCATTTTTCCTTTCGGCCACACCATTTTGCTGTGGAGTTCTAGGACATGAAGATTCATGTAACATGCCTTGGGAAGCCATAAACTCTTTAAAGGGTGTGGAGAAATATTCAAGGGCGTTATCACTTCTCAAGGTACGAATGGTTACACCAAATTGGGTTTTTATTTCAGCACAAAATTCTTGGAAAATTGGAAATAATTCAGAACGTTGTTTCATTAAAAATATCCAAGTAGAACGAGAATAATCATCAATAAAAGTGACAAAATAATTGAAACCCAAAGTTGAAGAGACTCTACTAGGACCCCACACATCAGTGTGAACTAGGGAAAAAGGAGAATCAACTCTATTATTTGCTCGTTTAGGAAAAACACCACGGGTGTGTTTTCCTAACTGACACGACTCACACTCTAAGGATGATAATGGAGACAAACTTGGCACGATTTTCTTTAACTTAGAGAGAGAAGGGTAGCCATAAAGATGATGGTAATAGTGTGGAGACACCGCACTTGCTGCAATGGATGGATGAGATCCCCCTAAGTAATAGTGTCCGTGTGACTCATGCCCTTCACCAATGATCCGTCCTGTGCTTAGGTCCTGTAAGAAAACAGAATCAGGTGTAAAGGTTATTGAACAAGAGTGAGTTTTAGTGATACGACTGACAGATAGAAGATTAAAGGGGCTTTTAGGCACATATAAAACAGAGTCTAAGGACAATGATGAAATAGGTTGGGTTTTGCCAATTCCATTAACTGCTGTTTTATTTCCATCAGCAACAGTAATAGGGGGTAAAGTAACTGAATACGTAAGAGCAGAGAAAAGATCTTTGTTACCACACAAATGATCAGTAGCACCTGAATCAACAATCCATGAGCCTATAAACTGGCCTTGGACAGCAAAGGCCGAGTAATTACCAGAGTGTCTTGTGGTACTAGGAATAGATTGTTGTGCTGCTTGATACTTCAGGAATGCATCATACTCGATTGCAGACATATGTATTGTTTGTGTTGTTAAATTCCTTGGACTATAATCAGTCCCAAATGCATGAAAAGACTCAGAAGATTGTTGAGTGGACTGGTTTCAGTAGTAGTACATGACTGTGTACTTGTACCAGAGACATAGTTGGCTGACCCAGTCAGCTTATCCGAAGTAATTGACGAGCATCCCATGATAAATGATTGTGCGGTTGCTGGAGGATCAATAACATCACCCATGATACTCGATTAATGGCAGACGAGTAAATAATGCAAACAAATAACAAATGGCTTGAAACAAACAGCAAATGGCTTGAAACAAACTGCAAATGACTTGAAACAAATAGCAAATGGCTTGAAAACAGCAAATGGCTTGAATCAAACAGTGAATGGCGCAATGCAATCAGCAAATGGCGCAAGGCAGTGGCTGAAAGCAAATGGCTTGAAGCGAATGGCTTGAAGCGGCTGAAAGCAAATGGCTTGAAGCGAGGAATGGCTTGAAGCAAAATCCTCGACAGTCGATAGGGTTACACGTCGAGTAGCAGAAACAACAATTGAAAATCACAGGGGTATGGAATCAATCAAAAAACCACACAATTGATGAATCATTCGAACCCAGCAAATCAATCGATGAATAAATCACAACTTGATAGAGTTACAGAGTCAATTGAGAGGTACGTACAGAAAATGACGCACGGATAATCAATCGAACTCAACAATACGTGGAATCTCAAACACAATCGGAGGAATACAAGACTATAGTCGGATACGGAGAGTTCCAACGGTGATGGCGGCAGCGGAAAAGGAACAAGCGGACGTAGGGTTTACGTCGGCTCTGATACCATGTGAAGTCAGAGAGCAATTGTGAAGATCGATGATTCTCATTGATACTAAAAGAATGATGATTACAAAAATATATAAATATGAGAGAGCTATACATGGAAATAGCTAAACCTATTTTATATGTATTTACACTTCTAATCCTTAAGGAATAATATTCTAACAGCTATCTTATTCTTATTATATCCTATAATGTAAGATTATTCCAAACTAATAATTCAATCATAAAGCCTTAACTAATGCTTATCAAGAAAATTAAATATTTTACCAACGACTATCTAGAAAACAAGTTATTATTAATAGGACTCCTAACAACTTTGAAACTAAACTCCAACACAAAACCTGCACCATCCTTAAATACATGTTAACAGATAAACACAATCTCTTAACTAGTTGTGCACAAAGATTGATGGAAAAATTACTACAAAAGCATCATAGCCAAACACATATAAAGTTCCAGTTGAGCTTAGTGAAGAACATAGCCTTAACATTTTAACACTCATTCACCCACACCCTAAGCCTTCAATCTGATCAAAGAACAGCCAAAAGAAAAATAAATACTGCAAACAAAAATTCGTTTAAAATAGACTTCAACTCTTTCACAGCTGAAGGGGAAAAAGCATGTTCAGTTATCAGACACAAGAAATATTGAAATAACATGATCGCTCTTGAACATAAAAAGCCTGTTACTCAAAAGTAAAAATCTAACAGAACAAGCCCAAAACAGAACTTTGAGAAACATTCATCCGACCGCCATTTCTCTTTCCAATATATAAACTACCAAAAGTAACTATCTAACAAGAATTGAAATTCATCTCATCACCAACAATCTAAAACAATAATGTTTTAAGTTGGGAAGGTCAGAAGGCTCATTTAGGTTAGACTAATTTCAGTATAATTTGATTACACACTCCCCGTAGTATTTTAATGATATTGGAATATAACATGATGCCATACTGTTAGGAAAAGAATATGCAAGTACTACCTGCATCTTTGTACGATGGCCATGCATATGACGATCCAATGAAATACTGGTTTTCGATATAAATAAAATGCTGAGCTGATCGAATGGCTTGAATATATGCTGTCTGAATGCTTTTGTCAATCACCAGACTTTTTGAACTAATAAGATTCTGCAGCAAGTAAAATGTATATAAAACACATGCAGCATCGACCAAAACTGGGGGTACTAGAACCATACATATAAGTACTAACAGGTTTTAGCCCAATGAAACCAAGCAAGACTTCACAACCCTTTGGTTGTGAGTTCGTGTGTCTGCGGAGACATGAGTACATGTCACTTAATTTGCCATTTTAAAAAAAACAAAGAATTATACACATATTTACGAGCTCTATTAGCAGTTGTCCGATCAAGTAAAACTTGGTAAATTTGACCAGAAAATACCTGCTCAGTGCTCAGATTGCCTAAACATAACCAAAAACCCTATTGGACACTATTCAAGAATATATCAACTAAAATAGCGATTAGAGCATATGACAACAACACCATTAGTTAGGTAGGAAGTATGCCCCTCTCTCTCGGCCTCTCCCGCCACCTACTGGACACCAACCCACTCAACATCCAACTTGACCCATTTTATGAAGAGCCTGGGTTGAAACGGGCTGTGAAAAATTACTCAACAGGTTGAAATGGCAAAAAGATTAATGCATAGTAAGAAACCACCCGGTCAAATTTTGTTATTATGAGCCACGATTCAGGATGGGTGCATGTCCAAGCGGCAGGCTTGTTTTTTTCTTTTAGTGAAAACACAAAAGCACATGCTACAATTATTTTTATCATTAGCTTGTTTGTAAATAGTAATTTTGATACATAAAGCCTCCAAAATCATCTAATATCAATAAATGACAATTTTGCTACAAAAAATCCCCCTTAAAATTATAGGGTTAAGGCCATTGAATATCATCCTACTTTTCCAAAAGAGGTGATGTAGGTAATTTACTTTTTAATGGTTCACCACACAATATGTTACATATTTGGGTAATAATAAAGTAAATTACCTACATCGACTCATTTGCCGTCGCAAACCAACAAAACCCATTTTACCCATCTCAAAATTTCTCTTTTTGACTCTTTACCCAACCCAACATGATCCAGCAGCCCATTTTGCCAACTCTGATTTCTGGTGTATCATTTACTATATAGAAAAGATGATGATGGAGAGATGAACTGTTTAGTAAGGACGAAAAGGTGAGAGATTTCATCTACTAACCTGTGCCTCACAAACATCAGCAGTTTTGGGAAATCCTCTCAAAGATCCAGAATCAATGGACCGAAAAATCTGTAGAACATAAGACAAACTCGTGAGATTTACTTATTCCCTTGGCTTGCTTGAAATCGACATATAAAGAAAGGAATTGCTAGCAGAGCCTTCTTCTAACCTGCACATGCCAGTTATCTGGATGATCTTCCTTTGAAACATGCAATAATGGTTCGTCTTCAGGAACTATGGTGTAATCTCCATGTTTTGGAACAGTATATGTAGGACTAATAATCCATGAGATGCGCTCAATCTTTATCAAAGCGTCGTCTTGCCATTGAGCCATTTTTTTAGCAAGGAATGCAAATTCTCTCCACTTCGTAGCTTTTTTCCAACGTTGCTCAAAGTTCAAAAGGACATCATATGCAGCAGGACCATCAATTTTGCAGTGCAAATCATGCCATGGCTGCCTAGGGGCCTTGGTTCCAGCCTAGTAATAGGTAGATAAAAAACTGAAATTAGTGACCAAGAAATCATAGGTACAGCAAATTTCTTAGTTTAACTAGTACTCATGAACATCAGAATAATTAGCACAAAAAAGAAGAGTGACATAACTAAGAGAGTTAGAGAAGACGAAAGACTACTACTTTGTGTTATTTTTTGTTCTTATAAGATGAACCTGTAGGCCCTACAAGCCTCTACCTCTGGAACAAGCTATTAATCTAATTGTCCAACTCCAACATGTAATTTGATTGTGAGCTACAGTAAGATATTATTCAACTCAGACATCAATTTATATTATGTTCTGATGTCAAGAAATACATGCCTAAGTAAGAATTGATTAAACATCTTTTACATATATACGTAAAATATTGCCTTAAAAGTAGTAAACAAACTTATATAATGCATCGTTCCAATTCGTAATATTGAAACATTAGCAGAGAAATAACAAAAAAGGACAAACTGTCTTCAATTTCATATGGTTAAAATCATTTCTAGTTTTCTACACACAATAAATGATTTTAATTTTTTGGGAAGTTCGAGTCAATTTTTAGATTAAAAAGTTATTATTCTTCAAAATCCCAGCTGAGATCGATTTATACTCTATGGCATACAGTTGCCTTAAACTAAATTGAAGATTATGTTCAACTAAAGGTATTCCATACACTCAAACTTAAATTTTTGTTACATATTATTGGCAAACTACTTGACTAAAAAAGCAATCTTTCTAATTTTATTTTTTATTGTATCGTAACTTAAAAAACAAAAAAATAGTATTCAATTATAAGTACTCAACATTAGCAGTTCCAGCCAACAGTTTTTATGCGAATTATGACCAAGAAACATAGTACAAGTTCCCCGCTGGATTTTAAGAAGCTTTGTTGTGCAATACTTTTTCAGTTCTGAGGATCGACAAGAACTGTCATCCAAAGCAGTGGCCTGTTTTCTAAATTAAACACTATTTTGACCATCTACAACCGACTAGCTTAAGCTCACCTACGGAGTCCAAATTAAATAATATCTACTGGGGGCTGCTAGAATTGTATACTTTGAGCTCATTTAGACCCTTGTAACCTAAACTAATGTAAGCCTGTAGAGTATACTGTTGATAAGCTTCCTTAATATTATAAAGTGGCAACATACAGAATAATTGGAAGGAGTTGGCACAACACCAAAAAAAACGTAATATGAGTGCACAATGAGAACTAACTCAACAAGATGATAATTTTCACTCACCGGAAATGTCGGCTGGTGAACATCATCCTTAAAAACAGTGTCTAGATCGTGAAATAACCTATGCTCAGGAGTGTCATAACGGCCATCACAGAGATCAAGACCACCTATGAATGAAGTGACCTTTCTATTATTACCAGATGCCTGTGTATCTACAAGTACACACTTCTGATGGTGTGTAAAAGCGGTTCCAACAACCTGAAACATGGATCAACAAGATAAGCCAACTCCAACTATTGAACTTTAAAACAGTACCTAAGTAAATGAACACAATTACTGTTCGCATATTTCCATACATGTTATAGCAAGAGAATCTCAGAACATGAGGTTTTAGGAGTCTATTCTACCATATATATAGAAAGTATAAGGAATAACATTGACCACTATCATATTAAAATTTGATGTCAAGCCTGTAGGTGCTCTCTTCTTATTTGAGACAAACAGAGGGTAAGTTTGCAACTAACTGCAACAGAAGCAATGTTTGCAGCAGGCTAAAATACCAAATGTATATGAAAGCGTGGAATTGGAAGGGGGCGGGTTACTCTCCATGATGTATTATGGTTTGAAGCAAGGAAATGATTAAATTAGAGGATGCCGTAGAGAATACATTGACTAAATCATAGTGTATGAAGATCACTGGAGGAAACAGAAGCACTTGCCTGTTGCTTAAAAAAGCTAAGTTTGCTACTTCCGTAACGAGGGGATAGCACACACGTCACAGAAGAGTGCTTAAAGAACTTCCTTGTCTCTTCATCATGAGTTCCCATGACTCCAGCCTGCATCAAATATTAATGAATTCCATCACTTGGAAACATGATACAATCAAGGAAACAAATTTCTTCATACAATCGTTTCTTCTTACTTATAAGTGGTTAAAATTAGCAAAAGAAAATAATTGAAATCTGCTGAGAAACAACCTGTGAAAGTGTGAAACAAAGTCTTAACCAGGTATTGAAGAGCTTACAGTTCATCCAATTATGAAGTAACTTTACGTGTGGAGAGTCTCCCTTTAGTTTCAAGAACATGTCCTATCAAGAAATGCATATGTTCACTACACTAACCTATTCCCAACTGTTCTTTACACATTTATAACTAAGAAGTTACATGAAGCAAAGTGAAGCATTATAGATTACAAATTCTACTGTAATCTAACCTCCAGCCATTTGCAACTTCTTCATACAATCTCTATAAGAAAAACAACTTTAAACTTAACTAAAAGAGGCTTATATAACTAATATTAAGATTAGTGATACATCACCATATTTTCCTTTCTGGTGACATTCAATTATTGTTCTAAAAGACCAGTTTCAGATCAATCAATTATTATTTCCTTTTATACCTACTTACCTGAAAAATCAAACCCCTATAAACCTGTAGTCCTCTAAAAAAAATGCTTAAAATTCTAAAAGAAACTTAATTTAAACAATCAGCAGGTAAAAGTATACCCATTGTTTTAAGTTCTCACCGTGTTTATGAAGAACTTACTGTGGGAGGTCTTATCATCCCAAACCAACAACAAAACACGCACCCCTTCTTCGGACTTGTATTTCAGCAACTCACCAAGTGTCAAGTCCCCTCCTCTTGGCAGGGGCCGAGTGGGCTCTCTAATCAGTTTAATTTTATGGAAAACAGACCAACCAACAATATATATCATATGATGAGCCTCTGATATAGCATAACATATATCTTCCCAACACGAATCATGCTGAAAAATCTTACCCCCATCCAATTTAATCTGAGGCATCTTACATTCCGGTCTCACATGAGCATCTTGATATAACGTCACTTGAGAACCTTTCCTCACAGGAAAATAAGTGCCTCGGACGCCTTTATGCTCCGGATCACCGGCGATGCCGTGCTGGTAAAGAGGATTTTTTTCACAGGGAAGAAACTTCATCTTCAGCTTAAGCTCCGACTCCTTCTTACGTGAATTCTCCATCGTGAACCAGCCGGAAATTTCATTGCCGGTGGCAATTTTCTCCGCCGGGATTTTAACAGTCCCCAACACGTCAGCACCGAACACATCATCGTCTTTTACTTGAAATTCCAAGTGGACAAGCGCGTGAGCTAATGGAATAATGAAGCGTTCATCCCACTTAGGGTTTTTGGCGTTCTTAAACACGCGCGTACGCGCCACTGTGGCTTGAGGCACCGAAACCTTAACGTAAGGATCACTAGTAATAATTTTCCGGCGACCAGAATGCAACTTCGTATCACCGGTACCCGCGGAGTTATTATCTTTCCGGCAAGCCTCGAAGGTGACGCAACGGCGGATGTGACCGGTGACTACATCCATATTAGGTAAGTTTCGTGCTTCAATAATGTGGAGCTGTAGGTCACCGTGTAAGTAAACAATCCTCTCTGAAGCATCATCCGCCATTATTCAAATTCCAAATAACAAATCAACAACGCCGAACCTCTCAATTGATCCAACAACGGATGATAAAAAACACGCACACAGAAGCAATTGTGTGCGTAGGTGAGAAATGATTTCCGTGGGGATTCCGTGTGATTTTAAAGGGTTTGATTGATCTGTGTAGGGTGTACCTGGCGGATATGGCGGTTTTGATGCTGGGGACCCTTCAAACAGCAAAGCATATCGACAATAATTTGTGTCCATAGTGGTTTTTAAATTTTGTTATTTTCAAAAATGACCCTTCAAGATTTTAGAATCTTACAACTTGAGGTTCTAAATATCTTCAACTCGGTTAAAGTTGATATGAAAGTATTAACAAGGTGTCGGTGTTCACGCGTTGCAGCGGATACTAAGTAAATAAAAGGAATGTGTACGATACAAAAACAAACTTTTTTATATTAAATAGCTTTTAAGAAAGATAGCTTCAAACTTCAAATACATTTCAAAAAACTCAACGTCCAAGTAAAATAGTTTTAGCAAAAGCTAATTTACAATACAACTTACATGTCAAACTGCATAGTTAACATACATAGCTAAAACTATAGGTGAACAAATGTCTTAAGATTTAAGCAATAATATATTTTAAACTATACATATGATATTCAGCAGTATTGCTCCACGCATAGTTAACATCAGGGTTCTAAAAAACGCGCCATGGCGGCGCCAAGGCGCGAGGTGTGACTCCGACGTTAAGAAACAGTCCTTGGCAGCGGGATTAGGCGTGGCGTAAGACAAGGCGGCATAAGGCGCGCCTTTACGACCCAATTGGCTAGTTTTTTATAGCGAGGCGTGCAAAAAATATTTTTTTTTTATTTTTTATATACATTTTTCGATCGCGTGTATTGAACTTCTATAAATTTGTATTTTGTAATTTGTATATGTTACATTGCTCCTAATTTGTGCAACATTGTGTAATTTGTAAATTAATATTGATAAACTGGATATAAATATTTATAAAATATATATAAAATTGTCGCCTTAAAAAACACCATAACTCGTCATGGCTCCTAAAACTTGAGGCTTGACCTCGCCGCCACGTCACGCCTTACGTTATTTAGAACCTTGGTTAACATACATGGCTAAGACAAAAATAGATAAGCAAATGTCTTCAGATTTAAACAATAATATTTGTTGAACAATTATAGTTATGATATTCAGTTTTATTGCTCCTCCATGAAAGTGTTTGAAGCTCAAAACCCCTTGCCTGCATTGAAAATTTTTGCTAAAGCTCGGAAGATTGAAATATAGGTTAGTTTATTGTTATCCTACAACTCACCAACTTAGCTCTTTCAAATAGCTATAGTTTTTACTTGTTGTTTAAACGTCGCAGGATGTAGTTGAGACCTTGCTTTTGTTTCTTAACCAAGTTTGCACATGCTTCGTCTACATGACGTATAAGTATCATTAACCACATTTTCCACACACCAAGTTTGTCATTTATCAAAGGAAATGTGTATCACAAATACATACTTTCCACACACCGATTTATCATTTTTCAAAAGCAATGAGTATCACACATACACAACACACACACACACACATATATATATATATATACATATTTAATAAGACTTGTGTGCTTGGAAACCTGATGTATGAAAAAGTTTTATCAATATGTTTCGTTGGGGCTTTTTGGTTTAGTGGGTTGAGAAAAAGAAACTACCGGACTTACTAATGTAGGAGTAGTTATTGGTAGGGATATTAACGATCCGAGTCGGGCTAAGTGCGACTTTTATCGAGCCAGACTCGTTTAGGCTTTTTAAGCTTCAGCTCGTGATGTTGAGCTTCGGATCGTCCAAGATTTATGAAGCTCGGGCTCGGCTCATTTAGGTTCAGGTATTGTTTTTATGTTTTTCATTCAAATGATATATACAAATATTAGTAGTTAACATATAAAATAATATAATTATATTATATATGGAGCTCGTTTAGGCTCGCAAGCATAAACGTGCCCACTGTTTGGAGCTCGAGTTCGGCTCATTTATTAAACTTTTTTAGTTTAGGCTTGAGCCCAAGCTCGAGCTCGTTACAGCTCGCCTCGTTTTGAGCTTTTAACGATCCAATCTCGGATAGCTCGCGGGTAGCTCGGCTCGTATACATGCCTCGTTGCTGGAGCAGAAGTTGGTGTAATAGTTGTTAATGTTAAAAGATGTGGAATGCATTGTATTGGAGTAGCAGGGTGATTTACCCTCCTGTTAAGGTGTTGGGATCTTAGATAATGTTTGCTTGTTATGGAGTTTCCTCGTATGGAATGATTGCGTCTTCAAATACAGTAGCACCAATAAAACCTATGTTTATTGGTTTGCTAAACATGCTAAAACCTGTCTGAAAGATTTCTGTTTTGCCTCTAAGAACGCTGACCGGTTCAAGAGGTATGTATGGATTTGTGTACCCGAGCTCATCAATCAACGTGCTACAATTAGTATGAAGCAACATTGTAACGATATCATAAAATAAGATTACTTTGGCTTGAGTTGTGTCCGTCTACTATCTTGGCATTGATATATTACCTATTCACATGTTTATTAAAGATAAGTAATTGAAAAGTATAATACGTAAGAAGCTCATATGATATGAACAATACTTGGAGATTTAATGGTCTTCACATGCAAGTGAGGTTCCCTATTTTAGAAGTTCCTTTTGACACTAATGATGATCGCATGCTTGGTAGAACCATCCTTTAGATGAATCTATGCTTATCATATATGTTTTACATGTAAATTAAACCTTTTGTAAAGCACGCAAGTGGAAATTAAAAATTAAAGCTATGTGCTAATATTGTATCTTTTTTCAATTGCATCAACAAACTGCAGTTTCAAGTATAACTACGGTTAGAAACATTTTGTAAAATTTGATAGACTGAAAAAAGTAATACATCTAGGAAAACATGTTTATATTAACCTATATTTTACATAATGTGTCAAGGAATGTTATGTTTGTCATTTTCGCCTATATTACTTATGATAACTTTAGGATGATAAATGAGTTTACTACATATCGGCTTGGGTTTGCAGCTAGCAACTCTGTGAGTTTAAGTTTGTGTATGTGTTTTTCAACTTCCATTTTTTTTAATTTTTCATAGTCCACCTTCGGTACTAGATTATGACTATATTGAATCGCAAACTTGGGAAACCAACGATCAATTGTAAGCATCTCTCATGGGTATTAACCACTTGTATGAAGACATTACTCAACAACCATTATAGTAGTCTCGGGAATTGTGGGATTTATATATATATATATATATATATATGTATGAGGCTGGTGCTACAGTGATCCACAATATATCTGTTAAAGAAAATCACAAATGAAAATGGATAATCATTTAGACCATATTATAGATTACAAATAATAGCATGAGAATGTGAAAAGAATTAATTAGAAGATAACTAATATGGGTTGGCTAAAATCCAGATAATGTGTAACTTTCATGAAAGTTATAATAACAATCACCGCAGAAGGTAAATATTGGACAACTTGTTTGTCAAATGAAATGGTAGCATCATCCTAGAATGTTGCCTCGGTCATTAACCCGCTAAGACACATAGGTAGGAAACATGGTAAATACAACAGGGCTACAAACATTTAGTACTTTGGTTTATGAGATAATAAGGACCTTAAATTCTCAAGTATATGGTGGTTTCTTTAGTTCTCAAGAAATCTGACACACCTTCGACCTTCCCGATATAATCTTTAACACCAATACAGAGATATGTCATATAAAAGTAAAAAAATACAAAGAAAGTTGATGAAAAAGAGTACATACCAATTAGTATTTTGTGGTCATCGAGTCTTATGGATAACCAATCCTAGTGAAGGAAGTTAAAGTAGTAGTCAAGGAAGTTAAAGTAGCAGTCATGAAAATAAACATCAAGTATCTCATGAAATTTTGTTGCCTTCGCAAGCCTTATCCCCGTTGTTGAGGGACAACAACCATCATTGTCTTCTCCATTTCACATGTATACTTTTTGAGGCAATAGCAAGTATCAATTGATGATGGAGTTGAAGTAGGTATTATAAGCTAAATGTCCAGATGATTGAATAGCATTTACCTGTTTAAAATCATCTCATTTAGTTATCTAATATTAGTATAGGTTAAAATGTACAAAAGTTAGGATGAATCACACTCATACTTTTGTCGATAAAAACATAGCTGCATTCTGCCAAAAGTGGGCCACTTTCGATTGACTTTAATTTCGATTTGTCTATCACCATCTCCGTGGCTAAGACTTGATATGATTGTGTTGGACATTCTGTTTAGCTAGGTAAAATACATGTTTAATGATCCAATTGATGTACCTCAAAATCCCATGTGAAGGTAGAAAGTGAAATTATTTCTCCTTTATCAAACCAATATTGATTAGATTATTGTAAAGTTCATGTTTTCATTATGTTTATAGATTGTGACTATTTACATTTTGAGATTCTTTTATAGATTGTGACTATGTAGCCTAAATGAGTCGACACAAAGGTTGACACAACCTAACATAAAAAAATGACACGACTCGAAAATGACACGGAAATAAATAGATAAAAATTGAATGGCATGAACGCAATCCGAATTGGCAACCTTACTAACATGAATTGGATAAGAACTCTTTATTAAAAAAACACGTGGTATAACATGATTGTAATTACATGCTAACAATTGATCATGTAATGCAATAATTGTGATATGTGGTAAAGATTGTGACAAGTGGTAAAGTTTGGTGATGCGTGAAATTAAATGATATTATAAATGTAGATTTTACTTGTACTCATGTTAATTATTAATATTGCTTACTGCAAGTCTCATGATGAGGTTAGCTATACATGTACACGTTTGTTATGTTATGTTAGAATGTTTGTGATATACATGATAATTATAATAATTGAGGTATAGTAGGATATGATATATGATATGTTAACATGATGTGTGTGATAGAATAGTATGATTGATTTGTAAGGTGGATATTTTATCTCTATTTGTAATGTGTTTTGCCGGTAAATGCACGGAGACGCGGGGGGCAAATAAATGTTTGGGACGGGAGTAATTATATGTTTAATTATCCATCCTTAACTACATTAAAGATATTTGGTGGGGTTTTGTGTTATGATAATTGTTTTTGACTTACGAGTTATAAGCCTACACTTATTCATTTGAAATGTGCATTATACTTGTGCAAATTGCTTTGAAAAATACTTGGTGGTGATGTTAAAAGATACACTAGTTCTCATACAAATTTGAGACGCTTAGTATTATGTAATATGATTTGATTTTCGATGTGTAATGTTGTGGTTTTTGGCAACTTCTATCGAGTATTCATCTATGAATTTAAGTAAAAGTCTTTCATTGCGAATGTCTTAATAAAAATAAGAAAAAAAGTAAATGCCAAAATTTGAAATTCATGACATTACAGAATCATTGTTACATTTAAAACTTGTGGATTTCCCTGCACCCTCTAGTATCGAGATGTGATGAGTATGAGTATAAGACAAAAACTTCAACACAAGTTAGTAGTTGCAAAGTATCCTATCATTCCTTTATGAGTTTCATGTGTACCGTGTTATCATCTTTGGTCACATATACACTACACGAAGATCATTACGGATGATCTTGTGTAACACCACTTTTCTGATAAAAACTATTAAACATATTTTATAACTTTTAGCACCCCAAAAAGGATTAAGGTTTTACAAAACGCTACTACTATTCTCATAGGTGCTAAACTATTTTCCAAAGTAGTGTTTAAAACATTCCTAAAATAAAACCGGGAGCTATCTAGCCTAAGAAGCCGCTGGGGCCTTCCCCTTGCCTAAACCTGACGCACCTGCATGCAGAAAACACTGAACGTAAACTAACGCTTAGTGAGTATACTACTGAAATAAAAATCAAAGTATGAAATCTAATTGACTTTAGGATGTCTCACATCCCGATTTGTAATCTGCAAAACTGTTCCAAATCTGTTAACTGGTCCCGGAGTATACTATATAAAGTATAAGTAACTCCTGACACTTACTTGGATATAAGGAACTCAATATACCCTGTCTCTGTCTATAATGCAGTAATATCACATAACCAATCACAGATCATGTAATTAATATACACACGTATGCTAATCTGATTAAAGGTAAGTACACTCACCTTAGCAGCAAGTATATAGCTATCCTCTAACACAGAAATGTCAACTCTTATTGCCTACAAGCAATAAATAACACTACATAAACATCTGTACTTAACTTGCAAAAGATACTGATCAAAACTCTATCTGAAACTGGAAGACTGCCTTGCGATCGCAAGGGATAACCCATGCGGTCGCAAGGACAGTCGGTACAACAGGGTTTCTACTCTGTTCGAACACAGCAACCGAAAATCAATTCTTTTGATTCAAAACTTGAAGAATCTCAAATCCAATCATACACACAAACTCTATAACATTAATGTAACACCCTGTAAATGGGCATAGCTGTGTAGTGTTGTACCATGTGCTATGGTACTTGTAATGTGATTTTAAGTGAATTAAATTAAGCGTTTTAAGCGACTAACGTGTACCGTGTTAATTAATGTGATTATGTCAAAAGTGTCGGTTGTGTCTAGAAGTGATGTCGTGTTATACGGTTTCGCGAAATGATTCCGTAGATATCCCCGTTAGGTAAAACGGGATGGTGTGTGTCAAGTTGTGAGTTAAAAAGGGGAACGAAATACCTTGTGTCTAACTTAAAGACCACAAAGTCGGTTCCCTATTGTTCTTATCCCCTGCCTTTGACAAAACACATACACAACACACACTTACATACGTACAAACACATACACTCTCATTCTTGGTGGACTTTTGAAGATTCAATCAAGAAACAAGTAATTTCAAAGTGATTTCAGGAACAAGTACAAGTCTTAAATTGCTGCTCTTCATTTTCTTTGTAAGTATTTTAATCAAATACCTTGTTCTTGAGCTTTTGTAAGAGGTGAAGTGATTTGGGGGTGTGTAATGTGTTTTTGCGGTTTGTAATTGTGTCAAGTGTGTTCATAAGGTCCTAGAGGTGTTGTATGATGTGTGCAAATGATTGGATATGGTTTCAATCGAGTTTTTGGTGTCAAAATCGCGTGTTACAGTTGCTGTGCGAAACAGGGACGAAGACCTGCTGTGCAGGTACTTCCTACGGGCGTAGGAGATACACCCTACGGCCGTAGGAAGCATTGTGTGTCTACTACGGCCGTAGGCAGGGTTACTGCGGCCGTAGGATGTGTTTTTGTGTGGATTACCGTCTACGGACGATGAAACAAGGACTACGGGTGTAGGTACGTAACCTACGGTCGTAGTTCACCAAAGAATAGCTACTACGGGTGTAGGAATAGGTTCCTACGGCCGTAGTACAGGATTCCTTGTAAAGAAACTCTGCGGGCGTAGTGGGTTGACCCTACGGCCGTAGTAGGGTTTTGTTAAGGGTCCTACGGCCGTAGGACATGTACCCTGCGGCCGTAGTAAACTGTTCAGTGTTGACAGCTTATGTAACTTGTGTTCTAACCTGTGTGTGTTACGTGTAAGTGATAACCAAGCCTGAACCTTATGTGTTAGGTGATTCGGACGACTCAGTGTGTTCTTGGGATTCTCGGATTCATATCTGCCTCTTGTGATATCGAGGTGAGTACCGGTTTCCCATAAGACTCAGTAAGTAGGGCTATTGTGTGCCTGTGTTGTGTGCTACGTGATATAGTGATACAGTGTTATAAGTGATACCATGTGATATAAATTGTGATATGTGATACGCATGCGTACTATGGACCCTATGGGTCAAACGTGTTTATGATTCCTGTCCGGACAGACGCAGTGGTTGAGGTCAGTCGCCGATGCGGCTGGGTCCCTTGAGTGTTATTCAGGGATTAGCGGTTCCCACGAGTGATTTTCTGGGGTAAAGGTTCTGCAGGCCGCCGTTCCTTGACAAACAGTGGGGTATTGGTTTGTAACTAAGGCCCAATTTGAGCCCAGGTGGCTCCACAACGTGCTCAGGGGGTTGCTCTTCGCTTCCCCACCAGCATGGATTGGTGTTGTTGATTTCTCAGTTGGATTCGTTGAGCGGGATTTGCAACCCCGCGAGATATGATCCTGCTGACATGTCGGCACACCGCTATGTGATAGTTTAGCATTGTGTGCCTTATTGTGACATGATAGCATGCTTATTGGTGCTTATGTGATACTTGTACTCACTAGCTAGTGTAGCTAATGTTTCGTGATATTTCCCTTTTCGCAGGTTAGTGATCAGATGGTCTGGCGAGGCGGGTTGCGGTGGGTAGTGTTATTGTATATATCTTTTGGAACACTAGTAGTTATTAGCTCTGATACTGTATAACGATGGTCGGTGCGTAGTGGTAACACTGGCTTAATTTTGGTACTTGGCTTGATTCGTTGTTTTTTATCGCCAAGTTGATAAGCAATACTTAAAATGTAATCAGTGGTTTATTCCGTTGTAGAC
The DNA here is from genome assembly GCA_947179395.2 of Pulicaria dysenterica. NCBI lineage: Eukaryota > Viridiplantae > Streptophyta > Magnoliopsida > Asterales > Asteraceae > Pulicaria > Pulicaria dysenterica. The sequence goes on from OX359293.1 coordinate 55,192,977, forward strand.
CTTTGGTGTAAATAAAGTTTTAATTTACTCTAATTTTAAGCTCGTGAAACCGGTGTTACAATTAAAACTAACTTTCTCATATGAAACTTGAACCAAAACAACACAAAACACAAGAATCAAACTACAAACATGGATTCAACCCATGAATCCATTTCTTGACCTAACAACTCAATAAAACCAAGAAAAACTCTTACCTCTTGCTTCTAAATTACTAAAGGATCGAATTCTAGTCCCTTAACTTCTCTAACTTTCTGAATTGGCATTATTAACCCTCCATCTATATATTCATAAATACATAACACATATAGGCAATTAACTAAACATGTAAAACACATAACAAGAAATTTTCAAACCTTGGGGCGTTACATCTTGTAGATTAACAAAATATTTTAAAGTGGGTATTTTATATTTTAGAGTAAATTATATATCTAGTCCATTTGATATATTAGTTTTTATGGATTAACTCTTCGAATTCGAAAAGTTATGGATTTAAATCCTCCAGACCCGATTTTTTTACTTTTGGTCTATCTCCCTTGTCCTTAGTTTTATACATTTCAAATGAATTTTAATGTTCAAATACATAATTAATCATGGTTAATTAATTAAGTAATTAGTTCATCTTCTAACCTAACCGTTGGCACCATTTCAAGTAATCACCATCGCCATCAAAATATGAAAAGCATGGTCATCATATTCCAACAACCACGGATATGAAAACAATCCTTAGTGTCACAGATCTTCCCACCACCACTCAAATTGGAGGTTAAACTTGAGATGACAATCTTCTCGGTGAGTCCCACTATGATGTTCTTCTCTGGCACCGACAGCGAGTGTGTTATTGTTGATGGTCACAATTATTAGTAATGTAAGGTGAGAGATGTAACACCGTGTTTCACGAGCTTAAAATTAGTACCAATTTAAACTTTTACAACTTATTTATCAAAAGCTGGCAGCGGGTAAAACCACCATTAACAAATCATCAGAATATTATCTGACTATTAACATTTCAAATAACAGGTGTTACCACAACTAACAACCGACCATCGGACCACTTGCATAAATCTAACAATTAGTGTTCCACAAATATAAACACTACAATTACCCACGAGTAACCCAAGCTCGCCAGGCCATCAGTCACTAACCTGCGAAAAAAAAGAAATCTTGCACCGTTAGCTACAACTAACTAGTGAGCACCAATTTACACATAAGCATCAATAAGCATGCTATCACAAAAAAGGCACACAGAGCTAAGCTATCACATAGCGGTGTGCCGACATGTCAGCGGGATCATATCTTGCTAGGTAGCTAGCCTGGCTCAACGATCCAAGCTGGGGAATCAGTCACGACCATCCGCATCGGTGGGGAAGCGAAGAGCAGCCCACCATCACGTTTACCAGTTCCGGTTTGCACCGAGAACCCCATTTCATAACCAGTTCCCGGCTTTCGCCGAGAAACCCATTACAATACCAGTTCCGGCCTTCGCCAAGAACCCCATCATCGTCAAGGAACGGTGGCCTGCAGAGCCGTCACCACGCGTATACACCTGGTGTCGTTAATCCCCCAATTCCAGACCCTATTGGGCCCCCAGGGACCAGCCTACGTGGCTGACCTTAACCAATCTCCAGGAACTATGAATACAGTTCCCCAATTTGTCCGGACATATAACAATAACACATAACCGATCCAATAAGGATCCATTTGCACGCGTGTATACAATAAACTAGCATGGCTGTTCCAATCAGGATCCAATTAATATAACAAGGCTGATCCAATCAAGATCAAATTACATGTGCATAAGTACTTCACATTAGCTTCTGCTCATACTTGATGAGCATAATACAACTACGCTTTAAACATAGCATACAACTGTCACATAAGTCATAACCCTACGTGGGTCTATCTCGTATCACTTCACTTATCTATCGTCACTACCATAATCACAATACACGTGTTATATCACAACACGTCACTATCACTTATCTATCGTCACTATCATAATCACAATTACACGTGTTATATCACAACACGTCACTATCACAATAACACGTTTCAACACACAACAGATAGCCCTACTTATTGAGTCTCATGGGAAACCGGTACTCACCTGGAGTATTTGCTAAACAAATACGCCACTCGTGTCTTCCGGTTCCTCAGGTACACCTAACACATTAGGTTTAGGATTGGTTATCACATACACATAACACACATAGGGTAAAACACAAGTTACACAAGCTGTCAGGTTGGATCCCCTGCTTGCGGTCGCAAGGACCTGCCTTGCGGTCGTAAGGGACCCTACAGAACAGCCATGCGATCACAAGGATACCTCATGCGATCGCAAAGGTTCCTTTTTCCCAACACATGCTTCCGATCGCAAGGGACATCACCTTTTGATCGCAAACATGATTCTAGGGTTGGTTACGATCGCAAGTTACATACTCATGGTCGCAAACCCTATTTCCTTCGCTCGCAAGCGGTAAACACCACAAAACAGACCCATACGATCGCATGGACCTACCATGCGATCGCATAGCATAAACACAAGACTTACGGTCAAAAGACTATCACATGCGATTGAACACTGAATCCAGCACCCGAGCTCACCAAGAACACTTCCCTTTGATTTCTCTTTCAAATCTTTGAGAGGATGTGTGTGTGTTTTCACGTACACATGTATGTGTGTTAGTGTGTGTATTTGTGTTCTCCAGGGGATAAGGAGGACACACAACCGACTTAGGCAACTCTAATAATAAACACGGGTATCTTGTTCCCCTTTCCAACTTACAACTTAACACACGCTAACCCGTTTCAACTAACGGGGATATCTACGGAATCATTACACGAAACCGTTTAATATTTTAACACTTTTAAACGTGTTCGTCACTTCTCACATAATCACTCTAATTAACGCATAACACGCATTATTAACTTAAAACACACTAATTTAAATCACTTAAAACCATTGTACAACTATTTAAGCACGAGGTACCACTAGGTACTACTAGGCCCATTTTCAGGATGTTACAAGAGAGGTAGAGAGTGATGCGTCATCGGTGTTGAAGGAAAGGTGGTCGGAGGTGGCGAGTGATGTATTGGTGACGCCGACAATAAAGTGGTCGGAGGCTGATTTTGAGTGTTTGTGTGTGTAAAGGTGTAAAAGTGTGTGCGGCATGTTTAATGTAGGAATGAATTAATAAATTAAGTAATTATTACTTTTAAACATTAAAAATAATTTAAAATAAATAAAAAAAAGGGACAAAGGTAACTTTGTAATTTCATGTTGAAATATATTAAACGTGAAGCAAAGTCGGGACAGTAAGTACTAAATCTGTAACTTATTTTTTCAGGAACACATAATCAAATAGAAACTAATAAACTATAGGGACCGAGTATGTCATTACTCGTATTTTTATAATACTTACACAAGGACTTAATGTGTAATACTTGAAAGAATGAGGACCTTTTTGTACTTGCCATATTTTCACATAAAGTAATTAGATCCCTCGTAAAGGGAACCATATCAGATTCGAAGAGGGATAGACGTGACCAACCACCAACGTGTACAAGAGTTAGTATTATTATTAATTTTTTATTGTTATCAAATCTAAATTATTAGAAAATATTTATAAAGTCTTCTTTTATTATCTTTAATTTTTAATATAAAAAAATTAAACTAATAAAAAATTAAACTTTTTTATTATTTTTAGTTTTTTATATAAATACACAATTAACTTTATTAATTTAATTAGAGAATTATAACTTTTTCTTTAATTGAAATTAAATTCTAACCATTTAATTACTTAAAACTGAAATTTAGTTTGAAACTCAATTTGAACTATAATTTTTAACTCAATTTTATTAAAATCCATTAATCCAATGCGTAATATTTATTAAATTACATTGAAAATGAAGATTAGATCATATCCTAACAAAATAAACATAATAATTAAATTCTAAAGGATTTATCATTCCTTAACATTAGCAAATATTTATTTTGATAGATGGTGTTTTATTTATGTTAAATTAATAAGAAATAGCGCTAATTATCTCCTTATATTTCAACAGACACATTTATATGAAAAAATGTTCATAAACAATATTTAATGTCTTTACCGAATTTATTTGTTGTTACATGAAATAAAAAATTTAAATTAAGATAAAAAAAATCGATATCTTTTGCTATTTAAGATGTTGGGGTTAAAAGAGAGAGAGTCAAATGGTTAAAAACTAGCTTGTAAGAATTCTACGTAACTATAATATAAATCTACATCTTATAAGTTTATAGAGCTGTGTTCAATAAAGTTAATATAAAAAATATAATCATATAATTTCAATATGCAATCACAGGTGATTCAGTATACAATTACATGTGATTTGTAAAAACATCACATTTGAATTACGAAAATACCTTTCCGCCCGGAATTCTAAAAATACAATCTGGATCATTTATGTCATTGATGCAAAGACTAAAATTAGTCCTTTAAGGCTATGACTTACGTATGAACTATATTGAACTTTTTTTTAAGTTTATAATAGAACTTAAACTCATAATTATAAAAACATTGAATACACACTATGTTCTAATCCCTTTTGTAATATGTTATCTTTGTTACCTTTTTTGAATTTTATTATTTATTTATTATATTGAATATTATCATTATTGTTATTATTAATAAAAGGTTAAAATGGTTTAACCCTCGCAATTTATTCTCTATTTCGGTTTAACCCATAAAGTATTTAAATGATTAAATCATGAAGTCCTGTTTAAAATTGGTTCAATCCGTGATTGTTTGCGATTTATTCATCTTGTTTATCTACTTGTCTAACAAGTAAAATTATATTGTTAATTTTTTTTCTTGAATTCTTGTTTTATGTTCATGGGGCATGAAGATAAAACATCCAAGAAGTTATATGAATCTAGAAAATCAATGGTGTTCTTCACACATTTAAACCAAATATGTACAAATTCAAATAATAATATATGGAAACATATACATTCACCTCAAACCAAACGCATGAACACATTCGAACACAAAACGATGAACAAATCTTACCCAATACGAAGAGAGACCAAATTGAACATAATCTGAATACGAAGATATTGATTACACACACACTTGCATATGGAAATTAGAATCTAGAATCAAACTGTGTTTGATGTTCATCCCCAACTTTATAATCAAAACCAAAAATCAAACAAGATATAAAACCCTAAAATCAAGCAAGAAACAATAACAATTTATCACACAATTGATAACACAAATACTTTCATAAAAATTATTTATACAGATGAAAACTTGGATAAGACAGAGAGAGCAGATGACCAGCAAAAGAGAGACATCAACTAATCTTCATCGCTCACAATTTCTACCTCAACTAAAATCCGACATGAATTCAAATTATTACTCGTAAAACCAATTTGAGTTCAAATATTCAAATTCGAATAATTCCAAATCCAATTAACTTAATATTTATTTAAATTTTCAAAATTTAAACAAAATTTAATCGAAATGCGTTCTTATAAGTCTAATATGTTGAACTTTTAATCGGAATTCGAACATCTTAGGAAAAGTTTTTGTAAGTTTATCATTACTCTTTAGATAACAAACTTTATTTATTCATCAGATGATGAAAATAGAAAATAAGAAAAAGTTAATATATATAGGGAAGGGTTCATTCGAGAACCGTTGTTAGCGCGAGAACTGCGAGAACCAATCTCAGCCGTTCTTTGGATATGAGAAGATCATGGATGGAAAGCATGGAGGGGATCAAGTGTGACAGGGTGCATGTGAGGAATTCATGGGTGGGCAATGACATTAAAGGAGGGGGAATTGGACGGCTCAGATTGGTTCTCGCAGTTCTCGTACAAAAAACAGTTCTCGTTTGAACTTTTGTGTGTATATATATATATATATAGGGGAGAGTTCATGCGAGAACCGTTGTTAGTGCGAGAACCGCGAGAACCAATCTCAGCCGTTCCTTGGATATGGAAAGTATCATGGATGGAGAGCATGGAGGGATAGAGTGTGGCAGGGTGTATGTGAGGAATTCATGGGTGGGCAATGACATTGAAGGAGGGGGAATTGAACGGCTTAGATTGGTTCTCGCAGTTCTCGCGCTAACAACAGTTCTCGCATGAACTTTTTCATATATATACAGGGGCGGACCTGCCCTTTGTGGGGGGGGGGGGGGGGTCAAGCGCCACCGGTCCTTCGACGGTTCGCAGTGTTAATTTTCGACTTTTTGAGACGATGCTACCGGTAAATTTTCAGGGTGCACCGGTGATGCCACCAAAATCAAAGGAAAAAAGAAACTTTTTATAAAAAAATAATAAGAAATAGTTTAATCTTTCGGTTTATACCTTTAAAATACTTTAATTTATCTTTAAAATAGCATTTTAGTTAACAGGTCTTCATATAAATTGTGTTTTGTTTTAAAATTTGGCCTTAAAATACCAGAAAAACAGCCGAAACCTCGTTAATCCGACCCGATTAACCGGAAACCCGAAAAAAAAACCCGAACCAGACCCTCAAACTTATTTAATTTTATTCTCGCATTATATGGTGCTACCGGTCCCCAGAAATCCTGGGTCCGCCACTGTATATATATATATATACACTCAAATTTCGAGTCGAGTGATGATTTTTTATCAATTCGAAATTAAATGAAAACTTTCAAATTGAGGTAAAAACCGATTAAAAAACAAACAAAAAGTTGGCTAAAGAGAATAAGAAACAATAATAATCTGACAGGAAGGAGTAAATAGTTAAGGATAAATAATGTATTATTTTAAAATTTCTCTCCGCCAATTATCGGCCTATCTTGGTTTCTATCTCATAAATAAATCACTACATCCTCCCTAACATATGTCGCCTCTCTAAAATTGATGACATCGTTGACCCTTGTTCTAGGCTTGTCTTCTAACAACACTATGCTATGCTAATATTGTGCCTCTGGTGCTAACTTACGATCATCGGGCAAAATCATTAAAGTCACCAATCTTCAAACTTTATTGTTATCATGGTCAGATGTAGGTGAGTGTTTGTTTTTTGGGATTGACTAAATAAACACTTCCAATTTACTAAAAAACACATTCCATAATTAGATTTATTTTCATTTTCAAATTATAACTACTAGATTTAGGACCCGTGCACGCACGGGTAGTTTAAAATAAAATTTTAAGCAATAACTTTGTAAACGAAAAAAATAATAAAGTATAATGTGTAAAAAAAAGTAAATTTAGTGTTATACGGAGTATAAAAATATTTAAGATAATTAGATTGACATTAAGTTACCGGTGCCAAAAGTGAAACTATTTTGATCTTTAAGACAAACTCCATCTAACTACAGCTAAATGAAGCTGAATGCCATTAACAGATTACAATTTATAAACTTTAAACATTATAACTAACATGTTGAATGTAAAATAAATATAAAAATTAAATAAATAGTTATAATTAAGAATATTTCAAACGATATTATAATATTATATAGCAACCATAAGAGAGAACTTCATTAATAAAGATTGGGTAACCGGTGGCCAAATAAGGCCTACATGCAACACATAAAACCCAATTCTAGAAATAAAGGGCAACATTTTCTGAATAAAGTGTGTCTTTTTGTTCATGAGATCTACATTCATTTGATATCATTATTAAAAACTATTGAACTATCTAAGATATATGGCAACAGATCTTAAACATTCTACTTTTAGTGAGAGATATTAAGAGAGTGAACTACAAAGCATGCAAGATAGAAGTCGTAAATACATGAATGACGCAATGAACACACTCCTGATTGTAAGTACATAACAGGAATACCACCCAAACTACTTCTAGCAGAAGCCGATCTCAAGCTTGGAGAAAGAAAGCACTTTTAGGTTCTGTACACTGCATAAATGTTGTATAAAATGAATAACAGCCTGAAAGCATGATGATTGACGACATTTTACTTATTTGAACCTATTAAAATAGAGTTAAATATTAACACAGATCTCGGTAGATATCTTATTATAACACAGAGGTTTTGAGATGATATCTTATTAAAACACATTGACACAATCTTTTATTTTTACAGTCATGCTTGATTTTATATCAGTTATAGTTTCGTCATTGGTAAATAGCACATATCATCTGTTAGTCAAGTCAACTAATAATTTTTATTCTAAAAAGCAACAATCGAGCCCACCCATAAAAATGTAGCTGGTTGTAAATCAGTTACATATATACCATGTCTAAAAGCCCTATCATCCAAAAATAATCAAGAATTTAAAGAAATTAAGTGGATTACAGTAAACATGACTCAAAATAATACATGCAAGGTAATGAAAATAACAATCAGTGTATCCATGCTTAAACTTAAAGGGCTTGCAATGAGAATTATCATTTCAGCTTCCCATTTTCTTGTAAATAAATCTCTGAAATAACATAATCTGGCTAATCTACATGCATCATTGTGTTTCTTCTTTTCTTTTACCTACTTGAATATCAAAGCTAATGTAAAAAAAATCGTATATGAAGGTCTTCCTAATCATATACGTTATATATATATAACCAGGACAAAGCAGTTTTAATCGTTCTTAAAACACTTGTTTGAACGAAATACTGAATTGTACCCAAAAGGCCATAATATATAGTAATCATAAAAGTATATAACCAACAATGTATAGCAACTATCAAATTGTAATGCTTTCTTAAATAATAAATTATAAACGACAGAGCAAAATGGTTGATGTCTATGCTTTGTTAAGAAACAATACCTTGACACTTGAAGAAGTGGAAGGACCTCCTACTGTCCTTGATCCCACGGTTTGTTGAGCAAAACTCTGTTTATGGAGTTCTTAGTGTAATTGAGCATCCTGGAATCATACTAATTAGTGATCTATTCAGCTACTTCACAAACTAAGATAATTATAATAACAAAGACATAGAAGGCCTCTTTAAATACTACCACTATGACACATTATAAGAAACACAAATTCAAGAGTTTTGAATATCAAAGTTAATCCTCAAGTAAGTTACAAAAAACAGATCTTCTTCAGTTTTGAATATCAAAGTTAATCCTCAAGTACGTTACAAAAAACAAATCGTTTTATCTTCTTCCATTTTTTGCTTATATTCTTTTTAATGGCTCACTCTCAATTTATAGTACACTTGTTTAATGACCTGTGGACGCACAAGTATTACACAAAGAAACTTGAAACACAACATAGTAAAATATAACACTTTTCAAATACATAAAATTGTGTCAAGTACTTACATGCCAACAGATCTATTAAGACTTGCACTAAATAATGAAAAGTAAAAAAATACTTTGGTATAGAAATGTAACCTAGTGACATCTCGATAGACATGTAATCTACTAACATCTCGATCACTTCAAGTGATTGGTTACTAATCCAGTTCCAATTGTATAAGTCAACATATACCTTAAATAAGAAATAATATTAGAGATGTCATACTACTCCATTTGTTAATCTTTTCATATAATCGAAAGAATGGGTGAACGTCCACACCTTTGTTGTGACTGAATCGCCTTACCATGCAATTTTCTCTTAGGAAGAATCTGGAAGTTAAAGAAAAATAACAAACATTTCAAGGATTAAGGCATGTAGTGAACAATACGATGAATTTATAAGTGGATGAATGCAGTAATTACTTGTGAGGAATAATTGTTTCCTAAGTCCATACACTACATAGATTTTCCTGCATAAAAAAAATACACAACAATAGAAGTTAAATGTGAAAGCACATAGTCTATTCTAGAGATAGAAAGAAAATTAATAAAAACTACGTATATACAATGTTTCAAGTCCATACATAACACAAATTATATTGTTTTTGTAGTACTTGAGTATCCTAATTAAGTTTTTCCAACTTCGTATACATAAAAAGGAAAAGCATGATCAAAAGTAGAAAAAAACATCTTGATTCCATCGTAAGCTCTTAAGATTAATGAAACAAAAGCTTTGTTGTTTAAAAAACTCATAAACAAAGAACATATAAGTAAAATTAGATTAATAAGAAGATTGGAACCTAGGTGATGAAGATTTTCAAACCCTTGGCAGATAAATAAGCCCCAATTCTATTAATAAGTCGTAAAATATCATATTTTGAGGGTGTACGTCCTGTTAAAACCACTTAAAAGAAAATGAAAAAACAGAGATAAGACATGCAGATTGCTCATTATGGTGAAGTTGAACTACAATGGGCCGAAGCACTTGCGATAGGGACACGGTAAGCAAGCAATCCTAATTTCAGAGGAAACAAAGTATTTCTTATAGTGAACATATGCCTCATGGCTCCATTATGATATATATATATATATATATATATATATATATATATATATATATATATATATATATATATATATATATATGAAGAAGTTCCATTGAGAACCATTTTTATTGCGAGAACCGCGAGAACCAATCTTAGGCGTCCAATTCCCCCTCTTTCATTGTCATTGCCCACCCATGAATTTCTCACATACACCCTGCCACACTTGATTCCCCCAAACTCTTCATCCTTGAATTCTACTTATCAAATCGAACGGTTAAGATTGGTTCTCGCGGTTCTCGCATTAAAATCGGTTCTTAATGGAACCCTCCCCTATATATATATATATAACATCATGTTCCATTTATTTTGCGACTATAAAACTTTATGAACACAAATTTGATATGTTTCACACTACCTGCTTAATAGACCAACTTGTTTAGATGCAATGCTTCATATTTGAAAAGTACCAACTTCCTAATAACATGACAAATTAACAAACAATGAAAGAAAATACATCAAACATAAAGAACTCACACTTGCTCCTGCAAGAACACATATAATGAAATGTGGCTACAATAGTTAATTGGTCAAAATGATAAAATTTTTTGTACAGAATCAAAAAGCCAGACTAATCTGAAACATTCATACTTAAACTATTTATAGAGTTCATCAATAACAACACCACCTGCATATACAATTTCAAGAGTAACCTTTTTTAAGAAGGTCTTTAATGATCTTAAGAGATGGTTGGTCCTTCAATGATGTAAATAGTTTGCTACTTTTAAGTAGTATTTAGTCATCAACAGGTGATTTATACTTGGCATGAGTTAAAGAAATCCATGCTTCAATTTGATGGTTGGTATATAACTACAAAACAAAACCACATAAATTATAAACCTAATCTCAAATTTAGAACTCAAAAAACTTACTTGAACACGAACAGAATAAAAGACCAAGATATGGTTCAACACTAACCATAAATGTTCAAATCAACCAACCTTTTAAAACTGCAATCTTAAGAAAGCAAATATTTACAAACACAAGAAAATAACCAAAATATAATAGCATCGACTTCAAACATAATATTTGAGATTTGAAATGTCAATGTCATCAAGAAAAACAATATATAAGCTTTATCAAAACACGATATCAGCAACACTTAACAGTCAAGGTTAAAAAATATAAACAATATAAGGGTTTCAAGAAAGTTGCCAATTTAAAAGTATTCCATAGCGTTTGTAACCAGAGAAGAATTAGAGGTTTTAAAAGTGGATTTCATCAATACACATATAATCAAATCAACGGATCAATAGGTTGCAGGAAATTACCTTGTCGTTAATTGGAAATAAAGTTTCAGATTTGAGGACAACAGCCGATTTGAAGCCTTCCCTTGTAACACGATTTGATACCAACAAAAAAAGAATCAAACCTGTTGGCAACGGAGCTGGTTTAATAAGAAAAATACCAAAACCACCAAAAAAAGAATCAAACCCCTTGGCAAATACGAAGACAGATGCAACACCCGACATCAACATTTAACTAAGAGCATTAAAGTTTCATCAAACATCCTGGAGACGATACAAAGAAATACATAAACAAATTTATGATCCGTTAAAAATGCATTTTATGAGATAAAATATACTTGTTATCCAATAATGTGTTGAAAAGATGAAAGATGGTTTAGATCCCGTGCAGAACAGAAAGAACATGATTCAAATAAATAAATCACCAACAAAAATTATTTTTAAATCTTGATAAACTTTGGCTTGGTGCTTCATTGTATATTATATTATGGTTTAACTAAATAAAGCATAAACAGATAGTGAGTAACAATCGATACACAAAAACGAAAATCCAAGGGGATATCAAGATTCAAATTTTCATAAAATACAAAAAAACTCAAGCCTATTATGAAACCGACAAACAAATGGAAACAAAGTAATTTTGGATAAAAAAGAAATCTTGAAGATATGGTTACCAGATGTGAAATCGGGTTGCACGTTCACGAATCTTAGGGGCCGCCACATTCAACGTAGTCTTGAATCGTATCTGAGGAAAAACATCAAGAAGAAACATATAATCGTTGGGGTTCATGAAGGAAGAAGTATACAATGAAAGAAGGAGTTCTTTAATCTACCTGAGCAAAACTTACGGCGGAAGAAGGAAGCGACAACAACTGGTCTTACGGCGGCAGAGAAAAGTCGCTCAAAGCTAGGGTTTGGGAATGACCTGTCGTGACTCGTAAGGATTAGAAGTGAACTGGTCAAAAAGACCCACGTGTTCTTTTTGTCCGGGTTAAACGACCCTTGTTAAAAGTAAAAGTCGGATCTTGCTTAAAGAGGAAGTCAAAATTGGGTTTTTTTGGTCAAAATTAGAGAAATGAAGAGATCCTATTGGCTAATTGAAAATTATTTAAGGCAACTTTCTAGAAAATGGTTTTCTTTTAATATATATATAGATTGTTTTTAATATGATAACTAATACAACTATACTTTCCAATTTTCATTTTCTACAAACAGAGTCCTTTTTTCATAAATATAATAAACAATTTTATAATAATTAAATAAACTTTGTGAAATAAACCTTTTCAAGCATAAAAAAACATAAATGATTAACATAAATGCAAGAATATGACCAAATAATATTAAGATTATAAAAAAACATTATTCAAGTATATTGCGCTATATCTATAACAAGTATTTTCAGATTACTAGTTTTAGTTGTCTACAACATTCTAAACATAACATATACATGGATTGTCATCTAGCTATAAATGGGGCTCTATGAGGGATCCAATAAGCCAAAATTGTAGGAATTAGGTAAACTTTTTGGGTACAATATATTCACCAAGTTTTAAGATATATCATAAATTTGAAAACAATATCTTACACTTAATTTTTAATTTATGATGTTAATTTAGCAACACCCAAAAACTCATTGTTTTCAACAATTTACCAACAAATCTAACATTATATAAGGTAGGTTAATTTCAGAATGGACTTAACTATGTTATCTATCTAGCACTAAGAAATTTGGGCAATAACTAAGCTAAGTTCAACAAATAATGATTTTGTGACTTTTGTCACATTCTTTGACACATATTTTCAAGAGGTTGCTCAAGTAGACAAGAAATAAAGTAGTATTTACTTTTTGAAAGAAATTATGGATGAGTGCAAAAGAAACTTGGTTGAAGGTGACTTAAAGGTTACATTAAAATAAATCAAAACAAAAAAAACATGAACAAAAATATGTGTGGTGGTTTGTACTTGTACTTGAGGAAAAATGAGAGACCTTTGTATGAAAAGTGTTTCTGTCCACCAGCTTTTAATACTTTGAGCTTTAATTCTTTTAAAGCAAGCTTTGATTTCTAACACAAGCTCTAAAAAACAATTAGTACTTTCCAAAAGTTATAAGATCGTTAATTAATTAATATTTATGAGTGTTTTCAATGATAATTATATTTTTAAAATACTGTTATAGTTAAATTAAATTTATTGGTTAAAATAGGATGGTCAATGATTTGAGTCCTATCGTGTTTTCAATCACGGGTGCTCAAAAAATGTCTTGGAAAGGGCCACATTCAAATCAATTTGATCGTGTACATTTAAGTCAAAAGCTCGACTCCTCCGAAAGCAGCTTTAAGCGGAAATAACTTCATTAAAAAGTAACCTGGATAACTATAATTTTTTATCTGTAAGCTACAAAAAAGATGAATTTAAAAAAAACAAAATACTATCAAAACCACACCACGAATACCATCTACTTTTAACACAAAACCTCACCCGATCATGCTCATCTGCACCCATGCAAAACTACTCTTGTGATCTTATCGGATCGATTTTTCATCCAAACAAACATTTTTTATTTTAGCATGTATATTTTAAAAGATCAAATATTTAATTACATTTTTATTCCATCCATTAAACACTCTGTTATTACGAGGATTATATATTTAATTTTATTATCTTGTCACACTATAAATACAGTCCCAACTAGGACACTATCTTGTATTGACCGAAGTATAAATGCTTCCATTTGTTTTAAGTGTTTAACATTTTTATTGGAAAATATTCTCAAAGTAGAAATGCTTCCATTTGCTCAAAGAAAGTAAGACAGTTTTATTAAGAAAAAGAGAAAAAAAAATCCGGTTAACATGTGGCATGTGCCACTTCGGTCTTAATTTTTGCCGTCACTCTAGGTTATGCTTCTAAAGTGGAAAGTCAAACTTGTGAAATAAAGTAATAAACCCTAAACCCACATTTTCTTTGCTCCTCCTAAAGATACATTGCTTGTCTAGTATGACATTAATAAGTTAAAAATACCGGCGCAGCCCCAAACTAAGCTTCTCCTTTTTCTCTTTCTTCTTTCATTTTATCTCTCTTCTAATCGGGATATCCCTGTGATCTTTTCAATACCCTTGTAGCCTAGGGGTGAGATCGGTTCAAAAACCGAACACAGATTGAAAAAGACCGGACCGGAACAAAACCCGAAATCTATAGAAAATTAGGACAGAAGACTGGACCGACTGGTCCCTGTCCAAACCGGTCTCGGTTCGGTTAGTCGGTTTTTTCGGTCTTTTAGTTGTTTATTGTATCAAACAAAATCAGACCGAACCGGACTGAAACCCGAAACCTATAAAAAACAAGGACCGAAGACCGATCTCGGTCTGGTGCGGTCCAGTTCGTCGGTTTTTTTTGGTCTACCGGATCCCATGCTCACCCCTAGTCTGGCCACTCTCAAGATGTTTACCTAGTGAGGTTTGAACCCATTACCTATTTGAGGATAGAACGTCTTACCACTAGACGTAAAAAGATAGAGGAAGGATTGAAAGTAAAGACACTTGCATAGCATAAAATTCCTGCCTCAACTGATATGAAGACAATCAACTCAATCTAATGCGACAATGTGAACTTAAACTAAAATGAAGACATTCAACACAATCTAATGCGACAATTTCAATGTATTTACACCACTCTAAAGATAGTTATAATGTATAAAGCTTACCTGAAGTTAATTGTAAATGGTTGACAAGTTACTTGCATTGTGCTACATAGCAAGGCTATGAAAACCGGATACGACATCAAACCAGTCACTCAAGTGGTTTATTAGTTCAGCAGGTGAACCCAAAAACGATATACACACTTAAAGATAACTAACAAATAGAAATATGTTGCATTTTGAAACCATATTAAGTGCCATATGCTTATTATCTTCTAAATTAGAAATGACTACCTCAAAAGTATAGAAAATCAACAAGAAGTGAACAACTTTAAAGCTTTGGTCATCGAAGTTTGAATAATGCAATGGAGAGTGAGGCAACAAGGAAGTTCGAATGACGGAATTAGACCCCAACTTTGACCGATTCTTTAAGCATTGAAGTTCCAACACGGTCAACCATATGCTTCATCAGATTGTCGATAAAAGAGAGGGCAAAACCGGTTAAAATGAAGGAAGACGCGAGATAATTAGAGAATGGTCGTGCTGTATGTATTTAGATTTTAGAGAGGGCAAAACCAGTTATGATCATTTTAATTATTAAAATTTACTATTATCATAATATATATAATATTTTCACTATACTCGATGATATGTTGAATTATGGTGTAGAATTAGGTTAGTGTGTGTGTGTGTGTGTGTGTGTTTAACTTACAAAAATAAAATAAAATAATAAAGAACAAAGAAATTCCATCTCTTATCAACAAAGAGCCAATCAACTTCTAAATTAGTTATAAAACAAATATGAAGGCAACTCTATCATATCATATAGGATTAGGATGAAACATTGCTTTTTAATTATGAAGCAAATGCTGTCCAGAAACGCCCTTTGAAAACCTATTTGATTACCCAACATTAACTACACATTCATACAAGTTTCCCTACAAAGCATGGGTTATATACATACATGCTTCTGTACATAAATTACAGGAGGGAATACCTAATAATTATGTACAACATGTATATATATATTATGTACATCAACTTCAATAATCAACTTCTACCAGAATGGACACCACCTGCACAAATCCAAAGACCATTTTCATTAGTCAGTGAGGCATAGGCGTAACTGCGTACGGCCAAAAGGACCCGATATTTCAAGTAAGATAACGTTAGAACTATTTTAAAATCTTTTTTTCCCTTCACGAAACATCCAAAATATGCTCACTCTATTAGCAAGAAGTCTAAAGTCAAACTCTGGTTCAGGACTGTTAGCGGTAGAGGTGGAAATTTCAACCGTGGTTGCTTATAAGTAGGTCCATTTTGGCCTTTTGGATTGAGTTTTTATCTCAATGGAATTGAAAGATTTCGGCTAAAAGGAAATGATTTTAATGGATAGATGTCTCCCCAAGTGTCTATTCTTAATGCATACAAACCTCCTAAAGCATTGTATAAAATCTGTGCAGAAAAGGGTTACCCGACCCGACCAGTCTAGTTTTTTTTTTTTTTAACGGCTCCTAAATCTACACCACCTTGCCCTTAACGGGACTTGAACCCATGACCTTTGGTCAATGGGACGCCATACCAAAGCACTTAGTGCTTACCACTAAGCTACTTACCTAAGTGGCCCGACCAGTCTAGACGTGTAGTTACCAGCCAGGTTAAAGGCCACACTTAGCACTAATATTTAAGAGTATTTGAGATCATACCCTACATAGTTCTGGCACAAATTTTCATGTGAAGTGGCCTGTAAAATTAGCTTTTGAACTTGAAGCTTAACAGATAACCCATGATCGGCTTCACGAGTATCTCCAGGAATGTTGTCCGCCGGTGGGGTGTTTGGTGATGATGAAGAACATGTTGAAAAATCACGGCCGGTAAGTTTATGACTCATTCTGGCCATAACTACCACCGCACGTTCATTCAGAACCTCATTAGCATCACCAAGTTGATGGACAGCCTACACAAGTCACTTATGCTTATTAATGACAAGTTTTATGATATATGCATGTATGGATGAATAGATGGATGGATGAGATACAACCACCTGCAAAAGCTCCCTTTCACGAGCACCTCGTTGTGGTTGAGGCAGATGATTTTGAGCAGCTTCGTCACTATTTACAGCAGCAGGCTGGACATTTGTGCTTGCAAGGGTTGACATTTGTGTCACTTCATTGAAGTTGAAAAGACGCCAATTTATAAGCGGATCATGGACGAACGCCTAATACCACGTGAAAACAACATTAAATCCATTCCACATATTTCAAGAGTTGAAAAGCAAAAGATATATATATATACTTTGAAACACAATATATTCTCATCGAATTTCCTACCACGGGTTGTAAATAAAATTAAAGAAATAACTGTTCTCAAATGTTCAATTTTATTTACTGATGGCCAGACAGAGGGCATATGAAAGATGAAGACACTACAACATTAAGGTGGAGAAATGGGCCCTCAGACGGGTTGTGCATCGGGCCAATAAGGGTATTCATCTAGTGCAAGTAAAAATGACCCAGGCCGGTTTGAGTCGACCTGCTAACACTTTATATCAATACATAAATTTGCTTTTCAAATATATATAGGTGTAGAAGAGGGTTCAAATGAGAACTGATTTCGTACGAGAACTGCAAGAATTAATTGCTATACGGGTATGTTTGTGTAGATAGAGAGAGAGAGAGAATTAATTGCTACCTCCATCATAGCCATGACACTGTCTTTATTTGTTCGAAGAACTTGCATCACATTTTCACAAGTTGAACGGAAATTCCCCTCAATGCCACTAACTTCCATAGCCTTTACAAGCATTCTAGTCAATCGGAAAGGAACCTACAAAGGGATGCGTATTTGAAAGAATCATAAATCATAAATGACAAATGAAAAACAAATAATATAAAGAATTTTGAAAGAGGGTTAATTTAGTAGGATCAAACCTTTTCAGGGAACTTTTCACGATTCATTGATGCTTCAAAGCAATCTCCAAAATCGATATGCAAGATCTTCCCACTATGTAAAAATATTAAGATAATCAACAATATTACCAATATTAGAATATTAGAATACAATAACATATCACATAATCTATCATTATCAAATACCTGAAGCGATGTAGCATGAGATTGCTGGGGTGCCTATCACCTAAACCAAGAAGGTAACCAACCTGTAACATGTGTCATTAGTTCCAATAAACAATAACAGAAATACGAGGATTCTCTTAAATGATTGGAAGTTAAAGTAAAGTCAAATATGATAAACACATACAATACTAATAAAAATGTGAGATTTTACAATGGACAGCTATAAAAATATATCACATGCTCATACCATACTCATGACAGCCAAACTTCTAGTATAATTAGTCCTCCTGTCCAGCCAGACTTCTGAAGTGCGACTTTTTAGCCAAAGCACCTACAAAGATGACAAGGCGTTAATTCTGGGCTGGATCCAGCAAACTGAGTCTGCCTAAAACTTGTTTTCAAGTATAGAAAAACATACATACCCTTGCCAAGTCATTTCCTTCAGTATTATCAAGAGCATACTCAAATACTTCCACTTTAGCTACAAGTGGCAAATGATCATAATCTGGAGCAAAACTAAGCATATACTTGTGCTCTTGATTCAAAGTGATCTACATAACAAGAAGCAAGTAATAAGACGAGATATATATGTGTGTGAGTGAGATAGATAGATAGATAGAGAGAGAGACAGAGAGAGAGAGGAGGGGGGAGTGAGAGAAAAAACCTTTCGGGCATCCCTGTACTCTCTGATGAGTTGGTGCAGGGTGTCACAGTTAGGGACCCACCCAATTAACCCGCTATTTGGAGATAATGGAATAACCTCGTATCGTTGAATGGAAAGATCTTTTTCTGCAGTTTTTCTAGAATTCTCCAGCAGTGTATTTACCAAACCAAAGAGCTGGCGGATAGGAAAAGTGGTGAGCAAATTTAATTAATAGGAAAACAATTCTCAAATCCATAACAATGAAAACCTGCATGACTCGTTCATCCTGGCGTAAATCTTCATGTCCTTTCAGCAAAAAAGCATAATCTTCACCATCACTACCATGAATAGTCAGTTTTCTGGGTCGTTGTTTGGATGTAATGACAACAAGCTGTGGAGCAAATGAAGCAATTGTCACTACTGGTGAATCTGCAAAATATGAAGCAGGTAATGTATATTAGTTATGCTTCTCAGGTTCAATATCCAAACAAAAATCAAAATATACTGATATGAGATCGTTATACCTGCACGGTACGTCCCAGGAACAGCAAGTTCTAAGTCGCGGCACTCTACTAGTTCTGGAGAAACTGACTGGTTTCGCACAACCAAGTAACAAATTTGAGTTAGAATCAACTTTCATTATGTAAAAAGGAGCAACAAAGTAACCTCAAACCATTCTTAATACTTATACAACTCATGCATCTTATTCTATTAAACTGTCACTGAAATAATTTCCGGGTTTAGAATAAAAGATACAAATGCTTATGTTGCGTGCAAGGAGTTTAGACTACTCTATACATGACGCAATACTTACTCTTAGCAAGGACAAATTTAAAATGTTAAGCATCCACAACTTTTGTACTTGTGAGAGTCACTAAGGATTGATGGAAGATGAAAATAGAATCAGAATGATCATGGCTGAGGTTTGAGCGCCTACTGTTAAATAAACATAAATGCTGCTTCTCCTGGAGACTATGAAAACATTATTAGGGTTTCACTGCTTTCCTATGCATAAGATTTCTCCAATATTTAAAGTGTTACAGAGGAATAATCCTAATCTCTGCTAACTTCAGCCTATGGAGAAGTTTTCCTCAATCTGCCACTAAATAAACTCACCAAGCATAGTTAGCACTATTACCAAGGTAGGTCTAAGAAGACAATATTTGCAAACATTTTGAGAAAATGTAAGATGCATAGCCCTTTTGTATTGGCCTAAAAAAACAGGTAAATGCACGAAAAAAGTTGCTTGCCTGTAAATCCAGCGTAGTGAGAGATTGAAGCTGCTTATCTATCCGTCTAAAGACGTGATAATAGAGATCCCAGGCCTGAAACAAACACAAACGCACATGTTTAATTCGTCAACACCCTCTGTGTGGATTAATAAGGTACATTAATGGCAGCCTCAGTGTAAATAGATATGCATGCCATTAGAAAGGAAAAACTTGTTAAAAAAAAGATGACATCTCTTTGGTCAAATAATGAATGCAGGGGCTCATTCTATGGTGTTCAATGACACTGTCACTTTCCACTAGCACAGGTTGAAACCCATAATCAAACCCAACCCGACATGCCATAAATGTGTTCAAATAGATCAACATCACAGCCATGTAACAAGAAGACAAAAATGAAGAGATGCACATGAGTGCAGATGCAAGCAAAAGTCCAACCTAAAAACTTTAAAACCATATGTACAAAAAAATAAGAGGATAAATGTTTTAGCCGTAATCCGATACAATATTTTTTTAAAGGGCTACAAGAACTCAAAAGGCATGCTACAGCTTGCTACACCGTTCATTACTGATCAACATACATCTTCAATCACACAAGTAAAAATGCAAAGATATCTATAAGTCAAGATGATGCACCACAAATATTAATACATAAATGTAAGGATTCATCATACCCGAGTAAGCTCAGCATCTTTTCCAGATTTCTTATATTCCATACAACATTCATAGGCCTCTAACAATTCGTGATGATATGTCTGAAATTGCATCAAGACACATCAATCAATATAACACAAACCATACAGAAATCTCTTTAAACACTGATCAGAAGATATATATAAATCACGGATCCAATTTGCCATATGAAGGACAAGGCCCAACGCTAATCTAAGTCCACATAGACTATGCACTGATGCAGTTTAATAATATAAAAGGGATTTAAGTAAGCTACCAATAAGAAAACCTTTAGCAACCTGAATAAAAGCTTTCTCTTTTATTGTTGTGTTGTTCCTCATTGCGCCTTCTTCAAGCATTTCATGTAATGGTTCTAAAACCTTTAGCATTCCCTCAATGTTATGTTCACCGAAGTACAAACGGCTAGCTTCTTCTAGTGCCTCGTGCCACATTTCATGCCAAAGAATTGCAACCCTAATCAACTCCTCCGATACAAGTTGTGCCTTCACATAAGCAAATCCAGTTGTCAGCCAAAAGTTCGAAAAATCCAAAATAATATCAAATTGGTATTTAACTTCACCTGGTCCACCAACAGACCACTGTGTTGCCGAACTTTGTCAACCACTTCCTGAGCTGCAGCTTTGCGTAAATTGCTTATTGACTTACAAGCCACAAGAAGTGGATACATAAGAGCCTGGAACAGAGTTTGAGATTCATAAGTCTATCTGATGCTGATATGCACTATTGCACTAAGGGTGGAAAGAGGGAGAGAGAGAGAGAGAGAGAGAGAGAGAGAGAGAGAGAGAAAGAGAGAGAAGATAAGCTGCAATATAGCAATGTGTTATATGTGCTCTGAAGAAATTCACTGATTTACTAGCCATATTAAGGCAAGTTAGATTGGTTTTAGAAATATAAGCCTTCAATGGCGTGATATTACTTCTCATCAACAACGTAAAGTACAGTACAAGACCACATCTACTCTACATGCAATGTTTGCCAAAGTTGGATCAATAACCATGCAATTAATGAGGCAAATAAAATTAAAATTGTGATGGAAGCAAACCTGTGGATGGCTTTGTCCAATGCGAACCAAAAGAGATTGTATTAATTCTCTCACAGCATGATTATTCGAATGTATTCTGGCAATTATTTGGGGTAAAACGACCAACCACGTGTTGATATTAACATGCGAAAATCCTATTTGTAATGCTGTTTGAACCTCGGCAGTAGCTCCGTGGTTGAACCACAAAGTGAGAAGACGAAGGATATCCTAGAAACCAGACAAGTAACTCAAAAACATTAAAAATATATGAAAATTTTGCTTGATCATTTTATCTATCATGCTTCCAAAATAAGAATGGATGAATAACAATAAGTAGACTGAATATGCATAGAGTTCAATGAATACAGAACCCACACGAAGGTCGTGACAAACCTGCAAGCTATCATCTACGCCCTTAGCATGCGCTGCACAAGCAATAGAATGAAAATATCCAGTGACTGCAGCTACTACAAATTGTGCAGCAAAATTAGGAAGACCTCTGAGTGTGTAATGCGACATCACTGCTGTATTGAAGAGAGCCCAAGTATGCCATGCTTTTGCCCACTTTGTAGCACAATGAGTTGCATTCCTGAATGAGCTAAGGATTTCTAGAAGATAGACAAATGGATTACCAGATAAGATGATTGATTACATGTATTTCAGCGGAATAAGATCAAAATTTATCTGCATCAAAGTGGCTACCTTGTATAGAATCATCATCAAGACCAGGGGAAAGAGCCCATTGCCAAGCTCCCAGTTTTAGATATACACGTGCCATCAGTGATATGTTTGGACCACCAACCAAGCTAGTCGGTGCAGAAGCTTGAAGACCAGATGTACTTGAAAGCTCTATGGCTAGATCCTAAAGAAAAGAGATAAGTAATAAAAGATAAGCAAATACTTATTATTAAAAAAGGGGGATTTAATTGCAACCTCTAAAAATTAAAGAAATGATTAACCTACCTGCAACCTTGCAAAAGATTCCTTGCGCTTCTGGTCTTCCCCAAGTGACCATTGGTATTTCAAGTATGCAAGCATTACTTGTGGAGGCCCATGATATCGTACAGTCTCAGGTGTTGTTTCTGGGTCAAACTATATAAAAATAGTAATAAGTAAATTACATATTTGTGAAGAGAGAAAAACATCAGACTTGAAAGTTCAATTACTTTGATAATAGAAGAAGAACAACAACAAATTACCAACCTGCAAGAGTTTAATCAAAGTGGACTTGGCTTGACTAATCCTACCACTTTTTCGGCAAAGTGAAGCAAATTTGAGCCAGGTTTCACTATCTTCTGTAGGAGGTAATACAAGCGACCTGACTACCAAAAGAGCTTGCCAAACCTAGAAATCCATATTTTTATAACTTTCATTAAAAGAAGAGACAACACAAGGAATATAACTTTGCAATTAGCTGTACATTGATCAGGACCAAAAAGAGAAACAGAGTAACCACAAATCTCTGGAAGCTATGAACAGTTAGCAGGTAACTGAACTTCCTCAGACAACAAATACAAGTAGTGCATAGGCATGTTTTGAACCAAATGGATATTTGGATATGTTGAACCAAAAGGATAGTGTTGAATAAATCATGCATGTGCTAACAAAATGACACAACTAGTATTCTTTGAAGTACCATATTTACCAATCAGCAAGTCTCCATTTATCTAGTAGATCATTGGTATAATCCAAATTCAAATATCAGGAAATACATCCTTACACGCTCACTACATACCTCAACATTTCGTTTTGTGCCTTTAATACGCTCATTCCACATGTTACGTATGAGCGCTCTTCGCCCCTCAGCAACAGGGTTGCCATCTGGAAGAGTACAGTAATCAATGACCTGTGAAAATAAAGTAATAGGAGTTTCATACTTTAGAACAGAAATTCATTTAAAGATGCAAAACAGAACTTCAGGAAATGCTTATGATAAAATACCTCCTCTAGCTCTGACAATTGTTGAACACGAACCATATTACTGTACGCACGTTCATAGCTCTCAAGAACCTACACATCATAACTTAGTCAGCACAGAGGAATCCAGATACCAATTTCCATGCATAATAAACTCCCACTTGTATTTCCTGAAGTACTTTGTCTTTAACAACTTCATGATAGCATTCATACTTCTATGTGAATTCAATCATCTGTACATATCGAGTTTTTCAAGAAAAAGAATGCAACCCCCTTAGCTGAGTTACTTAATAAGAAAATTTGAATGTCGTTGTGAATGAAAAATTTACAATATATGATGCAGAGTTATGCAAACATCCATGAATATCAGAAATCCAGGATGATATTCGTGTTATACAGGTTTTTACCGAATAAAAATATAAGATACTGAAGATATGATAAACTAACCAATGCTGCAAGCTCAGTTGCTAAGCATTTCCTTGCTCTTTCGACATACTCACGTGCTTCATCATACTGACATATAAATAAAAGTTGGCAAGTATTCATAAGAAGAAGTAGAAAAGAAATTAAATCCAGATTCCAAAAGAGTAACCTTTCCCCTACGAACTAAAAGAACAGCCCTGAAGAATGTGCCATTGCTGCCTCCATCACCTGTTGCGGCAGTATTTCCCAACACCCTGAGTTTAGATTCATCACCATCATCCAGTTTAGACACATATTCTGCCATCTGATCCCACTCGCCCATGTTCCAGGCAGCACTAGCAGCCTGTGGCAAGAGAAAAAAATGGTTAGACTAATGTTACTGGCTTCAGTATTATAATTCATCAACGGACCATTGGTGCCATTTCTAATCGAGCAGCTGGCTCAGCAGGTGTCCAATATTCCCTACAAAGGTTGTTAAGCTCTTCCCAACGAGCCAGTGCAGCAAGGCTCCTCATCCGTCCTAATTACAAGTGAACATATAAGTATTTTTAATTATGATACTTTTATATGATAAAGATATATGTCACAAAAAGTATAATTATCTGTACAGTAAACAAGAGTGCATAAAGACATTGGCCTTGCACATGGTTGCCCTAAAAGCCTTGTTAGCACAAATTGTGAATGGTTAGAACACAAATACATTTTGTACCTAGTATGCTGATGAGTGTATTCCATGATGAGGGGTAAATGTAAAAAAGACTGTTATCATTTGCTATTGTATCTTAACTGTACTATGAAAATCTTCACTTTTGGAACAAGTAGTCAACTCGTTTACTATTAACCTTTAAGTTAAGATGCCTGCAGAAGAAGATTGATGAATATATGTTTCCTAACCTAAAGCAAGAATATGCTTCACAAGCACATAGCAGATAAATAAATTCATAACAGCATAACTTAAACGATACCTAGTGTGGCATCCAAAATGAGATGTTGACTTGTTGCCTGAGCAGATTTTGCAGTGTATGCCTTAAGGGCGTCATCCCAACGCTGCAATTTTTCATACCTTTTGTTCACAAACAAAATAACTAATTAGTAAAAATATTTTCGATAAGCAACTTTTGCCGGACAAACATAATAGTAAAATGACAAAGAAGAGGGTGCAAGTAATTTAAAGATCCCAATTAAAATACCAAGATTCTTTCAGCTGCACATCCAAGCGCTGTTGAGCGTATGTCAATATTCCAACTGCGGCCTAAATAACATATATAAGTCAGTACTCCAGAACACAGACAATAACTTTACAAGGAGACTAGGGGAAGATAATATTACATATCTCATATGAAAGATGAGAGATAGAAGTATACAAAATA
The DNA here is from genome assembly GCA_947179395.2 of Pulicaria dysenterica. NCBI lineage: Eukaryota > Viridiplantae > Streptophyta > Magnoliopsida > Asterales > Asteraceae > Pulicaria > Pulicaria dysenterica. The sequence continues at coordinate 55,218,562 of OX359293.1, forward strand.
TTATATTTACGCACCTCATGCTGATGCAACTGGTTATTTATATGAATGAGTGCTTCAACTACAGCAACAGGATTTGCATCCATCTTTTTCGAAAGTGCACCTTCGAATTCCATCTCTTTGTAGTGCAAAGCCTTGGCAAATGCTCGACACTACAACCGAAAAATTCATATAAAGTAAACAATGCCTTGCAAAATGATACGTACTTTATAAATCAAAAGATTGTAAATATAACTTTGTAAGCAATCACACCTTTTCAGCAAGGGCACCAAGGAGACGAATGTCAATAGGAAGAGGTTTCTCATCATGTTCCATGAACTCTGCCTGTGAAATATGTATTGCAACTTGATATTAGGAATCAGCAAAGGCATATAAACTATATTTGAAACACTTTAAAGACCGTCATCTGTTATTCTTGGTTATTTTCTCAAAACTGTCATGCAGCAGAACTACAATTTCGTATTAAGAAGCAACATAATTCAAATTTAGTTAAGATGCTATGTCTTGAAGTTAACACTTTAAGTGAGAGAACGGTATTACACTATTGACCATTCTGTTATTGAGAGAAACAATGATACGTCAAGCAAGCAAGACTATTTGAACATACAAGAATCTGCATCCATCTTTTTGAGATAAACCAATACAAAGTTATTGGAAGATCATGACATTAGCCTACTGCTTTCTGATATAACCATATGAAAATAACTATAAATATATATATATATATATATATATATACACACACATACATATTAACATACATATAATGTGACAAAACATGCATTATATAAGGTCTACTTACAACATGGATCTAAAAACTTCATATTAGAAGCAAGCAACGAGAGCCTGAGTTTATTAACACAAAAAGAAAGGTCATACCAAGTTTAATAATGTCGCTAGAATTTCAGGGGGTATATTAGGAGAAGAAAATGCCATCTCCAAACTGCGAACCAGGGCTTTTTGACTAGAGTCATGGAGTTGTGACCAGCAACTAACAAATCCTGCCGCAAACAGCTCTCGTCCAACAAATGGCTGCATATATTTTGGTTAATATTAAACCTTAAAAAGAGATATTTACACAAAAATCAATTTAGCAACACCTGTAACTGTGCAAGCCTAGCACACGTTCTTAGAGCTGGAGAAGGTGATTCTTTAAGCAATTCAATGCTGAAATGCCTCATCCATTCTGCCCAATCTTCTTTTGTGCTACGTTGGGAAGCTTCTCCAGCAGCACGTAATCGACCATCGTTAACCTGCAGGAGCATATGATCAGCAAAGTAAAATTCTAACCAGGGATTATTATCTGGTGCTTAAATCTTTCGGCTTTTTCCCTGACCTCATAGATTTACACAGAACGCTTGAACGACTCACATTAAACATTGTATTGAAGATTTTTAACAAGAAGTCACAAGTTACTGACTTCAGATAGACTGAAGAAAAATGAGTCACCTCATGTACGGTATTGAAAAAATAACGACAATGCTGATTCGAATGTCGCACTTGATAAGCGATTAGAGTAACAAGATATACAGAGATGTATACCTGATGAACTTTGAGCTGTTTGTGCACGTCTTCGTAAGGATCATTCTCCATATCACTCAAAGGATCACTAATAACCTCAACAGGAGGCTGCCGGATAGATTTTTGTGCTGCTACACTGCCCAGGATTAAAGGACCACGTCTTTGCAACCGCCCCTCAATTTCTTCAAATTCCTTATGCTGGAAGTCAAAGTATGTCAAACACTTCAATATCTACATTCAGTAAATCATGTTTCACAAGAAATCAAGTATAATTAATGATCAGAAAGGAACCCGTAAGCGATGCTTAAGAAGAAGTTTGTGAATTGATGAGATGAAGATAGTAAAGTCCTCGCCAAGAGCATGTGCCAAACAACAAAGTGCATCAACAGCATCCTTCCTAAGCTCGTCATTTTTTCTGCATTCATTAGGATAAAAGAGAAACATCATATATTCATAAGACATTACAAATCCTTGGAAACAGGCACTTTATAATTAGTATATTTGAAGGCCAAAAACAGTTGGGGGAACAACATACCCATCCAATACAAGCTTCAGATGATGCACAAGTGCTGATATGTGACCTGTAACCTGATAAAAACAATAGAAGATAATGGCATATAGTCAATGCTATAATGTGTGTGTCACATTAACCCCATCAAGTCCAAAGGTCATAATCACTGCCTACCTGAACACGAGGAATCAGTCTTATCAAGGTCTTTATAGCAGCACGCCTTATGTCAACAGAAGCATCCACTTTAAACAGTCGTATGAGTGCAGGAAGAAGAAGATGCATATGTTCATCCAATGTTCCTGTAAAACAAAGTTACAATACAGATATTGGACAATTAGAAAGTTATTACAACTGAAGCCACGAATGACAATCTGTTATTTCCACAATCGCACTAACCACCAAATACTTCCAAAGTGCGAAGAATATCACGGACGTATGTGTAATCATTACATCGTTCAGCATCACTCAGAACTTGAATACAGCATGGAAGAATGACAGGAAGATATCTCCTGAATTCGTCATTGAGGGCCAAACATAGTTGTTCGACAAGGTGCAGGATCTATGCAAACAATTATCATTGCACAGTTAGAATAAAAAGATATTATACTTTATCATGTTATATCGACATCATTTCATTTTATAAATATATTAGTACTAGAAGGATAGCTAAAAATTATATTCCACATAAGCAGACTTTACCGGGGGTCCATGAACCGGACGGTTAGTTGCTGGCAGACTGAATGATGACCATAATTCAGATATTAGAGAAAGCAACTCCGGTAGATATTTGCGAATGTGCTACACATGCAACCAATTATGATGAATGATCTCCTGACAGCTAAAAACAATATATTTTTTATTTATACAGAAAAAAGCATAATTACCTGCCGCACAATTGAAACAAGAGTTCCAAGCTTCCATGTTATGAACTCCTTTAGACTATCTTCACATGTGCGGATGGTGTGAAAGAAGTCAGGTAAAACCTAGAGATTGAAGAAGATATGTCACAAGTTTGCACACTATTTAAGAAACAAAAGAAAATATTGGAGAAATCTCCAATGAAACCTAACAAAAAGTATATAATTTATCTATTAACTGTATGAGTCGACAACTGAAGACAATGCCTTTAAACTTCTTTTTTTTTTCTTTTCTTTGAAAAGCACATTTGAACATTTAATATCAGCATAAGCAAGAACCCTTTCTTATATTACACTTTTCTCCTTTGATAAAGTCATCAGGAGGTGAAAGATGCATGAAGCAGCTGGCCTAAAGATACCACCTGCTGTTTTCCTCTTTAACTTCTTTCAGAATCTACAGGAGTCTTATTTTCAAGTTGAGGGCGATATAAACTCTATTTGTTTGCCCTTCTTTACTCGATATATGTTTCTAAAATATAGTTAAAACCAGATATACTCAAATTAAGAAAGAAGTATGATCAACAGTTCTAGACAAGGTTTGCCAATACCACGAAGTTTTCTCACTCTTGTTTAACAATGATGTAGGCCAGATCAACTAATATACACTGGGAACATTGACAGGGTGGTATGGTCAAGATCAAATGTGATGCATCGATCATGATTTTCAAGAAAGCAGAAAGCAAAAAAGAACATCAAGCACTCTTTGCATTCTTGCAAACCATGAATGCTCCTGATTCAAGTTAATCAAGCTACGATAATAGTTACATTGACAACGACAATCATACTTCATGGAGCCACCCAAATAGCAAAAAATTTTGGGTTAGCGAACATACAAAATAGAGTAGTTTATAGACATTCTCCTGATACCATCAAAACTAATCACCCAAACTCGTAGACATAACAAATGTTTTGTTGGTCTTAAAAGATGATATAAAAAATCAATTCAGGCTTATATGAAGCCATATTGCTTTGGCTCACACACAGGACAAACAAAAATGGTACATGGACTAACCTTTGGCAAGTATGGCACGCAGCCAAGACCCATGGACTGCTTGCAAACAATGAAAAAGAAGATATTAGAGATCAATGCAGCAGAAAAATGAATTTACAGCTAACATGCAGCACTATACAAGTCAACAAACCTTGAAAATAAACATGAGAGATCCAACAACTTTTTGATGATAACTAGAAAGAGATGGGTCCCTAAGTATCCGAATGAGCGAATTGATAGCAACCTGCAAGTAAGAGATGTGAATAGACAACAGGTGTGACGCCATTTGTCGATTTTTTCTATTTCAGACTTACAGTGGAGAAATAATCTTCTGATGTTGCAAACGACGGCCAAAGATCCATTGGTAACTCATCACTGGACTGAATGTGTGGGCCCGCATCATTGGTCGCGCGAGTACCATCACCAAGAGGTCCTGGCAAGCTTTGCTGATTGCGCTTATGAACATGAGGATCCAAAGCACCCATTATGCCAAGAACCTAGTCATCATTGCAACATAATTTCAGCATAATTCTACACAGAAAAAGTTATTCAAAGCACTCAGCAACATACCTTCAGAACTTCCCTACGTGTAGACCATGCCAGCTCGCCATTTAACAGTTTTAAAAGCAAGCCGAGCAAAAGCGGGTACTCATTATATGGGGTGATGACATAACTATGAACAAAAACCAACCAAATTTGGTGAGACATTTATATATAAAAACTATAAAAGCACACTACTAGCATACAGGTACCACATACTGTGGACATCTATCAGATCTAATGTTTGGAATACCTTTTGAATTCCACATATAGTACAAAATATATTCGCTTTTAATTTTGCTTGAGTTGAAGCATTGAACGTACCCTGTGCTCTGTACAACCTGACCAAGAGTTGCAACAGCAACCTCACGTTTAGTTGCAGCAGCTCCATCCAGTAAAGCCTCAACAATTCTTGGCATAAGTTCGGGAATATATTCTCTCATAGCAAAGCCTCCCTGATTATACAAGTGGAAGCGAAAAAGTACACAAGCATGTAGCGTTACTAGCGTAAAGACCAAAAAGTACAAAAGCGTAGGTTCTAAACAAGGAAATTCATTTAAAATCATATGCATTTAAAAAATCAGATAGATCACCACAAAAGAGCTTCACATGTGACAAGTATGAATAATAAATTTCAGTGGAAGAATAGTAAATGGAGCACACAGCAGCGAGATCTAAATATGAAATGTTCTTAAATAGCAAGAATCATAAATGTACTATTATAGATTAACAGAAAGGAACAGAAATACAATATTAATATTAGAATAAAAATATCAATGGCGTTAAGAACAACAATTTAATAAAATTTCAGTGAAGGAAAGAGCAGAGTTGAGATTACTTCATCAGTGAAGGTTTAAATTGCCACTATTGGAACTTCATAAAAAGTAAGCCAAAATACAACTGAGAAGAAACGAGTACGAGCATCCAACAAGGTGACTTACCACTCTAGCAAGATCCCCCACAGTCACAAGAACCCCACTGATGATGCCATTGTTTGCATTCACTCCCGTTGCTCCTTCACATAGTTTAGCCAAAAGCGCCTGAAAGAAAGTACTTGAGCTTTGCAAGAAATTAAAAGGCAAAGCAAACATATAATGTGAAAGCTTATTAAAAACCTTGTGAATTGGAGCAATGTACGGAAGAATAAGTCGTTCACAGCTGCGGATTAGGCAACCTAATAGCTTTGCACTCTCTTCTCGGCATTTGCTGTCAGCACTATTAGATGAAGAACAATAATAAAAAACATTGTAAAATAATACCTCATATCAAACATTTAAAAAATTGACAATAAAACAATTGAATACCTTTGCCCAAGATAAGTTAATAATTGAATAAGGTGGCGCCGAAGTGCTGGAAAAACATATGCAGGATTCTTTTCAGACAATCTACCAGCCACAGATATTGCATACTCCCGAACTTGAAGATCCTAAAGCAGATATACAAATACACCAAATTTTTAGCATACCTGCTCAACATTAGGCAATGGCATTCTTGTTCTGATTTAAGTCAAATAATTTGTTAAGCTCTGTAGATAAATATTGTTTAAATCAACACACCTCAAGAACTATCGAAATTACTAGAACTCAGATTCAAGTAGTAACAAGCACATTTAAGGAAACAAAACAGTGTAAAAAATGCAGGCAGCTTTAAAAAATATCTGTGCACTTGTTGCAACTGGAGTCCACTTCCAGCAACAATCCAACACCAACATACATAGTGCTCAATGCCTCAATATAAAAAGATGGGTATATTCCTCAATGCCATTTGTTACAGTTCCAATCACCTGAATTCTTCAGAAGCATTATAGAATTAACATTTTACATACCATACTAGCATTTATCAGAAGCATTAATGAAAAATTCAGTGTAAGAGCTCTCAAGATGATTAATCCAAAGCAGACAGAATACAATGCATCACCCGATATTGACTGACAACTGAGCGCTAAGTTAAGTAGTTGTCCCATCACGGATGCGCATTAGAATAGATGTACTTAAACGCTATTTAGTATTTGTCTAGAGGGTATTCAGATATTTTGTTCTTGTAACACATTATACACAATAATACAGTGTAGATGATTTGGTAGTTAATTTCTTATATCAGAACCTTGCTGCTCCTAATCATCACCATCACTCACAAAACCCTAGCCGAGTAGCCTCAGATACAACCCTAGCTGTTCAGAGTTTTGCTACCACTGCTACTCATGCTGCAGACACAAATATGCTGCATTGCCGCTTACCACCCTCAGATTGTCAAATAAACTAGATAGCTATAAGATCAATGACTTCATTCAATTTATTGTTGAAATAATATCTTTAATAATTAGCATCACTTCAGATAAGTTTCTTTGTAGTTACATTGCACCATACATAAGGAACTAATGAAGACAGGACCTACTAAGCACAATATAACCTATGCACATCTGCCTTGTTTATGATCAATGATCGCAGAACCTCTTGTATTGTTTTTTTTCTCCAATCCTTGATGTATATCTATTGAAGCCATGAATGCATACATATATGCGCATGGTAAAATGGGAAGGCAGGTATAAAGATTGTGTCATAACAGACAAAAATTCATCAAAAATTCTATGTCAAACAAACACATGAAATTTGAAACGTACCTCATCATTAAGAGCAGCAAATATAGCAGTCAAGCTGTCGGCTTGTGCTAAGAAGTCATCAAACCCTCCATTCCCATGCAGGGAAGAGAAGATTGAGTTCCGCACAGAAACATCAGCATCTGCAACAGCCGCAATAAGAAGCTTCTCCACAATCTGCAGAGAACATTTAATAATCTTATATACATTTATCTGTTGAGGATTAACACCAATGTTATCATCAAAGATGCTGATAGCATGTCAATTTAGCATTGCCCCAACAATCTTGCACATAACCAATAATATCCTAATTAAATAATCAAAGTCTAACAAAACTGCAAGCAGTTGAGTACATATAGTTCCTCGCACACCAAAGCATAAGTCATAACACCGCTAAATAACAATATGACTTCAAGGGTATGCTCATCTTTCCTTGGTCAAAGCAAAAGGTAAGCTACCTCCTGGGTGCATGAAACCTGGAAATACAGTTGCAATCTATCCCAAAAAACTACCGCCAAACTTTCATAGACTTCATGCAGGTTAGAGAGCAATAATAAGTTAATAACAGTTGAACTAATCAGCTTGATGTCAACTTAAACTTTATGAACCATTTCCAATGAATGGACATGGAAAGAGAGATGTGCCAGCATACAGGAACAATAAAGAATGCAAAGAAAGAGATAATATCTTAGTTTCCAAGTTAGACTTAGAAATTAGAAAGCTAGTTGTTGCCTTTTTATATTGTTTTCATTTAACTTGACCATCCACTCTCATAACCCCTACTTGTCTGAAGCATATTATATATCCCCCTTTTAGTATAAGTATTACTAGTAACCAACTCCAAGGTAGCCTAGTGGCTGACATCCCTGATTCTCACAAGAGATCACGGGTTCAAACCTTACTAGGCGAGTCCTTTGGTTGAACAAGGGGTAGTCTTGGAAACGACCAGACTCCAAAGAAAACCGCTTGGGCCATGTACATGTGAGCCAAAGGCTAGACTCCCCCTTTATCCTAAACAGATATCCCTCTCCGTTTACGCGTTTAATAGAAGTATTACTAGTAATCTAATATGAGTTCACATTTAAACTCTTTTTGTTTGAAATCTATATAAACTATCACCATCTTCTCCCGTTTTCACTTCGAATATGTATTTTAGAATCAAGCAACACCAATCTAAAGAGTTTGCATGTTAATACAAACCAAAGAGCAGCATATTTAGTGTGAATGAGTGACTAAAGATCCGTTATGAGCGATTTAAAGTACAAGAAAATAAAGACAATCAAACCTCTTCTATAAGACGCCTTCGTTTGCCCCCAGCTCGACTGGACCTACTAGGACTGAATTGTGTGATCAAGAAAGAATTAACAACTAATTTGCAGCAGCAAAGAGCAGCGTCCTTCCGTGTGGCTCCATCATCATCTTCCAAATAAAGAACGACTGATTCTCTAGCAAACTCAAGAAGATCATGGCCCTATATGCACAAGAGTGTTTCAGTAAGTAATCAAGGACTATTTTGGCTAACTAAGCAGCTCAATATTAGTATATTACCTTGAAATTGAAACGTGCAAGAGTTTGTAATGCAAGCTGCTCCAGAGCAGAACCACTAAGTTCTGACACTAGTTGCATGTTGTTAGCCATGTTTCCTCGACTAGGAGTTGCATATGTCCTCGTTTGGGCATTGTGGGGTTTTGAAAGAACTACCGAAATGCATTCAAGCAAGCGATCTTGGATAGTGGGCAGTAATGATGGAATGCTAAGAAACCCATCATCGTTCTTGGTTAGAACCCCTTAAAAAAGCAATATTAGGAGATCCAAAAGACTCGTATACCTGATGGTTATCTGCTCAAGTGCTTCTACCAGTACTGAAGAAAGACCAGCTGAAAACATGGCGTCCAAAAGACTGCATACATGAGTTTCCATGGCAGGACCCATGGCTTTAGCAATGTTTCCAACACAAGCCAAAGCCTCAAGCGAGGGTCTGCCTCTACGAGGAGCAATCTGCAGATTCAATAAATAGCAATCCTTCATAAGATATTATTGTACTAGAGTAGATAGTCTTGCAAAAGTTACTGGAAGTTCCAAACAGAGCAGAATGCTAAAAAATTGGTCATTTTACAGGTAGAAACCAGAAATAACTCAAATAACATACTGCATCACGCAGGTGAGATGTTATTGTCGGCAAATAATGGACTAGTTCACCGTCCAAAGCACCAGCCATCTCCCCAAGAGCTATAAATCCACTGGCACGTTCAGTTGGTATCTTGAGAACAGCAAGGATATGATTCATGCATATCTGTTAACAAGCAACCCATGTTCAAGTTATCAACACCACATAAAAGCAATTAGATTAGTCTTCAACAAAGAGATTCATATAGCAGTGAACCAGTGATATGAGAAAAGAATTTCACTGACCGTAAGATAGTTTGTCACAAATCGATCACGTAGAAAATGTGCAATCCGAGGAAGCAATGAAGTTATACTTAGACGAACAAGGGGATTTCGATGTTCCAGATACCTAAGAACAATTTCTGCAACCTCTCTATACCTTGACATCATGAATTCACCTGTATTTCTGTCCCATGGAAAAGTCGGTTGAAGCAATCAATATGTGTTAAAGGGCTATATGATAAAGTAACATGAAGCATATTTCTTCCCCAAATCCCACCTGCTTTTACCCAAAAAAATATAATAATAATAAATATAAAAAAAATACAAACGTCATTCCAACATTTTATAAGATTTCTTTTGCACACCCGTCCTGTGAAAAGAGAAACCATACACACTAGGCCTCAAAAGAACAAATAAAGACACCTATTACACATGAATATCACTAGAAATAATGAACAAGCCATATCAGTCTTTGAAGGTAGTCAATAGAAGCTTTCTTCTTTTATTTACGACAGATGAAAGGAGGAGCATAAGGTCCACTTAATTATCATCTCATATATGAGGCCGAAAAGGCAGAAACCTAAAAGAATAGCTGGAATGAAGCGAAGACACAAGACTTAACAAAAAGGATTTATTCCAAAGAAGTCATCCACATATACACTTACGAAACCACATGACATACAGAAACCCTGCTTCAAATTGTTAAAAATACCAAAAGGACCATAAACGATATTGAAATCTAGAAATAAGGCAGTGACCATCACCAGGTTATAATAGCTGGTCTATGTCACAACTCGCGAGGACGTTGCAGAAATGTTTTAGCAGATGATGTAAATAATTTTTCTGAAATTAGCAATCACTCATGTGCCATTGCAAGTTTGATAAAGAACTAGTGACCACAGGCCCATATTGCATGGGCGCATGGTGATGGAAAAATTGCCCACATAATGATGGTTGTTGGATTAATCTAACTTTATAAGATTTTTATTAATGGCACTATAAGAACAGTTCACTTGTTCATCTGACTATTACCACAAGGTGGATTATGTATTAGCTAGCCAAATAATAAATCTGAACACACTTCACAGATTCTCCACAATAAGCTTACTAGCAACTGGGATAAACAAATATATATATATTAAAAAAAGTTTTGCTTCTGCAACGACTCGAAGGAAAATAACGTATGACTAAGAAAATATTTTCCAATATCAACATATCCACCAACCTTAAGAGTTCCCCAACTGCAAGTAAAGAACCATGTATGCTATGGACGGAAGCATTTTTCCCTAATCCATCTTGTGTGGCCTCAAACATACGGTAGTACCTGCCAAATCAATATTTAGCTCCCAAGAGTTCCTACATGGATAACCTGAACAACTAATACTTGATAGACTTGCAAAACAATCACAATTGACACCAGTATGCAATGAATAGAAATTAGAGAACTTGGTAAGAAAATCACTGTGTATGAAGACCAACGGATAAAAAAGTCAGGCATGCTTGAGTGCTTGACATTTAAGATAACTAGGTATATCAAGATTATAGAAATCTAGCACAGCAAAAAGGGACAGTAACTACCCAAGCATATAACAAGAGAGAGAGACGTTGAACAAGCTGACAAGAATTTAGAAAACCGGAAGTTGACCACCCCAGCAAGCAACGTGAAAGAAAATTATCATCTGCGACCCCATTTTTACCATAGTGAGTCCTGGTAGACTAGCTTTTTTATATCTATACCATCATATCACATAATATTTGTTTAACTGAGTAATTTCTAATTAGAAAAATGCTATAAAAAAATACAACAGCACACAGATCAACCTTCAAATCATTGTCTGAAAAATGTTTCCTCGACTAAAACAAAAGGAGCACTTTAACAGAAAGAATATGCTACTACACAGAAACAAGCGAAGAAACCGACTTTGCAAAGTTATTCAGTAACCTTGCTAATAGCCTCCTTTATCCTCGGTGATCACATTTTAAGTATATTAATTAAAAACTGGGCTTGTCATGAACATTTTGAAATATCTTGGCTTGTATTAGTTTATAACACAACTTTAGTAGACGTATAATGATCAAGGGATCACAAAAAGACAAAAGGAAAAAACAAAAGGTAAAAATAGAATAGAAGAAAAGCACCAATCAACATAGGATGTCTAAAAACTGGAAGTGCACTGATAGATCTAAGTGGGAAGAAGTATAGTCTACTTTTCTATGTCATATGCACACTTAAATTCAAGAATTCTGGAACATATAAAAGTTGTCATATACTAACCACTGCACGCGCCAACGTGTCTCTCGTTTTTCAATAACACGAAGGCAAGCACGTAATGCCTCAACCGCTCGTTCCCGAACAGCTAATGTTGGATCCCTCAATGCCACCCAGATGGCATCCACAAATTCGGGCACGTGAACATTGAAAACTGTGGAAGCATTCTCAGCCATTTCCTGTGGTCAAAAGATGATATAAAGGTTCTAGATTAAAGCATTAAACTGACATAAAAGAGATGCAAATAAGTAGCAGGTGGAAACTAAAAACCACCATAGTATTAGTTTCAATACTGACAGAGCATTAGATAGCAGTGCTTAGAGATATTTATGAAAATAGTATGTTTACAGGAAATCACTTAAAACAATGGTAACTGATAATTTAATGAATCAAGCCTAGTTGAGCATTGGTAGCAACCAACAATCATAAACAAATAAGCATCAAGTCAGGAACTATAAATAATATAGAAACCAATAATTATTCACCACCTAAGCCAGGTTAATTTGTCCACTCTGGTATTTCAAATTTTAAAAACCTTCAAAACAAGTTCTCAACAGAGCAAAAAGCTACCTTTAAGATTAGGACAGCAGCAAAGCGGCGATACTCAACTCTCTCACCACCAAGCCATTGCAGCGCGTTTTTCACCTGTGATGGAAATAAAGGTAATTCAGAGTGCAGTAAAATAATACGTAAATAAGGAAGGACGTGCAAATATGCAATACACACCTGACATTCCACCTCATCTGCAGTCATGGCCCCACCAGCTCTGGCAAGATGGCCAAGAACTTTACTAGCAAGGATCAATATTTCTGGGTCACGTTTTGTATCAAATACAATGCGCATGTAATTAGAGAATTTGGAAACCTTAGTGCCACTCTCTCCAAGTTTCAGGTCTATCAGTTCATCAGTAGCCCTCAGAGCGCCCAAGTTGTCAGCAACATCATTGCTCTCTAGAAGACTAGTAATGCGATCATATAAATGATCCATGAAACGAGAAAAGGCTTCTCCATTAAGAGCACGTGCCTCTTCTTCAACATGTTTTCTTAATGCCAAAGCAGAACCATCCTGCATATCCAAATATTATATGCCATTAACAATTGCATACAAACAACTCTTGCCCCCATTTTTTAAGAAGCAAAGAGAAAAATTATACTCCGCAGGAGAAGATTAAATGCATAACATAACCAAAAATATATATTATATATACCCATGTTATTCAAAAATATGAACACACATACATCTGACTAAAATTAGAGCAATGAAGTCAACATGTGAGGAGCAATCTGTTCATCAATGAACTTTGACCATGATTGTATCACATATTCACATCACTGTTGACATAAATAAAATTCACTACAAGTCCGTGAGCTATCTAAATTGTCTAGGATTCAATGTTTCCCCCACTAGATGAAACCCATTAGCACATGGATAGCTTCACAAAGGAGCTTTGGTCTAATAAAGTGCAATGCACTTGATATATACAATGCACATCAAGCATGAGCAAAAGCTCAAAATTCATTCAAGATGAGCTTAATCTGATAGATACAAGTAGCACTGCGCAAACTTTGCCATAAAACCGGGATACCGACAAACTATATTGGTGACATACCATCCCGCACCATCAAATCAATTCTTTTTCCTTTTTATGTTAGTTAAGTGACGTCGTTTTGGTGTAAAAAATAGACATAAACAAATCGTTCAAGCAGGTATTGGTACATCGAAACAGCATTGTACGTTTTGGTACTCCATACGAACATTCACGAGTTTTCAGTGTTGATGCAAGCATATTTAACAGTCGAAAGGTAAAAAGGATATTGGATGTTTAAAGAAGAAAAGGAAAAGACCAGACTAAGAATAGCTAAAAAGATGGAGAAAGCAAACATCAAGTTGACGATGATGGCGCAACGAGGAAGTAAGAAAACTACTTAGAAAGAAAAGAAGAGGTTATACAATCTTACATGGTTGTAAGAGTATAAGGAACAAAATAAATTCTCCGTGCTTGCGCTTTCTTTGTCCTGCTTTGACTTCACATGTCAAGCTTCTATTCACCAAAAATGATAGTATTATGGTACTATTTATTCAATTATAGTTTTACAGTATATTTTTTGTTGTGCTTATAGTACTTGGTAAGTTGGTATACCTTTTAATGTAATTGTTATTCTTTTTCCTCATAAAACTGGGCATGAACACAGATTAAAATTAGCAATTAGCCATTAAAAACTATAAGAATGCCTAAGGGAGCTTAAAGCTCATGTGCATCAAAAAGTCAAATCTGAACTTGACCTTGCGGCCCTTCTTTCTTTCCTCACGAGCAAGAAACACATTACCCATTTGCGTTGGGTAACTTTAATAAGTTCATAACAAAAATAAACAAAAGAAGGTAGAAAATGAAGGGACAAGATAAGACAAGTTATAGCCAAGGAAAGACGTCATAAGAAGTGGATCAAGAACAAGAAGTCAAGAACACGAATTAAAGATTTTTGGGTACAGATGAGGAGTCTCGAAAATGATGGAGGGACTACTTCAATAGACAATAAGTTGTTCATGAACAATAATAAGATGCAAGGGTACTTGATGACACTTTTGATAACAGACATAGATTACTTGTAAATAGAATCTAAGGTGTCGTTTGTTTTTTAAAAAAACGTCTTAATACATCTTAATCTGATTTATTAAGAGTTATTAAGATAAAGAGGGTGTTTGTTTTTCTTTTCTATTAAGATCTAAATCCATTGTAAAACCTCTAAACAAATCAGAGGTATAAATTGATTTGCATGTCTTTGAAACAAAACCGTGCTCGTCTGTTTGTACATCCCAATCAACTCCTCAAGAATCCATACTGTTCAGTTTTATCCATGTCATCCATGATATCGCCGGCAACCTCATAGTCGCCGTCTCCATTCTCAGTGTCCTCCTAGCCGTTAATACTCGGCATCACCATCACATACGTCTTCTTTTTCGCTGTCACTTCGCCGATGTGTAGCCATCTCCGGCAACAACGTCCTCCGGTTGCATCTCCGGCACCGACGTACTCCCAATCACCATCTTTGTCAACAATGTCCTCCCATCATCGTCTCTAGCACCGACATACTCCCAATCACCATCTCAGTCGCCGTCGTCCTCCCTACTGCATCTCCGTTGACAACGTTCTTTCGATCACTATCTTTGTCGCCGACGTCCTCCTCGTCCCCATGTACGCTGCCGACACCCAATATTCCACCATCGATTCTTCAATTTCTTCTCCACCGTCAATTATTATTCTCGCCTTATCAGTAAATACATTCATATTTATTTTTGTTGCAGTTGCGTGTGGTTAATTGTTATACATCTCATAGGTGATAAGAAATGACCCTACTGTGCACTATGTATTTTATTATTGAGAAATTCATGAATAACGAACATCGACAGACCAATGTTGAAAATTGAAATGAGAAGGATCTTCATAGTTTACATGACCAAATATGTAGTTAGATGAGTTTTAAAAATTATCAGGTTTTGAAAAACAAACGGTTAAATATGAATTACATTCAGACGTTCAAACCACATTTTAATGTTCAGATGTGGAATTCAGATTCAGACACAACCTCTTAAAAAAACAAACGACACCTAAGTGTTCGGGCAGAGAAGATAAAAACCAAGAAAGATGAAAGTAGGAAAAGTCATAGTAGTCGTAAAAAGGTTTGGAGCCCCTTTTGAGTTTTGAGAAAGCAAATGTATTACGTAGGAATCGATTTACAAAAGTTGGAAAGATACAACTTTGTGAATCACACATGATTCAGGAGTCTACGTGTCTAAACTAATGAACCATGTAATGAAACTATGTAAGCAAGTTATTAACCAAGCTGAGATAACGATATTTTCGGAGACAAATTTGGTTATGTGTAAAAGAGATCAATGATAAAGCATATTCTCTTGATTAGAAAATGGATTTGAAGGGTTAGAGATTGATGGAGCGCTTTGAAAGGTCCTATATCAAAACAAAATGTAGTAAAGCATATGAGCCACTAGTTCAACATATTGATATAAGGCGGAAGATAGGACTAGAAATGAAGACACGAAAGAAAAAAAAAAGAAAAAGGATGGCCTCATTCACACATACTCATCATTGTACAAATTCGATTGTGGTAATGATACTTTCTAATGTACAGATCTAGTATTCAACCACTTGAAACTTGT
Source organism: Pulicaria dysenterica (assembly GCA_947179395.2). Lineage (NCBI taxonomy): Eukaryota > Viridiplantae > Streptophyta > Magnoliopsida > Asterales > Asteraceae > Pulicaria > Pulicaria dysenterica. The sequence goes on from OX359293.1 coordinate 55,234,468, forward strand.
ATGAAGTCTACCACATCTATTGCAACCAAAATATCGTGATAAATTGACTTCCACACACCTATAAAGCATGTATATTTGGTCATTCAGATTAAAATGGTCCAAGTTCATCATTGTACAAACTACATGTCAAAACCGAAAGAATTATCATATTCCTTATGGTATTCCAGTGAAACAACTTTGGCACTAGCAATGAAAGCATCCAATACAAATGAAGAGTAGAAAAAAAGAAGATTACTCCCACAAATCTAACTAAGAAATAAACTAGAAAGAAGACAAACGTGTGTCGTAAATAGGCACATGTCGCAGAGTTCTTGAGGGGGAAAAAAGGTATCGTGTCATGCGCAGACGGGTTATTAGAATATAGGAAAATTGGGTAAAATCAACAAGGTAATCTCTTTAATAGAATTAATATCCTAAATTACTAAAAGTCTTTCTAAAAGCCATACATCTTGCATGAAAAATATTAGAAATACATAAAATATTGCAGTTTGTACCTTAACTAGAAGAAAGAACATGGCAAACATTTCATCTATCCAGTTGGTATGACAAAGAAAAGACATTGAATATAGAGTGATAGGTGCAATAGTCAACAATTATAAACACAAACATCATCCTCTTAAGCTTTCCTATTAGTTATATTACTACATGCGTGCAAGTGTGTATATATATCCTATAACAATTCATCTCTTTTAGCCACTTCTCCAACATTGGTATATCTTATCTACATAAAGTTGCTCATTTATACAAGTTTACTCTTCTTGGGTAAGTATATCTAAAGATCTAATATCTATTTGACCAAAACCATCTCAAGCAATATCAAAGAAGCTTCGTATTTTTTTGCCACAATCATGCTTTTTACAAGTTCTCTTTCAATGGCCAAACATTATTCCATGATAGCATGTCTCACAATCATACTGTAAAAAGTAACCCTCTTACTCTCTAAAATATTTATTAGTAAAAAAAAGTCCATCCACAATCTCCTTAAATTGTACTTCATCATATTTAACTTCCTATCCTCAACTCCGAGCATGTACCTATCTAAACTATTTGCATGATAAGTTCCAGTGAACAATGGAACCAACGTCCCTAAAACAATCATGAAATGAAAATCGGTACATTATTCTGCAAACGCATATTCATAGGTACATTGTAGTATACTAGTATATATGCATTTATTGGCTTACGTCATGTTAAGTTGTCCCGCCGCATACAATTATTAGTTTGGTATTAATTTGTATTGGTTACTTCAAGAACAATTAAGTCACTTATCAGTTAATCGATATTAATCATCATGCACTATAACATTCATTGCACTTTTGTCAAGGATTTTTTCTACCGAGACAAGACAACTATAAATGTTAGTCCTATATAGGAAAATAGTTAATGACAGAAAGGCGCTAAAGAATCTACTAGCCAAAATGCAAATAAATACTCAAGTACACCCTTTCTCAATAATTACCTGAAAAGTTTTTAAATAAAAGGGGAACTTAGTATATTCTTACTTTTAATGCACAACTATCCGTTAAACCTATCCCCTTTCACTTTTGAACCATCAATAGGTAATTTACATTAGTTGATCAAGGCTCCAAACCACATAACTTTTTTTGTTTTCATGTTACAGATGAATGTCATCAATTTACCTCTTTAGTTGCAAAATAGCACTTCTGGCATCCTAAGAAATCAAAGTTGGCATAATCGGACATAAGGATTAATTCCACCATCATTGTTTGAATCAATAGAAACAGTTACTCATTTTAGCTTTTGTGAACATCACTTCTCACCAATGACATTTTTGCTCTTCTCCGGATCAAAAGTCTAACTAGCTAAAAACTTGAATTTTGTTATAACCTCGTTTTAGGTTCAATTAGCTACACTAGAAAACCATTTCACCGCTGCCACCTTTACTAAATTTATTTACTCATAATAAACTTAGATCTGGAAAACATAGATGAGATGCTAATTCCCATCAGTCTGTCAGAGAAAGCTCACTCCTTAATTTGAAATGTCAAACATTGCATTGACGGATTCAAAATTCAGCTTCTTAGTAATGTAGCTCCAAACTCTTTACAATTGTAATAAATTTATACAAAGTAATAGCATTACTTATTAATTTTCTCAAGAATTAAAATAATTTAGTTAAAAACACCTCATTTGATCAAATTGTTAAAAGGCGATTCAGAATATAACAAAACAAAAACAGCAATTAGATCAATAGACAAGCATATGAATTATGCTAGCAAATGAAAGCAAATTGTTTAACCAACCTTTGGGGCGCCTCTAGTACAGAGGTCACTAAGGACTCTGTTAAGAGCTTCAATGTTCCCGGCAGCTGCTGCAGTGGTAGCCGGACCGCCAAAGCGGTAGGATTGGGCAGGAGCCGCCATCTCTTCCGTGATAGTAGTAGTACAACCCCAAAACCCTAACCCCAACCTTGCGAAGAAGGGGGAAGTTTCTAGGGTGGGCAAACAATTGCCCACCTTGATTGATTGATTGATTTACACAAAGATTCAAAGAGTGCTGATAAAATAGTATCTCCGATGACTGAATTTAGCTTGATCGGAGATCGACGACGATTTCCTTCGCCAAATTCATAGGGTTTTCCTAGTGTTCCAGAGCAGTGTCCAGACTCCAGAGAAGGGGAGTAGGGTGATGATGTTGTGATGAAATGCAACAGGCAAAAACCCTATTTTTCATTCCCTCTTACATTACACCACTTAATTGCTCATTAATTCATCTAATGTTGACTTTTGTTGACATTTGAAAACATATAATATTTGAATATTAATTATTTTTTAAGTGATATCATTATTAGAGAAATTTTTAGTATAGTTCATATTTAATTTATAGTTTTAAAAGATTAATTTTAACCTTTGATCAGCCTCATTAATAGTTCAGATTGAATTTTAAAATTTTGGATGGAGTGACATTTTCGTAATTAGAATGTGATGCTTTTACAATCACATGTGATTGTATACTGAATTACATGTAATTGAATATTAAAATTTCAGGATTATGTTTTTATATAATCTTTATTGAACACAACTCATAATTACTATTAAAAAAAAGGTTTAGTTTTAAAAAGTGTACTAAATTTGTCACTTTTTGCTATTGTATGTACCAAACTTTAAAAACTACCATTTGATATACCAAACTCTTCAAAACTACCAAATAATGTATCTTGTTACAATCAGGTAATTTTATTTATTTTTCATTTAATTATAATGTCACATAAGTAATTCTTGAAGAACATTCATAATTTCTAGATATATGAAGAACTTCATCTTCTTCGTCATGAATATAACAGAATATGAACCAAAAGAAAAATGTCCATGGATCTGTTCATTCAAAATTAGGCGAATCTATGAACGTCAATTATTTATTATTCCATTCAAACTTGCTAGCTTGGGGATAAACTTTAATTTTAATGGGAAAGACCCAAGAAATCGAGGCAACAATCTGGGTTAAAACCTTACCAGAACTTAGGGATGAACTCAAAACTTACAAACAATGACAAACCATGGAATCAAACATTAAGACTTGTAAAATACCCAAATATGTAGAACAAAACCATAAACGGATCTATTTATATGAACCAGAAAAGAAAAACATGAACCCTAAATCTGAATCAAAACTTAAAACGATGAATAGTGAACAGTGAATCGATGAAACCCAGATCTGGTGGGGGTAAACTCGATGAAACCCAGTTCGAAGATGGTGGAGTGGATGAACATATCTGAATTCGTTGAACACGAACTGGGATTTGGTCTCAGTTCAATGAATCTTTGATTGAAACCTGAAGCAGATATGTGGATATGAACCCAAAAAAAAACCTAAACGCAAACCCGAATGTAACACCCTCCTTACCGGCCTAGTAGGATTAAGGTAATTAAGTTGGTTTACTTTAATTAATTGGTTAATTAATTGTTTTGTGTGTTTAATTAATTTAATTAATTAAATTGTGAGAAATAGTTAATTAATTGTATTATTTGTTAGTGGGTTGATGAGGTGTCGGTTTTGGACACCTAAACCCCACCACTTTGCCACTCTTTCTTTCATTACATGCAAATTGAAAAGATTGTAGTGTGTGTTTGTGTATTCTCGGCCGAGAGCTAGAAAGAAAGAAGAAGAATTGAATTCAATTGTTGAACTTGTTTGTGAATCTGCTCGATTGAAGTGTGTAACATCATTAAGAGGTTAGAAATTCTGAAACAATGTGTTAATTGTTGTTAATTCGGTTTTATATGTTTATTAATGTGAAAACCGATTGAATTGATTTATTTGATGAATTCATGATCTAGGATGCATGTTTGTTAGTATATTTGATGTTTATATGATCAAAACATGTTTAGAATTCAGTTCTGGAAACTTAGATGAGGTTGCATGCTTAAAATCAGATTAAAAATCGAAGTTAGAATGATTTTTGAATGTCTCGGATTTCTTAAGCATGAATCAGTCGGATTTTAAGTTTGAATGGATCGGAATTGGTGAATACCGAGCATTTCTATCGGAATTGGTTGAAATCCGATAAGATTGAACTGTTTGCCTTAGCTTTTTATCGGAATTGATATGAAACCGAGAAGAATGATCGGATTTGATTTTATCGGAATTGATCTTCTTGGTATTGAACATTTTCTCGGTATTGAACATTTTCTCGGTATTGGATGTTTTCTCGGTACTGGATAATTACTCGGATTTCTAATTATGTCGGATTGTATACTTTTCTCGGATTGTGCATTGTATCGGAATCCGATTATATCGGAATTGCCTTTACTCGGATTTGCCTTTGCTCGGAATTGGTTTATCGGATTTCATGTTTTATCGGATTTGACCTTATCTCGGATTTGGTTTCATCGGATTTGATCTTATCGGAATTGAACACAATCGGAATTCCAACAATACCTATGCTCGGAATTGGTGAATATTGTGTTATGAAAGATCAACTCTTGAATGACTTGGAGATAAACATGAACTTGTAGCCTTGGCTTATGAAAGGAATGTTTGAATTACCTAAGCTAAGGAGTTGGATGAATTCACTGTATTACAAGAAGTAAAGAGTAATAGTGAATTGTGTGTATTGATTGTATATACATGAGTTGATATGTACTTGTAATTATATGTACATATGTGTTTGAATATAGTATTGTGCTTATTGTGTGCTGATTAAGCAAATACTGACTATTAGTTGTTTGTTCAGGTGGAGACAAGACTCATTAGTTGAGAATAGACTGAGTTACCTGAACTTTTGAAGATATCGGTGAGTGGATATATATCTTGGATGTATAAGATATATCACCTGATTGATTGCTCTTGTTACTGTATATATACATGTTGTTGTGAGATCAGCTTGGCGGTTGTTATTCAGCTGAGCCTATGTTTAGAGATATACAGTATTAGTAATTGTCTTGATAAACATTTGTTGTAATCAAGAAGTGCTATTATTGTTATCTGTTGTAACTAGGCTATCGGTAAACCTTTGCTTTGGCCGACATTTGGTTGAAGGTCCTGCAAGACCGCTGGTTCTCTTGTTTGTTTGAGCATTGTTTGTTTGGGCTTTATGCCTTGTATGTTTGTGATATCTATTCTCTCACTTAGCTTTGTGCTAATCCCCCACTGTTGAACTCTTTTACAGGATATTCCTGGTATGTGAAAGATAGAGGTGAAACTGGAATTGTGGACTGATCATAACTCTGATATCTAGTTGTTTTTGTAAAGAGCCTGTTTTGAGTAACATTGTAAATGTATTTTGTAAAGCAAACAAGTTAAAGTTGTATTTTATTCTAATATATTATATTATAGTATGTGATTAAGCTTCCGCGCGTATTCCAAAGTAGTGTTAGTAAATACGGTGTTACACCGAAAACCCTAAACGTTGATGGTAGTGCTGCTGCCGCAAGAACTCGGCGGTGGTGGTGGTACTCCTGCTGCTAGAAGTCGACGGTGGTTGAACCCAGAAGCCTCCGAAAATCAACTTTTGTTTGTTAAATATGAAATTATTTGTTCTTTATTTTGATCCAAATAACCCAAGCAGATGAAAACCTGAAGATTTTAGGGTATGTTTGGCGGAAGTAGTTGGTAGCTATAGCTGGAAGCTGTTAGCTGATAGCTGTAAGCTAGAAGCTCGTAGCTGGAAGCTGTTAGCTGATAGCTGTAAGCTAGAAGCTCGTAGCTGGAAGCTGTTTATTTTATTTATATGTGTTCGGCAGATTAGCTGTTAGCTGGAGCTTAATAGTGTAAAATGACAAAAAAGGACAAATTACAAAATTAGGAGGATTTATAAAATAATTAAAGAGGGTATTTAGGTAATTTGGTATATAAAAAGCTCCAGCTAGTTTTAAAAGCTACTTCAAGAAGCTTTTTGTTTTAGAGCTTTTTTATTTAAAAAAACTTCCAGCTTTTTCATCCGAACATGACTTGTAGCTTCTTCTTTAAAAACAAAAAGCTACCAGCTCAAATAAGCTTCAAAAAGCTCCATACCGAACATACCCATAATCATAATAATATTAAAATAGTATTCCTTTATTTTGTATTATCTTGATAGAAGAAAAAAAATGACATGTCATTTACACATAAGCTTTAACCTATGCCACATAAGCATTAAATGTTATCACAGGTTACCATATACTAATTGGTAGTTTATGAGACTTTAATACACTAAATGGTAGTTTGAAAAGATGAATATACACAATAGCAAAAAATGACAAATTCTATACATTTTTTGAAGCTAAACCCTTAAAAAAACATTAAATGTATTCATTAAGTCAATAAGACTGAAAATATTGTTAATGAAAAAGGAAATAATTTGCTTAAATAATGTGTTTGAATAAATATATGTCTAATAAATAGATAAAGATACTTGTATAATAATTTGGGTTTTCTATATAATAATTTTAGTAAACTAAAAGTCCGTATGATACATGAATTGTTTAAAAATAATAAATATTAAATATTAATAAAAAGATATTATATTATTATAAAAAACAAATGAAATGAGAATGTACAAATAATCAATCATGATATGAATAAACTGTTAGATTATGTGCAGAGATAGATAACATGTACTATCGTGTCCAATACTATGTGACACTAAAGGATCACACCGCTGCACACCCAATTATAACCTTTTGGAAAAAGAATAATTAATTAGTTTAATTAATTATTGAGAAAGAGAAAAACAATAATAGTTAATTATTATTAAAAGAGAGATGTTAATATTTAGTTTAAATATTAACGGGACCAGTTAATTAATAGTTATTAATTAACTAGAAAGGTCAAGGGGTAATTTGTGTAATTGATTAATAGTTTAATTAAAGTTGGACTTTAATTAAACGGGCTTAGGCCTTATAAGGGTTTATTATATATAAACCTTATTAAGCTCTTTAATCACATAAGTCAATTACAAGCCTTAAGAGAAAAACCCTAACACTCTCTTTCTCTCTCTACCCTTCTCGGCCGACCTCTCTCTCTCTCTCTTCGAGAGTTCGACGGCGGCGCAAGGCAAGCCGCAGGTGGCGGCGGTCGACGGCGGCGCAAGAACACACACACACACGGGTCACGTTTTGATCCGGATTTAATCCTTAGGCGGTCTAGCAGCCAGTTCGAGGCGGTGCAGTAGCGGTGGATAACCTGCAGCTGTCTAGAGGTCAAAGAAAAGATTTCATTCCTAAAGGTATAACTTTCTAACCCTCTTCTTTTTAGTTCCTGTATGAGTTAGATGAGATCACTGGAGGGGGTTTTGATTTCCGCTGTGCATGTTATAATATGTTTTTATACCCTACAAAACCCTTCAGTGGTATCAGAGCCAGGTTCTAACCTCGTAGGGAACTAGGTAGGTTTCTTTTATATTTGATGAAAAAGGTTTATCTTTTATCAAGAAAAAGGTTTCTGATTTATTATCCAGATTAAATCAAGTTTTGATTTTTATTGGATAAACCTTTGATAAAAGATCATTAGATTTAATCTTTAAATTAAATCTGTTTTCTTTATATATTGTTATTATTTGCGATAATCGAAAAATCGACCACTTTCCCTGCGGTCGGCCTCAGTTTGGGGCAGCGGTCCGCGGCGTAGGTCGGCGGCGGTCTCAGATAGGGATGGCAGTCGTCGGCTGCTGGAAGATGGCGGCGGTTTTTCGGCGGTCGACCGTGATCTACGGTGGTACGCGGCGCGGTTTAGCGACGCGGTTAGCAGCCCAGTTAGCGGCGCTAACTGTGTGGTGGGCTTCGGCCCAGAGAACCACGGCCCAGTAAGCCTGCGGCCCAGCTAGGGTTTAGCGGCTAGGGTTAGCGGCGCTAAAGTTTTTGGGCCTCGACCCAGTTTTTGTTTCACGGTCCGTTTCTGATAAATGACTCAGTTTAAATATTTGGCCTAGCTCGCGGTTCAGATATTTCGTAGTCAATATTGAATTGAAATACAGTTGTTATTTTAATTTAAGTTTTGAATTTTTGATTAATTATCAAAGTATAAAACTTGAAATATATATATTTATTGCAAATAAAGGAAAACAATATAAGGATTTTAACAAGTTGTTAAAATCAGTTATTTTCATCAAGATGAATAATTAGAAATCAGTTGTTGTTGTACTTTCATGTATTAGTTTAGTACATGTTTGGGATGCCATAGCCGAGCCTTTTAGACCTTGTGGATTGTTTACTTTTCTGCACTTGTGGTTGTGATTGGTTTTATTATTCTATGGTGTGGGGAGGCATGCGTGCCACTTACAACCCCTATTCTATTTTGTAAAAGTACTAGAATTAGCGGGCCTGCGTGCCTTTGATCATCTTGTAATTTTTATTATTTTTTTCTAGTTTTTAGTTTTTAGAATAGAATAGATTTTTAGAATAAATTTGAAGCTGATACAAGAATCAAGGAGCAGGGAGCAGGATTGGATGATGGAGCCAGTGGGAGCTTCAGAATGTCATGTCATGTGTGTTGTGTTTTTCCATTTAGGTTTTGACCGTCGGGTTTTTCGTGTGGCTCACGAAACCGACATTAGTTAAGGGCAAGGCTAAGGCATAGTTGTTTTTGGTTGTTTTATTTCTTTACATATTAAATATATGCGTGGTTGTGATTAACACGATGAAATAAAACAAGGGTTTTAATAATAGTTAATTATTGAAACAGATGTTTTAAAAGAAAACTGACATTAAAGTTTTTCACGTTAAAAACTTTGAAATCCTTTTTAGAAAAATCTTAGATCAGTGTGCTACCCACCTAATGGTACACCCTTGCTGTTAAACGGTACTCGGGTGTCGGAAGTGCGCAAACCTTGGGCATCCGGGTTCAAACCATTGCGGGAAGGGGCATGAAAGGTTCTGCGATAATCGGGAGTCCCGGCCAGAATTCATGCTGTCTTTGGTGGTGCGATCTATTTTGGTGATAATCGGGAGTCCCAGCCCAAAATGCACTAGAGGGACTAAACATGCACGGTTCTCGTAACCGATGTCCCGCGGATCTAGGAGTCGTGTCCAGTTAGGATATGATTGGTATAGTTTTTACCTACCAGAAATAGCATTGTCACGGTGGAAAGTGCCAAAACCTTGCATCGGGAAATGTGAAATATGGATCCTAGTATAATAATTTATTGTTTAAAAGGTAATAATTATTAGAAGGTGTAATCAATACTGAATCGGTTTTATCTTTTTCTTTTCTGTCGATGTCTATTATATCTGTTATTCCGTTTTATTCACCAAGAGAGTCTCTAACTCTCATCACCGGCAAGTGGAAGCTTTCAGGTCCAAACTTTGCTGTTTGGAAGTTGCATCTGAAAAATATTTTGGATGTACAGGGGAAGCTTCACATTATTGAGACATTGCCTCCAGAGCGACCAGGAGTAGATGCCCAGGATAGTAAGTATGACACTTACTATCAGTATCTGGATGATGAGTCTGACGTTATGTCGATTCTCATTCTCACAGCATCATCCGAGTTTACGGATGATCTCCGTGAGAATTCGTCTTATGAGGTTGTTCAAGGATTGAAGCAAAAGTTCAAGTTTAGTGAACGGATATGTCGTATGCTACTGATGAGGGAAATTCTTTCAGCCAAGATGAAAGAAAGTCAGCCTATTAGCGATCATCTCATTAATATGAGAAGGCTCTTGGATTGCAATGAGAGCTTGGGGTCAAAATCAAAACCACATGAGCTAGTTATGCTCTTGTTCGGTTCCTTGTCGGACTATTACCAGAAAAGAGTAATGTATGTCCTCGGTGATTTTGAGATGACTGTCGCAGGGTTGCACGAAATCCTCATGTGCATTAGCGACGGGTTGAACTAAAAGCAGCTAGAGTCACCAGTTGTGGACCCTATGCAGGAGGATGACTGGCTGGAAGAACTTGGAGAAATTTGTTGCCAAGACTGTGGTAGCAAGGATTCATGCGAGCACTCACTCGACATAGATCAGCTGGACATTGGTTCGCCCAATGATACATGTATCCTTATGATAGATTATCTTATTACTTCTTATGAATCATGGGTATTGTATACCGGATGTGGTCATCACATATGCAATAATTTGCATGGATTCAAGAGAAGTAAGAAGTTGAGACAAGGAGATATGGACCTACGAGTAGGCGAAGGCTCCATGGTTGGTGCTGAAGCTGTAGGGACATATTGTCTTAGTTTTCCCTCGGGCATGGTCTTAGAACTAGAACCTTGTTATTATGTTCCAAGACTTATTAAAAATGTTATCTCGTTTGATTTACTTATAGACCGTGGATTTACTTATGTTTTAAATGAAAAGTCTATTTCTTGTTTCAAAAACGATATTTTCTATTTTAAAGCTACTCCAGAAAATGGTCTATATACGCTAAATCTAGATAACAATGACATCTATCATATAAGTAAGAGATCCAAGAGTAACTTGAATCAAAGTTACCTCTGCCATTGTCGTTTAGGACATATAAACGAGAAACGCATAGAGAAACTCCGAGATGACAGAATTCTAGAACCATTTGACTTGGAGTCATATGATGTTTGCGAATCTTGTTTGTCTGGTAAAATGACAAAGCAGCCTTTCAACAGTGAGAATGAAAGGGCCAGCGAGTTATTAGGGATTATACACACAGATGTGTGTGGACCCTTTACTCCAGAGGCTAGAGGAGGATACCGGTATTTCATAACCTTTACTGACGATTTCAGTAGGTTCGGTTATGTCTACCTCATGAGACTTAAATCTGAAAGTTTTGACAAGTTCAAACAGTTTCAGAATGAGGTACAAAATCAGCTGGACAAGAAGATAAAGTCGCTTCGGTCGGATCGAGGTGGCGAATATCTGAGTCAGGAATTCGACGATCATTTGAAGGAATGTGGGATTGTTTCACAACTCACACCTCCGTATACACCTCAGATGAATGGTGTATCAGAAAGGAGGAATCGTACACTGCTTGACATGGTACGATCAATGATGAGTCGAAGTTCACTACCATTGTCGTTTTGGGGACACGCACTTGAGACAGCAGCATTCATGCTGAACCGGGTTCCAACCAAATCGGTTGAAAAGACACCGTTCGAGATATGGACGGGGAAAAAACCCAAAATGTCTTTTCTAAAGGTTTGGGGATGTGAGGTGTATGTTAAGAGAACATTCACGGATAAACTCAATCCCAACTCAGATAAGTGTATCTTCGTGGGCTATCCCAAGGAAACCATGGGATACTATTTCTACAACCCAGATGAGAACAAAGTTTTTGTTGCTCGTAAAGGGGTATTCTTGGAGGAGAAGTTTCTAAACTCAGAGACTCCAAGAAAAGAAATAGAGCTTCAAGAAATTGAAGAGGAGGAGATTACACCACCACTGAGAGTTGAACCTGTAGTTTAACAGAGAATTGTTGAACCTCAACCCGAGTCTGTGGTTGAGGAAGAGGTGCAAACACAAGACCTTCGCAGGTCTAGTAGGCCTCGTATTGAGCCAAATATGTATCTGGGATTCCTAGTTGCTCAAGACGAAGGGGATCTTTTAGAACCCACTACCTACCAAGACGCTGCCTCAGGTTTAGAATCTGAGAAATGGCTAGAAGCCATGAAGACAGAGATGCAATCCAAATATGACAACCAAGTTTGGGAGTTAGTAGATTTGCCTCAACACAGTAAAGTTGTTGGGTGCAAATGGGTCTTCAAAAAGAAGACATACATGGATGGAAAGGTGCATACTTTTAAAGCAAGTCTAGTGGGAAAAGGTTTCACACAAACTCATGGCATTGACTATGATGAAACTTTTTCCCCAGTAGCAATGCTTAAGACTATCAGGATTCTAATGGCCATATCAGCATATTTTGACTATGAGATATGGCAGATGGATGTCAAAACCGCTTTCCTTAACGGGAAACTGACAGAGGATGTATATATGATACAACCGGATGGTTTTGCAGATCCAAAGAACCCTAATAAAATATGCAAGTTGCTTAAATCCATTTATGGACATAGCAAGCATCTAGGAGCTGGAACTTACACTTTGATGAGCGCATCAAAGAGTTTGCTTTTACCAAAAGTGAGTTCGAGTCATGTGTTTACACCAAATTCAGTGGGAGCGTGGTAACCTTCCTAGTCTTGTATGTAGACGACATACTGTTAATAGGAAACAATATACCAGTATTACAAGGAGTAAAATCCTGGTTAGTTAAATGTTTCCACATGAAAGACTTGGGAGAAGCTGCTTATATACTGGGTATAAAGATCTATAGGAATAGATCTAAGCGGCTTATCGGACTTAGTCAAAGTACTTATATTGACAAAGTCGTGAAAAGATTCAAGATGGATGGATCCAAAAAAGATTTATTCCTATGCAATCTGGCGCGATTTTGAGCAAGGCTCAGTGTCCTGTGTCTAGTCAAGATCAGGACAAGATGAAATTGATACCATATGCCTCAGCAGTTGGTTCGATTATGTATGCCATGCTATGTACTAGACCCGATGTTGCCTATTCTATCAGTGTCACGAGTAGATATCAACAAAATCCTGGTGAAGCTCATTAGGTGGCCGTCAAGAATATTCTCAAGTATCTGAGAAGGACGAAAGACATATTCCTAGTATATGGAGGTTCGATGGATGAGCTCAGTGTAACTGGTTACACTGATGCTAGTTTCCAGACCGACAGAGACGACTTCAGGTCGCAGTCAGGATTTGTCTTTACCCTAAACGGAGGAGCCATATCTTGGAAGAGTCAGAAGCAAGATACAATAGCAGATTCCACTACAGAGGCAGAGTATATTGCGGCAAGTGATGCGGCAAAGGAAGCTGTCTGGCTGAAGAAGTTTATCTCGGATCTTAGAGTTGTTGCCAGTATCTCTAGACCGATCGATATATTCTGTGACAACTCAGGGGCTGTAGCGCAAGCTAAAGAGCCTAGAGATCATCAGCGGACAAGGCACGTACTCAGAAAATATCACCTCATCCGAGAGATCATTGGAAGAGATGATATTAGATTGCAAAAGATACCGACGGACGACAACGTTGCTGACCCGTTGACGAAGCCGCTAGCTAGGGCTAAGCATGAGAGGCATGCGAGTTCTATAGGAATGCAGTACTTGGAACATAGCAGCTAGTTCGTGTTTTTTGATTATTACTATGGATGCAACTTGAAACCTTTTATTATGTATTTACATTTCATGGGATTGAAATAGGAGGTATTTACATAATGTGTCGTAGTTGTCCATTTTTAGCATGTTTAACCTATCCTTGACAAGTCAAGTTATGAATTGTCTAAATGGCCGTAGCTACTTAATGTAGTGGGAGCTACATTAGGGAGGTAACGCTATTATGAATATTTGATGATTTATTCGGGTATGAATAAAAGCACAAGGTTGTGACCAAATATTCATAGATATTTATCAGGGGATAAATATTGGGGTGATCCGCATCGAGTTTACTTCATGGAGCGTTAACATAAGTAAACTTGATAGGTTGTCCTTAGACCTGAGATATTTGGTTTGGGGCATGGTAACTTCTGTACTTTAGCATGTTCTAACGTCACGCCGTAACAGGGTGATCATAAGGGGCTTGTCTAGGTGCAGCGGAAGCCATGTGCTCAAATTGCAAATAGTCAAGATGGAATTTGCACCTCCTTTTTAGGAGAGATATTTTCTGAGCTCCTCGACGATTAAGACTACTGAAAATGCGTGGCCGCGCTCGGTTAGAATGATAGTTATTCATTCGGGAAACTATAACTGCAGAGTGTCGAAATCAGAGTCGAGAAAATCTGAGTATTAGATGAGATCCCTGCTCCATGTCAAATACTCACATTACGAAATATCGCGATACAAAAGGAAAAGCCTAGATAATCCAAGTTTTGGATTATATCTCTAGATGTAAGAGATCTCATAGTCTGGTTAACCTAAGTGTCTGGCTAGGGACCTCCTTAGGCCAACGATGTACAAGGAGTGTTACTTATCTTGCACAAGTGGGAGTCTGTTAGATTATGTGCAGAGATAGATAACATGTACTATCGTGTCCAATACTATATAACACTAAAGGATCACACCGCTGCACACCCAATTAGAACCTTTTGGATTATAACTATTTGTGTGGAAAAGAATAATTAATTAGTTTAATTAATTATTGAGAAAGAGAAAAATAATAATAGTTAATTATTATTAAAAGAGAGATGTTAATATTTAGTTTAAATATTAACGGGACCAGTTAATTAATAGTTATTAATTAACTAGAAAGGTCAAGGGGTAATTTGTGTAATTGATTAATAGTTTAATTAAAGCTGGGCTTTAATTAAACGGGCTTAGGCCTTATAAGGGTTTATTATATATAAACCTTATTAAGCTCTTTAATCACATAAGTCAATTACAAGCCTTAAGAGAAAAACCCTAACACTCTCTCTCTCAACCCTTCTCGGCCGACCTCTTTCTCTCTCTCTTCGAGAGTTCGACGGCGGCGCAAGGCAAGCCGCAGGTGGCGGCGGTCGACGGTGGCACAAGAACACACACACAGAGGTCACGTTTTGATCCGGATTCAATCCTTAGGCGGTCTAGCAGCCAGTTCGAGGCGATGTAGTAGCGGTGGATAGCCTGCAGCTGTCTAGAGGTCAAAGAAAAGTTTTAATCCCTAAAGGTATAACTGTCTAACCCTCTTCTTTTTAGTTCCTGTATGATTTAGATGAGATCACTGGAGGGGGTTTTGATTTCCGCTGTGCATGTTATAATATGTTTTTATACCCTACAAAACCCTTCATAAACCTAATTGTATTTCTTGTACAAGTAATCAATCATTATTGTTACAGTTAGGGGTAGTAAAATTAAGCGTTTATTGGTTATAATTAAAATATTAAGGGACAATTTCATATATATCCTTCTAAACTTTCAATATTACATATATATCCTTTCAAAGTTTAATATTACGTATATATCCTTCTAAACCCTCCTAAATTTCATATGTATCTAAATACCTATGTTGTTATTATTTAATCATTTTTAAAATCAATGATCTTTATTATCTAATATATTTATTTGATCATTTACTATATTGCCCTTCTTATATGATATCAGATTAGTAAACCTATTTTTAATCTATCTAACCCCAAACAGTAGACTATGCCCTGTTGAATGTGTGTCTGTATACACCTTCAACTGACGGTTCATTCTCCTGTTACATCTATCGTCTTGCTCATTCTTCTTGCCAGTCTTGCGATTGAAATAAAATGATTGAATAATTGTATAATTGTGCATCGCTGCTACTTAAGTTCAAATAAAATGATTGAAAACATTACTTATCTACTGGATATGCTTATTTGTTTATTTTTCCAATACAAAATAAGATAGAAACCCATCCAAATTAAGAAATCTAATATATTTGTTTACTGGATCCAAATCACTCATTCACTCGCTGGTACTAAAGATCAACAAACTAGAATTAGCAGCTTCATTCAATCGAATCACTCGATGGTACTAAAAATCAACAAACCAGAATTAGCAGCTTCGTTCAATCCTCACTCGATGGTACCAACAAAATCAACAAACCAGAATTCGTTTGGGGAAGATGATGTATGGAACTTGCTCGTTCATTCAATCGTTGCTCACTCAATGGTACATAAAAATACATCAAACGAGAATTCGTTCCGACGGTGTGCGGAAGTTAGCAGCTTCAATCGACGTTGCTCGATCGCTGCTCCATCGCTGGGGAAGATGGGGAAGTTAGCAACTTGAATAAATCGATAGGAATCTTGAATCGATTGAAGGGATGGATCGAATGGATGAAAAAAAGATGAACCTAGGGCACAGTTAACAGTATCGATGGGTTGATACTTTGGGGGTAAACCTTAAAAAGTAATCTGATATATAAGGAGGGCAATATTGTAAATGATAAAATAAATATGTTAAACAATAAAGATTATTGATTACTTTTTAAGTAAATAAACGATAATTAAACGATAATAAAGTAACAATTAGAAACGATAATAAAGTAATAATTAGAAAATAAAGTAAATGTAACAAAGATATAAAATAATTAGAAAATAAAATAAAGATATAAAATAAAGTAAAGTAACAATCATTAACTTATAATTAAATAATAAATATCTGAAAAGGTAAAAAAGAGACCAATAGAACTTGGTCAAAGCATGTAATAAAGACACCTAAGCCCTAGACTAAGGTGTCTTAATCCTTAGATTAGGGTGTCTAAACAAAAAATTCTTCATGAACATGTTGGCTCCACATTCCAACATAACTGATTACTTTGCGATTAATAATCCATAGATTTGCTACTTTTTCATATCATTTCGTTTATTTTAAATCGATATCTAACCATCAACCGTCGATTTTGTTATGCATCGCATTGAAGAACACATTCCGCCATTCATCTTCACAATTTTGGTTCCTAATAGAAAATAGTTTATTTGAAAACCCATTTCTGTTTAGATAGATGAAACCCTAACTCGACGTCATTATCTTGAGTTCATGTATGTTTGTTGTTTAACTACGGAAAATAAGCCCTAAATTAGTTAAAACAAACACCCCCTAAATCACACAGTTTTTCATTTTCATTTGATGTATGTATTTAGGGTTCATCGATGGTTTTAAACAAGTTCATACATGGATTCCTAAAATCCATTCAAATCCATATGGGATTCATTGCAAGTTCAGATCTAAGGTTTGTTTAAAGATCGAAGAACAATGAATCGATTAACAAATCTGGGTTTGTTGAAGATTAAATTAAGAACCCTAAGAACTTGTAGATCGATGGAAAAACGAAGATAAAATTCTTTAGAGTGTTTTTATGGTTGAATCCAATATTTGGAGGTTGAATAACACCAAACATGTGTTATTGGAAGATGTTGAAGATGAAAATTTTGGGTTTTGTTCATGGTTGTTATTGGAAGATGACATACCCCATATTTTCATAGTTAAATCTAATATTGGAGGTTGAATAAAATCAAAGATATGTTATTTTATTCATGGTTATTTTTAGCATATTATTATTACACATAAAGTAATTTTTTACGGCATAAATACATTTTTGTAAAGTTTTTTTATTTGTTACATAGAATATATAAATAAACAAACTTTCTTAGATTTCGATGCACTTAACCTTTACTTTATTTATTACCTATCAATATTCAATTCTTTTATTTTTAAAACAGTACTTTCTTTTTTTAACACTATCTTTTTGTGATTGTTGAAAACTATACTATCTTACCTCTTTCATCTGTAAAATACTGAAATTTATTGATGTCCAACATGGCCATCAGAAGATTTCTAGAAAAAAACACACACATATCATAACCTAGTAAAAGAGCTAGCATGGAGTGACAGGGATTTGGGGGTTCTCTTTTAGTGCCTATCGTATAAAAAGTAGTTGAGGAGTCACTTAGGCCACACGTTCTACCTCACCTTATTATATTGAATAGGGGCGAGTTCCATCGGGAACACCAAAACTCCATTTTGAGTTCCGCCATCGAGTAAGTGAATCGGGTAGCCAGACTCGCTGCGAGAAACGATGTCCCCCCACCCCCCTCCAACGGTTATTTTTTATAAATTATACCGTTCAACGGTAATTTTTATTTATTTTTCATATACATCTACATCTACATTTTCTTTCATCTACAAAAGAATATGGATCCAAACGAGTTTCCCACTCCACCATCAACCAGACGTAACAGTTCGCGGGTTACGAGTTCCACACCCACACGGCCGGATAATCCGTTTTACTTAAACGTTCCGCCACCACCCTACCAATCAAACCCATTTTTCGCCGCACCACAATTCACATACACGGGGATGCTTAATCAACCCCATCAATTTTCACTCTCTCATCTCGGGTACCCGATGCATTAACAACAATTCCCTCTCGACACTCAAGAGGATGATTTTATTGATGTAGTGCCGGAAACCCAACAACAAACGCAACCTCCACCACAAGACGATGGTCCGTCACAACGCAATAAATCCGGATCATTTGTCAACCGAGCCAAACCAATTTTGTGGACTTCCGACGAAGAAGTTGCGTTAGTCACGGCTTGGGTCGATATCTCGGAAGACCCAATCGTTGGAAATTCGCAAAAACAAAGTATAATTCTTAATTCTTTTTTATTATTAATATTATTACTATTCCGTTATTATTATTATAAATATTACTAATATTCCGTATATATTATAATAATAATAATTATTATTATTATTCTTACTAATATAATATTATTATCGTTAGTAGAAAACTTTTGGTATCGCGTCTTGACGTCATTCCAAAAATAACTTGGCAAACCCGCAGACTACCATAACGTCCACCAAATAAATGCCATGTATAAAGACATCTGATATTTGCATTTTTATGCATGTTTTACATGCTGTAATACCCCGTACTTAGTCCATTTCCGAGGTGATTAATCCAATAACTGATCTAATATGCTTAACATTCACCATGCAGGTTAAAAACTACCCCTTACGCCCGCAAGGGAATGTACTTGCGCCCGCAAGGGCCTTCCACAAGAGTTGACTTATGTTTACCATGCTAGCAAACCTTACCATTAAGAAACCCCCCTTACGCCCGCAAGGGAATGTCCTTGCGGCCGTAAGGCCACCTTATCCACAAACCACCATTCTGCAAGTTGCATCTGGCATGTTAGAGTAACCGCCCATCTTGCGGCTATAAAAGAGGTACTTGCGGCCGTAAGCACCCCTGTTTCAGTACTTTAAATGACGGAATCTTCCATTTGCACAAGGAGTTCCACACTTTAACCTAATTCGTACCAACACCTCCAAACACTCTCCCCAAGCCCCCTAACACTCCAGGAACATTTCTTGGTGATTCTAAAGTGGAGAGATTAGATTTGAAGGCTTGGAACAACATCTTGGAGCTTGGATAACTAGTTTGACTTAACTTTAGCTTGGGTATACTCTTTCCATTTCTGATTTCAATCATGTACCTATGTGTTCCAGATGTTTTAGTACTAATCTTGATGTATATGAATAACTAAACTCATTTAACTTGGTCCAAGATGATTCCTGGCTAGTTATGACAATATATTTGACTTTTATGTTGACTTGATTCAATATGCATGTTTGATCTTGGATACAATTGTGTTTAATCATATTTGTGTGTATAATAAGACCATGTTCATGTGTGATAATATGTATAGAATAACTCCTTCATGTTTAAGCATGTGGATATTCAAGAATGATGGTTGATTTTATTAATTTCATGTTAAGTTTGTTATTTGAAATGATATATCTTGCATGGATGTCATTAGATATCATTGTTGGAACATGTTTTAGATCATTTTCAGGTCTATCCATGATTGGTCTTGTTATTCATATGGTGATTTTATGCATGCCTTATGATTTAAGATGCAAATCTAGTTATTTGGTGTAATCATGGGTCAAGCATGCTACTATTGATTAAAGGATTCACAAAAATACTTTTTGGTATGTTTGATGGTGAAATGAACTCACATATATGCCTTTGATAATCTGGTCTTGGTGTACAATATGCATATTCATATTATTCATGTTTTAAAAAGTGTTGACTTCACTAGAAAAGGTAGGTTTGACATGTTTGTATCTTTAGTAATCATGTGGCTAAATCTTGAATCCCATTGTGTGGTTTGAATTTAGATGAGTTTGTGATTCCATTATACCCAATTGCATGTGTTTATGATGTGATATTAAAGTCTAGATTGTAATTTGTTGTTGAATGTCTTTATGAAAGATTCGATTGTTCTGTCGTACCTGCCCTTACGGCTGTAAGGAGAAATCCTTGCGGCTGTAAGGAGGTACCCCCCTTACGGCCGCAAGGGATATCCCTTACGGGCGCAAGGGCCCTTTTTACCACATTTTGCTGTTTTTGCTTGTTTTAACTACTTTAACTACTTTGACACCTTTTTGGGTTCTGAGGACTCCTGGACATGTCATTTGAAAAGATATGTGTTTATGTAGTCTGATTTTGACGCGATCTGGTGGATCTGTAGTTGAATTCTGATATGTCGTTGCTTGCCTGATCATGTTTGATTATTGAGTCTGAGTCTTGATAACTCAAGTGATGATTCTTGCATTATCCTGTTATTGCCTTCGGTGTTAGTCTGTTTTAGCTACTTTGTGGATTAGTTAATATTGTTAATTGCTTTTATATTAATTCTGTTGATCAAACAATAATGATACTTAAGTATTGGTAGCTTCCTATCCTGGTGGAACGATATCCGGTCTTACCTAGTCTGTACTACTATTGACCATGTTATACTTGTCTGAGTCGTGTGTATCGTTTTTATAATTTAAAACGAGGTTGTAGCAAAAGATTTTACTCCGAATAAACACGCAGTTTACCCCACACCAACATCAATACAAAGGTGACAAAGTTTGCGGGGATTTTCAACAACCTCTACAATACGAGAGGTAGCGGTATGAGCGACGCCGATAGTTTAACAATCACGCTCAACCGTTACCGCAAGGAGAATCACGGTGTTGCATTTGGTCATCAGGGTTGTTGGGAAATTCTTAGGAATTCTCCCAAATGACACCAAGTTCCATACGTTGATGCCACCCCTCGTCCTTCAAAACGAACCAAAACCTCGTCATCCCATACGAACCAAGTTCCAAACACGGCGTTCTCCGACGCACACGTCCATATTAACTTGAACGAGGACGATGAATATGATGAAGAAGATGATGACGAGCCAACCGAACCTACACGATCCATCGGTAGGAATCGGGGAAAGCGGGCGGCATCGGGATCAACCGGAACGAGGTCGAGAGAGGAGAGCATCTCGTCGTTGTTGAGCGGAATGACATATTTACAAATGCAATACAGAGATTTTCTCGATTATCTTAAACAACAATTGGAGATGAAAGCGGAACAACAAAAAATGAAAGCTTTCGAATTTTTCATGCAACCGACGAATCATCTTTTGGGAAATTCATTGGAAAATATGAAGAAGATGAAGGAGGAATTACGACTCAATTACGGGTGGAGGGAAATTGAATAAATATTATATTTATTCTTAAGTTTAAAATTATGTATTTTTTTTTATTTTAGTGGTTTAGATTTTTTTTTAAAGTTTAAATTATGTAATTTTAATTTTTAGTCTTGTTTGAATTTTTAATTAATTAATTGATGAATTATATTATTTATATAATTTGTTATTTGATTAAACAAAAAAAAGAATAAAAAAGTAGGAAAAGATTGGGTAAGGAAAGGTAAGGTATAACTTGTAAATTGGGTAAGGAGAAGGGAAAGGAAGGGGAAATGATGTGACGCTGATGTGACATTAAGTAAGAAAAAGTTGCAGATGAAGCATAACTTATGACCTTATAGAGGTTCTCATGCTAGCTAGATAGGATCCTCCGGTAAGAAACAAACCACTTGTAGAGTACTATGAGTCTATGATCTATGCAAAGTTAGGAATGAGAATTCAATTACAATAATTAGAAATTATTTGGTAGTTTTGTTGAGGGGCGAATTTACGTGTGACCTAGGTAGGTCCCGGGACCTACCTAATTTTTTAAATATGTTTAGAAGTTATATAGTAAAAAATTTCGGGAACTACCTTAAAAATTTTAGAGGACCTACCTTTTCGTGTTGAACAATAAAATAAAATAGATATATTATATATAAAAGTTTTAAGAACCCAAAATTATATCTCCTCATAAAATCCCAAAAACTTAACCCAATCCAAAAAAAAACTTAACCCAATCCAAATAGTTAAGAAAAAAAAGGGGAAAACCAATATGTCGTTGCCCTGATTCTCGAGAATCTTGACTCAGTTCTCCACTTCTCCGGACCCCATCGGACGATTGGCGATTGCAAGGCTTTGCTCCCGTCAGTAGCTTGCTGCTACCGAAAGAAATCTCTCTTCAACCAAGGTTTGTTTAAAATATCTTCTTATTTAACATCGATAGCTTGAATATTGAAAGATTGGATTGATTGCTTTTAAATTTGTATAAGATATTCTCTGCTAATGCCATGATGGTTGAATGGAAATGGAGTGCAGAAGGGAACAAATAAATAAGGGACTAAGGGTAATTGAATTGTTTAATGGTTACAGGCTACTAACTCTTAGGTTTTGTAGACTTTGACTTTTTCTTTTTGTAATCTTTTGCAACAAAATACTGCATCTTGTCCAAACCATGTCCAAACCATGTGTCCATGTGCCTAGCTGATTTGTTTATATAATATTTTATTCACCTACACTAGCATGACTGCATGAGTACTATTGCTTGTTGTATTATCATTTATATTGACAAGAACCGTTAATAGTTAGTATATTGAAAGAGTTATTATAGAAAGTATTAGTAATGAAACAATTATGCAAATATTTTAAGGTATAAGATCTCGTCGGATACAATTGTAAAAACTTTATATAATTATCGATTACATGTTTAAACTTTAGCTTTAACGACCCGACCCGACTCACATATAGTTGATTTTTTTTAATTTTTATCGGCTTAACTTAAATAGGGAACCACGTTATTTTCTATACTGGATTCGCCACTGGTTTTGTTATCATAAATTATGAGGAGTTTTTTCATTCCATAAACCTAATTTATATAGATTTGATGAGATAAACATGTTAATATTGATTATAACATAGAATTTGTTATTTCAGAAATATCACATTAGAAAGCATGAATGAGAAATATCAAAATAGTAGATTTTTGTTATTTCAGAAATGTCTTTTTATGTATATGTATGCACGCAAATTATCAATTATATATATACAAAAGTTCAAACGATAACTGTTCTTAGTGCGAGAACCAATCTAAGCCGTCCAATTTTCCGTCCTTCAATGTCATCGCCCACCCATGAATTCCTTACATGCACCCTGCCACACTCTATCCCTCCACGCTCTCCATCCATGAACTTCCCATATCCAAGAAATGACTGAGATTGGTTCTCGCACTAACAACAGTTATCGAATGAACCCTCTCATGTATATATATATATATATATATATATATATATATATATATATATATATATATATATATATATATATATATATATATCTAAGTCCTTGATAGTTCCTTAAATTTAGGGATGTAAATGAGCTGAGCTACTCGTGAGCTACTCGAGCTCGGATCGTTAAAAGCTCGAAACGAGCCGAGCCTAAACGAGCTCGAGCTCGGAGCCCGAGCTTTGTATATTGGGCTCGTTTAAGCTCGTGAGCTTAAAGGAGCATTGATATAATATTTATTTTTTGCTTTTTATTTATTACTTATATAATTATATTATATATTTTTATATCATTAAATATGATATAGTTAAAAATTCAAAATTTAAATTGTTATTATATCATTAAATATGCAAAAAAAAATTAAAAAAATAATAAATTAGAGTTCAAATTATTTTTTATTTACTATTTAAATAATTTAAACTATTTAAAAAAACAAAAAAAATAAATGAGCTTTAACGAGCTTTTAACGAGTTTCGTACAATATTTCACGAGCCTCAAATCACGAGCTCGAGCTTCTGCAATTCTTATTGATCCTTGCTCTCTCTCTCTCTCTCTCTCTCCCTCTCCTTATATATATTGAAAACTTCAATAAAAAAATGTTTTTCATACGAGAACTGCGAGAACAATTTGTGATACTATTAATGACTCATTAATAAGGTTGTGATACTATTAATGACTCATTAATAAGGTATTTTGGTCATTCACATATTTTTCCAACTATGAATAGTATTCGTGTGGACTGTCATCAATGTGCAAGACTTAATTTTGTTCAAAATATCTCTTATTAATATGTTATTAATGAGTCATTCTTTAGTTATCAACGAGTCAATCATAAACGGTCTAAATTATTAGTCATTGATTATTTTAATCAAGGGCCAAGAATAGTTTTCACAATTTTCATTTGAAATCTCCCCAATATATACATATATTCTTTAATTTTTATATAAATTAATGATCAATATTTGAATTGAGTTTTAGTATGATAACAATTTTTTATTTTAAGTTGGTATATTTACGTTTATTCATTACGCTTAAATGTAAATCCTTAAATATTTTACAACATCATGTTACTAAACCATGACAAATCAATATAATATATATTCTTTATAATATTTTGAATACATCAACTATTTAACATACACCTTAGTTCATTATAAATCTTATCTGTTTTTTACATAAACTTTATCGTAATAAAACAAAAATTTTAAAAATAATATATTTTCAATTATTTTATCGAAAGGCCAGAAATCCATGATTATATCGACTATGATACGTAGAGTGAATGAATATAAATAACCTATAAATTGTTCTAAGAATTACTTACCCACTGCTATTGACGGAAACATAAATTATAAGAATATACTAATTCTTAAAAAATGTCATATTACGATAAAAATTAAATCAAAACGTAGATAATAATGAAACGGTTGTAAATACATAATTATTTTTTCTTAGAACAAAAACATATTACACGTTATTAAATATACAATTTTAGTAAAACTCCCTCTCATGTTTCATAAAGCCTCTTTCATCCAACACCATTTGTCCACATCACAGTTACACGTCATCAACGACATTAGTATTTTTCTTAACATCTAAGCAGTTTTCTCACAACTCTATCAAAAAAAATATATATATATATATATATATATATATATATATATATATATAGTAATTGCATCAATAAAGAACCTATATTTAAACAAAGAACCTAGAGAACCAATCTGGACCATTGGATCATCAAAATCAATGGATGAGATTAAAGATGGCAAAACTGTAATTATCATGTATTAATTTAGGAAGAAAAGGGTAAACATGGAAAATCCTCCACCCCAACAACCTCGATTTTTAATTAAAAAAACCCAAAAACTTTAAATCGTCATAACTTTTTACGTTTTGTGAATTTGAACAAAAAAATTATACCAATCTTTTAGTTTTTTAATCCTCTTTCAAACAAGATCACTCTTCCCATATTTTTCTAAATTTTTTTTAACATGAAAATTTTGCTTGCATTTTGGGCATCATGTAGTGTTCTGTACGGATTTTGCATTTTGGGTTTGATTATGTAATTTGCATTTTGGTCTGCACTTTCATTGAATCATGTTAGGTTTGCATTTTCATAATTTTGCATTTTGAAAGCATCTGGATGACATGCATGTTTATATTTTGCGTTTTCGTTTTTTACATTTTGCATTTAGGTTTGAATGAACCAACTCAAAATGCAAACTACGGATTTTGCATTTTGCATTTAGGTTTGAATGAACCCAACATCTACAGATTTTGCATTTTGGGTTTGAATGACCCAACTTAAAGTGCAAACTTTGCATTTAAAAAAAAAGGTTTCAGAAATATATCAAGTCCGATCTTGTTTGAAAGATGACCAAAAGCTAAATCTAATGATATAATTTTTTGTTAAAATTTTTAAAAACAAACGAGTTATGATCATTTAAAGAAAATAGGGTTTTTTTAATTTGGAGGTCGCTGATGTGTACGTAAGTTTTTCTTTTTTTTAATTTTCTATTTTTGCTCTTAAACAATATGGCACGCGGTATATTCAGAATAATTCTTTAGGTTCTATATTTAAGGGAGGTTCTATATTGAACCTTACCACACACACACACACACATATATATATATATATATATATATATATATATATATATATATATATATATATATATATATATATAATGGATCAATATAGAACCATTATTTAAACATAGAACCATAGAACCAATATGGACCATTGAATCATCAAAATCAATGGTTGAGATTAAGGATGACATAATTGTAATTACCTCCCAACAAACCCACATTTTTAATTAAAAAATACCTCCCAAAACTTTAAATTGTCATAACTTTTTAAGTTTTGTGAATTTTTAAAAAAAAATTATACCAATATTTTATTTTTTAATCCTCTTTCAATCAAGACCGCTCTTGCCATATTTTTCAAATTTTTTTATGAAAATGCAAATTTTGTTTTGCATTTTGGGTTGCATTTTTAGTTAGTTCTTGTTTGCATTGTCAGTATTGGTTTCAAAATTTGCATTTTTGGAAGCATATGCATAACTTGCATCTTCGATTTTTGTATTTTCGGTTTTTGCATTTTTGCATTTTCAAATGAAACCCAGGTAAAAATGTTCAAAATTTGCATTTTCAAAAAAAAATAAAGTTTCAGAAATATATCAAGTCTGGTCTTGTTTGAAAGAGGACAAAGAACTGAATTTAACGATATACTTTTTTTGTTAAAATTCTTAAAAACGAATGAATTATGATCATTTAAAGATTGAAGGGTTTTTTTTTTTAAGTTTGTTGGAAGGGAGGGGGATGTCACGTGTCATCACCTAAAGTGGTTCTTTAGGTTCTATGTTTAAGTAAGATTCTATGTGTAACCTTACCCTATATATATATATATATATATATATATATGAAATTGGTTGTTAACTACCTCTTCAGGACCAACAATACAATCTTAGAAGACTATTGTTTTATTACACAAAAAGTAGCTTGTTAGAAAACTATTTAATTTATATAAAAAAAACTAATATAAGATATAAAATATTAGAAAATGATATCTTTCGTATCATTTTCCAATTTACTACCTACTTACATTCAAAAAATTATTTTTTAAAAACGTTACATTCTTTTAAAAGGTTGCTCCTTTTGTGAGTGTTGGAAACTATAATGTCCAACTATCTTTTTAGGCTATAAGCTATTTATATGTGAAATTTAATAATGATGTCCAAACATGGGCACAGTCCATGAGAAGCATTCTAGAAAAAACACACGTGCAGGTATATGTATGGTGGTATGTGTATATATATATAGAGAGATATACAAAACCTACAGGTTAAAGAGATACTATGGAGGCGGAGGGATTTGGGAGATCGCTTTTGGTACCTAGTGTACAAGAACTAGCTAAGAGACCACTTATCGAAGTTCCCCCTCGATACATTCGTCTAGATCAAGTTTCTTGCGTGCCGTCTATCACACAACAAGTACCTGTAATTGACATGGAACGTTTATTATCTGAAGATACAACTGATAGTGAATTACACAAGCTACACCTTGCTTGTAAAGATTGGGGCTTCTTCCAGGTATAGTATATGCGTAAATGGTATAGTTTATATATAGTTTAGAGTGTGTGCGTATGTTTCAATGTTATAAAAAGGTAAGCCGTCATATGCTTTGTGTTTCAAAATACATGAAATATATTATTGAATATGACAGATTATAAATCATGGGGTGAGTTTTTCATTACTCGAGAGAGTGAAGGTAGAAATACAAGAATTTTTCAAGATGCCAATGGAGGAAAAAAAGAAGTTTTGGCAAACTGAAGATGATGCCGAGGGATTTGGACAAGTGTTTGTGGTTTCTGAGGAGCAAAAGCTTGACTGGTCTGATATCTTCTACTTTGTTACGCTTCCTCATCATCTTAGAAAGCCTCACTTGTTTCCTAAATTACCTCTTCCATTCAGGTCATTTCCATTGCTTATCTTCCATATTACATTAGATACTCGTCTTATACATAAAGATAAATTAAATAAAAATACATTTTAAATTTATAAAACACGAAAAAAATAAAAGTTAAAAAAGATACGACACAGGGCTTCAATACCCACACCAATAATGGAAGCGGCAATGCGAGGTTGAGGGCAAACGTACGTGACAACATAATCGTGATATCATGATACGAAGACACGTGGTTGTATTTTTTATACAATCCATCAATTATTATTTTTACAATTAGTACAATAAGGTCAAGTCCTTATCCTTATTGTTTATAATTTAACAAAACATTAAAATGATTATAAAATATATTTAAGATAATAAAA
The DNA here is from genome assembly GCA_947179395.2 of Pulicaria dysenterica. Taxonomy (NCBI): domain Eukaryota; kingdom Viridiplantae; phylum Streptophyta; class Magnoliopsida; order Asterales; family Asteraceae; genus Pulicaria; species Pulicaria dysenterica. The sequence goes on from OX359293.1 coordinate 55,262,683, forward strand.
TAAAGTATTTGGTTAAATATCGTATTTTAAAATGTTGTAAAAGGTAAATATGATATTTGTAAATTAGGGTAAGCAAATATTATTTATTAAGATTTAAGAAATGCATATATAAAATTTCTCTAATAATTTTGTTTTAAAGTCAAAATTAAATTTTAATTTTGATTAAATAGATGGTCAAACCGTCAAGATTGCATAATTAAATTTATATTAGTAGATAAAGTGTTAGAATTTTTCAATAAATTTATGTATATTAGTTTTTTATCTTCTAATATATATAAAAACTTAACATGCATTAAATTTACTAAGCGATTAACCTTACATTTGATAAAATAAATTTAATTCTTCAATTTTGACCATTCATTTAATCAAAATTAAAAATTTAGTTTTGACTTTTTAGATAAAAATTAAATCAAAATTATTAGAGAAATTGCATATATGCCCTTTAAACCTTAAAATCTAATATTTGTTTACAAACAAGGTATATCAAGCCCACACGATGCGTTGGGTGATAATTAATATATTTGTTCAAAGTTAGCATATGTAGACAATATTTAGTTTAGCATGTATCTAGCATATTTAATTGTTACATTATGTACAAAAGGTTACGTGACCTAGTAATGTTATAAGATCAAATGTAACTTATATAAATTAAAGGGCAAATAAAATTTTATTAAGGGTTGAAATTAAATAACTGAATGAGGTAAAAAAAGACCTGAATTATTAATCTCAAAGAGGAAGATACCTTAATAAACCTTGATACCACTAAGTCATCTTGATTTATAAATAATAGTAAATAATTTTATAAAATCAAATGTAAATTATATATAATTTAGGCTAATTTTTTTTATCAAGGGTTAAAATAAAAAGTAAAAAAATAGTATTCTTATGTAACTTATATAAACATAAGGATAAAAAGTGTAAATTTATTAAAGGTTAAAAATAAAAAATTGAAATCAATAGTATTATTATGTAACCTTTATAAACTTAAGGAAAAAGTGAAAAATCAAAATGAATAGTGTTATTCTTTGGAAATTGATTATAAGGGATAATATCATATTTATCATATAATATATCAAATATCATATTTAACAAAAAAAATATTTTTATCATTTTAAAATGTTTTATATTTAATTATTTTTAGTTATAGCAAGTAAAAACTTGACCTTATTACCCTGATTATAATAATAATGATAAATGACTTGTACAAGAAATGCAATCATGTCTATTCGTATCATAATACCACGATTTTACCGTCATGTCTTCTCTCAACCTTGCGTCAACACCTCCAGTCCACCCCCATTGTTCTGAGTTTTAACGTCATATGTCACTATTTTTTCACATATATTTAATATATTTTATTAATGTCTAATATTTATTATTTTCTTAAACCAACACTTATATCAAATGAGTCTTTTATATTATTTATTCACAAATTTTGAAAAAATAAAATTGATTTAAATTCCATCTAATTCATATATGGAACAGACTTTTCATTACTTAAGGGAATTTAAGTATTTCAAAAAATATGATTCTATTGAAAAATAAGTTTATCAAACATAATATAGGACCAAATTTGATTTGATTTCAATTTTATTCATTCAAATTTACGAAATAAAAAGATCCTGATTATATGTTAACTAGTTTATTGACCCGTGCACGCACGGATATTTTGAAAATATATTTGAGATATTAAAGTTTTCTAATAAAAATAATGCAATAAATGAAATATCACCGAAAACTTTTAATCTTTTTTTACTTCTAACACATGCAACGACAACATATAATTGACCATGAGGAATAAACCGACTTCTGAAAGTGACTGTACTTGACGTTTGTTAATCGTCATAGCAAAACACAACATTAGAGAAAATTGTCTTCCTTGAAACTTAACCGAAAGTTTTGTATCAGATGAAATCATTTTCATTTATGAATACCCACTACTATTAATGTATAACAAAAAATTAAGAATATACTAATTTTAAAAAAGTGTCATTTGCAATAAATTTACACCAAAACGTACTTTTTAAAATATAAATTAACCAATAGGAATCTTTTCTTAAAAAAATAAATTAAGATTACAAACAAATATGATGTCATCATCCTTAATCCCAATATTCACATTCCTTAAATATAGCCCATATTTTAATTTACATACTTTTCAAACTTTTTATATATTTAGTTGATTAGGATTATATTAAATATAAAATAATATTCATAACCTTATTTTTTTAGTTTTAGACTCCCGTGAGATATCATATTTTTTAATTAATACAATATTTGTTATAAATAATCCATTTTTTACCTAAATATACGTGACTTATTTACTTTGTTTTTCAAATTTCATATTTTTAGATGAATAGATATGTTATATTAAATACCCTCCAATTGATTTAAAATTGAATCGATCAATTTTGCAATTGATTTAAAATTCTGAATCTTGTCAAAATTGTTTTTGATAATGGATTAATTTTTCAATTGAGGGTTCCTATTGGTTAATTAAGATTGATTTAATGATTATTTTTAGAAAATTTACATATCTTTTATATATAGATATATATATATATATATATAGATATAGATATATATATATATAGATATAGATAGATTTGTTAATTTATATACCGGTTTTAAAGACGGTTAATTCCAAGTACAATGTCCTTCCTCTCAAATCTTATCTAATAAATAAGCGGTCTCTGTTTGAAAAAAGTTAAAATGACATTAATGAATGAGTGTCTAGTGTCTACTAACGTAGATAAGCAAAGTTTTATCTACCATCCATAAATAAAGTCAAATATAGCAACTTTTGGGACCTAGAAATAACTTTTTTCCAATACACGTCTAATAAAATAACTTTTTTCCAATACACGTCTAATCAACAACATCCGGTGCATGCAAATATTTCCAAAACACGGTGCGTGTAAATATTTTCTAATCAACAACATCTCTATTTTCTTTTAACTTTTTCTATTATCTGTATTTCTTCTTTTCCAATAAACTTTTTTATTAATTTTTAAGATAATTTCTGAAGAACAATAAAAATAAGAAAAAGAATATAAAAATAATTACATAGAAAAATATTCTATTTTTGAAAATTTTGTTGGTGTCATGTTTGATGAGCTTTTAATAATATTTACAATTAATTAGTTGAGGAAATTAAGGAGATAAATGATTAAGCTATTGATTTAAGAGTTTGTACTATTTGCATAAAAACATGTACTACTTAAAATTAAGTAGTCTAAGATTTTTTAAGAAAGAGAATGTTAAATCTTTATAATATAGTATAGACTATCGCCAATTTAGTTAATAATAATAATTTGTATATAACAAAATTGGTTATATATAATTAGGGGTGAGATCAGTTCAAAAACCGGACAGGATCGAAAAAGATCGGACCGGACCGAAACCCGAAATGTAGTGAAAACTAGGACCGAAGACCGGACGGACTAGTCCCGGTCCAGACAGGTCTAGGTCCGGTTCGATTCGGTTCGTTGATTTTTTTCGGTCTTCTAGTTAATATATACATTGTATCAAACAAAACCGTCCTACAACGAACCAAAACCCGAAATCTATAAAAAACAAGGACCGAAGACCGGACCGACCAGGCCAAGTCATGACCGTTCTCGGTCCGGTGCGGTCTGGTTCGTCGGTTTTTTCCGTTCTACCAGCTCCCATGCTCACCCCTATATATATTCTTCTAATATAAATAGAAAACTAATTTGAAAATTTTAATTAAACAATCTGAACCCTTAATTTAATAAAAGATTTAATCTTTACCATTTATATATTTACAATTAAAAATTTGATTTTGATATTTTATAGTCAAACTAATTCAAATTACTTTTATAAATTAAAACTCAAACGAATTCAAATGACTTTTAAAACTCAAACTAATTCAAACTCCCATTATATTTATCACGACTTGACATTTTAATTTAAACTAAATAGTTTAAATACCCGTGTAATACACGGTTAGTCATGATTATTTATATAAAATTATTATTTTATATTCATTTAGCTAGAAATATATTTGGATAAAAAATATTATAATACAAATTAAATTAATTTAATATTTTGACCATTTAAAATTAATTTAAGTTTCAATTTTAAACAAAAGGATGATTAAAATATAATATTAACTAAGTAAAAAGTTAGAATTTCTTAATTAAATTGATTAAAATTAATCTTTTATTTATATTATAAAAGGTTATAAATATAAACTATATACATATATTTACTTTAGTAACATTAAAAATTAATAATGAGAACATTACGTTTGTAACGTATAGTTCATAAAAATTCTATCTTTTTGAATCATTACATTAAATTTATTATTGATTTGATTAAGGGTTATCATTATCTAATTTACATTAGTTTAACTCTAAAAAGTCGAATCAAAGTTTTAGAATTAAATAAATTAATGGCTAAGATTAAATTTTCTATTAAATGAAGGGTCTAGATCATCTAGTAATTTTTTTCAAATTAGTCCTTTATATATGTTAGAAGATTACATGTGTGTGGGGGCTATTTTATTTTTTGTGTGGAGTATTTTATCGAGGGGTTATTGAATTTTAATGATCCGTTTTGATAAAAATTAAATTTTAATTTTGATTTTTTTTGTTAAAATTAGATTGAATTTTGATTTTTATTAAAATCAAAATTATTAGAGATTTTTTCATATTTGTCCTTCTTAGACCCTAAAATATCGCATTTACAAACCTTAATCTATAAATATTATATTTACCCTTCAATATATTTCAAAATATTATATTTAACTCAAGTTCTTAGTTTTATTATTCTAAAGTATTATATAATCATTTTAATTTTTTTAATTAGCACCAATAAATACTTAACTTTATTACCCTTAATTGTAATAATATCGATGAGTTGTATAAGGTATACAGTCACGTCTCTTCGTATCATGATACCATGTAGCTGACGTTTCTATTGTTGTTCAAAGTGTTGAAGTCATCTATTATTATTTTTTAAAATTCTCATTTTATTCACGTTTCATAGTTATTTAATATCTTAGCATTAATATTGAATTTTTTTTAGATCAACCCGTGTATCACACGGATAATTAATCTAGTAATTTTATATATCAACTTATATTATATATTATTAAAAATATTTGTATCTGTTATAAATAGCTATGTTATATATAAATCAGTATAAGGTAACCTTTATAACAGTGTATAATAATCTAAACCTTTTTTGATTGTTCTTTTTTTTCTTGTGGAAGGCACACACCAAAGAGGCATAACACAACCATTTAATTTGTAGTTTCTTTTTATAAATTAATTGTTTTGTAAAAAATATTGTTCATGTAATTTTTTATTTCGCTAACTTTTATTTTCAAAAGACACATATAGATATTTATTACTTGTTTAAAAGATTGAATTTCGGTATATAATTTCTTCGCATATTATTCAATATTATATTATTTCGTTTTATAGCAATAATTAATAATTACATTTCTAATAAAATCTTTTAATATACTCCTTAGCTATTACTTCTTACTAAACAAATTAAGTTATGTTTCATTGACGAGAGATCAATAATGTTTCTATACCATAAGTTTTGAGATCATAATACTATTCTTTTCAGTTTTTTTTTACGGGAACTGCGAGAATTATTTGTAACATAATTAATGACGCACTAATAGGTGTATTTTGACAATTTAAATATTTTTCTAACTGCGTATTGCGTCCGGGTAGACCGTCATTAGTGTGCAAGACTTAATTTGCCCAAAATGCTTCTTATTAATGCGTCATTAACGAGTAGTCAATCATTAGCCGTCAAAATTATCAGCCATTAATTTATTTTAATCAAGGGCCAAGTTTGAATCCCACATTTCTCGTATAGGAAATAGTTCTCATTTGTACATATATATATATATATATATATATATATATATATATATATATATATATATATATATATATACACACACACATACTAGATTAGATGTATGTGTGATACACAGGTTAATTTTAAAAAAGTATAAATATTGAACTAATAAAAAGATACTAGATATATCTAAAACACAAAATAAATAATAGTTTAAAAAATGATGACATACATCATCAACACACAAACCGGTGGTATAAGCGTAAATGCGAGGTTCAAGACAAACGTGACGTCAGATACGTGATATTATAATACAAATACACATCTTTGTATTTTTCTATACAAACCATCATCATTATTGTTACAATTATGACATTAAAGTCAAGTCTTTTTTGACTATAATAAAAAAAGATTTAAAATAATTATAAAAAATTTTAAGATGGTAAAATTAAAAAATTTAGTTAAACATGATATGTTGAAATGTTATAAAGGTTAAACATGATATTTATAAATTAGGGTAGACAAATAGGATATTTTAAGTTTTAAGAGAGACATATGAAATCATTCAATAATTTGATTTAAATTTTACCAATTAAAGTCAAAATTGAAATTCTAAATTTGATTAAATATATGGTCAATATTAAACAATTAATTATTTTTTATTTAATAAAAATTTAGAATCGTACAACAAATTTTGTAACGCCGCCTCTAACGAGCTTAAAATTTAGAGTTAATTTAAACTTTTTAAACTACTATTATCAAAAGCGTGCAGCGGAAATTAAACGCCATTTACAAAATCAACGTTAAATGACTCGGCTATTTAATTACATCAAAAGATTAAGCCAAGATCGAACTACAAGCGTTATCTACTAGTTCCGACCATCGGATCCATATACAACAACGTGTTCCCCAAAAGGTATTTACAACAAAATACTACCATCAGTACCCGCCTCACCAGGCCTCTAGCATCAACCTGCGAAAAAGGAAAATCTTGCACCGTTAGTGTAACACCGTGTTTCACGAGCTTAAAATTAGCGCCAATTTAAACTTTTACAACTTATTTATCAAAAGCTGGCAGCGGATAAAACCACCATTTACAAATCATCAGAAGATTATCTGACTATTAATATTTCAAATAACAGGTGTTACCACAACTAACAACTGACCATCGGATCACATGCATAAATCTAACAAATTAGTGTTCCACAAATATAAACACTACAATTACCCACGAGTAACCCAAGTTCGCCAGACCATCAGTCACAACCTGCGAAAAAGGGAAATCTAGCACCATTAGCTACAACTAGCTAGTGAGCACCAATTTACACATAAGCATCAATAAGCATGCTATCACATCACAATAAGGCACACAGAGCTAAGCTATCACATAGCGGTGTGCCGACATGTCAGCGGGATCATATCTTGCGAGGTAGCTAGCCTGGCTCAACGATCCAAGCTGGGGAATCAGTCACAACCATCCGCATCGGTGGGGGAGCGAAAAGCAGCCCACCATCACGTTTGAGCCACTAGGACTCCGTTTGGATCTGATCATAGACAAAGATCCTCACTGTATGTCGAGGAACGGCGGCCTGCAGAACCTTTACCCCAGAAAATCACTCGTGGGAACCGCTAATCCCTGAATAACACTCAAGGGACCCAGCCGCATCGGCGACTGACCTCAACCACTACATCTGTCCGGACAGGAATCATAAACACGTTTGACCCATAGGGTCCACAGTACGCATGCGTATCAAATATCAGATTTTATATCACATGGCATCACACATATCACTGTATCACTATATCACATTAGCTTCTGCTCATTCTTGAAGAGCAGAATACAAATTACACTTAAAACATCGCATACAGTTGTCACATAAGTCATAACCCTACTTGGGTATATCTCGTATCACTTCACTTATCTATCATTACTACTACAATCACATTTCACGTGTTATATCACAACACGTCACTATCACTTATCTATCGTCACTATCATAATCATTTTACACGTGTTATATCACAACACGTCACTATCACTTATCTATCGTCACTTTACACGTGTTATATCACAACACGCCACTATTACAATAGCACGTTTCAACTTACTACAGATAGCCCTACTTATTGAGTCTCATGGGAAAACCGGTACTCACCTGGAGTCTTTGCTAAACAAATACGCCACTCGTGTCTTCCGGTTCCTCAGGTACACCTAACACATCAGGTTTAGGCTTGGTTATTACATACACATAGCACACATAGGGTAAAACACAAGTTACACAAACTGTCAAGTTGGATCCCCTGCTTGCGGTCGCAAGGACCTGCCTTGCGGTCGTAAGGGACCCCTACCGAACACCCATGCGATCACAAGGATACCCCATGCGATCGCAAAGATTCTTCTTTTCCCAACTCATGCTTCCGATCGCAATGGACATCACCTTTTGATCGCAAATATGACTCTAGGGTTGGTTACGATCGCAAGTTACATACTCATGATCGCAAACCTTATTTCCTTCGCTCGTAAGCGGTAAACACCACAAAACAGACCCATACGATCGCATGGACCTACCATAAGATCGCATAGCACAAATACAAGACTTACGGTCAAAAGACTATCACATGCGATCACATCAAACATTTACGTGACGCGACATCAAAAACTTCCGCGACGCGGAAATTCACAACTACCCCTTACAATCGCAAGCACATGCCATGCGACCGTATGGATACCAGAAACCCCATGCGACCGCATGCACATGACATGCGACCGCATGCACCCCCATGCGACCGCATGCACATGCCATGCGACCGCATGGACCCCAGTTACAGTGTTCTTCGACTCTGTTTCACGACAGCCCTGTTCTTCGCGTTTTTAACATACAAAACGACCTAAAACTCAACTTTAATCACTCATATACTTTACTAAGCATCATTTGGAGCTTATATACACTCTAGACACCAAAAGGAATCACAAGAACACATTAAAACTCAAGATGAACCATCAAAATGGTCATCTTCTTCATAACTCGAAAATTAGGGTTCTTGAAGGAGAATCACTTACCAATAAGTTGATACACAGCAGATTGACACACGAATACTCACTGAAATCAGTTGCTACAACTTGATTCTCCAAAAACTCCACAAAGATTGAAGGTGGGTGTGTGTATTGTCGAATGTATGTATGTGTGTTTTGTGTGTTTTCAAAGACAGGGGATAAGAACCCCTGTTGAACCGCCTATGGTTCTTCTTTAATAAACACGAGGTATTTTGTTCCCCTTTCCAACTTACAACTTGTCACCCGCTAACCCGTTTCAACTAACGGGGATATCTACGGAATCATTACACGAAACCGTTTAACATTTTATCACTTTTAAACGCGTTTGACACTTTTCACATAATCACTCTAATTAACACATAACACTCGTTAGTAACTTAAAACACATTAATTTAAGTCACTTTAAAGTCACTGTACAACTATTTAAGCACAAGGTACAAGCCTACACAACTAGGCCCATTTTCAGGATGTTACAAATCTACCCCTCTTAAAGAGGATTCCGTCCTCGGAATCTAACCACGATCACTTATACGATCACACATTACCACAATCATCCTGCGTTAGGCCACAACCACAATTTAACACGATAAGCAACTAACACAAAACTTTATTTATTTCTACTAACTGCAACGTTACATTCTGCACAAAAAGTACACACTACATTTACATACACATTTCACTTATCTACATCAGAACACTCTACTATTATTTTAAAGTTTACATAACACTTTCAACTAGTTAGGGCACTCTGAGGAGCCATGCCCATACTGACTACACTTATCACAAAACTTACCCAAACATTCTCTAGAATAATGCCCTGGGAGTCCACACGAATAACACACTCTATCCTTGTACTTACACTCCCCGGCATGATTCTTTCCGCAAATCTCACACATAACTCGACGTCTAGACCCTCCGGCCTCAGCCTGAGTCTTCGTCTTTTGGACATCTTCATTTCGTTCCTCTTTCATTGTACGAAACTCTTCTCGTACCGCGTCTCTCATCTCGCCCTTCATTTCCTCTTTCACCTCATTTCTTATGCCCGCTATAATGGGAGGCATATTTTTCTTAAAACACTTATCGAATTGATCAGTCATCACTTCTCGAAGGTGACGCGTAGGCACAGCCCCGCGTTTACTTCCATAAACGGAGATATAGTCCTGGACCTCTCCTATGGTAGTCAAATCCAAAATCTCTTCACGATTCTCGCTTCCCGCTTGTTTACCCACGTCTCTATCCATCTCACTGCAATCAAAGAGCTCTTTATCAGTATAAACACAAAACAATATTAAAATCTTTCTACTATTCACCAATTCAATCCAATCACATTATTTCTCTTATCGCATTCGCGTTCATTTAACACAATTGTCATTTATTCTTAACTAACTTTCTTAAGTCAAATTCTTACACTTTATCACTACTCAATATCACATGCTTTCATTGTCTATCTCGAGCTAAAACACTTGTCTCATGAAACAACAAAACCTCTATCACATTTACTGAATTGGATTTCCTCGACAACATCATTGCCGAATCAACCCACTCCAGTTATAACATCAAAATCTCATAAGAAACACAATCACAATAAAAACAAGAAACAATCTCACTATAGCCAACAACAACTCATAAAACACTAAACACAGTCACAACTACTTGAACATCAACAAATCACACTCTTAAACGAGTTTAGTCAACATCAGTACAAACGCTTACAGTTCACCAAAATCTACAAAACACTAAATCACCAAAACTATACATTTCGTCTCTTTAGCTCCACTTGTTATCATCTACAAAGCTCACCCTTTTAGCACAGGAAGAGCCCTCTTTCTTTTTCCCTGACGTAGATCCTCCAGTTCCTACATTTTATCTCATCAGGCAATCACTAATTCGGTGTCCCAACTTATGGCACCTAAAACACACATTTCATTTGAACTCACATTCCGCAGTTATATGGCCAATCTGTCCGCACCTCAAACATCTGGTAGTCGCTTTAGAGCAAGAACCAGTGTGATATGCACGGCACTGGGAACACCAGAAACCATCAAGTTTTGGCTTCTCATACAATTTCAACTTTCCGCCTACTCAAGGCTGTTCTTTCGCAGAACCAGATTTAGAGGATTTCCGCGATTTCCTCTTCTGACCCTTAACTATCTCGTCTCCCTTACACTGGAGACGATCTCCCTCAAGTTGTCGAGCTATTTCAAAAGCCCGATCCAAACTAGACACAGCTCTAACATGCACTTTATACTCTACGGGTAGCATTCCCACAAACTTGCGAATCTTCGCACTTTCATCTGCTACTAGGTGAGGAATAAATCTCACTTTATCAGTAAAAGCATGGATCAAATTCTCCACAGGGTTATCTCCTTTCTGGAGATCATTAAACTCTCGTTCCATCTTTTCTAAATCATAGTTGGTGCAGTATTTCCTTATCACACGTTCAGAAAACTGCTCCCACATCATTGCAACAATCATGCTCGACTCATTGAATCTTTCGCAAAGTCCCACCAAAACAGGGCATCACCCTTCAGCAGACGTACTGCATACGTGACACGGTACTCAGGTTCACAATCACAAGACTCGAAAACTTGATCCGTCTCTCGAAGCCATCGTATGGTATTCGAAGGATTATCACTATCCTCGAACTCCTTGGGTCCACAAGAAAGGAACTTCTTGAAGGAACAGCGCTCCGGACTCTTGCGTTTGACGGACTCTAACAGCATCTCTCTCGTCACTCGAAGCTCTTCTTCAAGGTGCAGAACACACGCCTGCCACTCTGGAATCGGCCTCGAGCCTTGAGTATCACGCAGAGAAGATTCCTTCTCAGCTTCAACAGGAGTACGAGATACCTCATCCTCCACTTGCTTACGAGCATTTTCACTATCAGCTCGCTGCTCAGACATTCTCACTTACTCACTATACACACGAAAACCACACGTAGCACCTCACTTATTCGACAACTATCAACATGGGGCGTTAGCACACAACATATCACAATCACTTAACACTCACACTCAGCCCCAATTACCCCAATAGGAACACTTAACGATGGTCGGGCCCGAGTTTGAGATCGAATACTTTTACTAGTGCCCGATTCTCTAAAACTTAGGCTCTGATACCTAATTGTAACACCGTGTTTCACAAGCTTAAAATTAGCGCCAATTTAAACTTTTACAACTTATTTATCAAAAGCTGGCAGCGGATAAAACCACCATTTACAAATCATCAGAAGATTATCTGACTATTAATATTTCAAATAACAGGTGTTACCACAACTAACAACCGACCATCGGATCACATGCATAAATCTAACAAATTAGTGTTCCACAAATATAAACACTACAATTACCTACGAGTAACCCAAGCTCGCCAGGCCATCAGTCACAACCTGCGAAAAAGGGAAATCTAGCACCATTAGCTACAACTAGCTAGTGTGCACCAATTTACACATAAGCATCAATAAGCATGCTATCACAATAAGGCATACAGAGCTAAGCTATCACATAGCGGTGTGCCGACATGTCAGCGGGATCATATCTTGCGAGGTAGCTAGCCTTGCTCAACGATCCAAGCTGGGGAATCAGTCAAAACCATCCGCATCGGTGGGGGAGTGAAAAGCAGACCACCATCACGTTTGAGCCACTAGGACTCCGTTTGGATCTGATCATAGACCAAGATCCTCACTGTATGTCGAGGAACGGCGGCCTGCAGAACCTTTACCCCCCGAAAATCACTCGTGGGAACCGCTAATCCCTGAATAACACTCAAGGGACCCAGCCGCATAGGCGACTGACCTCAACCACTGCATCTGTCCGGACAGGAATCATAAACACGTTTGACCCATAGGGTCCACAGTACGCATGCGTATCACATATCACATTTTATATCACATGGCATCACACATATCACTGTATCACTATATCACATTAGCTTCTGCTCATTCTTGATGAGCAGAATACAAATTACACTTAAAACATCGCATACAGTTGTCACATAAGTCATAACCCTACTTGGGTCTATCTCGTATCACTTCACTTATCTATCATCACTACTACAATCACATTTCACGTGTTATATCACAACACGTCACCATCACTTATCTATCGTCACTATCATAATCATTTTACACGTGTTATATCACAACACGTCACTATCACTTATCTATCGTCACTTTACACGTGTTATATCACAACACGTCACTATTACAATAGCACGTTTCAACTTACTACAGATAGCCCTACTTATTGAGACTCATGGGAAAACCGGTACTCACCTGGAGTCTTTGCTAAACAAATACGCCACTCGTGTCTTCCGGTTCCTCAGGTACACCTAACACATCAGGTTTAGGCTTGGTTATTACATACACATAGCACACATAGGGTAAAACACAAGTTACACAAACTGTCAAGTTGGATCCCCTGCTTGCGGTCGCAAGGACCTGCCTTGCGGTCGCAAGGGACCCCTACCGAACACCCATGCGATCACAAGGATACCCCATGCGATCGCAAAGATTCTTCTTTTCCCAACTCATGCTTCCGATCATAATGGACATCACCTTTTGATCGCAAACATGACTCTAGGGTTGGTTACAATCGCAAGTTACATACTCATGATCGCAAACCTTATTTCCTTCGCTCGTAAGCGGTAAACACCACAAAACAGACCCATACGATCGCATGGACCTACCATGAGATCGCATAGGACAAATACAAGACTTACGGTCAAAAGACTATCACATGCGATCACATCAAACATTTACGCGACGCGACATCAAAAACTTCCGCGACGCGGAAATTCACAACTACCCCTTACGATCGCAAGCACATGCCATGCGACCGTATGGATACCAGAAACCCCATGCGACCGCATGCACATGCCCTGCGACCGCATGCACCCCCATGCGACCGCATGCACATGCCATGCGACCGCATGGACCCCAGTTACAGTGTTCTTCGACACTGTTTCACGACAGCCCTGTTCTTCGCGTTTTTAACACACAAAACGACCTAAAACTCAACTTTAATCACTCATATACTTTACTAAGCATCATTTGGAGCTTATATACACTCTAGACACCAAAAGGAATCACAAGAACACATTAAAACTCAAGATGAACCATCAAAATGGTCATCTTCTTCATAACTCGAAAATTAGGGTTCTTGAAGGAGAATCACTTACCAATCAGTTGATACACAGCAGATTGACACACGAATACTCACTGAAATCAGTTGCTACAACTTGATTCTCCAAAAACTCCACAAAGATTGAAGGTGTGTGTGTGTATTGTCGAATGTATGTATGTGTGTTTTGTGTGTTTTCAAAGACAGGGGATAAGAACCCCTGTTGAACCGCCTTTGGTTCTTCTTTAATAAACACGAGGTATTTTGTTCCCCTTTCCAACTTACAACTTGTCACCCGCTAACCCGTTTCAACTAACGGGGATATCTACGGAATCATTACACGAAACCGTTTAACACTTTATCACTTTTAAACGCGTTTGACACTTTTCATATCATCACTCTAATTAACACATAACACTCGTTAGTAACTTAAAACACATTAATTTAAGTCACTTTAAAGTCACTGTACAACTATTTAAGCACAAGGTACAAGCCTACACAATTAGGCCCATTTTCAGGATGTTACAGTTAGCTACAACTAGCTAGTGAGCACCAATTACACATAAGCATCGATAAGCAGGCTATCATGTATCAGAACAACACACATGGCTATCCTATCATATTGCGGCGCGCCAATCATGTCAGCAGGAGTCGTATCCTGCAGGGGAGCCAACCCCGCTCAACAACCCAAGCCGGGGAATCAGTCGCAACCATTTGCACTAGTGGGGGAGCGAAGAGCAGTCCACGTGGTACACTCTGTCGATCATGCTGGTTCCAGCCTAAGCAAGGAACCCAGTTCCATAGAGGAACGGTGGCCTGCAGAGCCATACCCAAGCGTATACTTCTGAGTACCGTTAGTTCCCCAGTTCATAGTCCCTAAGGACCTTGGGTACCCAGCGAGATATTATCACCCATCTACCTGACTGACCTCCGTAGTTCTTTCGTTCAATGTCCAGACAGAATCTCACAAACAAATAGTTGATCCAGTAAGGATCTAGTTTATGCACGCATATAATCATAACGATATATTTCATACAATATAAGCATGCGTACATAACTCTATCATAGCATACCTCGTGTCTCACGTATCAATACACCAATCACGTGTCAATATGTACCACATATAACTTACCTACTGAGACTCATGGGAAACCGGTACTCACCTCGAAACTACAAGAGGCAGATATGCAATCGGGAATCCCAAGAGCACACAGAGTTGTCCGAATCACCTAACATAAGGGACACATATTAAACACTACTTAGTATACACTACATTAGACTGCACAAACAACTGTCTCAATAAAAGGTCAACATGGCTTCTGATAGCCTCCTACGGCTGCAGGAACATGTTCCTACGCCCACCGGATGTCTTTTCAACACCTCCTACGGCCGTAGGGGATATACCCTGCGCCCGTAGAAAGTCTTGCCAAGGAAACATGTCCTACGGCCGTAGGGACCATACCCTACGCCCGTAGTAGGTATCCTTTGGGTAACTACGGCCGCAGGTTACGTACCCACGCCCGTAGCCTTGTTTCCTTCACCCGTAGGTGGTAATTCTCTCAAACACAACCATATGGCCGTAGCACCCATTTCCTACGACCGCAGAAACACTGACAAGCCCCTACGGCCGTAGAAACCTTCTCCTACGCCCGTAGGAACAACTATTACAGTGACCACCAGCTCTGTTTTCCGACAGAAGCTGTTTCTCGCGTTTTTGTCCTGCGAATCGACTCAAACACCATTTAAATCATTCCTATAGTTGCTTTAACATTCATAGAAGTGTTCTAACAGATTTCATGACTCAAAACAACACTTACCACACATTTAGACCCCCAAATTAGGTCATCTTCTTCATAAAACTCAACTAGGTTATTAACTCAAGAACACTTACTAATATAGGAAGCAAGAACAGATTTGAGCTTGGTTTTGATCCTGATTTCCACAAAGCAATCTAACTTCTCCTTTAATTCTTCTTCAAGACTCCACTTATGTGTGTGTGTGTTATGTCTCGTATGTATGTATGTGTACAGTGTGTGAGTTTTGTGTCAACAGATAAGTCATAAAGACTTAGGCCGACCTTGGTGAGTCAAATACCCCTTACGGGTATTTTGTTCTCCTATTCAACTTAAAACACAACTTAGGTTTATCCGTTTCAACTAACGGAGATATTTTTGGAAATCATTATTTAAAACCGTTCAACTATTTATCGACTTGGTCAACTTATGATACTTTTTATAATATCACATTTTTATCTACAATTAACACCAGTTAACACCAATTAACACCAATGCACGTTTAAAAAACGAATTAACATATAGAACACCATTTAACAAAATGTATACTACAATTAGAAACAAAACAAAAGTTAAAGTCAAAGTACAACTCATAAGGCTACATGTACAACTGTTTGCAACAAGGCCCCATTTTTGGGGTGTTACAAATCTACCCCCTTAAGAAGATTCCGTCCTCGGAATCTGATCGTCTACAAACAAGTGAGGGTATCGAGTTTTCATGTCATCTTCCGTCTCACAGGTCATATTCGAACCCAGGTTATGCTTCCATTTAACTAACACCAGCTTAATCATCTTTCTGCGCAATTTCATAAGGTGGCATCCTAATACTGGAATGGTACGAGTTATTATAAGCAAACTCGACCAACGGCAAGTGAGAATCCCACAAACCACCAAATTCGAGAATACATGCGCGAAGCATGTCCTCAACGTCTGGATCGTTCTTTCCGACTGACCATCTGTCTGTGGGTGATACGCCGTGCTCAGATGAACACGTTTACCAAGTTCATGTTGTAAACTCTGCCAAAAATGTGAAGCAAATCTCGCATCACGATCAGACACAATCGAACATGGCAAACCATGCCGTGACACCACTTCATCTACATACAACTTTGCTAACTTTTCCAGCGGAGTAGACTCGCTGATAGCTAGGAAATGAGCGCTCTTGGTCAACCGGTCGACAATGACCCAAATAGCATCATGACCTTTGAGGGTCTTTGGCAATTTCGTCACAAAATCAATCGTAATGTGATCCCACTTCCACTCAGGGATCTCTAGTTGCTGCAGACTACCATAAGGCTTCTGATGCTCTGTCTTAACTTGCGCGCAAATCTGACATTTCTCCACGAAGGAAGCAATGTCTCGTTTCAAAGTAGGCCACCAATATAATGCCTTTAAGTCATGATACATCTTTGTGCTGCCCGGATTAACCGACAACCTAGATTTGTGAGCTTCCTGCAGTATCAGCTCACGATTTCCACCATAAAGCGACACCCATACACGAGACTGAAAAGTCTTAAGTCCGCGAGTATCATTAACAAGTTGATCTTTCAGCTTTTTCATCGTTTCTGCCTTCAGGTTTTCATCTTGCAATGCCACTTGCTGCGCTTCCTTCAATCGAGCAATGATATCAGGAACCACAGTTAGCTTCATAAACTTTACGTCTACAGAAGAGCTTTTACGACTCAAAGCATCCGCTACCACGTTGGCCTTACCAGGATGGTAGCGAATTTCACAATCATAATCTTTTATCAACTCGAGCCATCGATGTTGTCTCATATTGAGTTCTTTCTGAGTGAAAACATATTATACGCTCTTGTGATCCGTACAGACCACACACTTGGTGCCGTAGAGATAGTGTCTCCATAATTTCAACGCGAACACCACTGCTGCCAACTCAAGATCATGAGTCGGATAGTTGCCTTCATGAGGTTTTAACTGCCTTGAAGCGTAGGCAATCATTTTATCGCGTTGCATCAATACACACCCAATCCAGAATACGAAGCATCACAGTAAACAACGAAGTCTTCGGATCCCTCTGGCAAGGAAAGTATTGGAGCTTCGCACAATAGCCGTTTCAAAGACTGAAACGCTTGTTCTTGAGATTCCGCCCAAACGAATACAACATCTTTGCGAGTTAGTCTAGTCAAAGGACCTGCAAGTTTAGAAAAATCGCGGATAAACCGCCGATAGTAACCAGCTAAGCCGAGAAAACTTCTAACTTCAGAAGGAGTTCGAGGAACTCCCCAATTCATAACCGCTTCAACTTTCGCCGGGTCAACTTTCACGCCATCGCTGCAGATCACGTGACCAAGAAAATGGACTTCCCGCAACCAGAACTCACACTTCGAGAATTTAGCGTAAAGCTTCTCCCGTTTGAGAGTATCGAATACCTCTCGCAAATGCGACTCGTGTTCAACTTCAGTCTTAGAGTAGATGAGAATATCGTCAATAAACAAAATCACCGATTTATCAAGAAAAGGACGACAAACCCGATTCATCAGGTCCATGAAAACAGTAGGAGCATTGGTTAAGCCGAAAGGCATCACCAAAAACTCATAATGACCATAGCGAGTACGGAAAGCCGTCTTTGGAACGTCTTCGTTGGCAACTAACACTTGGTGATATCCAGACCGCAAATCAATCTTTGAGAAGCACGTCGCTCCCTGCAGTTGATCAAACAAATCGTCTATCCGCGGCAGAGGATACTTGTTTTTTACCGTTCGCTTTTTCAGCTCCCGGTAATCAATGTACATTCTCATCGTTCCATCTTTCTTTTTCACGAACAGTACCGGAGCACCCCAAGGAGAAGAATTTGGGCGAATAAAGCCTTTGTCAAGCAACTTCTGAATCTGCGTCATCATCTCGCGAACCTTGGAAGGAGCAAGACGATATGGAGCTTTAGCCACAGGGGTAGCCCCCAGAACAAGATCAATACGATATTCAACATCCCTGACTGGCGGCAACCCAGGCAACTCGTCAGGAAATACCTCTGGATAATCGGTCACCACCTGAATATCATGAACAACACGTTTCTCTAATTTAGCGTCAATCACATGAGCTAAGTAACAACCACAACCTTTTGAAACCGACTTCTTTGCTTTCATCAGAGAGATAATAGGAATATCCAAATTTCGCCTTTCGCCACGAGCCACAACATATGACCCGTCAGGTAAAGAAACTTTAATCAATTTCTTGGAACAGAAAATCTCAGCGTTCAGCTTGCTAAGCCAATCCATCCCAATCACAACATCAAATCCCGCAATCAGCATTAGAAGAAGAGAAACAGGAAAACTATTCCCGTCGATATCAATAACCGCTTGAGGGACATTATCTACAACTAGAACTACTTTACCACTTGCAGTTTCTACTCTTATGGGCTCAGACAACACAGATACAGGCATTTGCAGTTCATCACAGAAAGACACAGACACAAAAGAATATGTAGCTCCAGAATCAAACAATACGCATGCTGGGGTAGAGTTAATAAGAAAAGTACCAGTAATCACGTCCCCAGCACCCTTCGCTTCCTCCCTCGTCATCTGGAACGCCTGCCCTTTAGCACGGGGAGCGTTATCTGTCTTCTGCCCTGAGGAAGATCCTCCAGCTCCATCATCTGTCTTTGATCTACAATCAGAAATCCTGTGCCCTGGCCTGTGGCACTTATAGCAGACGTTTTCTTTAAACTCGCACTCATTCACCGAGCGCCCTTTCTGACCACACCAAAAACATCGGGTAGTGGCCTTTGAACAATCACCGGTATGATAGGTGCGATACTGAGAGCACCACGAACCCTCAAACTTAGCCTTCTTCGAAAAATCAGGTTTTCCACCAGTCGACGATTGCCCCTTTGAGGTACCAGACTTTGAAAACGGCTGAAACTTCCTTTTCTGACCCTTAGCAGCGTGATCCCCCTTACCCTGGCGTCTATCCCGATTAACCTGTCAGGCTATCTCAAACGCCCGATCCATAGTGACGACAACTTTCACGTTAGCTCGATAATCAAGAGGCAACATGTTCACAAACTTTCACATCTTGGCTTTCTCCTCAGTCACCAAATGCGATATGAATCTCACCTTATATGTAAAAGCGTTGATAAGGTCCTCTATTGGCTTATCCCCCTTACGGAGACCGTTAAACTCGTTCTCCATTCTCTCCAAATCATAATCTGTGCAATACTTGGCTTTCAACTTCTCAGAGAACTGCTCCCAAGTCAGAGCAGCGATTACCTCTGGGCTTAAAGTATCTTTCACCGTATCCCACCAATCCGAAGCACGCCCCTTCAACAATCGAGCAGCGTACTTGACACGGCTTTCATGTTCACAATCACAGGTTTCGAAGACTTGATCCATCTCACGTAACCAACGTATAGTCTCAGAGGGATTATCACTACCCTCATAAACCTTCGGCCCGCAAGACATAAACTTCTTATACGAACACTTTTCTGGCTTCTTTCCTGCCATTGCATTCTATAACAGCTCCCTCGTCAGTCGGAGCTCTTCCTCAAGTAGTCTAATATATGCCGCCTGATCTTGATCGTGTCTTGGCGGCTCGGTATTATGTTGAGAAGCCTCGTCCTCAGCTTCCCGACGTACACTGGAGGCCTCGTCCTCCATTTGCTTGAGAGTCTCTTCTGTTGTAACTCTACGTTTGACCATTTCAAATCAACTTACTATCTAAACGTAGACCACAGTTAGTACACCATTTATTCGACAGTTATTTATCACTACATTTAATCTATCACATAGGACAGCCACATAACGCTCAACTCAACCCCAATTACCTCGATAGGAACACTTAACGACGGTCTGGCCCGAGCTTGAGATTGAATACTTCAACGAGTACCCAATTCCTCAAACTTAGGCTCTGATACCTACTTGTAACGCCACCTCTAACGAGCTTAAAATTTAGAGTTAATTTAAACTTTTTAAACTACTATTATCAAAAGCGTGCAGCGGAAATTAAACGCCATTTACAAAAGCAACGTTAAATGACTTTAATTACATCAAAAGATTAAGCCAAGTTCGAACTACAAGCGTTACCTACTAGTTCCGACCATCGGATCCATATACAACAACGTGTTCCTCAAAAGGTATTTACAACAAAATACTACCATCAGTACCCGCCTCACCGGGCCTCTAGCATCAACCTGCGAAAAAGGAAAATCTTGCACCGTTAGCTACAACTAGCTAGTGAGCACCAATTACACATAAGCATCGATAAGCAGGCTATCATGTATCAGAACAGCACACAGGGCTATCCTATCATCTTGCGGCGCGCCAATCATGTCAGCAGGAGTCGTATCTTGCAGGGGAGCCAACCCCGCTCAACAACCCAAGCCGGGGAATCAGCCGCAACCATTTGCCCCTGTGGGGAAGCGAAGAGCAGTCGACGTGGTACACTATGTCTATCATGCTGGTTCCAGCCTAAGCAAGGAACCCAGTTCCATAGAGGAACGGTGGCCTGCAGAACCATACCCAAGCGTATACTCCTGAGTACCGTTAGTTCCCCAGTTCGTAGTCCCTAAGGACCCTGGGAACCCAGCCAGATATTATCACCCATCTACCTGACTGACCTCCGTAGTTCTTTCGTTCAATATCCGGACAGAATCTCACAAACAAATAGCTGATCCAGTAAGGATCCAGTTCATGCGCGCATATAATCATAACGATATCTTTCATACAATAATAAGCATGCGTACATAACTCTATCATAGCATACCTCGTGTCTCACGTATCAATACACCAATCACGTGTCAACATGTACCACAGATAACTTACCTACAGAGACTCATGGTAAAACCGGTACTCACCTCGAAACTACAAGAGGAAGATATGCAATCGGGAATCCCAAGAGCACATAGAGTTGTCCGAATCACCTAACACAAGGGACACAGATTAAACACTACTTAGTATACACTACATTAGACTGCACAAACAACTGTCTCAATAAAAGGTCAACATGGCTTCTGACAGCCTCCTACGGCCGTAGGAACATGTTCCTACGCCCGCAGGATGTCTTTTCAACACCTCCTATGGCCGTAGGGGATATATCATGCGCCCGTAGAAAGTCTACCAAGGAACCATGTCCTACGGCCGTAGGGACCATACCCTACGCCCGTAGTAGTTATCCTTTGGGTAACTACGGCTGCAGGTTACGTACCCACGCCCGTAGTCTTGTTTCCTTCACCCGTAGGTGGTAATTCTCTCAAACACAACCCTACGGCCGTAGAACCCATTTCCTACGACCGCAGAAACACTGACAAGCCCCTACGGCCGTAGAAACCTTCTCCTACGCCCGTAGGAACAACTATTACAGTGACCACCAGCTCTGTTTTTTGACAGAAGCTGTTTCTCGCGTTTTTGATATGCGAATCGGCTCAAACACCATTTAAATCATTCCTACAGTTGCTTTAACATTCATAGAAGTGATCTAACACATTTCATGACGCAAAACAACACTTACCACACATTTAGACCCCCAATTTAGGTCATCTTCTTCATAAAACTCAACTAGGTTATTAACTCAAGAATACTTACAAATATAGGAAGCAAGAACATATTTGAGCTTGGTTTTGATCCTGATTTCCACAAAGCAATCTAACTTCTCCTTCAATTCTTCTTCAAGACTCCACTTATGTGTGTGTGTTATGTCTCGTATGTATGTATGTGTACAATGTGTGTGTTTTGTGTCAACAGATAAGTCATAAAGACTTAGGCCGACCTTGGTGAGTCAAATACCCCTTACGGGTATTTTGTTCTCTTATTCAACTTAAAACACAACTTAGGTTTATCCGTTTCAACTAATGGAGATATTTTTGGAAATCATTATTTAAAACCGTTCAACTATTTATCGACTTGGTCAACTTATGACACTTTTCATAATACCACATTTTTATCTACAATTAACACCATTTAACACCAATGCACGTTTAAAACACCAATTAACATATAGAACACCATTTAACAAAATGTATACTACATTTAGCAACAAAACACCAGTTAAAGTCAAAGTACAACTCATAAGGCTACATGTACAACTGTTTGCAACAAGTCCCCATTTTTGGGGTGTTACAAATTTAATATATGTTAGTTTTTTATTTATATTAGAAAATATATTTCCATCGAATTCCCCTTTGTTTAACTCTTACTAACTTAACACTCCTTGTATAAACACGGAGATGATTAAAGTTACTTTTAAACCTTTTTAGGTTTTTTAGCGTACTAATATGTTTAGAAAATAAATATGTTAAACATATATAGAAGGGTTTAGTTCACCAAAATGTATCCAAGTTGTCACATTTTGCTATTGTGTGTACTGAACTTTAAAACTTACCATTTAATGTATCAAACCTTACTAAATTACCATTTGATATATTGGGTGACCTATACATTAGGTACCGGTAATTGTTCATATTTTTCATTTTTTTTAAATTGCCGCATCAGTAAATTATAATTATATGTAAAAAACAAAAAAAAAGCTTAAGCACTCTAAAGATCTGGAAGAACACTTTATCATCTTCATCAGCAAGAATGAAAGATTATGAACATGAAATCAAGATTAAAGCATAAACATAAACCATAAATCGAACATATCAGACCTCGAACATATACCCTAAATGAAACATATCAGATGATGGAATCAGAATCATCGAACAAAAAACCTAAATTCAATAATCGAATCATCGTAAGCCATGAACATGAACCTGCAATAAATTGAAACCCTATATTGAGAATGAACAAAAACCCTTTGTTGTAATCTAGATCTGAACCCTAAGTCGAAACATACCTCAGCAAATCGAAAATGCAAAACCGTGAATCGTCGTTTGAAAACCCTAAAGTTGCAGATTTGGACGGTGGTGGTGGTGCCGGAACATATCGCTGGTGGTGGTGTCGGAACAGATCGCCGGTGTTGCTGTCGGAACAGATCGCCGGTGGTGGTGTCGGAATAGATCTGGAGACCAGAACTCGCAAAATCGCTCTCGATGAAATCGATTGAAGAATTCGTTGAGTAGAAGAATAGATCTGGTATAAAATTGATTGAAGAACTCGCCGATTCAGACCTCGGAATTTGGTGAAATCGCTTGAAGATTAATCAAAGCCTTAATCAAGATGCATATTAATCTGGTACAAAATTGCTCTCGATGAACCGCCTATCTCGTGAAATCTTAACCAAATCAATAGATAAAATCGTCTACGTATGTATTTTTTCTGAAATTAAAATGCCAAAAACAACCATTATAGTTCTTGAATGTATCATATGAAGATTAATGGAAGCCCTAATCAAGATGCAGATGTATCGAAGCCCTAATCTGACATTTTACATTTTTTTAATTATTATTAATATATATATTTTTATTTATTTCAAACCAAGAAAATCAAAGTCATATGCCAAGTAACTAGCCATATAAGCAAAACCTGTGCCATATCACCTTGTAACTTGCTATAGTAGGTTTGGTACATAAAATGGTAAGTTTAGAAAGTTCAGTACTTTAAATGGTAAATTTGAAAGTCTGATACATACAATAGCAAAAGGTGACAACTTGGATACATTTTCATGAACTAAGCCCTATATAGAATATAGAATGTATTTAACCGACCAAATTAAATCATTATCATGACTTGAAAAATAATTCGTAGATTCAACAATGGTGTTTTGGAATAAGTTAATTTTCACCACATGATCAAACAATTTAAGTTTAGAAGAGTATGATGCAACCATGAAGTTTGAAATTATATAAAAACCATCTTCTTCTAATTGACACTCGAACGTTGTTAGTAACGTTTTTCTAATGGTGACAGTTATATTGTAAACCTTGTTGAGAATAAATATTTAAATACAAAACTAATAGAAATTATGAAATATGGGAAAATAATTTATATATGATTTATATCAAATATTAAAGATTATCTATTCATCCATGAAGATCATCTCAAAGCTAGATGAATTTATTTGATTATCATTAAAGAGTTCTTGCACATGAGAATTACTTTTACTTTGATGATCATCGTTTTCCACTATGACATTGTCAGTTTTAAAAATAGAAATCACCATCGAAAGCAATCGGAAATAATTGTAAAAGTTTTTTAACTTAATTTCACTACTTAGGTATATATTGTAGGATAATAAACATATATTGTTTTACTTTTAGATATTTACCACCAATCACCTAGAAATATGAAAAGTTTGAAAATTTAAAATACTTTATTATCTAAATTTAGTTTCAATTTTAAATAATCATACTTAATATGAGGAAAGTAAATATATTGAAAGTAGGAGGTTGTTATTGGTAATCATCAAAAAAAAATTTAAATTTATATAATAGAAGGTTGTGATTAGTAAAAGATTTCTTATAAATAAGAATGATGATATTTGGTATCACAATTTGTGAAACTATCCCACTCCATTAATTCTAATATGTGTAACCATTTCATATTAATTAGAAAAAATATATTGCATACTTACTTGATTAGAAAAATTGTAAAATGGTTATATAAATGAAAAATTGATTCAAAGAAAATTTCACTTTAATATAATTTTCATAATTTTTAAACGCTTATATATTTTATAAGTTAAGAAAAGATTTAAAATTTTAATTTCTAATAAAAATATGGTTAAAGTCACTGAACACAAACATGTTTTCCCTCATGTTCCAATATGGCACATTAGTTTTTTTTACACATCTAGCCATTTAACTTGTAAAAAACGTGTTATTATACCAATTTTGTTGATTTTGACCTGCAGGTCATCATCTTCCCTAATTTCCTTCACTTCGAAAACATACTTTGAAGCCAAAATTCTCTATGTACACTTAACGAAAAGCAATGATTCTTGACTTTATGGAAAGGTAATCTAGTTGTCTATCAAGTAGTACCAAAAAAATGAACAAAAACGAGTTTAAAATGTGTGAATTCATTAAAATACCATAAGGGTGTCGAATAGGGTCATTATAGACTTTAATTGGCAATAACTTGGCCTACACTTGATGGTTTTACATGAATTTGGTGTCTATTGAAAGGTAAAAAGATTATCTACAATAATCTATAAAAGGAATGATGTAAAATTATAACACCGTGTTTCACGAGCTTAAAATTAGTGTCAATTTAAACTTTTTAAACTAATTAATCAAAAGCTTGCAGCGGATGTAATCACCATTTACAAGAATATGAGATTGTTATCTGATTATTTAACATTTCAAATAATAGGTGTTACTACAACTAACAACCGACCATCGGATCACATGCATATAAATAACAATTAGTGTTCCTCGAAATATAAATATTACTGTTACCCACGAGTAACCCAAGCTCGCCAGGCCATCAGTCACTAACCTGCGAAAAAGAGAAATCTTGCACCGTTAGCTACAACTAGCTAGTGAGCACCAATTTACACATAAGCATCAATAAGCATGCTATCATATCTCAATAAGGCAAACAGAGCTAAGTTATCATATAGCGGTGTGCCGACATGTCAGCGGGATCATATCTTGCGAGGTAGCT
This sequence comes from Pulicaria dysenterica, assembly GCA_947179395.2. Classification (NCBI taxonomy): domain Eukaryota; kingdom Viridiplantae; phylum Streptophyta; class Magnoliopsida; order Asterales; family Asteraceae; genus Pulicaria; species Pulicaria dysenterica. The sequence goes on from OX359293.1 coordinate 55,288,994, forward strand.
AGTCTGGCTCAACGATCCAAGCTGGGGAATCAGTCACAACCATCCGCTTCGGTGGGGGAGCGAAAAGCAGCCCACCGTCACGTTTACCAGTTCCGGTTTGCACCGAGAACCCCATTTCACAACCAGTTCCGGCTTTCGCCGAGAACCCCCTTACATAACCAGTTCCGGCTTACGCTAAGAACCCAATTTCAATACCAGTTCCGGCTTTCGCCGAGAACCCCATCTTCATCAAGGAACGGTGGCCTGCAGAGTCGTCACTAAGCGTATACACTTGGTGCCGTTAATCCCCCACTTTCAGACCCTATTGGGTCCCGAGGGACCAGCCTACACGGCTGACCTTAACCACTCCCAGGAACTATGTTACAGTCCCCCAATTTGTCCGGACATATATTCAATAACAAATAACTGATCCAGTTAGGATCCAGTTACATGCGCAATACAATAATCTAACATGGCTGATCCAATTAGGATCCAATTACATAATCATATTAGCTTCTGCTCATAGTTGATGAGCATGATACAAAATTACTCTTTAAACATAACATACAATTATCATATAAGTCGTAACCCTATACGGGTCTATCTCGCATCACTTCACTTATCTATCGTCACTACTATAACTACACTACACATGTTATAACCCAACATGTCGCTTCGCCACTTACCTTATACGTGCATACGTCAATATCACAATAGAACGTATGCACAACACTTAGCCATACTTACTGAGTCTCATGGGAAAACCGGTACTCACATGAAGTCCTCACTAGGCAGATACGCCACTCGTATCTTCCGACTCCCCAAGTACACCTAACACATCATATACACGCTTTGTTATCACTTACACATAGTACACGTAGGTCGAAAGGCAAGTTAAATAAACTATCAAGGCTGGACCACTGCTTGCTATCACAAGGCAATGCCTTACGGTCGTAAGGCCCCTTAGCAACATCCCTTACGGTCGCAAGGCTATCCCTTGCGGCCGTAAGAGGCCTTTTCCTATAAACCAATGTCTACGATCGCAAACCTTATTTCCATCGCCCGTAGGCGGTAACATCACTTAAAAACATATCCTTACGGTAGCAAGGGCCTTACCCTGCGATCGCAAGAATTACAGGAAACCCATGCGACCGCATGCACATGCCATGCGACCGCATGGACCCCCCATGCGACCGCATGCACATGCCATGCGACCGCATAGATACCAGAAACCCCATGCGACCGTATGCACATACCATGCGACCGCATACACCCCCATGCGACCGCATGCACATGTCATGCGACTGCATGGACCCCAGTTTCAGTGTTCTTCGACTCTGTTAGCGTACAGCTTCTGGAAATCAACTTTTAACCACTTTAATCGATCAAAACTTGATTCTAATTGTTCATACACTTTACTAGGCATCTAGGAAAGCTTACAAACACATTTTTGACACAAATCAATACTTAGAACACACTTTACATCATCAAATAACCTCATCTCTTTCAGATATTTCAAATACAAAAACTAGGGTTCTTCAATCAAAAACACTTACAAGAAGATGAAGTAGCAGCTGATTGAACACTGAATTCAGCACTTGAGCTCACCAAGAACACTTCCCTTTGATTTCTCTTTCAAATCTTTGAGAGGATGTGTGTGTGCTTTCACGTACACATGTATGTGTGTTAGTGTGTGTATTTTGTGTTCCTAGAAGATAAGGAACAACAAGACCGACTCAAGGGTCTTTAATTAAGACACGGGGTATTTTGTTCCCCTTTTCAACTTACAATTTGTCACCCGCTAACCCGTTTCAACTAACGGGGATATCTACGGAATCATTACACGAAACCGTTTAATATTTTATCACTTTTAAACGTGTTTGTCACTTTTCATATAATCACTCTAATTAACACATAACACGCGTTTGTAACTTAAAACACACTAATTTAAGTCACTTAAACTCACTGTACAACTATTTAAACATAAGGTACAAACCTACACAACTAGGCCCAATTTCAGGATGTTACAAAAATGATCAAGAATCGAGCAAAAAATGACTCTTTTTTTCTATCCTGTTTTCGAACAGAAAACCCAAAAAATTCGAGACTTTGAGCTCGAAATTCTCCCTCTATACTTGACGAAAATTCATGATTTTGGTGTCATTTGAAAGGTATAATGATAATTTACAAGTTTCTACAAAAAATCACGCAAAACGATAAAAAATCGACCAAAAAATTGCAAAAAATGGGCTAAAACCGACTTGGCAGGTTGCAGGTCGCGAAATGGGTATATCGAGACGGTTTTTGTAAGTTTAATGGCCAGATGTGTAAAAAAAAAGTTGATGTGCCATATCAGAACATTAGGAAAAGCATGTTTGTGTTCAGTAACTTTAACCCATAAAAATACGTGACCAATTTTATTTATTTTAACGGCAATAAAGGATCACAAGACGCGGAGCTTGGGTATGACCATCACTCCTGCCTTGAGGATCCGAATTTCATTAAAATAAACTAGCGAGGCGCTAGACGGAATACAGTACAAGAAACAATACCAATAAAAACAATATCTAATTTTCAAAGCAACGAAAAGACAATGAATTTCAACCTATAATAAAATAAGAAACAAGGGTGATACTACTTAGCCCCCCTTTCCTCACATACATATATGTCAAATCACTCACACACATTTATCAATACACCTTTTTCCCTCACAAACATCACATCATGGGGGCCAAATAGATTTTAAGAGGTGACCATATAGAAATACCCTAAAAACAATATCCAATTTTCAAAGCAAACGAAAAGACAATGAATTTCAACCTATAATAAAAAAGAGAATCATGACGGTGATATAGAATGACATGTTAGCAGATGATGTGATGTAGCGGTTATCATAGTTTGGCACATAGATTGTCATGTCAATATTAATGTGCCAACTAGGCGATCAATATGTCATTAAGGTATCATACATGTTTTTATTATAAAGTGAATTTAATCCATTCTAAACCTAAAATATTTGGCATGCACTTTATTGACAAATATCAATATTATTTTATATTATTTTTTTGAACGTTAAAATTCACACCCTTTGATTTTACTCGTAAATCTAGACCTTATATTTACTAAATGATTTAAATCCATTATCATGAGAAACACATAATATAAATCATACCACTATGCTATAAACTTTTTAGGACAAATTTCGATATTTATATTATTATTCTTTTAGCAACTTGCTTTTTTATGTTATAAAGTTATATATTTTTTAAACAAAAGCTACAAAGGTAGTCAAACGTTAGATAAAGGAACATATTAGTGTTACGTATAATTATTCTGCAAGTGTAAATATGGCTCACTTAATGGTTGTTTTTTTATCTTTTTAAAATAGAGACACTCTAGAAGAATATTCAAGAGAGCTTAAGAACATCACCTTAAAAACTCTGCTCTACATTGCAAAAGCTTTAAAGATGGAAACTAAGGACATGATGAACTTGTTCGAGGACGGAATGCAAATAATGAGGATGAACTACTATCCACCATGCCCGCAACCTGAAAAAGTCATTGGTCTCACCCCTCATTCTGATCTTGTGGCGATCACCTTTCTTCTCCAAATCAGTGAAGTAGAAGGTCTCGAAATAAAAAAAGATGGTGTTTGGATCCCGGTGAAACCACTTCCTAATGCCTTCATCGTTAATGTTGGAGATGTCTTAGAGGTCATTTATTTCTATTAATCTTTATATATAACATTTTCACACTTGAGTACATGATTAATTTTGAAGATACAGAAATATATCGATCTGCTACTAAACATATGTTAGATGGATTGTGTTCACTTTCAGATTGTGACAAACGGACAATATAAAAGCATTGAGCATAGAGCAACCGTGAACTCGGAGAAGGAGAGGTTGTCGCTCGCCACATTTCTAGACCCGAATGTGGATGCAGAATTTGGACCAGCACCAAGCCTAGTCACTTCCGAGATGCCGCCAAAGTATAAAAGGGTAGCTCTTCTTGATTACATTACAAACTTACTCTCAAGGGAACTTGATAGTAAGACAAACATCGAGCAATATTATATATGACAATAATCATCATCATTATGTGTATTATGTGTTATGACACCATAGTCTATATATCATATTAATAAATTTGCTAAAATAAAGACATTAAAGGCATGTGCTAATTCTATGAATGATGTTTTCTTACTTTATTTCAAAGTGGTAAAGCATTATGGTTATCTTCTAATACTAAATAACTATAGGTAATAGAACCATATTGGAACATAGGCTTGTTTAAACTACTTTCATTGGTTTAATTTGATATCCTCTTGATATTATGTTGTTCATAAAGATAGGTTCAAGACTTCAAGATCAAAACTAATGACTTCCTTTCCCTCTCTCTCTCTCTTAGTATATATATATATATGGGAGGGTTCATTCGAGAACCGTTGTTAGTGCGAGAACCAATCTCAGCCGTTCCTTGGATATGGGAAGTTCATGGATGGAGAGCGTGGAGGGATAGAGTGTGGCAGAGTGCATGTAAGGAATTCATGGGTGGGCAATGACATTGAAGGAGGGGGAACTGGATGGCTCAGATTGGTTCTCGTTGTTCTCGCACTAACAACAGTTCTCGAATGAACTTCTGCCTATATATATAGGCAAAAGTTCAAACGAGAACTACGAGAACCAATCTGAGCCATCCAATTCACCCTCCATTAATGTCATCACCCACCCATGAATTCCTGACATGCACCCTGCCACAATTGATCCACTCCACGCTCTACATCCATGAATTCCACTTATCAAATCAACGTCTAAGATTGGTTCTCGCAGTTCTCGTACGAAAAACAGTTCTCGTTTGAACCATCCCCTATATATATATATATATATATATATATATATATATATATATATATATATATATATATATATATAGTGGAAGGTTCAAATGAGAACTTAAATATTTTTTAGAGTGGGAGACTCAATCCCAGCCGTCCAATTCCCCCTCCTTCAATGTCATTGTCCACCCATGAATTCTTCACATGCACCCTGCCACACTCGATTCCCCCACGCTTTCCATCCATGAATTTCACTTACAAAATGAACGGCTGAGATTTAGTCTCACATTCTTTATTAATTTTTATTATCATTTGAACCTTCCTATATATATATATATATATATATATATATATATATATATATATATATATAGGGTAAGGATCCATATAGTCCCACCCTTAAACATAGTCCTTGAAGTCTTCATATGGTGCTGACATGTGGCAATGAGAGAAAGGGCAAAAATGAAACTTAGAAATATACACCCAAAATCACATTTCCTTCCAGCACCGATTTAAAAAAAAAACCACCCCTCAAATCTTATACTAACCGTATCTCCATTCGTTATTTAGTATTTAAGCAAAAAAATTATACCATTCTACTCGTTGCTAATTTCTCTTTAATTTAAAACCAATCTCGACATGATTTGGATATATTTTTTGAAAATGCAAAAAAACTGTGTTATATATTACTATTAGTTGAAAATGATAGTTGAATACATATCTGATATGCAAAACTGTGTTATGCATTCAACTAAGTTTTTTGACTCATAATAGAAAGAAAGAAAACAGTGAAGTAAAAAGAATTAAAATTCAAAATACATAGATGAAAATTATACCAAAATGCTACCAAAATGAAGATAATGACCAAAACGACGAAACTAACTAATAGTAATATATAACTCACTTTTGTTAAGAAACTAAAATGATAAACAGAACATATCATCATTTTCACATGCAAATGTACATAATGACAGTTGAATACAGACCAAAAAAAGAAAATATGTTTGAAAATGATGTAAAATTAAAATGACATCAACATAAACTAAATGTACACATGAATTTCATCATTTTCATTTAGCAGACACACCTCACATTACTCTCAATGTTAATACACAAGAATTTCATCATTTTATATATCAGATAGATACACCTCACCATTAACTAAACTGAACATTTCATAAAAGAAATAATAGATAACCAAAATGCAATCCACATGAAAATGATAAACAAAATTGCAATCTAGATGACAAAGATAACAAAAAATGCAACGCAAATGAAGATATAACCAATATGAAATGGAAGTGCTTACGAAAATACAGGTGTATATAATAAAATGCAAATGCATAAAACTAAAAAGTTAACAAAGAAGTTGAAGAAGTAAACAACAAATGAAGATGCATATGTACCAGTTAATCAAAATGCAAGAAGCCAAGGACTGGAATGAATTAAACTGAATATTTCATTAAAGAAATAAAAGATAACCAAAATGCAATCTATATGAAAATAGTAAACAAAATTGCAATCCAGGTGACAAAGATAACAAAGAATGCAACGCAAATGAAGATATAACCAAAATGAATGGAAGTGCTTACGAAAATGCATGTGTATATACGAAAATGCAGGTGCATAAAACCAAAAAAGTTAAAAAAAAAAGTTAAAGAAGTAAAACAACATATTAAGATGCATATGTACCAGCTAACCAAAATGCAAGAAAGAAGTCAAGTCCTTGGAATGAATTTCATACACCACACACGTATATTCATATACACAAAATAAGTTAATTCCAACCTACGCATGTTTGACATGTTTGACATGTTTCTGGTTTGTTTGCGAAAATGCAGAAAATTAAACCTACGCATTCAAATTTTTCTTGCTTCAATCTATGCATTTTAAAAATTAAACCCAAAAATGCAAATAAAAACCAACCTGATGAAGAAACTGAGTGCATATCTGATATGTCCATGTCGTAATGAGCACTTAGTGATCGAGAACCACCACCCACGCTTACGAGATCGCCCCCAGCCGGCGGGTTTTCACTCGACATCGAAAAGATAGGGCTTGACCTACGGTGGGAGATAGTCGTCAGATTAATGGCGGTGGTTGTGTCGAAAGGGTTGTTGTGCAAGATGCCGGAGGAGGAAATCGCCGGAGGAGCAATCACCAGATGGAGGGCATGAAATTGTTTTTCAAAAAAAGATGGAGGCCATGGAACTCTCTCGAGAAATTGGTAGAGAAGACATACGAGGAGAGAGAAAATGGAGTAATCAGTGGAACATGGTTTTTTTCTTCTTCCATAAATACCCTTATCAAGTTATAACTGTTTTAAAATTAAATTAAAATGTAAGATATTATCTCAGCCCTTAAATAAAGAACCTAAAGAACCACCTCTGGTGATAACATGTGACACATACTTTAGGGGAAAAAAAGAAAATAAAAAAAAAGAAAAATCCGGCGTCGTTCACCAGCCCTTCCCAGCTCCCCCAAAATTTAAAAAAAAAATCTGCACTTACTTTAAATGATCATAACTTGTTCGTTTTTAACAATTTTAACAAAAAAGTTATATCATTAGTTTCAGTTTTTCGTCCTTTTTCAAACAAGACCGGACTTAATATATTTCTGAATTTTTTTTGTTTGAAATGCAAAGTTTGCATTTTGAGCTGGGTTCTTATTAAATGCAAACTGCAAAAAATCTTGCAGAATGAAGAATGCAGAATGCAAAAAACATGCAAAATGCAAAAACATGCAGAATCAAAATGCAAAAAACATGCAGAATGAAGAAATGCAGAATGCAAAAAACATGCAGAATGAAAGAATGCAAAATGCAAAAAACATGCAGAAATGCAAAAAACATGAAGAATGCAAAAAACATGCAGAATGAAGAATGCAGAAACCAAAAAACATGCAAAATGCAAAAAACATGCAGAATGCAGAACGTAAATTCGTATAAACATGCAAAATGCAAAAAACGAAAAACGCAAAATATAAACATACAGAATGCAAAAATCCGCAGAACGTATGATGCCAAAATGCAAAATCTGTACACAGAAAACGCTACATGCTGCCAAAATGCAGAATGCAAAATCCGTAGAACATATGCTGTCAAAATGCAAAATCTGTACATAGAAAACACTACATTCTGCCCAAAATGCAAAAAAAAAATTTCATGTTCAAATTTTTTTTTGAAAAATATGGGAAGAGTGAATTTGTTTGAAAGATGATTAAAAAACTAAAAGATTGGTATAATTTTTATGTTTAAATTCACAAAACTTAAAAAGTTATGACAATTTAAAGTTTTTGGGATTTTTTTTTAAAAATCGAGTTTGTTAGGGGGGCATTTTCCATTTTTACCCTTTCTTCCTAATTTAACATATTATAATTACAGTTTTGTCATCTTTGATCTCATCTATTGATTTTGATAATCTAACGGTCCAGATTTGTTCTTTAGGTTCTTTGTTTAAGCATAGGTTCTTTATTGATCCAATTTATATATATATATATATATATATATATATATATATATATATATATATCTTGATGTAGATTGGTGTAAAGAATTACTACATGAATAATTAAGGTCAGTCTTGGTTTGAATTCTTTATGATTGTTATTATTTACATATATATGAAATGTTTGATGAAGTGCTAAATGAACACCCTTGTAGCCTTTTAACCTTCTATTTGACCTTCTCTTTTTGGCTTAAACTTTTACTTTAAGAGAACACGAACCAAGTCTATTCATTCATAAGTAACTGGGTCATAAATTTCCACAAGTTGGTTAATACATAGATAAGAAATGTGCAACAAGCTGTTGTCTTCTTCTTTAGAATATGACTCATCCTATTTGTCCAATTCTAAAATAGATAAATATTAACCTTTAGGAGGGGTTTGTATATCTACAATATCCCTCCTAAATATTAACTGAGATATATATAGTTATTCAACCATTCTTACTGTTTAATCAAATTCACTTAGCCTTGAAACTATTTCTTCTGCTAACCCATATTAATTCCTATATGCTTCCCTATTACTTTCCAAATATGAGCATTGTACTCCGCCAGATCGTTGTCGACATGAACAAATGTAACACCACTTTTCTAAAATAGCTTTAAAAATTCGTTTGCTTCTGATTAGCATTCTAAAACATCAGAGTTTGCGGAAATCAATCTTACATTACTTTAATGCTAACAACTTAATGAAAAGTAGTGTTAAAAGTACTCTTTTCAAAAGCTTGGAGCTATCCAAAGCACTGGGGCCTTACCCTTGCTGGAAACTGGTTACCTGCATGCACAACATACTAAAACGTAAGCTTTCGCTTAGTGAGCATACAAACTGAACAGATAAACACTTATAACATGAGTAACTCTTCTGGGGATGTCTCACATCTAAGCTGACCACCTGCAAAACTATTTAAACTATTATCTGGTCCAGGGTATGATCACACCTCGCGCGTAATCAAATCCCTGACACTCTGTTTGGGTATAAGGATCTCAATATACCCCTATCTCTGTACTGAAAATATATCTGAGTTCTATTATACCTTGAAACAATAATCTCAACTCCTAACATAAACATATCATAACACTGATATCATACTATTCACCTTGTGCATATATGTATGTAGATCATACTAAATACCACAACATAGCGTTACTGAATCTCACATAATCAATCACATATCAAGCATACAATTGATATACTAATCACTTAAAGCATATACATATGCTAATTTGATTAAAGGTAAGTACACTCACCTTAGCAGCAGTTAAAACATATACTTCTATGACAAAGGTAGCAGTCTCTTATTGCCTACAAGCAATAAACAAGTACCTCATTAACTTCTAAGTATTGCTGCAAAGAATCTGTTTGACTAGCAAAAGTTTAACTGAAAACTACCTCCTACGGCCGCAGAGAAAAAACCCTACGCCCGCAGGAGTCAAAATCACCAAAAACCTAAAAACACCTTCCTACGGCCGCATGAACCAAAACAGCTCAAAATCTTAAAACATATTCCTACCCCCGTAAAGAATAATCCCTACGGCCGTAGGGACCAAAACAGCTAAAAACCTTAAAACATGTTCCTACTCCCGTAGGGAATAATCCCTACGGTCGTAGGGACAGTCGGTACAGCAGACTCATCTGCTCTGTTCGAACAACAGCTGGGTTTCGAGGTTTTACCCTCTATCAACGATTCAAAACTTGATTTCTGACCAAACAACAATCTTAAACACATACTACAACCTTTTGGATCAACAAACAACAACTAAATCAAAGACTAACACAAAACTAAAGGATTCAACATATGAATCCATTTCTTGACCTAAAACTTAACCAAATCAAATGAACTTCATACCTCTTGCTATTAAATCTCTATCTGATCAAATTCCAGATGTTAATCTTCACTTTTGAACTTGAAAACAGCAACATGTGAATCAAGTGTGTGTGTCGTATGTGTGTATGTAAGTTCCCGGTAGTTTGACTCCAAATGAGTCAAATAAATGCTTCATATAAATCTCAACTTTCTTAAATGGCAAGAACAGCCCCTGAACTTATCATCTTTCAAAAATTGACAAACTAACCCCTTAACTTCAATTAAGAAACTTTCAAACTTTGGGATGTTACAACTCTTCCCCACTTGAAACGATTTCGTCCCCGAAATCAACTGTACACATAAAAACTTAACATCATAACATATTGAATGCTACCGTAGCGCACTAGCGGTAGTCTTATATCTCCTCAACTCTGAATGCTATCGCAGCGCACTGACGATAGTCTTACATCATACATCTACCCGCTACTAATGTAGAAGGTCTATCACAAGCTGAACAATAATAACATATCATACACATAACATATATATAACATGTGTACACCTAGGTGTATTCTACTATTACTTTACCAATTTTATCTGTTTTTTACACAAACTCGTAACTTTTCTTTTAATTAAGCTATTAATTGTGCTTCAAAACATACTGAATGCTACCGTAGCGCACTAACGGTAGTCTTACATCCCTTTTATCTCTGTATACTATTTCATCTCTACCTTTTACTAAAGTATAAGGTCTACTGCATACTGAGCATAAAACAAATATTACATACACAACAAGTATAATTACACCTAAGTGTAATCTAATCCTTTTCATGTTTCTATTTTATCTTTACCATCTCATCTGTCTATACACAACTCTCAGCTTTCTCTAAAATACAGCCACCGGCTGTTCTCTACCACTGGATTTCTCATCTCTTGTCCCGTCTGGCTAACTACTGGTGCATCTGATACATACTTACTATGGTAGTTATACTTATTATACTATCTAAGACATCTTTACTATGAATTCTGGCATATACATTACTTTCTCTATCCTTGAGATAATCCTCAAAGGACCTATAAACTACTATCTTAGCTTATATTTTATTCTTAATCTGTTCACCCATATCCACGGTGATACTTTTAAAAACACATAGCTTCCAATCTGAAGTTCTACAAATAATACTTTCTTATCACATAACTGTCCTGTTTATCCTGGGCAGCTCTAAGCCGTTCACGTAACTGTGGTACTATCTTTACATTCGATCGTGTGCTGAGTCCTCTCATTCTAATCAACCTCGTCCCAGCAAATAGAAGTTCTGTACTTCCCCTCATACATCATCTGGTACTAGATATGCTACTACTCAAACGCAACTGTGATCATATTGGCACTCTATTAATGTATATACGTATCTCAACTATCACTTAAGTCAATTATACATGTTCTGAGCATATATCTCTGTGTTTATATATTTCTCTCACTATGTCCAACCCTACAAGGGTGGAATACTGTACTAAGATATAACTTAATTCCCTATCTTTCTGAAATTTACTCTGGAACTTAAAGATAACTGAGTATATCTATCTAAATCATTATACTGTCATTTTATATCTAACTGCTACTTTCCATAAACTTTCTGATACTCTGCTATAACCTGTAGACAATTCAAATTTTCTCAATCTTCTTTGCTAAAACACACTCTATTCCTGGCTACTAGTAATTTCTGCTCATATCTCTCATCGATTTTTGGACATCTAATCTTTGATACGCTGGATCTTGGGCTGCTATCTTTTAACTACCTTAATCCTTAATAGATTCTTTCTTCTGGTCAATCCCCCTCTGACTGCTTCATTCTGTACTACTTTAACTTAATTGAATATCAAATTGATGTATAACATTCTTACTTCAGGTATCTGTATCTTTAGGGTAGCTGACTTGATGCTAAAAACATCTGTACTAAATTAACTTTCCAACTACTACTAGTTTCGAAACCTAAGTCAAATAATCGCTTCATACTCGTGGGGATTCATATTCTGAAAACGTCCTTGATTCTATCCTGCTCTCTTACTTTCATCTGATGGTACTCTGACCACAACTCTATCCCTGAAAACCATTCTACACTCTGAAACTAATCCAACAGATTATCTACTTCTTAAACCGGGTACTGATTCTTGTTTGCAAACTTATAGTGTCCTCTGTAATCTATACACATTCTGACTAGCTATTTTCTTTACGACCACCTGTATTAACGTGCCCCACGGTGAACTAATGGATCGGGCTAACCCTTCATCTGTTAACTATTACTTTTGAATCATCAATTCTTACTTCTCTGGGGGCTAATCTGTACAATACTTTAACTCCTTGGTTCTATTCCTGACATTATACTAATACTAAGTTCTACTTATCAAAACTCTAGAATTACTGGTAATTCTTTTGGAAAATACATCTGAGTAGTCACCACCGGTGGTATCTATTAAATCTACTATGACTGTCTTTTATACTACTCTTTTCCACATAAGCTAGACATTCTATAAAATTAAGCATCAAGTACTTTCTCACTTTGTTGACAAGCACTGGAACACTGACTCTCTTACTATTACCTCTGTTCAATAATTCTTCCCCACTTGGGATCTGTGCCCGCACTGTTGGTCTGATTTCTGAGTATCTGAACTTGTTATTAACTCAATTAATCAATACTAATAACTGCTCAAAATTCTTTCATCGTGAACATATGCTCAATGAAAACTGGCGATTTCTACCTCTATCACTTTTTACTTACACTTACTATTCAGAATAATAGTCTCATCTTTTGCGTCTGTCTGCTTTCATAATTGGTTCAAACTTTATTTCTTTAACTATAAACTGGAACATTCTATCTTTTGACTAGGTGACATTTACTTTTCTAGTGTTGACCCTTATTATATCAAACTGGGCTAAAAATTTAACTGACTTACTTTCTGTCACTAACAACTTAGGACAATAATGTCCAAACTAGTAAACTGGTAGTACACGTAGAACAAACTATTTCAAATCTTTGGTCACATACCTCAACTTTCCACACTTCGTATATCTGAGTGGGGGAACTAGCCCTCCATGCTGTAGTACAAACTTCGGCTTATTATTTAACACTGTCACTGACTTAACCTTTTTCTTTGCGTTCATTATTCTCTGCTCTCTCAACTACTTCTCTTTTCTTCCATGTAAGACTTATCATCTTACCCACTTTGTTGCGAATAACTGCCGTTAAACTTCACCCGTATCATTTCTAACATCAGACTATACTACTCTATACTATTGTATTTACAAAACTTCTATACTAACTTACTCTGAAAAAAAACTACACTTTCTTAAAAATTTCTAGGTGATGTTATTCACCAACTCTATTGTCCGTCCTCCGATTCTAAATTCTTTTGTGACCTGTTCTATACAAACTTCTAGTACGGCTATATTCTAAACAATTCTTTAAACTAAGGCCATGCTATAGCCTCAATCTATGCTTCTAACTTTCTGTACAATAACATGGTCCACGAGTATTTCACTATCTCACATAGCAAACTCAACGCGTACCTAGCTTTCTCCCTGACAGACACCCCCTAATACGAAAAATCTCATTCCATCTCTATTAATCATCACTACTCACAACTGGATCTAAAATCTTCCCTCTAACGAGGCAATTCACATGCTGAACAATCTTTACACGTCTATCCCTACAACGGGTTCTTTCTTAGCTTTAACTCTTACTAATGCTTTAACCGTAACCCATATTGTTGTATCCACATATTGCGACAACAAAACTTTATTTCCTTCTGAAACATACTTAACCTCTTGGTTGATAATATCTAAAACGTTGCTTATAGGACTTTGCTCTACTTTATCACTGCTATCTACTTTACTAAACTGGTCTCAAGATCTTGCAATCCATCTGTAACAACTCCCTCTAAAGGGTTTACTTATAGGTCTATTGGTTTAAAAAAATAAGGATTGCATCTGTAGGTAATTCTGATCTTCTGAAGTATACTAGCCTCAGGCTACTTTATCTAACTCGTATCAATTCTAACCACCTGCTATATACCCATGATCAAATATCTTCAAATATACTACCTTAACAACTTTCTCTGTTTCTCATAATAAGGTATGTAATATTATTAATACTACATTTATCTCATTTTCTGTTCTTATCTGATTCACACATGCTGTACTATCACGTATCACCCCTCACTTGATTCACAAGGTACTGACATGACAATCTTAAGCTCAATTGCATATCACATGTTCTTCACATACACTGGCCATGCGTTGTGAGGAACATATTATACATAATTGTTCTTAATACCGTCACGGAATACCTCGATTCACAAGCTTAGGTCACGTATATGGCATAACTGTTTAGATCTGTTAAACATTCTTCTTTTCTCTGATATCATATACACATAATGCCATTTAGTACTTGTTCACATAACTATTACATATGCAAAACATTGATACTCATGCTCAATCTGTAAAACTGATAACAAATCATAAACTTCTACTAACCGTATGCTCACCAAGGCTACTGCCCCAGGGATAGCTCCTCTTAATCTCAAAACCACGGTTTAAGTTCAGACATCACACTCGTGTGTGCCCAAATCCCTTAAACCTTGGCTCTGATACCAAGTTGTAACACCACTTTTCTAAAATAGCTTTAAAAATTCGTTTGCTTCTGATTAGCATTCTAAAACATCAGAGTTTGCGGAAATCAATCTTACATTACTTTAATGCTAACAACTTAATGAAAAGTAGTGTTAAAAGTACTCTTTTCAAAAGCTTGGAGCTATCCAACTCTGCAAAGCACTGGGGCCTTACCCTTGCTGGAAACTGGTTACCTGCATGCACAACATACTAAAACGTAAGCTTTCGCTTAGTGAGCATACAAACTGAACAGATAAACACTTATAACATGAGTAACTCTTCTGGGGATGTCTCACATCTAAGCTGACCACCTGCAAAACTATTTAAACTATTATCTGGTCCAGGGTATGATCACACCTCGCGCGTAATCAAATCCCTGACACTCTGTTTGGGTATAAGGATCTCAATATACCCCTATCTCTGTACTGAAAATATATCTGAGTTCTATTATACCTTGAAACAATAATCTCAACTCCTAACATAAACATATCATAACACTGATATCATACTATTCACCTTGTGCATATATGTATGTAGATCATACTAAATACCACAACATAGCGTTACTGAATCTCACATAATCAATCACATATCAAGCATACAATTGATATACTAATCACTTAAAGCATATACATATGCTAATTTGATTAAAGGTAAGTACACTCACCTTAGCAGCAGTTAAAACATATACTTCTATGACAAAGGTAGCAGTCTCTTATTGCCTACAAGCAATAAACAAGTACCTCGTTAACTTCTAAGTATTGCTGCAAAGAATCTGTTTGACTAGCAAAAGTTTAACTGAAAACTACCTCCTACGGCCGCAGAGAAAAAAACCTACGCCCGCAGGAGTCAAAATCACCAAAAACCTAAAAACACCTTCCTACGGCCGTAGTGAACCTTTCCTACGGCCGCAGGAACCAAAACAACTCAAAATCTTAAAACATGTTCCTACCCCCGTAGGGAATAATCCCTACGGCCGTAGGGACCAAAACAGCTAAAAACCTTAAAACATGTTCCTACTCCCGTAGGGAATAATCCCTACGGTCGTAGGGACAGTCGGTACAGCAGACTCATCTGCTCTGTTCGAACAACAGCTGGGTTTCGAGGTTTTACCCTCTATCAACGATTCAAAACTTGATTTCTGACCAAACAACAATCTTAAACACATACTACAACCTTTTGGATCAACAAACAACAACTAAATCAAAGACTAACACAAAACTCAAGGATTCAACATATGAATCCATTTCTTGACCTAAAACTTAACCAAATCAAATGAACTTCATACCTCTTGCTATTGAATCTCTATCTGATCAAATTCCAGATGTTAATCTTCACTTTTGAACTTGAAAACAGCAACATGTGAATCAAGTGTGTGTGTCGTATGTGTGTATGTAAGTTCCCGGTAGTTTGACTCCAAATGAGTCAAATAAATGCTTCATATAAATCTCAACTTTCTTAAATGGCAAGAACAGCCCCTGAACTTATCATCTTTCAAAAATTGACAAACTAACCCCTTAACTTCAATTAAGAAACTTTCAAACTTTGGGATGTTACAACAAACTTCTTCGTCATAATTAAATCGAGAACCCCACAGGTGGCAGGATCACAACTCTGATACCAATTTGATATGAATCAAATTGATAATGGAAAATTATTGATAAAAGGCACCCTTAATCGGATATTTGAATAGATAAACCCTGGAATTCTAGAACAAGGAGGTCTCCCAAGAAAACAAATGACAAAACAAACAATATTCCCCCCCCCCTCAATATCTTACTACTAAACCTCTATTTATAACAGACAAATAACTTGCTCCCTAAGTTAATATAATTTTTATAATTAAAATCTAATAACTACCATATTTGAAGATTCACAAAATATGAATCATATCAATAGGCTTTGAACTGGGACTAATATCTAAATTAAATATTTGTTAATAATCTATTATGACCTAAGTTAGACAACTACTTCTGTTACACAACACTTTTCTTCTTATATATATTCTTAACCCCACACCTTTTCTACTTCTTCTTCCCTTCCATTGTGATGCCACTACAAGAAAAGGAAGATTTTGTGTCGACAAGTTTTTTAAACGGTAAATGTCGTTACTAATAGTTCGTTAAATGTGTTGTTCATCTTTTACCTAGTCAATAGGTTTTGTATATATATTACCCGGAAAAACCGGGTGGAATACGCGGAATACAGCAAATGTGTTGTTCAATTTTATTGGGTATTTGCGGCGATATAACGCCGCTAAAAGCACTAAATTTTCACCACTAAAAGACATAAAATTTAATGATATATTTAAAAATATTAAACGTGTGTCACCACAAAAAGGGTATAATGGCGTCGCAAAAAGTAATTAACATATTATTATTTATTTTTAATTAGTGAATACATGTCGCCACAAAAGAGGACACATGGCGCCACAAAAAGTTTACTCTCTACAACTAACAGCTTGATCAACTAATCAACTGTTCGACTAACGACACTATCAAAACATACTAAGAGCATTGTCTAAATAAACCATCTACATATTATATTTAGATAGAATATTATTATATGCCGATTTCTTAAGCTCCTCTTAGTGCTGCTGTAGTTCTACTTCTTGCAAGTATTTTTATATCCCCAATTGTCATTTTGAAGAGGAAGAAATACATTTTAGTTTATTGATTTGGGTGAAGATTGTGTATAAAAATGAAGATCGTCATTTTGTTCATGCATGAATACAACAAAAAAAGAGTCGTTGCCCTTCATAAACTATTCGTTGCCGCATCAATATCTATTTACTTTACAAAAAAACTATGGTGCATCACAGCCATAATGCCCATAACGATGGATAACGAAGCCAAAAGAGTAGGCGTAATCCGATGATCACCAGTGATCGATGGTGCCATAACAAGGCATAACGGCCTCCTACTCCGCTTCTCTTTTAACCATTTACCAAAAAAACACTTAATTCGCATAAATTTTAATCAAAAAAAATTTAAAAAAAATGTATGTATACAAGAGTAAATGGGTAATTCAAAAGTTATAGAAGTGAGTATAGTGTACGTGCATTAGATACATGACCATGATGTGTTTTCCATGTGCTTCAAAGTTAAGAGATATTGCACATGAGAAAAAGAAAATTAAAGAAAGTAAAAAAAAAAAAATTATATAACAGATAAAGAATATACATCTATATATCTATATATAAAAGACATGTAAATTTTCTAAAAATAACCATAAATTGAGTCTTAATTAACCAATCACAACATTCAATTTTAAAATCATTCAATTCTTAAAAACAATTTTGGAAGGATTATACACGGTAATTTGAATTAGATTTTGGATTTGAGAGGGGGCTAGATGAAAATTACGAGGGGGTTTTATAAAACATGTGAGGGACTTTTAAAAAAATATGAGGGGATTTTATAAAAATTGTGTATTAATGTAATTAATTATAAGGTGTTTATAAATTATGTTTAGTAACTTATGATATATTTTGTTTGAGAAAAAATAAATATATATTTACGACCGTCTCATTTTTATCTACGTTTTGATATAAATTTAATTGTAATATGACACTTTTTTGGAATTAGTATATTCTTTTTGTTATCCACTAATAATAGTAGATAAGTAATTTTTTGTTTAGCTGAGTGATTTTTTTGGGATTATGGTGATGAGTTGAGTGGTCAACTTGAATATGATATTCAAAATGTTTAGTTATTGATTTTAAAACATTTTCAATCTTATTAGAAAGATATATGAAACCTTTCATAAAATATGATTTAAAATAGGATGTATCATTAAAAGATGATAGATTATATATTTAGAAATCTAAATTCAGAGATGTAAAGATAGTTGTTCTTGATGGTCCTGAAACTATATTATTAGTGTAGATAGTTAGCCAAAGAAGACAATTTCCTCTGATGATGTGTTTTGCTATGACGATTAACAAAAGTCAAGGATAGTCACTTTCAAAAGTTGGTTAATTCTTCAGGAAACTTGTGTTTATACATGGTCAATTGTATGTTGCTGTTTCACATGTTAACAATAAAAAAAGATTAAAAGTTTTGATTTTTGACAACAGTGGTAAAGTTACAAACAAAACAACAAATATAGTCTACAAAGAAGTGTTTCAAAAAAAATGTGTTAAGAATTCTAACATATGTAAGTTTTCGGTGATATTTTATTTATTACAATATTTTTATTTGAAAATTTAAATATCTCAAATACGTTTCCGAAATACACGTGCGTACACGGGACAATAAACTAGTAAAGACATATACGATATATACATGAACATGATGTGTTTCAAACTTAAAGAGATGACGCACATGATGTGTCATTGTAAAAAGTTAAATAAAAAGGTATTTTGAGAAAACAGCATAGTTTATGCTACATTATAAATAAGTATATCTAACAGTCACAACAATAATAAGAAAAGCAGTCTTATAAAACATTTATACTCGAATAAATAAGCAAAATTCACATATTACATAAGCCGACGTAAAAAAAAAAAAAAAAAAAAAAGTTCAATTAGATCACGTTCAAAAAACTTTATTAATCTCGATTTTTCAAAAATTTCTTCAGGTATAGATCATTAGATCCTTTAACTCATAGTTGACTAATTATTCCGGACTTCAAGTTTTAAATCGATCTCGATTACTTTTAAGATAGTAAGATCACTCTATATATAGGTCATAGTGAATGATTTGCGTGAGTGAGAATAATTGAATCACACATTCACACATAGGCCTGTAAATAAACCGAATATTTATTAACTGTTCGTAAAATTGTTCGGCGATAAGTTCTGTTATGTTCGTTTGTTTAATAAACGAACGAACATTGAATGAAATTTTCATTCATTTAATTAAACGAACGAACATGAACAGAGATCTCGTTCGTTCATTTATGTATGTGAACGTTCGGTTATCATTCGTTTATATCTTACATAATTATTCAATTAAATATGTGTGTGTGTTTAGATATATTGTTTATTTATGTTTAATAATGCTTGATTAGTATTATAGCACGTGTTCCTTTATTTACGTTTGTTTATCATTTAAATGAACAAACAAAAATGTACATGAACTAGCCATATCTTTAAACAACCGAACACACATGCCGGTTCATTTATCATTCGTGTTCATTTATTTATTCGGCTACAGTTAAATAAATGAACACGAACAAGTCTCGTTTGTGTTAATTCGGTTCGTTTACAGATCTACACATATTATTTTACTAAAAATCTTTATAAAAAATAAAACATCATAATAACTTATTTGGGTATATAAATATGAACTATATAAAAAGTCATATGTAAGGGGATATGTTAAGTAATGACTTATATCGGACCAAAAATTATTTTGTAATATATTTAATAAGATTTTTCTGATACTTCACTTGTAAAAAATTGGTTTTAAATCGGAAACTAACAAATTTACGTATAAGATATTTCTTGTTGATATTAAAAAAAAAAAAAAACACTAAAACACGTATACGTCAAACTGTGTCGAAAGGACATCGAAATGGTGTTTCAAAGTGCAAGAAAAATAATGAAAACGAGTGTTTTAATTATATTTAAGGAAAGAAAAATTGAAAGTGTAATAATAATAAGCTCTGGAACCAAATCACATGAGATAGATCGGAAGAAGTGAAGAACTTGGTTTCCCTTCACTACTAATTTCAACCGAAAGTCTTCGTCTTCAGTAGGATTTTAGGGTTTTCCTTTCCGATCTGTAATCTGCAGTTGTAATAATGGTGTCAAAAGGTAGATCATTACCCCGTGGATCTATACGGAAATCGTCAAAGTCGACGCTCATATTCTCGATTCTGATAGTCTGTTCATTTTTCGTTTTAATCCTTCTTGCTCTCGGAATTCTTTCGATTCCAAACACTTCAAGCAATTCTCCGAAAGCTCATGATCTCAGCTCCATCGTTCACCGTACTACAACAGTTGACAGGTCAGTTATTACGTTTGATTTGATTATATGTTCGAATTTGTTGTTGCGATCAGGTTTTATATCGCATTGGATTGACATTGTTTGGTCTGTCTTTGTGGTGATAGTAGAAGTGAGAGTAAAGATGACCGAGCAGATCAGTGGGTTGAAGTGATCTCATGGGAGCCTAGAGCCGTTATATATCACAATTTCTTGGTTAGTAATTTTCTCTAACCCCGTTCAGCTGTGCTTGGACTTTGCAAAGTACTTTAATAGTTTCTAGCTAAATTTTTATTGATTTTACAATCGGGTAGCTTTTTATGTGTTGTCAGTGTTGTATGAACATGGACAATGTGGAATTACACAAAATAACTGATTGCGTTAGAAACCAATAGCATAGGACAAGAACATTGTATTTACATTGGCAACACTTTTCAAAAATATCTAAGGAAGAGGCGAATCCACTATATGAATTGGAAACAACAATATAATGAATAAAAAGTCTCAAAGTTGCTCTAGCAGACCTGTTTCTAAACAACAGAACACAGGGATTTTTTTGTCTCTTCTAACACCGGATGCAGCTTTATATAAGAGTATAAGACGAAACTGTTAAAAGTTGAGCATCATGATCATAAAATGACAACTCTGGATCTAGTCTCTCTTAATTCAATAGGCTAGTCTTCACATCTCAAATTGCCCTGCCCACCATCCAGGTGTCTTTACAACATTTATGCTGTCGAGTGAAGAGATTATTTATTAGGATTTTGTCTCTTCTGTTCTACCTTCCACTGTGTCTGAAGCAGAATGAATAGCACAAAATTCTTTATCATGGATCTTAGGAGAGTACCTACCAACATATGACAAATAAGGGGCCATTCTTGAACTTTACTTGTGTTTTAGAGACTTTGTTAAATTCAAACTTTCTAACTACAATAATGGAATTATAGTAGTGTTTTCCCACAATATTAACTGCAATACCTCGTTTGCAAAGCATAATTAGGATAGTATAGAGTGCATTTTTACCTTTCTCTTCCACGTCTTGTTTGATATCTCTGCTGGTTTCTTCACCTTCCGAGACAGAGTTTTCCACAAAATCTACTGTGTACCAGTAACCATCATGCTAACCTGACATAGGCTGGAACTATCTCTAGCTCAAACTTATCTATATCAAATATTGTTGACAAATTCAAAGCTATTACTACAAAAATTTAAGTATATGTACTGTGAGTTATGACTTAATGGCAAACTAAGCAAAATGAATAATTGCACTAAAGATTCAAATCACAAGAAATCACCATATTCACATGGGAGTTCTTTTGAGTTATAGAAAGATGTGATATGAACTCTCAAAATAGCTCTACCAGATCACTCTCTCTAGGAAAGCTTTGAATTTCCGTTTACTCCAAGTTCATAAATTAAGATAAAAGTTCAAACAATAAACAAAGAAGCGCCAAAGCCTGATGTTGTCTTTAAAATGATCTGAGCCAAGCAGAACTCGAGATTCACTTGGTAAATATATTCCCTCTGAATTGTATCAGGCTATCAGCTGACTACTGACTACTTTGGGTTTAGTTGTCATCCGTTATTTTTAAATCTCAAAATTTTACTCAAAGATTAGATGGATCGTATCAATTTAGAAACTCATAGTTGGAGAATATATGAAATTTTTACGGTTGTTCTTAAAATGGTAAGAGAATATATGATAATTACAAATAATTTGCAGATTATTAAGATTTGAAGTCAAAGATGACGACTGATGGTGAAAAGAGGGACTACTATTCGCTATATGGAAAGTACTAGAAAGGGTGTATTTGTTGCCGGCGTTGCTTTACCACCATTTATTTAATGAACACTTTAGTATTTAGTTGCAGTTCAGAAACACTACCTTTTTGCACAGAGAGAAGTAGTGTTACATCAAAAAATGCTTATCTCAGTTAATATATCATACTTAGGAAGTGCAAATTCTTGTTACCTGTACTTTCTATATTGCTTTCCATGTTTTTGTTTGTTTCTATAAAGGTAAGCAAGGTTTAAATAAATAATACGTACCAATTTTTTGGTTCTGATAGGAGCTACCTACTTATATAAGTTTAAGCTACTTTTGACTGACTTTCTATATTGACTATCCTTTTGTAACAAGGCATGATTTTATTTTAAAGTTTCCTAATTTTAGTAATCTTTTACCACTTACAGTAGATTGAATGGTCTTTACTCTAGAGAGCTATGAAAAACTCTGGTTCACCCTTAATGTTTGTTTACGAGTTCATATACTTGGATCTCTTATCTTATTATCTATCATTCGAGTATCATATGCGTGGTTCCCAAGACTGGCATTTATGACATGCTTATTTTTCATAACGTAATTTCTGTGACCACTTCTACTACATACTTGTGAAAATGTATGCCTCCATCCTCTTGTGAGGTTATAAATGTTATGCTTTAATGCCAACTTTATCCATCAGACTAAAATGTAAAAAGTTCGGTGAACAGAACATGGTTGACAGTTTACCAAAACTCACAAACGTGATACTTTTGTATTTTCATGCAGTCACAGCAGGAGTGTGAATATCTAATTGAACTTGCTAAACCTCATATGGTGAAGTCAACTGTTGTTGATAGTGATACTGGAAAGAGCAAAGATAGTCGGTATGCTAGTTCTTCACAATTCATGTTCTGGTTTATATACGAGCTCTTTTGGCTTAATTTTGTTACTAAGATTAATTCTTTCGAGTATGCTTGAGTTATTTAATTTACCTAAAATTTGACACCCTTCTTCATTTAGGGTTCGTACGAGTTCTGGTACGTTTTTGGCTCGTGGACGTGATAAGACGGTTAGAACCATTGAGAAAAGGATTGCAGATTTCACCTTTTTGCCTGTAGGTATGCTTTTGGCAAGCATTATCTATCTTCTGCTTACTTACTAGCTTCTTTTTTTCTCTTAACTGTATTTCCAGTGTACACCCTGTCAGACTCCGATAGGATAAACAGAAGCTCTTCTACTGTAAAATACCCTTTCTGAATATGGATCATCAGAGGCCAGTTTTTGTGAAACAGATGGCATTTTAATTCCCTCATATTGTGACTTTGTCCATATATAATGTTTCTGGAAGGCCAACTATAATAAGCACAAGAAGATGCTTCTTATTCCTTCATCTACGTAAAGTTCGTTTTGGTGCTCTGTTTGTAATACTTCTATATGTGTCACACATGTGACTTGATTTCCCACTACCACTACAACACTACTGTATACATCGTACCTCCCCCATACCCCGCCTAAGTTGGGATGTGGTGCTATTGTTACTGTATGCATGGGTAAAATTGGTCAGTTTGGGTTGACCTGAACACTGTCTGATTGTTTTCCTAAGCAATAAGTGTGTCAATATGTGTACATAAGTTCTGCTTTATTAACATTATTATTATAATTATATTTATTATTATTATTATTATTATTATTATTATTATTATTACTACTACTACCACTACTACTACTCAGATAGGTCCTCGTGGAGAAGAAAGATTAGGATCCAGGATTAGGTAGAATAGAGTTTAGCATTTTGCGGTTTTGGCCTTGGGGTTTATGGTATATATTTTTGTATATAATTATTTTTATTTTTAATTTTTAATTTTTAATTTTTACTTTTATTTTTTATTTTTATTTATTTTTTATTTTTATTATTTTTTTCCTATATATATATATATATATATATATATATATATATATATTTATATATATATATTTTTATATTTTATTTAATTGTATTTATTTTTATGATTATTTTGGCCAGTGTTCTTTTATCCTTGTTGCTCCTCTTTTCCTTATTGTTTTTCTGTCTCTTGGTTGCCGGAGGTCTTTTCAGGAAGCAATCTCTCTACCTACGGGTAGAGGTACGATTGTCTACATCTCACCTCCCCCAAACCCCGCTTTAGCGGGATTGGGTATTGTTGTTGTTGTTGTTGTTGTACTACTACTACTATTATTGTTATAATCCAAATAATATTATTTAGGAAGTTTTATTAGCTGTAACTACACTTTGGGAAACTTCAACTAAGTTATCTGTGATTACGGGCCTACGGCTTTGGCTCACTTTGGGAAACTTGAATTCACTTAACTGGGATTTCGGGTATTCTGGAAACCTATTCGGCTACTTCTGCCATCACTCTTACATGAATTTATTTCTTCTTATACAGAACACGGGGAAGGACTGCAAGTTCTCCATTACGAAGTTGGTCAAAAATACGAGCCTCACTATGACTATTTTTCAGATGAATTTAACACCAAAAATGGGGGTCAACGTATGGCTACAGTTTTAATGTACCTGTAAGTGACGCCTTTTCTCTCGCACATGTATTTACTATTCTTCTTCTTTGAAAATCTTTGTATAACTTTTTTTTTTTTAATTTACAGGTCAGATGTTGAAGAAGGTGGTGAAACAGTATTCCCTTCTGCAAAGGGAAACATCAGCGCGGTTCCTTGGTGGAATGAACTTTCTGAATGTGGGAAAGAAGGTTTATCTGTTAAACCGAAAATGGGCGATGCATTGCTTTTCTGGAGCATGAAACCTGATGCCTCTCTCGATCCTTCAAGTTTACATGGTTAGTAATTATTACATAGGCTGAGTTTATCTGAAAGAATTTCTGTGCTTAAAAGTTTCTTTTCCTTCCACAAGTAATCAGTGCCTTAAATATGATTATAAAAACCATATTGTTACAATAATAATCAAATAACTTTGAGATGACCCATTTTCCTTTTTAGCTATTTTACGGATTTAACCCAATAAAGTTAAAAACATACCCAAATGGAGACATTCATAAGTAAATAAGTTTAAAATTAACACCTTAAAAGAAGACATACCCATTAACTTTAGTTAGAATATGTTATATTCAAACACTCTTCGATGGAAGTTTTCAACATCTGTTGTTGTTTTGATAGGTGGCTGCCCAATTATAAAGGGGAACAAGTGGTCGTCTACAAAGTGGATCCGTGTCAACGAGTATAAAGCTTAATTTTGGTTTTAAAGGTACCTCTATAGAGCTTAGGCCGTGCGACTATTATAAGATCTTGTATCTGAGTCAATAGAATCCATGTGCATTCACTATCAGCATATGTGCATAAATATATGTTTTTATCATCTACTTTATTTCACCTTTTTTACCTCTGCTTGCTTAAGTTAAATCACTAAAAGTCTGTTTTAGCAGGTTTTGGTTTGTGGTGCTTGTATCTATACATGTAGTTCCCACTTCCCACAACGTAACTTCGAGACGCCTACTATCCAAAACAAGCTAGGCCATCAACTTTGATGATATATTCTTTGTAACAGTGTAATTTACTACTCATCTTAATTATCAATTAATCGCTTATTTATTCTGTTAATCTTATGAAGTCAATGTTGCAACCATATATGAAGCAAAACGTAAAGAGTATCAGAAAATAATTTACTTTTTATCTTGACTTATGATTCCCATCAAATAAATAGTGTTTACATACGGGCTTAGGCCATAAACAAAGGTAAAGTGCCGATAAAGAAAGTAGACTAATAAATATAAATCGGCTAATTCACCCCGCAGTTGGAGTGGGAGGACAACGAACGCTCAAACTGGACCTAAAATCAAGAAATGGTGCAGTAGGGAGGCCTTTGGTGAAAATATCAGTGTATTGATATCGAGATGGCACATGTAACACACGAACTTGTCCATTAGCAACCTTGTCTCGCACAAAGTGAATGACGATCTCAACGCGTTTAGTGCATTGATGTTGAACAGGGTTAGAGGACAAATATATTGCACTAACATTGGCGCAATACACAATCGTCGCATAAAAGAGGGGGGTATGTAGCTCGCGAAGCAAGTTACAAATCCAACAACCATGACATTAGCAACCTCGCGATACTCCACCTCAACACTGGAACGAGATACAGTGGCATGGCGTTTGGAGGACTAGGAGAGTAAGTTACTATCAAGAAAGACACAATATCCAGAAGTAGACTGTCTAGTATCAGGTAGAATCAGAGTAGGTTGTGAGAGCGGAATCAGAGGAAGCATAAAGCTGCAAGCCATGATCAAGAGTACCCCGAACATACCGAAGAATTCGTTTTAGAGCAGCAAGATGAGGTTCCCTAGGATCATGCATATGCAAGCAACACTGTTCAACCGCATATGTCAAGTCAGGACAAGTACACGTGAGATATTGGAGAGCTCCGGCAAGACTGCAGTATAAAGTGGGTTCAGCAACAGGAGGACCGGAGGAACTCATTTTACTATCGGTATCAACTGGAGTCTTACATGGATTGTGTTGGGGAGATAGCAATATCAAACCTTAATCAAACATATCTATTAAGTAAAATAGGATTTGATGTTAACAAAACCATATATTCAGTTTTGGACTTAGATTGATGAAAAACATGTGTTGTTTTTCATCTGAGACTTAAAGAATTTCTAAGTAAGAAATGTCAGCTGAACACTGAGTATCAGCCAAAGGACCAGCTTCAGAAAGATCAGCTGAGAAGAAAAGATCAGTCAAAGCATCAGCTGAGGAATCACACTGGATCAGCTGATGGCCTAGAACCATCAGCTGATGAAGATTTCAAGATCAGCTGAGCAGTCAAGGATCAGCTGACACAATCACAGTTATCAGCTGATGCCTACCATTTGTCAGATAAGGTAATCTTTACTTATCCAATCTTTTCCTCATAAGCTGACACTACTTAAAATGTCTAGCTGAGCCCTTGGGAACAGCTGACAGTTTAGTTTGATCAGTTTATTAGCTGCACATTGATTTGTATTATCAGCTGAGCAATTTGATCAGCTGAGCGAATCTAGTCAACTGAGTCTTTCACACTTATCCTTAGCTGAGCAAAATTATATTTGTAGTTCAGTGTCTGTTAACTGAGTCTTTAATATATATCTCAGTTAATAGCTTTTCCATGTAATATTTTCTTAAGTCAAAGGCAGAACATGTGTTGTTCTTATTATGCCTTAGATCTTTCTTTTGTAAAAGTACTTAGCACTTTTTGGATCTGCAAAGATACAAAAAGGATAGATCTTTATCCACTGGAAAAGGAGAAAAATACTCTTGAAAAGAAGATCTCGAAGATATGATGTTAAGTATGGCTGGCAACTCCATACTTGATAAAGTCAAATCTTCAGAAAGCATGGTGTCGATTAAAGCACAAGCATGGAAGGATAAGGTTACTTTCTCAAGACATAAAGGTAGTAATTTAATAATATAATAATAGATAGTGGGTATACTCATTACTAAAAAGTATGTTTACTTTACACGCTTTGTGTATAAAGTTAACTTACTTTTCACCCACTAACTTTATCTATTATAATATTATTAAACCAAGTACCTTTGTCTCCTTCTCTCTTCATCAACCGGACACACCTTGCTTATATATACTCATGCATGGAGACATGCTAAGTATGCGGTGAAAAACACTGAAATCTCATAAGTTGAGAATTAGAAGAGTTAGCATTTTACTTTCAGTGTAACAAACTTGTTCATGTGTTGAACATTTTAGACATTAGTTGTTTAGGATTAGCATTGTCTATGTGTTAGACAAAATTAGTTGCCACCTTTTATTGAACTTAGATTTTCCGCATCAAGTTCATGTAATTCTTGATTAAAGTCAATAAGAATTATATAAAAGTAAACCGTGTGTCTCTTAAATTTTTAATTGCTAAAGTTTGTATTCAACCCCCCTTCTACAAACATTTGTTGTTGTAGTATCTATTCGGGACCAACAACTGGTATCAGAGCAGGCTAGATAATCCATATCTAAGATCTGTTTTGCTTACTCTTCAACTGCTTCTACCCCAAACTACAAAATGGCCACTTCTGTTGCTGCCTCAAATGGTTCGTCTAACAATGGTTCACTCACAAGGTGTCCTATATTTGATGGAGAGAACTTCTCTCTCTGGAAAAGTAGAGTTCTTCTCTATATGTCAAGCCTTGATGATGTGATGCTTAAAACTGTTACTGAAGGTCCTCATGTTCCTTCCTCAACTATCCAAGTAACTGAAGCAACTGATGAATCTCCTGCTGTTGAAAGACTGATTATAAAACCTATAAATCAGTGGTCTGATGAAGACAAAAGGCTTGTTAATCTTGATGTTAAAGCAAGAACAACCTTAATCTCTGCACTACCAAATGATGTCTATCATCAAGTTCTTAACTGTAAATCTGCAAAAGAGATGCTAGACACTTTGACTGTTGCATATGAAGGCACTGAAGAAGTGCAGGAGAACAAGAAACTCCTTCTGGTTAGAGAATATGAGTTCTTCTTTGCTCATAAAGGTGAAAGTCTCACTCAGACTTACACCAGGTTCAACTGCCTTATTAATGACTTAAGAAGGGCAAATGTTCCCAAAAGCAATAAGGAACTTGTAAACAAGTTTCTAGACTCTCTCCCAGAATCTTGGGATCATTTTATCACTGTGCTTAAACATGGTGAGAAAATCAAGGGTCTTTCACTGGTTGGTTTATATGGACATCTTATGAATCATGAACAATCAGTGAAACAAAGGAAACTCTCTACCAAGGATATGAAGGAGGCTGCAAAAGCTCCATCTACTGCCCTTGTGTCTAAGGATACAAGATCCAGGAGTTTTGCTGCAGTTGTGGATGAATCCAGTGATGAGGAGGAAGAGGAGGAGTCTTCTGAGGAAGAGCAAGTGGCTGATGGGGATGAAGTTCTGGAGAACATGGACAGCATTGAAGCTGCTGTTGAGCAGGCTGCCATGTTGGTTAAAAGGTTCAAACCTTTCTTGAAAAGAAAGGGTGTCAAGAGGTTTGAAAGGAAACCCTTCAAAGGAGAAAGAGTCATGTCAAAACCAAAGGCTTCTGAAGGTTGTTTCTCTTGTGGCAAGACTGGTCACTATGCCAGTGAATGTAAGTCCAAAGGAAACACAGGCTTCAAGGGTTCCTCAAGCTCAGACAGCAAGATTGATTATGAAGCCAAGTATAAGAAGCTTTTTGCTGTTGTCCTTGACAAGAAAAAGAAGAAAGCTCAGAACAGGGTGCTGGTTGCTGAAGAAGAAGATTGTGCTGAGGAAGATCTCTCAAGTGATGAAGATGAGGTCCTCACAGCTCAGTTCAGTTTGATGGCCAACACAACAAGTACAAGTTCCTTTGATGAGGATATGAAGAAAGCTGCTAAAGCTTGTACTTCTCCTGACTGGGATCTTTCTTCTATGTATCAGGTTGGAAAATTTATTAACTATGAAGATAATGAAAAGAACACTATGTTTGATTATCTGTGTGTTGAGTTTCAGTCAAATATTCAAAGAGAAAAGAAGCTAAAATTAGAAATAGAATCACTAAAAGAGAGATTAAGTCTTAAAGATGAGAAACTTAAACAAATGACAAAACTGGAAGATGATTTAGCTAATCAAAAGATACTTAATCAGATCTTGGTAAAAGAAACCAATGAAGCAACAATAAAGTTTAATGACCTTCAAAAAGTAGTTAAATCTTGGTGTGTTTCTGCTGAAAAGACCACTCAGTGTGTCAATGAGCAGATTCCAAAACAAGTTCAAGCTATTATTGGTGGAAATTATTCCCAAGCTGCTAACTGTGTTGATTTTAGCAAGAATATAAATATCTTAGAAAAGGCTGATATTTTACCTCTTACCTTTCAAAAGATCGTAAAAGGAAAAAGTATTATCACTAACAGATTTGTCAAAAGTAAAAGTACTAAGCTAAAAGACTCAACCTCTTCAAAAGTTGGTTCAAGTTCTATTGTCTTAACAGAAAGCAAAAGTACTGAAAATTTAAGTGTAAAGGAAGTAAGTAAAGGAATGGAATCATTTGTTGATACCAAAGAGACATTCTGTTGTCAAACCTTGAAAACTGATACATTAAATTTAGGAACTCAGCTGACTGAAAATTCTTTAGCTAATGATGTTACATCAGCCGATCAAAAAGTAGATGATAACTGCTCAGCTGATAGCCTGTCAGCTGATCATGGATCCTCTTCTGTTTGTTCAACTGATCAAACATCACTTTAAACTCTTTTAATAGGAGAAACTAAGGGAAAATGACATTTTGTTTACAAAGAGTCTAAGTCTGCCACACCTAAAGTTGATCGAAAACTCATTTTAACTAAGGGTCAACCTAAAGTGACTGTAAACAAAGACCTTATTAGTTTACAGAATCAGCTGCAACAGCTGAATGGTGAAATCTGTCAGCTGATGACCCATAGTCATCAGAAAACAGTTAAGACATCTCTTAGTCAATTACCAAAACATGTTAAAGGCTCCAAAAATCAAAAATGTTATAAATGCGGGAGCAAAGAACATAAGGCAGGTAATTGTTCTCTAGAAGGTAACTCAAGACAGCGGACTGATTATGATAACACAGCTGTTTCTCTCATTCATAAACAACCTAATATAAAGTGGATGGCTAGGTGCAATCCACAGGGGTCCACTTAAATGTGGATGCCCAAATGTCACTAACTTTCTTTCAATCACATCTATGCAGGGTCTGAACACATGGTATCTTGACAGTGGATGTTCAAGGACCATGACAGGTTGTAAAGCTTTGCTTAGTAACTACAAGAAGGAAAAAGGTCCAAGAGTAACCTTTGGTGATAACAATTGTGGGCAAACAAAAGGCTACGGAGAACTTCATAATGGGAACCTAACCTTATCCAATGTATCATATGTTAAAGGACTTAAGTATAATCTCATCAGCATAAGTCAGTTATGTGATGGTGATCATAAAGTCCTCTTTACAAAGACAAGTGGTTCCATTTTAGATCAAGAAGGTAAAACAATAATTTGTGCAAAGAGAACCAAGGATGTATATACTCTTGATATGTCCTCTGGTGATCCATCCAAGTTAACCTGTTTGTATACCAAATCTGTAACTGACATAAACTGGTTATGGCACAAAAGACTTTCCCATTTAAACTTCAAAAACATTAACAAGTTCAGCAAGGGTGAACTAGTGTCAGGACTACCTTCACTGACGTATGTTAAGCCTAAACCTTGCTCTGCCTGTGAGAAGGGAAAGCAGCACAAGACTTCTTTTCCATCTAAGCAAGCCTTCTCCATTACTGAACCTTTCTACATGTTGCACATGGATCTATTTGGTCCTGTTGCTACTACTAGTATTGGTGGAAGTAAGTATGCATTGGTGATGGTTGATGAATTCTCAAGATACACTTGGGTCATCTTCCTAAAAGCAAAGAGTGAGGCTGCTGAAGAGATAATAAGCTTTATTAGAAAGATGGAAGTGCTCAATGGCAATCTGGTAAGGATGCTTAGAAGTGATCATGGAACTGAATTTAGAAATCAAACTCTTGAAGGTTTATGTGATGAGAAAGGAATATCTCAAAACTTCTCTGCTCCAAGAACTCCACAACAGAACGGTGTAGCTGAAAGAAGAAACAGAACTTTGATTGAAGCTGCAAGAACCATGTTGTGTGAGAGTGGGTTAGGATTTAACTTTTGGGCTGAAGCTGTCAGCTGTGCATGTTTTACTCAGAACATATCCCTTATAATAAAGAGGCACAACAAGACTCCTTATGAAGTGCTCAAGGGAAGGAAGCCCAACATCAGCTTTCTACACATCTTTGGGTGTCAGTGTTTCATTCTGAACCAGAAAGATCAATTGCAAAAATTTGCTCCAAAAGCTGATGAAGGTGTGTTCATTGGATATTCTGTGATTTCCAAAGCTTACAGAATCTACAACCTCAGAACAAAGGTCATAGAAGAATCAATCAATGTAAGTTTTAATGAAAATGACTTTGTTGCTTCCTGTTCTACTAATCCATCTACAGGTGAGGAATTTAATGATTTGCTGCATACTGAAGACAACACTCCAGTATCAGCTGATCCACTCCCATCAGCTGATCCAATCTCAGCTGACATAGATGACTTAGATGAACCTGTTCCGAATGTACAAAACACCTCCGCACAGCCTATCCTAAACCAACCCACACTTTTACAAAAAGAAGGGAATCATGATTCAACATCAATGGACTCTAATTCCATATCAAACATTCCCTCATCAGTAGAAGTCTCATCAGATTGTAATCAAGAAATTCTGTCAGCTGATCAACCAGAAGTCTCATCAGCTGATCCAATCCAAAGAATTTCAACTCCCATAATCCAAAACAATCCAAACTCTCCCTTAATCCAAAATACCTACAAGGACCTCAGAAATCATCCAATTGATCAGGTCATAGGTAACATAGAAGCACCTGTACTAACAAGATCAAAAGCTTGTAACTTCTGTTTATATACAGGTTTTGTTTCTATGATTGAACCAAAGAAGGTAGATGAAGCTCTAAATGATCCTCACTGGATAAATGCCATGCAAGAAGAATTGGCTGAATTCACTAGGAACAATGTATGGACATTGGTGCCAAGACCAATGGACAAATCCATCATTGGTACTAAGTGGGTGTTCAGAAACAAGATGGATGAACAAGGGCTGATCATCAGAAACAAGGCAAGATTAGTTGCACAAGGGTATTGTCAAGAAGAAGGAAGAGGTGTATGTCAAACAACCTCCAGGTTTTGAGGACGCAAGCAAACCAGATCATGTATACTTCCTGAACAAAGCTTTGTATGGTCTGAAGCAAGCTCCAAGAGCCTGGTATGATACCCTCTCTTCTTTTTTGACCAATAAAGGATTTATTAGAGAAAGCATAGATAACACTTTGTTTATAAGAAAATTCAAGGGTGATGTGATTCTTGTACAGATTTATGTAGATGATATAATATTTGGGTCTACAAATGTTGATCTTTGCAAAAAGTTTTCCAAACTCATGTCTGATAACTATCAAATGAGTATGATGGGTGAATTAAACTATTTTCTAGGGCTTCAAATTAAACAAGAGGTTGATGGAATTTTCATTCATCAAACAAAGTATGTAAATGACTTAATAAATTTGAGTTTGAAAATTGTTCTTCAGTGAAAACACCCATGTCCACTGCCTTAAAGCTTGGAAAGGACACTGATGGTAAATCAGTGAACATTACAGCTTATAGAGGTATGATAGGGTCTCTTTTATACCTAACTGCTAGTAGACCAGATATTATGTTTTCTACATGTCTTTGTGCTAGATACCAAGCAGATCCCAAAGAATCTCACTTAGCTGCAGTTAAAAGAATTATTAGGTATCTCAAAGGAACTCCTAATCTAGGTCTTTGGTACCCCAAAGACTCTGATTTTCAGTTAGTTGGATACACTGATTCTGACTTTGCAGGTTGCACACTAGACAGAAAGAGTACATCCAGGGGTTGTCAATTATTAGGTGGAAGATTAGTCAGCTGGTCAAGCAAGAAACAGAACTCTGTTTCAACCTCTACAGCTGAGGCAGAATACATTGCTGCTGGAAGCTGCTGTGCTCAATTGCTATGGCTGCAAAATCAACTACTGGATTATGACTTACAGTTTGAAAACTCCCCAATTCTGTGTGACAACACAAGTGCTATATCTATCTCTAATAATCCTGTTTTGTATTAAAAAACTAAGCATATTGAAATCAGACATCATTTTCTTAGAGATAATGTGCAGAAAAAGAAAGTTTCAATGCATTATATAAACACTGATGTTCAATTAGCTGACATTTTTACAAAACCTTTGGATGAGTCTCGGTTCAACTTCCTAATATCCAAACTTGGCATGTTAAATTTGTAATATATTCATTTCTTAGGTAGTTAATTTTGTGTGAGAAAATAATTCTATTTGTGTGTGAAATGAAGTACTTATCTAAGCTTCTACATATTTTACTTATGGTAGATCAGCTAATAGAATTATATCAGCTGACGATCATCAGCTGACACTATACCTCAGCTGATAAACCATCAGCTAAGACTTAGAAGCTCAGCTAAGTGCATTCATTAGCTGACACTTATTTTATCTCAACATGGATCAGCTGACACTCTCGTCTGTCAGCTGATGTTTTTCAAAAGTCAAAAATATTGTGTCCCCACACCTATTTTATTAATTTCTCATTTGTATTTATTGTGTTACTAGGTTATTTAATTTAGTTTAAATTGTCCGTTTATTGTCTGTGTATTTAATATTTATTCCGTCTATTACCTTTTTGCAGAAGTGACAGTTACTTTTTGGAAAATATTTGTGTGACAGTTTAGGTTTCCAAGGAAGATATAAAGTGTTTTGAGCGGTTCTTCATTTCTTACGCTTTCAAAATTCCCAAACACTCTTTCTCTCTCAAACTTTCAAACCCTAAACTCTCGTTACTCATACTTCATTCACTCTGTAATCATGGTGATCTTCAATCCTGCTGTTACTCCAAATGCCATTGCTGGTGAGAACGTTGCACCAAACTCAGAAATCCTCATTCGTCCAAACAACTTTCTTATCACCACTGACATTCCCACAAATAAATCAAACCAGGGATACGAACAAATGGTAGCATTCTCAAATGCTCATCCCCTGTTTCCATGTCTCTCTGCCCATCCTTTCTTCATCTTTCCAAACATTATCGGTGAGATGTGGTACACTGCAAGGTACCATACAGATCAAGAACTCATTACCTGTACATGTCTAAATGGCACAATCAACATCAACATCAATATCAATACTCTTCGTCAAGCCATCTCTCTGCCCAACTTAGCTCCATATCAACCTTTTGCTCAAATGGATCAAGTCTTGGAGGTCTTACCCCCGATTGGCTACAATGAAGCTGTCACCCATGGTCAGTATAAGTTGTCTGTGCTGGGACACCCATGGAAGTACCTGGCAAGTGTAATCACTCGGTGCTTTGGCCATAAGTCTGGAAGCTTTGACTAAATGAATCAAACAGAACTGATGATTCTGCACGCCTTGGTCACAGGGAGGAATATTGACTTTGCTCAAGTCATATTCTCGGAGATGGTGGACAAGATCACTCTTGGCACTGCAAAGAAATCCACCAGAACTATTGTTCCCTATATCAGGTACCTAAGCTTACTTGTACTTCATCATCTTCAATGGGAACAATACACTGGAATTGCTGTTGTTTTGGACACAATGACCATACCACAAATGGGTCAAAAGATCTTTCATCTGATAAGGGAAGATCAGGGTCCAGCAATCACTGCACAGATGCAAGAGCTCATTGATATTGCTAATGATAATGATGAGGAGGAAGTGCATGAAGAAGAAGTGGCTCATGATTCTGAGTCCCCTGATGTCGTAACTGAGGAAGTGGCTCAATCTGTTACTCATGATGAAGCCATATTTGAAGGAGAAAATTTAGATGACAGTAATGGTGGTAATGGCCATAATGATGATGCTGGTGAATTTTACATGAGAGATGAGCCCATTAATCCTGATGCTGAGGATGATAATGACAATAGTGCTAAAAGTGGTACAAATGATCATGATAAGGATGATGATGACTTTCATGGTGGTGATGCTGGAATTTCTTATGCTGAAAATGTTCAAGATACCACCTCCTCATCTTCTCAATTTGGGATGCCACTCTCACACTTTCCTGCCAGTTCCAGCTCAAGTTCTCAACAAAATCAACAAAGTGGAGATGCAGCTGATGGTGATGATGCTGAGGAAGACACAATTTCTGACAATCTCATTCAAATGATTGAGATCAGCAAGACTCGGCATATCTCAGGTATAATCTTTACCACTCTTGAGGACACTCATTTGGTTGACCCCACCAATGAGAACCCATCCTCACCTCTAGTTGTAACACCCCCACAACTGCCAAGCTCTAGTCAACTCCCAACAGTTGCTAGTTCTACTCCCTTTGCAACCCAAATAGAAACAAGGTCATCAGAGATGGTGCATACTGCACTTATCTCAGAGGAAATGCACACTGCACCTCTGACCTCAACTCCTATAGCTATCTCTTATTTTGAGGGGGAGCTCATGGAAGTTGCTATAACCCTACAACCAGTGGGTGTGTCCTCACAACAGGGCACATCTGTAAAAATGTGATTACTGCAATCTGGGTCACCCTCCCAACAGGGTGATACCATTGAAAGACAGACCTTCTCCCAAGGTCATGCTGTGTCTACACCTCAATTGAGTCAAGCCTATCCCCTAGTAAGTTCACAACAACTTGCTACTGTAATAAGGGATACCCCTTTGAATGCAACCCTCACTCACACTCACATACTTGCACCTGTTTTTGATTCAATTCTTACACATACTAGTGCACTACCTGTCAATACTAGTGGCATAAACCAGTCATTAGTACAGGGTACAACTTCTGTTCCCAGTGATCTTAGGCCTCTATACCAAGGTCTAAGTGAGGGACCACAATCCATTCCAGTTCAAAGCACAATTTCTCAATCAATTCCAACCCAACCCATTCCCTCTACTACTTCTGAACCCTCACCCCAACTACTTCAAACCTTATTATCTATCTCTCAAAAGATGGATAGTCTTCAAGCCTTCTTTACCTCTTTCCAAACTCAAACAGAAACTCAACTCTCTCACCTAACCAATGAGATTGAGTCACTTAAAGTCAATCAACCCAAACCCCAACCCACCCCTGCCCCTGTTGATCTTTCCCCTATTCTTACCAAACTAGATCAACTTCTAAACCAAACCTCTACTCCTATTCCTACACCCTCCCCTCCTATACCTGCCCAAACCATTTCTAACTTAAACCATACCATTTCCAATCTCCTTTCCCAACTCCAAACCCTTAGACCCTCACCCCCTGATATCTCCATTACCATTCCTGAATCTCTTCTCACTATCCCCACTCTCCTAAAAGACATTGATACTGAGGTCAATAGATCCAGCTTTTCTGCTAGGATAAGGCACAGTGATACTCTGAGAGAATTCTCCAATCTCACTGAAGCTATCAACAGCCTAAAACCTCTTATCTCAACTACCATTCCTTCTTTCTCTCCTATTCCCTCTCACCTTAGACACTCAACCCCACCTTTCACTCAGCCTCCTATTCCCACTGCCTCACCTTCACCTTCAACTATACCACCCTTTACCTCTACTCCTACCCCAACTCCTTATTCTTTTACCACTCCTGATGCCCCTGCAAAGCCTGCTGTTTTTCCCTCATCTGATGATGACAAAAAGGGGGAGAAGTCAGTTAGGACAAAGTCAGTTTTACAAGTAGAGGATGCATCAACCCCTGATGAAATAGGATCAGCTATTGAGGGGGAGAATCAATCTGAGGGGGAGAAATCTGCTCAAGAACAGCAAAGGCCAAAAATAAGACTTAAAACAATGGCCAGAAGGAAGAGTGCTAAGAAATCAAAGCAAGGTGAATCCTGTGCTCCTTTTGAACTAGCATCTGATGATGATGATGATGAAGATGAAATGCCTCTGTCCTCTCTGTTAAACTTAAAAAAGCAGAACCCCTCTACAACAGCTCCACAAGTCCAAGCTTCCTCTCCAGTTAAATCAAGTCAACCAACTCCCAGCAGTTCATCAAGAAGAAAAGGAAAGAAGATAATGACTGCTGAGGAAATTGAAGAAGAAGAAAGAAAATAGGAAGAGCTAAATCAAGAAGATGAGAATCTCAGAGAGTTAAGTGAACTGGCTGCTGCTCTTGGTTCAACCATTGAAGAAGTTCTTAAAGCCAAAGAGAGACACCAGGATTTCACTACCACTGAGGATCTTGCTGCTGCAGTTGGTGTCACTGATGATGAATTGAGAGAAATACAAGAAGAAGAAATCATCATACTATCCTCTTAATCACATCCAACACAGGTTGCATCACAGCAAGATGATCCTTCTGTCAAGAAAGTTCCTAAAAGAGGAAGAACTCACAGAGAAGCTATTCAAGCATTGCATGAGTTCAACTTTGGAGTTACAACTCAGCAATCTGAAAGGGAAATCAGAGAGCTCTTGGATAACAAGAAGAACTTGATAGAAAGACAGGATCCAAATCTCATTTCCAGAGTCACTCCATATAAGGGAAAAGATGAAGGGCCATATCTCAGATTAGTAAGAAAAAATGAAAGAAAAACACAAGAGAATGCCTATCTTCATCACTGCAAACTGTTCTCCTTCAGTGAGATGATTGAGACTCTGTACCACCTCCTTAAATCCAAAAGTGAAATTGCCATAAGGTTCATAAACAAATTTGAATACTGGATCAGAATGTCTGTCTATCACAGGATATGCACTCATGATCAATTTATGGAACACATTGATGTGATTGAGGATGCCTTCAAGAAATCTTCCAAAGCTTTTGTGCCTGTTGAACAGATCATACTTAATCCTAATTATCCTTACCTGTCTGCATATGAAAATCTCAACACTGCTCTGCCCTCCAACATTGAACCAGAAATGTTTAAGTATATAACTGAACCTGAAAGAGGGATGTTATTCAAGAACAGAGCTGGTGTTTGGAGATTCCTAAGAGAAACTGACTTAGGAAGAGCCCCTGGAGAGTTAATCTTTCAAGCTGCAACTTCAACAAGGGGACAGACAGGAAGTGAACATTTTGAAAGTCTGATTCAAGCAAGAGCTGAAGAGTTGTTGGCTGCGAATCCTCTAGACAAATTTTTGAATGTAAAAGAAGAACCTTGGTGGGAATGAAGATCACACTTCATAACTAGATTAAATGTAATTTCAATTCCTAGAATAGTTCAACTTCTGTACTTAGTTTAACTCATAGTTAGATTACTCTGTACAAACTCTGATGTATATACTTTGTTCTGTAATCAAGCTTGAAACTTTGATCATGGACTACTTAGCTAAAATGCTGGTATAGATGAATCTTAGTAGATAGCTCACATAGTGTAAATATAGAAAAGATCAAAAATCCTAAAAACATAAAAAGGATAGAAAAGATACCACAAAAACAGAACAATGGTACTTCATAAATGAAAAGATTCCCAAAAACAGAACATCAGGGAACATACTTAAAAGAGTTACCAAAAACAGATAGCTAGGTAACCAAAATTGCACTTAAAAGTTATATCTTTACAAGTCCTAGTCGAACTGATTCTTCTTAAGCAAGATAAGGTTTTGTCATCATCAAATAGGGGGAGATTGTTGGGGAGATAGCAATATCAAACCTTAATCAAACCTATATATTAAGTAAAATAGGATTTGATGTTAACAAAACCATATATTCAGTTTCGGACTTAGATTGATGAAAAACATGTGTTGTTTTTCATCTGAGACTTAAAGAATTTCTAAGTAAGAAATGTCAGCTGACGAATCATAGTGTCAGCTGAACACTGAGTATCAGCCAAAGGACCAGCTTCAGAAAGATCAGCTGAGAAGAAAAGATCAGTCAAAGCATCAGCTGAGGAATCACACTGGATCAGCTGATGGCCTAGAACCATCAGCTGATGAAGATTTCAAGATCAGCTGAGCAGTCAAGGATCAGCTGACACAATCACAGTTATCAGCTGATGCCTACCATTTGTCAGATAAGGTAATCTTTACTTATCCAATCTTTTCCTCATAAGCTGACACTACTTAAAATGTCTAGCTGAGCCCTTGGGAACAGCTGACAGTTTAGTTTGATCAGTTTATTAGCTGCACATTGATTTGTATTATCAGCTGAGCAATTTGATCAGCTGAGCGAATCTAGTCAGCTGAGTCTTTCACACTTATCCTTAGCTGAGCAAAATTATATTTGTAGTTCAGTGTCTGTTAACTGAGTCTTTAATATATATCTCAGTTAATAGCTTTTCCATTTAATATTTTCTTAAGTCAAAGGCAGAACATGTGTTGTTCTTATTATGCCTTAGATCTTTCTTTTGTAAAAGTACTTAGCACTTTTTGGATCTGCAAAGATACAAAAAGGATAGATCTTTATCCACTGGAAAAGGAGAAAGATACTCTTGAAAAGAAGATCTCGAAGATATGATGTTAAGTATGGCTGGCAACTCCATACTTAATAAAGTCAAATCTTCAGAAAGCATGGTGTCGATTAAAGCAAAAGCATGGAAGGATAAGGTTACTTTCTCAAGACATAAAGGTAGTAATTTAATAATATAATAATAGATAGTGGGTATACTCATTACTAAAAAGTATGTTTACTTTACACGCTTTGTGTATAAAGTTAACTTACTTTTCACCCACTAACTTTATCTATTATAATATTATTAAACCAAGTACATTTGTGTCCTTCTCTCTTCATCAACCGGACACACCTTGCTTATATATACTCATGCATGGAGACATGCTAAGTATGCGGTGAAAAACACTGAAATCTCATAAGTTGAGAATTAGAAGAGTTAGCATTTTACTTTCAGTGTAATAAACTTGTTCATGTGTTGAACATCTTAGACATTAGTTGTTTAGGATTAGCATTGTCTATGTGTTAGACAAAATTAGTTGCCACCTTTTATTGAACTTAGATTTTTCGCATCTAGTTCATGTAATTATTGATTAAAGTCAATAAGAATTATATAAAAGTAAACCGTGTGTCTCTTAAATTTTTAATTGCTAAAGTTTGTATTCAACCCCCCTTCTACAAACATTTGTTGTTGTAGTATCCATTCGGGACCAACAGATTGCAATTAAGCATGTTAGCACGTGTAAGAATGTCAGTAGCATATTTAGATTGTGAGAGAAACATCCCTGTGGCAGTCCGCAAGACTGCAATTCCAAGAAAGTAGTTAAGAGGCCGGAGGTCAGTCATCGAGAACTCTCAATTAAGAGAGGTAATGATGCGCTGAAGTAAATCAGTGGGTGACAGTATGAGCATGATGTCATCAACATATAGTAACAAAGAAGCAGTTTCATCGCCTGCTGAAAAATAAACAGGGAAGAGTCACATTTGCTATGAGAGAAACCAGCCCTAGTAGCATACTGAACAAACCAATGGAACCAGGCACGAGGGGCCTGTTTTAGGCCATACAAGGACTTCTGCAACAGACAAACATAGTCTGGATGTGTCGGATCCACAAACCCTAAAGGCTGGTGCATGTAAACTGTCTCAGATAAATGGCCATTTAGAAATGCGTTTTTAAAATCAAGTTGATGAATTGGCCATTGACGAGATAGAGCGAGACTAAGCACAGTGCGTATGGTCGCCGGTTTCACAACTGGACTAAAAGTTTCATCACAATCGATGCCTAATTGCTGACTACGACCATTGGCAACGAGACGAGCTTTGTACCTGTTTAGAGATACATCTACATTGAATATATGCTTAAAAAACCACATAGACTACAATATATCAGCATTAGTTGTTCGTGGAACAAAAGTCCATGTTCTATTATTAATTAAAGCAATAAATTCATCCGTCATAGCAACATTCCAATTAGGATCACTGAGAGCATGGGTGTAAGATCAAGACAACGATACCCGCGGTGATTAGATGGGTATCAAAGAAATATGCACGGGGTCAAGCGAGGTGTGAAGATGAGGATAGCACAAACAATCGAATGTGCGAAGATGAGAGTAAGGCAGGGTTAAGGTTAAAAAGTTTGGTGAAGGGAATATCGTTTTGAATGACATTAGATGGTAAGATATTTAGTAGGTGAGTATCTATGTTAAGAGCTTCAACCCAGTATGTGGGCGGGAGGTGAGCATGAAAGAGTAGGGTATGAATAATATTATTGATAGTGCGTATCATCCGGTCAGATTTTCCATTTTGTTGAGAAGTTTTGGTGCAAGAGAAACGGAAGCAAAAGCCATTAGTGTTAAACAAGTATTGCATTTGAAAGTTATTAAACTCACCTCCGTCGTCACATTGAAACGATTTAATTTCACGATTAAATTAAGTATTCACATAGGCATGAAACAAAGTAAATTTGGCAACACATCGGACTTACTATGTAGAGGATAAACCTACAGAAAATGCGAATAATGGTCTAAAAATAAAACGTAGTACTTAAAGCCACTAATATTCGCGATAGGTGAAGTCCACAACTGTTTTAGAATCATAAAATGGAAGACGAGTGTGTTTGCCAAGCTGGCAAGCATGACATAACACATATGGTTTCTCTTTATTACAATAAATAAACTGACGAGAAGCTAAATAACGAAGCACGTCGGACCAGGGTGGTCGAGATGTTGATGCCATGTTGATCCCATACCCTAAGTATCGAGCGTTCAAGAAGTTAATAAAAGAGAATCTGGAAGACAAAAATACAGAGCACCTATTCATGGACGATGATGCAGAATCAGGAACAAACTATCAAATACCAACGGATCCAATTTTGGGGCAACCTGTTTATCCCCCGTCAGGAGAAAACTTAAGGTGGCAGCATAATAATCTTAATTGGAATCCTCGAGGAAGTCATGGTAGTTTCCAAGGAAACTATAGCAAGTATCATAGCCAACAATGGTCCTTACCACCAGCATGGCTAGATACCGGTACCCTGGTAGTCCTTCCCAATGATCCAGGCCTATGGAACGATGCCATATCACGATGGGAGTCTATTACCATTAATAGACTAAACAGTCAAACCTGGCCCGATAACAAATCAAAAATGATTTTTGTGGAAAATCTGCTTGGTGAAAATGAGAAGCTTATGTGGCAACAATGGCGCACGGCTTATCCAAATATCTATGCTTCCATAGAAAACATTGTTGATGATCCACAAAATATAACATCCCAGGTCAGGTAGATAATTATCATGGAAGACCCTTACAGAGGATCGACTGAGGAACAAGATAGAGCCCAAAGAGATCTTGATCATCTTACTTGCGAAGAAACTAAGAATCTGTGGCAATTCTTGGACGAGTTCAAGATACTGTCTATCAAATCAGGAAGATTATTTTTTCCATCAACTACGGAAAAATTCTTCTCTAAGCTGCCACTAGCCCTGTCCAGAAAAATCGAAGAATCGTTTAAAGCCAAGTACCCAGGCTTAACCACAGGAGTACTTCCAGCAATTAAGTTTACACATACTTTGGTAGCCGATATGTGTAAAGAAGCAGCTTTATCCAAAGAACTAAGAGACTTGTCTCTTTGCTCTGCAATACCCATCCCTGGGTAATACAGGAAAAGTCAGAAGAAATATGGCTTGAGAAAGTCCCAGACATATAAAGGAAAACCTTATGGGTCACATGTAAAAATCTTCAAAAACAAATGCAAAGATGACCGAGGAAAAGTCAAAAAATGCAAATGCTTCATTTGTGGAAAGGAATGACATTTTGCCCGAGATTGCCGAAGCAAGAATGGAAATATTGCAAGATTGGCTGTCTACCAAGATCTTGAACTTGATAAAGAGTGGGATGTAGTTTCAGCAGACTTCTATGACAGTAGTGTCTTCAGTATTTCAGAGGGAGAAGCAGATGCAAGACAAAGTCTAAAAGCCATTATACAGGAAAGTCCTATTGAAGAAACCTTGTTTATGGCAATCAGTGAAGAAGAAGATGATGATGACTCTGATAATGAAGCACATCATGAAGTTGCTTATATGTCCACCCCTCAGAAATCTATATTCTACCCAGGATCCACAAATTCGATATCAGAAATGGCACACATGGCGGGATCATGGAAACCAATCAAAGAAGTTCCTGAGAAAAGTAGGAAATGTAAGCATAACTGGGAAGAAAATACAATAACCAGTTATCTTTTCTGCTACTACTGTGGCATCATCACAACAGATTTGTCAAGATTACATTGTACAAAATGTAAGCTCACAGCCTGTGGATTATATTCCCAAAATTACCTTAATATACATGTTAAGGTAAAACCAAAAGAAGTGGCTACATCAGTAAGCAGCTCAAAATCATCCAGCCAAGAAGCAATATTACTACGAGAACTACTTGAAGAAAAAGATAGAGAGCTCAAGCAAATGATTAAGGACCAGACAAAGGAGTATTATGAGCATAATAATAAAGAAGCAATTTTGAAGGCCAAGGAAGAAGAGTGAGCAAAAAGACTTATGAATGACCTGAAAAAAGGCATAAAATTGCTAAATCAAGAAGAAAGCAGAGAGGATTCAAGTAAAGGAAATAGAAATAGAAATAGTTATAAAATATGGTTATAAAATATTTTTTCACTTCCTTTACTTTTTTGTTCTCCATGAGTTGAAAACATGGTTATAAAATATTTTTTAATAATTAAGTTAATTTGTATTGACTTTGACTTTCAAAAAAATTGTATTGACTTTGATTTTCTTAAATATGTGAAGTTTAGTTATTAAAATGGAATATAATAATCTCAATAACTATAATTAATAGTTACTTAATCTAGTTTATATGAGGGGCAATTTAGTAATTTCAAAACACTTAAAATTTAAAAGTTTAAGCAAAAGGCTTAAATGTTTTATAATATAGTATAGATATATATATAATAATTAAGTAATAGGTGTGTTGAA
This sequence comes from Pulicaria dysenterica, assembly GCA_947179395.2. Taxonomy (NCBI): domain Eukaryota; kingdom Viridiplantae; phylum Streptophyta; class Magnoliopsida; order Asterales; family Asteraceae; genus Pulicaria; species Pulicaria dysenterica. The sequence goes on from OX359293.1 coordinate 55,333,905, forward strand.
GAGAGTTGAATATGGGATTTTGTGGGTAAGAGAGAGTTAGAGATGTGAGATGATGTGGATGCTAATGTGACGATAAAAAACTCCCTTAAAATCCATTATAAATGTTGATGGTCTTACAGCTCTTGTATTTCTTAGTCCCACCCACAAACAAATCCCATCACATTTAATATGTCTACTTTTTAAGAAATTGTAACATGCATAACCATCCTGGTTGTCATCACCTAAAAAATGTTGCTAACCGGGCGGACCTATTAAGGGTTCGGCGGTGACATGTGCTATAAGTCGATTTTGCAGGCATAATGGAATAATTCGACTTTTTTAAGCCATTGCTACCAATAAAAATTTTTAGTCATGTCACCATAACTTAATGAAATGAATTCTTTTATAGTTCAATATCTGATTTATACTTTTAAAATGTTTTAGTTTACTTTAAAAATAACAATTTAAATAATAGAGCTTCATATAAATTGTGTTTTGTTTTAGATTTTAGCCTTAAAATACCGGAAAAACAACTGAAACGTCATTAAGCCGACCTGATTAACAAGAAACCCAAAAAAAAACCCGAACAACACCCGTAATCTTAATTAATTTTATCTTTGTTAGTATATAGTGCTACCAATCCCCAAAAGTCTTGTGTCCACTACCTAACGATGATGATCGACATAAGTGGTGGATGATGGATAATGTCATAGTTTAGGTGAATGATGACCGTCGACTTGTGTGGATGATAATGAAGTACGAGAATGACATATGGATGTGGCTAGCCTTTCATAGCTTCTAAACAGTCGTAATGGCCGACACAGTATACACAACCTCTTCGTGGACGTATAGCCTTTACATGTAGCAAATTACGGTCACACTAAACCTTCACGGTTGTACTCGTACGCACCATCACGGTCGTAAGCAGATCGTAGATAGTGTGCAACAATAGAACCTTCTGACAACAAACCTAGCTCGACACTAAACAAACAGAAACTTAGTTCTTTGATATCTTCTACGAGTTAAAACTCCTAAAGATCATAAGAAATTAAGAACCACATCTAACATATATGAAATATCTTTAACATTAAAAATAAAAATACTTAGAAACTGTGATCTATATATTACACCTCTTGCAGTAGTAACAAGCACGTCATAATCTCCTAACCACCGTCCACTTTTCAAAAGCACCGGCATCGCCACCACCACGATCTTCTCACGCCGCTGCTGCCAAGAACACCATCATTTCCCTGGACCACCACTTTCTCACCACCACTAGCTTTTCCGACCACCACTTGTCGAGTCCTGGCACCACCACCACCACCATAACTAGGAATTCCACCACCCAGATTATCATCTCCATTAACATCAAAAGGAGTGACACTGAAGTACTCCAGTCTGTTTGCATCCCGCCCAAATTCTTGGTTTCCTGAACCTCCATCTTCACGCACCTTGAAGATTTCGTTATCATCTCCATTATCAAAAGGACTGAAGGAATAAAGTTCAACTGCACCCCCAAATTTTAGGTTTCCAGAAACTCCTTCTTCATGCAGCTCGTTTAAGATGTCGTTAAATTCGTTATGTATTTCGTCACGATTCCGCTCTCCGAATTTAGGGACTATAACGGCCTCCTCTGGGACATTTGGAGTTTCAGCCCTTCCGCCGCCCCTCTTTGTCTTCTTCATCTCTCCCTATTATTCCGGCCAGTTCTTTTTTTTTCTCTCTTTCTTTCCTTCAATTATTTCTGCCACCATATATATTTCGGGAAACCGCGTACGACAAGTCAAAGCAACCTCACATGACATACCTTTTACTATTTCTATTTCCTCTACTTGCTTGATAAAAACCAGCATAAAACGTGTGCGTTAATCGGTATTCTTACATATAATATTTGGGTAAAATATATTTTAACCCCTAAAGTTTAGGTTTAAAAATGGTTTAACCCCTAAACTTTTTAAATAAACGATTTAATCCCTAAACTTTTTTAATGAATGTTTTAACCCTTAAACTTGTTACAATTCATCGTTTTAGCCACTTGACCTTCTAAGCAAGTTACTAAGCTTTTAAAGAGCATTTTAATCACTAAGCTTTGGGGTGTAATCGAATCAAGCCGAACCAAACCTAGTCAAACTCTAACTCGTATAGTTGCATTAGTTTGATGATTGCACATCTTCAACTTCCTCTATCTCTATTTTTGTTTTCTAGTTTCTTTGGGAATCCATGAGATGGTGACTCGTGGCTTTGTAGATTGTCGAACAGCGGTTAATTACCATTAACCAATCGGTTCTTCAATCTTCACTGGCTTAAGTTTTAGAGGCAGTGTCGAGTTAGAGTTTGACTAGGTTTGATTCAGATTGATTCGATTACACCTCAAGCTTAGTGATTAAAATGCAGATTAGAAGTTTGGTAACTTGTTGTAGAAGGTCAAGGGGATAAAATGATGAATTATAACAAGTTTAGAGGTTAAAACATTCATTAAAAAAGTTTAGGGATTAAATCATTCATTTAAAAAGTTTAAGGGTGAAACCATTTTCAAATCTAAAGTTTAGGGACTAAAACATATTTAACTGTGAGAATCAATACCAGCCGTTCAATTCCCCCCCCCCCCTTTTTTTTTCTTTAATGTCATTGTCCACCCCATGAATTCCTCACATGCACCCTGCCACACTTGATCCCCTCCACGAACTTCCCATATCCAAGAAACGGCTGAGATTGGTTCTCGCATTTTTCTTACGAAAAACAGTTTTCGTTTGAACTCTTTCATAATACTATATATAAGATGGTAGTTAAAAATTAACATATATAGACATTATTTTAGTTTAACATGAATTTAATGTATCACTGATTACATTAAGTGTATAAAGTTACATTACGTAGTAATTTTTATAAGGCTACTATCATGTTTACTAAAAGAAAAAGGTAAAGTCGCTTAAATAATAATTTTATGTGACACCAATTACCTAAAACTAAAGTTTGATAAACAATAATCCAACTCGCGTGTCGGGACAATTTCATCATATTACCAAAATAAAAAACTATAGCCTTTTACTACTTTGATAATTGGCCACAAGAAGTATAATATAAAATCTTAATAAGTGTAATATTACTCGACACTCTTCTTTATTTGTGATTTATATCATTCGTGTCTAACACACTAATTGATATATAACAAGCTTTTGATTTGCCCGCAATTCATAGCGGGGCAAGATTACCCTTTAGATCATGTTTAATAACATTTCTTTTACATAGAATTTAATTTAACTAATAACATTTCTTTTACATAGAATTAAATTTAACTTTGTCAACTTAAAGACCAAATTTAAAAGCAACAATAAATACAAATAGCACCTTTTAATCACCTGTTGGACTTGGAACAAATTAAGATTACGATAAGATTAACGCACACATACCAAATACACTTCCTATGTTAGTGCATCATTATCCTAATTCTTCACTACCAACTTCAGTCCCGGCCAATCTACGTACCACATTTCCCATCGTTTAACATAGACTCTCTCTATCTCTCTCCCCTTCACACACAATAGAATAAAAGCCACCTGTCTCTACACATCACCCTCTAAGGCCGAAATGCTTCTTCTCAATTGCTACAGCCTACCGTTTATCTTTCTTTCACCCTGCATCACTATTAAGTTGCTGGGTTTTGGACACCACCGACTGCAAACCATCAACATTTAATGTTGTCTTCTTAATTCATTTTACCTTCTCATCTTAGATTTACTTACTACCCCTTTTGCCAATCCATCAGCATTTGACCCGGGCCCTGATTGAAAATCAACGTCTTCATCATTGGCGACTTTGAACAATACTTCTCCTTTTCTCTCTCAATCTCTCTCACCCAACGCATTCTAGCCGGTTTTCTACCGGTGATTCCTTGATGCTTGAGGGTGTTGATAAATACATAAGTGGAGAGGACGATATATATATATATATATATATATATATATATATATATATATATATATATATATATATATATATATATATATATATATATATATATATATGAAGAATGAAGGTACACATGTATAGTCTTTCTTAATCAGAGTTCCAGCCTGGAACTCTGATTAAGAAAGGCTATACATGTGTATGAAAATGGGAGCAAGCTAGTGTCTAGGGCTGTCAATGGGTTGGATCGGATCGGATCGGTAAAAGATCGGATCGGCGGTGGTCGGTGGTGGTCGGCGGCGGTGGCGGTGGTGGTCGGCGGCGGTACTAGGCGGCGGCGGTCGGCGGCGGCGGCGGTCTGCGGCGGTGGTGGCGGCGGTGGTGGTCGTCGGCGGTGGTCGGCGGTGGTGGTGACGGTGGTGGCGGATTTTTTGATATTAAATGGATCGACCCAGACAGATCTTGGATCGATCCATGTAGTGATCTATTTAAATGGATCGGCCCATTGGATCTCTTATTAGATCAATGGATCGGATTTTTTGACCCGTTGGATCATTTAAATGGAGCTGATCGGATCGGATCTAGATCATGATCCGATCCATTGACGGTCCTACTAGTGTCATACACTTTTACACGTGTCTCTCTATGTGATTCAATCAACTTCTCAAGAGAAATTCATAATCTCTTTACCTCCCTGTTCTCTTATATCATGATATAAATGTTAATTTACCATAATACCCTTTATTATCTCATGATAAAATGGCCATTAACTTGGCTAATTGATAGATATGATAATTACTATTGAAATAATTAATCACTTGATAATAGCTAGTTTTTGACTCTTAGGATGTGTTTAGTAGAGAAAAATAGGAGTAGGGAAATGGAATTAGAGATTAAATCTCTTGTTTTGGTTATAATCGGAAATTAGAGAAAGAGAAATCATACAATTCCAATTCTCTAATTTTGTTTCTCTCCTAAAGATGAAGAATAAGAGAGAATTAACTTATTAACTCTCGGGAGAAAAGAAAAGAAAAAAAAACACGGAGATTTCCGCTTCCCTCGGTCCTCAAATCCCTTCGACGGTTCCTCCCTGAGCAAACCTGCTTTCTATCGATACCTCCACTGCGTCGTTCTCTCCGGTCTCCATCGCCTCCTTCACGTCCACGTCAATTACTTCACGTCTGCTTCACTCGATTCCTCGTTGCGCCTCCTCCAGCGGCAACCCCCAGCCCCTGTGCGACCTCCAACAGCAGCGACTCCAGCGGCGGCGATCTTCCCCTCACAACAAGGTATATCTAGGTTAAATTCTGCTTTCGTTGATAAATTTTCTGTTTGATTGATTTTATTAATTTTTCTGCATATATATTGTTATTTAACACTGATTTGAGACAAGAAGTTTGTTCTGGATCGATACCGTAGGCTTCAAATAAGATGTTCTTATTTAATGGCTGTGTAGATGTTATTGTTTTATTTGTTGGAAAAATTAGTAAAAATGTGATTTTTTACTAACTTTGTAAAAATGTGATTTTTTACTAACTTTGGACACAATTAAATACTTGAATATGTATTATATATTGATAACTCTTAGTGGGTTTCTGTTCTCCGTTATGAGAGCTTCGAAACGATATATAATGTGTCCAAAAACGGAGAATGTGTGAATGAGATATCGATACTCAAAGTTGAGTACTTGGGATGAAATCTGGCAAAAACCAAATGGGTATGGGAAGTGTCCCACATCGGAAATTGGAGTAAAATTTCCAAAGGTTTATAACCTTAGAAGTGTAAGAGGCTTTCAAATTATTCTATGGTTTTACTCCAAGTCCTACCCGCGCGCGGGGGGGGGGGGGGGGCTGATGATGGATTTCGTAGGCTAAATCCACCGAACTCGTGTGCGGACACGAATGCAGATCCAAAATCTCGGTTTTGCTAATTTTTTAATACATATTTAATTGTATTAAGTATGTATTCTCGGTTACAAATTGCTATATAAACTAGCATTCTGATCTGATGAAAGTTACACACGAAAAAGCACATAGTTTTCACTTTCTCTACTGCATACGTACTCCGGCGAGATTTTCAGCCAAGTGGTCATCTCCGGCAGCTTGACTGCTTCGGTTGTCGTACCCTGGGAACAGACGGGAATCTGTTTAAGGGCATCGTATCCAATACGAGCTTCAACCACAATTTGTCTTCTTATTCTGTTTTCTATTTTTCTTTCTTAATTCTTTATGCTGCAGATTATTTATATATATACCCGTACTAACATTATTTTATGGGATTCGCCTAAACTTGTTAATTCCATTTAAACTATCGTATCGGTTCTTCGAAATCAGAAACACGAAAGTAAAGAACAAGTAAACAGAGGTCTATTATGGTCTATATGTGTTTGAAGCAGATCTGATGACTGTTTGCTGTTGGTGATTGTTGATTGCTAAACTCATCTGTCACCGGTGGGTTTTGATCTCGAGTTGCTGTGCAGAACTAAGGAACAGTAGATGGCAATTCTGTTTACTAATATTGCAGCTGATTTCCTGTTTAAAAACTGGCCATTATCTGTGATGTAAACTGTTTATGGCAGCTACAAGTTGGTTTTGATGTTAATTTTCTTTGCACAATGGAGGAGCAGTAGAGGGCAACTCATTTTCCTAATATTGCAGCTATGCAGAATACTAATTTTTAATAATTATTTGGTCATGCGATTGTTTGTTGATCTTGGTGGAGTATTGTACATGGATAACAGTTGGTTTTTTTTTTGTTATGGTATTATTTGGAAATTAGAATGGTCTTTTTGGGTGGGGAAACTCTTAATGTAGGCATGGAAATTATGGATTCCTATGATGATGCTGTTTTCTTTTCACAACAGAGGACTAAGATTTGGCAGAATCAAGTGTTTTTTGAAGATGAAGACAAGATAAGCAGAAAGGATTTGTTGAAGTTTTCTACAAAAGATGATAGTTTTAGATGTTGCTATTTGTTTAAACTTGATTGTATATGTTTTAGTTGTAAAGTCTTCGGCTTTAGAGTTGTGGATTTTTTGTTGGTCTTTTTCCCAAAACATGTTTTGGGAGACCAATTAGTTTAGGTATTTGGTGGGTATGCCCACTTAAATACTTGTAAATACTTTTCTTTTTTTTAATAAAGTTTGTCGGGTAACCGCCTTTCAAGTATACATTGTGAAATTGAACCGGACATTGAAAAAAACTTGAGACATCTAGCCTTGAAGTATAAAGGGAAACTACGGAGTGTTTGTATTGCTTATTATTAACTTGAGACGTCTAACCCTTTTGTACAGATTCCTAGTTAGGCCTTAAACATGTGTAATGATTAATATGTCATTTTTTGCATGTTTTTTTAGCTTAAAATATATTTTTTTATAATCAATTATGTGTTACTGTTGTTAAATTGACCATCGTTAGAATTTAAAATATATGAAATTAGATTGTTAATTCACCGAAATTGACTGTTTGTTTGGGAAAGAATAAAAAAGCAAATGATAAATTTAGTAAAATTCTCTGTTGAAATCTCTGTGCTACCAAACAAGAGAAATGATTCTCTGTTACATTTATCTGCTGAAATCTCTATGCTACCAAACATAAGATTCAATTCTCCTTCTCCAAACCAATTCCCTTTCTCTGCAATTCCATTTTCTGCAATCATTTCTCTCCAATTCCATTTTCTGTACCAAACGTACCCTTAGTATGTTCATAGCTTGCTAACTTTTTTTTTTTTTCGTTTTTCTCTTTGACCGAGTCTACATCTACAAGCAATGGCGGACCTAAGGGTAGTGGGGAGGGGTCACGGGACACCGGTCTTTTGACGGCTCATAGCGTTAATTTTTGATTTTTTAAGACGGTGCTACCGGTAAATTTTCGGGGTGCTACCGGTGATGCCACTAAAATAAAAGGAAAATGGAACTTTTTAAAAAAATGATAAAAAAAAGTGTAATCCTTCAATTTATACTTTTAAAATACTTTAGTTTACCTTTAAAATTACATTTTAGTTAATATAGCTTTATATAAATTGTGTTTTGTTTTAAATTTTGGCTCTAAAATACCAGAACAACAGCCGAAATTTTGTTAATCCGACCCGATTAACCGCAAACCCAAGAAAAAACCCGAACCAGACTCTCAATTTTATTTAATTTTATTTTCGCATTGTATGATGCTATAGGTCAAAAGTGGGTCCACCCCTCTCTACAAGATATATTTACGACTAGTACATGAACCTAGTGGTTTCGGATACGTGGTCCATCCATTTAGCCATAATGCCATTAAATATGGTCATTTAGTCATATCTACATTGCTTACAACTCTCAAATTCCATCATATTCAATATGTTTAAGAAATTGTAACCCATCACATTACTTCCTCTTTCCCTGTTACACCAAAAATCCCTTATAGGGTGAAGACGGATCACCCCAATATCTTCAACATAAAAATAAAAATAAAAAAAACACTTGGATTCAAGAAGGCTTTGTTTTGAACATAAGTTGCTCAAATGCTAATTTTTTTTACATCAAAATGCTTCTAGACACATGTAAAACACAATACTATAGTCAAAAGTTGAACATGTTCTTCATCATCTTTCCGGCTAAAATTTTTGAACTTGGCTATATATAAATGGTGATCTATATGTTATTCCTCTTGTAGTAGTAACAAGCACGTCACAATCTCCTAACCACCGATCGACTTTTCAAAAGCACCCGCATCGCCACCGCCTCCTTGTGCCGCTGCCGCCAACAACACCATTACTTTCCTGGTCCAAATTTCGGACCACCACTTTCTCACCACCGCTAGCTTTTCCGACCACCACTTGTCGAGTCCTGGCGCCGCCACCACCATAACTAGTAATTCCACCGCCCAGATGATCATCTCCATTAACATCAAAAGGAGTAACACTGAAGTAATCTAGTCTATTTGTATCACGCCCAAATTCTTGGTTTCCCGAGCTTCGTTCTGCACGCACCTTGTTGAAGATCTCGTTATGTCGGTTATCAGATGTTTCGTCACAATTCCAGCCTCCGAATTTAGGGACAACAACTGCCTCCTCTGAGACATTTGCACTTTCAGCCCTTCCGCCACCCCTCTTTGTCTTCTTCATCTCTCCCTGTTATTCTTTGTTTCTTTCCCTTCAATTATTTCCGCCACTATATATTTCGGGAAACCGCGTCGTGAAGACCTTGTCAAAGCAACCTCAAATATTTAATTTCTTTATTTTATAATCTAAAATATAACTAATATGTCCTGTCATATTCTTTTACTCATCTATACAAATAAATGTTAAAAGTATAAATAAAATTAGAAAAGAGAATTAATACATTACATATTCTATCATATAGGGTGTGATTAAACAAATAACCTCTCTTAAACATAGAACCTAAAGAACCTCCCTTGTGATGACACGTGGCACAATCTTTAAGAGCAAAAAAGAAAAAAAAAATCGGCGCCTACAGCACCTAAAACCCCCAACAAACTTAAAAAAAAACCAAAATTCGTTCGTTTTTAAGAATTTTAATAAAAAAATTATACCGTTAGATTCAGTTTTTCGTCCTCTTTCAAACAAGACCGGGCTTGATATATTTCAGAAACTTTTTTTTTTCAAAATGCAAAATTTGCATTTAGAGTTGTGTTCATATTAAATGCAAAATGCAAAAAATCATGCAGAATGAAGAATGCAGAATGCAAAAACATGCAGAATGCAAAATGCAAAAAACATGCAGAATGAAGAATGAAGAATGCAAAATGCAAAATGCAAAAAACATGCAGAATGAAGAATGCAGAATGCAAAAAACATCCAGAATGGAAGAATGCAAAATGCAAAAAACATGCAGAATGCAGAAATGCAAAAAACATGAAGAATACAAAATGCAAAAAACATGCAGAATGCAAAATGCAAAAAACATGCAGAATGTAGAACATAAATCCGTATAAACATACAAAATGCAAAAACGAAAAACGCAAAAAAAAAACTTGATCGTCGCTAATTTCTGATCTGAGACGAACATTTTGCGACGACATTCAGCTCATTAGCGACGACATTCAGCTCATTAGCTAAGACATTCAGCTCATTAGCGACGAGCTGCCAAAATGCAAAAAAAAAAGATGTTTTTCCTGCGCAGCTGCCAAAATGCAAAAAAAAAAAATCATTTTCAAAATTTTTTTAAAAAAGTATAGGAAGAGTGATCTTGTTTGAAAGATGATTAAAAACTAAAAGAATGGTATAATTTTTTTTGATTAAATTCACAAAACTTAAAAAGTTATGACAATTTACAGTTTTTGTTGGTTTTTTTTTTTTTAAATCGTGGGTTTGGGTGTGGATAATTACATTTTTGCCATATCCTTCCTAAATTAATACATAATAATTACAGTTTTGCCACCGATCAATCTCATCCATTGATTTTGATGATCCAAAGGTCCAGATTGGTTCTTTAGGTTCTTTGTTTAACACATGGTTCTTTATTGATCCAATTTCCTATCATATATATATAACATTTTTTGCAGGAATTATGAACAATATATTTTTTCTTCTTTTCTTCCTAAATAATATATAGAGTTAATTACAAAGATGGTCCTTGTGGTTTGCGCTAAATTTCACATTTAGTCCTTTAAACTCGAAAATTACACTGGTAGTCCTTATGGTTGACAATTTGTTTCACTTTTGATCCTTTAAACTAACTCTAGTCAAAGTTGACCGTTAGTCAAAGGGTAATTTAGTCATTTCTTACTTTATCCTTATAACCAAACTAGTTTAATCTAATTATTGTTTGCAAACATGTTTTTTATATTAATTATATTCATCTATTTAATCCATGTTGCCAAACAAGATTTGTTTTCCTCAATAAAAGACTCATCTCTCACTCTCACTCCCTCACTCACTGGACAGCCTTTCTTTATCCCTATACTTCTCACCGCCGGCCACCATTCGCTGTTCACCATAAAAAAAACCTACGGTTCGGGTACCACCACACCACCGCCATCTAACTATCATCACCGCCGAAACCCACCAGTCATCGCCATCTAAACCACCATCATCACCTCCGAAAACCACCTTCACCGCCGAAACCCACCGGTCATCGCATCTGAACCACCATCATCACGTCCGAAAACCACATCACCTACCGCCACCTACATCTAACACTGTCACCTACATCCACCACTGCCACCGTCCATCTTCCCTCGCCGCCTCATATCTAGGGTTTTCTGTTGGTGGTTGCAGACGGTGGTGGTCGGACGGTGGTTTGTTCATGAGATTAGGGTTTTCTCTCTATTTCTCTCTCATCTATTCTCTCTCTTCTCTCTACCCTGCCCACTGACGGTTCGATCTCTACCACCTCACGTCTTCGATCTCTACCACCACAGATTTGTAGAAACCACCACCCCCATCGCAGATATGAAGAAACAACCACCACCGCCTCAGATCTGAAGAAGTCAACCACCACCGCCGTCGCACATCTGAAGAAACCACCGCCGTTGCAGATCCGGTAATTTCGCACCACCACCCAGTAGATCTGAGATCTATTTGTGTGTATCGAGAGGCAGATTTGAGTTGGGGATTTTTGAGATTTGAATTAGGGTTTTTTGAGACAGATTTTTGAGACAGATCTGAGATCTATTTTTTTGAGATTTTGTAAGATCCATGTGTATGTGTTGTGTTTATGTTGTAAATCAAGATCCTAGTGTGTATTTGATTCAGATATTATGGATTTGATTCATATCAATTTTTAATTTTTAATTGATGAATCTGGAAATAAGTGTTTGCATCAAAAGGATGTTCTTGATTCTAAATCTTTAATGCATGTGGGTCTTAGAAGTGTTTTATTTGATTGATCAATGAATACTGGAAATGAGTGTTTATCTTTTTTTTTATTAATTTTTAATTACCGAATAATGAAAATGGGTGTTTGGTAACATGGATAATATGGAAAATGACCAGAATACCCTTAGTCTACCCTTTGACTAACGGTCAACTTTAACCGGAGTTAGTTTAAAGGACCAAAAGTGAAATAAAACCTTAACCATAAGGACTACCAGTGTAATTTTCAATTATAAATGACTAAATGTGAAATTTAGCGCAAACCACAGGGACTATCTTTGTAATTAACTCTAATATATATATTTGAGTATCAAACCAAAAGTGTTCCTTGGCGGAGTGGTAAAATTCGTGCAGAGGGAATTAGGCGGATGTCTTGGGTTCGACTCCAACTCCAACTCCATGTTAGCTGTAGTTTTTTTATTTATTTTGTATCAAACCAAAAGTTGATTGTTTTCCAATAATGTTGACATATGTATAAACAAGTTTTTAAAACTTAAGTTATTGAAACCTTACATACTGTTTAGAATGTCGCAAGAAAATTATAATGGATTAAAAATGATAAATATAAAGAACGGTATAATGAAGGATATTGATTATGAAGATTTCATTCAAAACTTTGCACCAAGTAATACTAAGAGAATTTTACGATTCATATAATTATGTAGTATAAAATATAAATACTACGGTTGTTTTAGTTAACAATATAACAAATATCTTAATTTCATTAAATTTTATATGTTTGTATTAAAACCCAACATTTTATATTCGTACAAAATCTTAAAAATTCATGTCTTACGCTTTAAATAGGTAAAATAAAACATTATGCTAAAACATAGGTTAAAGTAGTCTGTGACACCAATTAGTCAAAATAAAGTTCGATAAACAATGATCGGTTATCCAACTCGCATGAGTGGACCCATTCATCATATTACCCCAAAAAAAACACTATTAGCTCTAATAAATGTAACACCCTAATTTAGGGCCTAGTAGTAATGTGTTGTACATTGTGTTTGTTAAGTTGTACATTGACTTTAACCAAGTTGTTTAAGTTGTTTTGTTGCTTAATTGTTGTTATTTGTTGGTACACGTGGTTATGTAGCTAAAGTTGGAAATATGTTGTTAATAGATATAATTGGTAAATAGTTGAACGCTTTCGGATAATGATTCCGAAAATATCTCCGTTAGTTAAAACGGATAAACCTAAGTCGTGTTTTAAGTTGAATAGGAGAACGAAATACCCTCGTGGGGTATTAAACCCACTTGGGTCGGTTATGTGGGTTCTTATCCCCTGGCAACACCAAAAACAAATACAACATACATACGTACGTACTAAGCTTTGCATACACACACATACTTGGAGATTTGAAGAGGAATCAAAGGGGAATTAGTTTGTAGTGAGTTCCAGCAGTAGATACAAGCTTCAAACGTTGTTCTTCTTCCTTATTGGTAAGATTTCTTGGTGCTTAAACCTAGTTTATGGTTTTGAAGAAGATGATGGTAGTTTAGCTTTGAAATTGAGTTTGGTTCATGATTTGTTGGTCAAGAAACATGTAGGGATGTTGTGGTAATGTTAATTAACAAGTAGAAACAGTAGGAACGTGATTTCAGTCGATAAAATGGTGAAAAAACCCGAGTTGCAGGTCTGATAGTCGAACAGGGCGAAGTTTACTGCGCAGACCCTTCCTACCCCCGTAGGGAAAAGTTCCTACCCCCGTAGGAGGGTGTTTTTCAGTTTATAGAAATTTAGCTCCTACCCCCGTAGGAGAATGTTCCTACGGCCGTAGGAGGGTGTTTTTCAGGATTATTGAAATTAAGCCTTCTGTGGCCGTAGGAAAAGGTTTCTGCGGCCGTAGGAGGATATTTTATGTATTTTATAAGGTTTACCACCTACGGGTGATGGAAAGAAGCCTACGGGCGTAGGTACATAACCTACGACCGTTGCTACCCAAAGAATCACTCCTACGGGCGTAGGGTATGGTCCCTTCGGCCGTAGGATATTGTTTCTTGGAAAGGAACTCTTGCGGGCGTAGGATGTATTCCTACGGCCGTTGGAGGTGTCTGGAAGGTGTCCTGCGGCCGTAGGACATATCTATTGCGGCCGTAGGAGCTGTTCCAGATTGTCTGTTGCTTGTTGTTCGTTGTACGTTTACGTAGAAGCGTTGATAGTACTTATAGACGTTGACTGAACCTACACATGATGTGTTAGGTGATTCGGACGACTTCGTGTGCTCCTGGGATTCCCGAATTCGTATCTGCCTCCTGTAACCTCGAGGTGAGTACCGGTTTTCCCATAAGTCTCGGTAAGTAGCGTTGTCTGTTGTTTATTGATATATGTTGACAATGTCGCACACGTGCGTATATAAGGTATGTTATACCATGTTGTTATATGCTATTACCATGATAAGTTGCTTTACACGTTGGTTATAAATCGCATGCGTATAGTTGAATCCACTACGGGTTCTAGTTGTATATGTGGTACCTGTCCGGACTCATGTTGGCATGGTTAAGGTCAGCTTTCTTCCCGAAGGCTGGATCCCTTTGATGGAATAACGGGGATTAGCGGTACTCGGTGTGCAGCACGCCGGGCTGGTCTTGTAAACCGCCGCTCCTTAACGTGAGTTGGGATCTTAGCTTCCGTTGAGATCCGAGATGTTGAGCTTCGAGCTTCGTAACGCGTTTGGTGGACTGCTCTTCACTCCCCCACCATTGCGGATAGTTGTAGCTGATGGCCCCCAGTTTGAATCGTTGAGCGGGGCTTTTCCCCCTGCAAGATATGATTCCTACTGACTCGTTGGCGCGACACTATGTGTTAGGGTAGCCTTATGTGTTGTCCCGTAGTTGGGATAACCTGCTTGTTGATGCTTATGTGTTAATCTGTACTCACTAGCTAGTTGTAGCTAACGGTGCCTAAATTTACCTTTTTGCAGATGCGAAGTAGTAGACCTGGTGAGGCGGGACTGTTGGTAGTTGTTGTACATACCTTTTGCGGAACACTGCTCGTTGTAATTATATGTGATCCGATGGTCGGTATTGTCGGTTAGTTGGTAACACCAAACAGTTGAACTTGGCATATTTTTGTTATAATTAACTGCCGAGTCAGTTAACACTTATCAAGCTTTGTTAATGACGTTTATTTCCGCTGCTGGTTTTTATTATATAAGTTTAAAAAGCTTAAATTTTCCCTAATTTTAAGCGCGTGAAAACCGGTGTTACAATTAGGTATCAGAGCCTAAGTTTGAGAAATTGGGTACTCGTAGGAGTATTCAATCTCAAGCTCGGGCCCGACCATCGTTAAGTGTTCCTAGTTGGGTATTTGGGGATGAGTATGATCGTTATGTGGTAGTTGCATGTGTAAACTAACTTGTAGTGTTAGTAGTTGTTAAGTAAATAGAGTACTAAACGTTGTTCCTATGTGTAGTAAATTGATATAGAATGGCTGAGCAACGACTTAACACCGAAGAAGCTCTTAAGCGTATGGAGGATGAAGCTTCAAGCGTTCATCTTGAAGCTGATGAGGGATCGGCCCCTCATGAGGATGAGCCGCCAAGGCAAGATCCAAAACAAGCAGCACGTATTACACGTCTGGAGGAAGAGCTCCGACTTACAAGGGAGCTGTTATTAGTGGCTGTGCAAGGGCGTAAGCCAGAGAAATGTTCGTTTAAGAAATTCCGTTCTTGCGGTCCGAAAGAATTTGAGGGCGATGGTCCTTCTGATACCGTGAGGTGGCTTAGAGAAACTGAGGAGGTATTCGATTCTTGTGATTGTGAAGCGGAGCTTCGTGTCAAATATGCGGCTCGGATGTTAAAGGGTAGCGCGTTGTT
The DNA here is from genome assembly GCA_947179395.2 of Pulicaria dysenterica. Classification (NCBI taxonomy): domain Eukaryota; kingdom Viridiplantae; phylum Streptophyta; class Magnoliopsida; order Asterales; family Asteraceae; genus Pulicaria; species Pulicaria dysenterica. The sequence goes on from OX359293.1 coordinate 55,349,423, forward strand.
CTGGTGGGACTCAGTGAAAGCGACGTTGAGTAAAGAGGTTGTTGCTGCCATGACGTGGGAGCTGTTTACTGAGAAAGTAACCAGACGGTATTGTACAGATTATGATATGGAGAAGATGGAAAGAGAGTTCAACGCTCTTAGTAAGGGAGATAAGTCGGTGGATGTTCTGATTATAACCTTTATCGATAAAGTGAGGTTTATTCCTAGCTTGGCGACTGATGAAGCTGCAAAGATGAGAAAGTTTGTGGGAAAGTTTCCTGCTGATTACCGCGCTCTCGTTAGAATGGCTGGGAGTTTAGATCGAGCGTTTGAAATAGCTCGACAGATTGAAGATGACCGTACTCAGGGTAGGGATGACCGAGCTGGTGAAAGTCATAAGAGGAAGTTTCAGCAGTCCTCGAAGCCGGGTCCTTCTAAAGGAAAATCTGTTGCAAGTGGGAAGTTTGATTCCCAGAAGAAGCCGTGGGTGGATCGTCCGTGGTGTGCAACTTGCCGTACGTATCACAGTGGTGACTGTTCTAAAGCCACTGCTCGATGCTTACGGTGTGGGCAGAAGGGGCACGTGGTTGCCGAGTGTGAGTATAAAGAGGATGTTTGTTACAAGTGCCACAAGCCAGGGCACAGAATATCTGACTGCCGGTCAAAGCCAAGTACCGGTGCTGGTGGATCTGCCTCTGGGCAGAAGAAAGATGGTGCTCCCCGAGCCAAAGGACGAGCCTTTCAGATGACAGCCGAAGAGGCCAAAGGTGCTGGGGACGTGATAACTGGTACGTTTCTTGTTAATTCTGCCCCAGCATGTGTATTGTTTGATTCTGGCGCTACGTATTCCTTTGTATCTGTCTCTTTCTGTGATAAACTGCAAATGCCTGTATCTGTACTATCTGAGCCAATAAGAGTTGAGACTGCTAGTGGTAGAGTAGTTCCAGTTGTTGATAATGTCCCTCAAGCGGTTATTGATATCGACGGAAGTAGTTTTCCTGTTTCCCTTCTTCTTATGCCAATTGCGGGGTTCGATGTTGTAATTGGGATGGATTGGCTTAGCAAACTGAACGTTGAGATTTTCTGTTCCAAGAAGTTGTTTAAAGTCCCTCTATCTGACGGGTCATATGCTGTGGCTCGCGGTGATAGACGCAAATCGGATATTCCTGTCATATCTCTAATAAAAGCAAGAAAGGTAGTTTCGAAAGGTTGTGAGTGTTATCTGGCACATGTGATTGATGCTAAATTAGAGAAACGAGTTGTTCGCGATATCCGGTGGTGGCTGATTATCCAGAGGTGTTTCCTGATGAGTTGCCTAGGTTACCGCCTGTTAGAGATGTTGAATATCGTATTGATCTTGTTCCGGGGGCTACCCCTGTGGCCAAAAACTCCGTATCGTCTTGCTCCTTCCGAGGTTCGCGAGATGATGACGCAGATTCAAGAGTTGCTAGACAAAGGCTTTATTCGCCCGAGTTCTTCTCCGTGGGGCGCTCCTGTGCTATTTGTAAAGAAGAAAGATGGAACGATGAGAATGTGCATAGACTACCGGGAGCTGAATAAGCGAACGGTAAAGAACAAGTATCCTTTGCCGCGGATAGATGATTTGTTTGATCAACTACAGGGAGCGACGTGCTTCTCAAAGATCGATCTGCGGTCGGGATACCATCAAGTGTTAGTTGCTGATGAAGATGTTCCAAAGACGGCTTTCCGTACTCGTTATGGTCATTACGAGTTTTTGGTGATGCCTTTTGGCTTAACCAATGCTCCTGCCGTTTTCATGGACCTGATGAACCAGGTTTGTCGTCCTTTTCTTGATAAGTCGGTGATTGTATTTATTGACGATATTCTCGTCTATTCTAAGACTGAAGCTGAGCACGAGTCGCAATTGCGAGAGGTTCTCGAAACTCTTAAACGGGAGAAGCTTTACGCTAAATTCTCGAAGTGCGAGTTCTGGCTGCGAGAAGTTCATTTTCTTGGTCACGTGATTTGCAGTGATGGTGTAAAAGTTGATCCAGCGAAAGTCGAGGCGATGATGAATTGGGGAGTTCCCCGAACTCCTTCTGAAGTTAGAAGTTTTCTTGGCTTAGCTGGTTATTATCGTCGGTTTATCTGCGACTTTTCTAAACTTGCGGGTCCTTTGACCAAACTAACTCGCAAAGATGTTGCGTTTGTTTGGGCGGAAGCTCAAGAACAAGCGTTTCAATCTCTGAAACGACTATTGTGCGAAGCACCAATTCTTTCGTTGCCAGAAGGATCTGAAGACTTCATTGTTTATTGTGATGCTTCGTATTCTGGATTGGGGTGTGTGTTGATGCAACGTGATAAAGTAATTGCCTACGCTTCAAGGCAATTGAAACCTCATGAAGGCAACTATCCGACTCATGACCTTGAGTTGGCAGCCGTGGTGTTCGCGTTGAAGTTGTGGAGACACTATCTTTATGGCACCAAATGTGTGGTTTGCACAGATCACAAGAGCTTGCAATATGTTTTTACACAGAAAGAACTCAATATGAGGCAACGCAGATGGCTAGAGTTGATAAAAGACTATGATTGTGAGATTCGCTACCATCCTGGTAAGGCCAATGTGGTGGCGGATGCCTTAAGTCGCAAAAGCTCTACTGTAGACGCAAAGTTTATGAAACTTACTGTGGTTCCTGATATCATTGCCCGATTGAAGGAAGCGCAGCAAGTGGCATTGCAAGATGACAATCTGAAAGCTGAGTTGATGAGAAAGTTGAAAGACCAACTCGTTGACGATACTCGCGGAATAAAGACTTTCCAGTCTCGCGTGTGGGTGCCACTCCATGGTGGTAATCGTGATTTGATACTGCAGGAAGCTCACAAATCTAGGCTGTCGGTTCATCCGGGCAGCACAAAAATGTATCACGACTTGAAAGCGTTGTATTGGTGACCTACGTTGAAAAGAGACATTGCCTCTTTCGTAGAGAAATGTCAAATCTGCGCGCAAGTTAAGACAGAACATCAGAAGCCTTATGGCAATCTGCAACAACTTGAGATTCCAGAGTGGAAGTGGGATCACATTACGATGGACTTTGTAACGAAGTTGCCGAAAACCCTCCGTGGTCATGATGCAATTTGGGTCATTGTCGACCGATTGACCAAGAGTGCTCACTTTCTGGCTATTAGCGAGTCTACTCCGTTGGAAAAGCTAGCAAAGTTGTATGTAAACGAAGTGGTGTCACGACATGGTTTGCCATGTTCGATTGTATCTGATCGGGATGCGCGATTTGCTTCCCATTTTTGGCAGAGTTTGCAGAATGAACTTGGTACTCGTGTTCACTTGAGCACGGCGTATCATCCGCAGACAGATGGCCAGTCGGAGAGAACGATTCAGACATTAGAAGACATGCTTCACGCATGTGTTCTCGAGTATGGCGGTGCATGGGATTCTCACTTACCTTTGATCGAGTTCGCTTACAACAACTCGTATCACTCCAGTATTGGGATGCCTCCATATGAGATGTTGTACGGGAGACGTTGTCGCACACCAACGTGTTGGCTCGAGCCCGGTGAGAAGCAATTTTCCGGACCCGAGATCGTTCAGATTACAGCTGATAAAGTTAAAATTGCTCGTGAAAAGTTGAAAGCCGCACGGGATAGACAAAAGATGTACGTAAATCCAAAACGTAGACCTGTTGAATTCAAGGAGGGCGATCGGGTATTCTTAAAAGTCTCTCCTTGGAAAGGTGTTATTCGATTCAGATGTGCAGACGGTGGTGGTCGGACGGTGGTTTGTTCATGAGATTAGGGTTTTCTCTCTCATCTATTCTCTCTCTTCTCTCTACCCTGCCCACTGACGGTTCGATCTCTACCACCTCATGTCTTCGATCTCTACCACCACAGATTTGTAGAAATCACCACCCCCATCACAGATATGAAGAAACAACTACCACCGCCTCAGATCTGAAGAAGTCAACCATCACCGCCGTCGCACATCTGAAGAAACCACCGCCGTTATAGATCCGGTAATTTCGCACCACCACCCAGTAGATCTGAGATCTATTTGTGTGTATCGAGAGGCAGATTTGAGTTGGGGATTTTTGAGATTTGAATTAGGGTTTTTTGAGACAGATTTTTGAGACAGATCTGAGATCTATTTTTTTGAGATTTTGTAAGATCCATGTGTATGTGTTGTGTTTATGTTGTAAATCAAGATCCTAGTGTGTATTTGATTCAGATATTATGGATTTGATTCATATCAATTTTTAATTTTTAATTGATGAATCTGGAAATAAGTGTTTGCATCAAAAGGATGTTCTTGATTCTAAATCTTTAATGCATGCGGGTCTTAGAAGTGTTTTATTTGATTGATCAATGAATACTGGAAATGAGTGTTTATCTTTTTTTTATTAATTTTTAATTACCGAATAATGAAAATGGGTGTTTGGTAACATGGATAATATGGAAAATGACCAGAATACCCTTAGTCTACCCTTTGACTAACGGTCAACTTTAACCGGAGTTAGTTTAAAGGACCAAAAGTGAAATAAAACCTTAACCATAAGGACTACCAGTGTAATTTTCAATTATAAATGACTAAATGTGAAATTTAGCGCAAACCACAGGGACTATCTTTGTAATTAACTCTAATATATATATATTTGAGTATCAAACCAAAAGTGTTCCTTGGCGGAGTGGTAAAATTCGTGCAGAGGGAATTAGGCGGATGTCTTGGGTTCGACTCCAACTCCATGTTAGATGTAGTTTTTTTATTTATTTTGTATCAAACCAAAAGTTGATTGTTTTCCAATAATGTTGACATATGTATAAACAAGTTTTTAAAACTTAAGTTATTGAAACCTTACATACTGTTTAGAATGTCACAAGAAAATTATAATGGATTAAAAATGATAAATATTAAGAACGGTATAATGAAGGATATTGATTATGAAGATTTCATTCAAAACTTTGCACCAAGTAATACTAAGAGAATTTTACGATTCATATAATTATGTAGTATAAAATATAAATACTACGGTTGTTTTAGTTAACAATATAACAAATATCTTACTTTCATTAAATTTTATATGTTTGTATTAAAACCCAACATTTTATATTCGTACAAAATCTTAAAAATTCATGTCTTACGCTTTAAATAGGTAAAATAAAACATTATGCTAAAACATAGGTTAAAGTAGTCTGTGACACCAATTAGTCAAAATAAAGTTCGATAAACAATGATCGGTTATCCAACTCGCATGAGTGGACCCATTCATCATATTACCCCAAAAAAACACTATTAGCTCTAATAAATGTAACACCCTAATTTAGGGCCTAGTAGTAATGTGTTGTATATTGTGTTTGTTAAGTTGTACATTGACTTTAACCAAGTTGTTTAAGTTGTTTTGTTGCTTAATTGTTGTTATTTGTTGGTACACGTGGTTATGTAGCTAAAGTTGGAAATATGTTGTTAATAGATATAATTGGTAAATAGTTGAACGCTTTCGGATAATGATTCCGAAAATATCTCCGTTAGTTAAAACGGATAAACCTAAGTCGTGTTTTAAGTTGAATAGGAGAACGAAATACCCTCGTGGGGTATTAAACCCACTTGGGTCGGTTATGTGGGTTCTTATCCCCTGGCAACACCAAAAACAAATACAACATACATACGTACGTACTAAGCTTTGCATACACACACATACTTGGAGATTTGAAGAGGAATCAAAGGGGAATTAGTTTGTAGTGAGTTCCAGCAGTAGATACAAGCTTCAAACGTTGTTCTTCTTCCTTATTGGTAAGATTTCTTGGTGCTTAAACCTAGTTTATGGTTTTGAAGAAGATGATGGTAGTTTAGCTTTGAAATTGAGTTTGGTTCATGATTTGTTGGTCAAGAAACATGTAGGGATGTTGTGGTAATGTTAATTAACAAGTAGAAACAGTAGGAACGTGATTTCAGTCGATAAAATGGTGAAAAAACCCGAGTTGCAGCTCTGATAGTCGAACAGGGCGAAGTTTACTGCGCAGACCCTTCCTACCCCCGTAGGGAAAAGTTCCTACCCCCGTAGGAGGGTGTTTTTCAGTTTATAGAAATTTAGCTCCTACCCCCGTAGGAGAATGTTCCTACGGCCGTAGGAGGGTGTTTTTCAGGATTATTGAAATTAAGCCTTCTGTGGCCGTAGGAAAAGGTTTCTGCGGCCGTAGGAGGATATTTTATGTATTTTATAAGGTTTACCACCTACGGGTGATGGAAAGAAGCCTACGGGCGTAGGTACATAACCTACGACCGTTGCTACCCAAAGAATCACTCCTACGGGCGTAGGGTATGGTCCCTTCGGCCGTAGGATATTGTTTCTTGGAAAGGAACTCTTGCGGGCGTAGGATGTATTCCTACGGCCGTTGGAGGTGTCTGGAAGGTGTCCTGCGGCCGTAGGACATATCTATTGCGGCCGTAGGAGCTGTTCCAGATTGTCTGTTGCTTGTTGTTCGTTGTACGTTTACGTAGAAGCGTTGATAGTACTTATAGACGTTGACTGAACCTACACATGATGTGTTAGGTGATTCGGACGACTTCGTGTGCTCCTGGGATTCCCGAATTCGTATCTGCCTCCTGTAACCTCGAGGTGAGTACCGGTTTTCCCATAAGTCTCGGTAAGTAGCGTTGTCTGTTGTTTATTGATATATGTTGACAATGTCGCACACGTGCGTATATGAGGTATGTTATACCATGTTGTTATATGCTATTACCATGATAAGTTGCTTTACACGTTGGTTATAAATCGCATGCGTATAGTTGAATCCACTACGGGTTCTAGTTGTATATGTGGTACCTGTCCGGACTCATGTTGGCATGGTTAAGGTCAGCTTTCTTCCCGAAGGCTGGATCCCTTTAATGGAATAACGGGGATTAACGGTACCCGGTGTGCAGCACGCCGGGCTGGTCTTGTAAACCGCCGCTCCTTAACGTGAGTTGGGATCTTAGCTTCCGTTGAGATCCGAGATGTTGAGCTTCGAGCTTCGTAACGCGTTTGGTGGACTGCTCTTCACTCCCCCACCATTGCGGATAGTTGTAGCTGATGGCCCCCAGTTTGAATCGTTGAGCGGGGCTTTTCCCCCTGCAAGATATGATTCCTACTGACTCGTTGGCGCGACACTATGTGTTAGGGTAGCCTTATGTGCTGTCCCGTAGTTGGGATAACCTGCTTGTTGATGCTTATGTGTTAATCTGTACTCACTAGCTAGTTGTAGCTAACGGTGCCTAAATTTACCTTTTTGCAGATGCGAAGTAGTAGACATGGTGAGGCGGGACTGTTGGTAGTTGTTGTACATACCTTTTGCGGAACACTGCTCGTTGTAATTATATGTGATCCGATGGTCGGTATTGTCGGTTAGTTGGTAACACCAAACAGTTGAACTTGGCATATTTTTGTTATAATTAACTGCCGAGTCAGTTAACACTTATCAAGCTTTGTTAATGACGTTTATTTCCGCTGCTGGTTTTTATTATATAAGTTTAAAAAGCTTAAATTTTCCCTAATTTTAAGCGCGTGAAAACCGGAGTTACAATAAACTTAACACAATTTTTTCACGCCTAACACATGGATATTTGTGAGTTACGTAAAATCAGTGCGGTCTTTGACCAATAACGGGTGAAATTTGCTCTGGTATCATGTAAGTTTGTGGGGTTCAAACTCAAAATCAATTGGCTATAAGTAGAGTAACTTAATACCCTTATTAAGCATATTATAAAATCACTTTTCGTCGTCTTAGGTACTTTACTATTTTATCATATACATTAAATAGGAAAATTACTCTACTAGCTTTCAACTTTTATCATGTTTTTATAAGATGGATCAAACTGTCCTGCCATATCTTGAGTTAAAACAATTTTTGGGTAATGGTTTTGATTTGCTGCCTATAGAAATGTGTATTGGTACTCTTATGTAGTGACATTACTTTAAGATAATTATATCATGACTAGCAAACTAAAAGAGACTACTATGGTTCTTCCTTTATAAGAGATGATGATAATTATCTATGGTTGTTGGAGTAGTCTTCTAAAATATTAGGATGTGTCTTTATTTCTATAAATATCGGCTATGTGGCAAGAAGGCGAGTTAGGTAAGGTGCCAAAACAGGTTTAGTGGTCATGAAGATGATGTAACTTATCTTATGCAACCTCTATGTGTGAAGATAAAAATCGATGAGGATGAGAGTTGATGACTACATAATTGTTAATACATTGATTTTTGTAACAGCCTCTCAAAATTATTGAGGAAGATGAGAGTTAATGTTAAGATTCCTCTTTTCGGAAGGCAAAACGAAAAACGGTAATTCATGTACTTTGGAAATTACATTCAAGCTAATCTTTGTTATGCAATAAAATGGTCGCACATTGGTGAGTTCAAATTTTTGTTGCTACAAAAACATGGTCACACAGTATCCATTTTGGGGTCAAATTCATAAATTTTTGCTTTAATGTTATGGTTTGGGGGGTTGGGCTCTTTTAGCTAAGTGTGGTTTCAATTACATAGCTTCTATTTTTTCATAAATATTTCTGTTACTGGTCCATCTTAATTGTTTGGCCTAGACTTGGGGATTTTCAGGGGATTTTTGGGAACGGGTGGCACCATATAACGGTAAAAAATGAGATCAATTAAGATTACAGGTGTTGTTGATCAGGCTTTTTTCGAATTCCGGTTAATCAGGTCGGGTTAATGACGTTTCGCCATTTTGGTTGTTTTTCTGGTATATTATGGCTAAAATCTAAAACAAAACACAATTTATATGAAGCTTTATTAATTAAATTGTTATTTTTAAAGTAAACTAGAGTATTTTAAAAGTACAAATTCAAATATTGAACTATAATTTATCATTTTGTTATAAAAAACTCATTTTTCATTGAGTTTTTGTGGCATTAAAAAATCACTGGTAGCACCCAAAAATTTGACTGGTAGCACCCGCTCCAAAAGATCAAATATTTCCACTACGCATGCAAAATTGACCGGTGGTACGTGTCACTACTAGACCCTACATAGGTCCGCCACTGGGATTTCTGCATATAGGAGGAAGGTTATGTGTTAGATATCATGTTGAATTTCGTGTTTTAGCACTCTTGGTTCCTCACCTATGGATGATTCAGTTGGTTCCTCTCTTATGGATGGTTGCATTATCAGTTTGGTTCCTCTCATATGGATGATTTCAAGGTTCATTTTGGTTCCTTTTGTGTTGATCCTGCTCATGATGGTTGTTGAACAACAAGAATTACTTTCATTCATTACAAAACATGAAAAATGCCTCCATGAGTACACAATGTCAACCACATACACTATTACATTGACACACAATAGATAACTGACGGAGATCATAAAATAGATCCTCACAACACTATATGGGCTAACAACACCGGCAATACAACAACACCGGCAATACAACATCACCTGCAATAGCCACGTAAACAGGTCCAAAGCTAGCAAACAATCAGCATCATAAATAGCGAGAGACAGTGAGGGCAGCACCGAAATAGTAGCGACACGACAACTCACAATCAGCAAGATCAGTAACCAAAGCCCGATACAACACTTAACGCACACAGCATATGCACATAAGCAAACATCAGTAGATATTACATCCCATTACTGCTATATTCTAGCAGCGTCAGACCATTGCGAGCATTACTGCCAGTAACACACAGCAACAACATCCACCGAACGGCATCCTCAACGAAAAATAAGCACGTCACATACAGCAGGGCTCACACACCCTACCCGCCAACGCACAAAAGGTCAGGAGTTACTTATAAAGTCTCACATCAAAAATGGGGATAAGTAACAACCAGACCAAAAAAACTCTGGAGCACAACAGGGATCCTAAACAGAAGAAAAAAGGAAAGAAGGTACCTCCCCTCCCCCCCCCCCCCCCCCCCTCATACTAACCATATATCGAATCAACCCACAACCATACAAAGCTAAGAAAGGATTTTGTGGCTCAATGGGTAAAACAGGGTAAGGAATCGCCCGGACAACTCCACCACCTCCCAACCTCCTGAACACCTCATGCACTCCATTACACACCCCTTATAACTCCAACCCTAAAATGGCCACCCCTCATCACCAGGCCGCTACCATAAGATGACCCCCTAACACCAACCCAGCCCCCCCGGCCCACGAAGCGAACCTGCCTATGTAATACCAACCTGCAGTCCTGTATAAAATCATGACAATTGTAATACCAAACTCTGAGGCTTGAAAGAATGATTTGCATCGGCTAACACAAAGATGGCCTAGCAAATCAAAAGGTTTGAAATGCCCCCCTTATCACACCAGGTAAGCAAAGTGCAACCTCCTGCACCAAAGCAAAGCCCCACGTACTAGCCTATGACCGTGGCCACGAAACGTAGAAAGCAATGTGTACAATGTGTGCAAACATAAGTGCCACAAGAACACCAAATAAGATGTATGGCCAAAGCCACTAAACCTACCTTTCCACCCTTATAACCACCATCCCACCCAACCAAGACAGCCTCATTAAGGAAAAGTCCTCACTCTAACAGCACCAAGTGAAACAGTGACCACTCACGCAAGACTCGCCCGTATAGGCATTGCCCTGGATATATAGATACACACCCATCAACCGAATGAAACACTGACCACACATATTGACTCTCATCCACCTAGACTTCAATATGGGTGCATAGGTACTCGCACACCACATACTTTTTCCGCCCACCCCACTATCATCTACAATATATACCCATACTGCCAACCCCGATACAGTGACCACACACTCTAGACCACCCACACTGATACAATGACCACCCCTAATACAACAGTGACCACGCATACCCTAACCCGTCCACTGAAACCCATTCCATAGCCTGCCCAAATGGCTCAATATTAAAAATAGTTCCTACATGTAGATCTTTCGAAGGAACCTGCAAAACCAATATAAACTAGGCCCCTGCAAGGTTAGCATACTCACATCAAATCACACACACAACCCAGACCTCACGCCCACACAATCCAAGGAGACACTCTACACGCTCCCTTCTTAGCCAGAGCGTCTGCCTCCCTATTCAGATCTCTCGGCAGATGCTGGAATTCACATGCCTCAAAGCACTTAGACAAACAAGAAATTCTATCTAACACCTCTCTCACCTCCAACGGAGGGTGTCCATTGTACTATTAACCAAACTAACCGCTACACAAGAATCCGAGAAAACCTTAATGGAGCCTATATCTAACACCTTATTGCTCCTTAAGACTAACAAACCATAATACACCGCTTCCATCTCGGCTAGTAGGGGAGTGCACAAAGATATAGGCTTGGAAAAAGCGCCAATCAAAGACCCACCTGTCTCCTCCCTAAACACCCCTCCGATACTAGCTCTACCAACAACACCCGACACTGCACCATCTACATACACTACTAAACTCTTCACTCCTGGTTCAATAATACCATCACCCTGCCAAGCCAACAAATTTTCTCCCCTCATCACCTCAATTGGTCTAAAAAAACAAATCTAAAGAAGATCCTGCCACCCTTGGCCACTTCGCATAACACCATTGTCCAACTCTTAGCCATATCAGGTCAACCATCCTTTCAATCCCCACTTGTTTATTATTAAAGACTACGTTATTTCTATCCGTCCATATAGTCCACAACACACCATACATTACCAACATCCATACTTTCCTAATCCACTTCCCATCGCAATATATTTACAAGTAAACGATAAGTATAAGATGGTGATAATGTCAGATTTGAAACATGTTATCAAGTTTTTGAAGTTGAACCGAAGAAAACTGAGAATTATTCTTGTCAAGTTGAGCTTTTAGTAAAGGTTTCCTTAAAATTGTTTGATACGAAGCCTTATGAGAAGGCTGAAAACATCTCTTGGCTGGATAGCTTCTCTCCAAAAAAGTTCAGCTCTTGCTTTAATATAGCCCATTTCTTGTTGCCTGATTTAGGGCTAGAAAAACACTTACTGTATTTTATGTTTTTGATATGCATCCCATATTGTGTCTGTTTTTTGTTAAGGGTGCTATTCATTGATATATATTGTATGTAGATTTTTATCTTTTGTTGCAGAACAGAGCAACAATCTCATTTAAGAGTGGAAAAGGTGAATGTCTCAAAAAACAAGTAACAATTAGATTAGTAGGACCTAGGTTTGATTAAAGACCAAATCTGACATGTCATTAGTTGATTGAAAAACTACAACATTCTTTTAACCTTTGAATACTTTTATAACAATATAAGGTATATGATATAATTACAAAGTAATTGTCTTTTATGATGGGGTTACATGTACAAATTGAGGTTGTATTTCAATTAAAGATGCTCAATGATGAGCTAAAAGATAATAAATGAAAGATAACTTCTTTTATTTTATATAAAAGGTGTGAAGTAATAATATGAATTATGACTTTCATGCAATGCTCTCACATTTCTATGATTTTTTCTAATATATTATGCTTATATATTAGTAACTTTAATATACTCTTTAAAAAGATTACAAAGGACTACTAATTTTGTTCACAAAGTACTCTAAATATTTTAATTTAAAAACTCTCTTTGTCTTTTTTTAACTTTTCATAATACTTAAATGAGTGAATATCGTTTCATAATTTATTTTTAATTAACTTTTAAAACTGTGTAATTCACACATCTATAACCTAGATTTAATATATAAAGTAAAAAAGTAAATTATTTACTTTAAAGTATTGTTTACTATTAGTCAAATGTCAAAAAACTTTATAATACTTTTAGAAGGTGATTTTATTTTTAGGTGATTCTATTTAACTCTTTTATAATCTAGATGTCTTTTTTTGATATAGTATATATGAGTGAGTATATGACATATATTTAAAACTGTAATTAGAAGATTTGACATGTATAATATACGAAGAAAAAAGAAGATCAATAGTAACACTATTTATTTTTACCTTTTATAAATGTTAATTCACTTCCTATGATGTGATGTGTGTGAATTTATAACCTATATGAATTAGTTAAGATGAAAAAAGAAAGTTTAAATAGTAACACCCCAAATTAAACATGTATGATCGAGAAATTGAAAAAAGATTATACAAAATGTTTTCCTTCAGATTAAAAAAAATGGTCGAGAAATTGAAAAAAGCCAAAAAGGAAGTACAAAATGCTTCTTCGCCTCCCCAGCCTATCCAAACTTGCTCCTATGTATATTTGAATAAATTTGTGGCCCTAATACATTAAATTAAACACAATAACGGTTTATATTAGAGTGGTAGAAGTTTTTCAAAAACAATAATAATAATAATAATAATAATAATAATAATAATAATAATAATAATAATAATAATAATAATAATAATAATAATAGTAATAATAATAATAATAATAGTAATAATAATAATATATCAGCTCTAAATAACACATATATTTCCGTAAATGGGTTATTTAAGAAATATTAAAATGAATATATAACTAACACCTTAAGTTTGTAATAAACTTTTGTCTTTTCCATAATATATCAACTCTATATAACATGTAAACTTTGACGAATAAGTTATTTAAGAAAAATGAATAATAACTAATATCGTAACTTGTAATAAAATTGTCTTTTTTTAGATAAAAAACTGAAATAAAGAAAAATCTTGAAAAGCTAAATGAATGAAAAGGCTATAAAATAAAATAAATTAAAAAACATATATAAAACTAAATCCAAATAAAAAATAAAGTAAAAGGAGAATCAAAATGTAAATGTTCAAAAAAACCCCGTAAAGAAAATAGTTTTATATGAAATAAATAGAAAAATAAAAGAAAAGGGCAAAAAATCATTTGAAGACATGGGTATAGATAAATATATAATTTTCAAGAACGCACCTTTCAATTTTCATAACATGTTACCACTCCAACCAACCGCACATATGTTACATATATTCTAGATAAATATATAATTTAATTCATGTAGAAACAGACAAAAATAAACAATGATATATTATAAATATAATATAAGGGGAGGGTTCATGCGAGAAAAGTTGTTAGTGCGAGAATCGTGAGAACCAATCTCGGCCGTTCCTTGGATATGGGAAGTTTCATGGATGGTGAGCGTAGAGGTATAGAGTGTGACAGGGTGAATGTGAGGAATTCATGGGTGGGCAATGACATTAAAGGAGGGAGAATTGGACGGCTCATATTGGTTCTCGCGGTTCTCGCACTAAAAATGGTTCTCGCATGAACTTTTTCCTATAATATTATTTGTAGGAAAACTACCTATTTCAAAATCTCGATCCAACAACTTAAGTTTTAATTTAGTAAAAGGACCAGCGAAATTAATAATAAAATAGTTTTGAAATGTTGCACAAAATGTTAAGATCATAACACCATCTTGTAAGGATCGATCATGAAACCTTATCAAAACATGTTAGGAGATGCATATAACATAAACAAGATAAACACAACACTAAGATATAACGTGGTTCGTTCGTTAGGGTCAAGACCTAGGTTCACGGGGAGGAACCAGAGACTTCTTTATTAACGGAAAATGTTTACAAATTGTCATCCAAAAGTGCATATGAACCACAAAGCTTGAATGACAAGAAACTCTAGCTACACGATTTATACATAAAGGAGTAATCCTAATTTTTAATTAGGAAAACCCTAATTAACAAAGTTAGTAGAAATCATTTCCGCACACAAGATCAAAATGAGGATTTGGTCTGAAGTAATTGCTCCATGCCGTGGAGCCTCCGAGAAAACCCCAAACTTCAATCTTCGATGACTTCATGTTGAGCTCCTTGTTTTTCAGTTTCAAATATCCTTCATATCATATTCTAACCCAAAACCCTCGTTCTTGTCTACTACATCACTTGAAAAGGATCATATAGCAACACAAGTAAGCTAATAAGCTCATTGAACACCTTAATAAAAGACTTGAAGAATTACAATTAGCAAGTAAATGTATTAACAACTCAATTATGCTTTAAAAGCCATAGTTGCATCAACAATCTAAAAGGACACATGACTCACACCGACCTGAATGTTATATTAACATCCAGTTGGTCACAATGTGACTAACAACTGTCACATTAGGCAATGTCACGTCGACTTAATTCCTTAAAACCAATCCTTTAGGACTGCAAATTAATCAAAAGTATTCTATCAACTATTTCTTTTTAAACATATTTCTTGGGTAACCATTCAGTTTATGATAAAAACCAGACTGAATGAATTTTATTATAAAAAATCGAGGTGGTGTGTATATTATTTCTAACAGTTCATTTTTAGTAATAAACAAACAAAATTATAGCAAAGGAAATAAACATGGAAGATAAGTGTAGTTAATCATTTGATGTTGGAGGATTAGAAATATATTAGCTAAATCAGAAACATTCTATCTAAGAATTACATAATTAATTGTGATTGGATATATACTTCTAGTAGTATATATTTTAGATGTTTTTATACTCATAAATAATTAAAGTAAAAATATGTTAGTTATTTCATTATTGGGTTTAGTTTCTAAAAGTGTACTAAAGTTGTTGATATTGTGTATACCCATCTTTCAAAACTCTCATTTAGTATATTAAACTTTCTAAAACTCACGATTTATGCACAGGGTAACTTGTTACCTGCCAGTTGATGAGGTGTAACAGGTAATAGCTGATGTGGCAATGACTTGGGTGCTTATGTGGTGTACTCATATTTAGAAGTTTTTAAAAAAAGAAAAACAATTTAAATAATAATAATAATATATGAATATCATCGATTGAAAAAAACCATCTGCACCATCATCTTGGTGCGATCACCATCGTGTTTGGGGTTTTGAGTTATGGGGTTCTTAGCGATTTTCGTTTTTGGGGTTCTACACGATTTAAGAAGATCTGAACAGATTTTGTTTTCGTTTTTGAGTTCAGATCTGAACACGATTTTCGCCTGCATTTCAAAGATTTAGGGCTTATTCAATCTCGATTGAAGATTTCGGGTTTATGTTAATCTCGATTAATAAATAACTTTATGCATCTGGATTTTGGGCATCTAGGCCGACTTTAGGGTTCTTGATTTGCTTCATCATCAACGAGAATCATCACCTCCATCGCAGCCACCATCGCCAAGAACTCCATTGTCACCATCACCGGAGGTAAGTTCAGGTTAGGGTTAGGGCGATTTGGTTTTTTTTTACAGATCTACGGTTTCGACGGATATTACTCGATGAGATTTAGGGTTTCGACATATATTGTTCGATTTGGGTTTCTTTGTAACGCCACCTCTAACAAGCTTAAAATTAGAGTTAATTTAAACTTTTTAACAACTATTAATAAAAGCATGCAGCGGAATTAAGCGTCATTTACAAAAGCATCGCTAACTGACTCAGCTGTTTAATTACATCAAAAGAATTAGCCGAGTTCGTAATTGATATCGCGATTTTTATATATATATTTAATGCGATATTTAATTATTTTTGGATAAAAATCATGAGAATATGTTTAATATATATTTAATATTTTCAAATATTGTTTTTCAGGTTCAAATTCGGATATAAAGTGATAAATATGAAGAAACAGGGATAAATTTCGAAGATAAGCATCAAAGGTTGAAATTTCCGAAATTCTATCACTAAATGGTCGCTAGCGTCGCTAAAAGCCACCATTTAGCGTCGCTAAAGGTGATTTAGCGTCGCTAAAGGCCCTGTGACAGCTCTATATATATTTTCGATTCTCCATTCGGTTTAGTAGCTTTCATTCCGACTTTTCACTATCTTCAACCTCTGGAAACTCCATAAAAACACCATGAAGCATATGGGAGCATAGCTTGGAGCATTGGGGCTTGGATTGAAGATAAAATCGAAGATCAAGTCCCGGAACATTCGGCTTTTACGGTTTTATTCATTCTAGTTCATCTTGTTTCTTTGTTTGAATAATTTCCAGAGCTTTAGCATGTTTGTTCTAGGCTAGACTTCTGATTTTCCTCCCTAGAGGAGATGAACTTTAATTATGGTTGATTTAATTCATGGTTTTGATGCTTAATTCATGTTTGTTCTTAGTTTAGCCTAATCTATGTTTATCCATGCTTATGAATCTGTTTTGATTGCTTAGAATCTGATTTTTATGTTTTGAGAGGCCACTTGAATCATAAAGTTTTAATATTGATTGTCTAGGACCAATAGATGATTAAGGAATAGTGATTGACCAAATCCTATCTTTTGAGCAATTAAAGTTAGAGTCTTTTGCATTTGATGTCCATATAATGACCATTTATATGTTAGTTTAATGTTTTGTTGATCATACAAGCATTAAGATTAGGGCTTAACTTGTTAATCGAATTAATTGGCTAATTATATTTCTTAATCGCGTTTTTGACCATAAAGGTTATTAAGTAGTATAATTAGACGGTTATAACTGGACCAAGGTTTTAACTATTATAGAAAGCGATGCATGAATGTTTAAGTATCTTTAGTTCTTTTTACCATGAATCTAATTGCCATGAGAAAAGTGTAATCGAATCTAGGGAGGGAAAGCTCGCACTATTTTATCTGATTTCCAAGTTCCTTGCTCATTCGCTCTTTGTGTTTCTTTGGTTGTTTTATGTGCTTTCTAGGGTTGTTGGTAGTGTTAGATTGGTTGATTGCTCATTTATCCGAAATTTCCCCCCTTCATTTTATTGCAGTAGTTTAGTTAGTTTAATATTTAAATTAATATAATTTTATCAAATCATACCCGTTCCCCAAGAGTTCGACACCCGTACTTATTTTCTATACTATAATGCGATTAGGTCCTCTTGCCTATTTTGTGTTGTAGTCGTACTAAATAAAGACGGTTTTTATAAATAAAAAACTGGTACGCTTTACGCACATCAAGTTTTTGGCGCCGTTGCCGGGGAACGGTTTTATTTGATTTAATTATTTTAATTTTTATATTAAACGATCCTTCCCGCGAGTTTCGGCTCAAAGGAAGTTATTTTAGTTCTTTTTAGTTGTTTTCCCTTTCCGTTTCAACTTTGTGGGTGTGTTGACTAGAAACCCTCACGAGACTACAACTCGTCCACTCGGGCTACCGAGGGGTTTAAAGGCTTGTTGCATACGCTAAATGCAACCGTGATTCCTACGAAAGTGAGTTAGGTTTGTTTGTTTTTCTTTTTGTTAGATGTTTGGTTCTTAGACTTGATCTATCTTAACCTTTGCTCCGAGTGTTTTTCTTGCAGGTGGATATGGAGCACGCGCTTATGTTGGCATCTTGCTCAGCCTTATCTATTTTTGCTCCTCGTGTTGAGGGAGTTTTCTCTAACATTTTTCTACCCTTGTTTTTATTTTGTCTTTATGTACAATGGGACATTGTACAATCTAAGTGTGGGGTAGGGGGTTAGAAAAATATTCCTAGCTTGAACTTAATTTGTCCTTAATTAAATTTATGATGGTATTTGGGCTATAATTTTTAAAATTTTAATGTCATTCAAGTAAGTGTTAAGTATTGGTTGAAGGTGTCAAATGTTTGATTTGTGTATAAGTTCAGAGGTTATACTTAGTGTTTATGCATAGTATTCAGTGGCTTTTCACCGTTCCAGAGAAAGTTCCATTTATGGTAACCAACTTTTAATTTTTGAATTTAAATAAATGGTTAAGCCCTTTCTGAATCTAAGCTCGACAAAAATAGGCTGAGTGTGAATTTCCTCTTTTACTAATCATGTGCCTGCTAAATTGAGAAAATCCAAAAAAAAATGAGAAAATTAGAAAAAAAAAATAATAGAGCAACAATAAGTCGTGTATTAAGTTGAATAGGAGAACAAAATACCCACACGGGGTATTAAATCACTTAGGTCGGCTTAATGGGGATCTTTATCCCCTGCCTTCACAAGACAAATATACATACGTATGTACTAAGCCACACACACAAACACTTTCTATTTTGATTCTTGAAGAGGAAATCAAGGGAAAGAAGCTTGGGGTTCAATTACTGCAGTAGATACAAGCTCAATCTGTTCTTGTTGTGATTATTTGCTGGTTTTGTAAGTGTTCTTCTTCAAATACTTAGTTTTTAGGTTTTGAATGTGATAATCCAATTTAAGGGTTTAAGTTGGATTCTATGTGTTGTGATATGTTAAGAATCATGTAGGAAGCTTGTAATGATGGCAAATAACATGTATAAACGTTTAAAGTTGAGTTTAAGTCGATTAAAAGTGTCAAAAAATGTGAAAAACGGTCGTTGTGTTCGAACAAAGCAAGAACCCACTGTATCGGGGGTCCTTGCGATCGCATGGACGGGTCTTGCGGTCGCATAGGGTACTTGCGATCGCATGGCATCTCTTTACGATCGCATGGGTTGTCTGGAGTTCCTTGCGGTCACATGGAAATGGCATGCGGTCGCATGGGGTTCCTTGCGGTCGCATGGATTTCCTTGCGATCGCATGGTGTGTTGTTGTGCTGGCAGTTTTGTTGTATTGTGGTTTAAGCCTCGTTGATTGTCATTGTTTGGTGTCTAAGCTTGAACCTTGTATGTTAGGTGATTCGGACAACTCCGTGTGCTCCCGGGATTCCCGAATTCATATCTGCCTCTTATAATCTCGAGGTGAGTACCGGTTTTCCCATGAGTCTCGGTAAGTAGCGTTGTCTGATGTTTATTGAAATATGTTGGTGATGTCGAATACGTCCGTATATGAGGTATGTTATACCATGTTATTGTATATTGTTGCCATGCTAAGTTGCTCTACACGTTGGTTATGAATCGCATGCGTATAGTTGAACCCACTACGGGTTGTAGTTGTATATGGTACTGGTCCGGACTGTTGATGGCATGGTTAAGATCAGCTTTCTTCCCGGAGGCTGGATCCCTTTGATGGAATAACGGGGATCAACGGTACTCGGTGTGCAGCACGCCGGGCTGGTCTTGTAAACCGCCGCTCCTTAACGTGAGTTGGGATCTTAGCTTCCGTTGAGATTCCGATTAAACCAAATCTGGAATAAGGTCAAACCCGATAAAACATGAAATCCGATCAACCAATTCCGAGCAAAGGCAAATTCCAATCTAGTCGGATTCCGATAAAATGCACAATCCGAGAAAAAGGCCAAATCCGATCAAGTTATACAATCCGATTAAATATCAAATCCGAGTAACATACAATCCGATAAAACAATCGGATTCCGATAACAACCAAATCCAAATCCGATTAAACTTCTATCGGATGGCAATTCCGAGAGAATTGTTAAGGCATCAGATAATTTAGTCAGATTCCGAGTCAAATCAAATCCGATCAAAAGTATTAGGGCAACAGTTCAATTTTATCGGATTCCTATCAATTCCGATAGATTTAATCGGATTTCACCAAATCCGATCGATTCATATTAGAATTCCGATAACTTCAAAAAAATGATTCTAACTTCAATTTTAAATCTGATTTTGAGCATGCAATAACATATATGTTTCCAGAATTCATTCTAAACATATTATGAACATCATCTATCATAAAAATCTAACATGTATACATCCTAGATCATAAAATTTATCATACAATCATTCTATCGGTTTTCACACATATATATTTATATATATTCAAAACCGAACTATAACATCAAACAACATAAGGTTTCTGAATTTCTAACCTCCTGATAATGTTAAACACTTCAAAATAATAGAATTGCACAATGTATTCGATTTCTTTCTTCTTCTTCTTTCTTGCTCTCGGCCGAAGTACACAAACACACACAAACACTTCTTTGTCTATTTTAGCAAGTAAAGAAAAGCATGGAGGGGAGAGTGGGTATACCACCAACCGGCCATACCCCCCCCCCCCCCCCCTACTCACTCTAATATTAAATTAATAATATTTATATAATTCTATTTTTCCTTAAATAATCACAAGAAATAATATCACATAATAAATTATCTATCACTTTTCAACAAATAAATCACAACAACAATTAAATTAAATCACATAGCAAATTAATTTCCAGATTGATTAATTAATTACCTTAATTAATCTAGGCCGGTAAAGTGGGTGCTACATTTGTTTTCTTGTTAAGATTTGAGTTCTTGATGATATTCTTGTGTTCTTAATGTTCTTGTGATTTTTATTGTGTTCTTCATGTTTTTATTGATGAAAATAAATTAAAATGACATGGCATCTGATAATAATCAAATTTTTAATGACATGGCAGTTTAAAATATAATGTGGAATTACAAATAAATCAAAATTAGAAAAATTACCTGCAATTTGTATAATAAGTTTTCCAATATATAAAATGTTAGTTTTGACAAGTTGGGTACACTAAATGAGAGTTTTTAAAGATGGGTATACACAATAGCAAAAAATGACAACTTCGGTATAGTTTTAGGAATTAAATCCTTTCATTATTTATCTATTTAAGTGTTTACAAGTATCTATCTATATATATATATATATATATAATGCATGCAAATTTTCTAAAAATAACCATAAATTGAGTCTCAAACAACCAATCACAACTTTCAATTTCAAAATTAATCAATTCTCAAAATAATTTTAGAAATGTTAATGTTCGATCGGAATCAATTTTAAAATCAATTATGAGGGAACTGGATGAAAATTATGAGGGACTTATATAAAACATGTGAGGGGTTTTTAAGAAAATATGAGGGGGTTATATAAAAATTATATATTAATGTAATTAATTATAAGCTTTTTATAAATTATTGTTAGTAACTTTTCATATATTTTGTTTAGAGAAAAAATAATTATATATTTACGACCGTCTCATTTTTATCTACGTTTTGGTATAAATTTTATTGTAATTTGACACTTTTTTTAAATTAGTATATTCTTAATTTTTTGTTATCTATTAATAGTAGTGGGTTGAGTGAATTTGTTGGGATTATAGTGATGAGTTGAGTGGTCAACTTAAATATGTTATTCAAAGTGTTTAGTTATTGATTTTGACGTATTTTCAATCTTATTAAAAAGATGTATGAAATTTTTTATAAATATGGTTCAAAATAAGATGTATCATTAAAAGATTATATATTATATATTTAAAAATTTAAATTCAGAGATGTAAAGACTTGATGGTCATAAAACTATATTATTAGTGTAGGTAGTTAGTTAAAGAAGACAATTTCTTCTGATGATGTGTTTTGCTATGACGATTAACAAAAGTCAAGGATAGTCACATTTTAAAAAGTTGGTTTATTTCTCAGGAAACTTATGTTTATACATGGTCAATTTATGTTGCCGTTTCACGTGTTAAAAGTGAAAAAAGATTAAAAGTTTTAATTTGTGATAACAGTGGTAATGTTACAAACAAAACAACAAATGTAGTCTACAAAAAAGTGTTTTAAAAAAATTAGTTATTTTTTTTGTTAAGCATTATGACATATGTAAGTTTACGGTGTTATTTCATTTATTGTATTATTTTTATTTGTACATTTTAATATTTCAAATACACTTTCGAAATACTCGTGCATGCACGGGGCAATAAACTAGTAATAAAATATGACATTTATTTCTGTAATTAAATTGGAAAATCTTATTATAAATAACAAAAATTTTAAAAATTAGATTAATAATTATCTAAAAAAAATTAGGTCTTGACAAGAAACATTCTGTCCCTGTTCCCAAAACGAATTTTCTTCACTAAAATTTCTCGTTGTTGATGATCCACAAGAAAGTCAGAAAGCTATAAATGCTTGTTGGTAGTTGTTTCTTGAGGATTTCTTCTCTCTTTCTCTTAACGACTAAGTAATTTTCCTTTTTCTTCCATTAATATCAAACCACAATTTCAAGAAATCCTGCAACCATCGCCATATCATTTCAATTTCATGATGGCATTCTACTCATACCCATCTCATTCCACCCCTTTATCTTCACACATTTCTTCGCTTTCATTTGTAAATGTGTTTATGAAACTCAATGATTTCTTTACCCCTGCTGTTGCTGCCATTATTGGGAACGTCTTCTCTGCAATTTTCACCTTCTTCTTTGCATTAGGTATTTCTTCCCCATGATTCTATCTTAAATTTCTTGACATTAGACCTCTTTTGTGGATCTTTATCAGCTTTTTTATTTGGGTTTTCTGAAATATGAACTGGGATTTCTTGGTTTTCTTTCTACATGTCCAAGTTGATATGATTTTGATCATCAATTTGTTATGTTAGGGATAGCCTTGTTGGGTTCTCATTTGATATCACCTCTCTAATCATCATTAAGCTGGAGAACCAATTTTATTAGATAAGTTGGCTAAACAATATTATTTTCAATGAAGGGATTTATAGTAATCAAGTATGAAATCTTTCAAATCATGCAGTTGGAACTTTATTAGGAGCAATGACAGGGGCCTTGATAGGTCAAGAAACCGAGACCGGATTTGTTAGAGGGGCTGCTATTGGAGCAATTTCGGGTGCTGTTTATTCGATCGAAGTTTTTGAATCTTCGCTTGTTTTGTGGAAATCAGATGAATCTGGAATTGGTTGTCTGTTATACTTGGTGAGTAGTTTTACTATCTCAAGAGATAAATTAAAAGAGATGTTTCAAAGATTCAAGATTTTATCCACAAACCAGAAGAAGATGACTGTCAAGTTAAATCAGCTCAAGAATGCTTAAAAAAATGGTTGCTTTTTTTTCAATACTTCACTTCCTTGTAAAATGATCACACTTGTTAAATAATTTGAAAACTTCTAATCGTTTTTGTCACATATATCGCAGGTTGATGTAATCGTAAGCCTGTTAACTGGTAGGCTTGTTCGTGAATGTATCGGTCCAGCAATGTTAAGTGCAGTTCAAAGTCAGGTAGATCTTGTTTGTTCTCCATTCTAAATTGCTATATAATTAGTAACTTTTGAAAAAATGTAACCTTTTTCATACTTTATGACCCTTTTGCCATTAACTTAGATGGGAGCTGTTGAATCTGGCTTTGATGAGCTCCATAGCATATTTGATGTTGGTGGTTCTAAAGGTTTGCCCGAATATTCGGTTGAGAAAATACCCAAAATCACTATCACTAGCAATAATAACATTGATGATACAGGGGAGAGAGTCTCTTGCTCTGTGTGCCTTCAGGTACTACCATCATTACCATGTTTATTAATTCTTGCACAAGATATTCTTGAATGAAACATGCTTATTTCATAAAAAAAATGCTTAGAATACAGCCATTTTATCGCTAGTCGAATCTATTAGTCAAACCGTGTGTTGTGCTAAGATAGCAATGGTTTTGGGCAAGCTCTCAAGTTGAAATCTTTTGATTGCCCGTTGTCACAGTAGTTTCAAATTCTTGCTTTCATCACTGTCTGTTCACTTGATTCTGATTCTGATCTTGATTTTTATATTAATTAGTGATATAATTGTAATTGGGAATTTGGTATTTGATATTGATTCAGGATTTCCAACTTGAAGAAACTGTGAGAAGTTTGCCACAATGTCATCACATGTTCCACCAACCATGTATTGATAACTGGCTGGTGAGACATGGATCTTGTCCATTATGTAGAAGGGATCTTTAAATTATTGTAATTCAGTTTCTGTAAATTCCCAAATTAGAATTTTCTTCTATCTCTAATTTGACCCCTTCTGTTTCAATATTTCTTGAATTTAACTATATTTTGTTTTGTATATGTATAATATAATTGAGGGTCAATCAACATTTTATCCTCTTTTACTATCTCTAAATCTATAATTCTTGATCACTGGAAAAAGAAAGTTTGCAAATGTAACTACTTGGAAGAGTTTTTTGGGAGTTTGTAACAAAATAATTCTAAGTAGTTGATTGATCTCCTCCAATCATGGGAGTATGGATTATGGAACATGATAATTGGCATCAGAACTGCAATTCTAGCAGTTGATCACAGTGAGCTAGTGATTGATCCTTCTATGGTTCTTGGTTCTCACAAGGTCGCGAAGAAATGAAATCCTTAAATTCGGAAGGAAAATAAGCGGCTATCCAAATGCTTGATAAAGATTTTAAATTCCATTGATGGAGCTTGTCTCGATCAATAGTTCTTGATTCGTGAGCTATTGAATGTGCCCGAGTAAGAACCCGGGTGAAAAAGGAAGTTGCACTAAAGGTGTTAGATGAATTGTTCCAGATTTAAAAAATCTCTAACGAGAAGGCTGTGTCTAGGAATACTATGATGATTTTAAATCTTTGTTGGGAAATATGAGTTCGAATGAATCGCATGTTGTTAGTTTGTTACAACCATATATTCAAAAAAAAATTACCATTTTCAAACTCCAAAACCTCTTTGGGGGTGTTTGGTTTGCTGATATTTTTCCAATTAAATTGCAATCCTTCAAGGAATTGGAATGTGAAGGATTTAGAATTGGAATCTAAATCCTTAGCTCACGTGTTTGGTAGTGTCAAGAATTGGAATCCATTCTAGCACCGCCCCACCACAAACCACCCAAATCGGAGCTACCACCGTCGTCGCAGGTCAAACCCTAGCCCTGCCGAAAATCGAAGCCCCACCATCGAAGCAAGGAACCTTAGCTCTATCGAAAATCGAAGCCCCACCGTCGAAGCAAGGAATCGCCATCGCCCTTTAGTCTCCCTCTAATCGTCGTCCAAGCCCGCTGTTTGATCGCCGTCGCCCTTTGGTTCAAAGCCCCACTGTCGATGTTGAGCAATGGGTTGGGAGAAGAAAACTGGAATTCAAATTCCATAGGTTAACTGAAGGATTCTCAATTCCATCAAATGAAGGAATGTTTTCCATCCTCAAAATTTATTTTCCTTCCATACTTTTGAACACATGAATTGGTTGGACTTGGGTTCCAATTCCTACGAATTCATTCAAACCAAACACCCCCTTATATTTTTATTGTTTTATCTAAGTTGCAATAATCAACCAACAATTATGGGTGCAAACTGGCCTTTATTATAACAATATGAGGATGTAATTAGGAGTCAAACATACTTTTATCATGAATAGTATGTGTGAAAAGCTACTGATTCATCTTCTTATGGTCTAATTTATCAGTGAAGACTTGGTCTGTGAGTTCTTGATAAATGAACTCGCCGAGAGCACAAGTACTCGGTGTTGAATTGTTCTCCATGCGGGAATAAATTTGAAAAACAACAAAATGCGAGATGTTTATTACTTTATTTGTTGACATATATTATGAAGATCTTAATATTTCTACTTTTGTGTATATGTCCTGAGAGTTAGGATTAAATAAGATGCAAAATAAAATAAGATGTGTAAGATGTAAGGAGAGAATGACATGCGATACAAATGGAATAAGGGTATCATAGGTAATTTATATATTTTTTTCCTTTTTCCTTAATTATATGAATTAATGCCTTTAATATAACCCACCCCTTCCCATATATTTATTTCACGAGAAGCCTGCTTGAAAACGTAAGCCTCCTCTGCAACCCTAATTCATCTCCGCCGAGCAACCCTGTAAACACCGTCGCCGACAAACCTGAAGACTGACTTCGAGCAAACCCTGAACACCTCCATCGCCGCTCTGTAGCCCTAAACCACCGCCGCCGCTATGTAACCCTAAACCGCCGCCGCCGCTATGTAACCCTAACCTCTCAGGTCGTCGACCATGGCACTGCCCCTTTCGCCACCTATGTTCTCATCGCGTTTTAACGGCCACCATTTCCGCTGCTCCGATCGCCGCCCCTGTTTTTATCGCGTCATGAAGTCCTAAACCGGAATCGTCACCGTCGGGATCAAGTACCCACACCGCCACCACCACCGATGTAACCATCGACGTTAGCTTGCATCAGATCTAAAGAATGGCTTCGATTTTGTGTACGGAAAGTAACGATTTTTGTTTTGAAGGACTCTTCATCAGATCTGAAGAGGCGAGGTTGTGTTTTTTCATCTTTTTTTCTGATATGATCACCACCTCCCATGGTTGCCATCGATTTTTTGAAGCTGTAATGATATTCTTTTTTCACTCCACTACTACAAAAACAAATTTTGGGTTGATAAATGTATTTTGTATTCTTATCCAAGTCTAGTTTTTTTAATGATTCATCAGCTTTTTAGGATTAATGTATTGTTTATTAAGATAACTGCTCTCTATAGTAAGCATATATTCATCAGTTTTATTTTAGTTCATCATTATTGATTCAATAAGATTATGTCTTTTTGATTTTGATGATTGTTGTTTGTTATCACTTTGTACTTTTATACATCAATTTATATGTATATCAACTAAGATATATACATCAATTCTGAATTTGCTTCTTGTTTGTGAGTGAAAGTTGTAGGGAAAAGATGAACAATGATTACTGCTAGAAAGCTTTGTATTTTTTGAAAATAGCGATTCTCTTTTTCAGATGAATATTCTTTTTTATTAATTTGGTAAGAATTTTCATCAAATTTTCAAAAATATTTACGTTTTGGTGTAGAGGATGAAAATATAAAAATGGCAATATCTTAATTTTATGGATTTATAAAAAGTCAAGAATACCCTTAACTGCCATTTTTATTAAATTAATTATAGAAATAAAAACCTGCTATAATTTCAAGATCAGATGAAAAATGAATTGTACAGATTGCATCTTACACATCTTATAATAATTTACATCTTACAAGAACTCACCCCTATGTCCTGATATGACTACAACATGATGTACTTTTCTACATACAAAAATGTTTCTCTCGAATAACCAATCAAAAAGCAATAACCAACAAATATGGTTGAAATAATGGTTCTGAAAAGCTCATATTGGTTCGGCCATGCCTCCGTCAAGACTTGAGGCTTGAACATTTACATAAACAATAATTAAATGTAATTATACTTAAATACCTAATAAATCACTAAGGTCCCGTTTGTTTCACCGTAATGCACAGGAATGGAAATGATTTTAATTCCATCCATATTAGTTACGTAATGACATTCCTCTATCTAAAGTAATATTAACACTTCGAAGAACTTAATTCCTTTCAAAATAATGTTACCAAACGCAATATACAACGGAATTTGATTTCAATTTCATTACATTCCTTCACATTACGGTGAAACAAACTGGACCTAATTTTAAGTTTTAGTTCGGTTGAAACCCTAACACCCCATCTTTAGCACAATAACTGATTTGTGTGAATATAAAGATGAACAAATACGAAATCAAAATGTCCTAAAAAATAATCTTTCGATCATTCATGAGTTAATTTCTCTGGTAACATTTATTCGTTAGAAATACAACTTAAAAACAATATTTTAAAACAGATCAACAAAATATCAAAGTAATTAATTCTTTACACCATATATACAACGTATCCAACAATTCTTACATAATCTACCCCAAATTTGATCAACAACCAAATTTGTAAGCAGTAAACTAACTAAATTCGATCCAACCTAACTTATAAATATCATCCTATGTAAGAAGCGACATTGAAATCATATGTATCATTAATCCTTAAAAACCATATTATTTCAATTCCAAGATACATTCGAGCAAAAAATGCTATGTTTAACCTCATCATCCCCGAACCACATTCAGTCCTAAAGTCGCATTTTGTTCAATATCATCGTACTTCCTCACACAAACCTCGCAAAATTCCGCTAACGAATCGAAAACCGAAGCAAAACCCGTCTGAAACCCAACCAAAACAACTCGACGGGTTTCTTCAACATAATCCTTGTGTTTCGCCTTCTCGATTTCCACCATCTTTCTAAAACCTTCCACATCCACTTTGTTGTTCTTCATATTTGTTGACTTCCAGTTGACCATATTCTTCTCTTCTTTTTCCAAACTGACCACAAGCCGGTCAACCTTTCGATTCTGCTGCTGCTCGGCTTCTTGTTGGCTCCATAGAGTTCGTAAATCCTTCGCGAATCTTTTCATGGCGTATGTGACTGCTTTTTTGGGCAGATTCTTCATTACGTTGGACCAATCACGAGAAATGGTGAAAAACAGAGGTGGGGTGTTGAGTTCTTGTTCTAAGGCGATCGTTCTATATGCCCATTCGCTCAAAGCTTCGATGTAAGCTTCAATGGAGGCGATGTAAGTTGAAAAGGAAGTGCACCAGTTTTGGATTTCTGCCTCGAGTTGAAGAGTTGCAAGATGGCGTGATCTGTCATTCGAGAGACTCGAACAGGGGAATGATCTCACTTCAAACATGATTCGGCTCTGTGTTTTGTGTGATTCCAGCATTGTTTTCCAAGTTTTTGTTAGCCTGCAACATGAATCGAAGAAATCTTGAGCTTTTAACATGTTTCAATTGCATAATCCGAACCAGTTTCCGACTTCAAATTCGATATAAAGTTCTTACCCGTGTAGCAATTCGATGAGCTGTGGCTGAAGTTCATCGTCTCTCACCTTATCGATTCGTTTGGAGATTGATTGGCAGATCTTTATGTTAACCAGAATTCTCGAGTATAAATCGATAACCTGGTCTTCGATTGCTCGCTTGTTGCTAGCATTTTCCGAGTTTAATTGTGAAGATTTTCGATCATATATCTTCTTCATTTCGTTACCAGCCTAAAACCCATCAAAGATTTCGATATAAACACAAAGAATTGAAAAAAAAACAAGATCAAATACTAATAATTTGACTTAATTGTACCTTGACTTCATCATAGAGCTTCTTCTCCCAAGCATATAATCTTCCTAAAGTTGATAAATGGCTTCCAGATTCCATTCCTCCAGCCTCGTCAAAGAGATCATTGCTGCTGTTGATTGCTGCCCACGTTGACGAACTCCTCGAGCTGCTAGAGAGAAGACTTCGACACGATGGCGATCTTGTGATCGTCGATTTGTGCCATGTTATCGTCGGAATAAACTTCTCCGAGCTTTCTGCCGGCCAACCAAACAAGTTATACTTAACAAACCATTTAAGTTGATTTTTTTAATAAAACTTTATATATTATAATTATTTGAGTACCTTTTAAATCAAGATGATCAAGAGGGCCTACATTGGTGAATTCAAGCAATTTAGAGAATTCAAGGCCACATTCATAAGCTTTTAGAAAGTAATCTTCCACATCTTTTAGTGCCTCCAATAGTTCCCTCCCATCTTGAGCCAGTGATGATGGTGCATTGGTCAACTCACGGCTCACTTTAGCATCAGCCACCGTCACGGTCACTTTCATATCGCAACCACCGTCCTCCGCCTTCATTTTTTGTCGGTCATCCTCATACCCACCACCGTCATCACCACCGCTAGCCATTAAATTGTCAAAAGGGTTAAAGAAATCCCACCCACCAAAATCATTCTGATTCTGCAACCGATTTGGTGACGTCATTGCAGGTCGTGTGTGGCCCACTACATCGTCATCGTAAAAATGCTCGCATACCATACCGGTACTCTCGTCGTCCTCCTCCACCTCCTCCTTCTCCTCCGCCTCCTCCGCCGCCGCCGCCTTATCAACGGTGGTGGGTTTGGATTGTGTGTGGTGAAGGTCGACGGTAGGACTCGGTGAGGCGGCAGGGAAAGTGATGAGAAATGAAGAAGAAGAAGAAGCTGAATGGCGGGAAACGAACAACCGTACGGCTAAGGCGACGGCGTAGAGTGACTGGTTGTACTTACAATGAGCTCCGGCGAGGGCATACCGTCTATCAACGGCGGATTTCATCAATCGCTTCCTCTCTCTGCACACAGACACCAGTAGGTCGTCGTTGTCGTCGTCGCCGGCGGCAGATTTCGTCAACGACACTACACAACCCATGTCAGATTGCGATTTTTCAGAAGGAAAATAGGTTAGTGGATGGTGGTGGAGATTGATTTTGATTGATGATGATAATTTTTGGATGATTTATAACAAAGGACAAACATGTATAAATGAAAAGGCCAAATGAACCCAACAGTGTGGTCTGTGTATTGTATGAGGAAAGTGACAAAGATGACTACTAGTAGCTTAAAAGGACTAAAAATGACTGTATTTTATACATGATTTATGAAGAATATTGAGTTATTAATAGAATAGAATATATTATGATCTAAAATGGTATTAAAAATTATCAAGTAATAAAAATATAATAGGTATGAGAGTAAATTTTGAATTAAGATTCTGCCAAAAAGAATTATAATGTTGTGTTTCCTTGGGGAAAAGAAGTAAACATTCCTGCAAAGACTGGTATGCGCTTTTTTTTTTTAACGACAAAACATATTCACTATACATACTTCTAATCTATTACATTGTTTACATTGGAATTTGAATTCATAACTTTTTTAGAGGAATCATTAGATCATGTGCATCCAACCCTCACTTATCCTCTTAAATCCATTGTCACATCATCATCCACATCATTCCTACTTTCAATCCTCTCTAACCCTCAAACCCTCACATCCAACCCATACTTACCCTCCTAATATTTTATTATTAAAAAAAAGAAAAAAAAATGTTTGTGTGTGTGTCAGAGCATACCCTCACGGGTTGCTGAACCAGTGCAAGAATGAAAGGCCCTTGAACCCGTGCATGTGCGATGGAAGCCGCTCCAACCCACACCTACCCGTGGGTGAGCCAAAGAACCGATGCGCTCGGTCTTACTTTATAACACCATAGACCGCTGGGCTACAAACTCTTTAGTTGCTATGTGCTTTTTTAAGGAAAAAAAAAGGAAAATGTATTAGTTTTGGGAAATGGGAATTTTAATATAGTAATTACTATGAGATGATTATTAATTCGGATTTTTTGAGAAATTGATATATACAACTAACAATATTTATGATGGATGATGTTATATTTACAAATATTTATATTTTAAGAAATATTGATAGAGCATATATAAACTACTGCCACTGTACCAACTTCGAATTTTACGTGATTAGAAGATTTCAAACATAAAATTTAAATAAAGCCTTAAATAATGTAAGATTAAATTACTAAAATGGTTAAAGTGGTTTGACAAAAGTTGCTAGTTTGGTCCTTTAAGATCAAAAATTACATTACATGTTTTTATGGTTGCATTTTTTTTACTTCTTTGGTCCTTTTGACTAACAGTCATCCAATTTGACTGTTAATTGTCTTTTTAATGGTGTTTTGATCATTTTCACTCTTAACCTATTTGCAAACATACTTCTTCTTCCTCCTTCTTCTTTCTCTACTTTGACAGCCAATCAATGTTTTATTTCGACGGTAATTCGTATACATAAATTAACCTGCAAATCGGTAAAACGAACCAAATCAAATTACATATTTCTTAATCGAAATAAACGATTGCTGGGTGCAAGATTAAAATTCAAACCATTGCAACTGAATATCGTCATCTCTCCCACATGGATAGACACAAGATCGAAGGTGTTGAGTTGGTGAGTTTTCGAATTTGAGCATAAATGTATTATAAGCGGAAATAGCATTTGCAAAACAATAGCAAAATCTGGAAGTGGATCACAAATCGGCAATCGAACAAAGTTAGTCAGCAACATGTTTAATTGAATCGCAGTAAGTCAAAATGGAGTTCTATACTTTCTTCAACAATTGAAAGGGTGCTAAAAATATGAAAACCCCTTATCGATGGAGCTAAAGAATCAATTTCTCATTCTTTTTCTACGATGACATCGATCTACACAGATTTATAGTTTATAAATTATTAAATTCAATGTCAAATTAGTGACTAAATAGACAATTAGTCAAATAAACAGAAAGAGTATTAAAGGATTGAAGAAAATAAGGAAGATGAATTATGTATTTGTGTTACCTCTTGTCAATAGTTCCATGGTTGACATTAAAACGATAAATTATGTAAACCATAACTCAAGCACATATGCTAGGCTTTGAACTCTATTAAAAATTTAAGGTCAACTGCTAGTCTAAAAACATGGGGTTCTTATCCATAAATCAGCAACAAAAAATAAAGAAAAGTAATATAAAAGATCAAAGATATTATAAGACTAATTTAACTAAATAATCACAAAGAAAACGGAAAAAATTAATATAAAACCAAAACACGTGATTCTATACTTTTTATATTTTAATGTTGTTTAAACTAGTCAACTGTAAAGAAGATTTAAAAGGTAAAATCATTTAAATGGTTACCCCTACAAGCCACGTAATGTTATATTGGAAATGCTGCCTAACTCTCCTCTAAATATTCTTCAAATATGAATATCTCATTTCACGCTTCTTCGCCACCTCGTGTAAGACGTCTTTCACTAGCCTTTTAGCACTTCACTACATCACACAAAATCACCTTTTTGTGCATGTCTTCGTTTTATATTCGAGAGAGAATGTAAAGGTTGCAAGAACTCTTGCAACCTTGATACTATCTCCTAAATTATACAATGATTACAAGCACGTAAAGATGATT
Organism: Pulicaria dysenterica; assembly: GCA_947179395.2. Classification (NCBI taxonomy): domain Eukaryota; kingdom Viridiplantae; phylum Streptophyta; class Magnoliopsida; order Asterales; family Asteraceae; genus Pulicaria; species Pulicaria dysenterica. The sequence continues at coordinate 55,382,517 of OX359293.1, forward strand.
TTGTGTGTTTCGTGGAAGTGCTTAGAAATTGTGAAAGCTGCCTTACAAAAGGAAGCAAAGAAGCGAGAAATGAGATATTCAGATTTGAAGAAGATTAAGAGGGTAGTAAGACGGCATTTCCACAAGGATATTATGGTTGTAGTCGTGTTTCTAGACTCGAATCTTGTGAGTAAAGCAAGTTTAAAAGCTCACTGTGTTTGTAAGAGGCGGTGGTGTTAATCTTACTTCAAAAACTCTCGGACCACTCACAACCCCCACCACCGCTACCTAACTTTCCCAGTTTGTCATCATCCACCATCTTATGGTGGATAGATTCAATGGTTAAACTCACAAACCCAGTAATCTTGAAAGGACAAGAAATGGGAGAGCGTGAAGAGTTTTTGAACACAACAGGCTTATTTCGATTCAAGTTAACATCGCTTAGTATTATATTCCGTTATTTCCGTGTAAGTAAGAATAACAAGGTTATTGATCTCCATTTTACTCCTTAAATCCAACTCTTAGTAAAAGCTTCGCTTCCTGCTCCATCTAGTTTTTCGAAACAAACCTTTCGTGGGATCTAATAATCTAATTTTAGTTATCCAATTAGTGAATCTTCTAAGAAACATAAATTCAATCACTCATAATCCTAACTTTGGGTATGACTTCGGGTTCTTATCATGTGTTTGTTTAGTACCAGAAATTGTATGCTCCTAGTTTTCGAGTCCTTTTGTGCTTAATAAATTTGTTTTTATTTCAAAATTTTCAAATTGGTTTTGTTGGATAACTTGTTTCACATGTGAAAACCAAAGCAATACCTGATCTTTTCTATTAGGTTCATAGCATGTAAATATGTAATTCTTTATTCCATGTATTTGCACGAAGGAATTGCTTCAATTTGAACTAAGAAAGAGAATGGAGATACATAACCCTATTTGTTATTCTTACTTACACATTAAGAGATGTTACCATGAATCGAAATAAGCCTTTTGTGTTCAAAAACCCTTCACCCTATCCCTTTTCATGACTTTCAAGATTACGGGGTTTCTCAGGGTAACCATTCAATTTGTCCAACATAAGATGGTGCTAGATAACAAATCAGAAAACTCAAGTGGCGACAGTGGTGGTTGCTAGCGGTGCAAGAGTTTTTGTGGAGAGATTAACACCACCGCCTCTAACAGATGGTAGGGCCCTTCCGGCTTGCTTTGGTCACAAGATTTGAGTCTAGAAACACGACTACAACTGTCATGTTGCCGTGGAAATGTCGTCTTACTCCCCTTTCAATCTTCTTTAAATCTGAATATCTCATTTCTCGCTTCTTTGCTGCCTCTTGTAAGGCAGCTTTCACCGGCCTTTTAGCACTTCCCTGCAACAAACAAAAATAGCTTTGAGTACATGTTATTGTTATATAATCGAGAGAGGACAGGGCCGTCTTAAGGGGCGGGCTATACGGGCAACCGCCCAGGACCCATGGCTAAAAGGGGGCCCACAATTAGTATAGTTTATATATATATACACACACACACATATGTAACAAAGTATATTGAGCCCAAATGCATAGATAGATAAAAAAAGATTCAATTTCTTATGCTTAATATCTGAAACGCGGACTTAGAAATTAAAATAGCAATCGGCTTGTAATCATGGACGCATAACAACCTTGAAGAGAAGGATGCGAAATCATGTTGAGATCAAATTTTATCATTTGAGCGAGACTTAAGAGTTTTAGTAATTAATTAATTTGTATTTGATCTTTATTTCTTAATTTCAACTTATTGTTTCTTGTTTTGGTAATCAGTTTGTATTTAAATAGTTGATTTATTGCAGAGTTGCAAAGTAGGAAACACATAGTGAGAGTCCTTTACTCATTTCAAAATCAAGGCTTCAAAGTTCAATTGTTCAAACTTTAATAAAACCGCTATGAAGTTTCTTTTATCTTCGATTTCTATTATTGATTATTGATTATTAGTTAGTTAATTTGTTATAGTTGTTTAAAATTACTTACTTACTTCAGTTACTTGTTAATTGGTTGCTTTAAATCACTTGATATCAACTATTAAATTTGTTGGTGTTACTTATTTGAAATCTTGAAACACTTAAAAATTAGCCAAATATTATCAATAAGCAGTTAATTAGTTTATTACTTGCTTTATTAGATAAGCATGTTACTTGAATCACTTGATATCAAGTTCATTGATTTGTATACTTGAATACCCGAGTCACTTTATAATTAATTAAATAAATCAAGTTTTTCAAAATACATTTATCATGTATTGAAAAAAAAAATTGAAAACCTAAAACGATCTCAAAGAGAGTGAATGAATAGATCTATAAAGGATTTAAAAACCTAAACAATTGTAAGTTTCTAGTTTAATTAACGTTTTTTTTTTTTTTGTAAATCATAATATTTTAAGGAGCCTACCCCCGAACCTCATAAATATTTGAGACGGCCCTCAAAGAGGATGCGAAGATTGCAAGAGTTAACGGTTCAAAAGGATTTGATTCGAGCATGTTTTTATAATGCCAGCTTGGGTTGATTGGCCACATTTTGAATTTCTTTTATAAGTAATTAACAATACGTTGACATATATGTTAAAAAGGAAATTGTATTAGTTTTGGGAAATTATACTCTTTTTAATGTAGTAATTACTATGAGATGATTAATAATTTGGATTTATAAAATTCTTCTCTTTTCTAAGTATTAAATAACTAGAAAAAATGTATATAGCTAGTAATATTTGTGGTGGATGTTGTCATACTTGCAATTAATTATAATTTAAATAAATACTCGCAGATGTAAGTTGACACTGTATTACTTTCGCATTAAAACTATAAACCGCGTAAACCATAACTTAAGGGACATATGCTAGGCTTTAATCACTAGACCTACACTGTAAGTTTCATATCTACGACAGCTAGTATGCTAATTGCTATGATGTGATCCATATCCATAATCAGCAACAAAAATGTAAATAAAAGTAATATACAATCAAATTTAATATAAATGATCAAAGATGATATAAGATTAAAGTCAACGAAATAATCTTAAAAACAAACGACAAAAAATCTAATTTAAAACCAAAACATATTCATATTTTTAAAGTTATTGCTCATACAAGACAATTATAAGAAAAGATTTAAAAAGTATATTTGTTTAAATGATTACCCTTAGGAAGCTCATAATGCTATAGTGAAAATGTTGTCAAACTCTTCTCTAGATCTTCTTCAGATAGGAATATCTTATTTCACGCTTCTTTGCCACCTCATGTAAGACGGCTTTCATTAGCCTTTTAGCACTTTCCCACATCACACAAAACCAGTTTTTCATGTCCGTCATCTTTATATAATCGAGAGAGAATGCGAAGGTTGCAAAAACTTTTGCAACCTTGATACTATATCTGAATTATATAATGATAACAGGCATATAAATATGATTTTTTTTCCTTTTTGTGTTTCATGAAAGTGTTAATAAATTGTTGAAAGCTGCCTTACAAAGGAAGCAAAAAAGCGAGAAATGAGATATTCAGATTTGAAGAAGATTGAGAGGGGAGTACGACGGCATTTCCAGAAGGATAGTACGTTTGTATTCATGTTTTTGGACTCGAATCTTATGAGAAAAGCCTGTTTGAAGAGTCACTGTGTTTGTAAGAGAGGGCGGTGTTAATCTTATTCCAAAACTCTCAGACCGTTCACAACCCCCACCACCGCCACCTAACTTTCCCGATTTGTCATCATCCACCATCTTATGGTGGATAGATTCAACGGTTACCCTCACAAACCCTGTAATCTTGAAAAGACAAGAAAAGGAAGAGCGTGAAGAGTTTTTGAACACAAAAGGCTTATTTCAATTCAAATTAAAATCGCTTACTATTATATTTCGTTATTTTCGTGTAAGTAAGAATAAGAAGTTTATTAATCTCTATTTTGTTCCTTAGTTCCAACTCTTAGTTCCGAAACAATCTCTTCGTGGGATCTAATATTTAATTCAAACTATCCGAATAGTGAATCTTCTAAGAAAATTGAACTCTAGTTTGTACATGATTGTTTAATAAAAGAACTTAAAAACAACTTAGTTATGTCCATACCTTTAGATATTGGTCCTTTATTTATAGTTCGTGCATTAAACTATATTATAGGCTTATGTTTAAAAAAATTATAAGCATAGGTTTTGCTTTGGGTATGACTTGAGTTTTTATCATGTTTTTGTTTACTACAAGAAATTGTCTGCTCCTAGTTTTTGAGTCAATTTGTGCTTAATGAACTTGTTTTTATTTAACAAATTTCAAATTGGTTTTGTTGGATAACTTGTTTCATATGTGAAAACCAAAGCAAAACCTAATCTTTTCAATTGGGAGCTGATTCGTACACAACAACTTTTGGCCACACACAACAAGGTACAAACAGTTGATGCACATGATACAAGTTAATAATACATAAAGTTGTTATGTATAATCATTTTTGTTGCGTAAGAATCATCTCCCTTTTCAATTAGGTTCTTAGCATATAATTCTTGATTCCATGTGTTTGCACGCAAGAATTGCTTCGGTTTAAACTAAGAAAGAGAATGTAGATTCATAACCCTATATGTTATTCTTACTTACACGGAAATAACGAAATACAATATTAAGAGATGTTAATTTGAATCAAAATAAGCCTTTTTTGTTCAAAAACCCTTCACCCTCTCCTTTTTCACGACTTTCAAGATTACGGGGTTTCTCAGGGTAACCATTCAATCTGTCCACCATAAGATGGTGCTTGATAACAAATCAGAAAACTCAGGTGACCACGGTGGCGGTTGCTAGCGGTGCAAGAGTCTTGGAGGAGAGATTAACGCCGCCACCTCTGACAGACACGGTGGGGCCCTTCCAGCTTGCTTTGGTCACAAGATTCGAGTCTAGAAACACGACTACAACCGTAATGTCGTCGTGGAAATGTCGTCTTACTCCCCTCTCAATCCTCTTCAAATCCGAATATCTCATTTCCCGCTTCTTTGCTGCCTCCTGTAAGGCAGCTTTCACCAGCCTTTTAGCACTTCCCTGCAACAAACAAAAATAGCTTTCAGTATCAAGGATTAACGGGTCAAAAGGATTTGAGTGTAGTAGTATCAAGGAGAGTCTTACATTTCGTGGGTTATTTTGGACTATATCAACTGCTTCCTGATTGCTGAGGTGCTCCCAGAGACCATCAGATGCAAATATCAGGAATTGATCATGGGGTTGGATTTCATGCACTGATATGGACGGATCAGAACTCAATATTGGCCGTCGGATTGGGTCACGAAGACGAAACTTGGCGTACAATGGCTCCCTGTTAAACTCCGCCTTCTTTAAGTATACATCACCTATAGATCTCGATATCTGCAATCAGAATCCCAGACATTATTCCACAAAATCATACAATTTCACAGTTCATAGACCAATAGAAACATCTTATGATTCTAAAGGTGACAATTTATAGACTAATAAAACATCTTATTATTCTCAAAATTGGGTAACAGACCATTCTACTTATGAATGGATCGACTTGGGTCATGCTTTAAGAGAAAAAGGATCTAATAGCTGTAACGCACCCCAAGTATTTTAATGCGAACAACCCATTAAACACACATTTTTTATAAAACATTACACAAAAGATGTTCTAAATCAACCAAACCGGGAGCATACCATTTGCCCGTTTGGACCCAAACCCATTGTACCCCTTACTTGATCCACCCCACTCACCCATTTTGCCACCTCTACTAAAAATGATACAAAATTTAGCCAAAAAGAAATTTGCCAAGACAAGTACAACAACAAAAGAAGTTAAAGCAAAACAAAGATTCTTCATGTACTAAAGCATGAAGTCGAGGTTTCACGTGAATTAAAAAAAACAAGAATAATTTAAAATGAATACACAAGGAGCAGAACACCCTACATGAATTTTAAAAAACAGTAACAATAGAACACTTCATCAAGCATAAGGCAGTCTTAGCAAATCAAATTTGAATTTAAAAAGATCAAAATCCATGATATACAATCTAGACAAAGGAATAACAATAGACATATTTTAACACCAACCCAAATAGAGTATAAACAATCTATAAGAATTATTAAAGTTAGAAAATTTTACATCTTTATTTCATATTGTGGTTTTAAAGGAGGCAATATAAACAACAAAGTCGATGCCAGTTTAAATATAATGCTTCAATAACATTCTTGCAGGGTGAAATAAACCAAAAATACAACCCCAAGATGTGTGAAACACATGTTTCATTAACACAGGTTAAACAGACACTCCACTTCTTATTATAGAGATCAAAATTCGGTACTTCTCAAACACAAATCATTAGTTAACTAAACACAAAATACCATGAACCTTACCTGTATGAGGCCCTTCACACGCCATACATTATGCTTCAAAACTACAATCTGAGGGTCATCAGGATGCAAGCTGTGGAGCTCCTGCCTAACCGACTCTATGCTCGCATTGTGTTCCACTGATAGTTGGATGGCAATAACCTCCCCGGTTGCCCTCACCCCTCTTCCCAAAACCGCACGTGAATCGCCAACATTAGCAATGTAAAGAGTCCCGTTACAAATCAAGCCAACTAAACAGCAAGTTCCTACAGCAGCCAATTGTGGTTTCACCGTCCACTGTTTAGCAACAATAGATAAAAACCCCTCTTCTGTTGCCTGAAATGCTTTTCTTATAACATCAGCTGACATAGAATGTTGTTCTGTTGTAAGCCCTAAAACACATTCAAGATCAGTACCCAAATGAGAGAAAACTAAAACAATAACCAGACAATTAAATCTAGAATAGCTGTTTTCCACTCACTTTTGAGATTGTGAAAAAGATTATCGTTGACATATCGAGAGGTTTCGGGCCCACCGTGACCATCATAAACACCAATAAAGGTTCCATATGGACCAGAATCAAGAAAGCTCAAGGAACCTGACTCAATTTGACTTTGATCTTCAAGCAACATGTTGGCTTGAACAACAGCCATTGAGTAATCACCATTTAAATGGTGACCAATATCTTTAAACCAAAGAAGACCCTCCTGCCTGCCGGCTGCATCAAAACCATCAGCAGGTCGCCAGCAGGCCTTGAGAAAATTTATCAATGTTGATAACATCCCTCATCTCACCACAACTTAACCCCAATTTCTCACCATCCAAAACTGGATGTCAACGACACTAAATCTCTGTTCTTAATATTCAACTCCCCTGCATTTAGAAGCAAAACTAAAGATACAATCACACAATACAACTAATCAATCAAGAAGGAAAAGGGTAAAAACTAAACCCTAGCAGAAGATTCATAAAACCAAGAACTAAGAATTAAGATGAATCTAATTCTTTAGAGTCAAATCCAATCTCGCATACACATCAGCCTTTAGAATCAGGCGACTGATTCTGATTTGAAATCAATAAACAGAACAGAAAGGGGGATAAACTAAACGTATAAATAAATAGAATAAGAGAAAGAGAAAGAGGAAGAAAGACGACTCACAGTTCAAGAGTTAGGCCTTTTTGAAGGGGGTGTGTTTTCTGGTGAGCTACCAAATGAAAAGGATGGAGATCTGAAGAAATTAGAGCAAACCCATGTGGGGTTTAGATGTGGTAGATCTGTAGATCAATCAAATATCCAAACACTGTAGAAACGTATACGTATTCGTAATCGTATATATCTTTTTTGATGTTTTGTTGAGTGCGTATTAATTGTACGATCAAATTCTCGTGATGAAGAGAGAGAAACAGGGAGAGAGAGAGAGAGAGAGAGAGAGAGAGAGAGAGAGAGAGAGAGAGAGAGATGATCGAAGAGTGATGATGAGAGGGTCGTCGGAAGTTTCCCCCTCGGAGAGATCTCTCTCTTTCTATTTCGTATATTTCATCCTTTTCCTTCATCGTTTCCCTTTTAAAGAGGGTTGGTTTTTCTACTACCAATTTATGATTTTAGCTTATTAATTTTAGAATGAATTATAATTATAATTTGCTTTTATTATTATTATACTATTATTATTTTTATTATTATTATTATTACGATATTGTTATTTTTGTTATTAAGAAATTCATATTTCATAATAGATGTAAACTATAAAATACACTATGGGTGTGTTTGACAACAGATTTATGGGGTATTAATGTATTATAGGGTTTTGAGATTCCAGTTTTTATAATTTTCAATTCTTTAGCCTCGTTTGAATGTTAAAATCTTAAGCAGCTTATTAAAAAGATAATCTACTATAAGCCTCCAAAATAAAAACATTTTCAAGTAGCTTATGACTTGAACTTAGGATTATCAATTTATAAGCCTCAGCTCGAGCCCCAGCTAGTACACCAAACATACCCTATATATGTGCATAAGCTAGGGTCGGTCATGGGTCGATTCGGGTCGGTTAAGACCTAAAACGAACCATAACCGATAGTTTCACTTATGTTTAATCCAAACCCATCGGTTTCGGTTTTTAATGAGGCGGTTAATCGCTTAATGGACGATTATCGGTTAATTGAGACAGTTAACCAATAAGGATGTGAGACATTAAGAATAAACTTGGGTAAAATGAACAAGAATTTAGTAGAAGGAATTAACAAAATTGGACATAAAAATAAAGTTAAAAACTTCATGTGGAACAAAAGTAAATAAATAAGAGACGTCATATAGGAGATATATAATAGAAAACGATTATAAAGCTTAAAAGTAATAACAAAAACGCAACAACTCTAAAACACGACTCTCTAAAAGTACTTTTCTCAAAATTTACATACAATAATTTTTAATATGGTTTCAAATTAGTATAGACAAATAACATAAAAATTACATAATATTTTATTAGGACGGTTTTGTTTTTTTATGATTAACCATAACCGAACCAACCTTATCAATTAATTTAGAAACCGAACCATCGATTTTAGATATGATTCGGTTAGTTTGGGTTGGTTTTGTCGGTTAAATTGGTTATGGTTCGGTCAAACCTAGCACAAGCTCTTTGGCTTATACTAGCCCTTCCGCTATCTACATTACCTTACACTCCAACTTCTACCGTTTACTTGTTGAAGATATGACCATTTCAAATCGCAATTACACCTTAGAATTTGGTAATCACAAAATTTGTATTCTTATATTAGACTAGAATATATATTTACATATGTTGTTAAGTTAGACTTATTTTCGTTAAGCTACTATATAGTTTAGCAGTCAGAGTTACCAAGACGAATCTATTGAACATAAGATGAGTATTTTGTTTGATTAGCTAAACAACGTGTTCTTGATTAGCTTTCTGAGGAAGCTAAAGTTAGACTTAATGGATAGAATTCACATCTTATGAAAAAAGAGAAGTGAATTAAAAAAAGATAAGAAGATCTCAAACATCTTAGTCTAATCAAGTGTTGGTTCACAACTTCATCCTTAGTTAACCAAGTTATTAAAGAAACATTAAATACAAAATCAATGTATTTAATGAGAAGATATAAAGCTACAAGATAAAATTATGATTATATTATTATTATATTGGGTTAGTATGCAAAAGTAAAATAAAATAAAACACATAACAAGGATGACTTTAGACTATGAATATTTCATCATTATACTCACCACAAGATTACATGTAGAATTTACTAATTCTTTTTTTTTTTCACTTAGCTCCTTCATTGATTTGAATATTGATCTTGTAAATATGAAAAATAAGCAAAAATAAATAAAAAAGGATATATCACCTCTCTTATAACAATATGCTTTGAAATCTGAAATCTATACTTTGGTCAATCCTTAAATAGATCGAGATATTTATGTGTACAATAACGTGTTTGTGTGTGTATGGTGTTCCAAGGTAACTACATGAACAGATGATATATATGATGATGCATGAATGTAGAAACTTATAAGATGGAAAATATTCGATTAGTATCTACACATGCACTATAATTAAAACAAAATAAAAAGGTAATTAGGTGCTAATTAAGCATTTGCTTATTCTTTATAAAACATCTTTTTCTTATAACTTGTTTTCCCAAGAACCTCTTACCAACTTACACTCTCAAATTAGGTTTAGGGTTTCATGAGTATATAAAATTTCTTTGATTGTATTGGTGATCTCATCTGATAAGTAGGTTTTCCAAAGATTTGGTTCATGAATATATACCAATTAATTAATAAAAACAATCGATGAATACAAACTTGGAGATCTACAACAGATAGATGGATTTAAACCTAGCTAGCTACTGTGAAATTGCTCTACAATATTTAAGATGATATATAAGCTATGGAACTCGATCGTACCTAAATACCTTCCTTCACATAATATTAATTGCAGAAATCTGAAGTAGAATATATATTACCTTTCTTTGTTTGAAATATTCAAGTTTGATGTTCATGCACGTACATGGATAGCTGGTATGCTTCGATGAGGTTGGTTTAATTTTGTTGTAAGGTAGGTATTTATATATAAACCCGGCCATGCATGCATATGCATGTTGAGGAGGATATTTATAATCAGCCACCGGCCAGTTGCAATTATTTAATGTACCTTCTTTACACATGTCTTTGTTTGGTTGGTTAACTACATTAAAACGTGACATTGTTCCATCCCGCCATCACCCACCTATGCAATATATATATATACATATAGGTACCTGTAATTTAATTTATATATATATATATATATACAAAAAGTATACTATCGCCAGCTGATAGTATAGTAAAGACTAGATCGAATGGTTGACCATCATTTGTTTTTTTACTTGGATGCGGACACGTGTTTGTTTCTTGATTCTCTGATATATATATTGTGGTTATTTGTCATGAACATCATTTATTAATTTTTGGCTTGCTGAAATATTTTCTTGCGCATGATTCAGCCTACGAGCATAAGAAAATTCAATCAAAAATCGTAACTAATGATTTAAAAACCCGGCCATTTACAGTTTCTACATTCTTTCATGAATTAATATTGAATCGATTCTGCTATACATTGATATATAACGACAAACAGATCACAAATTAACCATTCTTCTTTCTTCGGTTCTTGAGTTCTTCTTAACTCTATATCGATAATTTCCTACATAATTGACTGATTTGGCAAGAAAAAACTCTCAAATGATGAAGGAGTCGCTCAAAGGTAGACCAAGAACTGAAATCAAGAAAACTTACATGATTTCGCTGAATCGGAGACGAAGAGCCGCAACGAAGAAGAACGTAAGACTGAAGGAACCGCCTCCGCTCTTTAATTTATATAGTGGGCAATATGGAAGTTGGGCTTACTGGGGAGGCCCATCCATCACCCTTCAGGCCCACAAGCCATAAATGTAATTTGATAATTGACTTATTAATTTTTCTATTTTATTAGTTAAATAACATTGTTGGAATTTAGTTGAACTATTATATTATGGTGGACTAGCTAATTATTCAGATACGGTTCAAACATTTTTTAGAGCAAGGAAAAAATATATAAAAAGATGATAAAATTACTAAATTATATAAAAATAAAAAAGTAAAATTCATATTAACTTCAACCAAACAATTGACTTTATTTTTTAGGGGAATGGTACACAACGGTTTAGTTATTTCTTTGGTTATTTCTTGTGTCAAGATTGCTTTTTACATTGACATGGTGTTGTTTGTTTTTTGAAGACATAAGCTGTTAAGGTCTTAGGTCATGTCTGCGAATTTCTTATTGGATAAGCTAAATTTTAAAAGGTCTTATGTCTGCGAAAAAATATTGTTTGTTTTTTTAATTTTAAGAAATGTCTTATTTACTATATTTACCAATCGCCACTTCCCCACTATCACCACTACCAACCGCCACCTCCGCCGCCACCTCCGACGACCACCACCGCCGACCGCCACCACCACCGCCGCCGCCTACCGCCACCACCACCACCGTCACCGACCACCACCAATGGCCACCGCCACCGACCGCCGCCATTCCGACCACCACCAATGGCGGCGGTCGGTGGTGGTCGACAGTGGTGGCGGTGGTCGGCGGCGGTGGCGGCGGCGGTGGCGGTTGGCGGCGGTGGTCGGCGGCGGTGGTGGCGGCGGTCGGCGGCGGCGGTGGTGGCGGTAGTCGGCGGCGGTTGTGGCGGTCGGCGGTGGTCGGTGGCAGTGGTCGGCGGCGGTTGTGGCGGTTGTGGTGGTTGGCGGCGGTTGTGGTGGTCGGCGGCGGTGGTGGCGGTCGGCGGTGGTCGGCGGCGGCGGTGGGGGCGGTCGGCGGTGGCGGCGGCGGTGGTCGGCGTGGCGGTGGAGGCGGTGGTGGCGGTCGGCGGCGGTGGCGGGCGGTGGTGGTGGCGGTCGGCGGTGGTGGAGGCGGTGGCGCCGATGGTGGTCGGTGGCGGTGGGTGGCGGTAGGCGGCGGTCGGCGGCGGTGGTGGCGGTCGGCGGTGATGGGGAAAAATAAGACCTAAGAAACACTTTTTTTAAGCTTATTTGGATAAGCTAAAATAAGATGTTTGCAGACCTTATGTCTACGGAAAAACAAATGATCTTATTGAAAACGTCTTTTCACCCGCAAACATTTTCTTAAAATAAGGTCTTATTTGAAAAAACAAAAATGGCCGAAGGCATTTTCTTTGAGGGGTATTCCCCGGTTAATTCAGGATTGGGGATCGGGTTTCTTGTCAGATGCGAGGTTTTTTGTTATCCGTTTATTTAAGTAGATAAGAATAAATATATTTCTTATAAAGGGCACTAGTAATTACTTATCTTTTTCTTTTACTTAATATCATGCTGACTAGAGAGTGGTGTCAAGATAAACACTACAAGAGTGATCTCATATAAAGAACAGTCGATCCGCCATTTACAGCTTAAGCCACTAAAATTGCATGTTCTGGATTGGATATAGCCTAAAATTGTAGCAGAACTGAATTGTTCACGGGTACATCCACTGTAAATTATAGTCTCCTAAGGTGTCGGCATAATGTAGTACTTGAAAATCTCCTATGATATCTCAAAACAAACACATGTCGAAACAAAGTCTCGGCCTCGTGCTTTTTTACTTGCTGTAAAGGTACACAAAGCTGAAGATCAGAAATCCAGCCATCTGCAACAGTTAAAGATGGTGTTAAATCATTATTCCTACAAAAGCACATGAGAATGCACCCTTGTCATCTTAGATATTCAAAATTTTGAGTAAGTGAGAAATGAATACCGTAGAGAATGAAGCTCCGTAATATGGAAAAGCCGTTGGGATGAATCTCTCATATTCGTTGTGTCTGAAAGGTCGAACTGGAATCTGCAAGCCCATATAGAAATCATTAAGTGAATGGAAGTGGAAATCTTGAATCTTTTACGTATATGAATGTGTTGATTTGGTTATGTTTCTTATCTCTTAATGGTGAAACAAGTATATTAATAATATGTAAAAAGCCTTAAACAGGTTAAAAGTAACCCATGAGTATTTTTTACGCATTTATTCAATTATATATTTGATGCAGAAAAAAAAGATGATTACTGAAATGATATAACCTTTGTAATCATATGTGCACGCTAATGGTTTATTCAACAAAGTACAAAATTTGGAGAGTCTTTCGGGTTAACAAAATCCAACCATACAATGACTTGTCTTTAACCATTATTCAACCCACACATTTTGGTGTTGTGGATGAACATTTAAAAGAAAATAGAATTAACCAAGACCAAACATTATGGGGATTATGCAACTAGTAAGCAGTTTTACCTGTTTTGCAAGTGACAAACTAGTGTATCCTAGCCTCTGATATTCAACCTTAAACTGGAAAACACCATAAACATCTGGCACCTTAAAAGAAGCATGATACAAACCCTGCAAATTAATAGAAAATGGAGAATTTAAGACCTTGACTTAACAAGCATATGTAACATAGTTGAGTAGAATGTCTGAGATAATAACATAGTTGAGGTCTGAGATAATAACATAGTTGAGGTCTGAGATAATAATGGGTTTACCTTCTTATCAGTAGACATCGTTTTCAACACGTAGGGGCTCATCATGTAAAACTGAACCTGAACATCATTTGCAACGTATGGTTCCCAACTTGATCCAGACCACTCATAGATCTCTACCAAGTACTCCTGAAACAAGTTCAGATTAAGCAAGTTTTAGCCAGTTAGCAGATAATAATAAATATTATCAGACTGTTTATTTGCAAAAATAAAAGTTCAAACAACGTAAGAAAATTTCAGATTTGATTATAACTAGAATATGATTACAGGGCTTTTAAGCTTACATAACAGACTGTTAGCATATGAAAAATGATTACCAAGTCATCGTTGATCCTGTAGATAGCAGGTTCGTCAGTCTCTCCAACCCTGTGGTGTCTAACATTGACAGCCTGTTCACAATTTAAAATGGATGATTTAGAAAAGTTAGTAAACAACTAGAATACATGAAAATGTAGTTTATACCTTACCAAAAAAGAACAAAAAAAGAAAACAAAGAACTAGATATTGACCTTCAAATGGCCTCTTTCATGGAAGACCCATTTGCTTATCTCAGTAACAAACTGTTGATTGCCAGATTTTGCATATCTGTTACATGCAAATATATTTAAGTTTTTGGCAAAACATAATCCAAATTCCCAAGTTTAATCACAAAAATTGGAAACAAGATCCATATGTTTAGAATAGATCAGGTTTTGCTGAGAGGGTACTCTATATTGGGAAGTGTATTGCCATGATATAATCAACATAGCCAAAGAGGTGATTGTATTAGAGAAAACATGTGAGCAAATAATCTACACTTTACAGAAGATATACTCACTTATTTGAGGTCCCTGCCTTTTGCACAGGTGATTTGAAGAACCTGCATAACATAATATTCAGTTCCACTTAAGCTAAAAACACATGATGGTAAAATATGTAAATAAACACAATTGCTAAACATTTCATACTTATTGCTGAACAGATCTAAAGAGCCAGAGAACACAACTCTGGCATTATTTCTAGCCTGCAATATGAACAAAAAAATATCATTAGAAAATGAACAGAATAGCTATCTGACTCAGGAATACTATAAAGTACCTGAACAACTGAAACCAATGAAATGGAAGATCCAGAAAGGGATGGTGGAGTTGACAGTTTAGATTTTGGATTGGCAGAATATGCTGACGGAGAAGCTGAGAGAACCTTCAAGACCTGCAAAACATGAGGCGAACTTCAAAATTTTACTTCCATCCATTCACGATTCATTTGTGAATCAGACAGCATCCCAGCAACAAATGATGCATTTTCAACTTACCAAACTATTTGATGGGTTCAAAGAATGACCAATTCCTTTGAAAAGTACAGGAGCCTGTATAACACAACACATAATTAACTGAGAAAGTTCACCATAGAGTAAATTGCATACAAGTCTGGTCAACACAAATTAAACGATTTCTTTTATTACTGCCTTGGTTCATATTTTTACAACTTTGAAATGCGAAGAGACAAATTCACAAAAATGTTATCAGTTTACCCCCTTGAATATACTATCTTCTTTGTCGATCCAATAACCATAATAGCTACTCCATTCCCGAGAAAAAAACATGTTTTTTATAATTCAGAATAAAAAATACTTTATTAAACTTTGGTGAACATACTTTCAGTTTATTACTAAGAATTTTGCATTTTTAACACTTTTCACACAGCTAAATATAGTTATCAACATCTGACAAAACAAAAGAAGTTTCTTCAAGTTTAAAAATAGGATCCAGATAACTATTCCTAACAGTATGATGATGTTATGA
This sequence comes from Pulicaria dysenterica, assembly GCA_947179395.2. Lineage (NCBI taxonomy): Eukaryota > Viridiplantae > Streptophyta > Magnoliopsida > Asterales > Asteraceae > Pulicaria > Pulicaria dysenterica. The sequence goes on from OX359293.1 coordinate 55,398,179, forward strand.
ATTAGACTGACCGATTGTAAACAAGTACAAAGTAAAATTTGGTGGTTGTATCGCTCATTCTCCCCGTGAATCACTTTAAGCTAATTTTGAATAGATGAGTTTTTCTTGTCTTCTATTTCAAGAAGAATGTCATAAAATTCGTTTCTTTAAGTAACTGGATCATTATACCGCGAAATACAAAATATTTAACTGAAGGGATTTGCACAAATGGGACTCCCAAATGAATAGCCTGTCTCATTACATAAGTCCAACTATTTTTCTTCTTACTCCAATCTGTCCCTACCCTCACCACTGTGTAGGGTGTACCAAAACGAGCACTAAGGCCATATACATTGGTAGCTGAAACACCAATGTCTTTACACTAGGCATAGAGATAGGGGGAATATATAATGAAAAATGTGGTGATCAAGAACAAACCATCTGATTTTTTGCACTCACCTCAATCTTTGTACTCCCTAAAATTACATCAGATTGAATAAAATCATCAGCAGCAATTAATGTATGATCCCCCTCAGTTCCTGAAACGGCATAGCTGCCATGATCGATAACTACAGAAGATGGATCCTGTGCCATTGTGATAGAAAAGAAAAGAAAAAAGTCAATATAGGCTAGCTACATCAAGAAACGAGTAAAATTATGTAACATAGCATGATAATGAATTAGAAAGTGTATACTGTTCAGGCTACCCATTTCAGAACTGATACCAGATAACAAAGGAGCTCAATACTTAAAAAAATTGGTCAACACATCATCCGTTGCCGGAGGTCAATTCCAGGAAGCAATCTCTTTACCTACGGGTAGAGGTATGATTGTCTACATTCTACCTCCCCCATACCCCGCTGATGCGGGATTGGGTAATGTTGTTGTTGTTGTCTGTTATTATGGAACAGAGATGGAGTGATCTATAACACGGCCTACAACAACAATCACTGGTCAAAGGTTCGGATCAGAGAGGAACCCTGAATGTTAACCGTAAGCAGGAAGATGGTGATCACTGATCACCAACTGCGGAATTTTGGATACTTATATCCAAGACTTCACATTGCTCAAAACATGCAACAAGTTAACATTTGCAACTAAGTGCAGTTCTAATCTTATGACCAAAAGGTTCATCTTTGGAGCTTTTTTTACAGTGTGTAGTTCCATGACACTTTGATCTTTTAGTCTGGCATATCAGCATATGTAAAACATTGTTCTAATTTGATCAGCTTCTCCACAGTACACATATCCCTAATTCTTTATATGTACATCTGAGCATTGATCTCGAATTCATTTTTATCATGGAAAAAATGAAAAATAATGATGCCTTCAAAAGTGACAGTGTTTTCTCTCAATAGATAGAGGCAGGGAAGCAAGAGTATGTGCCATCATCTACATTGAACTTGAATGTATAAGTGTACTAAATATTTCAATACTGTAACTAAAATTCAATGAAATTGACAAATATCAGTCCTACATCAGGATCCCCAGGTTAAGCTAATCTTCAATTTTAAGAAACAACTCTTGCCTTTTCTAAGCAGCACACTCACAGAAGAGCATTGTATGACCAAGCAATTCGAAAATTGGAATATTAACAAATTTTGCTAAATAGCACAACCTCCGCAGGCCGTAGCATCTTCTATACAGTTTAAAAAGTTGCATTCTTTTAAATTAGAAAAAACTATATCAGGTCAATAGTTAATTCTCCACTTAGCGAGTGCAAAATGAAGCTACCTCATCAAAATCAGCTCCACACTCAGCAGCAATATTTCGAATCAGATCAGACGCACTGGCATCGGCAGCGACGATCAAGTCTTTGCCAGAGTCGACGAAGTCCAAAATTGCCGCCACATCCAAAGATCCTCCAAATCCTGGAACAGTTAAAACCTATCATTTCACCGAATTCACGAACAAACACATGAAATTTTTCAATAAACTTGCGAGATTACTTTCGGTGGTGGGAGAAAACAGAATCAGGCCATCATATAAATGTTGCCCATATCTCTGAAGTGCGATCTTGGGATCATCGGAGAGCTTGAAATCGAGCTCAAATCCACGTGTCTGTAGAGAACTGAAGAAGATCGAGTGCGAAGACTTAAGAGCCAAGTCGTCAAGCAACACTAAAATGCGCCGATCCGTAGGGTTCTCCAGGGAAAATGAGTGAGTGAGTGCAATGAAGAATGAGATCGAGGCTATGAAGAAGGTGGCGATGGAGAAATTCGCCATGTTTTCTTAGATTAGTTTTAGGGTTCTTGAGTTTTGGATCGTAGTCGAGGAATGACGGGGATTTATGCAATGCCTTGTTAGACAAATGCAACTTGAGTAAACAGGGTCTGTGGACTTCCGATATATTTTTGTAAGGTTATTTTTTTTCGAATTATTTTTTTTAATTTTTAAACTTATTATGGGTTATAATGAGTTACTAGTTTATTATCCCGCTTAAAAACACGGGGATGTTTAAAAAAAGGTATAAAATTTGATGGTATGAAATTATAAAAGATATAGTAAAATAAGTGTAAAAGTGTTTCAGAAATGTTTTGAGATATTAAAATTTTCAGATAAAAATAATAAAATATCAACAAACATTTACACATGTCAGAATTTAAAAAAAAATAGTGGATAACAAAAAATTAAGAATATACTAAAAAGTGTCATAGTACAATAAAATTTATAACAAAACGTAGATAAAAATGAGGCGATCATAAATATATAATTATTTTTTCTCTAAACAAAATGTATCACAAGTTACTAAACATAATGCATAAACACCATATAATTAGCTATATTAATCTTTCTAAAATTGTTTTTGAAATTGAGTAATTTTGAAATTGAAGGTTGTAATTGGTTAATTAATACTAAATTTATGATTATTTTTGGAAAATTTACATGCCTTTTATATAGATATATAGAAGATAAGAATAAATTAAATTTGATTTATAAAAAATAAGTTAGAAAATGATCTTATGAAAAAAAAAATCTGAAAAAAAAGCTTTTGATAAGCTAAAACAAACACCCCCTTAGCTATTTCTATGATTTAATATTTTAACTTCAAAAGTGATGAATACAATTATAAACCATTTTATGATGAGTTTGATCATTTCTAACGCTGGTCGTTAGGTATCTCCATTAAAATAAGGTAATATGATAATTATACCTTTAGTTTTATTATTTATTCATTAAATTTTATTTTATTAATATTTATTATATGTTTACGAAATTAATGATTTCTTATAAACAACACAAACAATATCAGTCTACATACTCTCTCTCAATCTCTCTCTAGCCAACCATCACCACCCCTATTGTCGGTAACCACCACCGCCATTGTCACTACTCGTATCTCTCTCTTTCTCTCTCTTTTCTCGTTTGACACGTCTCTCTCCCCCCTCTCTCTCTCTCTCTCTCATGGTGAAACCACCACCACCATCACCTCATGTTGGCATTTACTTGATGAGGAACTAATTTTGAGCTACCCAAATTATCAAATTTCAATTTCAACATAATGTGGTGCTGGTGGGTGGTGGTGATGGCATCTTCTTACGGGAGGACAAGGAGAATGAGAGGCACATGAGAAAGAGAGAACATAAAGTGTAGTGGTGGTGACGGTGGCGATGGTGGTGTGGAGCGAAGAGAGTGGCTAGAGTTTTCTGTGGTAGTGACTAGGGTTTTTTATGGTGGCGATGGGTTTTAATTTGGTGCTGGTAGATGGTGAAGTGGCGGTGGCGGAGTGTAGTGGTGGTGGCTAGGTTTTTTTTTGGTATCTGAATGCAGTGTTAGGGCCGTGGTCTAGGAGTGAGATATATATATATATATATATATAGAGAGAGAGAGAGTGAGGGGGAAGGGAGACAGAGAGCCGACGGTGGTGGTGCTCAAAGGGTAGTGGTGGGGGTAGTGGTTATTAATAGTGAGAGGGGAGGGTGCTGACAAATTTAGACGGGGAGAGAGAGAGAGAGAGAGAGAGAGAGAGTGTGTGTGTGTGTGTATAGACAGGGAGAGAGTATGTATATTTTTATGTAACAAAGATTAAATATTACTTTAATTAACAAAAAATTAGAAAATATGGTAAAAAGACCAAACTTCCCTTGATTTAATACAGTTGATTAACTGCCACGTTAGAAATTTCCAAACTCATCGTAAAATGGTTCATAAATGATTGTTTTCACCAGTTTTGAAGTTAAATAACTAAATCGGCTAAAATAGCTAAATTAAAGGATAATTTGACCAGTTAACTCTAATATTAGACCATCAGCATCCATCACATGCTTTCACATACTTTCTGTCTGTCACATCAGCGTCATATCATTCATCGCATCACACAAACCCCTGCATCCATCACATCTCACCACATCTCCTCACATAGTTTAAAAATAAAGGGGGAATTTCACCTATGTCCTTGTAAACTTTTGTAATTACGTATATATCCTTCTAAACTTCTAAAATACATTAATATCCTTGCAAAACTTTTAATCTCTCATGTATGTCCATAGACCTATGTTGGAACCTAGAGGGGGTGAATAGGTTTTTTTACTTAGTTTATCAATTTTTACACTTATAAAAACTTGTAAGGTGTGTTACAAGGATTAATCTTGAAGTTTATAACAGCACAACAAATATTTGCAAGAATTTAAAGAGTAGAGATAGAGAGATATAACCAAGAGTAGACAAGAGATTTATAGTGGTTCATGCAAGTGTTAACAAACTTGCACTACATCCACTCCTTGGCCTCACTCACCAAGAGTTTGCTCCACTAGCTTCTCTCTTTGAAGGTAGAGATAAACCTTTACAACTTCTTTCTTTAGCTTACAATAAATACACTTCTCTCTTGCAAACAAGGCTAAGATGTGTCTAACTTCACTCTAATTATGTTGGCTAGAGTTAATTCTTACTTCTCTCTAATTCTATAGGCTAGAGATAATCCTCACTTCACTCTAATTAGAAAGTCTAGAGTTGATCCTTACACTATTACAAAATATATGAATGATGTTGTAATGTTTGAACTTTGATGACTTTCACTCTTGCTTGGATCTTGATCTTGAAAGATTGAGTAATATCAAAGTATATGAACTTACAAGATCTTGTATGTATTCTTCATATTTCAGATTGCAAGAGCTTAATGAAATCACAAGACTTGAGTTGGTTTAAATAAGGAAAAAGGTGAAAGTTCAAAAAGTGTCCAGACGGTCCACGGTCGAACCACAGTCGACCGTGGCTTCGACCGTCGGCCTGCTGGAACTTTTTGAGCCTTCTTAAATATAGACGTTGGTCTTTTACCAAAACCACACACAACCCATTTTTACCATTAAAATGTACTGAAAAGGAGTCTTAGAAAAGTTGGGTTGGTGTCATACTTCTTATGTTTGAATTTAAACACCAAATAGAAAGTTTAGAAGCCAAATGCATAAAGCATGTTGGACTTTTACTTCTTTGAAAGATTCCTTTTACTAAATTTGGTGTTATATTGTTTCATAGAAAGATTGTGTTTAGTATTTGCCAAAATAAGAAGTCTTGTACTTATTTAACCAAGCTTGTGATTTTTATAAAAAGTTTGTTAATTTTTATAGAAGTTTTTTATAAAAATAATTTTATAAAAACCTAAACTTATTTAATTATAAGCTCATATATTTCAAACTCTTGTTTGTAGATTTCTTCGTCATCGGCTTTGAAGAATTCATCTTCACTTGTTGAGTACAAGTTCGGTTGACTTCAAGAAGAGCAATGTTTAAAAGTTGTGGGTTGTGCCGCGACGGTTGATTCACGGTTGACCGTGGGCTCGACCGTGAAGATTGAATGTTTGTTTTTATCTTGTTTTCTTCTTTTCTTGTTGATTTGAAGTCTTTAATTATTTGTTCTTCACTTGATCATTACTTTTAGGTTTGTTAACCTTTAAAGAATGTAACATATGAACATATGAATAAAATTGATAAGCAATAATATTATTATCATCATCAAAATAAGGAGTGTATTTTTTAATGTGTGACCATATATGCACTAACAATCTCCCCCTTTTTGATGATGACAAAATATGCAACATCTAATTAATATTGCTACACAAATTTATTCATGTTAACAATGTTGCATATCTACATTCTTCTCCCCCTTTTGTCGAATAAAAAAGGAACATTCTTCTCCCCCTATTGATCTAGCAAAAAATATGTGATGAAGCTCCCCCTTGATCAAAGCTCCCCCTTGATTTACGATCCCTATGATCTAGTATTTGATTTATGATGATGCTCCCCCTTGATTTATGATCCCTTTGAGCTAGCACTTGACAAAAGATAGATAAAGCAAAACACAAGTGCAAGATATACAATAGTATGTGCGTAAACTTAATTTAGGAAAAATCAAATATACTCAAGTATGAATCATGAGAGATTTATGCATTATTATCTTGTATTTATGTAAATAATAGGAAGTGAAGGTGTGAACAAATATATATGAGATATATATATATATATATATATATATGTATATATATATATATATATGTTAGAAAATACCCACTAATGCACGTACGCCATATAGACCGCTGCTGATGATGTATGGGCCTATTGGGTCATACACCGGGGTCTAACCTGACAGCAACTAAAGTAAAGGGACCAAATATGGCAAAAGACAAAAGTTGACATCGCAGGCCGCTATAGCGCCGCTAACGTTAAGGGTTTAGAGCCGCTAAACCTTAATGGTTAGCGCCGCTAAGACTGCATGTACTTTGTGTCATATCACTAACAGGCTGCGTTAGCGCCGCTAACTTTAAGGGGTTAGCGCCGCTAAACCCTAAGGGTTAGCGCCGCTACGGCTGCATGTGCTTTTTGTCAAATCACCTCCAAGGCTGGCCAATGCATGTGTGACATATATGTGAGTCTTTGGCCGGCTATGAAGAGTTCAAAGGACGAGATGGGGTCTTTATATACATCTCCTTTGAGTCTCATTTGGTGACTTTTTGCCAATTAACCTGCATATACATACTCTTAAGTGCCTAGTGACTTAGAGAGAGTTTTGGCAAATTTGGTTCCAGAAAATAGCTTGAAGTTGCTGTTCCTAAGGTGGTGTTCAAGGTGAAGTGCCACTAGAGGCGAGCTAGCACTCGTGGTTGACGTGTTCCCGGGGTATACTTCAATAGAAGATCCGCATTTTTGTTCTTGGAGGATCATCACCACGGGAATTGAAGTTTTCTGGAGCTAAGGAGAAAGGTATAACCTTTTTTCCTTCTTACATGTTGCATTTCTTGAACATAGAGTTTGGTCCTCTTTTGGGATTTCTTGATTTTGTGCTTTGATGTGTTGTACTTTGGGCTTTGTTACTTGTACCTTGCTTCCGCTGCTAGCCCACGAAATCCCAACAGTGGTATCAGAGCCACCTCTATGTTAGATTTGCACATGGTGGCTTGAAAAATCCCGAAATCGAAATGTTTGTTTTCTGTTCGAACCGGGTTAGCGCCGCTAACCTAGAGTTAGCGGCGCTAACTCTTAAAAGTTAGCGGCGCTAAACACGCTGTAACAGTTTTTGGTTTTATTTTATAAAACAGTTTTGGTCTCGGGAATTTTTGGCTTTTTGTGATTCTGGAAATTTGTTCCAGATTTTGATTTGGTAATTTTGTTACCATTTTGTCATGTTTGGTTGTATGTGGTTGATTTGAAATTGGTAAACCTTGCCCTAGACCTTATGGTTGATTTTGTGTGTTTGGTTGCAATTTGGTGATTTTAAATCACATATGAGCTATAATATGTATTAATTCAGATTTGTTTGTAATAATATTGTGGCTTGCATGCCATTTCATTCATCCGTGTAATTATAATATATAAATAGGAAATTATTGTGGTTTGTACGCCATTTCAATTTCTATTGTATGTATTATACAATTTGGATGAAGACACACAAAAAGAGTCAAAAAGGTGATGGAGGATGTCCATAGAAGCCGGTGAAATCCAATGGAGATGGCGGTTCTAGTGGGAGCTCGCATCGGAAGACTTTTTATCCTTAGATTGACCACGTTCTTCCCGTTTTGGCTCACAGGAAGAACATATAGGACTTTTTGGCAAGGGTTACCAATTTGATATATTTTATGCGTGTGATGTGATTTTACATCTTGCATGGTTTGCTTAGGATTCGCATGCTAGATAATTTTTCGAAATTAATAAAATCACAAGAGATTTGATAAAAATGGTTTACAACTCTCGCGCGCGCTCACATACAAGATTAACTCACCTAGTGAAAATAGTCTTTGTCACTAAACAAGTTAATCTGTAACAAAACCGGAAACAAAAGTCCGTTTTCATAAAACGTAAATCTTGCACCATCCGTAAGTCGATACCACCCGAATCTAGATTTATGAGTTTTGGTTGTCGAGCTTAGCACGAGCCAACTCTCATAAAACTGTGTGGAAGGTGAGTGTGGAAAATTCACAATTTTGGTTGTCGAGCTTAGCACGAGCCAATTTTGGTGGGTTTGACATCGTATGTCTTGACGGACGATTTACAATTGCAAATTAAAAATCCTTGAGTGATTGTCGAGCTTAGCACGAGTCAACCAAGAACTTTAATTTGGAATTGGTGCAGGTAGGGATCAAACATGCCAAACGACCGATGGTTGTCGTAGGATCCCGCAAGTGTCTAAGAGTTGCAATAGAGATTGCAATCGATAAAATGGTTATCGGCCTAAATAGCTCCATGAAGTGATCCGTGGCAATCACGTCATGAATTGGAGTGAAATATGGTTCTTAGCCCTTGTTAAAATATTTTTCGAGACGATATGGGTAATTATTTTAACGAGGATTAAATCAAACTAATTAATTCGCGTACTCTCTTTAAATATAGGATGTCGAATCATAACCATACCACGTCGAACTTTTCACTTCGTATGTTCCTGGAAAGGGAGAAACTCACGGGAGTGAATTTTGTTGACTGGCTTAGGCAATTGAGAATTGTCCTACGTGCTGAGTCTAAGTTGCACATCCTGAGGAACCCTTTCCTGAACCACCTGCTATCGATGCGGCATGGACTATCCGATACGCATATGAAAAGCGTGTTCGGGATACGTACGATGTTGCTTGTCTCATGTTATCAAGTATGAGCTCGGAACTGCGAAAACAATTTGAGCACATGACTGTGTATGACATGATTAACAAGCTGAAGGATAAATTCCAACAGCAAGTTTGACAAGAACACTATGAGTGTGTTAAAAGTCTAGCTGGTTGTAAGATGCGGGAATGCGGGAGTGTTAGTGCCCATGTTTTGAAGATGAAATCATACATGGACCAAATGAAGAGGCTAGGATTTTCTATAGGGAGGGAGCTTAGTGTGAATTTCATACTTCAGTCTCTGCCCGCATCATATGAACAGTTTGTCAAGAACTATCATATGCATGCAAAGGAAATATCTATATATGAATTGCATGGAATGTTGAAGGATGTAGAATCTGAAACGTTCAAGCATGAATCAACCTCATTCACTCCCGTTCTTGGTTCTAAGGAACAACATATTACGAAGAAGAAGAAATCGATCCCATCAGAAGAAGTTGGAATATCCAAGCTTGCTTCAAGTTTTGAGTCTATGGACATTGATGATGTGCCTAAGGAGACTCAACAAGGGGTGGTTTGCTACTTCTGCGGAAGATTTGGTGATTGGAGCCGTCATGCCTGCCCTTCGTGCCGAGAGGATATAAAACTTCTCAGAAAAGAGAGAGTTAATTTTCCTACTTGAGGTACATTCATGATTATACTTCATTGCTATTCCTTAATAAGCTGGGTTGTTTACCCGAGCTATAAGACTCACGTTTGTCACAAATTTAATTTTGTTGCAAAGTGTAGGTCTGTTCGTTGAAAGAAGGAAGAGCTTGAAGAACCGGATCTCTGAAGAGGAAACCCTGTTAATTGTCCTCTACAAGAGAATTGGGAGTGTTAGTCTCACCATTATTTCCAGATTAATTATTACTTTTGTATTTACGCCCTGCGTGGAAAGACTTGCTTTATTGTATGTTCTTTTGAAGATGATGGATGTATTATGAATCTTGTATTTTTATGAAAAGATTTTTCAGCTTGATGGTTTCATTTCAAATTCGATCCATGTCAATGCTTATGTGTTATTTTTGACCATTTATGGTGCTCAAATACACATTTAATGACGATGGATATGGCTTGAAATTGAAACATTTTGAAAAATTGTTTTTGAGATGTTTTTATCAAAACATATCCATATCATAGCATACATAAAGACTCGTTATAAGTAATAAGTCAATCATGAATAATTGATTCTTAGATCCAAAAGTGGTTTGGATACATTAGCTCTATGGCATAATCAAACTTGACCAAGTAAACAACATATACATCGCTTAGATCCATGTGGTTAGGATCTTCATAAAAGTTTAGCCTCGGGTTAAATGAAAGATGTAAATCTTTTTTATTGGACTTGGGTGATTAAGAAATTCTTCACCAGTGATGGTAGGAAGAATTGAGACTTGTTGGATTTTGATCACACTTGTGTCGATAATCCGTTCAAGTATGCCACATAGAGTGACACTAGTAAAATTCTCTATCACTATCTTAATGATAGTAGTTGGGAGAATGTTTAACTAGACAAAAGGTTTGTGTCTGAAACCTGGAGGTGTTCGGAAATAAACTAAGGAAAATAAGAATCAGTAAGGGCATATAGATATCAATTCTTAGATCCAGAATAGATGCTAAGTTTTCTTATCTATATTGGTTTAAACATAAAATGAATCATGGGTTTAACCCATAATTCGTTTTCTTTTAGAGACGCATTTGTACATGGTGTCACATTAAAGAAAACCGGATATCTTTGTTGATGATCTGGTAAAAAGGCAGGCCTATAACATGTATTCAATGTGATTGGTATACATTAATTTTTGTGAACCAATTCCTCAATCTAAATCCCAACATGATGGTCACCTAAGCATCTAATAAGATTTTGACTAGAGAGAGTCCTTTGCTTGTCAATCTCATAACTTAAAATTATCCAGTCTACATTCAGTGGGAGATGGATGAATTATAAACTAAGTTGATGCTTATATATTTAAGTAGTTCATCTAAGTTTTGGATAGTTGTTTCTTGAACTTAAGGGAACCATGTTTGGTTGCTCAAAAGGAGAAGACAATATCCAAAAGCATTCCAATGGAAGAACGTAAAACTTAAATAAGAGACCTAATGTTGACACTAGCATTTAATCAGCATAGAGATGCTGGTAAAACCTGACAATATCCATTGCTTCTTTAAAATCTGACGGAAGTCAAGAAGGCTGTTTAGATATGACGTTGTCATATTTTAGTAACAGCAGCTTGATGGTGAATCATTGTGAGGTCACCATTCATCGGAAACATAGTGGGCCCAGTGTTTACTAGTGAATATAAGAAGGGAATGGTATACATAGATGTAACCCATTTGATGCATCCAAGTACTTGACTTGGGTTAATCCCACACCAAAGGTGTAATCCAAGAAGGGTGAAGGGACTAACATATATGCAATAATAGACAACTTCAAATACCGACTAGAGACAAAATGTTTCATTTTGATTATATGGAAACATGTTCTAGTGGCTATGTTGAAGATAACTTGGATAAAGTGAAGTATTGCTGTCACCTTGCGGAAACAAGTTAGTTCACTTAGACGTAAGAGACCTGTATCCTTCATAGGATTAAGTTGAGGAAATATTTGAGACACTTTCCGAGGGTCTTACACATCCATAATATCCAGATTAAGTCTGGATTATGTGAAGCATTGTTTCCGTTTTGGGAAACAAGTTAGTTCACTTGGACGTAAGAGACCTGTATCCTTCATATGATTAAGTTGAGGAAATGTTTGAAACATGTTCTGATGTCTTACATATCCGTTATATCCAAGTTGTGTCCATGACTGAAGACGACAAAACTTGCATCTTATGGTTGTAGTCTTGCTTTACGAGAAATTCAAAGGGATGAGCTTTCTAGAAAGCATAGATTAAGCCAGATAAACTTGTCAGGGCTAGTGGGAGCTTTATGTGTTCCTAGTAAAATATACTCAAATGAAAATAATGTCCTAATTTAGGGTTGTTTTTCAACCTATTGATGGAATTATTGTTCTACGAGTACAAATAGAGGATATGGAGCAAAGTGGATTCTAAAATTAAAGAAATACTGAAGTATGTTCTTGATGTTCGACGTAAATAGAGTTGTCTTGAGTAAGTTTTACTGCAAGCCAATCTATACTAATAAGACTGTCGATTTTAATCGAAGTTTTGAATCTACAAATATGTGGTGTAGATACGACATTTAAATTCCAATGTGTGTCATTGACCCTATTGTGTACTTCGGTAACATTGAGGGTATGTCGACTCTAATAAACATAAGTGTCATTAATCATATTGTAGACTTCGGTAACATTGAGGATATGACGACTATGATAACCTTATGTGCAATCTCTTTGATAAACACTATGCGAGTGGTTTAATAAGAGAATACGAAAGAGTACAAAGGGATATTGCGTTGATGATCCCATAGTTAAGTCGTTGTCAAATACTAGTGATGAATTTCATACTAGGTATAATAGCATTGTTTATGCTATTGACTAGGCTTTAACATCGTTTTAGTAAATGTTTGATTTACTAATAAGCTTTGGGAACTGTAAGCAGTAATGCTAACCGATGATTGTATCGATATATAGTGGAGACTATATATACGCATGAAGCGGTTACCTTCATTGGTCTTTACTGTGTTCCATCTTAGCATGTTTAACCACTTCCCAGAATGTTTATACATTCTAAATTTCCACAGTTAGTCATTCTTCAAGGGAAGGAAGTTTGAATTAAGGCTGAGGTTAGGTGTTGGTTATGCATTGATTTAGGATTGAATGCATGAAACGCAACAGTAACCTGTACTTGAAAGGAGTTTCAAGTGACTGGAAGACCCACACCTGAGTTCACTTCATGGATCATGGTAACAAGTGACTCGGAAGGATAATATCATTACGTCCTTCGACCTGAGATGTATGAATTACTATAGCATGAATCTTTCTTACTTTAGCTATTTCAAAACGTAGTTCGTAACTGGCTATTATAAAGGGAATAGTTAAGTAAGATAAGGTTCACGCTATGGGATTGTACAGTTAACGGAATTTGTTCCTCTGATATGAGAGATATCCCTGGGCCCCTCGATGATTGGGCGCTGACACCAAAACTAGCATGGCCATGCGCAAAGGAATATTGATTGAGAATCAGATATGTCCTTAAATTTTGGTCACCACCAATCAATATCGAGAAACATAATCGTGAACGATCTGGAGATTGACATTTAATCCATGTCTCGTGTTCACAAGGATATCGCGAACAAAAGGATGTTTGATCACTTATCTATAGGACCTCTACATTCTTGTAGGTTATGGTTTTCTGGAAATAGGCGGAACCCATACTGACTTGGGGGCATTGATGCTTTGCTAGAGGCCAATCTTTGTCTGTGGTTACATGGGTACGGTGCATTATGTGCAAGTGGGAGTTTGTTAGAAAATGCCCACTAATGCACGTACGTCATATAGACCGCTGCTGATGATGTATGGGCCTATTGGGTCATACACCGGGGTAACCTAACAGCAACTAAAGTAAAGGGACCAAATATGGCAAAAAACAAAAGTTGACATCGCAGGCCGCGATAGCACCGCTAACGTTAAGGGTTTAGCGCCGCTAAACCTTAATGGTTAGCGCCGCTAAGGCTGCATGTACTTTGTGTCATATCACTGACAGGCCGCGTTAGCGCCGCTAACTTTAAGGGGTTAGCGCCGCTAAACCCTAAGGGTTAGCGCCGCTACGGCTACATGTGTTTTTTGTCAAATCACCTCCAAGGCTGGCCAATGCATGTGTGACATATATGTGAGTCTTTGGCCGGCTATGAAGAGTTCAGAGGACGAGATGGGGTCTTTATATACATCTCCTTTGAGTCTCATTTGGTGACTTTTTGCCAATTAACCTTCATATACATACTCTTAAGTGCCTAGTGACTTAGAGAGAGTTTTGGCAAATTTGGTTCCATAAAATAGCTTGAAGTTGCTGTTCCTAAGGTGGTGTTCAAGGTGAAGTGCCACTAGAGGCGAGCTAGCACTCGTGGTTGACGTGTTCCCGGGGTATACTTCAATAGAAGATCCGCATTTTTGTTCTTGGAGGATCATCACCACGGGAATTGAAGTTTTCTGGAGCTAAGGAGAAAGGTATAACATTCTTTCCTTCTTACATGTTGCATTTCTTGAACATAGAGTTTGGTCCTCTTTTGGGATTTCTTAATTTTGTGCTTTAATGTGTTGTACTTTGGGCTTTGTTACTTGTACCTTGCTTCCGCTGCTAGCCCACGAAATCCCAACAATATATATAAATATATATATATATATATATATATATATATATATATATATATATGTGTGTGACTCCCCCTTAAAATGTGCAAATGATGTTAGGGACAACCAAAATCCACAAGTCTAATTTTAAGATGAATATCAAAAACTTTCTTAGCTCTAGATTGTGGAGTTTATCTCAATATTAGTCTATTCATAACTAATTGATATTTATTCATTTTCATTATGTAGCAAGTAAAGGTTTAATCAATGTTTATACCAAGATTTTATAGATCATCCTTTATTCCTTCATGAGTATTTTAGTGCATGTAGGCCCACTTATGATTTTCATCTTTTCAAGATGAGACAATGAATGTAGCATGTATGTTGAATCAAGTAAGTGACCAATGTGTGCACTAAATTGACAGTTATTTTGATTTCATATATGAGCACATAATGTCATTCATGTATATTATCTCGATCTTCAAAGAATAATTCATTATGTATGTAGATAAACATATCATGAGAAATTGATATAGAATTTATCTTTTGCATGATAACGATCAACATTGATAGGTATTTTTCTCAAGTATTACACATTTTGAGTTGATTCAATATCTACGTATTCTCACTAAACTATACTCTCATCATTACAAGTATATAAAAGTTTTCTAATTTCAAACAAGTCAAACAAAGATTTTGTAATTACATGTTTGGTTCATAATTACTTAAGTTTATCTTTGTTTGATAGATCAACTAGGCTTAAGTATAAGTTTACTTGTTATTTTATCTTATATTCAAATTTGCTTTTTCATTTATGTGTATTCAATGTTCCAACAAGATTAAGATGATTTAAGAAAAGTGTTCTCATGAGTACAAAAGTATGCAATACATATTCTATAACCATTTTTTATGCACGTATACCTCATAGATTCATGTGTCAAATGATAGTTAAATTAAGCGTGTGACACATGAGATAGTCATTTAAGTATATAGGCATACACAAGCATATATCAAGATGATAAATAACATGATTTCTTATATGAGACATAACTTGTCATCTATTTTTAATATCTTGATTACAAAGAGTAATTCATTAAGCACCATGACAAGATAGTAAGATTGAGCCACTTACAACAATCAATATGTTAATTTATATGTCTTTACTTTGTAATCATTTTCACATATCTTGTATCACAAACTTATTTTAAAAACCTTTTTGATAGTGATCTCATATGAAAAATCCATGCGTAAGATAGCTTGACCACAATTCATTACATGATAATTATTCAACACTTGATGAGCATGAATGACATGTCATAATGTTACATATGTTTAGTGATATTTCATGTAAGAATCACATATGTAATTTGATAACTTGAAGAACAAGGATATGTCAAATATGAACCAATGTATTATCATTTAGCGTGTATTGTTATTTTGGTGACATTGATGTAAACAAGATATTATGATCACCGCATATAAATTGCATGTAAGCATTTTACTTTTTCAAACCATGTAAGATATAGAATTTAGGCATAAGATTTGTAAATTAACTTTATTTCTTCATGCATGCAATTACTTAGTGAGTTCTTTTAAGAGTAACATATGAAATGTTTGACCAAATAATTTTTCAAACTCTTATGTCATAACTAAACTTTTAGTGTACGATTACTTTGAATTATGAAGTGTATATGTATATCTCTATTTATTTGATGAAATTTTATTTTTACTTCATAATAACCATTGAGTCACTTTACAAAGTCAATTAGTTTATCACCTTTACAAAACATCTTGTCTTTTTGAATGAAGTTCTTGAAATTGAGACCCAAGACAAGATACTCAAATTTTAACATTGTAAAAAGTTGCATGTTAGCATATTGTTGCACTAAACCAAGGTAATATAATTCATTTTATACATAAAGGTTTAGGCATAGCGTGTTAATAGCATAAACATGCATTTGTTCGTTTTTTTTATGATGTTGTTCAAAAAGTTTGTATAAGTTCTCAAAGTAATAGGTGATGAAGTGATGATGATTCATTATATTTGAAACACAGATGTGAATATAAATTGAACATGTATGTGCACAACAATTTGGTTCATGTGTCCTAAATGTTCGAAGATTTCGGAAGACAATTGAATCATTTATGTTGCATTGATGCATTATTAGAATTAAGCAAGAGTAAACCTATGTATAAGCCTTAAATACAAAATTGTTAAAAGTTACATCAAGCTCACGGACGAAGTCACGGTCAACCGTGGTTCGACCGTGGAGCACCTGATAGATTTAGAATTTTGAAAAACTCCAGAGGGTCGACGGTCAATGCACGGTATCGACCGTGTATCGACCGTGAAGCACCTGTTCACTTTTTCTTTATTTGTTTAACTTTTCAAAAAAAAAAAATATATATATATATATATATATATATATATATATATATATATATATATATATATATCTCAGTTTTATTTTGTCACAAACCCATCTTTCATCATATTAGTTTACCATCATTCTTCTTTTAATTTTTACAACTCATGAAAACAAAGCTCAATCTTTACACAATATTGTTCATACATGTTAGATTTGTGTGCAAATTAGAGCCCTAAGAAGATGAAGAGAAAACTATGGTGAGGAATTTTACCTTTTGAGAGAAATATTCAAAATCAAGTGAGAAGATGACAATGAAAGAGCCTTCTACCGTAGATGCATCGTGAATCCAACCTGGGCTTCAACCGTAGCTTCACCCATAAGGTAAACTCTTGTTTCTTGTAGTGAGTTTTAAGATTTTTGAGTGACAAAGAAAAAATGGAGGCTAGGGTTTTTGTGGGGAAGATGGGTAAAGTGATAAAGTGGTGAGATGAGAGAGAGAAATAAGGAAAAATAGGGTTAAAATCCGTCAGGCACCCGACGGACGATCCACGGTCGACCGTGGCTTCGACCGCAAGTATTCAGTTTCAATTTGATCATTTGGGTAGTGGACCCACGGTCAATACACGGCTGCGACCGTGGTTCGACCGTGGACCTTCTGGAATCACTATTTTGAAAAGTTTCACATGATCAAACTTTATTTCCTAGGGAGCATGTTCAATCATTCCTAAACCAAATCTCATTGCATCTACTACTTCTTTCTTAAATGGTTTAGTAAATATGTCCGCTATATCTTAACTAATATTAAGACATTTATATAACTTTTGAGCACCGTTTTTATGAAGCCTTAATTATGATTTATCAAAGTAAGTTGTCTTAATTTGTAATATGATGTCTTTTAAATTCTAAGACAATGTTACTTATGATAAAATCCAATTTAGTTGTTTAATCACTTAGACCCTAACAAGGTATATGACAATAAAATTCATGGGTTTGAAGAAAATCATCAATTTTTGACAACTAATTTATTATTTGAGCATATATTTTCATATATAGAAATATATAACACATATGAAAATCATTTCAAAGACTTTTAGTCAAAACATGTTTAGTGAGAAATACAAGTATTGCATATACTCATTTAAGAGAATGCGATGAACATAAGCATGGTATATCAAATTTTAAAATATTGTTTATCATTATGCAATATTTTCTTTAAGTACAAAATTTCTCACTATAATTAAATACTCTTGTTTAGATGTAGTTTAAATATTCTAACTTTATGTAACCATACATCTAGAATTATTTTCACAATTTATCAACTATCAATTTTCACAAGTTGGATATATAATGATCTTCAAGATAGTTTAATGTCTGTCTTGCATATATCAAGAAGGACTTCAAGTTAAATTTGTATGAAGTAAGACACAAGTCCAAATGATATGAGTATAATTAATATGTCATTATAGCACCACATAGTTTAACTTTGTAACTTAATCAAAAATCATTTTACATGAGTATGAATTGACCTTTGCAAGACATTTAGGTATTTGATAAGTATTTCTATGTCTTCTATATTTAATTACCTTGTCATTCAATACAAGTCATTTAAACTTAAGTTAATTTTATATCTAATACTTATCGTTTTTTATGGCAAATTTAAATGATTGTCTTCACACACATCATAATTAGAATATCTTAGGAATTTTTCAATAGTTACACATATCAATAAAATCTTATATATATATATATATATATATATATATATTCTTGAATGATTCCAAGACTTTAACTTAAAATGATGTGTTTTATAAAATTTTCAAATTCAAGTAATTCCTAAGATTTCATCATACTGTTAGGGTGTAGCAGATGTTGTGTGTTAGAGAATGTCAAACCCTAACTGTTAGGGTGTGATTGGTCAGAAAGAGAGAATTGAATAGATGATAGAATGTAAAGATAATAGCACATATATATGAGCGGCTTAGGGCTGCAGAGGATAAACAGATTAGTTATATGAGTAAGAAGAGATTGTTATTAGAGCTCCATATTGGAGGCTAAGTGTAGTTGAAAGCGTTATCGTGAGTATGGATTATTAGATTCAGAAATAAAGATAAGTTAGGGCCTTGTTTTATAGGTCCATTTGGGATTATTGTGAGGGTAAATAGCGTACGGACAAGAATTTCCAGATAAAGTGATTCAGATTCGTGATACATGTCATGTATCCTACCTTCATAAGAGTCCAACTGATGTTTTAATAGTTATCCCTCTGTAAGGTGGGACAAGAGATATGAAGTTCAGTTATATAGCAAAGTCAGTGGCTTTATTAGAGGGAAAAGTTAAGGGTTTATGTAACAAACAGTTGAAATTGGTGAAGATACAGTAGAAGTACAACGAAGAGTTCAGATTACACTTAGGTGTAAGTATGTTATGTTGTATGTGGAATAATTGATTTATGTTTAGTAGCGGGTAGATATGTGATGTAAGACTATCGTCAGTGCGCTGGGATAGCGTTCAGAGATGAGGAGATGTAAGACTACCGCTAGTGCGCTACGGTAGCATTCAATATGATTTGAAGCACAATTAATTGTTCAGTAGATTTCGGGGACGAAATCATCCCAAGTGGGGAAGAGTTGTAACGCCCCAAAGTTCGTAAGTTCCTAGTTATGAGTTTATATCAAGTGATGTGTTAAGTATTAGACATAGTTAGCAAGTTGCCATTATGTGAATATGTGAAGTATGATCTTTTAATTACAAGTTAGAGGGCTTAAACTGCCAAGATCTGAAACTTAGAAGTTTAGGGGCTATTTCTGCCATATGTTGAAACTATTGGATTTATATGAGTCTGGTTTGACTCATTTGTGGTCAAACAATCAGGAGCCAAATTGCACTATACGACACACACATATCTTCACCATTTGCTGCTGAAATCGATCAAAGAGAGGAGATTATCATCTGCATTTGAGTTCCTAGTGATTCTATAGCAAGAGGTATGTGTTATTGATGAATTAAATTGAGTTTTAGATCAAGAAATGGATTCATAGGTTGAATCCTTGAGTTTATGTGTTAGTCTTTGATTTTGATGTTGTTTGATGGTTCAAGAGGTTTCGGTATGTGTTAATAGATGTTACTTGGTCAGAACACATGTATAGAATCGTCAATTGAGGGTAAAACCTCGAGTTACAGCTGCTGTCGTCGAACAGAGCAAGCTGATCTGCTGTACCGACTGTTTTTACGGCCGCAGGGATTATTCCCTACGGGCGTAGGAAGGTGTTAAGTGAATTTGGTTGTTTTATCTCCTACGGCCGTAGGTAAAGGTTCCTGCTGGCATAGGACAGTGTTTTAAGAATTACCGTCTAAGGACGAAGGAATGAACCTACGGGCAAAGTGCACATAGCCTACAACCGTAGGAGGTATAGAACCAGTTCTACAGGCGCAGGGAGGATCCCTACGGCCGTAGTTAAGGAAACTCCTGCGGGCGTAGGGTTTATTCCCTACGGCCGTAGAGAGGGCCAACAGCAAGTTTTGTTGTTTGTTGTTTGATATTCAGTTTAAGATGCCGCAGAGCGTATAGAAGTTAATGTAGCACATGTTTATTGCTTATAGGCAATAAGAGACTGACGTTTCTGTGAGAGGAGTATAATTCTTAACTGCTGCTAAGGTGAGTATACTTATCTTTAATCAGATTAGTATATGTTTGTGCACTAAGTGATTAGTATATCAACTGTATGTTTGATATGTAAAGTTAAAGGCTGTTGTTCAGATGTTCAGTAGCACTATGTCATAGTATTTGATATGATTAGTATGCATTTATGTACAAAGTGAACAGTATGATATCTGTGTTGTAATATGTGATATATATGTGTACGAGTATAGCAGGTACCTGGCTTAGAGAAGCCTTGTACAAAGAAAAGTGAATACCTTGTATACAGGAAAGTGAAAGGGGTATATTGAGCTCCTTATACCCAAGTAAAGCGTAAGGGGCTTGGTGTTTCCATCCAGGCAAGTGAAAGGGGTATATTGAGATCCTTATACCTAAGTAAAGCGTCAGGGGCTTGGTTATGCGGGAGGCGTGATCATACTCCGGGACAAGTTAACAGTTTGACTGTCTTGCAGACTATAGCTGGGATGTGAGACATCCTAAGAAGAGTTACTCATGCTATATGTGTTTATTAGTTTAGTAGTATGCTCACTAAGCGAAAGCTTACGTTTTAGTATGTTGTGCATGCAGGTAATCAGATTCCAGCGAGGGTAAGGCCCCAGTGCTCGGCTGAGTCAGATAGCTCCAAGCTTTTGAAAAGAGTACTTTTAACACTACTTTTGTGTAACTGTTAGCACTAAAGTGATTTAAACCTGTATTTTACGCAAACTCTGATATTTTAGAGTGCTAATTAGTAGTAGAAAAAAAATTAGTAAATCTATTTTGGAAAAAGTGGTGTTACACATATAAACCCCCAAACTTAGGTTATTATTTAAGCACATGGATCTAACTCAATATTTTTGTAACAAAATGTTTTCTTAAAGATTTACAAAGCAAGTTGTATCACAAAACAATTTTTACAAAAATTTTAGAGCAACTTGCTCTGATACCAATTGTTGGAACCTAGAGGGGGGTGAATAGGTTTTTTTACTTAGTTTATCAATTTTTACACTTATAAAAACTTGTAAGGTGTGTTACAAGGATTAATCTTGAAGTTTATAACAACACAACAAATATTTGCAAGAATTTAAAGAGAGTAGAGATAGAGAGATATAACCAACAGTAGACAAGAGATTTATAGTGGTTCATACAAGTGTTAACAAACTTGCACTACATCCACTCCTTGGCCTCACTCACCAAGAGTTTGCTCCACTAGCTTCTCTCTTTGAAGGTAGAGATAAACCTTTACAACTTCTTTCTTTAGCTTACAATAAATACACTTCTCTCTTGCAAACAAGGCTAAGATGTGCCTAACTTCACTCTAATTATGTTGGCTAGAGTTAATTCTTACTTCTCTCTAATTCTATAGGCTAGAGATAATCCTTACTTCACTCTAATTAGAAAGGCTAGAGTTGATCCTTACACTATTACAAAATATATGAATGATGTTGTAATGTTTGAACTTTGATGACTTTCACTCTTGCTTGGATCTTGATCTTGAAAGATTGAGTAATATCAAAGTATATGAGATTACAAGATCTTGTATGTATTCTTCATATTTCAGATTGCAAGAGCTTAATGAAATCACAAGACTTGAGTTGGTTTAAATAAGGAAAAAGGTGAAAGTTCAAAAAGTGTCCAGACGGTCTACGGTCGAACCACAGTCGACCGTGGCTTCGACCGTCGGCCTGCTGGAACTTTTTGAGCCTTCTCAAATATAGACGTTGGCTTTTTACCAAAACCACACACAACCCATTTTTACCATTAAAATGTACTGAAAAGGAATCTTAGAAAAGTTGGGTTGGTGTCATACTCCTTATGTTTAAATTTAAACACCAAATAGAAAGTTTAGAAGCCAAATGCATAAAGCATGTTGGACTTTTACTTCTTTGAAAGATTCCTTTTACTAAATTTGGTGTTGTATTGTTTCATAGAAAGATTGTGTTTAGTATTTGCGAAAATAAGAAGTCTTGTACTTATTTAACCAAGCTTGTGATTTTTATAAAAAGTTTGTTAATTTTTATAGAAGTTTTTTATAAAAATAATTTTATAAAAACCTAAACTTATTTAATTATAAGCTCATATATTTCAAACTCTTGTTTGTAGATTTCTTCGTCATCGGCTTTGAAGAATTCATCTTCACTTGTTGAGTACAAGTTCGGTTGACTTCAAGAAGAGCAATGTTTAAAAGTTGTGGGTTGTGCAGCGACGGTTGATTCACGGTTGACCGTGGGCTCGACCGTGAAAATTGAATGTTTGCTTTTATCTTGTTTTCTTCTTTTCTTGTTGATTTGAAGTCTTCAATTATTTGTTCTTTACTTGATCATTACTTTTAGGTTTGTTAACCTTTAAAGAATGTAACATATGAACATATGAATAAATTTGATAAGCAATAATATTATTTGTTCATATTTTTATCATCATCAAAATAAGAAGTGCATTTCTTAATGTGTGACCATGTATGCACTAACAACTTATTTTATTTATTTTTAAATTGTTTAAATATCGATAATCATTAAAATCTAATATGTATATGTATAGAATTTCTATATTACCCTATATTGTACGAAGTTAATAAACCTCAGTTTCAAGTAGGGGTGAGCAAAAAAAACCGAAAAAACCGAACCATTATAACAACCGATGGATTTGGTTTTCAAAATTCAAAAACCGATTTTTTCGGTTCGGTTTTGGTTTTTGAAATTTCCAAAACCGAAAAAACCGAACCGAACCATTTCAAGGGGAAATATTGTTAATATCTTCTCATTTCGAGTCAACAAGTTCACTTCTTTTCGATTTTATCAATTTACAACTTACTATAGAATTCCAGTTCTTGTTTTCTATCTTGATTTTTTTGTTCTAGTTTCATGAGTTGCATGCAGCTTATCTGAAATTGGTTGTTCATCTCGATTTTTAGTTTTGCTAATATGTTTTTGTTTCGAGGTTTGATTTGTTTCAACTTTGGCTTTTAAATTTTAACATTTGATAGATATTTTGCTTGTATAAATTGCAGGTATATAGCTTGAATTAGGTAGCATGCATCTTAATGTTATTAATATAACTTCAATCATATTTAATTTCATAACTTCACAATGATGGTTGTATGACTTCAAATCTTGATAGTTAAAATAGAAAAGTCGTAAAACCGAACCAAAAACCGAACCGAAAACCGACTTCAAAACCGAAAACCAAACCACTCCAAAACCTAACGGTTCTGGTTTTGGTTTTTCAAAAACCGAAATTTTCGGTTTGGTTTTGGTTTTATGCCAAAACCAAACCAAACCGAACCATGCTCACCCCTAGTTTCAAGAGTTACCATCAATAGAGTCATATATTCTTCAATTTGAGACCAGTTGATCAACTTCGATGAAATCCATACCCTGTTGATCGATTGAATCAGTGAATCTGATTTGAGATTCTCCCTGCAAGTTCATCTATGAAATCCTCTATCACTTCTAAGTTCATTGTTGGCTCTTATCGTTGACCTTTATCCCCCTGAGATTGTTCCCGACGATCGAGTGAGCCGGTGCTTGATTGGATAAAGCCGGTAGATCGAGTGAATAAATGAAGTTGATACTCCAATCGAGTTCATAGTTTCCCCCCTCGATCTAACAATAGGTTTATTGATTTAACAAAGGTGCTAATCTGGTTTGAAACTGGAACCCTAATTTTATCAATTAGTCTTTTTAGTCCATCGATGGAATTGAATGGAGCTACTATTGGATGAATGAAACTGCTTTTTTGAGTCCATGTTTTGACTACTGTATTCCATATACTGAATCACAGATTAGTTTTGTTTCAATGGATGAGTTGGTTGGCTTGCTGCACTATCCATTGAAGCTATGTAAGGCTGTTTTTTAAGATAATTGATTAGTTTATTGTGTTAGATCAAACCTTGATTGTCGACGGTAAGAAACGAACATACCTCATATATGTAGTTTGATCAATTTTAGGATATGATTTTGATTTCAAAACAAGGGTATACTAGGGATTGAACATATAAAACATGTTAAGGATAGTTTTTCTAGTTTTTATATAGCTTAAAATAAATTAAAATAGGTCCATGGATGTACATAAGAGATTAAAAGTTTTACAAGGATATTAATGTAATTTAGAAGTTTAGAAGGATATATGTGTAATTATCAAAGTTTATAAGGACATATGTGAAATTCTCTCAAAAATAAAAAAATATAAAAAAAACGCTCTCACCTTCGTGACCATGACCGCGACCGTGACCGTGAGCCACCCCATCACAAGATGGGGCGATGGTGTTCCCACCGTGAAGACCTCTCACGAAGGCCTTTCACGGCTCCGATGCGGATGGTCTCATGGGTGTATTAGTGTATATGGTTCGGTTTAATCGGTTTTATTAACAAAAAAACAACCAAAATGATAATAAATTATTTCTAATATCTAACTTATAATTTATAACTAACACAATTAAAAAACACTTACATATGAATAGTAAAAAGGCGCATGATAGAACACTTATATATATATATATATATATATATATATATATATATATATATATAGTAAGGTTATTGTAAGATGTATTTAAAAGTAAGATGTGTAAGAGGTAATATGAACCATTGGATCATCAAGAAAGTCAAACAAAATTAGTCAAATTGATGACTTTCCCGGTCAGCAATTAATTAGGCAGCAGGGTATTATTAGAAATACATAAACTGAAGTATTGGGATAGTTAAAATAGGAGATGCCGTTAATATTACTTGTAAGTTCGATGCAGATATACAAAAATGATGAACATAATCAAATTACAAATAGAACTCAAAAAATCCCACTTAAATCCAATAATTTTTACAAAATGATGAACATAATCAAACTACGAATAAAACTCAATAAAATCCATCATGTTGATTTTTATAGTTTAAAACAAGATAAAAGTTGATACTCGGAATTTATAAACTTGATGAATGTAGAATCTATCCTGTTGATAGTTAATAATTACAGCAACACTCAAAATTTTGATGAATGTGACCTGGAATGTAAAATGTTTCTTTTTGATGATAGCCAATTTATTATGCAATTAATACTAATTCAACACAAAAAGAATAAATAAACAAAATTTGATGCACATTATCTTAAAAAGAAAAATCATAATTTTATTTCTTGAGTTCATCTACAACTTTCAACAAAAGACGACACATGAATTTCACAACTTGCACAAATCCTATTTAAGAAATAAAGAAAGTGACGAAGAAACAAATTTGATGTTAATAGATTATAAAGTTGTTGCTTAATACTGATGAATTTTATTCACCAATACCGATGTAACAAAGTTATTGTTACACACTTGCTCATCTTCATCATTCTCGAGTCTCAGGGTACACAGTGCACTAATTCACAAAGAAGCTATTAACACAACTCCAATAAAGTCACAAAAACTTGATAAGATACTACTAACCTATACAAACATTAAATCAGTCTAGACAAACATTAATCACATACTACTAACCTTCTGATTAAGTCCAAAAATGATGAACTAAAACAAACGATGAAGACATATTTGAATCATGATACCGTCTTCACTTCCAAAAATGACGAACAATCAATTAAAAAATGAAGAACCCTAAAAATCGTACTTTAAACAACCATGCTATATGCGACAACCCTTAAGAACTTTTCGGCTGCAACCTACAAGAAGTTGTGTCAATTGGTTGACGAATGTAAGCCCAATGAATAAAATACGTGGGGTGGCGGTGGCTTTAGGGTTTGCGGCGACAACACTATAAACAACGACAAAAAGAGAGATTCACACATGAAAAGGACCAACGATCATGAGGCCAAGCAAGGAAGGGCGTTGGGATGGTAGTGGCTTGAGGTTTCATGGCTGCAAACCAAAAATAACGAAGAGAGAGATAGAGAGCAAAGTGAGACTCGCCGGCGATCAAGAGGTCAAGGAAGGAAGGCTACACCGCTAGGTTCATCGGAAGAAATTAGCTCGCATGGAGACATAGAGCAAATTGGGGGAACCGATTGGATCTGGAGAAACGAGAGAGATATTGAGGAAGAGAGAAATTGGAGGAGAGAGAAGTAACAGGAGAAAAGTCAAAAACCAATTAATATGTTCAGAGGTGTATATAAAATGTCGACAATGCCCTTTAATGGGTCTCTTTCACATTACATCTTATCCATCTTACAAATAATTGCATCTTATTTGATCTCATTCCTATATATATATATAGACAAAAGTTTAAACGAGAACTGTTTTTCGTACCAGATTTGCGAGAATCAATCTAAGTCGTCCAATTTTCCCTACTTTAATGTCATTGCCCACCTATGAATTCCTCACATGCACCCTGCCACACTTGATCCCCTCCACGCTTTCCATCCATGAACTTTCCATATCCAAGGAACGGCTGAGATTGGTTTCTCGCAGTTCTCGTACGAAAAACAGTTCTCGTTTGAACCCTCCCCTATATATATATATATATATATATATATATATATATACACACACACACACTACTATATAAACCATTTAACACTCTCTCTCCTTCTATCTTTTAAGAACTTTTTAAAATTATGTCAATATCTAATCTCCACTATTCTTTTTTATCTAAATTAATCTCATCCACTCAATTTTTAACCATTTCTTTTCTGCCAAATAAATGTTAACTTTTTGTTTATTTAAAATATATTCTCCTATTAACACACTTTCTTACACAAACACAATTATCCACCAATATCAATGTAATTTTCAAAATCTTATTAACTTTTCTCTCTTTATTTCATAATTATTAATCTTTTTTTTTAATTTTTAATGTTTTTTAGAATTTATTTTTAAAATTAATAAAATAGTTGATACAAATATAAGAAAATTTTAAGAAAAAAACGGACATGTTGCTGAAATGTTTTTTGTGACATTGAATTACGTGTTAGATCCTTGAAAACAACATATTGCAAAATAAAAACTATTTACCGTCGTAGCATTGCGCGGATACACTACTAGTATATATATAATGCACCCTTTTAACTCTTTTCCATTTATCTAGAATTTATATCAATATTAAGGTGAAACTTATCAATACATATTGTAGTTATCAAATTGTGTTAAATTTACATAGGGTGTCACCTTACTAAATTCATATGTTCATTCTCTAGTTAGTATCATTTGATGAGCATGCGATATGTATGAGCTGTCATAATTTTAGATTGCATGATTCTACTTTGACATAAGGTCGCATATGAGAAAATAAAATATTGTTTTTTAGTAGATTATTGATGCATTACTTAATGCATCATTATAATTTTCTTTTACTCGTGTAATTAGTTTCACCATTTCATTATACCTTTTGTCATCACTAGTCAATTTTATATTTTTTGTACATTCATTTTGAATCATTGCACCTATTTCATTCTTGTTTTGTATAGATATATTTATATTTTAGCTCTTTTATATTGCATTGTTTATATGACCTATTTTTATCCGATCTATGTGATTGTTGATTCCAATAAGGCTAATCTACGACTTGTATAGTGTAGAAAGAGGGTGAATACACTTTAAAACTTAATCACACAAGCTCATAAACAAGAAAAATATAAAACAACTTTCAATTATATGTATATGTATATCATTTTCAACTTATAAAATGCAAATTTAGATTAATCTAGTTGAATCTTGATTCACAAGCTCACTCCGAAACTCTTTAAACTCTCTGCTAACTAATAACTTGATGTTTTTCAAGTGTTCGACTTAATACACACTCTAAATATATTAAGAACTTTGTTTCAATAAACCATCTACATATTACACTTACATAGATGTTATCCTAGTTTAAATTTGAAATATCTTATCCATTTTTTTTGACGAATTAGTAACTAGATCTTTATTTAAATAGTCTTCAAACTTATCCGGCATAGACTGTTGAGTGTATTCAGAGAAAAACGTGTAGATTGACAAAACATTCTCGGACTAACTTCTTCTCTTAACGAGCTTCATAACTTGAATTCTTCAAGTCGTGATCTAGAATATATCTTTAGGACTTTCATCTTGAACACATATTAACAAACCTAAACTCAACTAAGAAGTCACTGAGTTATCCAAAATATAAATAGAAACTCTACTTTAGTATGGGATTGAGATATAAGCAGGCATACTTCACATAAATTTTTAGTTACATTTTTTGTATTATCTTCGTATCTCTTTTGTTTCATCAATTCTATACATATGGGATTCTATAACTAAATAACCTCCTATTTTGAAACAATCAAATATTTTATAAGTACGCTAACTCAAATTTTTATTAGAATTTCAAATAGCCAAAGTTAAAATGAATTCATTCATGCTAATACTTCATTAAGTAAAAAATTTGATTAGACCATAGTACACTTAGTACCAAGTTACCAACCTTCATCCCCTTTTGTCATCATCCAATAAAGACAACACTACCCTTATCAGTTTTAAGTCTTTAACTTGCGTAAAGAGGAAAGTACGAACCTTTTATAAATCCTTTTAACTTTTTGAAAATTTTCATGTTCGTCATCTCGCATCTTGAGTTAATGATTTGAACAGAGCTCCAAGATATTTCATTAGGACTTCGAGAACTATTTCTTACTTCTCTAAGGATTCATCACATAATGGTGGGGATTATTGTTGGAACATAAAAGTAGCCTCACTAGAAGTACATATTATTCTGCTTAAATGTGGGTAAAACATCTTTTATAAAATAATGAAAAGTATATATTATTGATAAACTAAATATAATATTTTTGAAGTTTTATTTTTAAACTTTGAACTTGTTAGTATATACCGGAAAGGAGGGGTAAACTTGGGGAAATAACAAAATACTGACGCAGATTTACAGTTTTTGGCCTCAAAAACCTTCCCGCCAACCGTCACTCTCCGTCGTCTCCGGTTTACAGATCCTTATTCATTCTTGAAAACATCCAAATTTCATGATCAACTAAATGACACAACCCGCCTCAGCAAACTAAATGCAATCTTTCATGTTCATCGTTTTTCTTTCGATTTGGCCCAACATTTTCATTCAACACGCTAATGCCTGCGTCGTCACGTTGAAAATGCACCACCGCTTCTCCGACCCGGTGAAGAGGTGGTCGGAAGGTATAAACAAATTCACCGCCGGTGATTTCCCTGCCAAGGGTAGTGTCGAGTACTATTCTCAATTGGCAGACCATGACAAGATATTCCGTAGTCGGAGACTCTCCGAATCCGGCGAACAACGCCTCACTTTCTCCGACGGGAATTCCAGTTTTCGTATCAGCTCTTTGGGATAGTACGTATTTTTTACTACTTATTTCGTTGTCTTTCTGTTTTATTCTTTTCTTTTTAAACTGAGTTCTTTATTTAGGGTTTGTCAAATGGTATGCACAGTATAGAATTCTGAGAATTAGAATTGATGGATTCAAATTGACTCCATAAATCTGATTAATCTATTTTCCTTTTCATATTAGATAAATGTTATAGGTACTCCATGTGTTCATCAAGTTCACTTTAGGGTTTCTTTGGGGATATAAGAACAGTTTATTGGGATTTTGGGTATACCAATTAGTCCAAAGTTTAACTAAAAAGAAGTCCCTGGTTCAAGTTTCAAATTCCAAACACCATCTGAAGAAAGTATGTTTGTTAACAGCTTCTGATTATTTATTCTCAATGTTACTTTAGTTTGCATTACACAACTGTTTCATTGGGGACTCCCGGGCAGAAGTTTATGGTGGCGCTTGATACAGGGAGTGATCTATTCTGGGTGCCATGTGATTGCAGCCGATGTGCATCCGTTGATAACACAGCTTATAGCTCTGTATGTTCTTATCTTTCCTAGAGATTCATTTGTTCATTCATGATTAATTTTTTGTTTCTAATGAACACCCTTCAATAGGATCAACCAGGGAAGATGTTGTACACCAAAAGTGCATATTAATATTACTTTTTATAACAATCAAAAGGGGTGGCTTAAACTTGTAATGATAAAAGTGGATCACCAACACTCTATCAACAAGTTGTTTGCTATAAGTTGTATTTTTTTTAAAATTTTTTTCTTAGGATTTTAAGCTGAGCATTTACAGTCCCACACAATCATCAACAAACAAGAAGATTACATGCAACCACAGTATGTGCACCCATCGCCATGAATGTCTAGAAAGCGAAGCATTTAATACCTGCCCTTATTCGGTTTCTTATGTATCATCTCAAACGTCAACTTCTGGGATTCTAATGGAGGATATTCTGCACCTGGGAACAGACGATAGTGATGGTGAAGTCATTGATGCTTTTGTGACTTTTGGGTATTTTTCTAAATAATTGCATCCCTCTGTTCACTTTAATTGTCACTCTCTCTACTTAAGTTTTATACTTGACCGTTAGAGATAAAACACAGTCCATAGTGATCCATCCATTCATAAAGAGAGAAACGATTGTTTGGTTAAAAATTTGCAGATGCGGGCAGGTACAAAGTGGTTCGTTTCTAGACATTGCAGCACCAAATGGTCTGTTTGGGTTGGGTTTGGAGAAGATATCAGTTCCTAGCGTTTTATCAAGTGAAGGTTATACATCATCAGATTCTTTCTCCATGTGTTTTGGACATGATGGAACTGGTAGGATAAGTTTTGGTGATAAAGGCAGCCTTGATCAACAAGTGACTCCGTTTAATTTAGATTTATCACAGTAAGTTGTGTATATTTATCATTCTCAACCAATTTCTTGTTTTGATTATTGAGATTTGTTTGAATTTCATGCAGTCCAACTTATAATATTACAGTAACACAACTTCGTGTTGGTTCGTCTCTTATTGATTCATGTTTCACGGCCCTTTTTGATTCGGGTACCTCCTTCACCTATCTCATTGACCCACATTATACAAGACTGACACAGAGGGTAAACATTCTACAAATCCAAAACATTTCTTGTGATTTCTTTGACATTTTTTTTTTATGTTTTTTTTTTCTTTTCTTTCTTCACAGTTCCATGCACACACTAAAGATTCACGACATCCAGCTGATCAAAGGATTCCTTTCGAATATTGTTATGATATGAGGTATATCTTAATTTCCATGTCTTTTTTTTGGTAAACGGGTTTTTATATGACCGTCTTTTATTATGTGTCTGTCTGTCTAGTCCTGATGCAAATGCTAGTTTGATCCCAAGCATGAGCTTAACGATGAAAGGGGATGGACAGTTTTTTATCTATGATCCTGTAATCGTTATCTCTACAAATGTAAGTGATAAGTTAATTAATAAAATTATTTATATCTTGATGCATTTCTGCTCACTAACTCATGATGCAGCATGAAGTTATATACTGTCTGGCTGTTATTAGGAGTGCAGAACTCAATATCATTGGCCGTAAGTCCTCAGTTACTCCCAAATCTATTGCCAGCACTGTTTGTGTAAAATTGTAAATATATATATATATATGCAGTAAAGTCACTGACTTTTGGTTGATTTTTTTAATATAGAGAACTTTATGACTGGCTACAGAATTGTGTTTGATAGAGAAGAACTTGTTCTTGGCTGGAAAGAGTCTGATTGTAAGTTCTACTACATTCAAAAGTGTTTACAAGTACAAAAGTAGAGCAATCTGTGACGGGTGTGTGTGTTTTTCCCATGAAGGTTATGACATTGAGAATTCAACAGATTCGAGTTCAAGATCATTGAAGAACCCAAACAATGTCCCTCCTGCTGTTGCAGCAGGGCTAAAAGGTCAGCACAAGAGGAGCACAAACATAGATGGGACTTCAGTTGGTTCTTCACTTTATAATAAGTGTTTTTGTTATTGGACTCGACTGTGGCTATGGTTTCTAGGGGTGAGATCGGTTCAAAAACCGGACCGGACCGGACTGAAACCGGAAATGTATAGAAAACTAGGACCGAAGACCGGACCGACTAATCCTGGTTCGGTTTGGTTCGTCGGTTTTTTCGGTCTTTTAGTTGTTTTATACTTTGTATCAAACAAAACCGGCCCAGCACGGACAGGACCAAAACCCGAAATCTATAAAAAACAAGGACCGAAGAGGCCAGGTCCCGAGCGGTCTCGGTCCGGTGCGGTCCGGTTTATCGGTTTTTTTCGGTCTAGCGGGTCCCATGCTCACCCCTAGATACTTTTGTTATTGTTTTTCTTGTAGAGTCATACGCTAACCCTCGAAAACCATCCTTAGGAAATTTTATACAATCTGTGTAAATTTTGAATAGGAAAATAGTGTAAATACATTACTACTAGTGTGATCATTAGAAAACATGAATTCCTTCAGTCTTCCACATTGTGATGTTTTATAATTCTTCAGAAAATATTCCATTTTTGAATATTGGAGTTGTTGAGTTTGTGTCAAGGAGTTGACTGTCAGTGGGGGACTAATTTATAAAGATTTGGTGATATTGGGGAAGATAATGTAATTTGTAACAATAATTGAGTTGTTAATCCATTACGTTTGCATTGCATTTTATTTATTTATATGAATAACTTCTATTATTTATATATATTTTTATTGATCGGTCAGCTGATACTAATGTCTACATAAGTACATATCTACCTCCCCAAGAAAACTAGAAAGTTTTCGTTATTTATCGTTTAGAAAGTTTTATTGGTCGGTTGACGTACTGATAACATGTAGAATGATGTGTTATAAGAAGCATAAAATAATAATATCAATCTCGTTTGAGTAGGTATGAAAAAAGTAAGATGTACGTATCTTTATTTATTAGTAAAGAGTAGAGGCTTCTTCTAGAAAGACATCGGGTATGTTCGGTATGGAGCTTTTTGAAGTTTATTGAAGCTGGTAGCTTTTTGTTTTGAAAAAAAAAAGCTACAAGTCATGTTCGGATTAAAAAGCTGGAAGTTTTTTTTAAATAAAAAAGCTCTAAAACAAAAAGGCTTTTTGAAGTAGCTTTTAAAACTAGCTGGAGCTTTTTATACTCCAAATTACCTAAATACCCTCTTTAATTATTATATAAATCCTCCTATTTTTGTAATTTATCATTTTTTGTCATTTTACACTATTAAGCTCCAGTTACCAGCTAATTTGCCGAACATATATAAATAAAATAATTAGCTTCAAGCTCCAGCTATCAGCTTCCAGCTTCCAGCTACCAGCTATTTTCGTCAAACATATCAATCATATTAATATAGTAAGCAAACTATGGTTTAAGATAGTGTTTGACTAAGCTTATTATGTTTTTTTTTGTAATTATATTTAATCTCCTCATGTTTTTGGCTTATTTTATAACTTGTGGACTTGTTATAAATTGAAATAAGAAAATAAGTGGTGATTGTGAAAAATAAACCGGAAAAAATAAGCTTATAAAAAATAAATCAAGCATAATATCCATAATAAGATTAAAAAACACCCCCTAAATAATCATAGTAGAAATTATTTTCAAGTGGTAATATGAAACGTAAGGCACATCGGATATTACATTTACAATTTTGCACCCTCACACGGTCACATCCCACCATTTCTACAATACCGTTATATCAGTTATTCACTCCCAAAATGATCATTCCTCATTACCTCAAATGGACGTTAACTCTGTTATTTTGAAGGGTAAAAAATATATTTTTACCCTCTTTTATTTTTAAATCATTTAAAAATCTAAGTCAAACTCTCTCTCTCTCATCTCTCTCGGTCTCTCTCTCGGTCTCTCTAACTCTCACTCTCACTCTGGGAAAAAACCCACCACCACCACCTCCTCCTCCAGACCACCGTAACCACCACCACCCCTCCTCCAGACCACCGTAACCACCACCACCTCAGTCAACTCTCTCTCTCTCATCTCTCTCCTCTCTACACTCTCATCTCTTTTCAATCGTTCCCAATTTGAATTCAGAATTTTGTAATTAAATTTGGAACGATCTTCAGGAGCAAGAAGTGGGATGTCTCTAAGCTCAGTCAATAAGAAACAACAGCTAGCATTCATGGCCAGTTAAAGAAGAAACGACTAATTAATAAAGAAGCAAAATTTAAACACAACCATTCTGCAATAGCAATCGAAGATTTAAAAAAGAAAATTGTGTATCAAAACCCATAAATACACAGTTAAAGAAGAAAGAAAAATCGAACATTTGGATGGATACAGAAGGAAAAATCGGTCAATAAATATGAGGATAAACATGCCTTGATCTATCTCCTTTCTCTCTCACTCTCACTCTCATCCTCAACTGTCTCTCTCAGATCGAGATTTAGGGTTTTCTCAAGAACAAACCCTAATCTGAACAAAAGAAGAGAGAGAGAGACGAAAGAGGTGGCGTTGGTGAGGTGGTTGAAGACGGAGGACTTGGTGGCCTTGCTAATGGTGGTTATAAACACAAGAAGAGTGACCTTCGACCTCGGTCATCTGCATCTGATGGTGGTGTGTGTGGTGGTGACCTACGGCGGGGATGGTGTAGATCGAAGAAGAAACCAGCGGCGGGGGATGGTGGTCTAGGGTTTGTGTAGATCTAGGGACTGTTTGTAGGTGGTAGCGGGGGATGGTGGTCTCGGCGGTGGAGACGCCGTGAAGAGAGAAAGGGAGAGGGAGAGATGAAGAGAAAAGGAGAGATGAAGAGAGAGAGAGAGAGAGAGTTGACCGTGTGTGAGAGATAGGTGTGTATTGCTTCATGTGTGTAGGGCCCACTTTTTTAATTCTTCACGGGTAATAATGTCATTTTACCCCTCAAAATAAAGGGGTTAACATCCATTTGGACGGTTCTGTTAAAAATGGACCACCCACGGGACAAAATGACAACCATGGGGATTATAGGTGTAATTTTTGAAGTTTAAGGACTGTCCATGAGACATTTGATAAACCACAGGGACCATCTGTGTAATTAACTCAATACTTTATTACCAATCTGTAACACTGTACTTTTAAACATATAATTAAATCGCATGCGGAAGCTAAATACATATAATTAACTTAATTACATAATAGATACAAAAGATTTTCTTGTTTTATACATCAAAACTTTTACAGTGTTAATCCAAAAACAAGCTCTTATCAAAATCTTTGACATTAGAGTACGGTCTGTCCATATTCCCAGTCCAAGCTTCAAAGCTCACCGGAGTTAATCTGCAAAACAGTCTAGTGGGGAATTAGCACAAAGCTAAGTGAGGGAACCAATATCTAATCATAAACAAGGCAAACATGCCTAAACCCAAATAGCTCATGAATCCCAAAAGAACCGGCGGTGTTGCAAGCACCTACAACCAAGGTCGGCCAAAACCAAGGTTTACCGATAACCTTGCTAAAATGGATAACAATACCAGCCTTCTTGTGTACAATAGATGTACCACAAGATCTGATACGGTAAATCCCCCAAGCAAAGGCCCAGACTAAACTGGTCTCCAAATTAACATGTATATAAAGTTACAGACATGAAAGATCTATTGGCACCCGAATCAAATAACACACGAGCAGGCATAGAGTTCACAATAAACATACCCGTGATTACATCACTGTTTTCTGTAGCCTCAGTGACAGTCATCTTAAAAGCTCTACCTTCTGCAGAAGGTGTTGCTTTCCGCTTTTGACCTGCAGACGATCCCCCGACAGTTGCTACCCCCTGCCCCGTCCCCTTTGACCTCTGCTTTGTGCAAGCCCCATCTCTATGACCTTCCTCGTGGCAGTTCCAGCAGACGTTTGTTTTGAACCTACAAGTAGATGGTTGGTGACCAAACCCACCACATCGTAAACACCGTTTAGTCTGAGCTGTACAAGGACCGGTATGACTGGAGTTACATGGTTTACACCATGGCTTATTCTGATACGAACCCGAACCCTTTGACTTCTAATCATTCCGATTCTGGTTACCCTGTCCTTTACCCTTGTTGCTACTTTGATTTCCACTGAATTTCTGAGACGATCCTTTCTCACGGTTCATCCTTTCTCTTGCTTTCACATCACCCTCTGCAACCCTAGCGAGAGTAAAAGCTTGTACCAACGAAGTTGCCATTCGGGTGTTACCCCGATACTCAGGCAACAGAGCCTGAACAAAGTGATCAATCTGGGAAGGCTCATCCGGTACCCACTGTTTAGCAAACCTCAATTTCTCATTAAATTTTGAAATCAATTCATCTACCAACATGTTGTCATTCTGAGCCAGATCCATAAATTCACGCTTCACCTTTGACAAATCATAAGTGTTACAGAATTGTTCATAAAACTTAGCTTGGAATTGGTCCCAAGTTATGGAATTCGTCACTTCCCTAGATAGATGAGCAGTTAAAGAATCCCACCATGTTGCCGCTTGGCCCTTCAATCTCTTTGTAGCAAACTTGACTCGATCCGATTCTTCACAGTTACATGTATCTAATGCTTTGATCGTTTCCCTCAGCCAATTCAGAGTATCAGTGGGGTTGGAGCTTCCAGAGTATTCAGGAGGTTGACAATCCATAAAATCTTTAAATTGAGCCTTTGATCTAAAACCTCCTTGATTAGGGTACCAAGGGACAAAGAAGTTTTGTTGTGGTTGGTACTGCTGTTGGGGTTGGTAAGATTGAGACATAGGAGGCATAGACACGAATGGTAAAGTCCCAAATGGTGTTGGCACCGTGTTAAAAGGTGCAACTGAGTAAACTGGTGGTGGTATTGCATGAGTAAACACTGCCGACTCCTGAGGCATCTGGATTGTCTGAGTCGGTTGTGATGACTGTGTCTGAAGTTGCTGCTGCTCCAATTCTTGTACCCTATCCCTTAAAGACTGTAAAGTGTCTTCCAATTGCAACACATATTCTTGCTGCTCAGATTCACCATTATGAGAAGTACCTGCTCTATTATGTTGTTCATTGGCTGCAGTGGAGGACTGGTTGTTGTTCCTTCTACGGGACGTAGGGGTAGTTGTCGGATTCACGTTATCAGCCATTATCTATGCTATACACATCATCTCACCAATTGTTAGATATAATATGTTAGTATAAACACTAACCACCCTCAAAGCTACACTACTAATTACCCACCCTGGGAATACTGGACTGACCAGAGCCTAGGTTCAAGTATTACACAAATCATTCATGCAAATCCTCAAACCAGGGCTCTGATACCAACTTGTAATACTGTAGCTCATGAATCCCAAATATGCCTAAACCCAAATAGCTCATGAATCCCAGAAGAACCGGCGGTGTTGCAAGCACCTACAACCAAGGTCGGCCAAAACCAAGGTTTACCGATAACCTTGCTAAAATGGATAACAATACCAGCCTTCTTGTGTACAATAGATGTACCACAAGATCTGATACGGTAAATCCCCCAAGCAAAGGCCCAGACTAAACTGGTCTCCAAATTAACATGTATATACAATCCAAACAAGAGCATTCCAAATAGGATATTAAATCCTGTTATATCAAAAGATATAAATCCACTCACCAAAGTCTTCAAAGATATGAAGCACACTCAAGTGACTAACTCACCGAGTCTTCTCAGTTCCTGAAATTGAAGTAACCCCAGTCAGTATTCAAATCATAATACTGATTCAAAATAGATATCATATCTAACCATATAAATTATGTATGTGCACAATTGCATATATACATATATTCATTATACATAAATCCCAAAGATATACAAGTCATGTTTATCTTCAAATCATCAAATCCGATTGTTAAATTCCGATCAACTGGAAATCCGAGCATACCAAATCTGATTGAAAGGGAATCCGAGCAAAGGTCCAAAATCTGATAAAATCCAATTCCTATAAATCTAAATCCGATTGTTCCAAATCCGATTAAAGTCGGATTCCGAGTTTATGTACAATCCGAGCATAGATACAATCCGATTAAGTCCAATCCGAGTGAATAGTCAAATTCCAAGAGGATAGGATTCCGAGTAAAGGGTATAATCCGAGTAAAGTCCAAGTCCGAGAAAAGGTACAATCCGATTAAATGGATTCCGAGGAAATGTAATTCCAAGCAAAGGCAATTCATATCTAATCAGTCGGATTCCGACTCAATCCAAAGTCCGAGTAAAGTGTTAAGGCATATAACTGATAATTTAGTCGGATTCCGATCATATAAATTCCGAGTAAATAAGTTAAGGAAATTCTATAAGTATTTAGTCGGATTTCATCCAATTCCGACCAAATCTGTCGGATTTCACCAAATCCGACTTATTCGAGTCCAATTCCGACTAAATCATATGTTCATCCCCAATTCTGTTTTCTAACACAAATCCTCACTGATTTCTAGCATATAATTGTTCTATGTTTCCAGTAATCATTCTAAACATATAAACATCATGTATAGATCATCAATTTTAACATGCATTCATCCTAATTCAACAAATCATAACAAGCATCAATCGGAATTCATCAAATGTTCATAAACAGAATACAAACGCTAATAATCCAAATCAAATCAGTAATCTAACCTTGTTTATGTTACGAATTCAGTAACTCAATTGCATGCAAATCCTAAGATCAATTTGATTAACTCTTGTTCTTCCTTGATCCTTCGGCCGAGAGCACAACACACACACACACACACACACACCTTTGATTTCTTAATTGCTAATTGCATGTATAATGTGAGGTTGGTGTGTAAAAGTGTGACTAATACCCATTTATGGCCACCTCATAATCCACTATCAAAATGATGTAATTAATATTAAAATAATAACTCAATTAATCACAATTAAAAGAATTAAACCACATAATTAATTAAATCCCAAACTTAAACTTGATTAATACCTTAATCCTACTAGGCCAGGTAAGAGGGTGTTACACAATCAAAGATTAAAAACATAAAAAGAAAAAAAAAAGTAAATGAATAATAGCATACTTCCTTCACGCGCTTTTCCTATGTCTTACATCCACGCATGACCATCCATTACACGTAGTGATGAAGTGGAACTGTGGAAGAGGGCTTGATCATGACAATATGACATGGTAAATGCCGGGTGTTCAAAATAATCCGAATCCGAATCGATTATCCGAAAATCCGATCCGAAATTATCCGAAAATTCGGATATCCGAAATTTCGGATACCCGAAATTCGGATATCCGAATTTTCGGATTCGGATTCGGATAGTGTTTTTTGAAAGTTTCGGATATTCAGATATCCGATATCCGAAAAATAATTTTTATTTTTTATTTTTTTATTTTTTATATGCTTATTTATATAGTTTTCTTAACATATATTTATATATACATGTATTTTTTTCATTTTGAAACATATTTGAGCTATTTTTGGTGATTAAAGTTTTAAAATATGGTTATTTAGTAATTTTATATATTTTAAAAATTATATAAAAAATATATTTTTTGAAATTTTCGGATATTTCGGATATCCGATATCCGAATCCGAAATTTCGGATATCCGAAATTTCGGATTCAGATTCGGATACTGAAAATCACTATCCGAAAATTTCGGATATCCGAAATTCGGATATCCGAAAATCCGGATATCCGAAAATGAACACCCCTAAATGCCACAATGCCCCTCACCACGCTCCGTTGCAATCACTTTTAACACAATATCCATGCTATCCTTGTGAAAATACAAACTTATAACAAATAGTTACAAAAATTTTCCTCTGAAATCTAATAAACTAAGAAAACGGATTAGGGTTTGATCACGACATGATTGAGGTCACATAGCTTATCATCGTGCTCCATTGCAACCAATCTTAACACGAGATTCGTACTATTCACTATGAAATACTGAATTATATTAATTAGTTAGAGATTTTTTTTCATATTATATATCCATACAATTTCAAGGAATAAAACAGTGTCTATAATAAATATTTGATAAAGCAGCTATTAAACAATTGTTAGATGGCCGGGTTGGCTAAGGCCTCCGTTTTTAAACCCCATGTCACGGGTTCAAAACCCGTTAGGCCTACCTTTTTGTTTTAATTCAATTTTTTGTATTTCCTGTTTTTTCTTTGACTTTTTTGGCGGTAATTCATTTTCTTTTTTCTTTTTTCTCCATTCATAGTGTATTTAGGTTTTTAAAATAATTTTTATATTTAAATAATTGATTTTATGTGGCTTTTGTTTTTCTTTTATACTTTTTAATATATAACATCTGATGTATACATAAATATATGTTTGTAACCATCTTAATTTTATCTAAATTTTGACATAATTTTTTTTATCATAGAACGATATTTATTTCAAATATATATTTTCCAAATAAAGTACGTATCAGCATAATTAGCATATTTACGTTATTATTCAAGGGTTGGTGGGGGTTTTGGTTCTCAACAAACATTATACATCAAAACATATAAGAGAAAGTATGTTATCCGTAATATGAAAAGTAAAACTAGAACCAATATAAATATGAACATCCTAAAAGTTTAGTTTTTTTCGTCAAACTTATAAGAGATAAATTATTAGACATATGAATATAAAATTTAAATCAGTTTGAATATGAACAACCTTGATGTTTTAGTTTCTCATGTTTTATTTCAACTATTTATATTATATGTTAGTTTCTATATTTTTTTATACTTACAAAATTTTCGATTGTAAGAATTAATCATACTAAACAATTATATTTGACGAAATATAAAAATAAAACATGAAACAATTTCAATTTGAACCAAATGAAACATTACAAGTGTAAAAGCCTATGTTTTTCTCTTCTTTAGTTTAAATATTAGGATTCAAATTTTAAATTTTGTTCTTCCTCAAATCCCGTCGCAACGCGCGGGTTAATTAATATTTATGAATAGTTACTAAATAAAGATATATAGTTTAGGGTCGGAGCTAGGGATTTTAGTGGAGCTTGCTTGCGTATTAGCATATTTGATTAAATGTTTCTAGACGATGTTTCTGTATATCAAAACTACATAAGTCGTAATTAATGCTGAATTTGTGACATTTAAGATTTCATTTTAATATGTTTATACATAAGACTTGAAGGATGAAAATTCCTAGTTGCGTGTCGTTTTAAGGCTGTAGCCGTTGGTGAATGAAAATGCTTATGTGGTTATAATTCTATCAACAAGTCCTTTTCCACTAACCATAATTCTCCTATAATTAATTTTCATAGGAGGTAGTCAATATCTCATGAGATATTTAACGGTTTTTTTTTTAATTTCATTTTAACTTGAGATTTCTTTCTAATTTTCACGCGATGCAAAGATGGATTTTTAAAAGACTGTTAATTTGGATCGAGTTCGTGTTGTTTAAGTTCGAGTCAGGTTCATGTCGACCCAACTTCGTCCATTTATTTTCGTAGTAGGTTTGGGCCAGGTTTCATGACGACCCAAAAACTGTCTACCTTTATATTCTTGTTTTTATTTCTTTTTTGGTTAAATGACTTATTTATATGTAACAGTTTTATATTATTCTATCACGTAATATAACTATCTTTATTGTTTGGATTCATATTACATTTTGAGGGAACTCGTAAAATTGTAAGTCTCATAGTTTTCCAAATAAAGAGAATTTTTTAACGTTTTATACTTGTGTAAGAGAGTTATAGTTTTAATAAAATAATATTATCTTACTCTTCTCTTTAAACTATATTCACTTTTGATTCTAACACTAGTAAAACACTCCTCCATGTTCTACATAAATTTTATGAGAAAATTTATTCTTCAATAATGAGAGAGGCTTTCACAAAGTGATAGGGTGTACATGCTTAAAACATCATATGTTTAGTGTCATATCAGCATAACCACTTTATACTTCAAACATGTTTAAACTTTCATATTACCCACACTCTGTATGCTTCAAATATTTTTTTATTTAAAGAAATACCCTCTTTCCTCTCTCATATCTTATCTTTTCTCTCATTCTGTCTCCTCTCTCTCTCTCCTTCGTCATTTGTATACCAAGTATTTTTGCTTGGTTTCAATACCACATGGTTGGGAATGGTGTTCAAGTTGATAGTGCTTAAACACATAAGCATGCCGAATATTTTTGAACAAAGAAATCTTCGACTGAGTGATGCACGTTATAAATGTGGTAGACATGGGTTGAGGGTTTAAACCTCATTTCTTACCTGTTTTCTTTTTCTTCCGTAACAATCCTATTTGTTTTTTCCATAAATAATTTTTTCAATATTCTCATTCTAAAGCTTAATTTTATTTTTTCTGATGATAAAATTAGAATAGTTATATGAGATTTTTATTTTCTTTTTTCAATTTAAAAAAATATATAT
Source organism: Pulicaria dysenterica (assembly GCA_947179395.2). Classification (NCBI taxonomy): domain Eukaryota; kingdom Viridiplantae; phylum Streptophyta; class Magnoliopsida; order Asterales; family Asteraceae; genus Pulicaria; species Pulicaria dysenterica. Next base: position 55,440,535 of record OX359293.1, read on the forward strand.
ATTTTGAACATCTTTTTTTTTTGAAAGACCATACTTCATTAAAAAAATGAATGACCTCTACAAGAGATAAAGGCCACCCATCAACACATAATGTACAATGCACCACAAAGTTAGACCATGGAAAGAAACAAAACCACCACCTACAATCTGCAGTAAGCTTTATTACAACCACCTATTGCAGGAATCAATACCCAAACCTTTAAAAGGTCACATCCTATCAAAACGATCCATAACCTATTATTGAGTTAGACAAAAGTTCATGCGAGAACCGTTGTTAGCGCGAGAACCGCGAGAACCAATCTAAGCAGTCCAATTCCCCCTCTTTTAATGTCATTGCCCACCCATGAATTCCTCACATGCACCCTGCCACACTTTATCACTCCACGATCTCCATCCATGATACTTCCCATATCCAAGGAACGGCCGAGATTGGTTCTCGCGGTTCTCGCACTAACAACGGTTCTCGCATGAACCCTCCCTGAGTTAAGCTGCTGCTTTTGCCATGTTTGCTGGATCCATCAATCATGAAACCCTGTTCATTGAAGCCTTCCTTTTATTTGAAGCTTTAATCCTTTGAAATAATAGTACTTGCGAATCAAAAACAATCCCAGCAAGTGGAATAGATTTCCCATTGAAGATTAAAGCATTTCTATATATTCCTCCAGATGCTATATGCAATTGACTTAGCTGCTGCCTTCCAAATTTCATGTTGTGCTGTAGACCAATCTGCTAATCTTCTGCTGCAAACTTCCCTTTGATCCCTGTCATTTTTGTATTGGAGACCCCATCAACTGTACAAACTTTGCCAAATATGTCTAATTTTTGGACATTTTAACAAAGTATGACTCACATCTTCTATCTCTTCTGAACATCTTGCACATAATAATGAAGGAATGTCGATGTCTCTGTCGTTTATGTTGTTGAACGTAGGAAGTCTGTCACGAAACACTCTCCACGAAAAAACGTTTATTTTCTTCGGTAACCATCTTGACCAGTCTGTCGGGATTAGAACTCGATGATGCTGAAATCTTTTCTCTTCAACTAGCTTTCTAATGAGATTAACCGAGTAAACATTGTAATTGTTTATCGACCCAACCCATTTGTCCTCCACCTGTGAACTTAAAGACACGTTACACAGCGACTCCTTTAGGTGTTGTAATTCTGACCCGACACGACCCACGCTAGACTCAAGAGAATTGAAATCCCATACCCAAGACGACTGAACCCAATACCCGAACTCACTAACTTTGGACTCTTTATTTCTGCAACGATTAAAAACTCTCGGATACAAATCCTTTAACTTGACATCCCCGACCCATTTGTCAAACCAGAAGCTGGTTTTCTTACCATTACCCACTTTTAATTTACAAAATGACTCTAACGACACACCCATAGACTCTAATTCCTTGACAGCCGAAACAATCCCACCCCAAATAGAACCTTTAACAACTCTACCCGTATAAAAACACCCAGACTCACCATGAATACTTTTAATAATTTTGACCCAACTAGACTCATTACACACTTTGAATTTCCAGAACCACTTACCCAAAAGGCTCAAATTAAAAGCCTTCAGGTCTCCCAGATTTAGACCCCCCCCCCCTCACAATTTCTCACAGTGTCAACCCATTTGACCCACACCATTTTGTTGTTTTTTCCACCCCCCCTCCCCCCCCCCCCCCCCCCCCCACACAAAAAAAAGAATGCTCTCCTCAATCTCTCAAGAGAACGGATTGTACCAGCCGGTGCACGAAACAAGGAGAAAAAATATAACGGGATTCTTGAAAGTACTGATTTGATAAGCGTCATACACCCCCCAAACGACAACATGTTCCTTTTCCAAGAAGACATACGGTGTTCAAATTTCTCCAGCACTTTAATCCAATTTTCTGTTCTACCCATATTCACATTAATCGGAACTCCTAAATAATTAATCACCCCACTACCTCCTTTACATCCAAATCTGACCACAAATCTATCTACCTCTTCCTTACTAACACCCAAGCCGAATATACAACTTTTATTCCAGTTTATACTTAACCCCAAACTCTTTTGCCATAATCCCAACAGCTTCATCAAAGCATTAAAATTTTTTACGCTCCATTCCCTAAAAAAATACGTATCATCGGCATATTGAACATCTTGATTCTAAATCTTAAATTATATTTTTGAATGAAAAATTAGGATAGCTCTACAAAGTTTCTCTTTTTCTTAATGTAAATTGTTTTAGCTATAAAGATTATAAACTAAACTTAAATGTAATATAGAAAAGTAAAACCTCAATCAATTTAAACTTGAAAGAAATATAAGAAAATACATTAGAATACTATCTTTAAAATAAATTTCACTACACGTCAGTCACAACACCTCGTTATATCTCTCTATGTATTAACTTTTGTAGCGTTCCTAGAAAGTATATATTTAAAAAGGTAAACACTTTCTGTTTATTGATATCCTTATTAGTTATTAATTTCATTTATATCAAAGATTAGATTTATAGTCCAATATGATAATTCGTGTTTTTTATACTTAGGTATAGATTTAGTAAATATGTATATGCTTAACCGATAAAAATGTTAATTCAAATATGATATTTAAGACTAAGGTTGTAAGTCATGGTCTCACGAGATAATTTCAATCATGCATGAAAAAAGGTTGGCTTGTTCAAACTTCAAAGAGGAATCCCAAATGACCGAATCTTGCTTTTTCAAGGGTTTTTGGGTGTAAGAATTTTCACAAAACAGCTTAGTGGAAAAAAGAAAAAGAAAAAATAGAATAAATTAATATAAGAAAAAGGAAACTTCTTTAACATTTAGGAAAAGATCGAAAAAGGTAATATATATACCAAATTTTTTTAATAAAGGTAACGTGTAAATTTTTGTGCCGAGAAAGTATTATAAATTTTAATTTGTTGTAAAAAAGTATTGTGAATTTCAATTTTGCATAAAAAAAAGATTAGAAATTTTAATTTGTTATTAAAAAGAGTATAATTACATGCTACAAATCAAGTTTATTTGGTCAAGATTTCCATTTTTTTAGAAATCAAAATATATGATCATTTCTTGGCCAAAAAATTGGACGCGACCTTTATTGAAAAATTTCGATATTTAGGTTACTTTTCTCGGCAATTTGCCTTTAATATTTTATTCTTTTAATTAACTTCTAGAAAGCTTGCTAATAAGTAATATGCAATAAGCATGTGAAAAATATCACACCCACAACATCCCATTTTCATTTTCAACAAAAGGGGAGGTGGGGGTTGGGAGTGGGGGAGGAGCCGTTTGAGCTCGTCATGTGTACAACGAGTTTGCGAATGACGAGCGTACCACGAAATTGGTGTAGTGGAACAACGACGATGATGAGCTAAATTTAAATTAGACGAAGAGCTCATGGTCATCCGCTACGAGCTGTCTAAGAGTGTCAAACACAACTTTGCTAGGTTTTTTTGAAATAAAAACTATACTTTTTTACTAATTCTTTATTATCCTATCCACTACACTATTACAAATGGAATTCACAAATTTCTTCTTTATATTATATTTTTTAGTTTAACACGTCTCTTAATATTGTGGCTAGTAAAACGAGTATAAACATTTAGAAAGAGGACGAATGTTATTCAAAAATTGAAAAAAGAAAAACTCACCATTAAAAGATAGACGCGTTTTGGTCGTAGCAATAATAAATAAACCATTGAAATTGAAATTGATTTTGACTTTTGACTTTTGTGTAATTTGGAAGCAATTTGCAATTTGCAATGAATGAAACACGCCTCTAATTAAGTAATCAAAATTTGGGTTAATTTCTATATATATGTTGAATTTTGGGATCACAAAAGGTAGTTCTGTCATTACGAACCTTTTACACGAATAGTTTTATAAAAGAATAATGATTTTTATTGTATCTTCTTATTCACTATAAGATGATATGTAGAGTCTACTAATTCTCTATTATCATTTCTTTTTATTGATTTTGACACTTGTGTTGATTTTGTTACTTGTTAGTAGGAGAATAAATAGGAGGATGAAGTAGAAAGATATATCACCTCTTTTTATAAAAATGTCTTTTCTTAAATCATAAAAAACATATAAAATCCAAATAGTATTGAAGATGATTTATACACAACAATAATTATATGACAAAAATATTTAGTCAGATGAATAAATTTGCAAACATGTGGATACAAAAATTGGTACCGAAACTAACATAAATGTTATGATTATTATGTACGTAAAATAATATTTGTATACAAACTATCTCCCGTATTGTTTGTACTTTTTCTCCCCCAAAAATGGTAATAAGTGTACAAAAGAAGTTTCTTAGTGAAAACTAAATGTTAAGATAGTTTATAAAAGAATTTTTGTTTTTGAAAAAAATTCATAAGAACTTAAAACTTTTTAGACTTGGAATATCACTTACTTAAGTTTTAAGTATACTAGTTTATTGAAACATCAAAATAAATATATCGTAGCAAAATATAATATTATATGGTCTACATCTTTGATCTCTCTAAGTTTTCAATCTTCATCCATATACAAACCATCGCACCATATTTTTCTTTAGAAAAATAATCTACAAAGAAAGAAAATTTCATATTTATTGAAAAGAAACAAATTATAAAATAGCTGCAACAACTCTCCTTCAAGTTGAGCCAATACACTTATAGCTTTCTCGAGCGACGTTGAAGAGTGGGCATACGCCTTGAGATGATCGGTATCCAATTTTGTGTTGGCCACTACACCCAACCTAGCATGAACCTATCTTAGATAGAGGTGTTTAAAGTAATCCGAATCAAATATCCGACAATCCGATCTGAAATTATTCGAAAGTTCGGATATCCGAAATTTTTGGATACCTGAAATTCGGCTATCCGAATTTTCGGATTCGAATAGTAATTTTTTGAAGTTTCAGATATTCGAAAAAAAACTTATTTTTATTTTTATATTGCTTATGTATTTAACTTTTTTTAACATATATAGTTTTACATACATGTATTTTTCGTTTTAAAGCATACTTGAGCTATTTTTGGTGATTAATGTTTAAAACAAGGTTTTTCGACCCTGCGTTGCGGGAGTGGGGCTGACATAAAAGGCCGGATAACTAATATATATAAGGACATAAATCAACTAAAAGTAGTTGTTATATATGTAACATAAATCGATAAGACATTATGGCTCAAACGACAATCTATTATTAACCTTGAAAATTAACATTATCATTTTCAAATTTCTAGAAGGCTATACACGTACACAAAAAAAAAGATTTTACATTTTATATTACAAAATATCCGAGTATTGCATCATTTGACTTCTTTTGTATCTTATAAGTTTAAAAACAAAGTAAAAAATATAAAATTAACTATAAATAAATAGCCTTATATCTAAATGAGTTAACTAAAAAGTAAATATATATATATATATATATATATATAACCTAAAAGTAAAAACAAAACATTATTCTTAAGCTACATGCTATGAATAGTGGCTAACATTTGATAAATGTTAGAGTTTTTAATATGGTTATTTTAGTAATTTAATTTTTAAAAAATTATGTGTCCGAATTTTCGGATTCAGATACTGAAAAACCAACTATCCGAATTTCTGGATATCCAAAATTCGAATATCAGAATTTTCAGATATCCAGTTTTGAACACCCCGAATCCTAGATTAAACAAAAACCACCCCTCATATCTCGAAATCCCTTCGTAATTTCTTCAAAGACATAGTTGGTACCTTCCCCATTACATAAGTAAAAAGTTTGAATATTATTGGAATAAATATGTCTTCTAGCTATCGTGTATCCTTGAAGTTCTCTTATAAAAGGAGAAAAATGATACTATTTTCTAAATTCTCCAACAAATCTTCTAGTTGTAACAATGAATAAGCATCTCTTATAAGTCTGTTGGTGTAGACCCTATTCAATCTTGTATGCATATTAAAGCTTTGACGTTATTGATGTAAGAGAACTTCAAAAGAAATATTTAATTCGGAATTATTATTACCCCTTCAATGATTTACCATGTATTTTGTATAACCATCATACAAATCAAGATTAACAACACTACAATCAAGAATTTTTTTTAACGAGACCTAAAACAAATAATATATAATAAAAAATTAACGTTGTCCAAGTTGTCCTAAATTCTTGTTATATTTTGCTCTCATTGAGATAGTCACATTTCTCTTTTTTGTTAAGATCGTCACCAACTTTGTCGAAGTTATTAAAAACTTTATCTAATTGTAATTAACATCATAAAATCACTTAATCGCTTGTCAAAACTCGTGTACACTTTTATAGCCTTGAATATGTCTTATCTACGCATTATATATTAAATGCGGTTTACATCAAGATTAGGCCTCACAAAGCGATAGGTATCTACTATAAGGTTATTTAAGGTATGTTATTTTTGTGGGTTAATAAAAAGGGAAGAAAAAGGTTGCATACCATTTGTTTGGTTGAAAGGTTTACTCGAATAATGAAAATAATAACACGACAGTCCAATTTTATACCCGGGATTCTATGGGTTCGAACTGATCCTTCTCCAAACTAACTGGAAATTGGAATCCGTTGATCAAATTAAATGAAGTCGTATCTTGATAACTTAATCTCAATAATAATTTTTAAAAATATCAAGTTAATACAAACTAACTGTAACATATAAGATATAAAATTAAAACTATAAATTACATAACCTTTTAAAAAAATAATATCTTTAAACATCTAGATATCATTTTTTTTAACAACCGATCATTTACTTCATTTATCGATAATAAAACCGTACACACAGCAGTGCAGTGTCGCCTAACAATTCACATAACAATATACAATAGTACTCAATTTTTTTTTAACAACGAAGTTATGTTAGTGGGCTGGATACGCAGTGAGATCCATACGGACAATATGTGAACCCCAAGCCACTCACCATGAGGGGATTAAACCTTCTTCCGTTATCTCCAGAAATCACTACTATAAGGAATAATACATCCACCATTTTTTTATGAAAACCAACATCCTCAAGGCTTGAACCCAAGACTTGAGGATGTTGTAAAACTCATATACCACTAGAACAAGTTCTAGTTTGTTACAATAGTACTCAATATTCACACAAATATCGGCCGATCTTATTGTCTCCTTCACATCATCTTTAGGAGCTCATCTTCCACTCTTAGCTTCTTCTTATACTCGAGCTATATTATATGTTCATCCATTCTTCACCAAAGGATCAACTTCACATTCATTAACTACCATACAGTATTATATACTCAGGATGATCAGGTTGTCCCCTTTGGATTCAATCTAAATTTATTATAATAAAATAGAATAATTATAGCTCCTTGGTTATTGCAAGTTATTAGTAGATAGGTTGACTAAAAAACGTTTACTATCATTGAGAAATAAAATAAAATGCTGACCAAATTTGTTAGAAAAATAATTTAAGTTCGTTGACCAAACTTGCAAAGGACATAGGTCCTACCGACTACCGTCGATGTTTTCCTTCCTGTTTTCATACCCAATGAACTAATTAATAATGAGACATAAATTTTAAAAGAGTAATTAGAAAAGGTAGTATCCTTCTTTAACCATATTTAACTAGTGTTATATCCATGTGTTATTTAAGTATATAAATAAATTTTTATATATGATATTACACACACTCTTTTTTAAAAGATATAAAATTATATTTTTTTTTTGAAAAGCAATTTTTTATTAAAATAAAACTAGCAAGATGCTAGATACAATACAACGGAGTATATCATGAGAATACCAACACCAATGGACCAATTTGACCGACCTAACCTAAGCTCGCAAGCCACTTAAGGGCAGTCACCGGATACAGTTGAAGGAAGCCAGTCTCGACCTTAACATACTAAACAAACTCCCTGAACAACAAACTAACTTTGGCCACTTCAACGAACCAGGTGGTGGCAAACGAGCGTTGGAATAGATCGTGTTAAACTGGCACGAAAATGTTGGAATATCACAAGGCTTGGAAAATGTTGGAAAATGTTAAAATTATATTACACGTCTAAAAGTTTTACTATAATAATAATGTGTTTCTCGTGATTGAGATTTATCCCAACATTGACAAGCATAGAATTATTATAGATATTATGATATCAAGTACATAAAGACATTTTTATTAGCCAATTATATGTTTGAGTATTTGGAATTGTAAACTAAACTTATTAAAAATTAGATAATAATGACATCAATACAAGTATACCCAAATTAGATCATATAAAATTAAGATACTAACATAAAATAGATTATGTCTTTACATTCGTAAATTGCATAAGTATAATTTATTATTTAATTAAATATAATTGAAAATCCAAGATAACATTGAATTTAAATACGAATGTAATAATAACCTTACTTTTATGTATAAAGTTATTAGTTAAAAAATTAAAACTTAGACAACTAAATCTTTATATAAATTTCAAGTTGTAAGGGTAGTTATAAATCCGTTGATATAGATACAAGGTCTAGATGCGGTCATATAATTTGAATGCAATTATTGTTTCACTACCCAGTAATTATATATGTTTTAGTTTCTATACATTCATTTACTCACACACATTAACAATCAATTTTTAAAGATCACTAAAGTGGTAGTAGTTGTTTTGTGAACAACTTTATGCCGCTAACCAATGATTTTAAAAGACTTGATACGTGGTTATCAAACATATAAATTTTATCGTAATGTGACAAAATTTTATAAGATAGTATATTTTTAATTCTTTTTATCGAGAGACTAAGAAATCAGTGAAATATCGAGTATATTACGTAGTGGGAATGGATATAAAAAATGAATAAGATCGATGTCTAAGAAGTACCTTCCCCCGTTGCTCTCGATGGATAAAAATATAAAGGTAATTTACATTTTTTTTTGCTAGGGCAAACTGCATCAAAATATAAGAAATTATAAGCTAAGCTACCATTATACAATGAACTTTAAGTTAAAAAAATGCAACAAACCAAGTTATCCCTCCCATTGTATGCAAGTGACTCGTCACATTACTATCTCAACCGGTTACCTCTTTTTTTATTTTTTATTTTTTTGTCTTTTTAATTAACTTTGTTGGAACCTAGAGGGGGGGTGAATAGGTTCTTTAACTTAGTTTATCAATTTTTACACTTATAAAAATTGTAAGTTGTGTTAAAAAGATTTTTCTTGAAGTTTATAACACAACAAATATATATACTTGAAATAAAAAGAGTAAGGGTAGAGAGATATCACCAATTAGAAGACAAGAGATTTATAGTGGTTCATGCAAGTGTTAACAAACTTGCACTACATCCACTCCTTGGCCTCACCCACCAAGAGTTTGCTCCACTAGCTTCTCTCTTTGAAGGTAGAGATAAACCTTTTACACTTCTCTTTTTCACTTGCAAGAATTAACACTTCAAACTTGCAAGTAAGGTAAAGATAACCTTGCTTCACTCTAATTCTAAAGGCTAGAGTTGATCCTTACTTCTCTCTAATTCTAAAGACTAGAGATGATCCTTACTTCACTCTAATTTGAAAGGCTAGAGTTGATCCTTACTTCTCTCTAATTCTAAAGGCTAGAGATGATCCTTACTTCACTCTAATTTGGAAGGCTAGAGTTGATCCTTAAACTATTACAATATATATGAATGATGTTGTAATGTTTGAACTTTGATGACTTTCACTCTTGCTTGGATCTTGATCTTAAAAGATTTAATAATTTCAAAGTATATAAGCTCACAAGATATGAATATATGTTCTATGTTTTTGTTGTGCAAGAGGTTAGTAATGAATGAGGTTTGAGTTGGTTTAAATAAGGAAAAAAGAGTGAGCTCAAAAAGTGTCCAGACATCTCACGGTTTTAGCCACGGTCGACCGTGGCTAAAACTGTCCGCTTCCTGGAACTTTTTGAGCCTTTCAATTATAGACGTTGGACTTTATTTCAAACCACACTCAACTCATTTTTACCATAAAAATCAACTAAAAAGTAGATGTTCAAAAGGTTGGTTGATCCCATACTTCTAATGTTTGAATTTAAACACAAAAATGGAAGTTTGGAAACCAATACACAAAGCATGTTGGAATTTTACCCTTTTGGGAGATTCCTTTGCTAAATATGGTTGTGTATTGTTTTAAAGTGTGATTGTGTTTGGTATTTGCTAAAATGGGAAGTCATAGATTAATTCAACCAACACAAATAAGTTTATAAAAAATTTGTCCATTTTTATAAAAATAATTTTATAAAGACTTAAACTTATTTGATTATTTTATTTGTAAGCTCATATAATTCGAACTCTTATTTGTAGATATCTTCGTCATCGGCTTTGAAGATATCATCTTCAATTGTTGAGTACGTTCGGTTGACTTGAAGAAGAACAATATTTTAAAGTTGTGAGCTGAGCAGCGACGGTTGATTCACGGTCGACCGTGGGATCGACCGTGAAGGTTCCTTTATCTTCATTTCTTCTTTTCTTGTTGAATTGAAGTCTTCAATTATTTGTTCTTTACTTGATCATTAATTTTAGGCTTGTTGATCTTTAAAAAATGTAGCATATGAACATATGAATAAATTTGATAAGCAATAATATTACTTGTTCATATTTTTATCATCATCAAAATAAGGAGTGCATTTCTTAATGTGTGACCATGTATGCACTAACAAACTTAATTAAAAATATTTAATTGAATAATGCTTCTGCACTCATATATTCAACAACACCATCCCCTTTAAACCAAACCCACCGCCACCACCACCACCACCACTCTTTAAGATCCTCCATCGTCACCACCCTTGAAGATGGTCGCCGTCGTCGCATCGTCCATTCAACCTCACCATCAACGCCGTCGAAAGATGATGGAGATCTAAGAGATGATGCAGAATGCGATTAGGGCTTCGGAATCACCGTCGCCCCATTCAGATCTAAAGTGAAATCACCATCGCCACCTTAAAATCTGAACTGAAATCACTATCGCCACCTTGAAACCACCGTCGCCACCTTCAGATCTGAACTAAAATCACCATCGCCACCTTTAGAATTGAACTAAAATCACCTCGCCGCCTTCAGGTCTGCCTAAAAGCACCATCGTCACTACCGCCTTCAGACCTTCACCACCATCGCAGACAAACCGCCGTCGACACCGCCTTCAGTTAAATTTGTATCTTCTGTGTTCATCTCCTTCAAAATCAGTCACAAGCTCAAAAATTTGGGTTAATGTACATGATATTTATTTGATTTCAGATTTACATATTTTGTTCTCCTTCATACGTGCAATCGATTATAACACTTTTTTGTTTAATTTTTTGATGGGAACAACACTTGTGATTTGGTTTACAGATTACAATCTTTAGATTTGGTTTACAGATTTATATGGATTTTGTTCTTGATTCTGGGTTTTAGATTTGTTTAGTTTATAGGTTTTGTTCTTAGTTTACTGTTGATGAAAGATGAAGATGAATGGAAGAATAGTTAAATTTAAAATTAGAAAATACAAAAATATTAAAAGTGACGGGTAACCTTCACTTCAGGTCATATATTGCATACAATGGGAGGGATAACTAGGTTTGTTCTATTTTTTTGTAAATTTATAGTTCATTGTATACAATGGTACCTTAGTTAAAGTTTCTTGTATTTTGATGCAGTTTACCCTTTTTGTTAATGGGTAAAAAATGTAACAAATTTTTATATGTTATACCAATATCATAAATAGTGACATGCAACTAAGGTTGACAATTATACGAATAAATGACATAGATCCGAAATGGGTGAAAATTATGTTAAAACAAAAATAAACGAGTAATGTTAGGGTTAACTCGACAACTCGGAAGTGACAGATACAATAGTCAGACCATGAGCGTTCATCCCACTCATTTCCTTGTCACATCAACATCACATCATTTTTCTCCAATCTCTTTCAATCTCACTCCTATTACTCTAACCCTACATCCATATCTCAAACATTCTCTTAATTTTTAAAAGAATTAAATGTAGAGAGAGATAGAGATAAGTAGAGAGAGAAAGAAAAGGAGATAGTGTGAGGGAGAACCAATTGAAGGCAATTAACTTAGCATGAGAGACATGAAGCGATAGTGTTAAAGTGAGCCACACTCCATCAACCCCTCGTCAACTGGATGGATAACTCTCGAAATATAAGAAGCAGTGTAAAAAAGTTCACTTAATTCGTTTTTAAACTAACGAGACGCCATGATTAAATAATTATTATATTACGTAAAATTATATTTTAACCATAAAAATAAATAGAACATGTGTGTTATCTAATAACCTTATAAACAGAAAAAGATGATGAAATTATCATCCTTGTTTTTAGGAACTTTATTACAAATCACAACCTCTTATTTTTATAAATTTTTATATAAAACCCCTTAATGATTATCAATAACAACCTTCAACTTTCAATATATTTACTTTCCTCATATCAAGTGTGGTTATTTAAAATTGAAATTAAATTTAGATAATAAAGTTTTTAAAATTTTAAACTTTCCATATTTCTAGGTGATTAGTTTTGGTAAATATCTAAAAATAAAAACAATATATGTTTATTATCCTATAATATATACCTAGATAGTGAAATTAAGTTCAAAAGCTTTTATAATTATTTTATGTTGTTTTCGATGTTGATTTCTATTTTTAAAAGCTGACAATTCTATAGTGGAAAAAGAAATTGATTCGTGTTTCAGAAAAACATAAAAGGCGAATCCGATCACTGTATAATTAATGCAAAAATAATTCTAATGTGAAAGATTTCTGACAATCAAATAAATTTATCTAGCCTTGAAACGATCTTCATTGATGAATAGGTAATCTTTAATATTCGATATACATCATATATATATATATATATATATATATATATATATATATATATATATATAATTTGCCCACATTTTTTATTTAAATATCTATTCTCAACAGCGTTTACAAGATAATCGTCATCATTAGAAAAACATTACTAATAACGTTTGAGTGTCAATTAGAAGAAGATTTTTTTAACGCCAACACACACACACACAATCCACTCCTCCGTCAACAAGAGGACTTGAACCAACCACTTGGGAGAGGACACAACTCGACAACATTAGAAAGCGCTGAGATACAAACCCTTTTGTAAGAAGATGGTTTTTATATAACTTCAAATTCCAGGTTGCATTATACTCTTCTAAACTTACATTGGTTGATCACGTAGCGAAAATTAACTTCTTCTAAAACACCATTGTTAAAGTTACGGATGATTTTACAAGTCATGATAATGATTCAATTTTGTCGGTTAAATACATTCTATATTCTATATATTTTTATCAGTTTTATTTTTAATACATGCTAGTACTCTAAAATTTTTAAAAAAGTTTAAAAGTAACTTTAATAATCTCTGTCTTTATACACGAGATGTTATAGTAATAAATAAATATAATAACTCGTAACGAGTCAATCCGGTGACAGTAACAGAAAAACGACGAGTCGACATGCCCGTCTTTTTCCCATTCTCCCCCAAAAAGTAGAAACTTTATTTACAAAAAACTAAAAAAATATAATACTTGCTTTTCAAAAAAAAAAACCAAAAAAATAATTAAAAAAAAAAAAACTGCTTTCGTGTTCATATTCATGACACAGACGTCAGAAAAGACTCTTCCCTTTTTTTCGCCGCGAAGGTATTACTTCTAGCAACTCTACACTCTACTCTCATCACATTCTCTCTCTCTACCCTCTTTAATTTCTCTCTCTAAACCCTGTATTATACATATATATAAACACACACACTCATGATACCCTTAATAGATCTATTCATTTCCCCTGGTGATTCTTGTTCAGATTAAAGAGTTGAGTTTCCATTTGGGTGTTTGTTTGAAACTCTCTTGATTAGTGAAATGGGTTTTGGGTCTAATCTGATTCTGGTATTTGTTGGATTGATTTTTGCGGGTTCAATTACATTGATTGATGGTTTTGGGACATTTGGATTCGATATACATCATAGATACTCTGATCCAGTGAAAGGTATATTGGATATTGATGATCATGACTTACCTAAGATGGGTTCAGCCGATTATTACTCTGCTATGGCTCACCGTGACCGTCTCTTTCATCGCCGCCGTCTCGCCGCCGGTACCGTGGAATCCTCTTTAGCGTTTATTGATGGCAATGAAACTTACCAGTTTCCTTCTCTTGGATTGTAAGCCTTTAATCGTTACTCGTTAATTTTCTCTTTCTTTTTTTTTTAATTGTGTTTTCGTTTTCACTAATACCCTGGAATTGGGGATTCTGCTTAGTTTGTCTGATCAAATCAAGTAAAATAATTAGAAAGGGTTTCTGTTGATAATCAATTTCTTCCTGAAAACAATCAGATTATCCAAAACTAAGAGCAATCTTTTTATCCCAAATTCTGTTATTTTTACAATTGATTGGGTTTAATTTTGGGAATTTTGATCACCTGACGATTCATCTAGATTAATTACAGTTGGGTATTTAATAAATTAGTGAATAAATTCAAGAAGCAAATTCCTACTTGTTTATATGAAATTTCTTTAATGATTTTGCTTTATTTCTGTATGTATGCATAATTCTTGAAACTTTGATTGTTTGTTTAATTTCTTTATGCATAGTTCTTGATATTTGATAGTTTTCAAACATCTGCACAAATAATTCTTGAAATTTTTTGGGAAATCTGCAGCTTGCATTACGCCAATGTCTCAGTTGGTAAGCCGAGTTTATGGTTTTTGGTGGCACTCGACACCGGGAGTGACTTGTTTTGGATACCTTGTGATTGCCGCAGCTGTGTAAAGGGCATAGTCTCAAGAACTAGTAGAGTATGTGCTCCATTATGATTCTTTCTAAATTTTGTATTATGAATTTATATAATATCCTTGGATTCTTATAAAAAGAATGTATATATATTCATGAATTTTGTTCAATACAGTCCATAGAAAAAGCATAGTTCTGAAATTTTAATATTCAATCACATGTGATTCAATATACAATCACATGTGATTCAATATACAATCACATGTGATGGTAAAATCATCACATGTTAATTACAAAAATGTCACTACGCCCAAAATTTTCAAAATTCAATCTGGATCATTGATTGGCCTGATCCAAAGGCTAAGATTAGTTCCTCAGGACTATAGATTAAGTATGAACTATATTGAACATTTCTCATATATTCATACTTATAATAATTGTTTTTCTACGTGCAGCTCGACTTCAATATATACAGCCCTAACACGTCCTCAACGAGTCAAAGAGTTCCGTGCAACAGTAGCTCGTGTAGACTACGGAAACAATGCTCTGCAAGACCCGATATTTGTCCATATCAAGTCAATTATCTGTCAAGTAATACTTCTTCCACTGGGATCTTGATAGAAGATAATTTGCATTTGACAACAGAAGATAGTTCCCAGAAAGCCGTTGATGCAAAGATCACATTTGGGTACGCACATTTGACTTTTCGGGTCAAACTTAGTTCTTTTATAAATTTAATACCACATGTGTGTCGTTGGTAACTGTCATCATCTTCTTATATATTATGAACAACATGCAATAGTTTGAATTATTCATATGGCTGATGAAGTTTGAAGTTGTGTTTGTTCATCTCCAAAGTCAAACTTTGCCTTTGTCAGCATATTATATTATATGCATAGTATGGATGATTTTTAAATGAAGATATGAATGATTTTTTAAGCATTACTATTCAAAGTACGGATTTTGATCCGGGCTTGTAATAGTTATGTAACTCGGATTTATATCGCTACGTAGATTTAAAATTGTTGTTGTTGACTTTGAAAGTCAAACTGTGTGCCTAATTGAGCATAGTTAATACTCATTGTAACTTATTGCAGCTGTGGAATGATCCAAACTGGGTCATTTTTAGATGGTGCAGCCCCGAATGGTCTGTTTGGGCTCGGGTTGGAGAACGTATCGGTTCCTAGCACTCTAGCGAACAGTGGTCTTGCAGCTAATTCATTCTCCATGTGCTTTGGCCCTGATGGTGCTGGAAGAATCAATTTTGGAGATAAAGGCAGCTCAGATCAAGGAGAAACACCCATCAATCTTGATACACCTCGGTGAGTTGATTTAGATCTGTTTTCATCTTATTTTGTTTGACTTTGACTCTAAAGTATTCAACTTTTTTCTTGAAAATTTGTACTAGTCAAACTTATAACATCAGCATGACACGAACAACTGTGGGAGACAACGTTACTGATGTTAATTTCACCGCGATATTCGACACTGGTACCTCATTCACGTATTTGAACGATCCTGCATACTCAATTATTTCTGAAAGTGTAAGTAATATTCCTTCCCATTTCTTGATTTTATTTATTTTTTTTATTTTAACTTCAAAATGACATGATTCATTTTATGCATTTGCAGTTTGCTTCCCAGACAGAAGAGACTCGGAGCCAGCCTAGTTCTGATCTTCCTTTTGAATATTGCTATGACATAAGGTTAGTTTTAGACGTAACAGATGATTTCGACCCGTTTACTTATGACTTATGAGTGGTTCATATCTCAAATGGGTCAAATTGGCCACCAAACAAAATCTTTTAGCTAAAAGGGAAAATTTCAAATGGGCGAATAGTCACCCGAATGATAAATTTCAAATGGGTCAAATTTAAGATTTAAACCCGACCCGTATTAAAAAAGTACTCATTTTGTGCAGCCCAAACCAGCAAACTTTCTCAGGGCCAGTGTTGAATCTAACTATGAAAGGAGGAGACCAGTTTACGGTCACTAATCCATTTGCTGTTGTTCCTCTTGAAGTAAGAACAAGATTTTTCTATTTTCTTCACTTTTTTTCTTTAAATCTAGTTTGAACTCTTCTAAATTCTGTTATATTATCATGGTGGTTATGTAGGAGGGTGGATCCGTGGTATGTTTGGGTATCGTCAAGAGTGATGATGTAAACATCATTGGGCGTAAGTTTCCATCATCTGTTTAATCTGTTTCGATACAATTATTCTCTTGTTGTGAAAACATAACAAATGTCGGGTCATTTTTCTCCAGAAAACTTCATGACTGGTTACCAAATAGTGTTTAATCGCGAGAAGAATGTTGTGGGTTGGAAAGCTTCTAATTGTGAGTTAAAATCTCTCTTTCTATATATATTTCTAATATTGAATGTTATACGATTAACGGGTGATGATGGTTTGTGATCAGGTTACAACACTACTGAATCAAACACGTTACCAATAAGCCCACGAATCTCCCCGAGTGGTTCTCCATCAATGTCCGTGGGACCCGAAGCAACATCAAGAAACGGGTCACCTAACTCGAGTCAGGCCCAGCCTGGAAACATGGCGTCCACATTATCATACACACATTGCGTAGTCGTGTTCTCTATTCTTACCCATTTATTCATGGTTATTTTTTTATAATCCATTGGTTTACCTCCATACCGTGCCGCGTATAGTAGAGACTTGTGTCACACGATGATCATACGTATAGAGATACTTGTTGATTCATATGTAGTTTTGATGTAAATAACATAGTTTTGATTGTATACACAGCTTGTGGTTTACATAATAATAATAATAATAATAATGTGAGGGTTTCCCTCCTTTGAGTTTTGGTAATCAGTAGACGTATTGATTTTACACTGTTTGGTTGATAGCTCTTATTAAGCTGATACGGTTTAGACTTTAGAGTAGCCGTATATAAACATTGATTTTACTCCCTTTTGGTTGATAAGCATGGTGTTGCAACATGGTTAGGTCTCAATCTTTTGAAGTCATGGCGTTTTACTAGGCGTAGTTTAAGACAACAATTTTGTATATAAATTATAATTATGTATATAAACTTATACACAAAAAATGAAAAACATATAATTATTTGTTTTTAAAGTAGTTTATCAATTTTTTTTCTTTGTTTTCGGTATAACTAACAATCTTTATAATTGAATAACAATGTATATTCGGCTCATACGATTTAGATATTTTAACATGCCTAAAATATTGACTTATAACAGGTAAAGACGCGTAAAGCTAGGCCTTCGCGTGCGCCAAGCCTTACGCCCAAGCTTTGGACCATGTCGTGGTATGATCAAACCTCAAGCTCTAACGAAGCAATGGCACATCCAAGACGAGCTTTTTAGAACCATGGTTGTGTTCTATCCCCTCTCCCTTTAGGTAACCTCTGTTCCTCTCTCTTTATGTCTTACGCCCAAGATTAGGTTTGTAACTTTTTGGTTTAAACCAAATATAGAATAACATTAATTTTAAAAGAGTTAATTACACGGATGGTTCATGTGGTTTACACATTATTACTAATTTGATCCTTTATAATAAAAAATTACGCCCATAGTCCCTGTGGTTGACATTTTGTTTCACCCACGGTCCCTGGCCCTAACATCTGTCAACTCACTTCCGTTTGTTGTCTTGTAGTGAAGGGTATTTTTGTCCTTTCAACTGTTAATCTTGTTTCCAAACACAACACTTCTTCATGGGATATATCATCTATCCTACCTCTCTCTCTAACAAGTAACCAGCCATAACCAACCCTAAACCACCACCCCTAGCACCGCCGGCCGCCACCACCACCCCTAGTACCGCCGGCCATCACCACTGCTCCACCACCTCCGTTGCTCTCTCTCTCTTCGATCTACACTAACCACCACCACTCCCTTGGCTGCCTGTATGAAAAAACCCACCACCGCTTGTTGTAGATCCGAAAAGCCACCACCACGACTTCCGACTTCAAAAATCAAAGTCGTCGAGTGTCGATTCAGACCCTAGCCGCTGTTTGTGAAGTGATTTGATTATGTGGAGTTTAGTTTTCACGATTCCTGCAAACCCTTGTTGAAGAATGAAAGAATAAGCATGTGAAAGATGAAATGAGAGAGAGGAAAAGTGAGTAATTTCTGATATCTCATTATCTCAGAACAATTACAAATATATAAGAGAAGATACAGGGGAAAGCTACTAACAACCTACTAACGAACTGTTATAACAGAAAGGTGATGTGTCACCACATTAACAAACTAATAACTAATGTATATACACCAATACCCCCCTCAAGCTGGTGGACATGAAGTGAGACCAAGCTTGGATGCAGCATGAACATGATCAACACCTGATAAAGACTTGGTAAGAATATCTGCTGGTTGTTCACTGGTTGGAATATGAGAAATGGAAATAAGTCCATCTTGGAGTTTCTCTCGAACAAAATGACAATCAAGTTCTATGTGTTTAGTACGTTCATGGAAGACCGGGTTCTTAGCAATATATATTGCAGCCATGTTGTCACATTTTAGAGGAATAGGAACAACATCAGGTACTTCAAACTCCTTTAACAATCTGCTCAACCATGCAAGTTCTGAACATACTCTTCTCATCGATCTATATTCTGCTTCAGCAGAAGATAAGGACACAGTAGCTTGCTTCTTCGATTTCCATGAGATTGGAGTACCGCCCATGGTAATAAAATAACCACTAACAGATCTTCGAGTGATAGGGCATGCAGCCCAATCAGAATCACAGAAAGCTTCTAGCTTGAAGTCTTGTTTGTTATTAATGAATATGCCTTGATACATGGTTCCTTTCAAATATTTTAAGACATGATAAGCAGCATCCATATGTTTTTGTGTCGGATTGCTATTGAATTGACTGAGGAATTGAGTAGTGAAAGCAAGATCTGGACGAGTATGTAATAAGAAATTCAGTTTTCCTACAAGTTTCCGATATTTGGTTGGATCGACTAATGTAGAAGATGTGTCATGAAGATCTTTTAACTTGCTTGGCAAAGGTGAAGAGACTGTTTTTGTATCATGTGGCAAATAAAATTCTATCAGCTCTTTGATGAATTTATGTTGATGAACCACCATGCCACCTTGAGTATGGATGAATTCCAATCCTGAAAAGAAATTGATTGTACCAAGATCTTTGATTTTAAATTGATTATCCAAGAACTCTTTGAGAGTGTCAATTTCTTCATTGTTATCACCAGTGACCAAAACATCATCTACATACACTGCTACTATGACAATGGAAGAATTCACCTTTTTTAGAAACAAAGAATGATCATTCGAAGATCTGTGAAATCCTTTAGTGAGGAGAGCAGTTGACAATTTTTCATACCATTGTCTTGAAGCTTGCTTCAAGCCATATAAAGACTTCTTTAATTTGCAAACTAGATTAGAATTTGAATTGTCCATTCCAGGGGGTAACTTCATATAAACTTCTTCATGTAAATCACCATGCAAGAATGCATTATTTACATCAAATTGATGAACTTTCCAGTCCTTTTTAACAGCCAAAGTAACCAAGCTTCTGACAGTGTTAAACTTGACCACCGGTGAGAATGTTTCATGAAAATCGATTCCCTCCTTTTGGGTAAACCCTTTTGCTACTAACCTTGCTTTATAGCGTTCAATTGAACCATCAGCCTTGTACTTTACTTTGTAGACCCATTTACAAGCAATTGGTCTTTTGCCTTTAGGAAGTTTAACAATTTCCCAAAGTGGATCTCCTTTTGCTTGATGATAAAAGGTTGGTTCAACAATTTTAGAGTCTGCACGACTAATAACATTCACTTGATTTGACCCATGAAGTATGTCAGTAGAATCACTGATGAAAAAATTTGTTATAGTATGAGAGCAGCTATGAACATAATCAGGCCGAGTAACTGCATTATAACAAACATAATCATTAAGACGGGTAGGAGGAACAAAATTTCTTGCTGATCTTCGAACAGGAATATCAGTAGATGTATCAGGATGAACATCAGTAGGAGTAGTAGCTTGATCATCAGCAGTAGAAGATGATTGATCAGGTGATGAATTGTTTGATACATGGTTATCATCATTACAAACATTTGGCAGATGAGGCTCATTAGTATCATTATTTTTGAAACTGTGAAGAGGAAATATATGCTTAATGAACTTCACATCTCTTGAAACAGTGATACTTCTTGTTTCAAGATCAAGGACTTTATAACCTTTTTGATCAAAAGGATATCCTATGAAAATACAAGATCTTGACCTGGGCATGAATTTGTCCCTTTTGACAGGTAGAGTAGAAACAAAACACAAACACCCAAATGACTTCAAGTTATCCAAATTTGGCTTCTTATTAAACATCATCTCAAAAGGAGTTTTATTGTCCAAAACTCGTGAAGGTAATCAATTTATTATATGAGTTGCTGTAAGAATATATTCTCCCCAATAGTTCTTTCCCAATCCAGATTGGAAAAATAAAGCTCACACTTCAAGTAAATGCTTATGTTTTCGCTCCACGACTCCATTTTGTTGGGGTGTATGTGAACATGACTTTTGATGTATAATATCCAAAGACTGAAAAAATTGAATACCTTCATTACTGGAGCCAAGTTCGAAAGCATTATCTGTACGAATAGTCTTTATTGTAACATGAAAGTGTGTTTGAACATATCGCACAAAGGCTTGAATAAGAATAAAAGCTGCACTCTTATGTTTGAGAAGATGCACCCATGTACAACGACTATAATCATCCACTATAGTCAAAAAATACTTATGACCAGAATGTGTAGATGCCTTGTAAGGGCCCCATATATCCATATGAACAAGATCAAAAGGTTGAAGAGACTTTGTTTCACTCAAAGAAAATGACAAACGATGTTGTCTTGCTTGAGAACAAATGATACAAGATCTGAACATATCACCATTACATTCTTTGGAAGTCAAAGAAAGTGATTTCAGTTTATGAAATGGTAAATGTCCTAATCTATTATGCCAAAGAGTAGACACATTATTACAAGAAACAAAAGAACCATTATTAAGAAAATGGTTAACAAATGCAGGTGTCTTCAAACAGTCATACCCTCGTAAGTAGAGATTGTTGACCCTTTTGCCAATAATAAAACTATTCTTCGACAAAGGGTCCTGCATGACACAAAATTTATCAGTAAAGATGATCCAAATCTTTAACTGATTTGTCATTTTGGCAATTGAGATAAGATTGTGTTTGAATTCAGGTACATAAAGAACATCATTGAGAATGATAGTGTCATGAATAGGAACAACTCCAATCTTTGAGACATAAATAGAATGACCATTAGGAAGAATAACAGAATGATTTTGTGAAAGATGACTCAGTGATGAAAATAACGACATGTTTGAACATATATGGTCTGTGGCTCCTGAGTCGATTATCCATGTAGATTTGTCATTATCTGAGCCAACATTAAAAAGATATGATATATGATTTCCAGATTTATCAATTATGTTACCTGCACTATCCATAGATCCTTCAGTGATAACAGAATTGACACTAGTAGAACTGCCATTGTTATGAAGAAGTTGCA
This sequence comes from Pulicaria dysenterica, assembly GCA_947179395.2. Taxonomy (NCBI): domain Eukaryota; kingdom Viridiplantae; phylum Streptophyta; class Magnoliopsida; order Asterales; family Asteraceae; genus Pulicaria; species Pulicaria dysenterica. The sequence continues at coordinate 55,462,810 of OX359293.1, forward strand.
TCAATTGCTTGTATTGCCCATTTGAGATGGATTGAAAATCATCATTAACAGCAACATTATGTGCCATTGCTTCTGTCTTCTTTGATTTTGTGAATTTGAAATCAGCAGGGAATCCATGAAGCCTGTAACACTGTGATTTAATATGTCCAACTTTCTTGCAATAAGAACAATTCAAATTCTTCTTGGAATTGTTGTTAACATGCATCGCCATTGCTTCAGTGATAACATTCGGATTTGAAGAAATTTCCCTTTGCCTTTCTTCATGGATTATTAAAGAATGAACAGTAGCAATGTTTGGAAGAGGAGACATCATTAAAATCTGACCTCTGATAGCTTTATATGAATCATTTAGTCCCATTAATAGCTGAATCAAACGTCGATCCTCCATAAATTTGTTAAGAACAATGGCTGATCCACAAGTACATGCATGAACTTCTTGTATCATCCTCAGTTCATCCCAAACCTTCTTTATCTTTGTAAAGTATGTAGAAAAATCTTCTGATCCTTGACTGATCGAATACAATTGTTTCTGAATTTGATAGATCAAAGCTCCATTTGATTGTGAATATCTTTGATTTAGTTCAGACCAGATCTCTCTTGCTGTTTGTAAGAAAAGAACACTTTCAGCAATGTCTTTGCTCAGCGAATTCAAAATCCATGAAATAATCATGGAATTAACTCTATTCCAATTGTGAATTAGGTCAGAATCGGTAGCAGGCGGTTCCATGGATCCATCAACAAAACAAAGCTTGTTTTTGGCAGAAAGAGCAAGCGTCATCGATCGCTTCCATGTGGTAAATACAGTTCCATCAAACACTTTAGACACCAAAATTGTGCTTGGATTATCAGAAGATCCGAGAAAATATGGACTAGAAACTTCGATCTCAGAACCATTAGTTGATGATACAGGCATGATTGCAAATTGCAGATTTAAAGAACAAATTTGAAGAATAGATCAGAACACATGCTCTGATACCATGTTGAAGAATGAAAGAATAATCATGTGAAAGATGAAATGAGAGAGAGAAAAAGTGAGAGTAATTTCTGATATCTCATTATCTCAGAACAATTACAAATATATAAGAGAAGATACAGGGAAAGCTACTAACAACCTACTAACGAACTGTTATAACAGAAAGGTTATGTGTCACCACATTAACAAACTAATAACTAATGTATATACACCAATAACCCTAGCCACCATCACTGGCTGCATCCTCTATCTCCTGTACCGCGATTAGGGTTTTGCGGCGGCTGAAGAAAAAAATGCATTTTTATAGCAGATATGAAGGTTGGCGGTGGTTAGCCGGTTTGTCGATGGTGGTTGTAGGGAGAAGAACGAGGAAGAAAGTCAGTGATTAGGGTTTTGCGATGGTGGCCAGGGTTATCGGCGATGGTGGTTTTGTAGTGGTGGTAGTGTTGACGGTGGTGGTCGGTTGTGGGTGGTTTTGTAGTCCAATGGTGGTCCGTCACCGTCGTTCTTTAAGTCCCCTGGAGTACGAAGGGCGTGGTTGTTTGCTCTTTGTGCAACCACTGATTCCCATTTTTTCTTCTAAAAATATCTGCTTCACCAATTGATTTCTTCTTGATTTGGGTTTAATGGATTTCCGATTTAGGTTTTCAGATCTGGGTTCCACTAGTTTGTTCTTGAAATTTCATCTTAATTGATTTGTTCTTGTTTAGTTTTGAAGATGGGTAACATCTTCATCTTCATTTTGGGGTCTGTTGTGTAGCTTTAGTTGTATCTGCTGTATGAGTTCTTTCACCATGTAAATATTTTGGATAGCTACAAATCTATCAATGTTAAATATTGTACTCAGATAATGATTTTGTGTGTAATTAACTGAAGGGGTATTGATGATGAAAGCAAGAGGAGGAGGAGGAAGAGGTTTGTTTGGAAATAGGATAAAAGTGTAAAAAGACCAAAATGCCCCTGCACTATAAGACAACTAACAACCCTTTTTAACGTCTGTTAGGGCCAGGGACCATGGGTGAAACAAAATGTCAACCACAGGGACCATGGGTGTAATTTTTTATTATAAAAGACCAAATCAGTAATAATGTGTAAACCACAGGGACCATCCGTGTAATTAACTCATTTTAAAACGACCAAAATGTGATTCACACTTAAAAAATGGGAAGATTTTAGATGTTAATTGTGAGATTAGAGGGTTGGGTAAAGATGGTGTTAGTGCATACATGGTCACACATTAAGAAATGCACTCCTTATTTTGATGATGATAAAAATATGAACAAGTAATATTATTGCTTATCAAATTTATTCATATGTTCATATGCTACATTCTTTAAAGATCAACAAACCTAAAATTAATGATCAAGTGAAGAACAAATAATTGAAGACTTCAATTCAACAAGAAAAGAAGAAATCAAGATAAATCAACATTCACGGTCGATACCACGGTCGACCGTGAATCAACCGTCGCTGCTCAGTTCACAACTCTTAAATGTTGTTCTTCTTCAAGTCAACCGAACTCGTACTCAACAAGTGAAGATGGCATCTTCAAAGCCGATGACGAAGATATCTACAAACAAGAGTTCGAATTATATGAGCTTACAAATAAAATAATTAAATAAGTTTAAGTTTTTATAAAATTATTTTTATAAAAACTTTTATAAAAATGGATAATTTTTTTATAAACTTATTGGTGTTGGTTGATTAAATCTAAGAGCTTTCCATTTTAGCAAATACCAAACACAATCCTAATTTGAAACAATACACAACCATATTTGGAAAAGGAATCTCCCAAAGAGGTAAAATTCCAACATGCTTTGTGTGTTGGTTTCCAAACTTCCATATATGTGTTTAAATTCAAACTTTAAGAGTATGGGATCAACCAACCTTTTGAACATATACTTTTCAGTTGATTTTTATGGTAAAAATGAGTTGAGTGTGGTTTTAAATAAAGTCCAACGTCTATATTGCAAAGAACAAGAAAGTTCAGGTGTCTCACGGTTTTAGCCATGGTCGATCCACGGGTACTGGACAACTTTTGGACTTTCACCTTTTTCCTTATTTAAACCAACTCAAACCTCATTTTTTAGTATCTCTTGCTCAAGCAAAAACACATAACATATATTCTTATCTTGTGAGCTCATATTCTTTGATAATTCATCTATCATTCAAGATCAAGAATCAAGCAAGAGCAAAGCTTTCAAAGCTTAAACACTACATCATCTTTCTATATATTTTGTAATAGTGTAAGGATCAACTCTAGCCTTTCAAATTAGAGTGAAGTAAGGATCATCTCTAGCCTTTAGAATTAGAGAGAAGTAAGGATCAACTCTAGCCTATAGAATTAGAGTGAAGCAAGGTTATCTTTACCTTACTTGCAAGTTTGAAGTGTGAATTCTTGCAAGTGAAAAAGAGAAGTGTAAAAGGTTTATCTCTACCTTCAAAGAGAGAAGCTAGTGGAGCAAACTCTTGGTGGGTGAGGCCAAGGAGTGGATGTAGTGCAAGTTTGTTAACACTTGCATGAACCACTATAAATCTCTTGTCTACTAATTGGTGATATCTCTCTACCCTTACTCTCTTTATTTCAAGTATATATATTTGTTGTGTTATAAACTTCAAGAAAAATATTTGTAACACAACTTACAAATTTTATAATTGTAAAAATTGGTAAACTAAGTTAAAGAAACCTATTCACCCCCCCTCTAGGTTCTAACAGATGGAATGGAAGGATTCTATGACAGTTGTAATCCCCGTATTTTGTAATGCATTAGATTTTTATTAAAATTAAAGATTGTGTTACTCGGGAAAGTTTCAAATGAGAATGATAAATTAAATGAGAATGAGAGACTCAATTTCAACCGTTCATTTTGTAAGTGGAATTTATGGATGAAGAGTGTGTGGGGATAGAGTGTGGCAGGGTGCATGTAAGGAATTCATGGGTGGACAATGACATTGAAAGAGGGAGAATTGGACGACTGAGATTGAGTCCCCCATTCTCCTTTACTTAAGGTTCTCATTTGAACCTCCCGCTGTATTACTCCATTTTATAGTTGGGCTTTTATGTTATAAACCTTGAGGTGGGGGACTAATTTTGCCATTTAGGGTATTTAACCCAAATTAGGGCACAAACCCTAATACTATTTGCTTAGCCGTTGAAGTGGCATCAAAACAGGTGGATTAATAGGTTATATATCCAATTTTTGAAGTTATTCAAAACAGATAGAGTTAGAAAGATATCACCAATCACAAGTTGGACACAATGATTTATAGTGGTTCATGCAAGTGTTAACAAACTTGCACTACATCCACTCCTTGGCCTCACCCACCAAGAGTTTGCTCCACTATCTTCTCTCTTTGAAGGTAGAGATAAACCTTTTACACTTCTCTTTTTCACTTGCAAGAATTAACACTTCAAAATTGCAAGTAAGGTAAAGATAACCTTGCTTCACTCTAATTCTAAAGGCTAGAGTTGATCCTCACTTCACTCTAATTTGAAAGGCTAGAGTTAATCCTCACACTATTACAAATGATATAAAAGATTGGAGTAGTGTTTAAGCTTTAAAGGCTTTGACTCTTGCTTGAATCTTGATCTTGAGAGTTGAATGAATAATCAAGAAATATGAGCTCACAAGTGTTAGAGAGTATTATGGATTTTTATGTTTGCAAGAGGTGAGTAATGAATGAGGTTTGAGTTGGTTTAAATAAAGAAAAAGGTGCAAGTTCAAAAGTTGTCCAGGCTTCCCACGATCGAACCACGGTCGACCGTGGCTTCGACCGTCGGTCTGCTGAAACTTCTTGTTCTTTGCAATATAGACGTTAGGCTTTATCTAAAACCACACACAACTCATTTTTACCATAAAAATCAACTGAAATAAAGATTTATAAAAGGTTGGTTGATCCCATACTTCTAAAGTTTGAATTCAAACACAAAAATTGAAGTTTGGAAACCAATACACAAAGCATGTTAGAATTTTACCCCTTTGGGAGATTCCTTTGCTAAATATGGTGGTGTATTGTTTCAAAGTAGGATTGTGTTTGGTATTTGCTAAAATGGGAAGCTCTTAGATTTATTCAACCAACACAAATAAGTTTTATAAAATCTGTCATTTTTATAAAAGTTTTTATAAAAATAATTTTATAAAAAATCAAACTTTGTTTAATTATTTATTTGGTAAGCTCATATTGTTTGAATATATTCATGTAGGTTTCTTCGGTGAAGACTTCATCTTGAATGTTGATGGCGTTGATCTTGGACGATTTGGAATTTTTGACGATTTGTAAGGATTAATTTGTAACAAATAAGTATAAATATTTATTTGCTTGATTATATATATATATATATATATATATATATATATATATATATATATGTATATATATATATATATATATATAGATGTATATTTGCACATATGTTAATGTTAGTGTATACAATTATATAAACAAATTGTATATTTTTGTGTCAACAAAAGATGATATAATTTATATTCCTATTTTTCCCAACATTATGGATAGCCGAGTTTCCTGAATAGCCTAGTTCAATGAATAGCCAAGTTGTATATTACATGAATAGCCAAGTTATATAAATCGTCAAGTTCAATTAATAGCCATGTTACATGAATAACCAAGTTGTATGAATAGACAAGTTGCATGAAAGTTCTATGAATTGCCAAGTTGAATAAATAGCCAACATCAATGAATAGCCAAGTGATATGCGCAAATCGCCAAGTGCCACAAGGCACAGATTGCCAAGTATTCCCATAGTACTAAATCACGAAGTGCAAATCAGACTTAGAATTTTGAGGGTCTGCATAAAGTATTAATCTGAATGGAATATATGATACTTGTAATGATTTTTGATGTGAGACCCTTACTTGTAGGTAATTGCCGGTAGACGTGTACTTACGCAAACTTACCAAACTTTTACTGTTTTACTTGAGCTACAATCAGGTGAGTACTCTTACTTACATTGCTAGTGATGGCTATGAATGGTGATGTATATATACATTTATGTAAATACCGCTGATGTTATGTGAATGATACAATAAGACTGATTACTACTGTATCGGGTATGTCAGACCGTTTACTAAAGTAAGGGGTATGATAAGACTGTTCGAAGCTGACAGATATGTTATGACCGACTACTACGGTAGCGGGTATGTTATGAATTATAATAAGTCTATGATTTACGTGACGTGAGTATGACAAATGTTTCTTTGGTATGGTATGTAAGGCTTTATGCTTGCTATTATTATTTCTAATATTTCCAGGAAGTGACCGTGGCAATGCTCAAAGACAGCTCAAGGTATTAAAGATTTTCTCAAATACTTCCGCTTAAACTCTTGATTTCTACAAAAACAAACGTTTTGTTATGGAATTGCTTTAGTGAAAGAATGGATGACCATAACCTGGAATTTGGGTTTTGTACAGAATATTTCCAATGTAATCGATAATTGAAATGCGTTAAGATAAATATTTATTGTAATTATTTTCTAAAATTTATTTTGGGACGTTACAACATAATGTAAAGAATGGAGGGTTGGGAGATATAGTTATAGATAGCCTAAGCCATTTACCATGTGGTCTGTTGCTTCTTAGAATAAACAAAAATCAAACAAAAAGTCGTTTGCAAAAAACAAACTATAAAAAAATAACTAGCCATATCTATAGACGTTTCTTTGATCAAAACAAACTTATGAAGTTCTTTGGGTAAGCTTAAAGAAATTATTTTTTCGATTTAAGGTTTCCTTCAATAATGATGCTGCATAATTCCTCGTAAAACTCTTCCATCCCAATTCTCTGTCATAAAATAATTAACAAAAAGAGATACAAAACTTATTATAAACCATAAAAACACGGATAAGGAAGAAAACAAAGACAAAAATGGCCACCATGGTGCAACTACAACCTTACACAAACCACAATTCCTAGATATTTTCGAGATTTTATAGATAAATAAATGGCCTATTTCCCTTTCCTCTTGGATTTCTTACCATTGGAAGCCAAAGGAAGCTGCTTTGTTTTCATTTTAACCGACTTCAGTAACATTGATATCTCATGCTTGTCTTTCCTTGAATCACTTTTTTCCTCCACTTGTGGGCCCCGCCGAGCTTCGACAGGTTCATCGATATCCCGTCCCCCTGCATCACCCTTACTCTGCTTGTGTGCCACCTGTCGCACATAAGCCGCACTCCTGTAACATCAGCACAGTTAGTACAGTCAACAGTGGCCGAAAATCTGAGATTCTTGTTTGAAGATGTAAAAAGGAAAGAATATACCTTTTGAACTGAGGATCTGTTGGATCCAAAGCAAATTCGGGTCGGTTAAAGAAAGATGAAAACCGTGAATCCTCATAGTCAAAAGTCGGTATCTTCTCCTCGTCTATATCTTCTCGCTTTCCTTTCTTTCCTTTCGACTTTTTGCGTTTTAGATTATATCCTTTTACATTAGTATCTCCACCATCGTTTTCAGCAAGTAGTAATTCAAGTTCGGCTCTACTTGCTTCACCTTCTTCACCTGATAATTGTGTTTCATGTTTCTTATCACGAGATGCTTTTTTGTTTTTAGCAGTTTCTCCAGCAAAGAAATCGCCCGGTTCTTCAATGGGTTCATGATCAGAATCACCACTCTCATCATCTGAGGAATCTTTGGATCTGTTTTTCCTGGCTTTCTTCTTCTCTTTCTTCTTACGAAGATATGCATCCCAAACTGTTTCTGATTTTTTATCTTTCTTTTCAAGAATTTTTCTGCTAAGATCCTCTAAACCAGTGTTGAAAGTCACCTCCATGTCCATCCCATCATCCTCTTCATCTTCATCTGAACCATCTCCAGACTGGAGTAGAGCACGGTATGCATCTGTTTTTTGTCTTTTCCCAGGCTTACTGTCGGCATCAACAGCATTATCATCTTCATCGCTTTCACTCTCGCTTGAAGCAATAAATTCCTTCAATTGAAGTTCATCCTTTACATACTCAGATTCCTTCATAAAAATAAAAATGATATTAATAAACATTAACTCTATACAGGTGAAACATAAACGGGTTGAAAGTCATCCAAAATGTATTCGAGTAAAACCATCTTACCTGGTCGACATTGATTTTTCTTTTAAGCTTCTTGGAACGTTGGGGTTCATTCTCATCCCAAGTAAGATCGATTTTACTGAGTTGCAATGCTCGAGTCTGAAAATCTATACCTTCATAATTTGATGGAACCTGGAACAAAATACATGAGAGTATGGGACTGACTTATTTCCCAAACTAGACTCCCGAGAGCATTCATGAAATAAAAAGTAAAATAAATTTAAAAATAACCTCAGTAGCAACATCACGTGCAGGATGTTTAAACTCCATAGAATCTGGAATAAACCTCAAATCCAGCTTATTTGATGATCTCTCAAACTCAATACCGTCACAACTTTTGTAAAGGTAATCAGCTGTAGCAATTGAATCACATACCACTACTGCAAAATAGTACCTGACACAAGAAGACCACCAAAAAGTAAGTCTGAGAAAGTGCTCCACCTGACCCTAAAAATACTAATATCAGATAAGAACAAACATTTTAAAACCAGGATTGAATGCCATAAAACCTTTTTATTAAACAAGATTCACTTACCTCAATCTACTTAGCTCATAAGCCCGTAATTTCTCAATATCAATCTCACTGTCATCATCACTGTTGTCACTTTCATCTTCTTTTTTATTTTTCCCTTCTTCATCATCAAATAGACCAACTGGACCACGCACTGCCTCTTCTTCCATACGCTTGAGTCCAAACTCAGATGGATATACTGATACTGACAAAATCTGGCCAGATTTTGGCAGAAACGAGCTTAACACGACGAATAAGTCAACTGCCTGCAGAACAGACAGTCAAACACAAATATGATGCTTAGGGACTGTACAACATTACACAGACAGACTGAATTGCAAGAACATGTTTAAAGAGACTAGGTGATTCTAAAAGACCAGAATTTGTCTAAACTATCAAATGAAAAACATTACACAGACAAACCGAATCGGAACGACAAAGGATTTTGCATCCATCACATACCTGAATATCAAAACGAAACCTTTTTTAACGTGTAGCATTTAATATAAAAAGCAAAAGACAGTGAGAATCTAAGTGCTTGACTGGAGTAGCATATACATAATACAATATACAACACAATACACGTAGTCACATAGAGTGTACAAATATATAAAGAACAAGCACATGTAACCCTTCTCATGCTCTAACTTTTACTTTGTATAGAATTTGTCTAAACTATCAAATGAAAAACTTAGACTTATCCCATTGCCTCTTTTTTTCCCTTGCAGACACAAGAATACATTCTACTTAGTTAACTCTGGTTATGAACTTGTAAATTTTCATCTACCCATCTCATCTAATAAGAGCAAAGTACCCCTTCTGCATCTCTGATTCACTGTGTACTTTTGGTCAATAATTCAAGGATAAAGTAGAAGTCACAATCTGCCACATCCTAAAAGAACCCAGTAGACCAATAACAAAGGAATACACAATGAGAGAGGCCTTCTTATGTTCCTAAATAACAAAGAAACCGTATATATTGCAACTTGGCTTGCATAACAAAAGCCAAAAGTAACACACTAGAATCGACAATATGTAAAGGTTACACACAGCCATAGAGAAATGAAGGAGAAAGATTGAGAGAACAAAACCAACATGACAGATATGAACAGGAAAAACTGATTCCAAGAAAAGCTATGATCTAAACACTTGTTCATGAACTTCAATAATGTTCTTGTATGATAAGACTGAAACTAGAATCCAGATTTGAAGTTTCAAAACCAAATGCTTATTCAGATCCCATGTATTTCTATTAAAGGATGTTATCTTTTACTCTGTCAGTTGCTACTAGTAAGTCACCTATATACTAATGTGGGAATGTTAAGTCTGTTTTCAGGATTGCAAAGTAGTCTACGTAAGTTACGATAGTATCCATTATTCAATCATATGAAGTGTCATATCCCTGTAGTTCTAAATAAACAGCTCTGGATTCCACTTCAAATGAAGATAAAAAGATCAAGAATTTCAATCACCTGAACTTGGTTCCAATCCAAATTTACAACGGCGAGCCTGTGAGTTTCTTTGTCAATCTCAGGTACATTCTCCTCCTGCTATCTCCATTCAAGCCCAAATTAACATAAAAGCACAACAGTATGTCAGTATAATTATCATCTAAAACGATAATGGCACTAAAATTGTAAAACATTCACCTGCAAATCATTGGTTTCCTCCTCCAGGTAAGCTTCAACATCTTCATCCGTATCCGTTGAATTCCAATCATCCACAATATCTTCTTCTTCTCCCGAGGATTCTGATCCTGATACCGATTCCGGTTCCGATTCTGATTCTGAATTTTGTAAGTTTTTCTTCACATTCTTCAACTTTCCAGAATCATCACTCTCAGTTTCTCTTTTCTCTTCTTCGCTTTCCGCATCATCATCATCCGACACCTCACGGCTTTCCTTCTGTTTCTTTTCTTCTTCTTCATCGATTCGATAGTAGTGTTTAAGAGCATTTTGAGACGAATCACCGTCTTTTTTAGCTCTGCCTCGCTTATCTACACGAGAGGAGGATGTCGAGAAATTCTTATCGGTAAACATACGACTAAAACGAGAATCAATCGCAACCTTATTTTTATGCTTCGGAACATCCTGAAACCTAGGGTCCTTTTGCGATAACGCGAACCGCTCGTCTGTAATTACTTTGTTACCGGCGCCGAACACCCGGTTTCCGGCAATCTCCGACGCCGTGTTATCATCACGAGCTTTCTTTGCAGCTTTATTCTTCTTGTTTTTGGAACCCATTGGATGATTCACGCCGGCGAAAATCCTAGTCTCCGACAGTAGACAGAAAGAAGAAAGGATGAAGGTTTTTGGACCCGGAAAATAAACATAAACCCTACATCTTAACGGGCCAGGTTGCTTGATTTGGGCTTACTTTCATGCTTTAGAATATAGCCCAAGCCCAACAAGTGACACCATAGATGGCCCATCTCAATAATTCAAGATTGTCAATATCATATTATCATAATATCATGTACAACTTTAAAATCACAACTACTTTGTTATTTATAAAGAGTTTTAGACTTGACCTTTTGTGTACTTTCGGCTCGAAAACGATCTTATAAATCCACCTGGATACTGCAATCTTACATCGATCCTATGTTTCACGCGATACTAATAGAATTTAACAAGTTTTTAAGACGCAGGATTGTAAAAGCGTATGATCATATATGCAACATTGCAATCTTTATAAACATTGATCAATATCTTTGAGAATAATAATGGGTCAAGAATTGTACTTGTGGGTTGTCCCGATTGTAAATTAAGGTATAAATACCCATTTATTGCTTAAAATGGGCTCGCTTAGTGACTTAGTGAGTCTTGAACCATGTGGAGAACACTCTTGTCACGAAAGAAGAAGAATTGGAAGGACTTAAGTAAAGATTGGTGATTGTATCTCATTCATGTATATGTGAGTTGATTTTGTGACAATTGTTGGTGTTCTTCATGGTGGTTGGTTATTTAATCTCCATCGAGATTAATCAACTATCAACGAGTTCGAACAAGCACTCCTATATAATTTAATATAATTGTCAGTGTAAGAGATTTTAGTACTTGAAGTTAAGTACAAGTTTTATAGTTTGATTTGTGTTTGGGTTGGAACTATGGGTTGTGTGATGCAATTCTTTAATTGGAAGTGTTAGTTTATAATTTAAAGTTTAAATAAGTTTTGTTGACCTAAGTAAGGTTGTATATGATCTCTTTTGCGACGAAAGTATGAAAATTTGTTTACTTTATTACATTTGAATGTTAAATGTGAAATCTGATCTATTGTGAAGAATTTTCTATCATACTCTATAAGTGCTAGTTCAAGAACTTCATTAAGTGTAGATCAAGAATCCGTTAATTAAAATTAAGTATGTTATGAACCGAACCATTGAAAAGCCTTACTAGTCATTTTAAACGCGTTTTGATCTTTTAATTGTTCTTTTTACATTAGTTTATAAACACTCGATTACATTTTCTATAGGATAAAGAATCATCATGTATTTATAAAGGATTTTGAGTTTAAAGTCTTAATTTCGGGAGTATTGGAGGTGAAGATGATGAAATGTCAATAGGGAAGAAAATGACTTTACAATAGCAGTTTAAAATCAACTGTATAAGCAGAAGAACACGTTTTCTAGAGATGGTAAAGGGGTCGGGATATAAACGATTGCACTTCCCATGTTTACCCACAGGGATATCGAGGATTATTCCCCATCTACAATCATATATATTTTCTATTTTATTATTTTATTATATACGCATATACACACACAGTAATCTTCATATAGAAATATAAGTTATAAATCCAGCCATGTTCTTTAACCATTTTGCATACAAAATTTGATTAAGTCCAGCCGTATTCTTTAACCATTTTGCATAAAAAATTGATTAATCAAGTATTTTAATTGTTTTGTAAGATACATAATGTGATCAATTAATAGCATAATACACGTAATATGCTTCTAAGCTATAGATAACATTATCCTATATATCAATTGGAGAAGTTATCTAGCAATTTATTATAAGATTTTAAGGGATATTATGGTAAATTTACAATAAGATCATGAGATAGCTAAATCTCGTGAGATTTTGCCAACTAACCTTTTTATTCTTCTAATTTATATATCATGTTATAATATAATTATCATTTTTTAAAAACAATATTATTATTATTACAAGTGTATATTATATCATTTACCCTTTAATTAGAAAAACTAATTAATTTATATTCTTTTCAAATTAAAATTAAAATTTTCTAATTTAGTTTTGTTATTATTAACATTTATTTTCATTTAATTGTGACATGCTATAAAAATATTATGAGTGTTATTGAAGTTCTATAAAGTGATAAAAACCTATATGACCAACAATTACTTTACGTCAGAGATATTTAGAAGGAAATAATGATGATGAGAGAGGATACATTTAATTAAAGGAATACCTAGATGTAATTGATGTAATCAGTCCATTTTTTAAATACTAAAACAAATAGATTCCGGATTAATGAAAAGAAAATTTGGTGTAATATTTTTTCATAATAATCATTATCATTAACGCCAAATGTATACGATTTGTCATTTATGTTTCGTAATTGCTTCGTAAAAAGAGGTAGGTGGTTTATGAGTTTTTTCTTCATATTTTTATATGCTATTTAATATAAAAACGATACCTAAATCAGTAATTCTAATTGTTAAACTTTACTATAATTATGTAAGTACTAATTAACTTTTATTGCTATATATATATATATATATATATATATATATATATATATATATATATATACTAAAAAAATACATTACCAAGTTTTCGTTTAAATTTATTCTAGAATGAAATTAAAAGTTTTGTTTATTAGAATTAATTTTTATTTAGTATTTCTTTAATAATTTGTTGGTTTTAATTTAGTTCCCCTCACAATAAGTGGGGGCAATCAAATACTTGTTATGAATCAAACATAGAAACAATGTTATACATACATATATAGATTCATGTACCACACTTAATTCTATATGTATATATACAAGCAAGTTTGGGGACCCGAATGGTTTCCTCATTCCCAGTTTCTAAGTTCGGGAAATCTACGTCACATTTTCGGTCAACTCGGGGAATCCCCTGTCAAAGCGGGTGCGAGTATTGGGTATTTGGGTTCCCCGTTGAGTACGTTGTCATCTCTAATTTTTACTATGTTTTATAAGTATACATATAAAAAAACTTTACGTGTCATATCAAAACATTAGGAAATGTTTAGTTATTACGCTACTTTAACCCATATATAATCAAGATTAAACAAAATAGTATAGGTTTAAAGTTATAGAGAAAAACAAATAATATATTAAATTAATATATAATTGTAAAGATGTATATGTCATTAATAAAAGTTGGAAAGGAACGTAATAACAAACATAACAGCAACAAAAAATTATTTCATTGAAAAGATTGGCAATAATTGAAGGAAAAAGGTTAGAAATGCCTAAAGATGCATTATTGAGAATTTGATACCCTTTGGTTTTTGTTTCATTTCTTTTTCTATGGGGTAAAGCCACCGGCGGCACATAGTACGGGTAAGGAGGGTTGTTGACTTGTTGCCCCCGAAAATTTGTACTGCTTAATATAAAAATTGTATTACAACTATATATAAAAAATATACATAGTTTTTTTAACCCCCTAAAGATTAAGAGATGAAATCTATATAAAAAAAGAAAAAAAAAAGATAGAACACAAAGCATCGTAAACACTTACACCAAAACCTGGAAATTAAACCCTAGGGAGCTAGGTGGCGTCGAGGCAGGGAAGAACTTTTGACCACCGTCGCACCGAGCCACCGGCCACCGCCACACACGCCGGAGAGGTGGAGACCACTACTTTCCACCGCCAAAACCACAGTCCCACACACAACTTTCTTTTGCCGCCACTCATTTGCCTACCACCGCCGTAACCGCTGGAGAAGCCAACACCCACACACAACCAGAGTCGTTCCAACCATTTTATGGGCCCTGGGCGGAAACCTAAAAGGGGCCCCTAAACTAACCTTTTTTTACTTTTTTTGTTCTTTTCAATTTCCTCCATTTTCTTTTTTTTTTTGCTACCCGACAAATATTTTTTAGGAGGCAGGATAACAAATCAGATATTCAGATAACAAATTGTCAAATTGAAGTAACACAAAATGCTCAAATCAAATGAAATGCAGCAAATGCTCAAATGAAATGCTCAAATGCTTAAATCACACAGATTCAGACACTTATAATATATTTATAAACAGTTAAATACCTAATTAACAGTAATGCAATCAAGGATTAAAGAAATTAAAGACTTTAAAGTCTTATGAAATAAGAAGAAATACACCTGATATAAGCCTTGAAGGAGGATTTGCCCAAATTATGAAATGCCAAATGCCAATTCTGATTCCCAATTCACCTACTGAGTACTACAAAATGCCAATTCTGAAATCTGAATCCAATTCAATAGGGTATTAGGGTCTGGCAGAAATGAGAAAACTTATATATATATATATATATATATATATATATATATATATATATATATATATATATATATATATATATATATATATACTTACTAAGTAATTGACTTATTGGCTCTGGCAGAAAACTCAATTCGATAGGGTATTAGGGTTCAACCGTGAATCAAAATTTTGTATTCCTGATTTCTTGATGACTGATGTAGTGATGTTTATAATTGTATTTCTGCTTTCTCGATGAGTACCGTAACAAAGAGACACTTGAATCTGGATGTTGATGAGAACACTGGATGTCGACGATGAGAACAGAGGTCGATGACGATTGACGAAGCAACAGAGTAACAGTGGTGTTGGTTCGATGAGACGAAAGTAAACAGACTATAGAGGCGTGACTGGCGTCGGCGTCGAACGGGTACCTCCATTCAATGTCTCCCGTCGATTCCATTTCCCCACGAAAAGCTTCGATTCTCGAAGCGTCGTTGATCATTCCGCCCTGGCGCCCTTTCGTTTAATCAAATCCCATTTGCCCGTATGACACTGCGTCGTATTCCCTTGTTTAAAGTGGTGTTGGGCTCATTAAAAATGGGCTTAATTTATTTTTTCTGGGCTTACTAACATATATATATATATATATATATATATATATATATATATATATACACCAAGCTTCAAATTGAAAATGGGCCTTAATTTTGGGGGCCCTGGGCGGCTGCCCCTATGGCCCAGGCCCAGGGCCGGCCCTGCACACAACTTCCGTTTGCCACTGGTTATTTGCCCCGCCTGTAACTGCCGGAGAAGCCAACACCCCCAAGCCCTCAGCGCCGTCTGCCGGAGAAGCCGGCACAGTCAAGTCAACACTTCATTGCCGTTTGCCACTTGGTAATTTTCTAAACTAATAGACTTAAAAACTAAAATTTTGAACTTGGTTTAGAGAGAAGAAGAAAGTGGAAGACTCAAGACTGACTATGACAAGTGATAGGTACAACTTATGACTTGTGAGGGTAAAAGAAGATATTGAGAGATAAAGTTATAGCCTACTGATGGTTGTTGGTCACGACTACTACAAAAAAACTCCAATGAAGATATGTTGTTAGGTTCGCTTGAAGGTGTTTTGAAGCCGCTACCTTATTCCGGTTAAACATTTTCTATGCGGATCACTTTCTTTGTTTTCTAAATCTTTTTCTAAATCCTTTAATTATTATTTTTGATGTAATTATATTACAATAGTTTCATACTTATTATTATATGAAATTATAACAATTTATTATATTGTGTTGGTTTAATATTACTTATTAAAGAGTAAAAACTAAAATAACATTCTAATTTATAAATTTATAATATATAGTGATTTTGATCCTCGAGTTTGTAGATTGATTATCGCTCCCCCAAACTGAATTTTCAAGTTCCGCCACTGGGTAAAACCATTAAATAACTGTTAACTTTCTCTCATTTTCCATTATGGCATGTTTATTTTTTTTACACATGTGGCCAGCTAACTTGTAAAAACGTGTTAATATGTCCATTTTGTTTATTTTGACTTGCTATAGAAGGTCACCTTTCCCCTTTCTTTTTTTCACCTTAAAATCGAAAATTTAAACCCGAAGTTCTACATTTATACTTGATGAAAATTAATATTTCTTGAGTCTATGGAAATTTAATCGAGTTGTCTATAATATAATACAATAAACTCAACTAAAAACGAGTCTAATATGAGTCAAATAATCAAAATACCGTAAGGGTGCTTAATGGGTCATACCCGACTTTAATTAACAAACTCTTGGCCTATACTTGATGAAAATTCATGAATTTGGTGTCCTTTGAAAGATAAAAAGATTATCTGAAAAAAAGTTATATAAATCAAGTAAGAGTTGAGCGAAAAATGAGTTTTTTTCTGCTCTGTTTTTTAATTGAAATAGAAGAACAATCCGGCACTTTAATCTCGAAATTCTCCATTACTACATTATGAAAATTTATGATTCTTGATTCTATGGAAAGATAATCAAGTTATCTATAAAGTAATACAAAAAAAGGTCAAAAACAAGTTTAAATCGAATCAATTCCTTAAAGAACAGTAAGATGGTCTTGGATGATACATAACCGACTTTAATTAGCAAATTATTTGCTAAACTTGATGAAAATTCATGAATTTGGTGTCCTTTGAAAGATAAAATGATTATTTACAAGGTTCTATAAAAAGAATTAGCGAAAATGATCAATAATCGATCGAGAAACCTGCTGGACAAATTGTAGGTCGAATTTTGGCACATTGACACGTTTTTAATAACTTGGCTGGCCACATGTGTAAGAAAATAGACGTGCCACAATGGGAAATGAGGGAACACTGATAGCTATTTAATGGCTTTACCCCTTTTTCTATCTATTAGCATTTCGAAATTGATTGATTAGGTTCGTTTTTACTTGTATTTGGACTTCAGAGTGAAGCTTTTTGAAGCATGAGTTTTTTGTTTCTCTTTTTTTAAGAAAAATTCTGTCTAGAAAAAAAACGTATGGCTGCTGTAACTTAAGTTTTTTATATAAGTTTATAAATCTTTAAAAACAAAAGGCTATTTAAGTACTATTTAAAACTAACGGTAGTATTTGATAAACCAAATTACTCAAGTACACTTTAAATAGTTTGTTTTCTCCACAAAGTTTAAGTCAAGTCTAAAACGAGAGGAAGTAGGTTTTGAACTTTAATAATCTATTATTCTTTGAAAAAAAAAGTATGAGAAAGATAAGTTGTATGAGTAAAAATAGTCGTTGGCTCATTATATATATAACATTTGTCAAGAATAGTGAACAGTAATTTTTTGTCTTATTATGCAACATTAATAATATAAGGTAGAGCAATAGTGATTTTTTCAAGTGTTATCTTTGATGGAGTGGTAGGTGGCTAATTAGCTCATGGAGAAGGTCGTGGGTTAGATTTTGTTTGCCACTGTTTTGTCCATTTTCACATATGTAGTTCTTTTTCAGCACATTCCTTTTTTTTATTTCAAATTCAATTTTTTTATTATTAGTATTATTGTAAAATACTTAAACAATTATATTGATTATTTTTGCATGTTTATTTTATATATTTACCATCTTCTTATTTTTAGATGAGCCTTATGATTTTTTTTCCTTTCTTGCCTCTTACTGTTTATCATTTTCCTCCTAGCCTTAATTCTCATTTTTATTGTTATTTATATTTATTTTTAAAATAATTAGTAATATGTTTTTTTTTTCTTTTTATCACATTTATCATATAGTATTTAGTGTAATTACAAATATGTTTTCATGCTATCTTATTGCCACTGAAGCTTCGATATTATAATAGTTCTATCAAAGTCCTTTTTTTAATTTGTTGAAAAATTCTCGAGTGTAGAGGTAATAAATACTAAATGGTTATAACGTGAATCGATTAATCAAATAAAACAACAATCTTACATGTTTAAGTTTTTTCCTGTTAGTCCATTATAACAAGTGGTTCAAGTAATATGTTTAGGATATATGAAAGTTTGTATGTAGAACTAGAGAGAATATGGTTTACACCATAGAAAACACATAGTTCTTTCATTCATTAAGCCCAAAACCTTACATATTACAATAGGTCATATCCCTATATATACCCCATGGGTATATTACATTTAAACTCCTATTTCTATACAATATTATGAATTTACATTCTCCCCCTTTGTATTGAAATAGGAGTGTACACGTCAGTAATCTAAGTTTTCCTTAGATTATATAAGCAGTTTTGGATGTAGCGTCCCACCAAATACATCAGTCTGGAACAATGCTTTATCCTGAGCTTTTGACAGCGGAAGCATAAACACTTTTGATGTGTTGGGAAGAATCTTCTTTTTGTCTCCCCCTACAATATAGCTCAGATTGCTCCTATGTCTTCATATGATAGATCTTTACTCCCCTTAGACATGACATAGACTGATGATCTCTTCCCCATGAGTAAACACAATGATTTTATCAATAAGCTTCAAACTCTCCCTCAACAACTGAATCAACAAAGTAAAACTTCTTGACTTTTTATTATCTCCCCCTCATGATGATTATAATACCTTATGAGCATCATGCATAAAAGACATCACCATGAGATTCAGTTGTAACAAACAAAGACAAGGGGTGGGGAAAATCCTACACTTCAAGTCAATATAATCATCAGAAATTCCGTGACTTGAATAGATACTTGAACCACTCTTGATCGTTGAGGAGTGGTAATGATTTGATCTGAACTCTTGAAGATTTATAGCTCTGTGTTGGATATAATCTGATATTGGAGAATAATGTTGGTAAGTAAGTCTCCCAATACCGTGTAATCAACCTTGATCAAATCACCGCAAGATACAAAGATTTTGAAATACATACGGGTGCAAATGAACTTGGGAACACATAAAAGGGTAGGTGACTTTGATATAATAATCAGTGAGTCGGATTCATCCTTATTCAAGAGCACCAAACGATTGACTTTGATATAATAATCAGTGAGTCGGTTTGATATGCACGTGAGCTAGCGCGCATGTAATTCAAAATCCTCTCAAAAACCTGAAGTAATTTGATGTCGGTCAATTCTTCAAATAATTTCACCAACACTGTGATCTGGGACGTCGGAAATTACTGATAAAAGATAACCAAGATTCAAAAGAAACAAGGGATGGATGACCAAAATCTGGTTTTGAGACCAAAAATTGGTGACACTAAGAAAGAAGACCTAAAAATCAGTTAAGAAAGCGCCAGATGACTAGACATAAGGGACTAGACATTCCAATACATGGTAACAATGACCCAAAGCAAACCCGAATCTAGAAACATCAGAATGATAACTGAAACTTTGAGAACATCTGACTTAGCCAAAAAATCCAAACACTTGACTTAGGAATCAAGGTGACAAGATAATTCCGATAATTCCAAATCCGATACAATTTTCTCGGATTATAGCAATTCCGATAAATTTCTTCTCGGTATTTGACAATTCCGACCAAATTATTCTCGGTATTAAGCAATTCCGGCACATTTCTTCTCGGTATTTGACAATTCCGACCAAAATATTCTCGGAATTCATCAATTCCGACAGATTCAAAGGGCAAATCCGACACCTTCAAACCTGGAATTCCGACAGCTTTAAGATCAACCCGCTCAGATTCAAAAATTTCAAAATTTTGCCCGAATCTGTGTATTTCTTGCCCAGATCACTTCGTATACCCCCCGATTTACACTTCTTAAACAACAATTATCATAAACAACGATCAAATGAGCAGATTCGATCGATTTTCTTCAAGAACTTCACAAACTCGAAAATACAAAAATCTTCAAATTTGGCCACTGATTTGTGAATGAATTGACTCCTTTTTTATCAACAAGTATTTCTTTGATCCATGCGACCCTAATTCAATCAATTAACACTCAAAAACATCATTTAATCTTGAATTTGATCTCAAACCCGAAAATACCCCTTTTTCTTAAAAAATCTTCAAAAATTCGACCTTTGTTGTTGAATTCAGATTTAATCTTCACTCCCTTGGCTCTGATACCACTTATTAGTCCATTATAACAAGTGGTTCAAGTAATATGTTTAGGATATATGAAGGTTTGTATGTAGAACTAGAGAGAATATGGCTTACACCATAGAAAACACATAGTTCTTTCATTCATTAAGCCCAAAACCTTACCTATTACAATAGGTCATATCCCTATATATACCCCATGGGTATATTACAATTAAACTCCTATTTCTATACAATATTATGAATTTACATTTCCTACTTTTATTCATCCTAAAACTATATTGTTTAATTTTTTTCCCCTGCTTTTATTCATCTTAGAACCCGCTGCAACGCGCGAGTCCAATGCAACTCGTTCTTTAACATGCACGGGGTTAGAAGCCTCAGGCTGCTCTCACTGCTTGAGAGTTGAGAGCTTCATTTGTCAATTATTTTCATACGAATAAAATTTTATAAAGCTTCAACCGTACTTAGATTTAGCAAACACTAGTATTGCATCCGCGCAATGCGGCGACGATTACAATAGTTTATGCTCGACAACATGTTTGCTTTAAAAACTAAAAAATAGGGTTTGGTCCGTGTGAAATGCAGTGTAACTCAACCTATCCATGTAATTTCTCTTTTTTCTGATTTCTTTACTTTTTTTATAATCAACCATTTTATTAGTTGTTAAAATAGTTTTTGAAAAAGAATCAAAAAAATTATTATTAAATATTAGAGAAAAAGATATTATAGCTTAAAATTGTATAGATGTAAGTAATTTAGTTGTTGTGATATTTAATAATTTATTAAAGTAATAGTAGTCTTAAATTAGTTGAAACAATTAAGAGAATACTTGTTTTAAGTGTTTGTATATTAAGCATAAAAACTTGTACTACTTAAAGTAGTCTTAAAATTGTTAAGAGAGAGAAAACTAAATGTTTTATAATATAGTATAGAAGATTATTAGTTGTTAAAATAGTTTTTGAAAAACAATCAAAAAAATTATTATTAAATAATTAGAGAAAAATATATTATAGCTTAAAATTGTATTGATGTAAGTAATTTAGCAAAAATTAGATAAATTAAATAGTTGTTGTGATATTTAATGATTTATTAAAGTAATAGTTATCTTAAATTAGTTGAGATAATTAAGGAATTAATTGGTTAAGGAATTGCTTTAAGTGTTTCTATCTTAAGCATAAAAACTTTTACTATTTAAAATTAAGTAGTCTTAAAAGTTAAAAAAAAAAATACTTTATAATATAGTATAGATACCTTACCTTACATAAAATACAAAAATTAGCGTTTTTTTGTGTTTACTGTCAAAACATAAGTAATAGGAGTAACTTTTTAAGGTATAATATTTGTGTTATAAACTATGATATTTATGTTGATTATTTATTATTCTTTGTGATTTACTTGTGGAATTATTCATCAGATAAATTAATCACCTTAATTTATGAAATAGAATAAGAAAAAGTTGGTTGATTTGCCTTTTTATTTAAATAATACTATTATTAGTTTAGTATATTATTTATTCTTTCTATCAAAACTTTTAATATATAATAAGTCAAATTGTATAAATATACAATAAATTTTCTTAGTTACCATTACATACAAATCTGCACTCTTAAATTTTAAAAATTTAAAAACAATACAATCAACTTTTATAATCATTCTGTTGTATGCACAGAACTTTTTCCTATGATATTTAGTTATCATTGTATACACTGAATTTTACCATAATTTTCATAATATACAACAACTTGCATATAATAAGATAATTATAAAAGCTGATTGTACTAGTTTTAAACAATGCTAGCTAAAACAACGTTCAATATGTTCTCATATAATTTGCCCTATATATTAATTTTAGTGAGAGATTTAAATGATAATGTATATTTAGGTGAGAATTGAAGACTCAATCTTGTCCCTTCATTTAATTTGATTGGATGGTTTAAAATTGCTCTCTCATTTCATTCATAACTCAACCAATAATTATGACGAGTGATTACAACCATTAGATCTAATAGATAACATCTAAATATCTAATTGATGACTAATATTTATTCTCTTATTCTCACTAAACTATTCATTTTCCTAATAACCTTCTCCTATTATTTTATATAAATCTAGTTATCCTGAATATATTTTTAATTACGATTAATAAATTTTGTATGATTCTAATATTTTAGTTTATATGTATTATCATTGATGTTTTAATTTATGTCAAAAAATATAGCCACGGTAAGTGGTATTGTCACTCACGATCCAAAGACATCAATATTATAAATCTTTTTATCCTCTTATGTGATGCGTCGAAACTCGTAACGACGATTAATTACTATTTTTTTGAACGACTTCTAGATTTATTTTAAATTGGTTTATGACAGGACTCGAACTCATATTTTTAAATTATGACCAAAATCAAACTTAAGTTACCAAACTTCTACTAGACTAGAAGCATGGTCGACTAATTAATTGAACTTGGATCAACTTTAAGAATTCTTGAAAATCCCAAACTTGGTAAGGTCGCACGGACCACCGTTCAACTATGGTTTGACAATCTGACCCTCATTACACTTAAATTAAGTATGATTCTTTGGCTTAATTCTTGTCTCTTTTGTTTATGTATGTTCCAATCAGTATCACAACAGCAATTGAAGATTTCTACTAAACACAATGATAATCAATGATACCAATTGTATGTTCCCAGTTGTATCAAGTATCAACGGTTATTGAAGCAAATCCACAATGATATATATGAACTTTGTATGAATATGAGAGAAAACACCAAGAGCACACCCTTTGATCTTGAATAATGAAATGCTTAAATGAATTGAGGTTAGTTACATTGTTTATATACCTATCAAGTATTTTCACAATATACCATGTACTTCTAGGAAATACGACTAGAAGCAAAACTATTCTAAAATAATAAAATGAACACAACTTGGGTCTAACAGTTTATTTTTTTTAATTTTATGGCCGTGTTACATCCTTTGACTTGTTGGCTTTTGGTATAAGTTATGCATATACGAATGTTTGTCTTTCAAGTTCAACCATATACTCCTTTCGTCCCATTTTTATTGTCCAGTATTGACTTTTTAAAGTCTTTCTTTTTCAACTTTGACCTTAAATATTTTTGTTTGTGTTATATAATATTTGATACAAAATATATGAATGCATTGTGTTTTAAATGTAATTTCATTGATATAATCTTCATGAAGTATTATATAACCGAAACAAAAATATTTAAGGTTAAAGTTGAAAAATAAAGACTTTAAAAAGTCAAAACTGGACAATAAAAATGGGACGGAGGTAGTATATTATATGGCAAAAGTTCAAACAAGAACTGTTTTTCGTATGAGAATCGCGAGAACAAATCTGAGTCGTCAAATTCCCCCTCTTTCAATGTCATTGCCCACCCATGAATTCATCACCCTGCCACACTTGATCCCCCCACGCTCTACATCCATGAAATCCATTTTATTAAATCAACTTCTAAGATTGGTTCTCGCAGTTCGCGTACGAAAAACAGTTCTCGTTTGAACCATCCACTATATTATATATAGTTGTAATTTATTCTACCATCAAAATATTAAAAGGGTTACAAAGCTACTTCCAAATGCATGTATGCATGGAAATCTACATTTCGAAAAAGTTCAATCATATAACATCTAATTTAAATTACTCAACTAGAATGTCACATCAATATCACATCATTTTTTTATTTTCTTTTTTTTTTCTCAAACCAAAAATCAGTTTAGCCTAATCATCTTATTCAAACCAAAAATCAGTTTAGCCTAATCATCTTATTCATACCTTTTATTTTATTTATATTTAAGAGGGAGAAAAAAAGAAAGATGAAGAGAGAGGAGAGACCTCAGGTTCACCAACCCGAAATGGTGGAAAGATAATGCAACCCGAAACACCCGTATATGGGTGTTCCCCTCCAACCTAGTGAACCCAAAATGTTATCAGAGCTCTTCCGGTTAGGTTATATGGTAGGTCTATGTGTGACTGTTACGTAGCTACATGTATTATATAATTGTTTTTACTACAGAATGTTTCGTGTAAATGCATATATATCGTCTTGACCAATTTATGTTTACCATTATTTCAACAACTTATATCAAGGTGTATTTTTATATGAAAATCTATCTATATTATATCTATATAAAAGGCTTACCAAATTTTCTAAAATAACTATAAATTAAGCTTCAATCAACCAATCACAAGCTTCAATTTTAAAATCATTCAATTCTTAAAAATAATTTTGGAAGGATTATACACGGTAATTTGAATTCGATTTTGGATTTGGGAGGGGGTTAGATGAAAATTACGAGGGGGTTTTATAAAACATGTGAGGGACTTTTAAAAAAATATGAGGGGGTTTTATAAAAATTGTATATTAATGTAATTAATTATAAGGTGTTTATAAATTATGTTTAGTAACTTATTATATATTTTGTTTAGAGAAAAAATAAATATATATTTACGACCGTCTCATTTTTATCTACGTTTTGATATAAATTTAATTGTAATATGACACTTTTTTGGAATTAGTATATTCTTTTTGTTATCCACTAATAGTAGTAGATAAGTAATTTTTTGTTTAGCTAAGTGGTTTTTTTGGGATTATGGTGATGAGTTGAGTGGTCAACTTGAATATGTTATTCAAAATGTTTAGTTATTGATTTTAAAACATTTTCAATCTTATTAGAAAGAAATATGAAACCTTTCATAAAATATGGTTTAAAATAAGATGTATCATTAAAAGATGATATATTATATATTTAGAAATCTAAATTCAGAGATGTAAATATAGTTGTTCTTGATGGTCCTTAAACTATATTATTAGTGTAGATAGTTAGCCAAAGAAGACAATTTCCTCTGATGATGTGTTTTGCTATGACGATTAACAAAAGTCAAGGATAGTCAATTTCAGAAGTTGGTTAATTCTTCAGGAAACTTGTGTTTATACATGGTCAATTGTATGTTGCTGTTTTACATGTTAACAATAAAAGAAGATTAAAAGTTTTGATTTGTGACAACAGTGATAATGTTACAAACAAAACAACAAATATAGTCTACAAAGAAGTGTTTCAAAAAAAAAATTTGTTAAGAATTCTGACATATGTAAGTTTTCGGTAAAATTTCATTTATTACAATATTTTTATTTGAAAATTTTAATATCTCAAATACGTTTCCGAAATACCCGTGCGTGCACGGGGGAATTATTTATATTTTCTAAATTGTGGTTAAAATTGTTTTACTTCATAATATTTTCACTCAATTTTAGTTTAACTCTCTAAATTTTTTTTCTTTTTGAATACTTTTACTCTAAAGTTTTATTTAACTTTTTTTTTAACTCTTTCTACTTTACCGGTCAGAATTTTGTACAAACACACCTAAACCCGTCCTAAACACATCAAATAAGCCATGAACCCGCTCTCACTCCACCAAAGCACACTCATGAACCTTTCATTACCGTTTCTCGATTTCCAGATCGATTATGAAGTTGTACAAACTGAAAGCATCGATTTCTACATAAAATATTACCAAGCTGTCTCAAATTGATTTTGGAAAAAACTTTAAAAAATGGGGATTATTTTTGTTACTATATGTATCTTTGTTCATTAAACAATTGCTAATGGTTTACAAAAGTTAGGTTTTTTAAAAGAAAATGCACATGCCATTTTTTTGTACAAAAAAAGTTATAATAAAATTAATAAAAAGTACTAATTTATGCATTATAACTTGTTACTTAGGTTGTAGCTTAGTGATAAGTATTTAGGTGTTTTGATGTGGTGATTGTTTATTGACCAAATATCATTGGTTCAAGTCCTGATATGAACAAACTGAGTAGATTTAGGAGCCATTAAAAAATGCACTAAAACTTGGAAAAAGGATGTCATGTATGTGCTACAGCATCCCCTAGATTATGTATTGCTATACTTATATACCTATTTGAATAAAGGCATAAGTTTATCATTTCAGTATTTAGTCATTAAAAATGTATACGAGTGTGACAACATCTAAAGATGATGTGAAAGCATTTATTCTTTCCTTTAAAACTTTTAAAAAAATCCTTTAATAGACAGGAATGTTCATGCATAAAGTCTGATTGTATAAAGTTGAATCACGAATAAACAACTAAATTGGTACCATGCATAGGTCATTAAATTACTACTATAATGTTTCGACTCTAGAGAAATATTTTTTTTTAGATATAGTGTATTGAAGAATCATCACTAGCCTAATCAGAACGTTCTAGAATGTCCTAGAATACTCTGGAATGTCCTAGAATATTCTAGAATGTCCTAGAATACTCCGGAAGGTTCTAGAATATTCAAGAATGTCGTGGAAGACCCTAGAAGGTTGTGGAACATTCTAGAAGACCGTGGAAGACTCTGGAATGTTGTGGAACATTCTAGAAGACCATGAAGAAGGTGGAACGTCCAAGAGTTATCTACAATACCGTAAAACATATAGAACATTGTAATATATATAGATGGTAGTAGAATGTTCTAGAATAGTAACAAATGTATAGGAAGATCTAGAATCTTTCGATGAGGAGGTGGAAAACACCTATAAATAGGGATGGAGCTCATTTTCTCAATACCACCACCACCACAAACCAACACAAAAACCAACAAACCAAGAATCCAAAACACAATCTAAGAGAGCACAAGTATAGTAGTCTCTAAAGAAAAGTGTACGTTCTTCTTAGTGGTCTTAATAAAAAGTAGTGTTTGTTGTTGTGAAAGAAGCGTCACACTCAACAATATGGTATCAGAGCGAGGTTTCTTGATATTGTTGACACTACCAAGAAGATGGGTGATCTCCAAGTCGTCGGAGGAATCAAGAAACTCAATAGCAACAACTATAATACATGGGCAACCTGCATGATGTCCTACTTACAAGGACAAGACCTTTGGGAGGTTGTTGGTGGAAGTGAAACTACACCGCCAGAAGAAGATGTTAATGGTGCCTTACGTAAATGGAGAATCAAAGCAGGTAAAGCAATGTTTGCCTTAAAGACCACCGTTGAAGAAGAGATGTTGGAGCATATTCGGGATGAGAAGACCCCGAAAGAAGCATGGGACACGTTCGTGACATTTTTCTCAAAGAAGAACGATACAAGACTACAACTATTAGATAACGAGCTCTTGTCAATCTCACAACGCGACATCACAATTGCTCAGTATTTCCATAAAGTTAAGGCGATATGTCGGAAGATTACAGAATTAGATCCAAAGTCTGTCATTGGTGAAGATCGAATGAAGATGATCATTATCCATGGACTGAGACCCGAATATAGGAGTTTTGTCATTGTTGTACAAGGATGGCCTGTTCAACCATCGCTCGTAGAGTTTGAGAATTTGCTAGCCAGCCAAGAAGCCATGGCTAAGAAAATGGGAGGTATCACTCTGAAGAGTGAAGAGGAAGCACTCTACACAAGTAAAAGCTGGAGCAATTTCAAGATGTCTGCTAAAGGTGAACACAAAAATACTGACAAAGCAAAAGGTAATCAAGGAACCACACAACCATAAAGAGCTCAGAAGACCGACCATAAGAGTTCTCGTGGGAAAAGGTTCGAAGGCAATTGTAACAATTGTGGAAATTGGGGTCACATGTCAAAGGATTGTTGGTTCAAGAAATAGTCCGTGGAAAGCAATACGGTAACCTCCAAAAATGAAGATGAATGGGATGCTGATGCCTTATGTGTCATAGAGGAAAATGAGCTAGAACTCACGACGTTGATGGGAAAGCATATTGACTATGAGAATGACTGGATCATTGATTCAGGATGCTCAAACCTCATAACTGGTGATCTATAGAAACTACGAGACATGAAGGAGTACAAAGGGAGTCGCGTGGTACTAACAGCCAACAACGCACGATTGCCAATTGCTCAGATTGGCAACACAGTGGTCATACCTGGTAATAAAGCTGACATGATGACACTACAAAATGTCTTTCATGTACCAGGTGTGAAGAAGAACTTGTTGTCAGTATCACAACTAACATCATCAGGAAACTACGTCTTGTTTGGGCCACAAGATGTGAAGGTCTACAAAGATATTAAAATCTCAGAAAAGCCAACTATGGAAGGATAAAGAGTGGAGTCTGTCTTGTTGGATTATGTGCAGAGATAGATAACATGTATTATCGTATCCAATACTATGTGACACTAAAGGATCACACCGCTGCACACCCAATTAGAACCTTTTGGATTATAACTATTTGTGTGGAAAAGAATAATTAATTAGTTTAATTAATTATTGAGAAAAAGAAAAAAATAATAATAGTTAATTATTATTAAAAGAGAGATGTTAATGTTTAGTTTAAATATTAACGGGACCAGTTAATTAATAGTTATTAATTAACTAGAAAGGTCAAGGGGTGTAATTGATTAATAGTTTAATTAAAGCTGGACTTTAATTAAGCGAGCTTGGCCTAATAAGGGTTTATTATATAAACCTAATTAAGCCTAATTAATCACATAAGTCAAATACAAAAGCTACAAAGAAAAACCCTAAGGCTCTCCTTTCTCTCTCTCTCTATCTCGGTCGACTCTCTCTCTCTCTCTTCGTGAGATCGACGGCGGCGCAAGGCCGCATGGACGGTGGTCGACGGCGGCGCAAGACCGCAGGGACGGTGGTCGACGGCGGCGCAGGTCACACACACACACGGGTCAAGGTTTGATCCGAGGTTTAATCCTTAGGCGGTCTAGCAGCCAGTTCGAGGCGATGCAGTAGCGGTGGATAGCCTGCAGCAGTCTAGAGGTCAAAGAAAAGTTTTTAATCCCTAAAGGTATAACTTTCTAACCCTCTTCTCTTTTAGTTCCTGTATGAGTTAGATGAGATCACTGGAGGGGGTTTTGATTTCCGCTGTGCATGTTTGATTATATGTTTTTATACCCTACAAAACCCTTCATGTCTATGTTTTATCAGCAGAGTATGCCTATGTAGACAGAACCCGAAAGAATGAGACAACAGACTTGTGGCACGCAAGGTTGGGACATGTTGGTTATCACAAGTTGAAGGTGATAATGGAGAAGTCCAAGCTCAATGGTCTGCCTCAACTTGATATTAAAACAGACGTTGTCTGCGCTGGATGCCAGTACGGTAAAGCTCATCAATTACCGTACAAGGAGACGAAGTTCAGAGCGAAGAAACCATTAGAATTAATTCATTCAGATGTGTTCGGTCCAGTCAAGCAGACATCAATCAGCGGGATGCGGTACATGGTGACGTTTATTGATGACTACTCGAGGTATGTATGGGTTTTCTTCATGAAAGAAAAATCCGACACACTCTCGAAGTTTAAAGAGTTCAAGACAACGGTCGAAGGAGAAGTACAGACAAAGATCCGTTGTTTACGCTCAGATAATAGAGGAGAATACACCTCTGATGAATTCAAACGATATCTGCAAGAATGCAGTATACGTCATCAGTTCACTTGTGCCAACACGCCACAACAAAATGGTGTAGCAGAGAGAAAGAATCGACATCTTGCTGAAATTTGTCGAAACATGTTGCACGATGTCCCAGGAAGGTTTTGGGCTGAAGCAATGCGGACAGTTGCTCATGTGATCAATAAGCTTCCCCAACCAAGGTTAGGTTTCATATCACCATTCGAGATACTATGGAACATGAAACCTACAGTAAGCTACTTCCGAGTATTCGGTTGCGTTTGCTACGTATTTATGCCCAGTCATTTACGTAGCAAGTTTGACAAGAAAGCAGTTAGGTGCATATTTGTTGGATATGACAATCAAAGAAAAGGATGGAGGTGTTGTGATCCAACAAGTGGAAGATGTTACACCTCAAGAGATGTAGTGTTTGATGAAGCATCTTCATGGTGGTCCTCAGAGAAGAAAGTCTTACCGGACTCTAAAAATATTGAAGAAAGTCTACAAAGGAAGATAGGGGAGAAAACTGCACACATCTGGTCAAGTGTTGACACGCCTGATGATCCAAGCGATACTGATGTCACTGAGCAAGAAGAAACTCAACCATGTGAAACCGGTGAAGAGGAAACGCCACCTCCACAACTTAGAAGAACGACAAGGATTCCAAGGCCAAATCCAAAGTATGCTAATACAACCACTTTAGAAGATAATGTTAAAGAACCAGAGACGTATGAAGAAGCATCACAAAATAAGGCTTGGCAGAAGGCGATGGAAGAAGAAATTACAGCATTGGAGCAAAACCAAACTTGGGAACTAGTGCCAAGACCAAGAGATATAAAATAAAGCAGTGGGTTTATAAAATAAAGCGCCGCCCAGATGGATCAATTGAGAGGTACAAGGCTCATCCGGTGGCTCGAGGGATCTCACAACAATATGGACTTTTGTTGTCAGCTCAAAATGGTACAACAAAAAGAGGCTAGTGCTGAGGGGGAGTATTGAAGAATCATCACTAGCCTAATCAGAACGTTGTAGAATGTCCTAGAATACTCTAGAATGTCCTAGAATACTCCGGAAGGTTCTAGAATATTCAAGAATGTCGTGGAAGACCCTAGAAGGTTGTGGAACATTCTACAAGACCGTGGAAGACTCTGGAATGTTGTGGAACATTCTAGAAGACCATGGAAGAAGGTGGAACGTCCAAGAGTTATATACAATACCGTAGAACATTCTAGAATCTTGTAATAGATATATATATATATGGTAGTAGAATGTTCTAGAATAGTAACAAATGTATAGGAAGATCTAGAATCTTCCGATGAGGAGGTGGAAAACACCTATAAATAGGGATGGAGCTCATTTGCTCAATACCACCACCACCACCACAAACCACCACCACAAACCACCACAAAAACCACCACAAAAACCAACAAACCAAGAATCCAAAACACAATCTAAGAGAGCACAAGTATAGTAGTCTCTAAAGAAAAGTGTACGTTCTTCTTAGTGGTCTTAATAAAAAGTAGTGTTTGTTGTTGTGAAAGAAGCGTCACACTCAACATAGTGATGATTTGTATACAATAACGTTTTGTTAAACACAACGTTTTGTTAAACACAACAAGAAACGAGAAATGATTGTTCCGTTCATTATGTTCTTGAAGTTATAGATAAAAAATAATAATAATAATAGATAATAAATTGATAAAAGCAAAATAGTCCTAATGATTATTCTTAACAATAAATTATTGAGAGGTGATACATCTTTCTAATTTTCCTTCTACTTATCATCTTATTCACAAGATCAATATAAGTGTAAAAATCAATGGAAAAGATGAAAAAAAGAGAATTAGTGGACTCTGCATGTGATCTTATAATAAGTAGGAGGATAAAATAGGAAGAAAAAAAAATAGAAGAATATATTATTTTTCTAAATTATTATACACAAATCATTACCCTTTTATAGTTCTAGAAAATTATCCAACGTTGATTCGTGGGTACCCCAAACAGGCGCCTCCATAATGAACCACGCATTTTCAGGTTTAATTGGACAGCTTATATGTTAATTTTCATATAATCATATGTGAGTTGTGTTCAATATAGTCCATATAAAAAACATAGTCCTGAAATTTTAATATTCAATCACATGTGATTCAGTATACAATCACATGTGATTATAAAAATATCACATGTGAATTACGAAAATGTCACTCCGCTCAAAATTTTAAAATTTAATCTGGACCTTTGATGGGGCTGATCCAAAGGCTAAAATTAGTCCCTCAGAACTATAGATTAAATATTAGACTATATTGAAATTTTCTTAATCATATGTTGTATTTTCATTAATTCTGGTGGAATTAAATAAAGGAAGAAACTTTTTATTTTTCTTCTTTAAAAGGAATTTCTTACTTTAACAAGTTTTAATTGCTTCTCTATAGTACGTGGTCAAGATATGTTCTAAACAAGTATTAACTGATATTGAATTTAATTTAATAGGTAAGTCTTGAATATTGATGTCTATGTTATATTACTAGTTTAGAGATCCGTGTATTATACGGGTTGGTTATAGAGAACTTATAAATAATTAAAAAAACACATAGAACAATTACTAAGAAAATAAAACACAAAATCATATATAAATCATAAATTGGAAATTTGAGCAAAAGTAAGATTTTTAGAACCTTGTCTTCAGCATTATTATTATTAGTTGTAACATAAAGCTGCAATCTCAAAAAGTTTAGATAGTTGTTATGTTGGTTTATATGTAAAGATCTTAATTTGTAAGAATTTTGTATCTCAATCTTTGAGAATTTTTTTATAGATATATCTTTGTTGTTCATGAAATAATAAGTTAGTTTTGTCTTATATTGTTGTTTTATATATTCTCAATTCAATTATTGGCATACACAGTAGCCATAAATTATGATATATATATTTAAAACAGTTATATTGAGACCGGTTTTAATACAAAATGTTTATAAATAATACCATTGGGAGATGGGATGAATACCGGTCTCTAGAGTGAAGTAAACCGGTCTTTATGTAGAATTTGATTAGGATGACGTATGATAAAAACCGGTCTATATGTGATTTTGGAAACCAGTTTATAACCGTCTTTATGTTATAGATAAGACCACCCCTATTAAGACCAAAGTCTTTTTATCAATTAAAACCGGTCTAAAAGACCACCCCTATTAAAACCAAAGGAAAACCGGTCTTTTTATCCATTAAAACCGGTCTAAAGATCACCCCTATTAAGACCAAAGAAAACCGGTCTTTATATCGATTAAAACTAGTCTAAAAGACCACCCCTATTAAGACCAAATGAAAACCGGTTCTTTTATCCATTAAACCGGTCTATAAGACCACCAATTAAGACCAAAGAAAAACCGGTCTTTTTATCCATTAAAACCGGTTTAAAACACCATCCTTATTAAGACCAAAGAAAAACCGGTCTTTTTATCCATTAAAACCGGTCTAAAAGACCACCCCTATTAAGACCAAAGGAAAATCAGTCTTTTTATCCATTAAAACGGTCTAAAAAAGCATGCGTGTAATAAAAGTGGGACACGTGGCAGATGTACAATCTATTGGAAATAAGCGGGAAAATGAGAAAAAGGATGTCTAAAAAATGGACATGTGGCAGTTAGTTAGATATTTATTAATATTTATAGATTTAGACAATTTTATAATTTCTCTTTGCTTTATCGGTGATATATGTATATGTAACTAGTGGTTAGCGTGCCCATGCTTCGCATCGGGGAGTAATTACTTTTTAATCGAGGTTGATTATATTATTCATCTATTAGTATTTTCTAAAAAAACCAAAAAAAAAAAAAGATTTAAACCGCTTACGCTAAAATGGTAAAGTAAATTTAGATTTGAAACTTAAAACAATTAACTCGATTGAATTTCTTAAAAGTAATCTAGTTTTCTGTATGTTAAAGCTATGTAAAATATTTAAACAATGAGAGCCTATTTTACTATTTTTTTGGGTTTAGTTCCTAAAAGTACATCGAAGTTGTCACCTTTTGCTATTGTGTATACCCATCTTTAATTACTCCCATTTAGTACATCAAAGTTCCTAAAACTACCATTTAGTGTATTGGGTAACCTATTCAATAGGTAATGGTGATGTGGCACAGGTAATGGTGATGTGGCTTTGAACTTGAGGCTGACTTGTAATTTCTTTATATAAAAATAATAGGAAATATAATAATAATAATAATAATAATAATAATAATAATAAAGATCTTGCATCTAATCACGTTCAAGAAGAACACCATCTGGGTTCTCAATCGATTTGGGTTCTCACTTCATATCATCTTCATCTTCATCTTCATCTTCATCTTCGTACACGAAACCCTAATCATTGTTCTTGAAGATCTGTATACAAGAAACCCTTCAAAGGATGATTAAAAGAAACCATTCGCAGCCGCCACCGCCTTCAATCTGGGTTTCGATCTTCAGCTTCTCTCCGGAGAGTTAGGGTTTCGATTCGCAACCACCATTCGCAGCCACCACCGCCTTCAACAACTAGGGCTTCGACTGTTCAAGGGCTACTTCAGCGGCGAGTTTAGGGTTATCAACGACAGGGAAGTCAAGAACTCAC
Source organism: Pulicaria dysenterica (assembly GCA_947179395.2). Taxonomy (NCBI): domain Eukaryota; kingdom Viridiplantae; phylum Streptophyta; class Magnoliopsida; order Asterales; family Asteraceae; genus Pulicaria; species Pulicaria dysenterica. The sequence continues at coordinate 55,497,351 of OX359293.1, forward strand.
CTGGGTTTCGGGTTGCGGTTTCTTCACCATCTTAAATCCAGATTTGTTCTTCATTTGAGATAACTTGGAAGATTGTTCTTCATTCTCGATTTGGGTTAGTGTTATGAACCAGTTGGGTTTCTTTAGAGTTTGTGTTCATTCTTGATTTGGGTTAGTGTTATGAACCATTGAAGATTTTGGATCTGTTCTTTGATGTTCCATTGAAAATCGACTGTTCCATGAAGATCGACTGTTTCACCATTGAAGATCGACTGTTCCATGCTTCGAACTAGGTTTGATGTTTTTTGATTTTTAGTGATTTTGGATCCGTTCTTTGATGTAGATCTGCCATTCACTTGTGAGTTTTGATTTAGGTCCCGTAATCGATTTCTTGCTGCGAGTTTCATGGGTTTTGATTTCTTGCTATGAGTTTTGATTTAGGGCTCCTATTTGATTTATTGTTGTGTATTTCATCGGTTTCCAGATCGGATCCAAATTATGTGATTTTTAGATATGAGATTCATGCGTTATGATGATCTTCAAATGTTGATCTTAAGTTTTAGAGTTTGTGTTCTGTCTGATTCAAGTTTTAGATGTATGATGATCTTCAAATGTTCTTCCTGAACTTGAAGATTCATATGTTGATCTTCATGTTCTTCATCTTCATGTTCATCTTCATGTTTGAAAATAGAAGATGTAAATATGATGTGGCAATAATTACTTATGTGGCTATCCATGTGGCTTTTTAAGAACATTAAAATAAATCAAAAAGGTTAGAATTATTGGTTACCTGCTTAGCAGGTAACCCAATGTATTAATCGTGAGTTTTAGGAACTTTGATGTACTAAATTGGAGTAATTAAAGATGAGTATACACAATAGCAAAAAGTGACAACTTCGATGTACTTTTAGGAACTAAACCCTATTTTTTTCTAACTGCAAACATACACACACACACCTACATTAAGTCTACTCCTAAATTTCTTTCATTGGTAAAGATAACATAGTATTAGTGAATTACTACAAAATTTCTTTTTTGAAATATATTTGTAAGTTTTATATTTTTCATAAAAAACGTATTTGCTAGTATGTAAAATATAAATAATAACACATATCAACAATATTTTTTTACCAAAAAAATAAAAGTTGCAACGGCAAAAATTTCGCTAGTTCTATAACGATTTATTTACATTTTGACCAACGGACAAACTATAATATGATACATACCTATATAAGGTCCGTTAAAGTTTAATGTACAAATCAAATTAATTAAACTTTAATGCTTAAACGATTCAAGAGTAAAGGTTAACGGTTTCAATAAAATAAGCATAAGCTTTAAAGTTGTAATATTAAAAAAATTGTTTTTTAGAGTTTAATTGAAATAGAGTTTAAATTATTTTTAACCTTAATTAAACTCTTAAATAAATAAATATATTATATACTATTTACATAATATGATAGAAAACATATATGTGAAAATTACATTAAGCAAAAGAAATTAAAAAAAAACTTAAACATGATGCTTTAAGAAGATAGAAGTTCAAAAAAGTTTAAAATGAATTCAAAGAATAAAAAAGAAGTTAAAAGGATTAAAAATCAGAAACCATATTTTTAAGAAATTATAAGTTATAAAAGGCCAAAAGGGTTAAAAAATGCAAAGGTTAAAAAAAAGAGAAAGTGGCAAAAATAAATCAAGATTGTACGTACATGTTTAGATTCGAACCCCCACCTCCATAAAGGAGAAGGAAAGTAGTTGCCACTCCGCCAAATTTGACTTTTGTTAACAAACCTGTTCTTAAAGACATATATATTATACAATTGTTAGTTTTCCTTGTAATTGTATTATACTATAATGAACTTTTAACGTAAACCCAACTTAAATCAATTTCGTGGCCGCTTCATATACCAGGGGTGGTAATTAAGCGGAACAAGAGCTACGAAACTTGAAATCGTCTTGGTGTACGTTTAAGTCGAGCTCGAGCTACTCAAGTAGGCTATCGAGTCAAGCTCAAGTATATATATATATATATATATATATATATATATATAATCAAAAATTCTATACGAGTCAAATCGAGCATAAAAGATTTGAGTCCAACTTGAAGTGTCGAGTCAAGTAATACTAAACTAATTAACATTGTTATTTAGTAAACTAATTCTGGAAACCGAGTCGAGTCAAACTTAGCTTGATATTGCCGTTAGCTCATCATATATACGCATGCTCAAGCTTGAAAATTAAGGCTCTATCGAGCTCGAGCTTGACACTATGTCGACTTAACTCGGCTCGATCACTCCTATCCTTTACTCTATCAAGCTATTGAAGATGTTAATAACATTTATGAGATATAATTAAAGCTAGTATATCTATCTTGAAAAAAGATTTTCAAAATTTTCTTTTTAATAATAAACAAACTTGTTCTTATAATAGTAATATATATAATTAAACCCAATTAAAGATTTCATAATATAAGTGCAAACCGACGTTGCTAAAATAAAATGTGTGATTGGCTGTAAAGTTTTCTTAGTATGTATATTTAACTTCATGCAACTTCATTGAAAGTCAAGAGAGCAGATATGGCTGCATTGCTAAGCTCACTACTTCTTTTTTCATTTATCTCTCTTTCAACTCCATTAAGCTCCAATTACTACCAAAAAACATGCCCTAATGCAGAATCAATCATCAAGAAAGTTGTAATCAACGCTGTTAAAAATGACAAAACAGCCCCTGCAGGACTGCTTAGAATGCACTTTCATGACTGCTTCATAAGGGTATAACTAGGAATTTATTGTTTTACAAAGTCATATATAGGTCTCTTGGCTTATATATATGTACTAATCTGTGTTCTTTTTTGATGTTTGATTCAAGGGGTGTGATGGTTCAGTGTTGTTGAATTCTAAGGGTAAAAACACTGCTGAAAAAGATGGACCGCCTAATACTGCTTTGCACGCGTTTTATGTTATTGATAACGCGAAAAAAGAACTTGAAACCGCATGTCCTGGTGTCGTCTCGTGTGCTGATATATTAGCTTTAGCTACAAGAGATGCAGTTGTGCTGGTAAGCATAAGAAAAACACTATCTTGTATATATGCCATTTTAAAAAGGGCATGCACAAAATGTATAAGTTATGATTATAGAGGTGAGTTTTGAAGTAATATGACATTTAATATGTAGAAACTACAACATTAATGAAAATTAATTATGTGTAGTCTGGAGGACCATTTTGGGAGGTGCCAAAAGGAAGAAAAGATGGAAGAATATCTAAGGCTAGTGAAACTACACAACTACCAGCTCCTACCTTCACAATTTCCCAGCTTCAACAAAGTTTCTCTCAGAGAGGCCTGTCCTTGGAAGATCTAGTAGCACTTTCAGGTAATTAATTCATTTATTTCCATATAATATGCATTCTATGTGTAGAAAACATGACTTTAAGGGTGTGTTCGGTAACGGATTTATATTAGATTATAGGAGCTTGAGATTCTAGTTTTCATAATCCACAGTCCTCTAGCCTTGTTTGGGTTTTTAAAATCTTGAGCCCTCATAAGCCCTCAAAATAATAGTCTTTTCAAATAGCTTATAATTTGAGCTTGAGTTATCAATTAATCAGTCACAGCCCCATCTCCAACTAGTTTCACAAAACATACCCTATTTATAATCAAATCGGACGAGGTGGGTTACTGGTCAAATTTGGTTTAGATATGATTGACATGGGTAGTTCTTTTTTATTACATGCATGTTCAAGGAGGTTAGGTTGACCCGTAACAGTTAATTTGGTTGTTACTATAATATTAATCTTTTCTACAATTAACTATGATATGAAGATTGTATTATTGCAATAATTAAGAATCTAGCTAAATCTCAACTAAAACAATCCAAAGGTTCGTTTATATATTATAAATATATTTTGGACGCCTTTTTGATGGCTTTTTTTTCAATTCCATCCATTTGAGATTATAATATTGTCACATTGCATCACTTTTCCCTTTTTTTTTAGGGTTTAGTTTCAGAAAATGTATCGAACTTGTCACTTTTTGCTATTGTGTGTATCCAATTTTGAAAACTACCATTTAATATATCCAAGTTTTGAAAACTACCATTTAAGGTATCATGAAACCTGAAGATTAGGTTGCAGGTCATCTTTTGATTTTTGAATTATTTTTTATGCCAAATTGTTATTCTTACTATGCTATTAATATCCTAAGTAAATTCAAGTTGAATATGAAGATGTTCATGAACAAACAGATAAAGATGAAGATGTGATGAATATGAGTTCGTCAAAATTGAGTCATGAATCTGTATTTAATATCCAACACCAAATTCATATAATGAAATCTGGGTAATCAATGAAGAACAAAATTGAGTCACGAATCTGTATTCAATATCCAAAACGGAATTCATATAATGAAATCGTAATCGATGAAGAACAAAAGATTTATTCAGTTAATACATTGATATTAAAGATGAAGATTAAACAGATCTAGGAACTTAAAACCCCTAAATGCTAAATCACGGATGTTGAAATCCCTAAGTGTTAATCAGATCCAGAATTTCATTGAAACTTACCTTTTATCTGGATTTAGAACAGAAATCAAAGCTCGATTTCAAGTAGATCTGGGTTTGGGAGAACGCAAGGGAAACCCTAAACTTTCCTTGTTCGAACCCTAAACCCGTGTACAGTTGTGGAGCACAGAGCTTGAAAATCGTGACTTTATCAAATCGATGATGGTGTGGTGCCGCTAGAACAAAGACTAATTCCTTCGTCTATATGGTGGTGCTGATGTATTTCAAGAACCGTAATCGAACATCAAGAACCTCAGGACCGTAAATCGAACATCAAGAACCTCGAATCACCGGTATGGTGGTTTTGATGTATCATCGACGATTATAAACAGGGATGAATATTGAAATCGATGTCAGCCTTTGATTATACAACCCCAATCTGATGAATACAGTTCTAACAAGAAGACATGATTGGAAAATCTCAAGGTTAAAGGTTGAAGAAGAAGAAGAAGAAGAAGAAGAAGAAGAAGAAGAAGAAGAAGATGATGATGATAATAATAATAATAATAATAATAATAATAATAATTAAGTGTTAATTTTGTAATTAATTATTGTTTAAAAGTGGATGACCTGCTGCTAATACATGTTACCTGCTATAGAAGGTAAGGATACATTAAACGGTAGATTTTGAAATTTCAATACATTAAATGGTAGTTTTCAGAGTTGGATACACACAATAGCAAAAAGTGACAAGTTCGATACATTTTCTGAAACTAAACCTTTTTTTTTAAGCTGTCAAGTTAATGTTATTTATCTGGTTATCATTATCGTTACAAAAGAAAATACTATTAATTTATGCCTACAATGTTTTTCTCGTCTTTCTTGACGGGTATATTAGATATTTGAAATTGCTTGTACCTATAAAGAAAGATTTATCGTTGGCTTAAGACTCTGAATGCCTAATTAAAGGGAACACTTTGCTCCTTAGGTGGACATACTCTCGGGTTCTCGCATTGCTCGTCTTTTAACAATAGGATCCACAACTTCAACTCCACGACCGACATCGACCCTTCACTCCAGCCTTCGTTTGCTGCAAGTTTGAGACGTGTTTGTCCTGCAAAAAACAAGGCGAAAAACGCAGGAGTCACAATGGATCCTTCATCAACTACATTTGATAACACATACTATAAACTGCTCTTGCAGCATAAAGTTCTTTTTTCTTCAGATAATGCTTTGCTCAATTCGCCTAAGACCAAAAGTTTGGTATCCAAGTTTTCCAGCTCAAAAGATGCTTTTGCACAAGCATTTGTGAAGTCTATGATCAAGATGAGTAGTATCACCGGTGGTCAGGAGATCAGGAAGGATTGCAGGGTCGTAAACTAAGCTGTTTGACTATCGATAATGTGTAAAAAGGTGAAAACTATGTGTAATTAACGTCGAGAACTATTCCAATTTATGATATCAAATGTATGAATGTAACAAACATTCATAAGAGATATGAAGTTGTTATAAAATCAAGGGCAAGAATCAGCTGTGTTTTCAACAAATTTATTGTTATTTGATGAAATTTTTTAATGATAATTAAGATAGAGGACCTGATATAACATCTTACAGTTCTAAATAATATTTCAAAACTTAACCTTAACTATAGTTGAGTGATTATGTTGACATAAAACTAATGTAGCAACAACACATTTTGATACTAAGATTATACAATTGGGTATTTGGGTGTAATTAATAAAATAGTAAACAAGTTTGAAAATTGTTTTATCAATATCATTCATAGTAATTTTACAATGTGAAATAAGAAAAGAGTGGCCTTAATATAGAACAGTTTTCATACTTGATTAGTATTTGATGAAGTTTCCCCGATAATATTATTGACTTTGTATACAAATGATTATTGACATTGTATACCATCACAGTTGATGATAAAACAACAACGATAAAACAGTGTATATGTATAATTGTAGATCCATGATTAAGGGTGTACGTTCGGATGGATCGGTTTGATCCGATCCGATTGGGTAAATCCAATTGGATTTCGGTTTTAAAAAGTATGATCCGATCCATTCGAACAATCTTAAGATCCGAACCAAACCATCCAAATTATAATTCGGTTAGATCGGTTTTTACAATTCGGTTTTCAGTGTAACACAAATACATGTTTAAGGAGTCGATATATTTTAAAAACTAGATTCGATACATATACTATTAAGATTAAAATATAGTTGTCCAAGTTACAAAACCTAGTGGGAGTAGTGGCTTTATAAATATATAATTAAAAATAATAAGTTGTAAATAAACATAGACATGACAAGTATGGATCACTTTGTTACACTAGTGTTTTATACTATATATATATATATATATATATATATATATATATATATATATATTCTTATTCGGTTTGTTCGGTTTAAATTATAGTAACCAAAACCAAACCGAAATCCATATTAACTATTCGGTTTTGATCTAATCCGATCCAAAAATCCGAAATATCCGAACCAAATAGTCCGATCCAATATTTTCGGTTCGGTAATTCGGTTTTATCCGATGAGTGAACACCCCTATCCATGATAACAAAAGATTTACGATTCTCAAATTCAAGATTGTGTGGATTTTGCGATTGAAAGTTGAAACCATGGAATCATGGTTGGGTATAAAGCTTTTTTAGAGTTTTAGTAGCTGCAAACATTTTGTTTTGAAAATAATAGCTTTCAACCTCGTTCGAATATGAAGTAGAAACTTTTATTTAAAATAAAGGTTTGAAACAAGCTACTTGAAGTAGCTTTTAGTATATGTAAAATTATTAATTACATATATGGCATTAATAAATTATTTTTATCATTTAACTTTTTATTTATTCATGTCTATTTATATCAAGGTTCTAAATAACGTAAGGCGTGGCGTGGTGGCCGGCGAGGTCAAGCCTCAAGTTTTAGGAGCTATGGCGAGTTATGGCGTTTTTTAAGGCGGCACTTAAGGCGGCAATTTTATATATATTTTATAAATATTTATATCCAATTTATCAATATTTATTTACAAATTACACAAAGTTGCACAAATTAGGAGCAACGTAACATATACAAATTACAAGATACAAATTTATAGAAGTTCAATACACGCGATCGAAAAATGTATATAAAAATTAAAAAAAATAATAAAAAAAATATTTTTTGCACGCCACGCTATAAAAAACTCACCATTTGGCGCGTAAAGGTGCGCCTTATGCCGCCTTGTCTTACGCCACGCCTAACCCCGCCGCCAAGGACTGTTTCTTAACGTCGGAGTCGCGCCTCGCGCCTTGGCGCAGCCGTAGCGCCGCCATGGCGCGTTTTTTAGAACCCTGATTTATATCATCTTTCACTTCCCGGGTAACAAGTTCTGGCCACTTTATCATTATAAAGATTAGCTACGTTTTTTAGCTTCAACCTACTAACAATCTATTTTAGTCAATCACTTAACATTTTCATATTAATGAATTATAGAATTAATGATTAAAATATGGAGAAATGTTCAATATAGTTCAAACTTAATTCATAGTCATGAGGGACTAATTTTAGCTTTTGGATTAGCCCCATCAATGGTTCAAATTGAAATAATCTTCTCTCTTGCAAACAAGGCTAAGATAAGCCTAACTTCACTCTAATTATGTTGGCTAGAGTTAATCTTCACTTCTATCTAATTCTATAAGCTTGAGATGATCCTCATTTCACTCTAATTTGAAAGGCTAGAGTTGATCCTTACACTATTACAAATGTATATAGAGGATGATATAGATTTTGAGCTTTCAAGGCTTTCACTCTTGCTCTTGATCTTGATCTTGATCTTGAAGATGATATATCTTTGTATGGAATATAAGCTCACAATATCTAGTATATTTTCTGTATTTTTCAAATGTTAAGAGTTAGTAAATCACAAGACTTGAGTTGGTTTAAATAAGGAAAAAGATGCAATCTCAAAAAGTGTACAGGCTACTCAAGGTCGATCCACGATCGACCGTGGCATCTTCCGTCAACATGCTGTGTTTGTCCCAAGTGATTCAGGTATCAATCAAAACATGAAGATCAATATAACATAATCAAGAAATCTAGAGAGAGAATCAAGAACACCATTAAAGTACACACTTAAGAGTAGGATTATGACAAAGACCTTAATAATGACAATTAGTCATTAGTATATATACCCTTAAGGGTATTTAGAATATTGTCCCTAAGTTTGTATTTTTAGTACCAACTTCAACTAGAATGTAATCTTCTATTCTATACAATATTTATAACCTAACAATCTCCCCCTTTGTATAGAAATAGAAGATGTTTGTCTTTTCAGCTTCATACGAACTCAAACAATCTCCTCTTACAAATATGCAGATTTCTTGCTGCATTCTTTAAGCTTTAGAAGATAAGACTTGAATGATTTCTTTTGTGAATCTTCAGTCTTTGATCGGATGTCTTCAAAATGTCTTCTCATCTTGAAAGATAGACTCTTCAATTTTTAAGAACAGTCTTCACCCACCAAGAGTTTGCTCCACTAGCTTCTCTCTTTGAAGGTAGAGATAAACCTTTTACACTTCTCTTTGTCACTTGCAAGAATTAACACTTCAAACTTGCAAGTAAGGTAAAGATAACCTTACTTCACTTTAATTCTAAAGGCTAGAGTTGATCCTCACTTCACTCTAATTTGAAAAGCTAGAGTTGATCCTCACACTATTACAAGATGTATGAAATGTAGAAGTAGTGTTTAAGCTTTAAAAAGCTTTGACTCTTGCTTGAATCTTGATCTTGAGAGTTGAATGAATAATCAAGAAATATGAGCTCACGAGTTTTAGAGAGTATTTTGTGTTTTTATGTTTGCAAGAGGTGAGTAATTAATGAGGTTTGAGTTGGTTTAAATAGAAAAGGTGCAAGTCTCAAAAGTTGTCCAGACTTCCCACGGTCGAACCACGGTCGACCGTGACTTAAACCGCCGGTCTACTGGAATTTCTTGTTTTTTGCAATATAGACGTTGGACTTTATTTAAAACCACACTCAACTCATTTTTACCATAAAAATCAACTGAAAAGAAGATTTTTAAAATTTTGGTTGATCACATACTTTTAAAGTTTGAATTCCTACACAAAAATTGAAGTTTGGAAACCAATACACAAAGTTTGTTGGAATTTTACCTCTTTGGGAGATTCATTTTCCAAATATGGTTATGTATTGTTTCTAAGTAGAATTGTGTTTGGTATTTGCTAAGATGGGAAGCTCTTAGATTTAATCAACCAACACCAATAAGTTTATAAAAAATTTATCCATTTTTGTAAAAGTTTTTATAAAAATAATTTTATAAAAACCTAAACTTATTTAATTATTATATTTGTAAGCTCATATAATTCGAATTTATTCATGTAGGTATCTTCGGCGCAGACTTGATCTTGAGCGTTGATGACGATGATCTTGAACGATTGGATTTTTGACGATTTGTATAAAAACAATTTGTAACAAATAAATATAAATATTTATGTCCTGAAAATGTGCCTAGTAGTACCTAGTTGTACTTCATGTTCAAGTGGTTGTACCTTGACTTTAAATATATTTTAGTGGTTATTTTATATTTTAGCTAGTTAAGTGGATATATGAGGTGTCATATGAAAGTTAGAGTTAACAAGTAAAAGTGATATAATATTAAACGGTTTCGCGTAATGGTTCCGTAGATATCCCCGTTAGTTGAAACAAGTAAACATAAGTTGTATTGTAAGTTGAATAGGGGAATAAAATACCCGAGGTTTAAATTGATAAACCTCTAAGTCGGTTTCCTCTCCTTCATATCCACTGTAAACACACAATACACACACTAGAAACACACACAAGCCCATGACACACACACACTCTCAACTCTTGGAGTTTTGAAAGAGAAATCAAAGGAAATCAGTAGCAAGAGGCTTATAACGGGATTCAAAGGGCTAATCTAATGTTGCTTCATCTTGATTGTAAGTATTTCTCATGAAGAAACCATATTCTTGAGGTTGTGTTGGTGGTAAGCTAAATTAGTGATTGAATCATGTTGTAAATGATGGGTTTGAGTATAAAACATGTTTATAGACTTCAATAGATGTAAAAGGAAGTGAATAAATGATTGAAATTGAGTTTTAGTTGAATTGGTGTCAAAAAACGTGAAGAACAACAGTTATGTTCGAACAGGGACGAAGTCTGCTGTGCAGGACCTTCCTGCGGCCGTAGTGAAATGTTTCTGCGGCCGTAGGGATCCTAATATTCCTTCAGCCGTAATAAAATGTTTATGCGGCTGTAGGAGGGTGTTTTTCAAGATTATTGAAATTAAGCCTTCTGTGGCCGTAGGAAAAGATTTTCTGCGGCCGTAGGAGGGTATTTTATGTGGTTTACCACCTACGGGTGAAGGAACGAAGCCTACGGGTGTGGGTACATAACCTACGGCTTTAGGAAACCAAAGAACTACTTCTGCGGGCTTAGGGGATGTTCCCTACGGCAGTAGAACGGGTTGTTTAGTCTTCTGCCGCCGTCGGCCATATTTTCAGCGGCTGTAGGACCCTGTCCAGTGATATTAGAATTGTGACGCATATTTTAAACGAAGGTTATTGAGTGTTAAGCGATAACCCAGTATTGTGTGACATGTTAGGTGTTCTTGAAGGACAGAAAGGCGTTGATCGTTGTGTTAGCTAATCGTGAACTTAAGGTGAGTACCGGTTTTCCATGAGGCTTAGTAAGTAGTGCTAACCATTATGTGTTTTAAACGTGTATTGGTGATTCTACGTACGTATGATAAGGTATGTTATGATGTGATATACCATGTTTATGATGATTAGAATTGCTGTAAAAGTAAGTGAATACTTGTAACGGGAATCATGTGGTAAGCGTATGTTATGATTAAGTTATACTTGCATGTTTTGTTCACTAGTAAGAATAATAATTGGTGTGATTATATGCGCGCAGGAATTGGATCCTAATTGGATCAGCTATTTGTTTATGTAATTATGTGCGGACACTCGAGGAACTATACAAACAGTTTCCAACACGATTAAGGTCAGTCAGGTATACGGGTGATGATCTGGCTGGGTTCCCAGGGTCCTTAGGGGCTATGAATTGGGGAACTAACGGTACTAAAGAATATACGCTTGGGTATGGCTCTGCAGGCCGCCGTTCCATGATAGAATTAGGTTCTTCGCTTAGGCTAGAACCAGCATGATAGACAGAGTGCACTATGTGGACTGCTCTTCGCTCCCCCACTAGGGCAGTTGGTTGCGGCTGATTCCCTTGCTAGGTTTGTTGAGCGGGGCTCGCTACCCTGCAAGACACGACTTGGTGGTGTCGCGTTTACGTACGGACCGGATTTCACAATGGTACAAGTGCACATGGCGCGGCTGGGCAGAAAACCCATCGCGTGTAGTTTAGTGCGCTGGTAAGACCGATGATTTATATCGAACACGGGTACGGTGATAACTATTGCTACTTCTATTCCAAACTACTGTCTAGTTAGATAGATAGATGAGGATAAAAATAAACTAAATACTAGGCAGGAAAAATAAATAAAGCAGGAAACAAAAGAAAGTGCCAAGTCACGAATCCTCCAAATAAATATAATTAGTAACGTTAGCTAATCCGGTTATATAATGAATGAAATTATTAAGATGATTTCTAAAGTTGATTCGGTACCAATCGTTTATCAATTCATAGCGATCTTAAGATAACTCTGATTTAATCCCTGTATTATTAAAACACCGGTTAGATAAAACCTCGTTTCCCGGGTGTTATCCCGTTTTACTTAAAAGGTCAGTATTTATCTTTTAATGAAATAATAAATAGGATAATTATCATTGTCTGTCAACATCCGGTAAGAAGATATATATTTAGGTATTAAGATAATGTATCAGTTCAACACCTCAAGTGGGTCTATGAGCAAATGTCCCTGTATACACATACCAGACTTATACGTATCATACACCTCAAGTGGGTCCATGAGCAAATGCATATAAATATGAGTCTGTTTGAATATATATATATATATATATATATATATATATATATATATATATATATATATATATATGTATGTATAAGGATACAGATATCCTAAGCAAATGATTTTTCAACACTTAAGATGCCGAATACCCGCATGAACTGGTAGTTTTATACAAAATAGCTAATTATAATGTTTCATTATTTCAGAAATACCAAGTCTTAAATAAAATCATCACAATATAATCCTACGCATAACAACTACATATTTATATCAATTCGGATTCATTGTAACGAAGCGAAAATAAAGGAAAGAGAATACCAGTTCGTATTATACAAGGTAGAAATACATCTGGACAGCATCCTGACTCGTACAAACTTGCTGGAACTCGAAAAAATAACTACAACTATGAAAACTACAAATCTACTCTACAAACTACGTATTTACATGGATAAGAGGCGAGGAAACCTCCAGAGCAGCCTGAAGGCCCCCTGGAGTCACCTAAACTCTCCTGGAGTGGTGTGCGGAAGTGTGTTTCAGTCTGGAAGGTGTGTGTTAGGTGTCCATGTCGAATGGGGCTTGGCTTGCTATTTATAGGCGTGAAAATTGATTTCTGCGCCACGTAATGATCTATTTCCGCGGTGCGGAAAGATGCCTGACAAGATTTGATGACAACTTGCATTCTGTTGTAACAGAATTCGTTGGGTCCGCGTTGCGGAAGAAGATAGGGTACTCGGCGCGTAATTGCTGCTTTCATAAAATCTTCGTCTTTTGAGCGGTATTTTCTCATTTTGACGCGTGTTATCTATTTTTCCGTATTGTCTACCTGAAATAGCCTTGAATAAAATAAGAAAGCGTTTAAAGCTCATTTTGGCTATATTTTATTTATTTAAAACAGATTTTGGCAGATATCAGATATATATTTTATGTATATTTCTGCCAATATCACGACTCCTGCTGACATAATTGGCGCAACGCGATATGATAGGATAGCCTTGTGTGCTTTCCTGAGTTTTGGCTGCATGCTTATTGATACTTATGTGTAACCTGGACTCACTAGCTAGTGTAGCTAACCGGTTCATGATTTACCCTTGTTACAGGTAAAGATTAGGCAGCCTGGTGAGGCGGGCGCTTGTGGGTAATTGTACTTAACTCTTCTGGAACACTTTGCTGTTATAATTGTCTATGACCCGATGGTCTGTTTATAGTACGGTAATACCGATTCGTTTTGAGACTTGGTTTTGATGTTTATATTTGCCAAGTCGGATAACAACACTTTATATTTTATAACCAGTGTTTAGTTTCCGCTGCATGTCATTGATAAATATACTTAAAAAGTTTTCATTATTCCTGATTTTAAGCTCGTGAAACCCGTTGTTACAAATAGGTATCAGAGGCTAAGTTTGAGGGAATCGGACACTTGTAAAAGTATTCGATCTCAAACTCAGGTCCGACCATCGTTAAGTGTTCCTTGCGAGATGATTGGGGTTGAGTGTGAGTGTTATGTGATTGTTATGTGATATGAACTAACTTGTAGTGTTAATAGTTTGAGAATAAGTCAAGCGTTACATACTTCTTTCTTTACTAGTAGTAGACTAAAATGTCGGGGCAGCAAACTGGTGTTGAGCAACACATTGTGCTAGTGGAAGAGAAAATGGCTCGCCTTCGTCTTGAAGTGGGAGACGAAGCTTTTCGCCATTATTCTGAGGGCTTGAAGCGTGAGCAAGAAAGAGAGGCTTACGTTCGACAGTTGGAAGTGGAGTTGCGGCTGACCAAAGAGATGCTGTTTCATTCGATAGAGAGGAGAGATGATAAGTATGATGCTTTCCAGGATTTTCTTTCCTGTGAACCTCCTAGCTTTAACGGTAGTGACGACCCTTCTGTTGCTATTGGATGGCTTCGAGAGATGGAGCAGATTTTTGAGTTATGCGACTGTGCACCGAAATATCGCGTGGAATATGCGATAAATATGTTGAAAGATAGTGCTGTCTCATGGTGGAATGCTGTGGAAGCTTCGGTCAGTAAGAAAGTACTGGGTGCATCGACTTGGGAACAATTCCGTAAGAAGTTGACGATAAAGTATTGCACTGATTTCAACGAAGAGTATATGGAGCAGGAAATTAACAAGCTCCAAAAAAGAAATCAATCCATGAGAGACTTGATCTGTGCTTTTAAAGATAAAATGGTGTTTGTTCCACGGTTGTTGCCAGATGAGAATGCCAAAATACAGAAGTTTGCAAGTATGCTGCCGATCGGACATCGTGTTTGTGTTAGAACCGCTACAAGCCTGAAACAAGTCTTTCAGATGGCACTACAGATCGAAGAAGAGTGTCTTTGCTATAAAAAGCGATCATGTGAATAAAAGTAAGAAAAGGAAGTCTCGGTCGTCCTCTAAATTTGGTCCCTCGAAAGGACAGACTTCTGCGGTTGAGAAATCTGGTTCTTCGAAACGATTGAAGTGTAATGGTCCTTGGTGTTCTAAATGCCACGCTTATCATGTCGGAGATTGTACTAAAGCCACCGTTAGATGTTTTCAGTGCGGAGGATTAGGACACGTGACGAGAGAGTGTAAATTTGAGCAAGGTGTGCGCTACAAGTGTCATAACCCGGGATACGAGGTTGTTGCTTGTACTGTGGGTAAAAAAATGTGAGGCTAGTGGATCTTCGTCTAGCCAGAAAATGTAGGCGTTCTCTGTGACAAAGGAAGGCCTTAACAAGTAATAACAGAGAAAGTTGACTAGAAGAATAGTTATAAGTGTTACCTTGGTAGTTTTGTTGTAATTGTATTAGTAAGTTCGAGAGTCAGTAATTTTGTGTTTCTAATGTTGTAAATTAGTGGTTTTGTAAGAGGTTGTAAGTGTCTGTTCTATGTTTACTGACTCGTTTAAAGCAAGGTTTGTTAATTTCAAGTAGTAACAGTTGTTGATTATGTTATTGGAGTTATTACTGATATTGACGATATTAGATTATACCTCCACCTAAATTCGTGAAAGACGATAAGAGAATGGTATTCGTATTACCTTGTTGTTTAAATATGAAAGATAAATTAAGAAGGAATACGTAATACTACGAATAATTGAAGTTGTCTATTGTGCTAAGATTGAATTTGGTAAAAGTGTAGGATGTAAATGAAATTTTAATGTTGTAAATTAGTAGTCTTGTTGTAATAAGTGAAAAATAGTTAATAGTGAACCTGTTCTAGGTGTTAGTTGTGTTCTTTTAAGCTATTGTTGTTGATGTGATTAGCTTTCCTTACCCTCGTTAGTTAGTACGTATTGTGAAAATTAAAGGGAGTAAGTGTAAACATGACATATTAAAGTGAATAATTAAGACAAATGCGTTTTAATTAATGTAAAAGTTGAGGTAATTAAGAAGAGAAGTGTGAAAATATAATCGGGATGATATTAAGTGAAACCTGAACGATTTATTACGAAAGAATATGTATAATGTTGATGTTTTTATATTGATTAAGAGTTCTTTTGTTGCAGAGATATGGATAGAAGTTTAAACTCGCAAGTGGGAAACGAGGAAATACGTGAAGAAAGCTTAGACTTAACTACTATAAGAGAGCTACATGATCATATTTCCGTATACGGGAATAAACGCAGAGTGGTACCTACACGACATCTCCGAGAGGTGATGTCTGACTAGTTTGATAAATGTTTTCGCAGAAACATGCCGTCAGTTATGGCGGAAATGAGAAGAGAGGTAAAAAGCGCGGTTCGAGAAGAATTTCATAAGTTAAAAGAAGATGACGAGGAAACTAAGAAAGCGAGAACTCATACTGAAACTGGAGGATCTAGAAGTAGAGTTGCATGCGAAATTTATGGCAAGAATCACGCTAGAGAATGCAGGTATAGAGAGAAAGTTTGTTACAACTGTGGACTTCCGGGACACTTTGCTAAAGAATGTTTAGGTAAGTATTGTTACGAATGTAGCCAGTATGGGCACGACTCTTCGGAATGTCCTAACTAGTTGAAGTGTTGTGTAAGTTTTGAAACGATTATAGAAGTCCTGGTTTAATAAGTAAAGTTGAAATGTCGTGTAACCTTTGAAATAGTCGCATGTAGTTTTTGTTAGTCAAGTAAGACGTGTATACGTAAGTTATGTATGTTTTGTATGTTGTAACCTTACAATTAGTGATATAACTAAAGTTTTGTGTTGATAGTTTTCGTACCAATTGTGGTTGTTGCTTAATGTAACATCGTGAAAATAGTTTGTGACTATGTGTGCGATCGAGGTTGGAATCCGAGGACGAAATCCTCTTTAAGGAGGGTAGATTTGTAACATCCTGAAAATGAGCCTAGTAGTACCTAGTTGTACTTCATGTTCAAGTGGTTGTACCTTGACTTTAAATATATTTTAGTGGTTATTTTATATATTAGTTAGTTAAAGTGGATATATGAGGTGTCATATGAAAGTTAGAGTTAACAATTAAAAGTGATATAATATTAAACGGTTTCGCGTAATGGTTCTGTAGATATCCCCGTTAGTTGAAACAGATAAACCTAAGTTGTATTGTAAGTTGAATAGGGGAATAAAATACCCGAGGTTTAAATTGATAAACCTCTAAGTCGGTTTCCTCTCCTTCATATCCACTGTAAACACACAATACACACACTAGAAACACACACAAGCCCACGACACACACACACACTCTAAACTCTTGGAGTTTTGAAAGAGAAATCAAAGGAAATCAGTAGCAAGAGGCTTATAACGGGATTCAAAGGGCTAATCTACTGTTGCTTCATCTTGATTGTAAGTATTTCTCATGAAGAAACCATATTCTTGAGGGTGTGTTGGTGGTAAGCTAAATTAGTGATTGAATCATGTTGTAAATGATGGGTTTGAGTATAAAACATGTTTATAGACTTCAATGGATGTAAAAGGAAGTGTATAAATGATTGAAATTGAGTTTTAGTCGAATTGGTGTCCAAAAACGTGAAGAACAGCAGCTGTGTTCGAACAGGGACGAAGTCTGTTGTGCAGGACCTTCCTGCGGCCGTAGGTAAATGTTTCTGCGGCCGTAGGGACCCCAATATTCCTGCGAACGTAGTAAAAGCCGTAGGAGGGTGTTTTTCAGGATTATTGAAATTAAGCCTTCTGTGGCCGTAGGAAAAGGTTTCTGCGGCCGTAGGAGGGTATTTTATGTGGTTTACCACCTACGGGTGAAGAAACGAAGCCTACGGGCGTGGGTACATAACCTACGGCTTTAGGAACCCAAAGAACTACCTCTGCGGGCGTAGGGGATGTTCCCTACGGCAGTAGAAGGGTTGTTTAGTCTTCTGCGGCCGTAGGCCATATTTTCTGCGGTCGTAGGACCCTGTCCAGTGATATTAGAACTGTGACGCGCGTATTTTAAATGAAGGTTATTGAGTGTTAAGCGATAACCCAGTATTATGTGACATGTTTGGTGTTCTTGAAGGACCGGAAGTCGTTGATCGTTGTGTTAGCTAATCATTGTGTTCTTGAAGGACCGGAACTTAAGGTGAGTACCGGTTTCCCATGAGGTTCAGTAAGTAGTGGTAACCATTGTGTGTTTGAAACGTGTATTGATGATTCTACATACGTATGATAAGGTATGTTATGATGTGATATACCATGTTTATGATGATTAGAATTGCTGTAAAAGTAAGTGAATACTTGTAACGGGAATCATGTGGTAAGCGTATATAATGATTAAGTTATACTCGCATGTTTTGTTCACTAGTAAGAATAATAATTGATGTGATTATATGCGCGCATGAATTGGATCCTAATTGGATCAGCTATTTGTTTATGTAATTATGTCCGGACACTCGGAGAACTGTACAAACAGTTTCCAACACGATTAAGGTCAGTCAGGTAGACGGGAGATGATCTGGCTGGGTTCACAGGGTCCTTAGGGGCCATGGATTGGGGAACTAACGGTACTCAGGAGTATACGCTTGGGTATGGCTCTGCGGGCCGTCGTTCCTTGATAGAATTGGGTTTCTTCGCTTAAGCTGGAACCAGCATGATAGACAGAGTGCACTATGTGGACTGCTCTTCGCTCCCCCACTAGTGCAGTTGGTTGCGGCTGATTCCCCGGCTAGGGTTGTTGAGCGGGGCTCGCTATCCTGCAAGACACGACTCCTGCTGCATAATTGGCGCACCGAGATATTATAGGATAGCCCTGTGTGCTTTCCTGAGTTTTGGCTGCATGCTTATTGATACTTATGTGTAACCTGTACTCACTAGCTAATGTAGCTAACCGGTTCATGATTTACCCTTTTTACAGGTAAAGATTAGGCAGCCTGGTGAGGCGAGCGCTTGTGGGTAATTGTATTTAACTCTTCTGGAACACTTTGCTGTTATAATTGTCTGTGACCCGATGGTCGGTTTATAGTACGGTAATACCGGTTCATTTTGAGACTTGGTTTTGATGTTTATATTTGCCAAGACGGATAACAACACTTTATATTTTATAACCAGTGTTTAGTTTCCGCTGCATGCCATTGATAAATATACTTAAAAAGTTTTAATTATTCATAATTTTAAGCTCGTGAAACCCGATGTTACAAGAAGTATATGTAAAAAAACAAATTTCATACAAGACAAAAGTGTTAAATTAATAATATGTTATGATACTAAAATAACAAAGGTTAAAAAGAGATCTTAAGTTTATAAGGAGACATATAAGTGTAAAAATACCCTCCTTGAAAACAATTTTGAGATGGTAATTGGGTTTCTTTAGCTAATTAGATATTTCTAATTCTTTTCAGGTTTTTTCCGGAGCTTAAAGATGTTGATTTAGTGGATGGTTCGTTGTGCAACCATTGTCTAAAGTTATAGTTGTGTCAGTTGTTACCCGACTTTTAAACACATATTTTAGTTTCTAAATGGTTTTTAGTTTTGTATTATGTTTCGGTCTTTAAAGTATTAAATTATTTTTATTATTGCTCAAACTATATTTCCTACGTTGTTATTTAGTTGTACTAGATTTCTTTTCTAATTGCAAGATTTTCTATTAATTGATGTTTTGAAAACAGGGCATTACACGAGGGGATATGGTGAGGTGACAAACTGACAATGGTGTTGTTCTCTAGCGATGGGGAGGTGACGGGTGGCGGTGGTTAAGTAGAGAGAGGAATGAGAGATAAAAATTGGTCTAGAAAAAGGAAGGATTTGTAAGGATCAAAACACCAACAATAAATTGTTATAAGATGCGGATAACAAAATAAGATAAACACGACATCAAAATATATCGTGGCTCGATCGTCACGGTCACGACCTACATTCATAGACAGAAAACAAAGACTTATTTATTAACTGAAAGTGTTTATATGATGTTACCTTAAAAGTGCATAAATTAAATGAAACTTAGCTACGTATTTATAGTACAAACTAGAAATCATAATCCTAATTTAATTCAACTAAAGAATGACAATTTGATAAGCATCAACAATTTGAAACACTAATCGGCCATATTTCAAATTTAAGATAACCATGCAAATTCAATATCTGGATTTCACTTATCACACATTCACACCCATGCGACCATCAATTGAATTAAATTAAAATCGGTAATTTACGCTTACATCGAGCTTCCTATTTAATTAGATTTTAGTTTCAATCGTACCGTTCATTTCAAGTCACACTTAACAGAATTGATCGAATATAACAATACTAGTTAAATGCCCGTATATATACGAGTAACTAATTAAATAAGAAAGTCAATTAAAACTACATGAAACAAAGCCCAAAATATAAGCGTAATAAATAAACTCATTAACAGTAAATTAATTTAACCCGTCTATCTAGAATTAAAAAAAATGGAATAGAAAAGAAATCCTTTCCTTTTAAATATCTTTAATTCTAAAAGAAAAAGTTTTAACACAAAAAAAATTTATACTCACATATAAAATACCTCCCTTTTTCCTTTTTTTTCATTAAATAAAACCCAAAAACATGGAAAATAATAGAAAATATGTTTAAATGAAGTAGTTGAGTTTTTATTTTCAGAAAAAAATTTGGAAAAGATGTTGAGTTAAAGTGTTTTAATGGAAAATTGTTTGAAAAAGTATGAAAATTTGAAAAATTGAGGAGGTTAGGAAAATGAGGAAGTTTTCTATTTTTTTTGAAAAAATATGTTAGTGAATATTTTTTATAAAAATATGATTAGTACACAATACAAATTAGCTATACATAATAATAATAACTTTTATGTCCTATCAACCTATTATCTTTTATTCTTATCCATAAATTCAAGTATATAACTAATTGATTTTGTGTTCAAATCAGTTCATTTTTCTATTTTATAGTTTTTTAAATAAAAATCTAAAAAAATAAAAAAAAAAATTCTGGAAACGGTCACGACCTTTTATAATTGTTATTTCGAATCATTTAATTTCAAAGCGCGTAAACCAAAATCAAAATTCGTTCCGTAGCTCCAAAATCAAAACACTCTCCCTCACCCTCTCCCTCTCCCTCATCTCTCCACGCAGAGTAGTTAACAATGGAGGAAAGCTCGAGTTTGAAGCTGATAATTGAGAAAGGACCCAGAGAAGGTGAAACCCTAGAATACACATCTCGCTGTCTCGTCAAAATTGGCCGTTTAGTTCGTGGAAATACCATCGCAATCAAGGACGCCGGCATCTCCTCCAAACACATTTGCATCCAATTCGATAATAAATTGAACCAATGGACTCTCTCTGATCTCGATTCTTCCAACGGTACCATTTTAAACGGCCAAGTTCTTATGCCTAAGGTTCCTTCCCGTCTCAAGGACGGCGACTGCATTAAGATCGGTGAGTTAACGTCAATAATTGTCAAGCTTGGAGTTCAGTCACAAAGGTACCCTAAGCGTGAAACAAATTCCGGAGCTGAAGCTGCCACTGTTGTTGAGAAGGCAGGGTTAGATGTGAATTTGGGGGAAACTGTGGTGGAGCAACCAGTAGAGAAGCGAAGCTTGCGTAGTAGGGCTAAGAAAGCTGTTGATTCGAAGAATGAGGGGGAAAGTTTGAGTTCTAGGAGGACACTGAGGAGTTCCAAAATGGAGAAGGTAAATTTCATTCCTACTTTAAAGCAAATCCCTGAAAATCTGAATGTAGATGTAAGCAAAACAACAGATCTTAGTGTTCCTATAGAACCTAAAAAGACACGAAGCAGGCGAAAGAAGCTGCCGGTGCAACCTCCTGAGAAATCTGATTTAGATGAAACACAACCAGCAGATATTGTTGTTCCAGTAGATGGTAGAAGCACCCGAAGAGGGAGAAAACAGTTGCCATTGGAAAATGTAGAAAGCAGTGGTATGGGGGTGAAATTGAACAATGCCGACAAATCTGAAGGAAACAAGGCCACTTCTGATATATCTCCAGTGGAGAATGTAGATAACAGTGGTTTGGAGGAGCATTTGAACACCAACATTGAATCTGCTCAAGATCATATAGCAGAGAATTCGGTGTTGATACAAGAAGGCTGTGAAGGAAAGGAATTTGTGGTTGATGAAAGTTTACTAAAGGGTTCATCAGAAGTAGTAGATGTGGATAAGGGAAAGGCAGTGGCAGAGGAGTTTGAATGTAGGCAAGATGATTATGAGGGTTTGGTGAAGAACACTGGCACTGATAACGGTCGGTGGTCAGATTTGGAGAAGATGACATTGGGGGATTTTTTTGATTACTTAGAAGTACAACTGCCTAAAGAGATTTATGACAAAACGGAGAAAATCATTTCAGATTTGGCAGAGAAGACCCGAAAATGCCATGAGTTTAGGCATCAAAAGAAATGATAAGGGCAAAGGTGCACTTGCTATGGACTCGTTGATGGACGATTGTGAAGGAATATAAGTAACTTTCAGCACTAATTTTCTCAGAGTAATCGAGCTATGTTCCGTCTGTATCTGTTGGCTCCTTTTTGCTTTCTTTTTGCAACAGTGCCATACTTTATTGGTTTATTAGCACTTGGTTTTAGGCATTTACGTGAAGATTGAAGTGTGAACAACCAGTTAGCCAGTTAAGTTTATGGCTAATAAGTTTTGATTGTGCTATATGTTAATTGATATAATTCAAGGTTTTTTATCTGACTGCTGTTAGAACTTATAAATACGAGTGCTAAATGTTATTGTGAGATCTTCTGTTGGTTTCAACACGATCAATGATATAATTTCACTTATTTCTTGTTTTCTGAAAGCATTTCATTTGCTAACGCTGTTTGTCTACTGATGCAAAGTTGTATCATAAGTGGTTTTGATCGACCTAAAAGCGAGCAAAGTTGTTCATAGAAAGATAAAGAGCAAAAGTTTGAAGTAAACCCATTAATACCTTTCTATATTCAGTTTTCTAGATACATGTTTTAATTCCTGGCCTCCTTAAGCAGATTGATATGCTCTCGAGCTTTAACCTTTACTCAATTGACTTAAAAGGGTATTCCATTCTTCCTCTTTTGGACTATGGGAGTTTCAATATCCTTTCTGTTTTTGGTTTCCTTTGACGTGGTTTACTGCTGAAGCTCTTAGAAGAACAAACTTTATAACGAATTGCAAGAGGTGAATAGGCGATATGAGTTGAACAAAAGGTACATTGTATCTTATAATTTAAATAGTATGTAATTAAAAAACTATGATCCAACACATTCACATATATAATATATACACCATAATTTTATGATGACCTTTTTATTTTATACAGGCATTGCATTTTTTTGTAGGCTTGTAGTTTTTCATAGGTGGATATTAATCAAATAGTAGGCTAATGGAAAGCTGTCATTTGCATTGCTGACTTTTTGGTCCCGACTTTGTTTCCAAATGGAGTAATTGGGCTGCTATTTCAGTTTTTTTTCCATTCAGGTTCATTTTGTACATGGAGTATCCACATGGCATATGCACTCAATCTTACTAGTGTGTCTATGTTTGTTACATCAGCGATGACTGAAAAAATTCATCAGATACACACAACTGCTAATAATGTGCATCCTACTTCGACTCAAACCATGTATGATACTTAGTACCTGACAGACAGAGGTGCATGAAGCACAGAAGATAGAGTGTATTATGGAATCTGCAGAGTGGTAAGCATCTTTGTACATTATCTTTGTTCAATAGCCTTCCGGGTGATGCCCCTTTGTCATTCCTAGAAATGATATCATGAATAGTTTGTTTTATGATTAAACTTAGAGGGGCAAGGTGGGCAGGTTAGGTAATAGATCAAAATGGGTTTGAGTTTAAACGGATCATTTTCTCTCTGAGTTGAGATGGGTGGGTTGACCCTCCAACTACACACGTTTTACTATTCATATATCAAGACTTAGGCAAACTTTTAAAACTCACTTTTTGTTATTAGCATGTTTATGTACCAAACTTTGTCATTTTTTTCCTATTGTATGTAACCAATAGAAAAAAAATTACAACAAAAGGTAACTTTTGTTAGTTGAGTACATCAAAAGGTAGGTGATAGCGATCAGTTTAGTTTTCCTTCAAATGTGTATGGTTGGATATGTTTCA
This sequence comes from Pulicaria dysenterica, assembly GCA_947179395.2. Classification (NCBI taxonomy): domain Eukaryota; kingdom Viridiplantae; phylum Streptophyta; class Magnoliopsida; order Asterales; family Asteraceae; genus Pulicaria; species Pulicaria dysenterica. The sequence goes on from OX359293.1 coordinate 55,521,262, forward strand.
GTGTAGTTTGCCTTGAAATGATTTAGGAGGTTGTATGCATAAATGAATTTCGGGTGACTTTTCACTCGTTTCCTTCTAGCTAAGTTGTTGTCGACCCATTTGAAAACACAACCCAAGTTGATCCATTCATAAGTGAATAGGTCAAATTGCCACCTTAAGTAAAAAAAAATTTGGGTAACCCACCCTAGGGGGTTCCCCATTGGTCTGGCCAACATGGAAGCGGTGAATCATGTAACCACGGCTAAAAGGCATGTGCCATGATTTTACTTAAACTTAATTCCGAAGTGTTGTGGAATTTCATTTTTCTTACTTTTTTGAAAACTAATTCATGTAGGCCCTTCCTTACTTCTACCTACTAAACATGACTTGTACAATTTACTGTTTTTGTAGTTACCGTTCAGATCATCTGTGTCCTTTAACCTTTCAAGGATGCGGCATTTTTGAAACAGCCAGCATTCGCAGCAATGAGAATATAGTTGAAGATGCATACTTGATTGACGAACAGGGTTGGGTTTCTGTAAGCTTAATAGCATGCTTCAAACAGGTTAGTACCTTTTTTTTGGGCAAATCTTTACGTATTTAGCAGTTAAAACTTTTCGTACTGATTGGCATCTTTATGATCAGTTGATATGTCTCGGATTTAAATGATCTTTGTCGAAGCCAATTTTTTATATCTATCCTAAAGTGGATGTTTTGTATTTATATGCAACATAATATGAACTGATTGGAATAAGTTATGGTATTGATCAATCTACAACATATTCTTCTGATCAATAACTGGTTTTCAAATGAGTTCATAATTCGCACTTTAGCATGTCTTCTGTCAATCTGTCATAATAGTATCTTAAAACGAATTGCTGCAAATGAATACTGGGAACAATATACTGCTTAAAAAAATGAGAATTATGAATTTCAATATATGTTGGCTCCTCTACCTGTATAGTCTCCTTTCCTTTCTGAACTCACTCTTGCAACTTCAGCTCTAAACTGTAGTGGTTTACGTGCAGCAACGAGCTATGATATTTTAATTCGAGGTTTCCGCACTAGTTAAAACCTGTACAGTCTGTACTCATAACTTGATCTGTTTTCCCTCTATTTTATGGCCTTGCTTGTTGCTTCATGCGATTTGCTGTAGTAAATGGTCTCACTTTGTATTCTATACTTGTAATTGTTAACATGAACTAAATGAAGAACAAATATAAATTTGACATTTAGCAACCATGGCCAGTATCTTGTTGAATATAGGATATGTATTAAATTATATAGTAAATAATACAAGAAATTTTAAGAATATATTCAACATTTAATCACTTCAGCCAAAAATCATGCGATTATAGTTACAATATAACTGACTTAGAGTGAGAAGAGTGTGATTATTGATTACATATGGACTTTATATAAATTTTGAATTAATTGAACACTTAAGTTTGAAGAACGATTTCCTTTTTTACTTATATGATTAAATTTTGGTTTCTACCTTAATTAATTAAGTGAAATTAATTGGATGTCAACTTATTTTATGTATTTAACCTTGATTTCTAAAGTCATTTTTTCAATATAAAATTGTAAAAAACAATTAAAACTTAAAATAAATATATATTTCTAATCCATAATTGATAATATATTATACATTTTTATAATTAATTCTAGTATTAATAATTTAAAGATATATTTTTTATATACAATGTAGCGAATTCTTTAATTTTAGTTAAAAAAAACTTATGTACAAGAGTATTAAACATATCTAAAAGATCATAAAAATTTGAAAAAATAATATATATATATATATATATATATATATATATATATATATATATATATATATATATATATAGACAAAAGTTCATGCGAGAACTGTTGTTAGCGCGAGAACCGCGAGAACCAATCTAAGCCGTCCAATTTCCCCTCCTTCAATGTCATTGCCCACCCATGAATTCCTCACATGTACCCTGCCACACTCTATCCCTCCACGCTCTCCATCCATGATACTTCTCATATCCACGGAACGGCTGAGATTGGTTCTCGTGATTCTCGCACTAACAACGGTTCTCGCATGAACCCTCCCCTATATATATATAGGATAGAGATCATGTAAAAATAGTCTAATCATAAAAAGGGTAAGAGGTAACAACAGCCGTATGATCTAGGTTAAAGTCAAACAAAAAAAAGTCAAAAATGGTGAAAATCTCGTTCCAATTTAAAGCGGTTGCAGGGCAATTTTGTAAATACAGACTGGGGAAAGGCGACGGCTGCGGAAATTCAATATTCATGGAGACTAGATATCTTAATTCAAGCAATCAACGTCAATATGCATCGGGATTTAATTCAGGGTAACGGCTTCCGTATTCAGGAATTAGGATAACCTCAACTAAAACTTTTCAGGGCGATATTAATCGTTTTGAAAACTCAATATCATAACTCGTACCAAAATTTTGACAAAGCATTGACTTTTTCCAGGTGATATTCATCATTAGTGATCGAAAATGTTTTCAAAAACCTTTTGCCTTAATAAATTGAGAAAACGAAAGAGTTCAGTTGTCTAATCTTGAGGAAACAATTGATGCATAAGAATTGATGCACCAACACAAAACTGTAACATACAAAATTTCTGCACAATCTTGAAGGAAACTGATTAACAAAACTGTATACATGAAAATGATGAGCAAACTGATTGGATAAGATATCCACATGAAGATGATGAACAAAATTGATATGTGTGAGATTTATACATATGAAATTGATACAAATGAAATTGATAACAGAACAACCTAATACATAATACATTCAAAAGTATACATACGAACTTCATGAAGCAAGAAATTGATGAAAAATATATGTAGATATGAGAGGTTTTGCTTTGTTTTAAAACGAGGATATCGATGTTGGTCGCGACTTACTTCTGATGACCTCGAAAATCCTAATCACACCTTCATTGTGGTAGATTTTAGATGACCTCCATGGACTCCTTGACGGCGGTGGATCTGAAAAAAGGACCAAGAACGGTCGTCAAAACTGACGGAATAGATAGAGATGAGAGAGGTTATTATCGTCGGTAGGCGTTACACTGTTGACAACCCTCATCGGAGGTAATGGATGGCGAAAGAAAGATACTGAATGGTGGCCGGCGAAAACTAGGGGGCTTGGGAGGCGGTGAGAAACGAGCCAGAGAGAGAATGAAGGGGAACGTGTATTGTGAGAATTATCTATTCCAAAAATGCCCTCTCAATTAAAAATACACCTGTCTTCCTCAAATTAACTCTTACCATTTTTACATTAATTTCTTTTTTATTTGATCTTAATCCTTATATATATATATATTGGGGAGGGTTCCATTGAGAACCTATTTTAGTGCGAAAACCGCGAGAACCGATCTTAGTCGTTGATTTGATATGTGGAATTCATGGATGGAGAGCGTTGGGGATCAAGTATGGCATGGTGTATGTGAGGAATTCATGGGTGGGCAATGACATTAAAAGAGGGGGAATTAGACGGCTCAGATTGGTTCTCGCGGTTCTCGCACTAAAAATGGTTCTCAATGGAACTTCTTCCTCTATACATATATATATATATACATATATATATACATATATATTTATATATCTATACATATATATATATACATATATATATATGTACATATACATATATATATATATGTACATATACATATATATATATGTACATATACATATATATATATACATATATAGATGTATATATACATATATATATATGTATATATACATATATATGTATATATACATATATATATATATACATATATATATGTATATATACATATATATATATATATAGATATATATATATACATATACATACATACATATATATATATATATATTTATATATATATATATATATATATATATATATATGTATATAAATTGAATCAATAAAGAACCATGTGTTAAACAAAGAACCGATTTGGATCATCAAAATCAATGGATGAGATTGAACGATGGCAAAAATGTAATTAGCATGTATTAATTTATGAAAAAAAGGGCAAACATGGAAAATACCCCCCCCCCCCCCTCAACACCCACGATTTTTTTAAAAAAAACCCCTCAAAAACTTTAAATTCTTATAACTTTTTAAGTTTTGTGAATTTAAACAAAAAAATTATACCAATCTTCTCGTTTTTAATCCTCTTTCAAACAATATCACTCTTCCCATATTTTTCTAAATTTTTCTTGAAAATGAAAATTTTGTTTGCATTTTGGCAACATGTAGTGTTTCTACGTACAAATTTTGCATTTTGGGTTTGAAAGTATAATTTTGCATTTTATGTGTAAGCAGGTCCTGTACGTACTAGATCAAAAATCTTAAAAAGCACTACAGCCGATTATATAATTGGTCATATATATATGGTTGTAGTGATGGAGCTTCTTAGAATGACATGCAGAAAGGCTGAATTTGGGGCTCACATATAAAAGCATTGAGGAGCCAAAGGATCTCCTGATGTCCATTAAATCATTAATTTAATGTCGGCAACACCAATTAACAAGCTAGCTTGAAGAGATCGAGCAATTCAATTAAGGGAATTCAAGATCACTTGTTGAAACGATCGAGAGGATCAAGTTCATTTCATTTTGTTCACTTTAATTAGCATCAAGCTTTTGTTTTTGTGATTTTCAGAATTAAAATGGTGATCGAGTAATATAGTTCTTCAATTCCCCTCTGGAAGTTAATTGACTAGTAGCTGCTATTGTCGATGTTCTGATGCATGCATGATATTTGCTTAATTGATCTCTATATATTTATTGTTATCTATTGATACATGTTGGATTTGCATTTTGCATTGTCATAATTTTTACACTTTGGAAGCATCTAGATGACATGCATGTTTATATTTTGCGTTTTTCGTTTTTTGCATTCTGAATTTACGTTCTACGGATTTTGCATTTTTTGGTTTGAATGTGTAATTTTGCATTTTGGGCTGTATTTTTCATTGAATCATTTTTTGGTTTGCATTTTGCATTTCATAATTTTGCATTTTGAAAGCATCATGATCATATTTTGCATTTTTCGCTTTTTTGCATTTTGCATTTATAATGAACCCAGCTCAAAATGCAAACTTTGCATTTCAAAATTTTTTTTTGAGAAATATATCAAGCCCGGTCTTGTTTGAAAGAGGACGAAAAACTGAATCTAACGATATAATTTTTTTGTTAAAATTTATAAAAACGAACGAGTTATGATCATTTAAAATAAAAGGGGTTTTTTTTATTTAAATGTGCTTGTCCCTGGATTAAAATGAAGAAGCGTCAGTTTTTTTTTTAATTTTCCATTTTTGCTCCTAAACAATGTGTCACGTGTCATCATCAGAGGGGTTCTTTAGGTTCTATGTTTAAGGGAGGTTCTTTATATAACCTTACCCTATATATATATATATATATGTGTGTGTGTGTGTGTGTGTAAAAGTTCAAACGATAACTGTTTTTCATAGGAGATCTGAGAGAACTAATCTGAGTTGTTCAATTCCCTTCTTTTAATGTCATCACTCACCCATGAATTCCTCACATGCACCCTGCCACACTTGATCCCCTCCATGCTCTACATCCATGAATTTCATTTATCAAATCAACGGCTAAGATTGGTTCTCGCAGTTCTCGTTTGAACTATATATATAGGCAAAAGTTCAAACAAGAACTGTTTTTCGTACGAGAACCGCGAGAACCAATCTGAGTCATTCATTTCCCCCTCCTTCAATGTCATTGCCCACCATGATTCATCACATGCACCCTGCCACACTTGATCCCCCCACGCTCCACATCCATGAGTTCCACTTTATCAAATAAATGGCCAAGATTGGTTCTCGCAGTTCTCGTACGAAAAAACAGTTCTCGATTGAACTATATATATATAGGGGCGGGTTCATTTGAGAACCATTTTTAATGCGAGAACCAATATTAGCTGTTGATTTAATAAGTGGAATTCTTGGATGGAGAGCATGTGTGTGTGTGTGTGGGGGGGGGGGGGGTTCAAGTGTGGGGGGGTTCAAGTGTAGGAGGGTGCATGTGATGAATTCATGGGTGGGCAATCAAATTGAAGGAGGGGGAATTTGACGGTCAAAATTGGTTCTCGCACTAAGCATGGTTATCAAATAATATTTCTTCTACACACACACACACACACACACACACATATATATATATATATATATATATATATATATATATATATATATATATATATGTGTGTGTGTGTGTGTGTGTGTGTGTGTGGTGGTTCGTGTGAGAAGATTTAATTTTGGGAGAAGTACGAGAACCAAGAAGCAATTAAAACGGTTAGATCACTTAATTAATGGTTAAAATGAAGGCAGTTGTAGTTAATTTAACAAACAAGGAAATTAAAATAAAGGTAAAAGGGTATGAATTGCCGTCACCAATTCCCAACCCTAAATACAACCAATCCCAAACCGTAGCGCCTTCAAGAATCTTCCATATATTTATTTCTACAAAAATCTCGCCGGCTACAATCATCGTATCTTCTCAAAGGTTATGTGCTTGGTGTGACGTTGTTGTTCCGAAGAAAAGGCGTTGTTGTCGTTGTTTAAAAGAAGAGGCTCCGTTGTGGTCTTGTCCCCGTTGCCTACTAATCGCCATCATATATTGTCGTAATCACCTCCCCCAATGCCTAGGGTTTAGGCCTTTAGGGTTTCTTTGCAGCCGTCATTGTGCATCTTACTAGCACCTCCACACCCAATGGTTGACCACCGTCTGCTTGGTTGGCTCACTCATCTTCCCTGGTCGTGTCCCCATCACAAATGTATTGTTCATCATTACCATCTCTTTTTGTTTTTCTTTCCTTTTAAATTTTCTTCTTTTTCTACCGACTTTTGGTTTTTGCGGTGTTGATTATAGTATTTTACCAATAAACATGCAAATAATTAATGATAAATTTTTGTTTTTAAAATGGTTCATTATTGAACTAGTAAAAAATATCAAGGTTTTCCAAAATGGTTCATTGATGTACGTGTGTGAAACCTTAAGAATCTTCTTAATGAACAACCACATCTTGTTTTGATTCCAAATACAAGTTTTTGATTTTTTGAATTGTTTATTAGTGAACTAATATTAAGAAAAATCATCTTAAAATTGTTAATTAAGTGAACTAACGACTAAAAAAAAGCTTGCCAAATATTCACAGAAAGAGAAGACTTCAAGGTTTTAAATGGTTAATTATTGATTATGTAAAAAATCATATGAAAAAAAAGTTAATCTAAAAAATATGTGGAGAAACGAGATATAAAAGTAGGAAGGCTTAATATCCTATCTCATGTTTAGTTAAACATGACCTATCATATTTTTTTTACAATTACAAGAGTGACACCTACAAAGGTACATTATTGACTTAAAATAGCAGACCTAGAACATGATAGGTCATGTTTAATCATAACATGAAACTTTTATAGTTTATTATATCGCCCATTTTAATTTATCAATATAAATAATTATAATATAGGGGAAGGTTTATTTATGAATCATCTTTATTGCGAGTAATACGCGAATCAATCTTGATTCTTAATTAAAATAAATCAATAGCCAATAAAAATTAATGAGGGCTATTTTGAAAATTTAAGTCTCAACCTTTAATGACAGTCCACCCGAACGTAATTCAATGTTATTAATGTATATAAAAGACTAAAACACTCATATTAACAAGTCATTAATGAGCCATTAATGATTCATTAATGGCTTATTAAGGAACAACAAAAAATTATGAATCATTGATTTATTTTAATCGAGGGTCAAGATTAGTTAACGCAGTTCTCGAATGGAAAACAATTTCATTTTAACGTTGAGTACTTTTTGTAATCATCATTAATGCTCATTAATGATTCATTAATAGGGTATTTGGTTTTAAAATATTTTTCCAACCGTGAATTTCTCATTAATAGAGGGTTTAGGCAAGGGGACCCTTTATCTTGATACATCTTTACAATGGTTATGTAGTTTCTAAATCTTATTATCCAAAGAAGAAAAGATCCGGAGAATTTTAGTATCATGCGAAATGTTTTGTAAATGATCTGATGTTGTTCTCTCACGGGGATAGAGAATCTGCAAGTGTGATTATGGAGGCCCTAAATGAATTCAAAAGATACCAATTTCAGGAACGAGATCTACCCGTTAGGTATATTGGTGTACTGCTCATAACGAGAAGTCTCTTAAAAAAAGATTGTAAGGTGCTTGTTGAAAATGTGAAAAATCATTTGGGTGATTGGAAATATAAAATATGTCTTTTGTTGGGCGACTCATCTTATTACCTCTGTATTATTCAATGCACATTTACTGTCATCCATTTTTCATACTGCCAATGTCAATAATAAAAAAGATAGTAGAAAATGATACGGGAATTTCTTTGGTGCCAAGGTGGGATGTCTAGAGGTAAAACAAAAGTTTCATAGGATAAAGTTTGTCTTCCAAAAGCACAAGAAAGGCTAGGCCTAAAGATTCTAGTTTGTGGAATGCTACACTTATAACTAAACACATCGGGAATATAATCACCGATCAAAAGTCATTATGGATATAGAGGGAACGAAACTCTGGGTCAAATGGAGTACACATACCACTCACCAGGTGACCCAATTGATTACATATGAATTTCAACTAAAACTCTTTTCTCTAAAGTTTAATCCCATAACAAACACGACACGAATTACCGAGGTTTGACAATTGGGAAATGTAATGCACTTGAAATGGGAAAGTTTGATTAGTATTTTGGAAACTCTTTCTTACATAGTGAGATTGATGGAAGCAACAAGAAGCAGTACAACCATATAAATATGTTTTTTGACTTGTTGATTTGCAAATGTTATGGTATATAAATACGCTAACAGATTTTAGTAATGTATTTTGATAGATATGCCTTTCTAGTTCAATTTTATTAGGTATAGTGCCCTTTAACCAAAAATAAAAATAAAAATAAAAAATAAAAACATACCAAGTGAACCTCAAATTTAAAAGGCAAGATCCCTACAAAACTAAACCTTGGTTTTATTTTATGTAATGATAACTCCAACCATGAAGGAGGACCCAACAAGTTATGCTCACGTGCTATTGCCATACTAACATTTTTAAAGGAATCCACACAAAACAAAAGAGGGTATTATTGTCATTTCGCACCGTCGAATGACACACATATAGAGGGAGGAACATGGAGAGAGAAAGGGCGGAGATAGATACAGCTCGGACTCTGTCGCTTCAACTCTGTGAATTTCAGGCTACGCCGGTGCTGTGACTGACGGCGGCGATCGGGGTCCTCCGGTGAATCGTCTGAGCCCAAATCGTTTCGACTCCAAAACGCTACCATAGCATTCTTGTTTGATTGTTCTTCCAGCTTTCATTGTTTATCAATCTCATTGATTATCGATCAGAGTTTTCTTTCTGCGTTTTGATTTTATTTTTATCCACCGTTGATTACTTGTGGAGTTCAAACCCTAATTTATTCCAGAAGGAATTGGAATTTTTTTTTAATTTTTATTTTTATTTTGATCTCAACAAACCCTAATTTTTTATGGCCGCTACAACTTTTCAATCCGACGATAGCGGCGGCGACGTTGTCAAAAGCCCTAGGTCTGAGGGACATTCGCAATCTGTTTCATCTCCGTGGAGTTCGATTGTACAGGGTCCCCCGGTGATGGTTTCAGATGCTGTTTCCTCGGCACCCGTTTCTGTTGCTCCGGCACCGACGTTTTCTTCTGTTGAGGAGCAAATAAGTAACTTTACCTCAGGTTTGTGTCCGCCTTCAACGGTGCCGGAGGTAGTAAGCTCTCCGGATGATTCTGGCACTGAAGGTCAAGTTTCTGACAGCGGCCGTGTTGGCGGCAGCGATGCATCCAGGAAGCCAGTTTGGAATAAACCGTCAAATGGCGGGGTTGTTGAGCCCGTGAATCCTGTAATGGGTGCTGTTTCGTGGCCTGCTCTTGGAGAGTCCACTAAGGCTTCACCGAAATCTTCTTCATCGGAGTCCTTAAAAGCTCTTGCAGATGGACCATTGCTGCCTGCATTACAAGTGGTAGTAAAATTATTCTTCACCTTTCAATCATTTACAACAATTTATCATTTGAATGGTACGAATTCACATGCTATGATCTAATCTAACACAGGCACATATATACACCATCCTGTAAAGATGACATTTGTTCTAAACAGGCATTGCATTTTTTTTGCTTGAACTTTTACCATACTTCTGCTTTCTAAGCTAATTTACTTACAAAGTTCTCAAGGTCACGATCCTTTGCTTGCTAATTTAGAGTGTTACCAATGATAAGTTAATGGTGTTACTCGTTTTGTGTTAAAGCTGGAACTAATCAGATATTGAGTAGCACGGTAAACCACCATGTTCACTGCTTTGTTATTGTCTTAGACATTGTTTCAATATGGAATAATTGGGTTGATGGTATTTGTTTCTTCATTCAACTCCATATTTTACATAGGTTACCTATATAACATATGCGCTCAATATTTCTTCTACTTGTATGTTTCTTCGCTGAACTCCATATCTTACAGAGGGTATCTATATAACATATGCACTCAATTTTTCTTCTGTTTGTATGTTTGTATGTTTGTAACATCATAGGTAACTGGAAATTCATCTCCATCATCGCGTAAGCAGACAACTGCTGCCAACATGCATCCTACTTCAACTCAAAAACATGTGGCACCTGCCAGGCAGAGGTCTATGAAGCGAGGTGGTGGGAGTTTTAATTCAAACGTGGTAGCTAATGGTGGGGTTTCTCATATGTCAGCAACAAACCAGGATTTGGTAGTCGAAAACCCACATAGTACTTCCGGAAAGCCTGGAACTGGTACTGTGGATTCCTCTCCTAGAGGCAACACACACATTGAATCACAAAGAGGAGGTTTTGGGTCGCATTCACATAGTAGTAATGACCACCATCAACATCAACGAAATACATATAGAAGGAGCAATAGTGGGCAATATTCACGTGGAGATGGTTCTTACCATCATAGTTATGGTGGTAAGCGTGATCAAGATCGAGGGAATCATGAATGGAACCAGCACAGTAGAAGCTTTAATGGCAGAGACACACACATGCATCCTCAGAGAGGTTACGCTAGGGGTTATATACGACCCTCTGTACATACTCCCCCTTCATTTATGCCTCCACCTCCACCACCAATGCCTCTGCCAATGCAAAGTTTTGGCAATAATATGATGTATCCTGGTGAGGTTAACTGTGCTTTATAATCCTTGATACAATGTAACGTTTTCACATGCCATAATTAGGAATCTTTTCTTGCAGATTTGCCATCTCCAGTGTTCTATGTTCAAGGTCCACCACCTCCACCAGATTCGCTCAGAGCTATGCCTCTTGTTGGACCGGTTCCGCCTCACTTGTACTTTGCTGCTGTTCAAGATCCCCTCTTGCATTCTAGGATAGTGAGCCAAATTGACTACTATTTCAGGTATATCATTTCTCTGTGACATTTTTATGAAAGTTCTGTCTAGAAAGATATCCATTTGTGGCATCCTGAAAGAATTGACAGCTGGCACTCCTCTCTCTCTCTCTCTCTAAATGTTTGCTGCAGCAATGAGAATTTAGTTAAAGATACATACTTGCGGAAAAACATGGATGAACAGGGTTGGGTTCCTGTAAGCTTGATAGCAGGCTTCAAAAAAGTGAGTACTTTTGCTTTTCCTTTTTCGCAATTCTTTACTTGAGACACTTGTGCATCTTAAGCAGTGAAGTATCGTGTACTGACTGGCATTTGTTTTCAACTGATATGTCTAGCATCTGTATAAGATCTACGTGAATTCTTGAACTTTATATCTATCATAAGTGACAATCATTTAACATGCCTAGTGAACACTGAACAGTTGATTGGAAATGTAAGTTATGACATAGTTACATTTGCAACATGTTTGTTTGATTGATACCCCTTTTAAAATGACTTCATAACTTTAACATTTGCATGCTGGCTTTTCTGCCTGTAAAGAGCTTTCTTTTTCTGAACTCACTCTTGCAACTTCAGACATAAACTTTAGTGGTTTACTTGCTACATCAAGCTATGATGTTAAATTGTTAAATGAACCAACAAACCAGCAGTAGCACTTTCTTTTCTCTTCTAAGTGAACCACATGAAAGTAAATGTACGACCCTATTGCATATTATCTCTGCACTTCTCATAATTCAAGCTTTCCTTCCACAAATAGGTGGGATTGTGATCTACGCTGCTTTTGTTTTGTGTGGGCTGTAGTTACTCGTTGTCACATCTCAATATGCTTGCAGGGTTCGAGACTATTTCTTCTGTTAAAATTGAGTGCTGGATACATCTTCTCTTTAATAGTATGTGTGCTTTGTGGATAGTGGTACATGGTGCTTAATGGTCATAGACTTTGTATGTTCATGTCTTATTTAATTAATTCAAAAAGAGTATATTTAAATTATTTTTACGCGCTGTACCATCTACTTACATTTCATATGTTTTTTTTTTGAAATCATGACCATGCTTATGTCATTTGCTGTAATCATTTGTCAGACTTTGGATTCTGTAATTGTAAGTTGTAGTTATTATAAATGTAGGAATATTTTGTGTCTTAGCTTTTGGACTCAAGTTGTAGATTTATTAGGTGATCTTGTAAGTCATTGCATGCTTTTGTAAAAGTCATTGCATGCTCTTGTAAGTCATTGCATCCTCATCTGATTATGAGGATTTGGAGGACTCGAAAGGCGAAAGTTAACCCAAAAATAAATTCGTCACATTGTATATAGACAGCAATTACTGGCCATTATTCAACATTCATTATTGAGTTTATTCAATTACGAAACAAAAGTTTTTAATGCATGTATGCATCACAACTGAAACTAGCTAAATAATGTAGCTGCATAGCATCTATCATGGTTTTAATTTCTTTCTGTACTTTATAATAATATTGTCATTGTTGTATCTAGCAATTAGTGCCTGTATAAATTCTGTACTCATAAGTATTTTGACAATTTGCGATGTTACAGGTTTTATATCTGACAGATAATGTTCAGCTAATCCTAGATGCTATGAGGGCTTCTAATATCGTGGAAGTGCAGGTTTGTATAATTTTAATAATTTTGGCCAAAATTTAGTAATGTGGATTGTTCATTTATTAATTTTGGAAGTTGAGAATTATAAGATATTCTTTTATTACAGGGTGACAAATTAAGAAGACGAAATGATTGGATGAAATGGCTAATGCAGCCATCTACTCGGTCTGCTGGGAGCTCTCCTATTCAAGATGTATTGGCTTCACAGCTTCAGGGTGTTGCACTGGGTGACATGGCATCAACAGGTCAAGATTCTGTTGAAACATCGACTTGATGCTCAACTACGTGAAACTAATCATATTGCGGAAATACTAAACTGAGAAGCAATATTTTTTATAAGAGAAAGAGGACTCAAGATGATGCAGGCTCTCTTGGATATCCAACAAGATGAAATAGTAGATAGAGAAACGGTGCTTTGAGGAGGACGTGGATAGACAAAGGTAAACATGAAACGGAAAACAAAAATACAAAAAAAAAAAAAAAAAAAAATTAAAAACGCAAAAAACGAAAAAAGAAATCTAAAATAGAAAAAACCTTGAATAAAAAAGAGACGTGAAAAAGAGAAAATATTAAGACTTTTTTAGATTGTAGTCTGGGTTTGTTGGATAGAATGATGTTTTGAAAACTTATGTTTTAAAAACCATATTTGTCCATTATTTTGTCATTGTGCATTGCTTCTCCAGCCAAATGCCTTACCATATCGCCTTATAGGCTATCCTGATGCCTAGTTTTAAACGAAGCAGGAGGTTTTGTTTGCTTATGTTACTGCCTTTCAAGCTCTATTAGCTCGTGAATGTGGCTTTCCATGGAGCATGTATCCGTTTACAGAGCTGTATAATGCTGTTGTGGTTATATCTTGTTAATTCCTTTGGTCTTTCATATTCCTTCGGCTGCTGTTCTTGCGACCCAATATCTGGTAATCTTAATTGCTTGAAACAATGTCTTCTAACTTGATGAAAAATACAAGCAAATCTGTTAAATTTTTTACGGGATTTTTTAAGCTATGGTCAAACATGATCGGTCATGAGAGGTGTTCGACCCTTCAAATTAAGATTTAGTACCTAGGGAAGTCCTGCGTGTATGTTTTTGAGAGAAGGATTTAAAAACTTGTGCACTTGATCAATGTTTTATAACAACTATCCATAAATACTAAATAATCTAAAGTTGAAATTTTCATTTGTGGCAATTTTGTGAGAATAATGATTTTGTATGAAATGGTGGTGCTGGTTGGTAGGTAGCAGGCTTACTATTTCAGTAATTATTTCTTTTCCAGTTATTCATTTAGCATTCAGAAGTTTGCACACGCTTTAACCTATAAGATACCAAGGCACAAATTATTGGGCAACTATTTGATTTGGATTTCATAATTTGTCATGTACTAAAAGAGCTGCCTGCCACAATGGTGAGGTAAAGAAAAAAAGGTATTCATAGTGCTCTTCTTTTGCGCAACTCTGATTTTTAGTCTGGGAAATTACTAAAATACCCCTGCTTACGCAAATCGTAAACTTATCAACACTTGAAAAAAATTTCCATCCAAGTTGAAAAGGTTAGTGGGAACTCAAATAGCTTGACGCCAATGGGTGGTTCGAAGTTGAAAAGGTTGGAGGTGGTGAGTGGTTCGATTTTGAAAATAATGCGTGGCAATTATGTTTCGACATGTTACCTAACTTAACTTGATCCAAGCGTTTTGTGTGCCATAGGGCCATACGTGAATGAGAAACTGAGTCGTGAAAGGAAGTGTACTGTTAATTATCATGCTACCTTTGATAAAAATTTCTAGATCCGTCTCTGCCTAATACATCTATTATCGTGGGCATAAGCAATTTAGTAAAAGGGAAAAGTTATACAAACAACCCTCTTTGATAAAGATAACCAAGAAAACTATACCAAAACAACGAGGCAAAAATCCAAATTTAATTCGGAAGATAATAGGGTACGAGATGAACATTCGTTTTCTCATGTCACGTTACATTTGACAATTTTCCTAGGTTGTACTCATTTGTTTTATGTTGTCACTATTCCAACATGTTCATAATTAGAACACTTGTAAAATGCGTACTCCTTCACTCTTCTTTTGTTTTTTGGGCCATATCACCGTATCACTTCAATTTCCAGTTCACTCCAAACGTACAAACGTTCACCTTTATACGAGTACATTAAGTAGGAAAACGCAATTTTTATACGGTTAATTCAAGAAGCAACAAACTAAATTTTTATCAATTTATACGAGCACACAGTGTACTAATTGGGTGTGGGCAAATTGCCCAATAGCATAGCGGAGTCAAATTCATGTGAGATATTATGAGCATCCAATAGTCATGCTAGGGGTGTAAACGAGTCGAGCTTTTATCGAGTAATTCGAGCTCGGCTTGTTCGAGTCAAACTTTATTGAGCTCGAATTCGAGTTCAAGCCCAAAAAACGAGCTCGAATTATTTAACGAGTAGAGCTCGAGCTTCTAAGAGCTCAGCTCGAGTCCTTATCGAGCTTTTCGAGACTTCTATAGTATATGTATATTTATATATGTAATATGTATATATGATGGGCTAATATTAAAATATATTTAAAAGGAGTACTTATTGAAACAAATCTACTTAAAATACATACTATTTATAATAAGTAATTTCTAAAAAATCATTAATTTCACATTTTATCTATATTTAGAATAATTTGGTTTTTTAATTTAATTTTTTTATATTGTTTCGAGCTTTTTGAGCCGAGCTTGAGCTAATAATGTACCCAGTTGAGCAGAGTTCGAGCTTATTTCAAGTAGGAAAGCTCGTCGAGCTATTGAGCCGACCTCGAGCTTAACATAAAATTTCGAGCCGAGCTCGAGCTTGATTCGACTCGTTTACACCCCTAAGTCATGCTAGAGGCAGTGATTACCCATGATCTATGAATTTGACACATATTTTGGTGCTACCGGTTCCAACAATGATATCAATGCTCTCAATCAGTTGCTCATCTTTAACGACGTCTATGATGGAAAGCACCCGAGTGTCTATTTGAGGTAAATGAAGTCACCTACAAGCACGGATATTATCTAGCGGATTAGATATATCCAGAATGAGCTACTTTCATCAAATCATTTGTGTGTCCACAAAGTTGATAAACGAAAAAGTTTAAGTTTGTGCAAGAACTGGCATGGAAAGATGTTGAATGCGCTTTTAGCGTGCTTAAACAACGTTGTCACCTGCTTCATAATCCGGCACCCGGTGCTTATGTCATTTACACAATATGATACTCGAAGAGAAAACCATACAATCTGTGGTTTTGATGAAAACGACTTTGTAGCATATGTTATTAAAACACTAATCAGTGAGGAACAACGTGCGGCAAATGTTCGAGAAGTCAAAGAACAGGAGACTCATAATAATTATTGGTTGGTTTGGTCGAAAATAATTCACCTATACAACTTTCCGACAACGAGAACGACTAGATTTCTAGATATTTTTATAATTTGCTAATTTTAGATTTAATATTTTGTAATTTTTAATTTCTAATGATAAAGTTTATTTATTTTATTAATTTTTTATGTTTATTAGTTGTCTTATTATTATTTTTAAACAACATATAAATATTTTATGTTGTTAAATAATTATATATATAACAAAAAATTAAATATATGCCAAAAAAAGATTGGGTATTTTGTGTTAAACTAAGAGAACCCAAATTTGTTGCCATATAGACGGCATTATGGGCAACTTAATATTCCTCTGAAAATAAATGTTTCTAATTAGGATATTGTTTTCGCGCTTAGTTGCGGAAGTTTGTAAACTCATCTTTTTAGGCATACTACACCGACATATAATGAACTGTACTTAAAATATTATTACATGTAGGTAATTTTTTATACTTAAATAATGTGAATACTTACAAAAATGTGACATTGTATGCAATTACGATAGCATGTCACATTCAACTAACATTTTCTTTCAAGAATTTTCTAGAATCTGGCTAAGATTCCACAAAAAGTGTGCATATTTTTCCTTGGTTTCTTTTTTCATCACTTTCTCTCTGGATTTTGTTTGTTAAAAGTTATTTACAATATTAAAAGCTCGTTTCTAGTGTGTTTACAGGGCCGGCCCTGGGCCTGGGCCACAAGGGCAGCCGCCCAGGGCCCCCCAATTCTCAGGGCCCATTTTGTAGTAGTCTGTTGTATATATATATGTGTTAGTGAGCCCAGAGAATTAAAATAAGCCCATTTTAGCTTTCAAAGAGCCCAGATAAGCAACAGGACTTTGGAGTTGGGACGGCGACACCAGACGCATACGCTCTCGACAAACGATTAACGAAAGGGCGAACGGAACTACGGAGGTTACGGAACGGCGCATGAGAATCGGTGCTTTCGTGGAGAAATGGAATCGACGAAACCTCTGTTCCTCATTGAGTCATCGGCCTCAGTTCGTCTCTAATTTCTACAGCTCTACTTCTCTGATATCTCAATCTCTCTGTTACAGACATACAGTGTTACTTTATCATCGTCATCGACATCCAGACGACCAAACATACAGTGTTCTCTGACTTCTCTCTACCATCGAGAAATCAGAAATAGAATTATAGAAACATTAGGCATCGAGAAATCAGAAATCAGAAATTGAACACTTACTTTGAGTTTCTACGAATTGAGTTTCTGCCCCAATTACTTTGTGAAATCAGAAATCAGAAATTGAAACCTAGTCCCTACGAATTGGTTCTGCCCCAATTACTTTGTAAGTATATTCTAATAGTAATAATATCAGTTATCTTTTAATCTTTATTTCGTTATTTTTCTCTTAATAATCTCAGTGGTTAATTTGTTTTTGAATTATAGCATACCGAATTGGAAATACTGAATTCAAAATTGGCCTTTGGCATTCGGTGAATTGGGAATCAGAATTGGCATTTGACAATTCATAAGTGGGGCAAATCCTCCTTCAAGGCTTCAATCAGGTGTATTAGTTCTTATTTCATAGACTTTAATTTTTTTAATCCTTGATTGCGTTACTGTTAATTACCGTGTCCAAGAAAGGTTAAATGGTTTGGCTATGTTGTGTGTGGAAAAGGATATATTAGATATCATCAATCTTGATATAGTTATTGATGAATTCGCGTCTAGAAAAGCTCAAAGAAGCAAATTTTTATGATGTTTTTTTGTAGTTGCAGTTTGAAGAAAGCTTCGAAGACATGAGAGTCGAGAATCGAGATTAATAACCTCGTTGATGTCATCAAATAGTAAGTTTTTTTCTATTTTCATTGACTTTTTTAGTGATATATACCCTACTATATACAAATTATACTTTTATATGAAAGAAAAAGTTTAGTTTAGGGGACCCTTTTTAAGTTTTTGCCCAGGGCCCATAAAATGATTGGAACGGCCCTGTGTGTTTATGATTTAAGCCCAATTACACAGACGTTTGCAGCTGATCTCCTTATTTGATGCAACCTTAAAGAGTTAAAGATACTCATTTGATACATCAAAGGTTACCGATTTGGTTATCAAGGAAATTGATTAATCTCCACCGATCCGTTTGTTCGATTCATCACATACCCCCAACGTCCGATTTATCAAGCCTCATTCTAAGGTTCTAATGGAAAGATGATTTTCAAAAAAAAAAAGAATAAAGAAAATGAAAGTTCGATTTTAGCGAGAAGAAACAAACATTTTACCCTTCTTGTAAAAAAATTAATAATCTATCTATCTATCTATATTATTATCTATATATAAAAGGCATGCAAATTTTCCAAAATTAACCATAAATTGAATCTTAATAAACCAAATACAACATTCAATTTCAAAATTATTACATTCTCAAAACAATTTTGGAAAGATTAATAATCAATAGTAGAAATTTGAATTCAATTTTAAATCTATTGAGAGGGGGTTGTATGAAAATTGTGAGGAGGTTTTATAAAAGATATGAGGGGGTTTAATGAAAATGTGAGGGGGGTTTTATAAAAATTTTATACTAATGTAATTAATTATAAGTTGTTTATAAATTATGTTTAGTAAACTTGTGATATATTTTGTTTAGAGAAAAAATAATTATATATTTACGATCGTCTCATTTTTATCTACGTTTTGGTATAAATTTTATTGTAATATGACACTTTTTTGAAATTAATATATTCTCATCACAAAGGTGATATTTCATTTACTGCAATATTTTTATTTGAAAATTCTAATATCTCGAATACATTTTCGAAATACCCGTTCGGGTACGGGTCAATAAACTAGTTTAACTTTATAAACTTTTATTGTATCATATAATACAAATATTAGTACACCAATTGTTTATAATTTTATTTTAGTACGTAAGTACTATTATTTTATATTGATTATTAATAAAGTATTACTTATACGTTATGTTAGTATGTTTTTTTTTTGAAAGGCAACATTATATTCATATACAACATATACAAAGATGACCCAAGACCGATACAAGGTGTATTGGCTAGGCAAAATTAGCAAGCTGTTAACCCACTAAATGCGGCTGTAGGAAAGCCCAATTAGAAGATTAACAGACAACGTAATGTGACAATAAAAACAATACAGATCTGAGGTCACTAGCCAAAAACATAAGCACATCCAATTTTATCTTAGATCTGCAATTGATGAAGGATTTGTTAACCAATCTGACCAAAGTAGATTCTTCCTCTTTTTCGTACGAAACTTTAGCCATTGAAATAGAATCAGTTGAATTTCACAAGCTATCTGTTGAGAGTGTGTAGTAGCATTTTTGAAGACGAGCCCGTTCCTTTGTTTCCAAATATAGTAAGTTGTGGTTCTCACCACAATATTCCACAATTGTTGCCGCCAAAATGAAGAACCTGGGTTTGCTTTTGAGACTAACTCCGCCGCTGTTGATCCACCGGAGAAAATTAATCCCCACCACGCGTGAATTGTGACCCAAATCGGCAACACATGTTGACAATAAAATATTGCGTGATTTGCGTTTTCAACTTCGTTTTTGCATCTTGGGCATACAAGAGAATCGAGATCTATCCCTTTGGAATCAAGATTGATCAACGTTGGTAAACGATCACGATCAAGCCTCCATGAGAAAACGCAAATCTTTTTGGGTACTAGTTTTGATCAGAAACTGTTTGTATATGTTACCATCTGTGGGTGCATGGCTTTATCCAGGAGACCTCGTATCCATCTAACCGAATAGGTCCCATCTGCGTCCCCCGAACCTGACTAACGATCTTGTCTTCTTGCCTGTAGGTTGATCGATCTCAACTGTAAGATTAGAGCTTGATATTCCAATAACACTCTACCAACCAGCCGTCTTTGATCACCAATAATCTAGTATAATTATACTAGTATAATTATACTAGATGATGAATCACTTTATTTATTAAATTCAGGCGGACATATAATCTAGTATAATTATACTAGATGATGAGAAGTTCTATGTTATTAAATTAAATCAATGAGAAATGATATATCCTCTTAATTTTTGTTCCTATTTAACCTCCTGCTCATTTGATCAAGACATGTGTCAAAATTTAGGAAGTGGGTGAATAAAAAGAATTAGTGAAGTACAAATGTCATCTTATGATGAGTATGAAAGTAAGAACAAAAAGTAGGAGGACATTTAATTTCTCTAAAACAAAAGAGAAATAATATATCCTCCTAATTTTTGTTCATGAGACAAATAGTCGCATAAAATAATAAAATTACCAATACCGTTGAATCGTTGATATTGAACTATTGAAGTATGCCCTTTTAATTGTGGTCCTTTAAGAAGAAACAGACTTTTTTTAAGGAAATAAACTGAAAAACCATTATATTTTGTGTAGGTAGTTTCTAGAAGTATCGGGAAAATACAGGGTGTTTAGTGTAACTTCGTGAAAAGCTGTTAGTCAATGAGAGACTGACAACTGGCAAAGATGAAGGTCCCAATAAAGGAGTGACAATTGTCTTCAGGGGAATCGTTGCTAACTTAGTTTGTTGTTTACAAATTTTTTTCTAATATGTTCTACAACTAGTGGTTAGCTTACCTGTGCGTTGCGTCGGGGATTCACAATTTTTTGATCGAGTTTGATTAGATTATTCATATACTATTTTTTACTAAAAAACAAAATAAAAAAATTTAAACCATTTACGCAAAAATAATAAATTGAATTTAGATATGAAACTTAAAACAATTGAATCGACTGAATATTTTAAAATCAATTTAGCTTTTATGTATTTTGATACATAAAACATTTAAACTATGAGAGTTTATTTCACTAATAACAAATGCGACTTCTATTCGATCTAATAGCAAGTACTCGTATAATAAAAGAAATACTTAAGGGTATGTTTGGTTGGACGGAAATGAATGATAAATGAATGTAATAGACAAATGAATGGAATGATCAAAGGAATGGAATGATCAAAGGAATGGAATAATTAATTACCATTTCATCCGCTTGTTTGGTAGAGAGGAGTAAACATTAGAATTAAATAAAATAAATAAATAATTAAAAAATAGATGTAACATACCCTAATTCTTGAAAGTTTAATTCCATTCCCTTATGGAATGAGGAAAAACCACCCCCTAATTCTTGAAAGTTTAACTCCCCCATGGAATGAAATTAAAGGAATCACATTCCTTATGGAATTGTTCATTCCATTCCTGCGTACTAAAATGAATTTTTTTCATTACATCGGAATGAGTAATTCCATTCCATCTTTTAATCATCCATACTAAATACTGCCTTAAATTTAACATAAAAAATAAAATCTACACCCTAAGGCCATATTATATCCAACATCTAAGTTCCTCATTTTACCTAGAAACCTACATGTAAATGTAACACCTCGCTTTTGAAAACCAGATTTTTCATTTTAATAATAGAAATTTAAGAATCCAAACTGCATGGATCCGTTTATAAACAGAACTTATGTCAAACCTGTTTTTCAAAACTCATTAACAGCAGCGGAATTATAAAAGTGGCTATAATTACAACAAAAAAATCAGCCACAGTATACAAAAGATCAGTTGGTGTTACTAAACTGTTCACCGACCACTTAACCAAGTTTATACAAACATAAACAGTAATAAAAAGTAACAAAACAAGTGTTCCTCCAAAAGACACTTAATAACCAGCAGGTACCCAAAGCTCACGCGCCTAAGTGTCACCTGCAGTCATGGGGAGAGTATCTGTTAGCTAATTAAAGCTAGTGAGCATAAGATAGCATATTTAGTAATATAAACATATTACACATCACCAAAATATCAAACAGTGCTATCCTAGCATCTTGCGATGAGCTGGCACAGCCAGAAGGAAGCATAATCTTGCAGGGTAGCGAACCCGGCTCAACACTCCTAACTGGGGAAACCAGACACATCAACCGCGCGGGTGGGTGAGCGGGTAGCGGTCCACCGTTGCGTTATGGAGCCATAGACTCCATGGGGTACAGCAATCAGCTGATCCCCCTCATCGCACGAGGAACATTGGGCTAGCCAAACCCTAAATACCTATCTAGGTACCGTTGACGCTATCATCGACCCACAGGCCTCAAGGCATCCCAGACCGCAGTCTGGCCTCGTTCAAGGACTACAAATAGCCCCCATATCTCGGATCCGATCACAAACACATAATTGACCCATTCAGGGCCTCATAGTGCGCATACATATCATATCATAAACATGATTCAATGGTTACGTGTGTCATGCATAAATATAGCATACAGTACACATTTCAAGCATACAACAGTGTTAAGTACATTTCATGGAATTACTTGCACATACAAATAACATGTAATTCGATTATATTAATTAGTATGTTATCCTATACTCACTTGTGAGGCTAGAGACTAAAGCAAACAAAAATCGTGATCGTCGCGCTCTTCTTCCAGATCGTACAGCTTACCTATAAGATAATACTCGTGTTTAGTCACTTCACACAAGTACATTAACTAATAAACTAATATGATACCCCTAATGATGCCATTAGACTACTCAGAATCCTAAACGAGCATCCCGTACGACAAAACGTCGAAAAACAGCACAACAGTGCACTGTTCATAGCAGACAGTCCCTACGGCCGTAGTAAAAATGTCCTACGGCCGTAGGACCATTTTTATAGAATACCCTCCTACGGCCGTAGGGAAAACTTACTACGGCCGTAGGAACCATTCTGCAGACAGTGTGCGAGAACAGCCCCTGTTTAGTCCATTTTTCATCCCAAAATCAAATCTATCAATCTCAATCAAATTTCCAGTGTTTCCATATGATTTTAGACATCCAAATGAATCCAAAAACATACATATAACATCATCAAACCAAAGATTGAAGGTATAGGATCAAATTCTTCCATTTTTACCCATTTCATAAATTTCATGAAACAACACCAAAATCATCACTTTATTTACTGAAATTGATTTCTAAACATTTAGAAATCATAAAGGAACAGATTGGAAAACTTGAAACCAACTATGGATGGCTAATTCGAATTTTGCCATTTTTGACCTAAAGCTTCAAACTCAAGAACAATGAAGAAGATGAAGAAGATGGACTTACAATGAAGCTTGGATGAAGAAGATGATGAATAAGGTTCAGATTATAACTCGAAATTGTTGTTGGAACAAAAGCTTGATGATCTCTCCTTGAGTTCTTCTTCACGGTTCCAAGAAAAGAAAAGAAAATGAGAAGTGTTTGTATGTACGTTTGTGTTGACGTATATAAGAAGAGAAGAGACTTTTTAAGTCTCAATAATATCCACAAGGGGTATTTTGTTCCCCTTCTCAACTTACAACTTAATACCCGTTTACCCGTTTCAACTAACGGGGATATTTCCAGAATCCTTATTCAAAACCGTTTAATATTTTATTTAATTTATCTATTTTCTTTATTATATTTATTATCATGCTTTCTTAATTATTTTAATAATAACTCTAATATTTAATATAATTCTAATATTTATTAATAAACTCAAGATTCGGAACGTACCGAGAGTATAGACGACTAGGCCCATTTGAGGATGTTACAGTAAAGAATTCAAAAACTTATATGGATAATTGGATGATTGGAAAACGGAAGTTGAAAAAGTTAAAAAGTAGATGTACATGATCGAGAAGAACGTTTTCGAGATAAAAATGTGTCCTATGTGTTTTTGTTGTATAAATTTATTTATTTCATTGGGAAAATCGTGTTACATTATATTAGCTTAACTAATCACTATGTAGTTTTTTCTATGTTTGTTGATGTTTATTTTTTCCTCATTCACTTTTTTTATTTTAACACCTATGCGACTGAAGTATAAAGAGGATGACAAAATATTAAGTAATAGAATTATATAAATAATACTAAATATATTATTTAGTTGACAATATATAACTATAGCAATATAAAACAAAAAATAATATTCTGTAGTAGTAGTAAATATTGATGAAAAATAATTATAAAATTAAAATTTAACATTGATAATAACTCAAATACATGACTAATTTTCTAGTTTGGAAGTTTTTAGGTTAATGTTATAAGATACTTCTCTTATTATTTTATTCAAATCATAATTTCAAATGATATAGTTAATTACAAAAAAGTTATATCTAGAAAAAATATGTATTGTAATATTAAGGGTGTTGAAAATAACCGTTACAGGAATATATATATTAATAATGTTTTTTTATCATTATAAAAATAAATAATTTATTGTGATTTTAGAGCTATTTTAGAAATCATTGTAAAATTGAAGGTTGGGTTAAAAAAATATTTGGAGTTATTTGTGAAAATTGGAAGAAAAAAAAAATAAACAGAATTTAAGCTACAGGCTGACTCGAACATGTGACCTCCCATGTGAAAAGCTAAGAGACTTACCATCCTGGCAGACTACATATTTGGTTTTTGAATGCCCTTCTAGATATTTATTAGAGATGGGGTTTTTTTCTTGAAATTGTATGGTATTATAATGATTTTATTTTTACTCGCTTAATAATCTAAATTGATTTTTTAATGTAAGTAAATGTATAATTTATATTTAAAATTATAATTAATTAATATATTATGTGTTATATGTGAAAAAAATAAGGTCTAAATAATAGCACCCTATGTTTTATTCATCAGATATATTCACATTTTTTCTCCTGTTTTTTATAACTTTAAGACCATCCGCATTTAACCCCGAGTTTTCTAGAGTTTCTCACTCAGCATCCACATCCCCTCTTACTTCTAACCCTCTCCAACTCACAAACCCCCACATCCAACCTATATCAATCCTCTTTTTTTTTAATTTTTGTTTTTTTACTTTTTGTTTCTACTATTATTAATTAACATAATTTAATTTTTATAAATAAATTGCAAGACAATATAATTATAAAATATTATAATTTATAAATTAAACTAGCATTTCACCTTACATAAAAAAAAGAATTATATAAATTTTAAAAAAAGACTAGTTATCGCCGTCGTTGTATCTTGAAGTCGATTAATTTGCTCGATTAAACTTGATTGAAGGTTGTGATATGTTCCCGTGTTTCGGACTTCTTGCATGTGTCTAACAGTAAAAATAACAAAAAAGAGAAGGGAAACCAGCTTTGAGTTCACGGTCTAGCCGCTGGTTGGACCCGCGCCAACCAGTAGCACCGTGATGGTGTGTAGGCTGGTTGGGGGGCCAACCAGCTCGGGTCATATGGCCGATGCGGATGGTCTAACAACCAACCATCTTATGACTTTAGTTTTATTTTTAGCGTAAATAACATTTTTTGTTCTTACTTTTTGTATTATAATTTATTATTATCTCAAAGTTTCTAAAATTATCATCTTTGTTTATAGGATACGTGTTTTAATAATTGAGTCCTTAACTTTAATATATTATAGTTAGGGTTGTTGAAGTGGTCACTTTGCAAGTGGATACTTGTGGGAACACAATTTCCTTTGTGATGATGTGGATGCAGAGTCTACCATGCAAGACGTGGGTACTAAGCGGGAGGTGTGAAATTAACATTTGCTATTTCTTTTTTTAATTTTCAAATATTTAGAATTTAAAACATATTTCACTCAAAATTTCAAACTTGTTTTGGGTACTTTTCTTCTTTCAAACTCTCAAACACCTTCCTTAATCACTCACTAAACTCATAGATTCAAGCCAAAACATGGTTAAAATGCTAGAAGTAGTGGAGTCACAAACAATGATTGTTGACAATACTAAAAAGCCATCTCACAAGATATATAAGAAGCACGAGTAAACGAATCGGAGTTGAAAAAAAGTGACCAACATATTCTTCGAAAACAAATACGAGGAAGAGTAAAAAAAGTTGCGGCTCTACGGAAAAGAGGTGTAGATCTAATCGAGTTTGAGAAAAATATGGCAATTTTCTTGAAATTTGTCACTCCTGCTTAAAGAGGGAAGCTAGCAGTCTTGATCCCATTATAATCCGGTTATATTCGCTATGATCAACATTTAAGTTGACACGACTATTCACAACCTCTTCTCCACTTCAGGCTTTGTAGATTCTAGAAGACAAACCCTTCATCTCCCTTAAACTCCTACTCATGGTGTTGGTGGACATTATCTGCTCTCACAAATTAACATCCTTCTTCTTTCTTTTAAACAACATTTAAACTCTCGTTCCGGTTCTACAAACAAACATTTGTAACAGAAAAATCTATAAATAATAACACCAACAGATAAAATAATAATAAAGCCGTTAGAAGATAACCATTTCAACCCAAGAATCAAATCATCTTATTGAAAAAATATAAGATTTGATATTAGCAAAACTCTTCATTTGTAATAAATAAGAAATTATCTTAACATATGTAGTTAGATAAGACTTGTATTTTTATCTAACATTATAGATTAGTAGTCAGCTGATCATATTGAAGGGTCAACTAACCCTTAAGCTGATCATTCTGGATGCTCAACTAACCAGTATTCAAGATTAGATTTAATTAGCTAAGCACTTGTCTAGCAAAGCATGCATATCTGTGTAATCCATTGATCAGGTGTACTATCTTTCTTATCTCATTAGTAAAGTACTTAGTTACTTTCTATGTTTTTTTTGGTAATTTATCTAAGTTAAAGGCTAAATATGTGTTGTTCATTTACAACCTTAGATCTTCTATTTGTAAAAGTATTTACAACCATTGCTATTTTCATCCTTCTATAATTCTGCAAGTTTTGCCTCCTTGTTAAAAAACGACTAAGACTTATAAGAATCTGAATTGTAACTTCACATAAGCATATTTAGAGTTGATATTTAGAAGTCTTCAAACTCGTTCATGTGTTGAACACCTTTAGAAATTAATTGTCTTCATGATTAGCTAATGTATGTGTTAGAATAAAACTTTTGTCTTCTGTTATAGTGTTGGGACGATTCGTCGACACATCATTGCACGGATATCATACTAGTATAAACACATAAAAGTTAAGTATGAGCAGCAAGTTAGCAGTTCGTGTCAAAGTATATGTATTTTTTTGTGTGAATTTTCATTATTTAGGGTCTTTAATGAATATTTATGTGAAAATGAAAGTAATTGGGGAATTTTGATGGTGGTTACATAAGGATAGATATATGAAGTTAAAAAATGAAGGTTGTATGAAGAACCTATGACACATACTATTATAAATGCATAAAAAAGGAAGGAAAGATATTTGTTTTATATGGTTTTTGTCTTTTTAAGATATTATTATTATTATTATTATTATTATTATTATTATTATTATTATTGTTGTTATTATTGTTATTATTATATTATTATTATTATTATTATTATTATGGGTTAAG
This sequence comes from Pulicaria dysenterica, assembly GCA_947179395.2. Taxonomy (NCBI): domain Eukaryota; kingdom Viridiplantae; phylum Streptophyta; class Magnoliopsida; order Asterales; family Asteraceae; genus Pulicaria; species Pulicaria dysenterica. The sequence continues at coordinate 55,549,030 of OX359293.1, forward strand.
ATCTTCTCATGTTTAAGTCCAACATGACTCATCATGTTCTCTCACAAACATGATGGTGGGTCCCTTATATTAGTCAATATTTGGCCCTCTTTGTAGGGTCCACTCTCATGTTTGTGAGAGAACATGATAGATCATGTTTGCCCAAACATGAGAGGATCTTCATCCTATTATTATTATTATTATTAGTAGTAGTAGTAGATTATTTACATTAAAAACAACTTAGTTTAATACAACAGTTGTTTATATTTATATGACGAAGTCAAAGATAAAAATTGGAAGCCTTTTTAATTATTTTTATAAAGTTGTTTAATCGTATCTCATTAATAATTCAAATAACAATATAATTTTGCAGTAGACGAGATATTATTTTTACCCGCCGCGAAGCGCGGGTAATATTTACTTGTTATCATAAAAAAGCAATGAAAGTGGCAAGTATATAAAGAGAATGAAAATTTCCCAAATAGACTCAACAAATGGAAACAAGCAAATATTTGTCACATCCTAATATGGTTGTGATTCAAGGTGTTGTGAAATTAAGCATCTTTGTTGGCACCACATACCATAGGTTTTGGGGGCACAAAACGCCAAGTATCAATGACCATTCAAGACTCAAGGGTACTACTATACTGCTCACTGCCACCACTTCCCCCTTTTAGTACAATGCTTGATAGACCTCTTATGTCCTATGACAAATGTCAAATTAGATTTCACTTCTACTAGACTACTATCCCCACCCCATACACACATTCAAAAGCAACCACCACCCACCCACCCACACAGATGTTATCTGATGATGGTGGTGCTGGTGGTGATGATGGCAGCAATCTAAACTCAAACCACCACCATAATCTAACTCCTCTTGTTTCTACAAGATCCACCACATTCTCATCATCTTCCTCCTCCAACCACTCCCCTTTTCCAAATCCCACCACCACCACCACCAGAACGATGGAGGAGGTGTGGAAAGATATAAACCCTCCCGCTGCCAACCGCCCTACCGCCGTCGTCGGAAAAGGCTACCGTGGGTTCATTCTCCAAGACTTTCTTGCAAAACCCTTCTCGTGTAATGACACACCCACGAGTGTTTCTTCACCCGGCTACGGTTCGCCGTCTCCGCCACCTCCACCACCACCGCAACCGCCGATGCTGTTGAACCTCAACTCGGGTCCGGACCAGCTTAATTTTCTGGCGGATGATCCGACCCGGAATGTTTGTCCTATGGATTTGCCGTTTGACCATGTGTTGGCTTCGGCTAACTCGTCTTCAGGGTTGTTGGGCCACAACATTGGTGGGATGGGCATGCTACCGGCTACCGACAGAGCCGGTGGCGACCGCCGGCACAAACGGATGATCAAAAACCGGGAGTCAGCCGCTCGTTCAAGGGCCAGAAAGCAGGTTGGTTTTCTCGTTTATTAAAGTCAAAACAAGTTGACTAAGGTTGTTTAAAACTTTTAATACATACCATTGCAATATAATGAATATTATTAACAAAAATATTACACCATCAAGTAAAAAGAAAATAATATATTTTTAGGTTATTAAAGAAATGGTCTCATTTTGCATGTTATAATTTGGTATTTATTTATGTTATCTAGTTTTAAAGAATATATCATTTCTTTGCCTAATATGTTAACTATGCAAATGATATGCTTCATATTTAGACTTTAGTGTTCTTCAACACATAATTAATTAAAATCTATGTTTCCTCAAACATGATTTTTTATGTTTTTTCATAAATATAGAATAAAAGTCTCACTTTTATATTTTTAAAAAAACTTGATTAACTATATATCGATCACTACACTATAAATATCGACCTTATTTTTAGTGGTTCTATATATTTTTCTAAAAGAATTTTATGTATTTGAAGAACTCCATATATGTGGGCCCGATTTTCATAACATTATTCTTATAGCATTTGTGTGGGGCAAAGTGGCAGAAACATTTAGTTCCATTTGTATGTTGTATAGTATTATTATTATATAATAATGCTAATATACTTGAAGATTAAGTAGTTATATATTTGGTATATCATCTCATTTTCAAATTACCATTTTTGTAGTCAATAATTGATCCAAGTTATAATAGTTTTTATAAACATATTTAAAAAAACTTTGAAAATTTATACTGTCAACATTTTATAAAAAAATTATCATTTGATGTTATATCTCAAAATGAAAACAAAATAACAGAGAAAAATAAAAAATGTATATCATTAAAATGATCTTTTATATATAATTTTGTTATTATGAAGTTACAAATATGACCTTGTATGAAGGACAATAGAAGCTAGAGACCCCACTTGCCATAATGGCTTCCAAATACCAATGAGTGTAAGTTTGGCACTTTACCAATCAGATGTAAATTGTTTGCCCCAAAAATTGGTGAATCATAATTATTAAACATTTAAACTCAAAAGGATGTTATATAACAATAATATATAGTAATAAATTGCCTTGCTTTTTACCATACTTCAATTATTTTTGGTAACACCATGAAACCTATTAGTATATCATTAAATCTTCTTGGTGTAAATATCTCATGTGAGTGTTTAAATTGATTCACATTTAGAAAATACCGTTTTCAAATCAGCATTTTGCAAACACTTGTAGGAAAAAGAACATAATATCAGAGACTTTTTTCACGTTTAAAAGTTAGAAATCAATTTCAACATGTGTTCTCAAACTCTCGTGTCTAATAGAGTCGGCTTTTGGTCTTCACTTTACAACGCATGCATGTTTCTTTCTCGTATTGAATTTAACTCTCTTCTTGTTCTTGTTGTCGTTGTAGGCTTACACGAATGAGTTGGAAAATGAAGTAGAGCGTTTGAAAGAAGAAAACGCGAGGCTCAGAAGGCAACAACAACAGGTTGATCAAAGGATTGGTTTTACTTATAGAACTTGGATTGAAAATATCATGTAAACTATAGTTTACTTATACTTTTTTTATATAAATGAGCAGTTACAGGTGGCAACAGCAGCTCAAATGACCAAAAAGGGGGGCCTCCAGAGAACATCAACTGCTCCATTTTAAGACAAAGAGGGGAGTATATTTTAGGAAAGAGTTAAAATAGGTAAGAGTGAAATTTTGAGGGGGTTTTAATGAAATTAGATATAAGGGGAAGGGGGTGGCAGGTAGAATCTTATGTTGAGTCATTTTGGGTCAATTTTTCCAAGCATGCAAAAGCTTTGTGGTTATACTTTTGGCCCATTTGTCTAATTTGGTAATTTAACAATCCTAAGTCACTTAAAAAATTGACTATGAAATTGCCCTTTCTTTATACTCCACATGTCCATTTTACCCTTTTTTTTTTTTTTTTGAGTATTTTCTATTTAATCTTCCATTTATTTCGTCCATCGATATTATTTTTCCTTTTTATGTAGAATGATTGATTAGGGATGTAAATCTATAACACAAAGTACAAGTTTAGTTTAGGTTTTAAATGATACCACAATATTGGATTGAGTGCTACACAAATCGAATCGACACACTATTAAGCTCAAACGTCACTTAAGACTTGAGGTGAATCGAGTTTTTTAATGTTTGGGCTAAAGCTTGATTAATTAGCTTCTGAACATTAGTTGTTCTTAGCTCGGTGTTTGAACTAAAGCTAGTGTTACTCTTTCTTTTTATATTATATTTATAGTAAGTCAAAAATTTACCAAGTGCGCCTTTATAAAGCTGGTTAGATCATATGCATGTGAGGATAAATGTTTGTATTCGAATCATAGTTCCTTTTTATATGATGTTAATTTTCTTTATATTATATTTATAGTAAGCCATTAAAAACCTTTTTTGTATGTTTTTCTATTGTAAATATTAACATACAACATTTGACGTAAATATGAATATAGTTGTGATGGTATCATTTTTTTCTATATTTCATATAAATTTTATTGTATTACGATGTTTCTAAAATTGTATATTTTTAATATTATATTTTTTTTAGAGTGAAAATTTTATGTTTAAGATGAAACTAAAAGATAGGATAAAAAGTACGTACTATTTTTTATTCATTAATTAAGTTAGATGTATCATGAATATCCTAAATGAATATCCTAAATGTTGAAGTCTTCTGCAATTTTATTTTGAAATGAGTTCACACAACTTGTGCGATGCGGTGAGAAACAAAAAATAACAATGTATAGAATATATAAACTAAACGTTTAAATACATATATTTAGAATATAAAAGTAAAATTTTAAACATTTCTCTCTTTATGAAAATGAAGTTGATGGGGTGCGCCGGTTATTTTGCTTGTGGATTTAAATAAATGTCGTATTACGACAAAATTTACATAATAATGTAAATAAAAATGAGACGGTTACAATTATATATTTGTATTTATACCAAAATTTATATCCTAAAAGCTATAAAATAAAAAAAGACAAATAAAATAATTATTTATATATAATTATAATAAATTAAAAACTCACACGTAAAAGAGACGGTGCTTTTAATAGAAATTAAAAAAAAAGCCACACGCAGACAATGAGTTTTGTACATCGAACCATTTACTTTGTAATTAAACCCACTTGCCATCCTGCCAAACTAATTTAATTTTATTACAATGTGGCTTTAAATAAATAATAAGAAACAGTAACGCGGCTTGCTTTTAAGCGCCTACAAAAAATGCTACAACCAAGAGTTGAACGCGGGACCTATGGCTTTAGATACATGCTTTGAAATTCCGCCAAACAAAAATATGTTATTTTCTCCAACTATTAAACATATAATGTAAATCAATTAGCAGGGAGTTACTATTCATAACTCTTGCTAATCTTTAAATATTAATAAACAGCTAACTATTCTGCCACATGTCACTTTTCTAGCCATCCTCATTTTAATTTCCCGCTCATTTCCTCTTCCGCCTTAGCCTTCCACGTGTTACTTTTCTAGCCATCCTCAATTTACGTTTCTTCCTTGAACCTCCTCAATCTTTCCCAAACCTCACTCTCCTCGATTATTTCACAGCGCCTCTACTCGAATTCCACGACTCTCTACAATCTGAAGCATGATTCTCCATGTTAGATTTTATCGAAGCCCTAATTTTTTATGTTCGATTCGACTGTATCAATGTCTTTACGAAGCCCTAATTTTTTTATATTCGATTTGACTGTATTGATGTGTGTACGAAGCCCTAACAATGCTTCAAGAAGAAGACGTCTTTGATGAGTAATAATCAGTTAAATGGATCCGAGATCCGTGAGTTAGGTTAGTGTATTTCTTTCTCATTCTAAATGATCGATTGTTGTTTCTGTTACATAATCGTTTATTGTTTCTCAATGTTGCTACATGGATGTTAGTTCCCACGTTTTGCTGCTAATGGGTTAAAAGGGTTTGATTGAATATTTTTGTGTAAATTAGATAAGGATGTATTATCTCTCCAATTAAGGGCAATGGGTGTTAACTTTGCTTATCTGCTACATCACTCAAGCTAAATTACCTGATAGTGAACACGAGGATATTTGATTTTTTTGTCATTGACAGTAAATTTGTTTGATTTTGACTGTGGAAAAGAGGAAATAATAGTTTATGCTTTAGAGAATATCTTGATAATGTTTATAGCAATATCATTTGAAAAGTAGTGTTGTGAGCTAAAATCTCATCTGATATTGAAAAAAATGACACCATCATCGTACAAAGTTAATTGTAAACGTATCATCTCAATCGTTCTTATTCTTGACCCGTGTGCTCTGAGTACTTTGTCTTTGTCTCTTTCATGGTCAAATAGTTAGTTTTATTAGATTTGAATTTTTGTACATGAAGTTAGATTAAGAAGAAAATAATCAAAAGTCTATTAGAGAACCTGATAAAATGATTTTTGCTTTTATCTTTTGCTGTCACAACTTTAGTTATTTAAACATTATTGGTAGCTATTGTTTTCTGGTTTGTGTAAGTTTCTTTATTTAATTTTGTTCATTTTATTAGGTCAATGTAAATTGCAATTCATAAAATGGTGTAATCTGGTCTTAGTAGCTTTATATCTTCTGATTTGTTTACAAATTTAAAATGCACACTAAGTGTTTGACAAAATGCTTCAACTAGATAATATGTTCTGCTTCGTTGCTGCAGTGAATGGATATATGGTTCTCTCTTTGGGTTTGCTTAATATCAGCGCTAGAGGCTATGTGTTTCCCCAAGGTTTCTAAGTATTGTACCATAGACAATGTAAGATTAATAGGATATGACTCTCTTCAAAGTGACATGAATAGTTTTATCATGTTAACTAGCATGTAGTTGACAAGATCAGTGGAATATGTTCCTCACAAGCTGCTACATCGAAGACTCTTTCATTGAATTGACACACTACTCACTTATCGATACATGGTTCTCTCTATGCTGATGTGTTGTCTTCGAAGTTTCCTATTCAGAATGTTGTTACTGTTGGTTTTGTTGATGCTTTGATGGTTTTAAATATGCTCAACAGTTTAGTCTATTTAGACCATCTATGTTAGTATTGATTGAACCAATTGTGAGGACCAAATCCACATCTTTGCAATATGCTTTAGGTTTTAACATCTTAAGGTTGGGAATTCTTTGATTAAAATAGACTAAATCTGTCAATTAACTAAAAATTTTAATTAACAATATGCACCTGATGGTTTAAATTTAAGATGTGACGATAGTTGTTTGATTTATAAAATCATATTTTATATTTGAATGTTTAATTGATTTTGCAATTCTTTGAACTCAATAGTTTGAGGTGTTTCAGGCTAATAATAAAATAATTCTGATCATATGTTACAGGTTATTTAACCTGAGTACGTTATTGTTTATTTTTGTTTGACTGATAATATATGTTCATCATTGCTATTTGACTGCTATGATCTAAATTTTTCACATTGATGGTATTTGTAATTGCTTATCTAAAATAATATGTGATCTTAAAACTTATATGTCTGAATTGTAGTCACTTATTTTGACCTCTTATCCCCTTCATGTAGATGCTTACTTATTGCTCATTTTGTTCGAATATTTGTTAGTCAACAATATTTAAATTTTTAAATTAAATAAGTAGAAGGTTTTATACCTTTCGGATATATACTTTGAATTATTTCTGACCCGTTTAACTAATGTGAATTGTTCAACCCATTTCCCTTTCTACATTTGACCCGTTTCCATTTACCCATTTGACTCCATGTCGTGGAACTAGATATTACTCTGCTGGATGGACAGATGCGTTTTGCTTGGTACTGATCTGGCGAATGGTACTCTGCTGTGTATTACGGCTGCTGCGTTATGTGAACAATGGATGGGGATGTGAATCCCCCACCCTGGTGTGCCTTGGTTTTTACGTACTCATTGAACCAGATGTGTGGAATATTGTCTGGTTGCTGCATGGACTGTCAAGATTGGATCAACGAGATGCAATGAATTAACAGAGGAAGTCTCAAATTTCTGTATTGTATATGTAGGTGTTGTTATGTGTGTGCATGTATTGATGTTATGTCATGCTCCTAATGCGTCTTATGTGCATAGTTTCGTGAAAGGCTGGTTGCGATTGTTTATGTACCAAAGGTGTTTGGACTTTGTACTCCTGAGTGTTTTAATGAATATGAGACTGCAGTTCAAAAAAAAATTTGTATACAAATAAATATTTTCTAATTTATGATTTATATCTGATTTTATATTTTATTTCCTTAGTATTTTTTTATGTGTTTTTTATTATTTATAAGTTATCTATAACCAACCCGTGTAATACACGAGTCTCTAAACTAGTTGTTATTATATATTATTTCATCATAAGCACAACCGCAACACGTGGCCGAAATTAACTCGTTAATTTCATTTAGGAACCATCTTAAGATGGGTTCATTTCATAGGCACTTAGCTTTCTAGTTCTTTGAAGTTTCCTTGAAGGGGCATTTCGGTTTGATCCTTCATGCCAGCTTCAAACATTCCTGGCCTATGACACATGTTGTTTTTGTGGTCCTTTGCTCATAAACTCTACTTCCACATTTATAACATTCTCTATTTCTCTTGACTGAGATATAGAGGTACATGGATATGAGCTTCTCTGGATTTTATCCTCAGCTTTTGATCACCTAAAATAACAAAGAGTCGAAGTTTGCTAGTTATCTTAAAACAACTGACTTTCTAGTGTCTTGAGGTGCTCATCTTGTGCTTAGCCATTTGTTTTTAATTAGGCATGTAAATAAGCCGAGCTACTTGTGAACTACTAAAGCTCGGATCGTTAAAAGCTCGAAATGAGCCGAGCCTAAACAATCTCGAGCCTAGATTAAGACTCATTTATTAAACGATCTCGAGCTCGAGCCTTGTATACTAGGCTCGTTTAAGGTCACGAGCTTAAACGAGCTTTAATATAATATTTATTTTTCTTTTTATGTATGACTTATATAATTGTATTATATATTTTTATATCATTAAGGATGAAAAAGTTCAAAATATAAAATTTAAATTGGTTTTACATCATTAAATATTAGAAAAAAATTAAAAAAATAATAATTTAAGATTCATATTGTTTTTATTTATTATTTAAATAATTTAAACTATTTTTAAAAAAGAAAAAAAATATAAATAAGCTTTGACGAGCTACTCACCAGCTTTCTCAACCTATCTTTGACAAATTTGTGTTCCTACTATTTTAAAAAAGTATAATCCTAAATTTTAATTTTTTTATGAAGACACTATTGCCCTTTTCAACTACTAAACTATTACTCATTTTGTAAGCATTGATTAATAACAAGTAATATCATACTCGCGCGCTGCGCCGGTTCATATTTAAATGATCACATTTTTATTAATTTAATTTATGTATAATTTAACGGATAAGATGTTTATTCGAAGCTAGAATACATAAATAATATTTAGTTCATAAAATATATTTGTTTTATACCAACTAATCTAACATTAGTTGATGGAACTTGTTGGATTAATAAGTAAAAAAAAAAGTAGAAATACAATTTATATAAGTTGAAGGATGAAAAGTAGAATTTATAAAGGTTATAATTGAAAACTGAAATGAATAGTTGTATAAAAATATGAATTATGTTATTAAGTAAAATGTAATCTATATAAATTGGAGATGAAATAAAAAATAGAAAAAATTAGTTATCAAGTGATATAAGTTGAAGGATGAAAAGTAAATATTTGTAAAGGGTTAAAATTGAAAATTAAAATAAATAGTACTTTTTTTGTAAATTGATATAAGGTGATAATTAAAATGAAAAGGGAGTATGTACCAATCATTCAATAGAAAAAACAAACATTATATAATTTTCAAAAATAGGATCTTTGATTCATTTTTATAAGTTCAGAACTTTTACATTTTCTATATATTGCTCCTTACAATTTCTTCCATATCCTCCTTTACTTTCACCTCTTGAATTCCTTCCTCTAAATATACCCAGCAACATGAAAAGAAGAAAACCATATCACCATTTCCTCAGTTAACTCTTCACATCTCTTTCTCTTCACTTCCTCAGCCTCCACTGAAAACCGGCAAACCGGACACGTTTTCCGGCAAAAGTCAAACCATTTATCGACACACGCCTTGTGAAACTCATGCCCGCATCCAAGAACACGCTTTTCATCATCTCGAGCCTTCTCGAGCCTCGTTAGGCAAACACAACATGACTTGTCCCCGAGATCAGACCCGTTTGGACATGTGGATAGTAGAGTACCGCTGAGATATGAACGTATGAAAGAGATTAGTTTGTTGATCATTGTGAGTTTTCTTATTTGATTAAAGAGAAGATTAGGTTGATATAAGATTGGCGTGAGCAAGTAATGAGTCAATTTGATGGTCAGTTGTTTTGCGTGGTTTTGAAGTGTTTGTGATTGAGAGTTTTCAGCATATAAGAAGTTGCATCTACTATAAGGAACTGCTACTTGTGACCACATTATTTATTAAATTTAAAACCTATTTTTAACATTAATACATTTTTAATCAAATTAAGATTATCATATCCATGGATTGATAGTGATTAGTATCTATTGATCCATGCAAATAAAATTGACAGCCAAAGACATAACCATTTTTTACTAGTAAAAAAATATCATTTCATCAATTAAAACTTTTTAATTAATTAAAATCTGACTTTAAAATTATCTTCCTTAAAAAAAATGAATCCACCAATCAAAACCTTTTAATAATCAAAAGTTGACTTTATTTATTATTTGCTTATGGATTGATATCATCTTCCTTAATTAAATGTGATCTCACCTATCAAAATCTTTTAATTAATCAAGATTTGCTTTTTTATTGTTCGATTACGTCGTTGTATCATAAACAAAAAATTGGGCACAGATCCTACCGTTAATTGGGTAACACGAATTCTAAATAAAGATACACTTTCAATTTGATTTGTATTAGTCTTTCACATTGTATATGCTTAAAGTTACATTAAGCGTCTCATTATTTACACATGCAACCTTTCAACAAAGGTGGTTCCCTTTGATGCTCTGTTGTCCAATGACGACAAACAAAATCTAATGTCAATCATTATTCAATGTTTGATTGTTTCTAAGACGTCATGTACATGAACAGTCATATGTTGTGGTTTATCGAGTAAAAAACAAAAATGATTTAAAAGTTCTTATTTGTAATGAAAAATGTAAGTGTACAAATAAAAGAATGAATGTTTCCTATAAAAAAAGGTTCCACATAATATATAATGATCATCTTATAAATGAATTCTGATTTCTAATATTTACCCTTCTTTTAGATGTTTTTATATCGCTATGTACTTTTTATAATTGTTTTACTATACACGTTAGTAGTATTTCACACAGTTAATGTTTAAAATTTATAAAAACTATCTCTGTGTTACACATGGGGTATTAAGCTAGTTATTTATATAAAAAAATATCCCTTGTTACTAGCTAGTAAAAAAATCAATCACTACAGCTTTCATAGTCGAATAACTCGGACCAAGATTACAAACATACAAGAATGTTGGTGATTTTAAGGTCATTAAACTATTTAGTATGATTAGGATTATTGTGAGACTAGCCGTATTAGACTTAGTTATAATTCGAGTCCGGAGGTGCGGAGTGCACACTCGGATAAGTTAGGTTAATATTAGGAACACGGGGGTCTGGGGCAGCGCAGTCCAAAAACGATTTTGCATCATTTTTCAGGAACAGTTTTGCATCATTACTCTACCGGAATTTGGTCTCTATCAACACATTCAAAACAAGGTACTCCGTGTTTTGATTTGAATTAAGCCTGTAATTTAACTATCTCCTGGATTATCCCATATATGAATTTATGATACCTCAGGTATAGGGTCGAATTACATATTTCAATTCGGAAAGTGTTGTTAACATGATCCAAGAAATTATCGAAGTCGGTTGTTATTCTAATCCCTGGTTCTAACAAAGAATTAATAAAAGGCTACAATATCTCTGATAAAGATAAAGATTCCTAGCATAAATACCCTAATCCTAAGGTAAAGAGTCGTCAAGAAGAATTACCGTACACCAAGTTTCGTAGGCTATGTCGTGTCTCCTTGCTTTGATCCGGAATGCTTAGCGGTGTAAATACCGAATTCTAACTAAGATATGTAAATAAATGGCTTATTGGTCCCTAAGAACTAGGGCTGTAAACCTTTAAACAAATTGAACAAACTCGAATCTTGTTCGTTTTCTTTTGATTAATTTTAGCCGAACGAACATATATACCAACACAAGCAAAAAAAACAAACAAAATTTTGTGTCGTACTCGTTTATTTAATTTTATGTAAACAAATAAATGAATACGAAGAATAAACAAACGCGATCGTTTAGAAGATTGCTTAGGTGAAGAAACACGCGCACGACACATCATTAAACCATAATATTTATTTGTTATTGGTCCCTGAAAAAGAATCTCACGTCAAATATTTTATTGAATGATGGTGTTTTGTTTCATGTACAATATTGGGTACATATTTTTAAGGATTCGTTAAGATGGTTTGTAACAAATTGATGACACATTCGTTAAGATGAGAGAGTGTAAAAAATACATTATTTAAGGATTCTTATGCTTAGAGTCTAGATAATGTTTACAACAAGATAATTCTACAAGCTAGGTGGAATACGATATAACTGATGCTTTCAAGTGCTCTATTTTACCTTCATTTCTTTGATTCTGATTTTCAGTGTTGTCCTACTTATGAAAAATGTGAAATGGTTGAAAAGATCCTTGAATTTCATGAGGATTTTATGAAGTGTAGAAGTCCCGACTAGTATATGAAAAAGAATAGCTCAACAAATGTTCATTATTCAACACGTTCACACTTCTTGACTTGAGTTATAAAAAGCTTTAGGTCCCGAGTCTCTACATCAAACTCGTCAAGAGCATATGTACTTACTTTTTGTAGGACCCAATTGTATCAAGTATCAAACAATAGTCGAATCAATTGTCAAAATGATGAACTCGGTTGAATGATATGTATGCGTAAGAGAGAAATGGCCGAGAACATACGTATGTTAAGAATGAATTGCTTAAAGAATTAGGACTTACAAACTTGTATTTATACCCCTTGGGTATTTACAAAAGCTACCCTAAACTATCACTAATGTCATATGTATTACTAAACTCCACTAAAATATATTGAACACAATTAGGACCTAACACTTTTTAACAAGTAAGTGCAAACATTAACTATTACGAATACCATTTCAAGTTCTCGAGGTAGTGACGTGATGCCTTCCACTTCATGCAACATAGTGAAAAAAAACTATTGAATCAAATACATATTTTCAGATAAAGATAAAAAAATCTAGTATAGATACCCTAATCTTAAGATAAAGATTCGTAAGGAAGAATTACCATACACCAAGTTTTATAGGCTCTGTCATGTGTCCTTGCTTTGATCCAGAATGCTTAGCAGTGTAAATACCGATTTCTACGTAAGATATGTAAAGAAATGGCTAACTGGTCCCTAAGAACTAGGGCTATAGACATTAGACTTTAAAACAAACTGAACGAACTCAAATGAGGCTTGTTCGTGTTCGTTAGATTAACTTTAGCCGAATAAATAGGCTTAACACGAGCAAATAAACAAACAAATTTTTGTGTTTATGCTCATTTATTTAATTTTAGGTGAACAAATAAATTAATGAACACTAACGATAAACAAACGAGTTGTTTTGTTCGATCGTTTAGAAGATTGGTTAGTTTGCGCACATTTATGTGCGTTCGTTTAAATGATAAAAGAATGTAAAGGAAAGAACACACACTATAACACATCCAACAATTGCTGAACACAACTAAACTTAGTTTATCAATGTGTATCCAATTTTATATGTTTTGTTATTGTATGTATTCAACTTTTAAAGTTTTTTTCACTGTATTGAACTCTCAAAACTTACCTTTTAGCATAATAGGTCAAGAGAAGAGGAAATTTCAATTGAGAACCGTTCTTATTGTAAGTATAATTTGTAATCATCATTAATATTAAAAAAAATAAGAACTACAAAGAGATTTACGTAAGTTTGTAGGAAAAAAATAGGGTCAAGAGAAAATATGGGAGAGGCCGGTGAAAAAATAAATGGATAAAACTCAATAATAAAGCATGAATGGGAAAATAAAAAAAACAGAGTTACGCACACTACTAGAAAAACTTAAATTTCTAGTAAGTTTCCGACGAAATTTAGCGATGGATAGAAACTGTCGCTAAATAGCGACAAATTTGCTACTGAACCGAGTGATTAGGTATCAAGGGCAATACCTCGTTCTTCCCTCGCTAATTTGCAACGGATTTAGATTCCGTACGAAAATTTGCTGGGAAGGGATAGACTAAAAAGAGATTTATGCTACAAAATGTATGAAATAATCTTTGCCCTTAGATCAATCAAAAGTCAAAGTTGAAAAGTAAAAAAAAAAAAAACGGGAATTAAATTAATTAAAAAGGGTATATTAGTAAAATATAAAAAAAACCCACGTGGGCAGTTACATCCCATTTGCGAAAACCACTTTTCATTTCCTCCCACCCCCTTCTTCTTCGCCGATTACTGTAATAGTTTGATGCACAAATTACAACATTTTTATGCAGTGATTACAAAATTTTGACGCATCGGTGATTCTGATGATGAAGTTAGAACTGATTTTTGATGCATAACATTAACTATATTGATGAACTAAAGAATCAAAATGAAGAACAAAAAATTAAACTGAGAAATGCACAAACAAGATCAGATTTAATATTGCAATTATATTGTAATACAGATTCACAAATTCACTTATTTTATTGAATATTGAATAAAAACATACTTAATGATGCACGACTTATTTTTTATGTACAAATTCTTTGAGAATATTGAATCAAACGGTGACGACGAAAATGGGCGATGTAAACCAGCGATGCAAACCGCCAACGCCAACTGTTGGCGACCATTACCTGCAACCGAAGCGACAACCAGGCTTGGGAAGAAAATGGCGATGGTTACGCTACACATCGACGGTGGTCGCTGGTCGGTGCGAGAGAATACGGCGACAAACCAGACGTGGGGGATGCGAAGGATGCATAATTGACGGATACTTCACAGGGGACAACTACACGATTGGCAACTTCGACGGCTATGGCAGTTGATCATAGGGTCTTCGTGAGGGAAGGGTCTTCGACGGCTATGTGCAGTTGATGATAGGGTCTTCGTGAGGGAAGGGGCGCACAAGGGGGAGCACAACGGCGATTATGTTAATGTTTTAGTGGGAAAGGGCGGGCCTCTAATTTCTAATTAGATGAATGTAAAACGTGGGGGAGTGGGGTATTAGGGGAGAAAGAGTTTTTTATATTGTTTGACTATTCTACCCTTTTATTCATTCTGCCACATGGCAATCTCAGATTTCTTCTTATATTTTTTTATCTTAAAACTCTTTTTATTTGAAACCTAATTCATATATATATATATATATATAAATTGGATCAATAAAGAATCATGTGTTAAACAAAGAACCTAAAGAACCAATATGGACCTTCGGATCATCAATATCAATGGATAGGATTGATCGATGGCAAAACTGTAATTATTATATATTAATTTAGGATGAATAGGGCAAAAATGTAATTATCCCTCTCCCACACCCACGATTTTAAAAAAAAAAAAACCTCCAAAAACTTTAAATTGCCATAACTTTTTAAGTTTTGTGAATTTAATCAAAAAAATTATACAATTCTTTTAGTTTTTTAATCCTCTTTCAAACAAGATCACTCTTCCTATACTTTTCTAAAAAAAAATTGAAAATGATTTTTTTTTTGGCATTTTGGATTACCCAGCTCAAAATGCAAACTACGGATTTTGCATTTAGGCTTGAATTACCCAGCTCAAAATGCAAACTACGGATTTTGCATTTTGAGCTTGAATGAACCCAGCTCAAAATGCAAACTACGGATTTTGCATTTTGAGTTTGAATGAACCCAGCTCAAAATGCAAACTTTGCATTTAAAAAAAAAAGTTTCAGAAATATATCAAGTCCGGTCTTGTTCGAAAGAGGACGAAAAACTGAATCTAATGGTATAATTTTTTTGTTAAAATTGTTAAAAACGAACGAGTTATGATTATTTAAAGTAATTGGGGGTTTTTTTTAAGTTTGTTGGGAGAAGATTTGCATGGTGCTGTAGGCGCCGATTTTTTTTTTTTTTTTAATTTCTTTTTTTGCCCCTAAACTATGTGCCAAATGTCATCACCAGGGAGGTTCTTTAGGTTCTTTGTTTAAGGGAGGTTCTTTGTTTAACCTTACCCTATATATATATATATATATATATATATATATGGTAGGGATACTATAAAATGAGAATTAAGGTACAAAGGGTAAGGAGAAATCCTGGCCACACAATTTATATCAGAAGTCAACAAACAATTATCTAATCCCACGTTTTATAACTGCCAAAAAAGGGCAGATTTGGAAATGCAAAAATAAAACAGCAAAATTCTAGGTTCATTGATTCAGCTTCATCTTTACACATATTTTTTAAAAATGGATCAATTCAACATATAGATTCAACAGTTAGATCCACAAATTAAAAAACTGATGCACAAATCATAAACATTTGATGCATGATTCCTTATACAATATTGATTTACAAAGAAAAACACAAAATCATGATGAATAATCGAACAAAAAACAACCTCCGATGAACAAATTTAAGAGTAATACATACAACTTTGATGACTATAGTACCTCATTGCCTTGAAAACAAATGTGATGCACAACCAAATGATGCACAACCAAAATCAAAGCAGGGGATAGATCCAGAAATGATGCACACGCGGCGGCGACGATATTGACGCAGACCAGAGGTGGAGACGCTTTCGACGCAGACCATCGGCAGCGACGGTCTCCACGCAGACCAGCGGCGATCTAGTAGAAGAAATCAAAGGAGACGGGGACGAGGACGACGACGACGATGAAGCAGGCGGCGGTGTGATGTGCATCGAGAACAACATTTGTATGTATTACAACATCAATAAGCAGGAGGCGATTAGGGTTTTGTGAGTGCGGGTCAATAAGTAGGAGGCGATTAAGGTTTTGTGAGTGAGGGGAGACGATGCTTTGCGGCGGCGAAGATAAACAGGAGGCGATTAGGGTTTTGTGAGTGAGGGGCGACGATACTTTGCGGTGGCGACGTGCGGAGGCGGCGATAGTGTTAGGGTTTTCAACAGGGGATGATGGGTCGGGAACTCTAATCGATGTTCATATGAACGTGGGCAGTAAGGGCAGGAACGATTATCAAGGGAGTTGGGAGGAAAAATGTGTTTAACTAATTTTATCTAAAAAGGACACGTGTCCTTACCATGTTTCTCCCTACATTTTTTATCCTAAAACTCTTTTTATTTTATCATGATTATATATATATATATGGGAATGTTCAAATGAGAATGAAAAATTAATTGAGAATAGGAGACTAAATTTTAGCCGTTTATTTTGTAAGTGGAATTCATGGATGGAAAGCGTGGGGGAATCGAGTGTGGCAGGGTACATGTGAGGAATTCATGGGTGGGCAATGACATTGAAGGAGGGGGAATTGAACGGCTAGGATTGAGTCTCCCATTCTCAATTAATTTAAGATTCTCATTTGAACCTCCCACTATATATATAGGTAAAAGTTCAAACGAGAACTGTTTTTCGTACGAGAACTGTAACACCCCAAAATGGGGCCTAGTTGTAAACTGTAGTACATGTAGCTTTAACAGTTGTACGTTGACTTTAATTGGTGTTTTGTTGCTAACTGTAGTATAAATGTTGTTAAATGGTGTCTTAAATGTTAATTGGTGTTTTAAACATGAATTGGTGCTAATTGGTGTTAAATGGTGTTAACTGGTG
This sequence comes from Pulicaria dysenterica, assembly GCA_947179395.2. Taxonomy (NCBI): domain Eukaryota; kingdom Viridiplantae; phylum Streptophyta; class Magnoliopsida; order Asterales; family Asteraceae; genus Pulicaria; species Pulicaria dysenterica. The sequence goes on from OX359293.1 coordinate 55,566,305, forward strand.
TTAAATGTGGATAAAAATGTAGTACTATGAAAAGTGTCATAAGTTGACCATGTTGACAAATAGTTGAACGGTTTTGGATAATGGTTCCAAAAATATCTCCGTTAGTTGAAACGGATAACCCTAAGTGGTGTTTTAAGTTGAATAGGAGAACGAAATACCCGAGATGGGGTATTAACTTGTTAAGTCGGCCTATAGACTCTTTCTTCTTTACTGGATAAGCTAAAAACACTTACACACACTCTATACACATACATACGTACGTATCTACACACACACTCAAACCCTTGTTGATTTGAAGAAGAGAATCAAGTTAGATTCGGTTTAGAAGCTGGATTCAAGTGGGAAATCTGTTCATAGAACTTGAGATCATCTTCTCCTTGTAAGTTTTCTTGAATAACCTAGTTCTTGAGTGTTAATGGTGAGGGGGTTCATTTTGATGGATTCATGTGTGTTGTTGTTTTGGTTTTATGTCCAAAAGGTGTTAATAACTTCATATGTATGTTAGAGATCATGTGTAAACCCTTGAATATGGATTCAAGTGGGATTTTGATGTCAAAACCCGTAAAACAGTGTCTGTTTACGAACAGAGCAAGAACACGCTGTAAATATGGTTCCTACGGGCGTAGTATGATGTTACTACGGCCGTAGGGTGTTGTTTATGTTACTGCGGTCGTAGGAAATGGTTGCTACGGCCGTAGGATTGAAATTATGAGGATTACCACCTACGGGTGATGGAAACAAGACTACGGGCGTAGGATATGGTTGCTACGGCCGTAGTTGCCCAAATGGTACCTACTACGGGCGTAGGATATGGTTACTACGGCCGTAGGCCATGGTTCTTTGGCAAGAACTCCTACGGGCGTAGTGCATATGTACTGCGGCCGTAGTACGTGTTGGAATGTTGTTCTGCGGGCGTAGGAACATGTTCCTGCGGCCGTAGGAGGCTGTCAGAAGCCATGTTGACCTTTTGTTGAGACTGTTGTTAGTGCAGTCTGTTGTAGTGTATACTAAGGGGTGTTTATCTATGTTTATTGGTGTTAGGTGACTCAGACGATTCTGTGTGCTCTTGGGATTCCCGATTGCATATCTGCCTCTTGTAGTTTCGAGGTGAGTACCGGTTTCCCATGAGTCTCAGTAGGTAAGTTATCTGTAGTACATGTTGACACATGATTGGTGTATTGATACGTGGAAATGGAGGTATGTTATGATAAAGTTGTACAAGCATGCTTAGTATTATTATTGTTGATATGAAAGATATTGTTGTGATTATATGCGCGCATGAACTGGATCCTTATTGGATCAACTAGTTGTTTATGAAGTTTTGTCCGGACACTGAATTGGAGAACACGGAGGTCAGTCAGGTAGACGGGTGTCAATACTTGGCTGGGTTCTCGGGTAGACGGGAGTTAGTACCCGGGCATTAACGGTACTCAAGTAGTATACGCTTGGGTGATGGTCCTGCAGGCCGCCGTTCCTCTAAGGAGTAAGGTTCCTTGATAGATGGGAACCAACATGATAGATAATTGGCGTACTATGTGGAATGCTTTTGGGTTGTTGAGCGGGGTTAGCTCCCCTGCAACATACGACTACTGCTGACACGTTTGTCACGTCACAATATGATAGGATAGCCTTGTGTGCTGTTCTGATACATGATAGCCTGCTTATTGTTGCTTATGTGTAATTGGTGCTCACTAGCTAGTTGTAGCTAATGGTGCAAGATTTACCTTTTTCGCAGGTTGATGCTAGAGGCCTGGTGAGGCGGGTACCGATGGTAGCTTTTGTTGTATATACCTTTTGGGGAACACGTTGTAGTTTGTATGGATCCGGTGGTCGGAACTAGTTGGTAACGCTTGTAGCTTTGAACTTGGCTAACCTTTTTGTTGTAATTAATTAGCCGAGTCAAACTGGTTGTTTTTGTAAATGGTGTTTAATTCCGCTGCAACACTTTTGATAATCGATGTTTAAAAAGTTTAAATTAACTCTAATTTTAAGCTCGTTAGGGGTGGCGTTACAAGTAGGTATCAGAGCCTAAGTTTGAGGAATTGGGTACTCGTAGAAGTATTCAATCTCAAGCTCGGGCCCGACCATCGTTAAGTGTTCCTATCTGGGTAATTGGGGTTGAGTTGAGTGATATGTGGCTGTCTTATGTGATAGATTAATTGTAGTATTTGTACGTGGTAAATAAATAGTGTACTAACTGTGGTCTACGTGTAAATATTTAGTTGAGTAGAAATGGCCGAACGTAGAGCTACGACAGAAGAGGCTCTCAAACGAATGGAGGACGAGGCCTCAAGTGAACGACGGGAAGCTGAGGACGAGGCTTCTCAGCATAATGTGGAACCGCCAAGACATGATCAAGAGCAGGCGGCATATGTTAGACTGTTAGAGGAGGAGCTCCGATTGACGAGGGAGTTGTTGCAAAATGCTTTGGCAGCGAAGAAGCCAAAGAAGTGCTCTTACAAGAAGTTCTTGTCTTGCGGGCCAAAGGTTTATGAGGGTAGTGATAATCCCTCTGAGACTATTCGTTGGTTACGTGAGACGGATCAGGTGTTCGAAGCTTGTGAATGTGAACGTGAGCTTCGCGTCAGATATGTTGTTCAGAGGTTGAAAGGGCCAGCTTTGGATTGGTGGGATACAGTTAAAGATACGTTGAGGCCGGAGGTGATTGATGCTCTGACTTGGGAGCAGTTTTCTGAGAAGTTGAAATCTAAGTATTGTACAGATTATGATCTGGAGCGATTGGAGAATGAGTTCAGTAGTCTCCGTAAGGGGGACAAGCCTGTTGAGGACCTTATTCATGCTTTTACGGATAAGGTTAGATTCATACCGCATTTGGTGACTGATGAGAAAGCCAAGATGCGGAAGTTTGTAAACATGTTGCCACTTGATTATCGCGCTCATGTTAGAGCTGCGGCTACTTTGGATCGGGCGTTTGAGATAGCCCGACAGATTGATGGGGATAGACGCCAGGGAAAGGGGGATCATGTTGTTGAGGGTCAGAAAAGGAAGTTTCAGCAGTTCTCAAAATCTGTTACTTCCAAAGGGCAGTCGTCGACTGGGGGAAAGCCTGATTATTCGAAGAAGGCTAAGTTTGAGGGTTCTTGGTGCTCTCTGTGTCGCACCTACCATGCTGGTGATTGTTCAAAGGCCACTACTCGTTGTTTTAGATGTGGTCAGAAAGGGCACTCGGTGAATGAGTGCGAGTTTAAGGAGAACGTCTGTTACAAGTGCCACAAGCCAGGGCACCGGATTACAGATTGTCGGTCAAAGTCAGACGCTGGAACTGGAGGATCTGCCTCAGGGCAGAAGAAAGACAACGCTCCCCGTGCTAAAGGGCGGGCGTTTCAGATGACAAAGGAAGAGGCCAAGGGTGCTGGGGATGTGATTACGGGTACTTTTCTTATTAACTCTACCCCAGCATGTGTACTGTTTGATTCTGGAGCTACATATTCATTTGTGTCTGTCTCTTTCTGTGATAAACTGCAAATGCCTGTATCTGTGTTGTCTGAGCCTGTAAGAGTAGAGACTGCTAGTGGTAAAGTAGTTTCTGTTGTAGATAGTGTCCCTCAAGCGGTTATTGATATCGACGGAAGTAGTTTTCCTGTTTCTTTTCTTTTAATGCCGATTGCGGGATTCGATGTTGTGATTGGGATGGATTGGCTTAGTAAGTTGAACGCTGAGATTTTCTGTTCCAAGAAGTTGATTAAAGTTCCTTTACCTAACGGGTCATATGCTGTGGCTCGTGGAGAGAGACGAAAGCTAGATATTCCTATCATTTCTCTGTTGAAAGCAAGAAAGTCGGTTTCGAAAGGCTGCGATTGCTATTTAGCACATGTGATTGATGCTAAACTGGAGAAACGTGATATTCCGGTGGTGACCGATTATCCAGAGGTATTTCCTGATGAGTTGCCTGGGTTACCGCCAGTCAGAGATGTTGAGTATAGAATTGATCTTGTTCCGGGGGCTACCCCTGTGGCTAAAGCTCCATATCGTCTTGCTCCTTCCGAGGTTCGCGAGATGATGATGCAGATTCAAGAGTTGCTTGACAAAGGCTTTATTCGCCCGAGTTCTTTTCCTTGGGGTGCTCCGGTGCTATTTGTGAAAAAGAAAGACGGGACTATGAGAATGTGCATTGATTATCGGGAGCTGAATAAGCGAACGGTAAAGAACAAATATCCTCTGCCGCGGATAGATGATTTGTTTGATCAACTGCAGGGAGCGACGTGCTTCTCAAAGATTGATCTGCGGTCTGGATACCACCAAGTGTTAGTTGCTAACGAAGACGTCCCAAAGACGGCTTTCCGTACTCGTTATGGTCATTACGAGTTTTTGGTGATGCCTTTTGGTTTAACCAATGCTCCTGCTGTTTTCATGGACCTGATGAATCGGGTTTGTCGTCCATTTCTTGATAAATCGGTGATTGTGTTTATTGATGATATTCTCATCTATTCTAAGACAGAAGCTGAACATGAGTTGCATTTGCGAGAGGTTTTCAAAACTCTTAAACGGGAGAAGCTTTATGCTAAATTCTCAAAGTGTGAGTTCTGGCTACGAGAAGTTCATTTTCTCGGTCACGTGATCTGCAGCGATGGCGTGAAAGTTGATCCGGCGAAAGTTGAAGCGGTTATGAATTGGGGAGTTCCTCGAACTCCTTCTGAAGTTAGAAGTTTTCTCGGCCTAGCTGGTTACTATCGGCGGTTTATCCGCGACTTTTCTAAGCTTGCGGGTCCTCTGACTAAATTAACCCGCAAAGATGTTGCATTTGTTTGGGCGGAAGCTCAAGAACAGGCGTTTCAATATTTGAAACGGCTATTGTGCGAGGCTCCAATACTTTCCTTGCCAGAGGGATCTGAAGACTTCATTGTTTACTGTGATGCCTCGTATTCTGGATTGGGGTGTGTGTTGATGCAGCGAGATAAAGTGATTGCCTACGCCTCAAGGCAATTGAAACCTCATGAAGGCAACTATCCGACTCATGATCTTGAGTTGGCAGCGGTGGTGTTCGCGTTGAAATTGTGGAGGCACTATCTCTATGGTACAAAGTGTGTGGTCTGTACGGATCACAAGAGCCTGCAATATGTATTCACGCAGAAAGAGCTCAACATGAGACAACGTAGATGGCTCGAGTTGATCAAAGACTATGATTGTGAAATTCGCTACCATCCTGGTAAGGCCAACGTGGTGGCGGATGCATTGAGTCGCAAGAGCTCTACTGCAGATACTAGATTTATGAAACTTACTGTGGTTCCCGATATAATTGCTCGATTGAAGGAAGCGCAGCAAGTAGCGTTACAAGATGAAAACCTAAAAGCAGAAACGATGAAAAAGCTGAAAGATCAGCTTTTTGATGATACTCGCGGACTAAAGACGTTTCAGTCTCGCGTGTGGGTGCCTCTTCATGGTGATAATCGTGAGCTGATACTGCAGGAAGCTCATAAGTCTAGGCTGTCGGTTCATCCGGGCAGCACAAAGATGTATCATGACTTAAAGGCATTGTACTGGTGGCCTACTTTGAAGCGAGATATTGCTTCTTTTGTGGAAAAATGTCAGATCTGCGCGCAAGTTAAGGCAGAACATCAGAAGCCTTATGGCAGTTTGCAGCAACTAGAGATCCCTGAGTGGAAGTGGGATCACATTACGATGGATTTTGTGACTAAATTGCCGAAGACCCTTAGGGGTCATGATGCTATTTGGGTCATTGTCGATAGATTGACCAAGAGCGCTCATTTTCTAGCTATCAGCGAGTCTACTCCGCTAGAAAAGTTAGCAAAGCTGTATGTAGATGAAGTGGTGTCACGACATGGTTTGCCATGTTCGATTGTGTCGGATCGTGATGCGAGATTTACTTCACACTTTTGGCAGAGCTTGCAACATGAACTTGGTACACGTGTTCATCTGAGCACGGCGTATCATCCGCAGACAGATGGCCAGTCGGAAAGAACTATCCAGACGTTGGAGGACATGCTTCGCGTATGTATTCTCGAATTTGGTGGTGCGTGGGATTCTCACTTGCCGTTGGTCGAGTTCGCTTATAATAACTCGTACCACTCCAGTATTGGGATGCCACCTTATGAAATGTTGTATGGGAGGCGTTGTCGTACTCCCACATGTTGGTTAGAACCCGGTGAAAAGCAGTTTGCCGGACCTGAGATTGTTCAGATTACGGCAGATAAAGTGAAGATTGCGCGGGAAAAGCTCAAAGCGGCCCGTGACAGACAGAAAGTATATGCTGATCCTAAGCGCAGACCAGTTGTATTCCAGGAGGGCGATCGGGTGTTCCTGAAAGTTTCTCCTTGGAAAGGCGTGATTCGTTTTGGTAGAAAGGGTAAGTTGAGTCCACGTTACATTGGTCCATTTCGGATCATTCGCGTGGTTAACGATCAGACAGTTACGCTAGAGTTGCCTCCAGAGTTATCTGGAATTCACAACACGTTCAACGTGTGTTATCTGCGTAAGTGTAAGGTGGAGGAGAACCAGATTCTGCCTCTACAAGAATTGAAGGTTGACGCTTCAAAGCGCCTAGTTGAAGAGCCTGTAGAGATACTTGATTCTAAAACCAAAAAGTTGCGTCGAAAGTTGATTAAACTGGTGTTAGTTAAGTGGAAGCATAACCTGGGTTCGAATATGACCTGGGAGACGGAAGATGACATGAAAGCTAGATACCCTCACTTGTTTGTTGACGATCAGATTCCGAGGACGGAATCTTCTTAAGGGGGGTAGATTTGTAACACCCCAAAATGGGGCCTAGTTGTAAACTGTAGTACATGTAGCTTTAACAGTTGTACGTTGACTTTAATTGGTGTTTTGTTGCTAACTGTAGTATAAATGTTGTTAAATGGTGTCTTAAATGTTAATTGGTGTTTTAAACATGAATGGGTGCTAATTGGTGTTAAATGGTGTTAACTGGTGTTAAATGTGGATAAAAATGTTGTACTATGAAAAGTGTCATAAGTTGACCATGTTGACAAATAGTTGAACGGTTTTGGATAATGGTTCCAAAAATATCTCCGTTAGTTGAAACGGATAACCCTAAGTGGTGTTTTAAGTTGAATAGGAGAACGAAATACCCGAGATGGGGTATTAACTTGTTAAGTCGGCCTATAGACTCTTTCTTCTTTACTGGATAAGCTAAAAACACTTACACACACTCTATACACATACATACGTACGTATCTACACACACACTCAAACCCTTGTTGATTTGAAGAAGAGAATCAAGTTAGATTCGGTTTAGAAGTTGGATTCAAGTGGGAAATCTGTTCATAGAACTTGAGATCATCTTCTCCTTGTAAGTTTTCTTGAATAACCTAGTTCTTGAGTGTTAATGGTGAGGGGGTTCATTTTGATGGATTCATGTGTGTTGTTGTTTTGGTTTTATGTCCAAAAGGTGTTAATAACTTCATATGTATGTTAGAGATCATGTGTAAACCCTTGAATATGGATTCAAGTGGGATTTTGATGTCAAAACCCGTAAAACAGCGTCTGTTTACGAACAGAGCAAGAACACGCTGTAAATATGGTTCCTACGGGCGTAGTATGATGTTACTACGGCCGTAGGGTGTTGTTTATGTTACTGCGGTCGTAGGAAATGGTTGCTACGGCCGTAGGATTGAAATTATGAGGATTACCACCTACGGGTGATGGAAACAAGACTACGGGCGTATGATATGGTTGCTACGGCCGTAGTTGCCCAAATGGTACCTACTACGGGCGTAGGATATGGTTACTACGGCCGTAGGCCATGGTTCTTTGGCAAGAACTCCTACGGGCGTAGTGCATATGTACTGCGGCCGTAGTACGTGTTGGAATGTTGTTCTGCGGGCGTAGGAACATGTTCCTGCGGCCGTAGGAGGCTGTCAGAAGCCATGTTGACCTTTTGTTGAGACTGTTGTTAGTGCAGTCTGTTGTAGTGTATACTAAGGGGTGTTTATCTATGTTTATTGGTGTTAGGTGACTCAGACGATTCTGTGTGCTCTTGGGATTCCCGATTGCATATCTGCCTCTTGTAGTTTCGAGGTGAGTACCGGTTTCCCATGAGTCTCAGTAGGTAAGTTATCTGTAGTACATGTTGACACATGATTGGTGTATTGATACGTGGAAATGGAGGTATGTTATGATAAAGTTGTACAAGCATGCTTAGTATTATTATTGTTGATATGAAAGATATTGTTGTGATTATATGCGCGCATGAACTGGATCCTTATTGGATCAACTAGTTGTTTATGAAGTTTTGTCCGGACACTGAATTGAAGAACACGGAGGTCAGTCAGGTAGACGGGTGTCAATACTTGGCTGGGTTCTCGGGTAGACGGGAGTTAGTACCCGGGCATTAACGGTACTCAAGTAGTATACGCTTGGGTGATGGTCCTGCTGGCCGCCGTTCCTCTAAGGAGTAAGGTTCCTTGATAGATGGGAACCAACATGATAGATAATTGGCGTACTATGTGGAATGCTTTTGGGTTGTTGAGCGGGGTTAGCTCCCCTGCAACATACGACTACTGCTGACACGTTTGTCACGTCACAATATGATAGGATAGCCTTGTGTGCTGTTCTGATACATGATAGCCTGCTTATTGTTGCTTATGTGTAATTGGTGCTCACTAGCTAGTTGTAGCTAATGGTGCAAGATTTACCTTTTTCGCAGGTTGATGCTAGAGGCCTGGTGAGGCGGGTACCGATGGTAGCTTTTGTTGTATATACCTTTTGGGGAACACGTTGTAGTTTGTATGGATCCGGTGGTCGGAACTAGTTGGTAACGCTTGTAGCTTTGAACTTGGCTAACCTTTTTGTTGTAATTAATTAGCCGAGTCAAACTGGTTGTTTTTGTAAATGGTGTTTAATTCCGCTGCAACACTTTTGATAATCGATGTTTAAAAAGTTTAAATTAACTCTAATTTTAAGCTCGTTAGGGGTGGCGTTACAAGAACCAATTTGAGCCGTCCAATTCCCCCTTCTTCAATGTCATTTTGCCTACCCATTAATTCATCACATGCACTCTGCCACACTTGATCCCCTCACGCTCCACATTCATAAATTCCACTTTATCAAATCAACGTCTAAGATTGGTTCTCGTAGTTCTCGTACGGAAAACAATTCTCGTTTGAAATATATATATATATATATATATATATATATATATATATATATGAACTACAGGGGTGGTTCGTTTAAGAACCTAAATTATTATGAAACCATGAGATTAATGAAAATGGTAATGTAAGCTCCAAATTGATTTTCTAACTGTATTCAATATCACTACTACCATGATTACCATGACCACGATTAGTGACCGCACCTTGTCTGTCGTCGTGACGCTTTAGTCGACGATAACTGTTATGTTGTAAATGTTTAACCTTCATGGATAAAACCCATAAATGTGGCATATTCAAAAGCATAGTCATGTTTTTCGTGAGCTAAGTTTTACGTAGTATTAGTTTTCCGCTATCACCAATAAAGAATACGTACACACACATACATATTAGAAAAAATATCCGGGCAACGGACGAGTATAACATTAATTTTGTCGGACGTAGAAGTTTAAAGGTCAAAGTCAAAGAGTGAATTGTTATTTAAGATAAATTTAGTTAATGTGTAGTTAAGAACTTCAATTTAAACTTTTAATCGTTAGTTATCACATATTGTTATTGAATTGTGATTCAAGTTTATAACCTGAATATTTTTCTTTTCTAAATTTAAGTGGTGAAAGAAGCTTGTATTTTATAAGTTTTGAAGTTATATAACAGGAATTTATGTATTGAAATTTATTAACTTTGAAACATTTTCAAACTAATATCTGAGACATTTGACGTATTTTAAATTTTGTCAAGTCAAAACTTGTATGTATCAGTCTTAGATGCAATTTTTAACAAAAACAGGTTGTTTCAAACCCAACCCGAAAATCAGAATTTTTATTTTTGTTTAACACACTACGGATATTTTTTTCTTTAGAAATTAAGTCTAGGAGTGTTTATTTTCGGATATCCGGATTTTCAAAATTTCAATATTCGAATCCGAAATTTCGGATTTCAATAGTGGATTTCAATACCCGAATCCGAAATTTCGGATATCCGAAATATCCGAAAATTTCAAAAAATATACTTTTTATATAACTCTTAAAAATATATATATAATTACTAAATAACCATATTTTAAACTTTAGTCACCAAATATAACTCAAGTATGTTTCAAAATAAAAAAATACATGTATATGAAACTATATATGTTAAGAAAACTAAATGCATAAGCAATATAAAAATTAAAAAAATTAAAAATGAAAAATATTTTCTGGATATCGGATATCCGTAATATCTGAAACTTCAAAAATTACTATCCAAATTCGAAAATTCGGATATCCGAATTTTCGGATAATTTCGAATCGGATTTTCAAATAATTGATTCCGATGTTCGGATTCGAATTATTTTGAATACCCCTAATTAAGTCGACACAAAAGACGATCTCATCCAAACATGAATTAAGAATCATGAATCCAAAAAAAAGAGTGGTCATTGTATTTTTTTTATTTTCTTAGAAAAAACAGTAAAAAAAGCTCATTACGAAAAGAGTTAATTACTGATTTGGTCAATGTGGTTTGCACATTTCTACTGTTTGGCCCCTAACTATGAAAAACTACATGGATGGTCCCTACTGTAGCAAAGTTGTTGCATGGTTGATCCCTCTTCAACTTGAAATGACCTATATGCCCTTACCCTTATTTTTCATTTTCTTTAATTCTTAATCAAAATTTATATATTATTTAATATTTATTTCTTTTTTAAAAATAATTAATATATCAGAATTATATCTCTCTATAACCTCTCTTTCTCTTTCTCATGTTACATAACAGACCACCACCACCACCACAACTTTTTCTATCACCATCACATAGCCACCGTCTGCAACCATCTCACTTCGACCACCTCATGGACCACCTCTAGTCCCATCCAGATCTATGAAAATCCCACCACCCATCCAGATCTATGTAAACCCTAACCAGATCTATGAAACCCACCACCCATCACTGCCACCATCCAAAGAAAACCCTAATTATTTTCGTTGGTTGTAGTGGTTTCAGATGTAAAAGTAAAAAGAAATAAAGAAAAGGTAGAGAGAGAGAGAGAGAGAGAGTAAGAGATATGAGATAGGGGCGGTGGTAGTGGTGACCGGTGGTGGTGGCTATTGCGGTGGGCCGGTGGCGGTTGGCGACGACGGTTGTGCTCAACGGTGGTGGTGGCGGTGGAGCTGCATTGAACAGATGAGAGAGAGGGGGTTGAGAGTTATTGTGTGTAATGGGGGAGAGAGAGATCTGCTATTTAATTATTTTTTAAAAAAAGAAATAAATATTAAATAATATATAAATTTTTATAAAGAATTAAAGAAAATAAAAAATTAAATGGGTAAGGGCAAATTGGTCATTTCAGTTGAAGAGGGACCAACCATGCAACAACTTTGCTACAGTAGGGACCATCCATGTAGTTTTTCATAGTTAGGGACCAAACCAGTATAAATGTGCAAACCACATGGACCAAATCAGTAATTAACTCTTACGAAAAAAGATAGTTTCTTCTTTGAGTAAATTACACCAATCGTCCATGTGGTTTGCCATTAATTTCATCCATCGTCCCTGTGGTTCATTAATTACACTGGACGTCCCTGTGGTTCATACTTTGTCACGTCTCTGGTCCCTGGTCCACATAAAATGACTAAAATGCACTTTCCTTTTTAATCTAGACTTTTCTTTTATATATATATATATATATATATATATATATATATATATATATATATATATATATATATTTAATTAATAAACAATTATTATTATTTTATTACAATTTTTATTAATTTATTATATAAAAAAACTCCCCCACCCCCTTTTCATAATCTCTTTCTCTTGTCTCCTTTATTATCCAGCCATCGTTTTCCCTCCTCCACCGCCGGAGGACACAGCCGCCAGTGCCACCGCCTCTGCCCTCTGCTCACTGACCTCCCCGGAGAAGACACCGCAGTGGCCACCTTCATCTCTCCTCCACCGTCGATCCCTTTTCCTCTGAGAAGATACAACCGCCACAGCCTCTGCCCTCTGCTCTCTGACCTCCCCGGAGAAGACACAACCGCCACCGTCATCCGTCCTCCACACCGCCGTCCACAACCTCGATGGTGTCTGTGTCTAGAAACCCTAATCGCACAAAAAATCGAACGCTTGATGGGGGTTTGTTTTCACATTAGGGTTTTAAGATTAGGGTTTCCTGATGGCGGCGGCGGTGTGGTGACCTTCTCAAACCTCGATGGTGACCGGCGTTGGTGGTGGTTACGACCTACAACGGCGGTGTTTGAAATCAGTGGTGTTCGATTTTTGATGTGTGTGTTTGTTGTTCTTGTTTGATTTGTTTCTGTTTATGTTTGATTTTGATCTCTGTGTGTGTGTTTGTTGTTTGATTTGTTAGGGTTTCTTCAGATTAGGGTTAGTGGTGGTGACCTACGGAGGTGACGACCTATGGTGGTGGTTATGGTGGACCTACGGTGGTTGCTAGAGGGGTTTGATTAGGGTTTGTTACTTTACGGTAACCTACGGTGGTGGTGTTGGTGCCTTTACGGTGGCAAAGGGGAGCCGACATGAGGGGTGGGGTGGTGACTATTAGCAGTGGTGGTGCTATGGTGGCGGTGGTGGTGCAAGTATCGACGGGGACGAAATGGGACGGGGAAGGAACGGGGGTGTGGGGTGTTTAATTATGTAATAATAATAATAATTGATCGCGCATTCTAGTCTTGGATGACGACTTGAAGCGTGAGTGCTTGAATTTAGGTAGGTTGTATTCGGGTGAAGATCAATCCTGCAAAACAAGTAACACCTTAGGTTAAAGGAAGACGGGGAGGGATCCCCGTATTCCCCTCCGATGGTAAAGTCAGTAGTGTTCTTGGATGTATGAGCTTGCGTATTTTATGTGCATGCCTGCTATCAGATGTGTGTATGTGATTTTATATTAGAAGAGGTGCGTACCTGAGCCCTTGGATGGATATACAAGTGTCACGAATTGGTTGATGGTAATGATTCTACTGATGCTGGATCTTCTGGAGAGGATCTTTTAGACTGTACTAGGTATGCGGACTGTACCTGTTTGTCAGACCCTCCGTACTTATCATTAAATGCGATTAGATAGGCAAGTCTGCTTCTTGGGAACATATGATCTGCCTATCTATGATGAGGGGATAAGTACACCTCCGGCGAGGCCAAGCTCCAGGAGACTCTACCTCTGAAGTTCCAATGGAGTGATACCTACGAATGGTCCAGGACGTGTTATGCTCCAGGAGTGTGGCAGGTTCCGAAGTGTTAGACTTTGGACCCTACACCATTAATAATAATAATAATAATAACTCATTTATTAATTAAGAAATAGATAAAAATGTAAAAGAAAATTTCTAAATTAAAAAGAAAAAGGCATTTTAATTATTTTAAATGGATCAGGGATTACGGGCGTGATAAAATGTGAACGACAGATGAACAAAATTAGTGGCAAATTATACAATATATACAAATAGGAGATTTTTTTTTTGTTTTTTATGAATTTTGTCTTTTAGTGAAAAAATTGGTATTATTATTATTATTATTATTATTATTATTATTATTATTATTAATAGTAGTAGTAGTTGCAATAGTAGTAGTATAGTAAATAGATATATATTTTATATTTCAACTTTTATTATCAAAATCTATTATTATTGTCATATTTTATTGTTTACATTTAAAACACTTTAGTTTAATTTAATAGTTATTTATATTAATATTAGTGACTGAAGTTACGGCTAAAATTTTAAAGTTTTTTTAATTATTTCTTATAAAGTCGTTTAGACGAATTTCATTATAAATTAAACTAACAAAATACTTTTACAGTAAACGAGATATTATTTTTACCCCGCCGCGAAGCGCAGGTAATATTTACTTGTTAGTTTTACAAAAGAAAACAAACAAAATCATTTTCCCGTAATATGTACGAGGGGAGAGAAAGAGGGGTCGTCGATGGCAGCAATAGAAGATGCCGATTTAACTTACATTAAACCCTGATCTGCAAGTGAATGGCAAGAGCGTTAATGCGGGAGCTTCTATGCTATGGAAGGAATCGCGATTTTTTTATAAACCTTGTCTCAAATTCCAACAGAAACCATTTTTATTCTTCTGAATCAGCAATTGATTTTTCTCCCAAAGATAGAATAGTAAACCTCTTACAGACATGCCAAAACTTGATTAGATTTTACCAGTTCCAGAGCCGCTTCATAACTTCGGGATTCCTGCAAAATCCATCGATGGGTGGTCGATTTTTGAAGCTTTCTCTGAATTTTTGTGACATCAATTACACACTACTGATTTTCAGATGTATTGATTTTCCAGACACTTTCTGTGTAAATACTGTTATCAAGGCATATTCTTGCAGTTCTTTGCCTAACAAAGCTGTAAGTTTCTATTTTGCAATGCTTGAAGAAGATGGGGTGCTGTTTAGACCCAATATTTTACATTCCCGCCTTTAAATAGCTCTTGCACCAAAACAAGGGATTTGGTATTGGGTAGGAAATATCATGGGCAGGCTGTGAAGGTTGGGGTTGATAAGATTTTACACGTAGAGAATGCTTTGATCCATATTTATGCAAGCTGTGGGTTGAATGATATTGCTTGGAAGGTGTTTGAAGAAATGTCTCTGAGGGACTTGGTGTCTTGGAACTCGATGGTGGACGGTTATGTGAAAGTTGGTGAGATGGGAAATGCACATAAGCTGTTTCACAAAATGCCTCAGAGAAATGTGATATCATGGAATGCCATTATGAAGGGTTATGATACGAACCAAATTGATATATTGATAAATCAGAAGGAATACAATAGTCGGCGTGCTTTCGAGAGGCACCCGTCTCTCCTTAACCTACTTTCGAGAGGTAGGAGCTCTCCTAAACCCTAATTCAAATACTAATTTCTCCACACCTAACAATGGCCCTAGCATCTCCTATAAATAGACTACCCCTAGGTTAACCTAATCAACCCATGGCCGATGTGGGACAAACATATCATTACTTTCCCCCCAAAACACACCTTGTCCTCAAGGTGTGGCTTCATAAGCTTTCCTAAAATAATTCCTGGATCCCAAACTTGAAAGTCGAAACATAGCCCGGAAAATCTCGATAATGGCGGTCCGGATAACGACAGTAGAGTCTGGACTGGTGGTGTCGGCCATAAGGAAGGAGACTGGTGCGGCAACAATCGGATAGCGTGGGTGAACTGGGTGGCGAGCGGCGTCGGTCGGGTGGACTGGGCAGCGGGCGGTGGTAGTTTGGTGGGCTGGGCGGCAGCGGCAGTAGGGTTGATGGAGTGGTTGATGACGGCAACAAGGTTGCTGGGGTGGTTGACGGCAGCGGCGGTAGGTTTGGTGGGTTGGCTATCTGCAGCGGTGGTAGGGTTGATGGGATGGTTGACAGCGGCAGCGGTAGGGTTGGTGGGTTGGCTGTCTGCGGCGGCAACGGTAGGTGGCTGGAATGTCTTCTTCGGCGGTAGTTGGATGGGCTGGGTGACTGGCGGCTGTTGGATGGGCTGCGCGGCAGGCGGCGGCGGTGGTGGTGGTGACTGTTTCGCAAGCTGGAGCAGCAGGTTCAGCATCTCATCCTGTTTTTTCTCTAACCCCTCCAACCTCTGCCTTGTTTCGTCCAAGGCCTGATCGATTCGGTCAAGGCGATCAGTAGTCTGGGTCTTGAACTGACTCAAATCAGCGTCAACATCTGCTACCTTCTTCGACATCGCAAATACACAAATTCGAATCCGAAAAAAAAGCTTTTTTTTCCTTCCGGATGAACAGTAGCCATGGGTTAGATTAGGTTAACCTAGGGGTAGCCTATTTATAGGAGATGCTAGGGCCATTGTTAGGTGTGGAGAAATTAGTATTTGAATTAGGGTTTAGGAGAGCTCCTACCTCTCGAAAGTAGGTTAAGGAGAGACGGGTGCCTCTCGAAAGCACGACGACTATTGTATTCCTTCTGATTTATCAATATATCAATTTGGTATCATAGCCATATCGATTCTGGATCAAAAAAAAAAAAAGAGGTACTGTTCACGTGACACTGTTCATCACCGCTACTGTTCATCGGAAGCACTGTTTCATACCGGTACTGTTCATCGCGACTACTGTTCATCCGGAAAAATCAGATCTGGAAGCTATCATGGGTCAGCATCACCAAGCCGCCATCAGCTACCCTAACGCCGCCGCTACCGCCGCCAGCCAGCGTATCCCTACCACCGCCACCATCTGGCCTTTCACCGTCGCCGCTGTCACCTGTCTGATCACCCAGCCCCCGCTTTTCCTCGCGGCCGTTGCCACCATTTCCGTCACCCAGCCACCGCACTCCTATTCCATACCGCCACCAACCTACCCTAACACTCACCCGCTACCACCCTACCACAACTATCCGTTCCCTAACTCCGACACCACATTGCCGCCTTACTACCTGCCGCCGCCTGCCGCGCAGCCCATCCAACAGCCGCCAGTCACCCAGCCCATCCAACTACCGCCGAAGAAGACATTCCAGCCACCTACTGTTGCCGCCGCAGACAGCCAACCCACCAACCCTACCGCTGCCGCCGTCAACCATCCCACCAACCCTACCACCGCTGCAGACAGCCAACCCACCAACCCTACCGCCGCTGCAGTCAACCACCCTAGCAACCTTGCTGCCGTCATCAACCACCCCATCAACCCTACTGCCGCTGCCGCTGCCGCCCAGCACACCAAACTACCACCGCCCGCCGCCCGGTCCACCCGACCGCCGCCGCTCGCCACCCAGTTCACCCACGCTATCCGATTGTTGCCGCACCAGTCTCATTCCTTCTGGCCGACACCACCAGTCCAGACTCTACTGTCGTTGTCCGGGCCGCCATTATCGAGATTTTCCAGGCTACGTTTCGACTTTCAAGTTTGGGATCCAGGAATTATTTTAGGAAAGCTTATGAAGCCACACCTTGAGGACAAGGTGTGTTTTGGGGGGAAAGTAATGATATGTTTGTCCCACATCGGCCATGGGTTGATTAGGTTAACCTAGGGGTAGCCTATTTATAAGAGATGCTATGGCCATTGTTAGGTGTGGAGAAATTGGTATTAGAATTAGGGTTTAGGAGAGCTCATACCTCTCGAAAGTAGGTTAAGGAGAGACGGGTGCCTCTCGAAAGCACGCCGACTATTGTATTCGTTCCACTTTAATAATATATCAATTTGGTTCGTTTCAGGTTATTCGGATGTTAAAAACCCTGGGGTAGTGCTGAAACTGTTTAGGAAGATGGTTCGGATCGGTGAGAGAGGAAACGACACAACAACTGTGAGTGTGCTTACTGCATGTAGCCAGTCATGTAGATTGAAAGAAGGTAGATCTATTCATGCTTCTCTGATCAGAATGTTGATGAATGTAACTTTAATTATTGGCACGGCTCTAATCGACATGTACTGTAGATGTGGTAGATCAGATGTTGCTCAAGTTATCTTTAATAAAATGTCGGTCAAGAATTTGGTGTGTTGGAATGCAATGATTTCAGGGCAATCTATTCATGGAAACCCAAAAGACGGGCTTTATTTATTTCATGAAATGTTAAAGCTAGGTGAAATAATTCCAGATGAAACAACCTATGTAGCTGTATTATGTGCTTGTGCACGGAGAGGCTTGTTGGCCGAAGGTAAAAACCACTTTCTTGAAATGACTGAGGTTTTCAATATAAAGCCCAATTTCGCACATTATTGGTGCATGGCTAATCTCTATGCTAGCCACGGTTTCTTCCATGATGCAGTTGAATTCTTGAAGAATATGCCAGACGACATTGGTGTGTCTTCTCAGTCCTCGTTTTGGGCTGGCTTACTAGGATCATGTCGTTTTAAAGGTGATGTGGCTACTGGAGAACGAATTGCCAAAGCTCTTATTGAGGGTGACCCAATGAATCATTTATATCACGTGCTGCTTATTATGATCTATGCTGTAGCATGGCGGTGGGATGACGTAACTAGGATGGAGTATATGATGAAAGAAAGAGGGGTTCGTGTGCCAGGTTTTAGTCTTTTAGAATTAACAGAATTAGTTAATAGTCTAGAAGTTAGAGATACATGGGAATAGCGTGTTTTGGCTCCATTTAAAACGGCTGATTTAAGGGCTTTGTTTGGTTCCTTTGACCCCTGTTCCTGCCATTGTTCAGTCACAAATACACACCCGTAATGGAACATGGAGTGAGCTATGTTGATCGTGCTAGTTTTGATCCAATTTGACCACTACACGACCTATATATCAAGGGTACGTGATAAACATGGTGCTAATTTCCTGCTTGAATGAAGCTGTCATACTCTTTTGCAGTCTTTTTAGGTATTTCTTCCTATTTGAAGAAACAAAAAATCATTTTTCATAAATGGGTTAGTTGATTTGAAGTTGAAGTCCCTGTGATTGTAGCCTAGTGGTTGGGAATATGGAATTTATAGTGGAGGCCAGGAGATCAAACATTGACATGTGACCTTTAGCCGTGGATTATGTGATATTGTGATTTATTGCCTCCATGATGGCCGCGGGACCAAAGAGTGGGGAATCCCTAAGGTGAGTTACCCAAAAAAAAGGTGTGATGTGGAGAAACTGTAACTTTTTTTTTCTTTCTTGTACTGCATATTATTATTATTATTAACAATGAAGTGTCATTGTTGACACAGTGATGGTTGTGAGGTTATTGAGAAAGATGAATTAATACAAATCAGACAATGGCAGCCTCAAATGTAAAACAAAACAACTCAAAGCTGCAAAAATATTTAGATGACCAATTCTTACTACAACAGAAATTGAGAATAACCTTTATGAAATATAGCAGTCATAGGATTTGACTGCAAGGTATATTGGCCTTCAAAGTGAAACAATGGTACTTAGTCCCCGCAAATCCAACTTTACAGATAATAGTAGCCAAGATATTATAAGTTAGTTTATAACCATTATGTATTCTGACTTCTTGTCAAGTTGTGCCATAAAATGGAAGCTAATCATACTTTTAAGTCTGTGTTTCCTTGTTTGGATATGATGTTTGTGTACAGAAGCAGAACATGCAAATTACATCGATTCAAGACAGAAAAGATTAGAAGAATAGCATAATCTTTGATGCATCGAGTTGTTATATTAAAGATTATTATTACCCTGGTGTTCAAAGCATTCACAAGCTTCATCCTAATACAGGTATAACAACAGCATGATGCTATTAGGGAATAATCCCGCCTGTTGCTGGCATCTAAAGATGCTGATACAAACATATAGATCAGGTTCACAGAAGTTGCCTCATATTTTCTTAGATGTAAAAGGATTATTTTTAGTTACCTTTATAATTCAATGCAATAACTTCTTAGGATATTTTAATATGAGTCGGAGGTATCTAGGAGAGCAGTCTCTCTACCTCTAGGTAGATGTGTGACTGTCTATATCCTACCTCCCTATACCCCTGCGGGTTTGGATACTATTGTGGTATTCAAATCTTATTTTGGCAGTCAGGTCAAATCTTGCCGAAATTTGCTTCAATTTGCCGAAAAAGTGGTAGGATTAGTCAAGCCAACTCCATTCTATTATGAATCTTACATTTTTTTACGTTATCGAGTTACTTTTCCAGTTTCCAGGATACTCTTTGTTTTCTTGTTTCCATTCTAACGTACCCTCTTCTTGTTGGTTGCAAGTAGACGAGCAATTGGCATACAACTAGAACTTAGGAAGTGACTGATGCAGTTTTGCAGCAAAGTGGTCTGCTGGGTTAACTGTAGCTGTTTTTTAGCATTTACTGCATAATATAAATAACAATGAAGTCTGATTATTGACACAGTGACAGTGCATTTAATCGTATTTATTAAGTCTTAATTCTACATTGTGTGAAGTCAGGATGGTAAATTTGCATTCTTCATTCATATTATTATCATCTGCAATATTCTGCATAAGGTGTATATTGTGTAGCCTTGCTTCTCTTTTTGCAGTATAATTATTTGCATATATAATGTTACACCTCCAGGTACAGAATTAGTTTTCTCTGTGATCCAATTCCAAATGTCATTCAATTAATCAATTCAATTGTCCAGTTATAGTGCTTTGATTTAAGTTTCAGGAGAACATGAATTAGTATATCTGTGAGTATCTATTATGTGAAACAAAGTATATCTATTGGTTTACATAAAAAAAAAGAAAATAAAAGAAAGATGCCTACAAGAGTAATTCCTGCCAAACACAACATATTAGAGCATTCCATTGCCATGAATTGATATGTTCTAGTGTGGGCCGTTCTAGGATTCCATGTATTGAGGGGAGGGAGGGATTGTTTTTGTCTTCTGAAGACCTGCAATTATTGATATGCAACCCACATTGATGACATAATGATCAATTATGGCTATAATTTCAATTAATGCACAAAATGACATATAGAAATAAAATACAAAACACCAGCCTGACATTTTACTTGTCAAAACTAAAAGCTGTGTTTATACTGTGATCTAATGGCGTCTAGTAAAAACGAAGGGTTGATTAAGACCTACCATGAACTGTTCGCGCCTCAATTTCTCGCAATTCTTGGACAAGGGCACAGCAGCAGCAGCAAAAATGTGATAAAAAGTCATTACACCACGCTCCCTGTGATGTGGAACATAATAAAAAAGGTTGGTTATAGTTTAAACTTTAAATATGCAGGAATCTTGATTTTTGACATGTGAATGACTGAATGTGCAGAAGATTGTAGCTAATTTTACGTGTTTTTGAGTTAGTCAGATATAGTACCCTGATGTTGAAAGCATTCCGAAGCTTTCTCCTCATGCAACAAGTATAGCAACAGCATGATGCTATTAGGGAGTAAGCCATGAGCTCGTTGCAGGCATCTCCGGAGGCTGGTACATACACCAACTTTTTAATACCAGCTTTTATTCTCTAATTGCAGTTCATATCACTACTAATTTATGAGTTCAGAATATGATTTTGGAGTAAAATAACTCTTATATGATATATCTATTAGCACATATGCAAAGTTGAAGTGATAAGTATAAGTCTCACTCATTTGCCTGTTTGTTGCTACTGAAGCAATTGTTGAGAGTGTCCCACATGGAAAGAAAAAGGTTTTCAAGCCTGCACAAAATATACAGACAACTAATCAGTTTTGAAAAACTTTACAACACAGAAACAGTTTTGAAACTTAGCGATTTCTTAAACTGAAACAATCGCGCAGCTTGATGTAACAGTTTTGGAATATTTGGTTATTATTTAGTGACTTTCTCTAGAACATCAACAGCTTCTACCCACGGTTGATTTGTTTGTTGTAATGCATATGTAAAAACAAATAAAAAGGTTGTACACCAAGACGTACAGATTAGAGGCTCGGAACAACAGCCAAGTAGATCTGAGTGCCAATCTTCATGCTGATGGGATCTTCTTGAAGAAAGCAAATCTTGTGTCGATGAAGCAGAAGATGTGCTTCTGCGATAACATAACTACATAAGTAAGCATCTCGATTTATCACCACTTTTTTCAAGAAATAAGAATTTTATATCAATTAGTATAAAAACGAGACCTTGAAGCTGAACGAGCATTGCTCTGCAGATTGTTATTATCATGTTCATTGTTGCTGCTGACATATGGATAATATGGCAGATCATTCTGACATTGAGAATCTGAAGCAAAGACTTGCGCGATTTCCATCAGGTTTTGAATTAATTCACTTTGGCTTACATCCAAGTATGTTTGTGAATTCTGTAGTTCCAAATGAAGCTTTGTGTTTTCTTTGTTGATAGCCTCATCAAAAGGCGAGTTCGGGTAGCTATAAGAAAGTGATCTCCTCAAAACATCAGCATCAGAATTCGACGGATATGGGTTTATAATAAGCTCTCGCATCTTTATGTCTTCATCTTCAAATGTGTATTCATGCTTGTCCATTTCTATATATTCCAGTCTTTCCTGCTTAAAAATGTCTTTTTAATCTAGTAAAAGGCTTTTAACACAACAAATAAAATTTTGATTCCATGACTACAATATCCACCTCTCAGGAAACAAGATAATTTGATTTCATGAGTAACGGGTTCGTGTCAAAACGGGTCAGTAAAAGAATTTATTTTACAAATAATTGATATGTTTATGATAACAATATAATGATCTAGATCTTTGAAAAAAATTAGATGGTGTATAGATTTTGATGATTTTCAACCTGTTTAATCTGCTCAACCATTGACCCGTTCTCCTTTTAGCTAATATTTCCTTATTTGACTTTCTATAAAACATAAACTATATGCACACAAAGCTGCAATATGAACAAAAGTTTGATTTTATACCCTGACTCGTGAATTATCCACGAGAGTGATGAGCGGGATAATCTTCAAGTAACGATCAATCTCATCTTGTGCCTTTTTGAATTGATAAACGACGGTCCATCCCATGACAAGCAAGTACAAGTAGCTTCGATCTTGACAACTATTGACCAAAATGTATGATCTCCTCAACGCATCCTCGAGTTGCTCCAATGGTTCCCGTGTCTCTGGATACTTCTTAAGTTCACTAATCTTTAACTGTTGCAAAAGATTTCCAATCAACCTCAAATGCATTGCAAATTTTTTGCAGTTCTTCTTGTGCATACGAGCCGTGCTAGCAGCATTCACTATCATCCCTATTAACCTCACTGCATCAAAACCTGTTAATTGTGCCACATTTGCAATCTCCCCCAAATGATCCCAAGCCACAGACATTGTTCCCAGTTTCTGTCTTTTTCAATACCCTCTATTTGTTGATACACATCTTGATTGAGCTAAGATGCTTCAAAAGGTCTTCAAAATGGGGCAAAAATCTGAGATCTTGAAAGGTATATTCTGATCAAAATCTGAATTAGATGCAGAAAACAGAATTAAGATGTGATCTCATGAATTCCCAGTTAGGCTTTCACTATCTTAATCAAATAGAACCAAATTTAATAAACAAATTTGGCTTCAAGCACTACAACATTGACAATAGATATTCATAATTCAAGATTGACTTGAAGTTTTTGGGTACAAATAAAGGCATGTAAATGTGATCAAGAAGATTTAATAAACTGAAACTGGTTGGTGAAACAGTGAAGCTTGAAGTTATGTACCTTTTGATTTCATGGTTTTGGTGAAGAAGCATCTTCATCTGCTTGAAACAACAATGGATTAAATAACATATGAAAATTTGAATTATTATTCTTAAAAAGACATATATTGATCAAGAGGTTTTTAGATGAAATCAAACCTTAAGATCGATCCCATATGTGTGTGTGTTTGTGTGTTATAATCAGAGAGAGGTTGGGTGTCTCTTTTATTCAACTTTCCATACGCATGATAAGATGGAAGAAAATATGAAAATTGGTTTGCACCAACTTACCATTTTAAGAACCACATAAATGTATCAATGGATGTTTGTTTTAATTTTTAGAGTAAATGACATAAATTGTCTTACTGTTTGAATTTCACTTATAGTCGTTTAAATTTAAAAATTACAAAGAAAAGTTACTGTGCTAGTTACTTTGTTTCACTTTTGACCCTTATGCTAATTGTTGTTAACTTTAACCTTTAGTCAAAGAGTATTTTGATCATTTATCAGTTTATCCTTGTTAGAAACAAAAAGAGTCTATTTTAATCTTGTTACCAAACCAAATTTCTTGTTTCCTTTATTCATCAAACTCATCATCTCTCTCCATATCCATAATCCATGTCAACTCTTTTTCTCTCCCTAAGCCTCTCAATGCCGGACTCCATTTGCTAGCCACCATCACACTTACGAGTCCCTCTCCCGTCTTTCTCTATATGCAACCATCTCTGGTGAGGGTATCACCACCATCTCACTCTAACCACCAGATGCCACCACCATCTATCTCACCACCTGACGCCACCATCACCACCAAATCTTTCTCTAACAAATTTGGAAGAACATTCCAACATCTCTTTCACCACCTAACGCAAACATCACTGTTCGTTTTGGTTCGGTTAGTTTACAATCCTAACTAGAATACTAGACTAGTCATTCACATGGGTTTCTATTTTTCTTTAATTTTTTAAAAGGCAACACGTTTCTATTATATTATAAGACAAATAAACAAAATGGCTGGGACCAACATGCTTTTTAATTTTTTTTCCTTAGCAACATGGTGTTATTTGGCCCAACATATTAGGGGTGTTTTTAAGCAACATGTCGAACAAATTACAACACACATTAGCACAACAACAGCCCAATCTTTATTTGAACAATAGCCAGATAACCGAATCCTAAATAACCAGAAGCTTAAATTCTAGTCAGATTATAATATAGATGATAACATGTACACATTCATATCTCTAATCATAAGTAAAATCGTGAAAAACCTCGTTAAGTATGCGTTGCTTAAATATGATAAATATGTAGTTTTGCATTGTACTTAAGCTATTATATTCTTAACTCTTTGTTTAAATTAATTCATAGAAATGAAAGCAGAGTAAATGATTAATAAAAAAGAATTCATTTATATCTTTAAGCTAAGGTGTTATTCGGTTATCGGTTAATTCGGTTATTTTTTTTGGAAGTTAACTGATAACTGACACGTATTAATATTTGGGTATTGGTTACGGGTAGATTTCGGGTATGATTTAGTTATAATGGGTATCGAGTTAACCAAAAATGACTATTTTTATGTTATTTTTTTATATCGTAGCTAAGTTATATATATGAATGGTGGCTTATAATTTTTTCCCTATCATGCCATTTTTAACGAGTATCTAAGTTTTTTTTCTTAAAAACTTAAATAATTTTTTAATTTTGTAAACATTTTAAAGTTATCTAACCGAGCACAAATGTCAAAAATTCACATCACTATATAATGTTACAAAGTTTTCAATGAAATCGTATTCGTCAATTTTTCTATATACTAGCTATCAAAATGATTATGTTGTAAAAATAACAAAATAATAAACTATTTGACTTGAAAAGTATTGACATTCATTGAAAGAATTGGCTTAATTACATGGACACTAGACTATTTTGTAGGTGTTTTTTTTCTAAAAACTTTTTAGGTATTACGGTTACTTTGTAATATAATTTTATCGCTAACTGAACCGTAATAATAAGGGTAATCCTAAATAATCGATTAATCATATCTGATAGTTAATTTAACCGACCCTTTTAACCGATCCTTGAAGGGATCGATCGGTTTTTTCGTATTTCGGCTTTTTTCAACATGCCTACTTTGAACAACACATTTAATTATTTAGACATAAATTAAAATAATTAATTTATTTTCATAATATTTCGAATCTATCTGCCGCCATTTACGGCCGACGGATCAGCCAATGGACACAGCAGCAAAGACTTTGGATTCCCACAACCCACGTACGCCTTCTGTCACCTTTCCAATTAGAATATGCCACGTGTTCGAATCTCACGTATTAAGATCTACGGTTTTTATTTTTCATTTTTAAAGTTTATTTCATACAATAAAAGGCCAAGCATTTCCGAACAGAAATTTGGCGGGCGTTTCACAAGCAATTTCAAATTGCTGATTCAAAACCCTAGCAGCCTCCACTTTCTCACTCTAGGGTTCATGCATTTTCTCTATTTCTGATTGGATTTTCAGGTTTGTTTTCTGATATTCGCGTTTTGATTAGTTGATATTTATCGTGTCGGTGTTCTGAGCTTTAGTTAATAATTACCATTTCTGGATAATTGATTGTGTTTTCGTTTCACTTTTGAAGTTTGATTGTTGCAACCTGCTGTTTCTATGTATGCGTGTGGCCGTTTGAACTTTAGGGTTTTTTTAATCGGCTGTTGGAGCCGTGTTTTTTATTGATTAGAATTGCTGTAGCTTGTCAAGCGATTTGCTGTTTTTCGATGGCAAAATTATCAGTTACCATTACATTTAGGTTTTCCGAAGTTTGTTTTTGTATCTTCGAGTTGATTTTATCTCCTTCTGATGTTAATTCAGCTGTAAAGATAACATTTTGAATTGGCATTTATTCTGATGGTTTGAGCTCTGCTGACGGTGTTTTCTTTTCTCTTCTTTTTTTTGTTTTTTTTGTTCTGTGTTTATTCAGGTTAGGAAGAGGTGTAAATTTCCTGTTTCCAGGGAAAACAAAGGGATCAGAATTTGAAAGTGAAAATCTGCAAGCGAAATGGGGAAAGTGTCTCAGAAAAACAAAACATCTAAGAAATCAAAGCAGAAGAGGCGGATTCGTGACTCTAACAAGTATCTGAAGCCAGGTGCTCTAGCCCAGCTTCGCAATAGCAAGGCATCAGGATCGGGATCTAAGTTGTGTATGGACCTTGGGAAGAAAAGGGTTGCTGTTTTGGATGCTGAAAAAGCTGATACTGGTATTCTATTTCAGAATAAGTCTGGCAATGAAGATGATGTCAATGTATCTCATGAAAGATTGAAATGTGAACATGTGGCTGGACCTGTTGATTTGCTGAAAGATAAGAATAATTTACAAGGAATGCCAATCACACCACGCCCTGAAAATCAAAAGGCAGATTATGAGTCAAGGCTTGAGTCTCTTCCAATGGAAATGCTGGTAAACCATTTTCGTCTCTCTTTAGACAAATTTGGAGAATTAGTGAACTCTATTCAGGATTTATACTACAAAAACTAGTTAGGAGTTGAATAGCATATTATTGATGGAGAAATCACACGTCACATGTTTGATTGTCTGGCTAAAACTTTTACAAGCAGGAACTAGGTTATAAATGGGTTTCATGTGATATGTGTTTGTGAATTAGAAAGTAGAGTATTGATCATAAATTCATAGATGAATCATTTAGATTTATATTCATGGAAGGCCCTTCTTAGAAGTCAAAAAGGGCTAGTTGTGGATATGGCAACTATTTTGAGTGAAGGGTTTGTTACATACTTGCGTGTTGTAAATTTGTAATTAATCATAATCGAAGTACATAACACTATTAAGGCATCAAGAAACTTTTCTGCCCCTTATTGTTTTTGTTATGTTAAGGTTTCACTTTCAATCTTGAGTTGGTATGATGGCAGGCTCTCTTGAAAGGAACTGTAAATCTTCCTGGACTTAAACTAATTTTGTCTAAGTTGTGTTTTCATCACTGACAGACTGTGAAAGTCCTTTTTACAGAAGTTGCCTTGCAAGAAGCTTGAAAAGCCTTTATGTAATTTCAATTTGTTTTACTAAGTACTAACACAGTAACACGCCTCTTTAGAGTTACATATAGTTTTTGATTTTTGGTACATATTGACCCGAATTTCCCAAACTGAACTGGTCCCGGTTATAAGTTTCGGCTTGGTATTTGGTACTAAGAAAAAAATATTTTCGGTTTTGGTGAAACCCTGTTCGGTCCTGTTCCGGTAGGGGTAAGCTTACTGACTTGAAATTTACCGAACCCAATTGTTCCCATACCAGTACCGGTTATAAGTTTTTGGTTTCAGGTTCGGTACTGGTACCGAGCTCACCTCTAGATTCTTCTGTGTTTTTTAAACCATCTTTATATGATATTGGGTGAAAACTGAAAAAGTTCTGTTATTTATCAACTTTTCTACTGTAGATCTGACTTATTCATCCGTGTTTGTGATTCAAGGTTAAAATACTTTGCCACTTGCACCATGACCAACTTAGAGCTGTTTTCCATGTTTCCGAGAGGATCAGAACAGCTGTGAGCTTCTCTCTATGTTTCAATTCTATCTGCATACATACAAAACTATTGTTTCAATGTAGAATCTACTATAAAAACTGGAATATTGGGAAATAACTGCTTTTGCATTGAATCAGGTCGTTATAGCTAGGAAGTTTCATTTTAACTACACCACACCAGATAGGTCTCGACAAGAAATGCTGAATACAATGACTCCACTCCCTACACAGCACTGGCCTTTTGTGAGGTAGGTATCTCAAGTCTTATTTTCTTGCTTTTTGTAAAGGATCTTTATCAGTAGAAGTAAAAAACCAGACAGTTGAATAACGGGTCTTTTTCTTGCCTAGGTTGAAAAGGGCTGGCTTGGCTAATGCTTGAAACACCTTTGTCTAAAATTTTTAAACTTTTTTATAAATAAACAATTAGCGCGTCAAATATGATTATAAAGGTTGTATTATATTATTATTTCAAACTAATGTGTTTAATTTGAATAACGGGTCATATTCACGTCCCCTACAGTAAAGATGATGAAAAAAGGAAAGTAATGACTTTACCAAGAACCCCAAAAGCACCTAGGCATGGACCCCGCCCGCCCTCCCGCCTCAAAATGATTGAGATGCGCCAGGTGGCAGCTGTTTTGTTCCAGGAGTCGGCATTTCCTCCGAGATGCATTGTTCCATCTGTATTACCAAAACCTTTATGCAAACCTTTTCCTTCCAACAGAGTGCTGTTTGATGAAGAACTTGAGCTATGTCAAGCTGTTGCTCAGAATAAACTGCGGTAGTTTTCAAATATACCTTCTCCATATGCATGTACAGTAGCCATATCTTTCCCGCTTATTTAGATTCCTACCATTTTCAGTTGGTGGACTTTCCGGTAAGTCTGGTGGTGTGTTTAGTAGCTCGATTGTGGCATAGGATTTGCATTAGTAGTGATAGTTTGGTTGTGAAGGGAATAATGTTTCGAAATTTTGTTTTGTAGATGTGAGGACATGTTTAAGGTTCTTAGGATGTTTTCTGAGTTTCTTTTCTTGAGAAATTTTAGATTGTAGTATAGACTATAGAGTGTCCTTGGATGGTTTATCTTGTTTTGTTTTGAACAGAAAATTTATGCAAGCAACTTATAATTTATGCTTAAGTCCTGTTATAGGACTTGATATATGATTTTATATTTGTATTCAAATTATGTGTGGTGGATACAATTTGTATGTGTATTTGTATTAGTAATATTGGGTATATATATATAGATAATAGTGGGTATCTGCCCTATTCCCTGCAATGGAAAATATAGTTACAAAAGGATATTTGAATTGTTCCTTCAAACAAAATAGGAAATATGAATCATGACAAAGGTTCTGGGACGATACGAGTTCGTTATCTTCATTTCCAATTCGTTGTTGGGCTTGTTATGTTATGACTACGAGTTGTTTGTTGTTGGGCTCATTGTTGTGAGTAGAAAGATATGTGGAGTATCCTGATTTTTTTTATATTCTTTATTTATTTTGATATTTGTATTAACCTTTTGAGTAGGAAGATAAGTAGAACCTTTTGAGTAGGAAGATATATCACATCTCTATTTTTCAAATACATACAATAGCATAAAAAACACCAACTTCATTGTGTATTTATACTAGCATAGTACACGTGTAATGTATCGACTATAAATAATTCTACTCAATAACATGTCTACTTTTTAATTATGTAAAGTTATTATTCACACATTGTGATGATACCTAACAATTTTCGTTCACAGTATACCTATTTTCTTTCTCTTTTTTTCCATTTCTTTTATTTCTCTTTTCTTTATATGTTTTATTAAAAAAACTAGTGTAAATTCTCGTGTGATACATGGGTTGTTTAAAAAAAATTAATATTAAAATTGATAAAAAAATATTAAATAATTATAAGACACGAAAAAAATTAAAAGGATGATAAATAGTGCTAGTTTATATTAATATTAATATATTAGTATAACATGAATAAGTGTATAACCATTTTTAAATTTATTTTGTCAACGTTGAAATTAAAAAGTTTAGGATGTGTTTTACATCCGGATAAAATTTGTTTTTAAGTTTGGTATTTATTATTATTTTACTAAGCTATATTAATCCCGATGATATTTACCATTGATTAAATTAAGAGTTATATTTATCTTAATTCACATTGTTTAGTTATATTAGTTTAACTCTAAAAAGTCAAAATAAAAACTAAAAATTAAAAAGATGAACGACTAAGATTAGATTTTTTACTAAGTGAAAGATCTAGATCAGCTAATAAATTTTTTCTAATTAGTTATATATATATATATATATATATATATATATATATATATATATATATATATATATACTAGTTTAAATGTCCGTGTAAACACACGGGTAACTAATTAAATAATAATATTAATTTTAACTATATAAAAACATAAAATGTTTAAATTCTTTAATTAAAATTATAAAAAATAGTGTTTTATTAATATTTAAATAAAATTTAACGAACACCGTTTAATGATTTGAATATTAAAAAAACAAGTAAACCCCATTAAAACTTCAAAGAAGATACTTTTAACATGCAAAATTCAAAATGTTCTTCTAAATAAAGATAAACCTAAGCATATTAAATTTTAACTTTTTACCCCTATCTGATCTAATAGTAGAATTGAATGAATTTGAATATTATTTTATAAATTAAAGTAGATAAATACGATTTTTTATGATTTAAATAAGGGATATATGAAATTATCTCTAATAATTCTGACTCTAAAAAGTCAAAATTGATTTTTTAATTTTAAGTGAATGAATGGTTAAAATTAGATGTTCTTTTAAATAAATGGTTTGGATCGTCTAATCAATTTTATCAAATTAGTTATATATATATATATATATATATATATATATATATATATATATAGATAAAAGATTAGAAGATATGCTAAATATGATATAAATATTCCGATTTGTTGTTGGTTAAGTTGTTTAAATATTTTATTTATATTTTTAGATTTATTATTGCGCTTATTTTATTTATATTATTAAAAAAATGTATGAATAATTAGTTTTATGTTCAATTTGGTGGTGCTCAAATAATAAGTATCTTATCCTTTTTCTAGTTTTAAAATATGAACTATGTATCTTGAAGTTAGTTTTAAATTTCACGTTTATAATTTTTAAAACATTGGTTACTTATATTAGTTTGACTCTAAATAGTTAAAATCAAAATTTTAAAATTAAAATAATGAATCGCTAAGATTTAATCCTTTATAAATGAAAGTCAATGTCATTTAATAATTTTTTTCTAATTAGTTTTTTATATATATTAGAAGATGAAAAACAAAAAGAATATTAAATATACTATAAATTGAACCTTTTGTTTTAACTACACGAGTTATTTATAAAAATCCGGAAATATCTAGAAATTCAGGTTACATGTTATTAGGTTTATAAGTTCTAGCTATACATATTTTCTAATTCTTAAATTAAAATATGTGTTTTTATAAAAGAATATTTTAACTATTATATCTATGAAGATCCTTTTTATTTAATTTTTAATTTGTATTTAATATCATATATGTTGAAAATTAATTTGCATTGACTTGTCTTTTTTAAACATTATTTATTATAGAATGTTTAGTTATTAAGACGTTATTTAAGAATCTAATTAACTCCATATAATTATTTTCTTATAGATTTAAATAATAGGTAAATTAGTAATTCCAATTTTTTTAAAAATTAAGAGATTATAACCTAAATGCTTTATAATATAACTAGTTTAAATGCCCGTGTAATCACACGGGTAATCATAACGTTATTGTTTTATATTTGTTTATTTAAATATGTAATTGTTTTGTACTGACAAAAAAACACAATAAGAGACTATCTTGAAAACTTAAATAATTTTATATTAAAGTTAGTTAACATATAAAGTAATTGATGACAACTTTAAAAATAATATACAATTTAATCAGGATAAAGTTTGTATCATATAATAACCGTAGATGATGATCAAGAACTTAAATATTTATTTCTAAATTAATGTAGAGCATAAAAAATTTGAAGTGAATAATACTTCTAAGACAAATTAAATTTATTTTAAATTAAAATTACTACTATGTAAAATAACGTACTATAATAATTTGCATCATCATTTAAAAGTTATCCTATTATTATCTTTTAAATTAATATTTAACTTTTTTTAATTTAATAACATTCGGAGCAATTCCCAAATTTGATTGCAAGAAATGTTTTACAATTCCAAAACGTTATTTTATATATATTAGAAGATATGCATATTACAATAATAATATAATTATTTTAAATATACTTGTATCTTTATCTAATTTTAATTAGTTTGACTCTAAAAAGTCAAAATCAAAATTTTAGAATTAAAAAAATTAACGGCTAAGATTAAATCTTTTATTAAATAAAGGGTTCAGATCGTATAATTTTTTTTTTCAAATTAATCTTTTATATATATTAGAAGATATAAAATAGATATAGTAACATTAAAAACACAATTTAGAAATTTTGAAACGAGCATCTTTTATAAAATTATATTATTAAATTGATTGTGATCTTTAACAACCAATTACTTTTAACTAAAAAGTACAAGCGTTTAAATCACGTAATAACCCTTTAATACAACCCTTAGTAGACAAGATAAATTGATAATGAGGTTGGATCTATTACAAATTTAATTACTAAGGCTGGTTACACACATGGTAAAGTAAGTATATAACAGATTAATATATTCTTATTTTATTTTTAAACATGATTAATTATTATATTCTCTTATAAAAATAAGATCAATAATTACAAGAAAACCTAATGTTGATCTAAAACAAGAGTCTTATAAGTTTTATGTTTACTCAAATTTATTCGTTAAACTACCAAAAAAATGAAAAACATAAATGTCAAATCAAAGCACCATCCATTCCATGTTCACACCTATACAACATCATCTTTGATGTAGTCAATTTCTCTACTCAGTAAAATCCACAAATAATTGAATAATAATAAAGCTTCTTGCAAGGAATAATAGTAAGGTGTAGAGATGCAATTTAGATAAGAAGTATATACAAAATAACAAATCCTAGCAAAAGAAGGTGATAATCGAGACAATGGCTATTTGATCTTTATAATAAACAAGCATTTGGCAACCCGCACTTCGTTGCGGAATAATCTAATAAGAAGAATGTCAATACTACTTAGTTGTATATTGTTAAAGGAGAAAAAATAGATAAAATTATGTAGTATTAATACTAACAAAGAAAAAAGAATTAGAAAAAGAAAAGAAAAAAAGAAATAGAAAAAAGTAAATAATCGTTATTAACGAACGTAAAAAAGAAGAATATATAGGATTACATATTTGTTATAAAAAATTAAACAGAAAACAAAATAAGAGTAAATAAAAAAATTAAACAGAAAAAATTATGTTATTAAAAGTAGAAAGAGATATAGAAAGCATTTGATAATAATTGTTATTAAAGGAAAAGAAAACAGAAGAAAAGAAAGGAAAAGGATGACCTCACTTGAAATAAGATGACCAAAAATTGAGAAGGGAAAAAATTAAGTTGCACATGGGCAGAGTCGAACAAAAGTCCTTTTGGATATGGGGATGGGGTCTACCACTCTAGCTGGAGTGGTATATGTTAATTTTTCTTGACATTATAAATATAACATAGAGCAGCGCATGGTACTATTCACAGCGCACGATTAGCACTTGTGAATTATATATATATATATATATATATATATATATATATATATATATATATATATATATATAGGGATGAGATATACTACAAAGAAGATTAATCTACAAAGGGTAAGGAGAGATCCTAACCATTGGATCACCCCAAAGTCAAGATAAAAAAAGTAAAAAAAAAAAAACGGATTTAAAATATATTAAAAAGGGTATATTTGTAAAATCAAACACAAAAAGTAAGAATACGGTTACGAGAAAACTCATTGAACCGGAAGAACAGGGACGTCATCTTCATCATTTCAAATCCAAAAAACCTCTAAAAAAATTAAAAATCCCTCCGAAATCAGTTACATCTCAGAGAAATTAATACTATTTCTCACTTGCTTTTTGAAGAATCTACCATGACGAGCAGCAGTGGACTTGGATCATCGATATTTCTGATCGACGGTAACATTTTCAATGGAAACTTGATGAACAACGATAAAAATAAAAATAAAACTGATGTGGAGGATGTGCATCCGTAAAGATGCACGATTAAAACACAAAGCGTAATTTTGCTGTTCATATACATTGAATCACAGAAGGTTAAAAAAAATCGCGAACAAGTGGAGGATGTGCATTGGCGACTGTGCATCCAGGGTCGGCGAAAGACGGCGACTGTGCATCCGGGGTCGGCGAAGGACGGCGACTGTGCATCCGGGGTCGGCGAAGGACGGCGACTGTGCATCCGGGTCGGCGACCGAAGCAGAAAATGAAACCCTAAAAATCTGATGTGCATCCGCGGTCCGTTACAATAGAAGAAACTTGTGGTAGCCGGCAATTACAAGAGAAGCGGCGGTTGTAGGTTCCGGTTGTAATTGAAACGGCGGCGGTTAGGGTTTTTGTGGGGGAGGCGATACGAATTGAGGTTAGGGTTTTCGTGGCGGAGAATGCACAGTCGGCAGAAGATTCATGATGGCGGTGCTGGGTCGATTAGGGTTTCATGCCGACGAACGGCAACGTTAAACGGCGATGGCGGAGCATGCTGGGCGGCGGCGGCGGTAGTATTAGGGTTTTTGTCGGAGGATGTGTCTGGACTGTACATATGAACGTGGGTCGGGAAATCAACGTGGGTTTATGTGGGCATGACCTATTATCAAGGGAGGAGGGAGAAAATGTATAAAAAGTCTTAAATACCCTTTAATTAATTTAATCTAAAAAGGACACGTGACAGCCTAGGATTTCTCCCTACCCTTTTTACCCTAATTCTATTTTTATTTGATCCTGATTCTATATATATATATATATATATGGTAGAGATCAAATAAAAAGGATTTTATGGTAAAAAGTGTAAGAGTGATTATGGACCATAGAATTTGCATTAAAAGTCAACCAAAAAGATTTAAATTTCATCATACGTAACTACCTACTAAGGGCAAATTAGGAATTTATAATTCATCCATAACTCCTAAAATCTTGTTACTGCCTAAATCACATTGGCATCATTCACAGAGATGATGACAAATTGATTCATAACATAAAAAAAATGATGCACAACTATTTTTTATAAAATCAATTGGGACACGTCAGGTTTTCAACAAGAAATTTATTATAAAAATATGATGCACGTACAACTAGTTTTCAAATTTGAAACCCTTAATTCGTAGTTTCTTAAGAAATTTTTTAGATGATGCACTGGTTTATCTGAACAAAAACAAAATGATACACAGTTTGATGAACAAAGACAAATACACCTGCATCGAACAATCAGTATATGTGTAGCTTTGATGAACATTAATAAATGATACACAAAAAGTATTTTTGAAAAAAATAGAAGGATTATATTCATCAAACCAAAAAAATAAGAACAAGACATATTCATAAAAAAAAAACCTTTGCCATATCAACGGATGCACAATTACATACATCAATCACAAAAATGAAGATGAAGATCAACAATATTACTCAAAATCATCGAAGACCAAATATCAAAGAATCATCATAAATTGGTCCCCCTTCTACGATTATATGACCTGGAAGAAGACTTTTACCATTAGATATAACTGCGACGCTGACGGAGAATATAACTTTGGACGCTGACGGCGAACGACGAGGCAGTCGGGGGAAAGCAGAGAGGCCACCGTCAGAAGGAGAGTTACACAAACCGGAGTCGAGGCAACCAGCGCAAACCATCGGTGACCCTTACCTGCAACAGAAGCGAAGCCGTGACGCAAATCGATGGTGACGGTTCTACGCAAAGCAGCGGTGACGACGACCGATAAGAAAACCAGAGGCATCGATGGCGGGATAAACAGAAACCCATAATGGAGTCGTCAGTTTCATTCTTACGGCGAAAAGGGTTTGGCGTGGATTGTGCATCGCCGCCCCATTCTATTTCTGATAAATGAATTAGGGTTTTTTGCAAACGTGAAGATAGAGGAAACGTGAGAGAGAGAAAGTTACACATATCTAGGAAAGATAATATTACCATATTAACCTTCTAACTAAAATACACGTGGCAGTCCAATATTCCTTCCTACCCTTTTTATCTTTACTTTCTTTTTATTTGAACCTAATCCTATATATATATATATATATATATATATATATATATATATATATATATATATATATATATATATTGTAACACCGGTATCTCGAGCTTAAAATTAGAGTAAATTAAAACTTTATTTACACCAAAAGTTGCAGCGGAATAAACCACTGATTACATATTAAGTATTGTTTACCAACTTGGCGATCACAAACAACGAATCAAGCCAAGTACCAAAATTAAGCCAGTGTTACCACTACGCACCGACCATCGTTAAACAGCATCAGAGTTAATAATCTACAAGTGTTCCAAAAGATATATACAATAACACTACCCACAGCAACCCGCCTCGCCAGGCCATCTGATCACTAACCTGCGAAAAGGGAAATATCACGAAACATTAGCTACACTAGCTAGTGAGTACAAGTATCACATAAGCACCAATAAGCATGCTATCACGACACCATAAAACACACAATACTAAGTTATCACATAGCGGTGTGCCAACATGTCAGCAGGATCATATCTTGCGGGGTTGCAAATCCCGCTCAACGAATCCAACTGAGAAAATCAGCAACACCAATCCATGCTGGAGGGGAAACGAAAAGCAACCCCCCGAGCACGTTGCGGAGTCACATGGACTCAATTAGGCCTTAGTTACAAACCAAGACCCCCCTGTTTTTGTCGAGGAACGGCGGCCTGCAGAACCTTTACCCCAGAAAAATCACTCGTGGGAACCGCTAATCCCTGAATAACACTCAAGGGACCCAGTCGCATCGGCGACTGACCTCAACCCCTGCGTCTGTCCGGACAGGAGATCATAAACA
Source organism: Pulicaria dysenterica (assembly GCA_947179395.2). Lineage (NCBI taxonomy): Eukaryota > Viridiplantae > Streptophyta > Magnoliopsida > Asterales > Asteraceae > Pulicaria > Pulicaria dysenterica. The sequence goes on from OX359293.1 coordinate 55,602,980, forward strand.
TGTTTGACCCATAGGGTCCATAGTATGCATGCGTATCACATATCACAATTCATATCACATGGTATCACTTATAACACTATATCACTATATCACGTAGCACACAACACAGGCACATAATAGCCCTATGGGAAACCGGTACTCACCTCGGGATCACAAGAGGCAGATATGAATCCGAGAATCCTAAGAACACACTGAGTCGTCCGAATCACCTAACACATAAGGTTCAGGCTTGGTTATCACTTACACATAACACATACAGGTTAGAACATAAGTTACACAAGCTGTCCACCCAAGACAACCTTCTACGGCCGCAGAGGATATATCCTACGGCCGTAGGACACATGAAAACCATCCCTACGGCCGTAGTATCCAGTCCCTACGCCCGCAGAGGTTCCTTCCAACAAACAATGTACTACAGCCGTAGAAACTCTCTTCTACACCCGTAGTAGTTGTTCTTTGGTGAACTACGACCGTAGGTTATGTACCTACGCTCGTAATCCTTGTTTCATCGTCCGTAGACGGTAATTCACACGAAAACACACCCTACGGCCGTAGTAACCCTGCCTACGGCCGCAGTAAACACAAAAGGCTTCCTACGGCCGTAGGGTTCATTACCTACGCCCGTAGGGAGTGCCTGCACAGCAGGTCTTCATCCCTGTTTTCACACAGCTTCTGCAACTTACGATTTTGACACAAAAACCCGATTGAAACCATATCCAATCGTTTATACACGTTGTTTAACACCCTTAGACACTTATAAACACATTTGACACGGTTTAAACCATAAGAACACATTCATACACCATCAAATGGTGTAACTTCACCAAGAACACCAAACTAGGGCTATTGAAGAATAATCACTTACAAATCAGATGAAGAACAGCAGCTAGATCACGAATTTGACACTGAAATCTCTTACTCAAGCTTACTCCTTGATTGATTCAGCAAATCCCACGAAAAAACGAAGCATATGTGTGTGTACGTATGTAGTAATGTGTAGTGTGTATGCTTTTGTCTTTGACCCAGGGGATAAGGCTCAAAGAAGCCGACCTTGGGTTTTACTATTAAAACACGGGGTATTTTATTCCCCTTTTCAACTTACAACTTAACACACGCTATCCCGTTTTAACCAACGAGGATATTTACGGAATCATTTCGCGAAACCGTATAACACGACATCACTTTTAGACACAACCGACACTTTTCGCATAATCACATTAATTAACACGAGACACGTTAGTCACACAAAACACTTAATTAATTTCACTTAACGTCACTGTACAAGCTCTAAAGCACAAAGTACAACCCTACATTGCTAGGCCCATTTACAGGGTGTTACATATATATATATATATATATATATATATATATATATATATATATATATATATATATATATATATATATATATATATATATATATATATACATCGCAAGGGAGCTAACCAACTGTCAAAATCAAATTTTATAAAGAGTAAATATATGAAATGGTTTCCGTGGTTTCACTAAAGTTAATGGTTTGTTTCTTTAAAATAAAAAATTACTCTACATGTCTTCAATGTTTCATTTTTCATGCTTAAATGGTCCTTTTAACTAACAGACATCAAATTTCTCCGTTTGTTGTCTTTTAGCAAGGTTATTTTGGTAAATTCCTAATGAATCTCCTACTTTATATTTTCTCAAGGAACCTACTTCATCTTCTTCCCTATTTCTGTTAATCATATCCCGCCAATTCTCCATTTCTTCTTCAACAATGGCGATATGCTGGTGTGGTAAGGAAGCGATAGTGATCACATCTTGGACTCCACATAACCCAGGTCGTCGATTTTATGGTTGTCCTCAACAAGTAAATTGTTTTTGTATTTTTATTTGGAAAATATAACATCAATTTTAGTTTTTGAAGTTAATGATTTTATGGTTGTAGAAATCGAATGATAGGTAGGATGTGTTGATCCTCCAAAGTGTCCAAGGTCTGTGAATGTAATACTTGGAATGTTGAGGTCATTGAATAATTCTCAAGAAAAGGTGAAAGTTGAACAGAGTAATGGAAGAAGATTGAAGGTTTTGTTGTTTTTCAGTTGGTTATGATTTGCAATGTAGGTAATGTTAGGTTTTGTTGTTTTTCAGTTGGTTATGATTTGCAATGTAGGTAATGTTAGTATAAGTGTAATGGTGCAAAATTGAATCTTTTGATGTTTTTCAATTGTATGGTTGAAATGGCAGACATTTTGATGTAATCTTAGTATTGTCAAAATCCAGTGTTTAATTTTGGTGGAATGAATGATAAATATATTTATTATGCTTTGCAAAATAGATCAGTGTACCAAACTTATTTACAAACCAGTTTACCAAACTTAAAGTAAACAAAATATTCATCATAACTGTCTAACATATTGAAATAGAATAGCAAAACAATATAGCAAAAGAAAACATACATAGCAAACATAAGTTTGACATACTTAAATATTACAAGTTAAAAGAATCCATAAAATTGTCATTCTTGAACTACTTTTGTTATGGAATGTTCTTTGACCCAACATATATAGATATCTTCTTGGTTCTTGGTTTAGCAACACTTCCACTTGTGATGTGTGAAATCATGTTATAAAATTTTATGTCTAGAAATATCAAAGATGACTACCACATAAGAGACAAGTATGACCTGGTCACGTAGTAGTATAACAATGATAAATCCAGGTATCGTCTTCACATATTTAAAGAGAAGTACGATTTTATAATTAAATAAAACATAAGGCAACTAGCTAAGTACACAGAGGTAAAGGAAAAACAGATTTAGGACAATACTGAAGATGCAATTCACTCAGATTCATATCCCCCTAAAGATAGATTTGACTAGTAAAATCCGATTAACAATGAAATCTCTAGAAGTTGATTGATTAACTTTCGTTCAATCTCTCGCAATGCTAAGACATGGTTCCTAAGATTTTCATCTCTAAGCCTATGAAATAACACACCTCAAATTACCGTTCAACTGTGGGATCGGATCTCTCATCACCCCTAATCCCTGAAATTTCGTTTCAAGAATTACCGCTTTAAGAAATTAACTAGGTTATTGATGGTTAACTTCAACCCCTATCTCTAGTGAGTGGCCTACTATGTCACCTAAGAGAAAAGTAGAAGAAATCATACAACTATGACACTCTCGTGATCAATAAATACATACAATTAACAAATCAAACAATCAAAGGTTAAAAGCTAACAACGTTAAGGGTTCTCTAATTGTAAAAACAAATAATTGTTCAAGAAAACATCAAAAAATTCATAAGATGAATCAAATATAGTCTAGGGTTTTAATCATCCAAGTGAATATAAGAGTTACCTCATAGACAAGTTACAACACATAAAAAACAGAAAAAAGATAGAGTTCATGCCCAATTATAGTCAGATGATGACGAATCAAATAAGTCCTATAGAAGATGTAACCTCCGATCTTCAATCCTTAGGCGTAATCGGTATGAGATCAACCTATTGGCTTGATACCCTCCAAAAGTATGTCCATGGTTGCCCAAATTACCCACTTAGATCTCTGGTACGAAACCCTAGGCTAAAGTATGTAATTCCCTTTTGAAAGATGTAAGAAATCGAATATATGGGTGATGAGTTCTAGCTGGGTCGTGTTGCGTAGGCTCCTTTCTCGCAGCACGAGGCGGTGATAAACATTATATCTTGTTCAGATTTCAAAAAGTCCAACAGGTCATCGCATGTCTTGTGGCATGAAGATTTTCTTCAAAACATCCAACGACTTTTACCCGGTTTCTCCATTTTCTTCAAAACATCCAACGACTTTTACTCGGTTTCTCCCGTCAACTGAGTCTTCGCGGCGTGAGGTTTTTGAATATCAACTCTCTTTCTAGATGAAATCGTATCTCTTTGAGTCTAGTTTCCGTGGCCGCTTGAAGCACCTCAATTGGAGTTCGTATGAGCAAGATACGACCAAAACATTGAAGGTATGTCAAGCGTGTCAATTTTTTTCATTTTCTTCAATTCTTTCATTATTTTCTCCAATTGTTCTCCCTATAGCTGTAAAACACATAATATAACAAATTAAGTCATAATTAACATATTTTAATATAGAAATGCATTAAAGAATATGATATAAATTATATGTATATTTTAGCCGATATCAACTAGTTTTCCTCTTGGCCCCTGCACTTGTAGTTGCACCACTAACAGTTCTACTTGCATGCCCATCACTAACACTTGCAGTTACACTTGCACCACCAATCCTGGCACTTAAACTTGCACCACTACCAATTGAACTTGCCTCTGATCCATAGACAGTTGTACTAGCTCCAACAACACTTGCATTCCTACCTTGACCCTTGCAGACACTTGAATTATGTCAAGCATTACCACATTTACTACAACATACAATTTTCAACTTTCTTGATAACTTACCTCTAATACCATTGTTTCAACCTCAACAGCCGCCTTCCTTCTCCGTTTCTTTGGTCTTACAACTGGAGTGTGATGTTTAGGTGGCAAAAAGGTTGTGGAAGTGTTAGACTTAAGCCACATGCTTCTATCTTTAATTGGATTTACTCTAAAACAGTAAAGCTTTTTCCAGGTTTCTAACCAAGAAACTGGGTTCACAAATGTTTCAGGTCATCCATCAATGAGCTTGTTTAATATACGATTACGAATCAAACAAAGGAATCTTAACACACACATCTCAAATTCGAGCGACATAGGCATTGTTTTTGTCATTTTCTCGAATGCCTCACATAGTTAACACAATACCTCCAATTTACGTGAAGAAGATGATGAATTTGAATGCAGATGTGGGGAAGAAGATGAAGTATGTTGATTATGAAGGAAATCAAGTCTGTAGTTGAAATAATTGATATGGACTAAAGTTGAAATTCACAAACATCTGAAGAGATCCTCAACGTAAAAGACTTAATTACCCTCTTTTAATTGAACAAACGAAGAAATTTGACGTCTATTAGTCAAAAGGACCATTTAGGTATGAAAAATGAAATCTTAGAGACATGTACATTAATATTTAATCTTAAAGGAATAAACTAGTAACTTTGGTGAAACCACATAGAACATTTTAATAATTTACTCTTATATAAATGAATCATTAAAATTTTATTTTATCCATATTATTAGAAAAAGTTATTAAATAAAATCAATACAATTTAGTCGTTTATTTATACTTTTATTATATAAGAGAATGTGAAAAAAAGTTTAACTATAAAATCATAGTTACCTCCTATCTATTAATTTTTTTTCATGTCATATTACACTACAACACAAACATGCTTTTGCGACGAAAATTTGCGACGGACGAAATCCGTAGCAAAAAATAGCAAGGTTGTGACGGTTTTGCGAAGGAATTGCGATGAACTTCAAGCCATGAAACCATCAAAAACATGTGGTCAAAATTAGCGACGGAATAGCGACAAACCAGCGACGGGCGGTTTTGCGACGGAAATTAGCAACGGAATAGCGACGGCATAGCGACGGACAGATTTGCGACACGGAGAAATCGACGCAAATCCGACGCAAAAATATTTAAATTAATAAAAAAATATAAATAAACAAACCGTCGCAAGTCCGTCGCAACTTTTACATATTTGCGACGGGCCTTGATTTCGTATTTTTGTATTTTTAAATAAAAAGTCGTAAAAAAACATCAACAAACACGAGTCATATCGTTTATTATACTTTTTGACGGTGTGGTCAAGTAAGAGATTTTATATACTTTTCTATAAATACGCTTGCATTTTTCATATATTTATATAAGATTTACTAATGTTAAAATATCGTTTTTCATACAACGATACGTCCAACTTGGACAAATAATCGTTTTTTGATTTTTTATATGTTTGTAAAGTCTACAATAGTGTATTAGAGGATATATGAGTTTTTTATATGAAAAAAAAATTTAAAAATAAAAAACTAATTTGATGTCCGTCGCAAATTTCATAATTTTGTGACGGTTTTGCGACGGATTTGTGACGGCCTTGAATTTGGTTTTTTGTATTTTTAAATTAAAAAGTGATAAAAATACATCAACAAACACTAATTATCTTATTTCTTATACGCTTATCAATTTGGTGAACTAAGAGGTTCTATAGGTGTGTCTATAGACACACTTGTGTGCGTTTTAATAGCATTACAAACAAGTTTAGTAAACTTGAAATATCGTTTATCATTCTACGACATGTGCGTTATAGACATATAATTGTTTCTTATTTTTTTTTTTGTGTTTGTATTGTCATATAATAGTCTAATAAAGAGTTTATGAGTTTTTTTATATAAAAAAATAATTTAAAAATAAAAAACAAGTTAATGTCCGTCGCAAATCATGGCGGGACGAAGTTCAGCTAGTAGGGGCCGAGGTTCAAATAGTGGTGGAAGCGGAAGTAACAGTGGACGTGGAAGTAGCGGTGGACGTGGAAGTAGCGGTGGACGCGGATGTAATGGTGGACGGGAAAATACTCAGACGGGGAGTGTCCATCCATCTCAAGAAGTTGAATTAGAAGATATTGCCACTAGTGCTGAGGAGGAAGAAGAAGAGGAGTCACATGTACAACGGGGATCAAGTATACCCATCAGATTACCGGCACGAGCAGACCGCCCTCAAATTTCATTAGTTGGAGATGAGTATGTATATATACATGTGCTTTAATTATGATTATATTTAAAAAATCAAAGTAAATATGATTATTTTGTATTGTCTCAAATTCGTAGATTAACATCACAAATCAAGGTTGGTCGTACCATCACTAGTATTTTTAGGCGCATGTTTTGTGGTCCATGGGAAAGCTGGGCTAGTGTTCCGGAACAAGACCGTGATCGGATGTGGGAACGTTTTAAGGTTTGATCTTATATTTTTATAATTTCATAAATCATTTATATTGTTTATAATATCATAAATCATTAACTTGGTTATAATATGTGATTTATATGTAGGGACATTATTGTTGGAGTACTGAGCTTGAAGTGAGAATTCGTGATCGTTTTGAGGCACAAATTAGAAAAAGATTCGGTGATACCATGTCTCGAGGTCGGGAAAGAGCGACTAAGCGTGCGTTGAAGGATGGAGTTGAAGTTGGAGATGATATTTCTTATATGGTTCCTTATAACCCAACTTGGATGAAACAAGAATATTGGAAACACCTAATTGAGCAGTGGAATAAAGATGAATGGAAAAAGTTATCAAAGCAAAACAAGATCAACAGGTCAAAATTGGTAGGTGGCCACCATATGTGCTGGTCTGTTAGCTATAACACTACTAGGCTAAACATGGTAAGGTATCTTTGGTTTGTCATAAACTTAGAATATGAATAATTAATGTTTTAGTATTGATTTTTAATGATATAATTTTTGCAGGAAGCTAGATTGGGACGCCCTGTAACTTCTAGGGAGCTTTTACAGAGGCACATGTAACAAAAGGGACGGAGGAAGGGCATGGCGCTACAGGTGAGGGAGGGTCGGGGGCTAGTGGGTCGGGTGAGGGTGGATCTCATGCAAACGAGCTGCTTTGGGTCGATGACAGAGCACGTGAACATTTTGTAAGTTTATTGAGTTTGTAGTTATAACATATTGATTACCTCACATTAAATATATAAGATATATGCAATAATTTCTATATGGGTTTCTTAGATGTTGATCTTTCAATTTTCATTCATAATTTTTTGTTTAACATTTATGATAAATTTGTTGCTTTACTATGAAGTTTAGCGTCAATCATGTTCCTGTATATTGTAGCTTTATTCATTTATTTATGAGCTTAAGAAGAAAGAAAAAGGACAATGAAAATAAATTGAGGATTAAGGATAAGATCTTGATGTATATTTGTTCTTGTTATTTATTATAAATTATTGCATGTATCATTCTGTTATGTACTTTTCTTAAGTACTTTGGGGATTCTTGATATTAAGGTAATCTAGTGACTTATAGTTTTATTTGATCTTATCTTCTAATTAGGAGTTATTTCCGAGTGCAAGACTAAAGTTCTTATGTCAATTTCGTTGACATTCTTCATAATGTATAAAGTAGTTTTTTTTTCTCTTTATGGCCTTTAGTAATTTGTACTCCATGCACAAGAACTTGTATTTTGTTCACATTTATCTCAAAAGTTCTAAACTACTTATTGGGTAAACATGATGTATTTAACTATGATTAAATATATCTTTTGGTAAATATGACAGATTCTTATCGTTTACTATTTATCATAGGAAAAGTATCAAGGATTCATGATTGAGAAGTATGGGGAGAATCTTGAAGATCACCCACCTCATGATCAAAACTTGTGGGAGTTGGCTGCGGGAGGGAGAAAGAAGGGGAGATTGTATGGGGCTAATGACGCGTCTGATCTTGTTTTTGTGCTCACGGGAACGCCTTCAATTAGCACGGATGTATCACGTTGTTCACAACATGCAAGCGATGAGGTTTGATATATTACTCGTATTTGTATATTTTATTTGTTTAGTCTAATAAGAGTATTGGAGTATATATTTATGTGTTTAATACATGAGTTATGATTTATAGATCGAAAGATTGACAAAGGTGGTCGAAGAGATGAAAAAAGAAAAAGAGATCGAAAGAGCCGCTTTTGAAGAAGAAAGAGAAAGAGAAAGATTAGAAAGAGAAAGAGAAAGAGAGAATGAAAGAGAAAAGAGGGAAAAACTAGCCAAACGAGTGGAGGACAACGAAAATGAAACAAATAGAAAGTTGGACGAGTTGTTTGCGCAAATAGCGAAATATCAAGAAAAACGCTAAGAACTACTTTGTTTTATGCATTAAGAGCTACTTTATTTTGGTTAGCATTAAGAGCTACTTTATTTTGGTTTAGCGTTAGAGCTACTTTATGTTGGATTATGATGAATTATTATCGGCTAAATCAATTATGTTTGTTAGGATTTGGATGAACTTTAATGTTTATGTTATTTGCGTTTTTGTATTAACAGGAAAAAATGGAAAATCATAAAAGCAAATATTAAAGAAAAATGTTCTGCTGTTTTTGCGACGGAATTGCGACGGAACTGATTTTGTCCAAAATGTTAGAACTGACGCAAAACCTTCGCAAATCAGACGCAAAATCTTGCCGTCGCAAAACCGTCGCAAATTACATCCGTCACAAAATCGTATCCGTCACAAAACCGTCACAAGTACTATCCGTCACAACACTGTCGCAAAATTATTGCCGTCGCAACAACATCACCAAAAGTAAGGTCATTCGCAAATCCGACACAAAAACGACCGTCGCAAACCCGTCGCAACGTGATTTTCCGACGAAGCTTTTTGGGACAGGCAAAATCCGTCGCAAACGGTGTTTTGCGACGGATTTGCGACGGATTTTGCCGTCGTAAAAGGGGCAGTCTGTAGTAGTGTTAGCGTCATATATTTTTTTTAATTTTCTCTTTCTTACTTAAATTTTAAGTATAGCTTATTTTAAACCACCCAATATTTTTTCTCTCCTACTATCTCTTACACAGTAGAAAAGAAGTATACGACGAAGGTTGGTTTGAGAAAACCGATCCCCTAACTTGAAAAGGGGGGTGTAATGGTCAACATAGAAACCTGAGTGTCTCGTCGAGTAACCCGAAGCCTTCAAAACTTCCGCTACGCCGGACATACTAAGGCTGTAAGTATAGCCTCAATCAACCCAAATGTTATATCAGTTGTCACATTAATTTTTTTTACTCTTTTTTTACCAAACCAAATCAATCCAAAACTAAAGTAATACTCAACTCAGATCCACCCAAATATTTTCTATCTTTTTATTTTTTTTACGAAATAAAAAAAACAAAAAGAAAAAAAAAATCCTCAATTCAGTCGGATGCATAATGCCGAAATGGAAAAAAGAGGAAGAAACCCAAAGGTGTTCCCGATAAAACCCGAAAGAGGAAACAGAAGGATATACGGGTTGCCTAATAAGTTAATAATCAACAGAAAGTTCACCAGTCCTGTCGTGCTATTGATCAAGTGACGTCCGATAAGTGATAAAGCCAGGAACTTTCCACCACCTGCTGGACAGTTCAAGAACTCGAGGACCCACGTGGCGGGCTACGACAGTCCCACTCACCAGTCACCACCACCCTATAAAACCGCCTTTTGACCCACATCTAACATCCGATTTATCCCACCGTTTTCACTCACACACACGAATATTACGCATAGTCATGGGTGTCGCCGCTTGTCTATCCGACCTCTACGATTCCTTTCACGACCGCCATACCTCCGGGAAAAAACTCAAGAAACGAAACCAGCTTCAGGTCGATCTCATCCAATTCTTAATTTCCCATCTAATACAATTTTTACTCATTTAATCTCCGCTAAAATTCTTGGTTAATTACTGGTTTTAGTAAACAATAGATGATGTAGATTTAGCAGGTTTAATTAGGGTGTGCGAAAGAACTTAATCTTTTGTTTGGTACTTTCAGACGGTGGAGATAAAGGTGAAGATGGACTGTGAAGGATGCGAGAGGAGAGTACGGAAATCCGTGGAAGGAATGAAAGGGGTGACGTCAGTCGAAGTTGATCCGAAGAAAAGCAAACTTACGGTTATCGGATACGTGGACCCCGACAAGGTTTTGAATCGTGTCCGTCACCGTACGGGAAAGAAAGCCGAGAAGTGGCCGTACGTGCCGTACGACGTGGTCGACCATCCTTACGTGCCGGGAGTATACGATAAAAAGGCGCCACCCGGTTTCGTTAGGAACACGGCGGAGGTGGATCCTCAGACAATGGATTTGGCACGGGCGAGCTCGACGGAGATTAGGTACACGACGGCGTTTAGTGATGAGAATCCCACGGGTTGCATAGTTATGTAGCTAGTTCTTTTATAATCTTTTTTTTTAACTTTTCTTAAAGCAACACTACTTTTATCAATCAGTTGTACATGCAAACTAAGTAAGACGTTTTTTTTAAGTATATTGATATAACATATTGTAGTATATATATGATCCATCGTAAATTTGAAGTAAAAAACATCATGTAAAATAGAAAACAAATCTAATAATATATAACATTTATTTATCCAAACCGAAGAAGACTAGTTTGGTTGATCCCTAGGTTCTCTCTTCTACAACTACTCTATCTCCCTCTACTGATCAAGGAATATAGATGTTTACCTACATATGGATATGACATATTAATGAGTACGTAAATATCCAAACATATTTTGTATTCACGTGACAATCAAGAATTGAATTTGATCTTCTGATAATGTTTAACATTTATTAAGTGTGGGCAATGCTATTTTATTTATGGGTAATTCTTTTTACTTAAACTTTAATTGTACCTCTGAAATTGATAATTTATAGTAAGGGTTTGTTTGGTTGGATGTGGGAATTGGAATCTAATTTTTTAAAAATTCTTATTTGGTTGACTATGGAATTGGATTTGATGAAAATTTAAATCCGACAAGTGATTATAAGATCCTAGGACATGTGGGGGAATTTAAAATTCATTAAACAGGGGAAAGTGACTTATTATTCTATTATCCTCATTCAAAGCTTTCAACCCCTATTACGTGAATTAGTCCCCCAAATCGTTCGACACTTCTACCTCCCCCTTTTTGCGTCGCCGACCTCACAGCCAACGCTCTCCACCATCGGCTTCATTTAACGCCATTGCCGCTCACCGCCGTCGTCATCATCTGCTTCTTCATTGACCCTGTTGTTGTCCACTGCTGCCGCCATTGTCCTCATTGACCCTACTGTCGTCTGTTACTGCCGCCATCCTGGTCATCCACCAGTGCTGCCAACAACCTCGGTAAGTTCTCTCTCCCCCTTCCTCTCTCATGTCGGTTTAGGTTTCTTTGATGATTTTTGTGGATTATCATCTATGATTCTTATGGATTATACATGTTTTGGTGGTCTGATTATCATCTATTATACATGTTTTGGTGGTCTGATTATCATATATGATTTGTTTATCATATTGAATATGATTTTACATGCGCAGGAACAATGTCCCGACTTAATTTAACATCACAAAATCGTAGACAACGACAAACGTCATTGATTTTGACAAGGTGGAACGTGGTTTTGCACATTGTTGTACTCCTCTTGTTAATGACAATTCGTACTGTAGTGATTTTAACTTATTATGTTTATTAGTTTGTTTATTATCATGATTTTGTAATTTTTTTAATATAATGTTTACATAAAAGTTATAAAACAATCTAAATTTAGGAAAAAAACAGGATAGGTAATCCTGTCATTTTACATGTCTGAAATCAAATTCATCTATATTGTCTGCAAACCAAACAGATTATGGAAAAGGATTCCAATTCCATTTCCTGCCAACCAAACATATTACAGATTCAAATTCAATTACTGGCAGATTCCAATTCCATCCGAGAATCCTATTCCATCTGAGAATTCAATTTCATCAGAAACATTATTGTCAACCAAACGCCACCTAAGTTAAATTACCCACACTTTAGTTTTACGGATATGTTGTCCACATAAATGATAAATTTGATATTTAATGTGTTCATAATCGTTTAAGTTTTACTAACAATATATATATATATATTGGCAAGAATTCAAACGATAATTATTTTTCGTACAATAATTGAACTATTCTTAACGTCAATAATGACTCATTAATAAGGTATTTTGATAATTTATATATTTATCCAACAGTAAATTTCGTCCGTGTGAGCCGTCAATAATTTTCGAGGCTTGATTTTCTCGAAATAACCCTCGCTAATGCGTCAATAATTGAAGTCACATAATGAATACTCACACATTTAAAAAAATATATACTATCATGCGTAGGTAATAAATATTTATTTCATATACATAAAATTCTTCAACAAAAATACGTACGTAAAAATAAATTAATTTTCTTGATTAAATACATAATGGAAATTTAAATGCTAACATTTAGCAATGATAATGTTATTGTTCATCTAGTGTTCGCTTATATTATTTATTTATACTTGAAAAAGTATTGTATATGCTAAGACCATCGCAACGGATAAAGACTAATTCTATTTGAAGTCACGCTTTCGACACTTGCTTATTGGTTTTTTTTCCTTGCCTTCTGATTTTGGATAAAAAGGACAAGACCCATGTGCCATTTGGGTTTGATCTCCATCTGATTTCCTCTTGAGTCTCATGCCAACTTTTGATCTCCTGTTGAATCTCAATTTATTTTCAACAAAACAATTGTTGTTCATCATAACTCTAATTGCTTCACAACCACACGCGACCTCTAAAGCTCTCTCTCTGGTAAACCTTCCATGCCGTCAGCGTTATCTTCATATGCTGTTCTCGGACCCATCGTCTCCACCACAGTTCTTTGCGATGTAGGGTTCTACATCACCATTGTCATTGGTGTGGCGTAACCGTGCATTGAGCTCATCATCTGTATCACAGTTGTTTGCATTTTAGGGTTATCATCTTTGTTGCTTTCTAGGGTTTTGCACCAATTCTACAAGAAAAACAGTTTCAGAGAGGGCAGAAGTCATCGTCAAAAGGTCCGATGTCGTTACTGAAAACTTTTTGCGAGGACATGTCGTCGCTGAAAGCCCGTATGGGAAATTTTTTGGCGAGGACATGTCGTCGCGAAAAGTTGGACATCTTTCATCGACGACAATCATTGTCGCCAAAAGTCATTATTAAAAATAAATCGAAAATAAATTAATTACTTTTTGGCCAGGAGTGGTCACCGGAGTAGTCGCTGGAGGTAGCTAAGTAAAAAAAACGACAATGTAATCTATAAATAATCAAATAAACACTAAATTTATGAAAACACTAACCTTTATATGTTGATTTTGACTGGAATTCAAGAGATCACCGGAAAAGCCGCTTGCTTTCGCCGGAAAAATGGAGTTCTTGCAAGAATAATCACCTTGTTGACAAGCCAAAGAAAGCTAGCAACCCACGACTCATAATGGCACCTTAGATTCTCATATATTGCAGTGAAAGTCGAAAACCAAGAGAAAAAGTAGAGAGGACGATCGGCGAGAGAGCAAAAGTAACAAATGGGTGAGAGAGAAGAAAAAGGAAACAGTAGGGTTTTTAACTATAAGACAGACTTGGCGAGGACAATGCCCTTGCTAAAAGCCGCTACAAGACAAAAGGGGCTCTGTAATTTAAAAAATAAAAACAGGGTTTAGCGAGGACATAGTCGTCGCGAAAGGTCAAAGACAACTACCATCTGACACGTAATTAATAATTAGTATTTGTAAAAAGTTAAAAGGTTTTAGGGAGGACCTTAGTCGTTGCTGAAAGTCTCGAATATGTTTGGCAGGACTTATATCGCGTAATGTAAATATTTTAGTGGGAAAAAAATAAAAAAAAGTTAAATAACTTTTAGCGGGACAATGTCCTCGCATAAAGTGTCAGAAGTCAATTCCTTTGTTCCCGAGGTCAAAAGGCTGTAATTTTTGTCTTTTTGTGGGCTTTAGCGACGACATATTGTCCTTGCTGAAAGTATTAATGTCCAAAGCCCATTTTTCTTAGGGTTTGGTTCTCCAAAATGTATTAAACTATACCCAAAAATCTATTATGTGTATCCATCTTTCAAAATTTCTATTGTGTGTATTGAACTTTAAATTTGGTGTTATTGTATGTATTTTGATACATAAAAAATCAAAAAAAAAGTATAAGTTTAGTACATACAATAGAAAGTTTAATACATACAATAGGAAGTTTAATGCATACAATAACACCAAATTTAAAAGTTCGATACATACAATAGAATTTTTGAAAGTTGGATACACAGATTTTTGGGTATAGTTTAATACATAACTGAACCCTTTTTCTTATAGTGATACTTTGGAAAAAATAAAGGGATAATGATGATAAATTAGTGTATAGAAAAGGAATAAGTGAATAATCTGTTTGATCTAATATACGTTCATGATTTTTGATTAGTTTACTTTATTAAATAAATGTGTTTTAATGTTGTATTTATGTGTTCTACTTCACAATTCGTCCACCGAAAAAACACGAGCAGTTCCAGGTTCATTTCTTTCTACTTATGTAATCATTCTTTACAAAATCGTTGAAATGAAATTTAACTCCGTGAGGCGTGTGTTAACTTTTTGGAGCTTTAAATTATTGTTAATTCGGTCTTTCTTCCAGGGTGATAGTTCTTTTTGTTACTGCTGTACTTTAATTTCATGTATTTGTCATCTAACGAGGGAGATGCTTTTAGCTTACGTTCTCATAAAATGAAAAGGTCGGTATTCACTTTACTAAAATTTTTAAGTACAACTAATGAACAATTAATCCATTTATTTGGAATCAAATGATGTTTTATTATTGTTATATCCATTAACTATGTGTCTGAAATTAGTTAAATTTGAAGATACAATGAAATGATTGTTACAAAAGCCTAATTATATATATAAACATTTTGCAGAAACCAATGAACAGTAACCAAATACTTAATTATTAAATTATTTGTAGCTGTAAAATTAGCAAAGGGTTTTTAGGTAGAGTTGGTCACTCTTTTCGGATGGAGATGGAAGACGAATGTTCTAATCTTATACCTCTCAAGTTTTTCTTTATGTTTTTTTTAATCATATTACCTTTTCATTTTGATTTTCTTTATATTGTTATAATTTTTTTTCTTTTGTTTTCTTTTCCCATGGTCTCTTTCTATTTGGGTAGTAAAAAATATTTATTCATTACTTTTTTGATATATTGTTTCTCTTTTTTTCATTTTTTTCCTTTCTCAATATTCTTTTTTTTAAAGTTCTTTACTATTATTTATTGTATTTAATTATTTATCTTAGTTTTATATATATTTTCTACAAAACTGTATATTAAAATATAGATGAAATAAGTTAACTTACAACAAACATTTTATTGAAACTTATAAAAGAAAAAATAATTAAAATTTATTGCATAAAATGAAACATTTTTACAATGATGGAACTATTTAAGATAAATTAAAATTTATTGCATACAATGCCATTTTAGTTAAATTATACTATATAACATTATGTAGGAAATGAACAGTAACTCCGTTTATAATCTTTATATAATTTGAAGCAGCCTAATTAATTATCCTGTCCATTTGTTCCGGTGGTAGCGCAGGAGTTTGTATTCCAGGTCCTGTGTTCGAAACATGACAAGCATATGTCTGGTTTTTTTATGCAGTCCTCCATACATATAAATTCTCTTATGCTTACGCCATCTAAGGCCCACCAGGAAGTCACGTAAATTAATTGTTTGATCTTATTATTATATTATAATTAATTATGTATAATTATTTGTTTTTCTTTCCAAAATACGTACATAAACCAGTATTTACTTTTAAATATTTCCTTTTTAACATACATTTCACTTTTTAATGTCGCGAATAAAAATTTGCTTTTACATGATATTAGTTAAAACGATTACTTTTTAATCTTATTTATTTTTATTTTATAATTTTAAAATATAATCTTCGGTGATTGATATTAATGTATATTTTAAAGGGCTTAGTATTTTCTAACAGATTATTGAAGGAAACATAAAAATAAAACTTAAGTTGATTTGAACATAAACCAAATTACGTATTATATTAATAAATATTTAAACTTTTTCATGCTCTATTTTAAATATTGATTGTTTAATGTTATTTTTTATATTTTGTTCACCCTAAAATTCTGTCGCGACACACGTGCATAAAGCTAACCCGTATACTAACATTTATCAGGCTTATAAACACTAACCTGATAAATGTTAGATATATATTATCCCTGCTTAAACTAGAAACAAAAGAAAGGGCTAGCATAGTGGTAAGTAATATGACATACATGCTTTAGGAGCTGTTTTCGACTCTTGCATAAACTGTTTAGTTTTTTTTCCTGTTTCAACTTAAAGTGAGCAAGTGGCCCGCGAACAATCATTGTTTTATTATTATTATATTAAAACAATTAATTTGGTAAGTTTTTTGTTTTTCTTTTATAACTTTTTGCATATAATGTTAGCGCAAATATAAATATATATTTGTGACGATTTTATTTTTATCTACACATCGATATAAATTTTATTGTGATATGATAACTATTTAAATATGTATTCTTTCTTTCGATATTACGTTCTTTGTAGTACGAAAAAGTTAACCTATTATTTGAATTCAAACCAAATGATATGACCGCACTACGAACGTTATTAAAAGTACGATACTAAATATGAATAATGTTTACTATATATAACGCAGATGTTAGTTTTTTAATAGCGAAACATTAAAGATATACTATGTTTCAAACTCTGCTGCAATGCGCGGGGTTGAAATGCCTCGTTTTATTCTATTTTGGCGCATTAAATCCTTTATAAAGTCAAAACAGATTTTAAAAGTATTCCATCTATATGACAAAAAGGAAAATACAAGATCATATTTGTTGTAACATGTTAAATCATCTTACTTATAAGTCGAAAGTTAGACGTTTGCTACATTTACACATATTTTAAAATCCCGCCGCAACGTGCGAGAATGTATAAATGTAATATGTATTTGGTTAATAGGTAATTAATGTTTTTTTAATGTTTTTAAGCTGCTCTTTTTAGTCTTTCTCGGGTTTATGAGCTAGGGAGTTGTGATTTTGAGTATGATGTCAATCTTATTCTTAGATACTAAATTTTCAGCTTATCTGATGAATGTGGTTAGACAGTTGCAAGAGCACACATGCTTCTTCAGAAAGAGTATAATTAAATAATAGTGCTAAGATATTCAAAGCTCGCATCAAACATGTCAACTATCTATCCATTGAATTCCTATGGAGATATTGTTCTACATGGCACCTTTGATTGTTTATATATATGTATTAACCTATTTCATGACACATACTCAAATAGTTTTAACGCTCATATGATAATGTTTTAGTTATTCTATCTGATGTCGGAGGATTTGATTGTAACTTGCAGGCACCTACAGAGTTGGTCTGGGATCAAATTGTTGTTGGTGTTTATGATGGATCTATGTTCTTCCAAAAAACAGGCCTAGACCTTGCTTACAAAACTACTCAAACTGAGCCCTCCTGTTAGAGTTCAATTCCCATGTACACTTTTGTGCATTTTTTTTTTTGTTCCTTTGTATCTTTTAAAATCTGTATTGGGTTTTGTGTGCTTCCGCTTTTGACTTTTAGATAACAAAGAACTATATATTTGGTTACTAGCAACACTTTGAAAACGCAAGTTGAAGTGATATTGTTCATATGCATTCTTAAATCTGTCGAATCTGATCAAATTTTACTTTATACTCAAATTTGACAAGAACTCTTATATTAGTATTTTTTTTTATTGTATACAGTACGTTATAAATGTTGTTGTACAAAGGAGAAGACAACGTACATGCATTTGTGGTGAAGTAATATTCATAGTAAGACAATCATGTGCATATGAAGTTAGCATTAATGATTGGGACTCGAAGATGATAGCCATCAATTTTGAGGTTGCACATGAAAATTTGGAGCTTGCAAATTCATTTAAGTAAAATTAGTTTATTTATTTTTTTAAACATGATCTAAATGCAAAATGAGGTAAACATGATTTCTATTAATAAATTGGGAAGCTGCAACTTTGCAACAATGTTTTTTTAACATTGATTAGTTCAACAATTAAAGTTTATATACAAACTTTGAGTTAGTCACTTCCCTTCTTTACGATTTTATTCCTTTTTCCCTTCATCAAAAGCACAAGAAACATCAAAAGCAGAAGAAAGAAACAGCTGAAACACCCGGCCGCAATTCGCGGGCAAATAAAAATAAAAAATAAGTTATGGGAATACAACTTGGGAGTTAACTTACTATAGTATATTTAAAATTTACAATCACATTTAACTAATGTTTGTACGTAAGAACGAATAAGTACATGAAGAGCAGCAGATTGGAGTGAAGGAAGATTGGATGTTTAGTCTCCCATTGCGGTGGCTAACCCCGGGCGAGGAAACGGTGTCCATAGCGGGGTGACATGAGGATCTCGTGGTTTGTGAACCCATGTTCTCTAGAAAGAGATGAAGAGAGTGAGCATGATCATGATGATTATGTGATTCCTCTGTAAGGAGATAGAGATAGTTTGGGTATATGGATAGGTCTCCATATGTGGGTGCTGATTGCAAAAGAGAGAGTCCTTGAACCTTGGTGCCCTCCCCAATATATAGGGAGGTGTCTAGGGTAAGATAGACCCAAGCCCAATGGATATACCATATGTTTGGGCCTTAACCAAGACCCAAGCATAGGGTACACCAACAACTAATGATTCTTTTTGAAGCCTTTGACTCAAGTCTTTTTTTATGTTCTCAATGCAGATGTAAGTTTCCGATTCAATTTAATTGAATACACTTGAATATAGTGGTTGTTTGTGCATACATGGTCACACATTAAGAAATGCACTCCTTATTTTGATGATGATAAAAATATGAACAAGTAATATTATTGCTTATCAAATTTATTCATATGTTCATATGCTACATTCTTTAAAGATCAACAAACCTAAAATTAATGATCAAGTGAAGAACAAATAAATGAGGACCTCAAATCAACAAGAAAAGAAGAAAACAAGATAAAAGCAAACACTCAACCTTCACGGTCGATATCACGGTCGACCGTGAATCGTCCGTCACTGCACAGCCCACAACTTGTTCTTCTTGAAGTCAACCGAACGCGTACTCAACAAGTGAAGATGACATCTTCAAAGCTGATGACGAAGATATCTACAAACAAGAGGTTGAAATATATGAGCTTACAATTAAACAAGTTTAAGTTTTTATAAAATTATTTTTATAAAAACTTCTATAAAAATTAACAAACTTTTTATAAAAAATCACAAGCTTGGTTTAAAAAGTATAAGACTTCTTAGTTTGGCAAATACCAAACATAATCTAGCATTGAAATAAAACAACACCATATTTAGAAAATGGAATCTCCCAAAGAAGCAAACATCCAACATACTTTATACATTGGCTTCTAAATTTTCATATTGGTGTTTAAATTCAAACATAAGAAGTATGTCACCAACCCAACTTTTCTAGGACTTCTTTTCAGTGCATTTTAATGGTAAAAATGGGTTGTGTGTGGTTTTGGTAAAAGGCTAACGTCTATATTTGAAAGACTCAAAAAGTTCCAGCAGGCCGATGGTCGAAGCCACGGTAAAAGGCCAATCATCAAGAATAATGCTTTTGAACAACACTAGTGAAACACAATCAAGATAAGTTTCTCTTTCACTTCTCAAGGCTTTATATGTTGACATATATGTGTTGAAAGTGCCATGAGATCTTATGTGAAACTACTTGACATGTTTAAATGTGTTTATTGTATCTAGTGCTTTACATAAACTTGGTTTGCTATAAAAATAAATCAAGGGTAGCAAAAGCATTAACAAAAGACATATAAATACTTATCAAATGCTTAAATGTCTTTCAAAGCTCAATTCATACTCAAGTCAAATACTTTTTGATTGAGTTACAAAGTTGAATTATGTGGCGTTAAAATGACATATTACTTGTGCCCATATTACTTGGTGTTGTGATTTAAATAATAACTTGAAGCTCTTCCATATAGATGCATGCCAAATATCAAACTATCTTGAAAAATCATAAAATAACAAATTTGAGAAAATTGATAGTTGATTAATAATTCTAGATTTATAGTTTCATAAAGTTAGAATATACAAACTACATCTAAACAAGAGTATTTGCTTTTGAATGTGAGAAATATTATGCTTAAAGTTAAAATTGCATATTGATGAACAATACTTTAAAACTTGATATACAATGTTCATGTTCATCATATTGCCTTAAGTGATAATATGCAATGCTTAAATTTCTCACAAATCATGTTTGACTAAGAGTCTCTAAATGATATGGAAATGTGTGTTATATATTCCTATATATGGAAATATATGCTCAAATAATAAATTATTTGTCAAAAATTGATGGCTTGCTTCAAACCCATGAATTTCATTGTCATATACTTTGATTGGGTTTAAGTGATTAAAGAACCAAATTAGATTTTATCATAAGTAACATTGTCTTAGAATTGAAAAGATATCATATTACAAATTAAGACAACTTACTTTGATAAATCATAGTTGCGGACATAAATACAAAACCACTTAAGAAAGAAGTAGTAATAAGATTTGGTTTAGGAATGATTGAACATGTTCCCTAGGAAATAAAGTTTGATTATGTGAAACTGTTCAAAATTGTGCTTCCAGAATGTTCACGTTCGAACCACGGTCGAAGCCGTGCATCGACCGTGGGTCCACTGCCCTAATAATCAAATTGAAACTGAATACTCGCGGTCGATGCCACGGTCGACCGTGGATCGTCCGTCGGGTGTCTGACGGATTTTAAACCTATTTTGCCCTATTTCTCTCTCATCTCACCACTCTATCACTTTACCCATCTTCCCCACAAAAACCCTAGCCTCCATTTTTGCTTAGACACTCAAAAAGCTTAAAATTTATTGCAAGAAACAAGAATTTACCTTATGATTGAAACTATGGTTGAAGCCCGGGTTGGATTCATAGTCCACTTACAAGTGAAAGCTTCTTCATTCTCGATCTCTCACTTAATTGATTCTTGAATCCACTTCACTAAAGGTAAAATTCCTCACCATTGTTTCTTCATCTTCTTAGGGTTTCATTTTGCATATAAACATGAATCATGTTTGAACAATGTTGAGTAAAGATTAAGCCTTGTGTCTATTTTAGTAAACATGAAAATAAAAAATGAAGAAAAACCAATAGGATGAAAAATGGGGTTATGACACAATAAAACTGAGATATATATTTTTTTTCATCTCTATTCTCTCAAAAGTATCAAACTCACTTATTATTGGAAAGATAAACAAATAAACAAAAAGTGAGCAGATGCTTCACGGTCGATCCACGGTCGATACCGTGCATCGACCGTCGACCCTCTGGAGGTTTTCAAAATTCTGAATCTATCAGGTGCTCCACGGTCGAACCACGGTCGACCGTGACTTCGACCATGAGCTTGATGTTACTTTTGATAATTTTTTATTTAAGGCTCATACATAGATTTACTCTTGCTTAATACTTGTCATTCATCACTAAATCACTTCCTCACCTATTACTTTGAAAACTTATACAAATTTTGTGGATATCATTGTAAACAAACGAATAAAAGCATGTTTATGGTACTAGAATGCTATGCCTAAAACTTTATGCATTAAATAAATTATATTACCTTGGTTTAGTGCAACAATATGCTAACATGCAACTCCCTATGATGTTAAAGTTTGAATATCTTGTCTTGGGCTCAAATTCTAAGAACTTAATTCAAAAAGTCAAGACTATTAGTAAAAGTGATAAACTAATTAAACTTGCAAAGTCATAAAATGATTATTATGAAGTTAAGATAAGATTACATTAAATAAATAAGAACTTGCTTATATCTTATACACTTCACAATTCAAAGTAATCACAAACTAAAAGTGAGTTATGACATAAGAGTTTGAAAAACCATTTTAGTCAAACATTTCATGTGTTACTTTTATAAGAGCTCATTAAGTAATTGCATACATGGAGAAATAAAAATAATTTACACAAACCTTATGCCTAAATTCTATATCCTACATGGTTTGAAAAGGTAAAATGCTTGTATGCAACTTATATGTGATGCTCATGATATCCTATTTACATCAACAAGATATGTTACTAAAATAACAATACACGCTAAATGATAATACTTTGGTTCATGTTTGACATATCATTGTTCTTAATGTTATCAAATTACATATGTGATTCTTACATGAAATATCACTAAACATATGTAACATTATGATATGTCATTTATGCTCATCAAGTATTGAATAATTATCATGTAATGAATTGTGGTCAAGCTACCTAACACATAGATTTTTCATAAAAGATCACTATCAAAAGAGTCTTTGAAATAAGTTTGTGATGAAAGATATATGAAGATGATTACATGGTGAAGAAATATAAATTAACATATTAATTGTTACAAGTGGTTCTCTCTTACTATCTTGTCGATCATGGTACTTAATGAATTACTCTTTGTAATCAAGATAGTTAAAATAGATGACAAGTTATGCCTCATATAAGAAATCATGTTATTTGTCATCTTGATATATGCTTGAGTATGCCTATGTACTTAAATGACTATCTCATGTGTCACACACTTAATTTACTATCACTTGACACATGAATCTATGAGGTATACGTGCATAAATAATGATTATAGTATATGTATTGCACACTTGTGTATTCATGAGAACACTTTTCATTTTAATCTTGTTGAATATTGAATACACATAAATGGAAAAGCAAATTTGAATATAAGATAAAATAACAAGTAAACTTATACTTAAGACTATTTGATCTATCTAAAGAAGATAAACTTAAGTAATCATGAACCAAACATGTAACTACAAAATTTTTATTTGACTTGCTTAAAATTAGAAATCTTGTGTGTACTTGTAATAATGATAGTATATTTTAGTGTGTATACATAGGTATAGAATTAACTCAAAATATGTAATACTTGAGAAATATACGTATCAATGTTGATCGTACTCATGAAAAGATCAATTCTATATCAAATTTGTCATGATATGTTGATCTACATATACAATGAATTATTCTTTGAAAATCAAGATAATATAAATGACATCATGTGCTTCATACATAAAATCAAAATAATTGTAAATTTAGTGCACACATTGGTCACTTACTTGATTAAGCTATACATGCTACATTCTTATCTCATCATGAAAAGATGAAAATCATAAGTGGACCTACATGCACTAAATACTCATGAAAGTATAAACAAAGGTTGATCTATAAGATTATGGTACAAACAATGATTAAATCTTCATTTGCTACATAATGTATATAAATAAATATCAATTAAAAAATAAACAAACTAATATTAAGATAAAACTCCACAATTTAGAGCTAAGAAATTTTTGATACTTAACTTAAGATTAGAATTGTGGATTTTGGTTGTCCCTAACATAATTTGCACATTTTAAGAGGGAGTTACCAACCAAAAGGAAAATTTCATATATATTCACACCCTCACTTCCTATCATTAGCATAAATACAAGATAATGATGCATACATCTCTCATGATTCCTACTTGAGTATATTTGATTTTTCCTAAATTAAGTTTATGCAAATACTTTTGTATATCTTGCACTTGTGTTTTGTTTTGTCTATCTTTTGTCAAATGCTAGCTCAAAGGGATCATAAATCAAGGGGGAGCTTTGATCAAGGGGGAGCTTCATCAACTATTTTGTGCTAGATCATAAGAGGGAGAAGAATGTTCCTTTTTGATTCGACAAAAGGGGGAGAAGAATGTAGATGTGCAACATTGTTAACATGAATAAATTTGTGTAGCAATATTAAATAAATGTTGCATATTTTGTCATCATAAAAAACGGGGAGGTTGTTAGTGCATACATGGTCACACATTAAGAAATGCACTCCTTATTTTGATGATGATAAAAATATGAACAAGTAATATTATTGCTTATCAAATTTAGTCATATGTTCATATGCTACATTCTTTAAAGATCAACAAACCTAAAATTAATGATCAAGTGAAGAACAAATAATTGAAGACCTCAAATCAACAAGAAAAGAAGAAAACGAGATAAAAGCAAACACTCAACCTTCACGGTCGACCGTGAATCGTCCGTCACTGCACAGCCCACAACTTGTTCTTCTTGAAGTCAACCGAACGCGTACTCAACAAGTGAAGATGACATCTTCAAAGCTGATGACGAAGATATCTACAAACAAGAGGTTGAAATATATGAGCTTACAATTAAACAAGTTTAAGTTCTTATAAAATTATTTTTATAAAAACTTCTAAAAAAATTAACAAACTTTTTATAAAAAATCACAAGCTTGGTTTAAAAAGTATAAGACTTCTTAGTTTAGCAAATACCAAACATAATCTAGCATTGAAATAAAACAACACCATATTTAGAAAATGGAATCTCCCAAAGAAGCAAGCATCCAACATACTTTATACATTGGCTTCTAAATTTCCATATTGGTGTTTAAATTCAAACATAAGAAGTATGGCACCAACCCAACTTTTCTAGGACTTCTTTTCAGTGCATTTTAATGGTAAAAATGGGTTGTGTGTGGTTTCGGTAAAAGGCCAACGTCTATATTTGAAAGACTCAAAAAGTTCCAGCAGGCCGACGGTCGAAGCCACGGTCGACCGTGGATCGACCGTGGACTGTCTGGACACTTTTTGAACTTTCACCTTTTTCCTTATTTAAACCAACTCAAGTCTTGTGATTTCACCAAGCTTTTGCAATCTGAAATATGGAGAATACATACAAGATCTTGTAAGCTCATATACTTTGATATTATTCAATCTTTCAAGATCAAGATCAAAGCAAGAGTGGAAGCCATCAAAGTTCAAACATTACAACATCATTCATATATTTTGTAATAGTGTAAGGATCATCTCTAGCATTTAGAATTAGAGAGAAGTAAGGATCATCTCTAGCCTTTAGAATTAGAGAGAAGTAAGTATCAACTCTAGCCTTTCAAATTAGAGTGAAGTGAGGATCAACTCTAGCCTGTAGAATTAGTGTGAAGCAAGGTTATCTTTACCTTACTTGCAAGTTTGAAGTGTTAATTCTTGTAAGTGAAAAAGAGAAGTGTAAAAGGTTTATCTCTACCTTCAAAGAGAGAAGCTAGTGGAGCAAACTCTTGGTGGGTGAGGCCAAGGAGTGGATGTAGTGCAAGTTTGTTAACATTTGCATGAACCACTATAAATCTCTTGTCTACTCTTGGTGATATCTCTCTACCCTTACTCTTTTTATTTCAAGTATATATATTTGTTGTGTTATAAACTTCAAGAAAAATCTTTTAAACACAACTTACAAATTTTAATAAGTGTAAAAATTGGTAAACTAAGTAAAATAACCTATTCACCCCCTCTAGGTTTCAACAGTGGTGGTAAAATGGATAAATTTTAGAAATTGAAAAGCAAAAATTTTCATGTAAAAAGGTGGCAAAATTGACATATTTGTTGTTTGAATATGCAATGTTAGATTCAAGATGTAGTATATACGAATCAACTTTTTAAAACCATCTACCTGAAAATTGTATTTCTTAAAACTATATTTATGTATTTTAAATCACACCATAACACGCAGACACTAAAATCTTGTTAAATATTAAATTCAAATCATTAAATAAAATATGACACAATATTAACATCACCTCCCCCCGTATGACACAATATTAAATAAAATATGACTCAAGTCTTTTTTTATGTTATCAGTGCATATGTAAGTTTATGATTCAATTTAATTGAATACACTTGAATATAGTGGTGGTAAAATGGATAAATTTTACAAATTGAAAAGCAAAAATTTTCATGTAAAAAGGTGGCAAAATTGACATATTTGTTGTTTGGCTATGCAATGTTAGATTCAAGATGTAGTATATACGAATCAACTTTTTAAAACCCTCTACCTGAAAATTGTATTTCTTAAAACTATATTTATGTATTTTAAATCACACCATAACACGCAGATACTAAAACCTTGTTAAATATTAAATTCAAATCATTAAATAAAATATGACACAATATTAACAACCCCCCCCCCCCCCCCCAAAAAAAATGATACTCCGTATTAAGCACGAGAAAACCAGAGATTGATCAGAGTATAGGCACGTGTAAATATTTAGAGACGGAAGAAGCGCTTATTTTTATAAATTTATACTATTTCTTTTTTACTTTATAACATTACTTATTTAATATGTATATAGATAATTTACTAATTCCTTTTTCATCTTTTTTATAATTTCACATTTATTTTATTTTTACAAGTACAAAAATTTTATAAGAATATATATAACCTCCATGGTAAAATGAGAAATAATATCTTGCATGCCTCATTTGACAAATAAATTTTCCCTACTTAGAAAAGAAATCTCCTTACCAATTGTTGAGGATATGGTTCTAAAAAAACTGTTTTAGCTTCGTCATAGTTTTGTCAAGGTCTAAGACTTGATCATATCATCATGTTAATCTTTAAATCTTGGGCGTAAGACTTGATATACATTAATTAAGGTTTAAGTTGACACGCTTTTACCGGTTATAAATCATGTATTTTTTAGATGTGCTAAAGATACTAGTTAAGCCATATGAGCTTAACATATATATTATTTAGTTACACTGATGGTTGGATAAACCGAAAACGAAAAAAAAGAGAGATGAACAAAATCGTTATCTTAAGTCAAGCTTTGTAAAATTTCATAGTCTTACCATGTCTTCCAAGACCTTATGTTTAACCATGCCACCACGCCACGTCAAGTCTTACGTTATGTAAAACATCGGTTCAAGTGGCATGTTTTGAAAAATTAATTAATTTTATGATGCAATATATAATTGGTTTGAAATTTCGTCTCTTTCTTGTTTAAATTTTGATTAAGACTACTCAAAGTTATATATATATATATATATATATATATATATATATATATATATATACTAACTATATTATAAAACATTTAGACATTTTTCTTAAACTCTTAAATTTTAAGTCATTTGAAATTACTAAATTATCCTTCATATAAAGTATATGGAAACTATTAAATAGAGTAACTATTAAATATAGTAACTATTAAATAGAGTTAATAACATTCCTAGATTCCATTTTGATAACTAAAAATTCCATATTTAAAAAAAATTAAGTCAATTCAAATTAACTTAATTATTAAAAAGTATTTTCATTAACAAACCTTTCATTTTAAATATTCTATAATATGATAAATATCTTAACTTAATTACTAAAAAATGTATATAAACACAATTCATAAACCTCAATAAACTATAATCATAATTTATCAACATTTTCAAATAGCTCATATAATTATAATAATAAAACTTATCCACTATATATTTAATCTATTTTATTAATCTGTTAATTTTAAATTAGTTTCAAATTGCTAATTTACACCCTTTATTTTATGAATTTTACCATATTTTATATATAGAAACATTTTTCTAATTTTATTGTTCTCAAAATTTAATATAGAATTACACACCTTTATGTCTTGAAAATAACATGTTATCGAGTAGAAATTTATCATTATCGCCGCATTGCGCGAGTACAATGCTAGTATATATATATATATATATATATATATATATATATATATATATATATATATATATATATATAGGGGAGGGTTCATGCGAGAACCGTTGTTAGTGCGAGAACCGCGAGAACCAATCTCGGCCGTTCCTTGGATATGGTAAGTTTCATGGATGGTGAGCGTTGAGGGATAGAGTGTGGCAGGGTGCATGTGAGGAATTCATGGGTGGGCAATGACATTGAAAGAGGGAGAATTTGACGGCTCCGATTGGTTCTAGCGGTTCTCGCACTAAGAATGGTTCTCGCATGAACTTTTTCCTATATATATATATATATATATATATATATATTAGATTTGAACTTTGTATTTAAGGATTTAAATATCTTCCATGACGTCATTATTCTCCGTACTCGTAGTCTTTTTGAGTTTTTGAAGTATGTTAAATATGTTGATTTGTTTGCCTCGAGGAAAAAAAAAACATAAATACAACAAATATATATGTAGATATAGCCGCACATGATACCATGTGTTTTTAGTTTTTTTTCTTTAATTTTCATTCTCTCTCTCTCTCTTGTCAATTTTAGTACCCATCATACATGAAGTTTTCACATTAATGAAATTCATACATGTTATAAATAAGATTCTCGTATAGTATATGATGTCCAGGTCAATTGTATATAGGCTAGTATTAATTAGGAGGTTTCTCCTGATGTATGATTATAATAAAAATAGTTATAGTTATTATTATAATATATTTGTAGAGTTTTTTATTGTTTCACATTGTATCAAAACCTTAAGACTACTCAAAGTTATATATATATATATATATATATATATATATATATATATATATATATATATATATATATATATATATATATATTATAGATTAGGCTAGTATTAATTAGGAGGTTTCTATGTATGATTATAATAAAAATAGTTATAGTTATTATTATAATATATTTGTAGAGTTTTTTTTATTGTTTAAATTTTGATTAAGACTACTCAAAGTTATATATATATATATATATATACAAAACGCCAAGATATTAAATTATGAAAATTATACCAAATATGCTCTTTAACATGACATTCATATTGCTATATTTTTTTCAACAAAAAAAATTCGTTTTTGCCGGGTTTTTTTCTATCACTATAAGGTATGTTACATATATGTAATCAGTACTTAACATATTTGTAATCAGTACTATAAGGTATGTTACATATATGTAACAAATTTTTTTTGTTGAAAAAAATATAGCAATATGAATGTCATATTAAAGAGCATATTTTGGTCGTTAATTTGGTATAATTTTCATAATTTAATATCTTTCCGTTTGGTAGATATTTTAGTTTTAAAAAAATGGGGATCAGTTCTCGCAGTTCTCGCATTTTTTTTGGTTCTCGATGGAACCCTCCCATATATATATATATATATATATATATATATATAAATATATATATATATAGAAATTGGATCAATAAAGAACCATGTGTTAAACAAAGAACCTAAAGAACCAATCTGGACCTTTGGATCATCAAAATCAATGGATGAGATTGATCGGTGGCAAAACTGTAATTATTATGTATTAATTTAGGAAGGATATGGCAAAAATGTAATTATCCACACCCAAACCCACGATTGTTTTAAAAAAAAACCACCAAAAACTTTAAATTGCCATAACTTTTTAAGTTTTGTGAATTTAATCAAAAAAATTATACCATTCTTTTAGTTTTTTAATCCTCTTTCAAACAAGATCACTCTTCCTATACTTTTTAAAAAAATTTTGAAAATGAATTTTTTTTTTTGCATTTTGACAGCTGCGCAGGAAAAACATCATTTTTTTTTTGCATTTTGGCAGCTCGTCGCTAATGAGCTGAATGTCATAGCTAATGAGATGAATGTCGTCGCTAATGAGCTGAATGTCGTCGCAAAAGGTTCGTCTCAGATCAGAAATTAGCGACGATCAAGTTTTTTTTTTGCGTTTTTCGTTTTTGCATTTTGTATGTTTATATGATTTATGTTCTACATTCTGCATGTTTTTTGCATTCTGCATTCTGCATGTTTTTTGCATTTTGCATGTTTTTTGCATTTTGTATTCTTCATGTTTTAGGCTTTAGGCTTGAATTACCCAGCTCAAAATGCAAACTACGGATTTTGCATTTAGGCTTGAATTACCCAGCTCAAAATGCAAACTACGGATTTTGCATTTTGGGCTTGAATGAACCCAGCTCAAAATGCAAACTACGGATTTTGCATTTTGAGTTTGAATGAACCCAACTCAAAATGCAAACTTTTGAGAAGAACCTTTTGCGACGACATTCAGCTCATTAGCCCACATTCAGCTCATTAGCGACGAGCTGCCAAAATGCAAAAAAAAGGGTGTTTTCCTGTACAGCGCCAAAATGCAAAAAAAAAAAAAAAATCATTTTCAATTTTTTTTTAGAAAAGTATAGGAAGAGTGATCTTGTTTGAAAGTGGATTAATAAACTAAAAGAATGGTATAATTTTTTTGATTAAATTCACAAAACTTAAAAAGTTATGCAATTTAAAGTTTTTTGGGTTTTTTTTTAAATCGTGGGTGTTGGGGGGGTTAATTACATTTTTGCCCTATTCTTCATAAATTAATACATAATAATTACAGTTTTGCCATCGATCAATCTCATCCATTGATATTAATGATCTAAAGGTCCAGATTGGTTCTTTAGGTTCTTTGTTTAAGGAGGGGTTCTTTATTGATCCAATTTATATATATATATATATATATATATATATATATATATATATATATATATATATATATATAGAGAGAGAGAGAGAGAGAGAGTTGGGTTCAAGTAAAAAAAATATTAATGTACAAAATGTAAGGAGAAACCTGGTTTTGACACTTGGCAATCTCACTTCAAGGGTAATATAGTAAGTTAAAAAAAGTCTCTCTCTTTCCTTGATATAAGCAACACCCCACGTTTTCAACCCTAGAAAGCCTCGACCCCATGTGACTTCCGCCTGTGACTTCCGCCGCCTGTGACTACGTTTTCAACACAGAAGTACTCCCGCCGCTTGTGTGTTTCCGCCGTTAGTGTGTAACCCTACACGACGCCTCATTTTATCCGATGTATGCTTCTACTCCGTCGCCACCGCCACACGAAACCCACCTGTGAAGCCCGGCGGCGCCTTTGCAACAGTTGTTGTGTGCATTGGCTTCGGTTATATAAATCGTAAAAAATGATTGTTAAGCCTGTCGCCACCGCCGCCTCCATCCCAGATGCACACACCTGCAACCGCCGCTGCATCACATACGAGATGCACGCGCCGCCGCTGATTTCGTGGAGGTACCGTCGATGCACACGCCGCCGCTTAGGCGATTATGCATTCCTGTATTGCGTAGGTCCGGCGATGCACACGCCGTCGGGGAGAGGCTGGATGCACGTCGACGATGACGAGCCGCCCACTGGATGCACGCCGGCGGGATGAATGCCCTGGATGAACGTCGGAGTAGGATGCCATGGATGAACGTCGGCAGGGATGGAGAGCTGTTTTTCTTTTTTCTTTTTTTGTCCCTTTTATTCATTTACCATTTTAACCTTTTCCTTTTTTGTTTAATTCCGAATTTTAATTTTTTTGTTGACTTCTTTTGTTGACTTTGTACTTGATCCTATGGCCAGAATCTCTCCTTACATTTAGTACCATAACTTTCTTTTTACTAGATCCCTACCCTATATATATATATATATATTAGATTTGAACTTTGTATTGAAGGATTTAAATATCTTCCATGACGTCATTATTCTCCGTACTCGTAGTCTTTTTGAGTTTTTGAAGTATGTTAAATATGTTGATTTGTTTGCCTCGAGGAAAAAAAAAACATAAATACCACAAATATATATGTGGATATGGCCGCACATGATACCATGTGTTTTTAGTTTTTTTTCTTTAATTTTCAATCTCTCTCTCTTGTCAATTTTAGTACCGGTCATACATGAAGTTTTCACATTAATGAAATTCATACATGTTATAAACTAGATTAGCTAAAACCTATTTATCTAGAATGGGCTCGTGGGTATCATATCCGCTAGTGTGTTGTAGTAGAATGTGATTTTAAAAGGAATTTTTTTTTTGGTAATTAGGGTAAACGAGTTTTTTTAGTCCCGCACGTCGTGACGGAAAACATAAATTATAAATGAATAAAATATAATAAATAATCTTTTAAACACGAATAATTATATAAAGCGTGTAGAACTCAAAGATTTGAGACTGAATTATGATATAAATTTTATTTTTGATAATTCTTGTACTCTACAGTACTACACAATGTTACCCTTTTAAGATTCAAAATAATTCATATTTTAATATTATATTAACTATTTGTTATACCGTTTTCCCCCTCCTCACCTTTTAGAGCAAAAAAAAAATCATAACGTATTCAAAACAGGTAAATGAAAAAAGAAAAAAAAACAATGAAACAGTTGAATTAATTTTATGTATTATTTATTTTTGCTTATAAGTTTTTATACCTAATGTCCTTTGTAAATTAATATAGATATGTAACTTGCGTATATTTATGGACATTTAATTATCAATATTAATGTAATCACTACAATAAATTGTGGTATTTACCTACACATAAGTTAGCCACACATTTTTATGTGTGAGTAAATACCCACACATCTTTGTATATGTGTGGGTAATATTGAATATTGTTTTTTTCAGGTGTTTGACACTAATTATGTGTAGATAATAATTTTTACTCACACGTTATTTGGGAGGAAAATTTTCCCTCTAAAATCGTTATTTAGCATCAAGATAAATTACCTACACATGAGATAAATTATATTAATGTGTGAGTAAATTACCCACATAAATGCAAATTTGTATTGTATGAGTGGGTAAAATGTTTACATAATACTACCACAAATATTTAAATATAAACGTGAAATTAAAAAATATACAATTTTGTAAATCTTTTTTAAAAAGACGACGTGCAATTATAGATACTTACACATTTTAAAAAAATGTAATATTTATGTAGGTAAAACTTAATATAATGTAAATAGAATTTTTCAATCTTTAATATATATTAAAAGAAAAGGGTTTCTCTCTCTTCCAAAAAAATCTCCACCAATCACAACTCTTGATTTTAGAAAAAAATTAAAAAAATCGAGATGATGATGTCAAAAATGCCAAAAATCCTTAAGTCTTGGAAGGGGGGCATTGTGAAAATTCTAAGGGGGTTTTATAAAATATGTTAAGGGTTTTTATGAAAATGAGAGGGGGTTTTATAAAAATTGTATATTAATATAATTAATTATAGGTTGTTTATAAAATATGTTTAATAAATTATTATATAATTTGTTTAGAGAAATAATAATTATATATTTGCGACCGTCTCATTTTTATCTACGTTTTGGTATAAATTTTATTGTAATATGACACTTTTTTTTAAAGTAGTATATTTTTAATTGTTTGTTATCCATTAATAGTAGTGGGTAGGTTATTCATAAAAAAATTTATATTTTTTTTATATTTATTCTATCTACGTATAATAGTCGATATAATAACTGATTCCTCGGTCTTTCGAATAAAAAGTAATAAATTTTTTTTAAGTTTTTATTTATTTATGATAAATTTATATAAAAATAGATAACATTTAAAACAAACAAAGGTGCATCAATCAATATAAAAAATTAAAGAATCATATATATAATCAACTATTAAAAATAAAACTATTAAAAAATGGTTACTTACATCATCAACTCTTTCCCTAAAAAATTTCCACCAATCATAGCACTTGATTAAAAAAAATTAAAGAAAATAAAAATTGTATTAGTTATTACGTCACATTCCATCAAATTTCTTAAGGGAAATTTTATATAACAAACTTCATGTGTTTGTTAATCTTGGATAAGATAACAATATATATTTGAATTAATCGTGGATAACATAATAATATATATATTTAAAATTGAATTGAATACATATTTCTAATTGACGTGTATTTAATTGGTTTAAAATTATTCCACTTTGTTAGGTAAGGAAGTTACTTTTAGAATTAGATTTAAAAAATTTTAAAATGTGATTTAAATGGAATAATAATTGATAGATTAAGTTTGAAAATATAAACAAAAAGGAAAAGGAAGTAGACGATGAGATATACATGGATAATATAACAACCATTTGAATATGAATTTAATTGAAAATTCTGTGATTGAATTACCTAAAAGCTAGATTAAGAAACGAAAATTATATATGAGTTTGAAGATTCATAATTTGTTCCTTTTTATCTCTAATTTCCTACTCTGCCTTAGTAAAATTCGTTGATTTTGTGTGCAATTCATTTAGTAAACGCGAGGTAGTGAGTTCACAAATCAACTGTAAAAGATATCTTCGATATCTTATGATATCAAAAAAGGAAAAAACAACATTCGGTAGATTAAAAAAAATCGTGAATTGGGGCAACAATTATAAAAGTATGAAAAATACCCAAGTTAGATATGTCATTAGCCCATTTCAAATTAAATAGCTTAGTTTGTGTGTGCGTTAAATTACTAATAAAACCATGAATGTTGTTTATAAAGAGTATCTACAGAAAGTATTATGATAATCTTATGTATATCAAACTTCTGTAATGTTTATCATTTCTTACGAGATTTTATATTCATATATATGTTTTCTAATTTTTTAACGTGTTAATATTTTTAAAACTATATAAATTTAAAATTGTCTTATATCATCCCCGTGTTGATACACGGGTCGCTTATAAACAACATCAACAATAATATTATAGTTATGGTTTTACAATATCGGGATAAAGCTTCATCACGAGAAACACATTAATATTATACTAAAACTTTTAGACGTGTAATGTAACTTTATATTTCTTAAAAAGAGTATTTATAAGAAGTACTAAAAATACACGTTTTCAC
Source organism: Pulicaria dysenterica (assembly GCA_947179395.2). Lineage (NCBI taxonomy): Eukaryota > Viridiplantae > Streptophyta > Magnoliopsida > Asterales > Asteraceae > Pulicaria > Pulicaria dysenterica. The sequence goes on from OX359293.1 coordinate 55,637,959, forward strand.
TCATGGACAGTTATATGTGACAGTTTCTTGAGTGAAGAGTAAAATGAGGTTAAAGGTTTTGATTTGCGACAATTAAGAAAACCCTACTAATAAAACTATGAATGTTGTTTATACAGAGGTTTTAAAGAAAATCTAATGATAATCTTATGTATGAATTTCAAAATTCTGTAATGATTATTCATTTCTTACGAGATTTTATATTCATATCTATGTTTTGTAATTATTTTTACTATATGTCTTAATACTCTTTAAAACTATATAAATTTTAAATTGACTTATATCAGCCCGTGTTGATACACGGGTCGTTTAGCTAGTTTTTTTAAACACAAAATGACATGGAAATTAGAAAGAAATCTGATAAATTATTAAAACTAAATAAAAAACAAGATTGAACCAAAGATTGAGGAAATGAGTGGCTGAAATCTCGGAGAAGATGGGTATGTAACTCGGTTTGAAATTTTTAAGGAGGGAAACGAGTGTTGCCTTCACTTCTATATATCCGCCAAAATATTTAAAAGTCTTGAAAATATTTGAGGAAAAGAAGGATATACGATTGTCAAGGAACAAGAACTTTCATCGGTTGAAGGTTAGTGTTCAAAATTCATGATTCTCTCTTCTTGGATTTTCTTTTGTATTATGCCATTGTGGTTGGCAGAAATCAAATCTAATTTTTTTTGTTTTGATCAGAGGTTAGGTATGTATTGCTATGATGCCATTCATATATCCTGTAGGTGTGCCATATATGATGGATTTCTTTTCTCTTATGGTGGTTAGTTGTAACTTGAACCCTAGCTTGTTGCTTCGATTTGTTTTATTGAACATGCAAAATGTATTCATTTAGATAGATTTCTCACATATATATTAAAATTCCCATTGAGTGATTACAAGTTTGCCTAATAACATGTTCGGGTCGGGAAAGTTGGGAAATGCTTCGAATTTGTTAGCAAATGCTTCTCTTCTTTTTATAAAATTATTATGAATAATTAACCCATTGAATATGTTGCGAAACGATATCCCATAGCTATACCTTTTTTTATCTTAATGCCAAATCTATACTTGTATGGAAGTCTATTCTCAGTAGTTTATAAAATAATTGAAACCATATCCCAAAGCTGTACTTACAAATCTTAAACCTAAGGCTAACCGAAACTTCTTACGAGCTTATGTGCAAGCGAGTTATGAATGAGAAATATAGAGAACAAATTGAGATTTTCATTTTCTATTGTTCTGGTGTAGAACCACATTTTCGTATGTATATTAGATTATTAGGATTAGTATGTTTATGAATTACACTTTATTTCATTAACATTACACAACTTTTTATTGTTACTTCTCTGTCTTAGTAAATCTTGATTATGAATTTTCTAAGCTCTAATGTTCTATTATTGAATATGTATTAGGTATATTGTAAAGATTAATGTACATCTACATTTTTAGGCGCAAGAGGGGCATCCGAGAAACCAAAAATGGTAATGGTTATAAGAAAGCAAAACATGGTATTACTTGTGATAAAGACGCACCAAAGACAATGAAAGCTTGAGAGACCATATTAACTTTGGAGTTCAATTTCCAGGCTCTGCGATTAACATATGACAACACCTTGTTTTTCATATACGAGTGTCTATATTTTACGTATATTTGTACTCACATACTAATATTATAGCTAGTTTCTATTTTGATTATAATCATGTACTTATGAGTAGTTTCTATTTTGTTTGTTTAGTGTGTGAACTTATACTTGTATTATTCTTTTTATAGTTGAAATTGTGATGTTATAACGCTTTTATATAAAATAGTTTTTTGGCGACAAGACGACAAGTGTCTATAATTTTTACTTATGCATTTTGTTATTTATTTACACATGCAAATACTTTTACCTATAAATATCGTGGTTATTGCCATATAAATGTTCTTTTTTATCAACACATTTACAACTATTACCTACACCTAAAAATACATTTACCCACACATATCGAATAATATGTGTTACTAACACTTGCCACATCATCATCCATGTCATCATCCACGTCATCATACAAGAAAATTGTAACCCCTTCACTCACACATATTTGTTACTTTTAAACACACATATATGTGTAGGTATAACGTACAATCTGTACTCACACATAATATATGTGTGAGTAAAAATCTTTATCTACAGTCATGAGTCAACACATGGTTACATTTCTTTTATGTGTGGGTAACGATAATTACTTACACGTTTAGATGATCTATCTACACATAACATGTGTGGATAAACACCCCAATTTCTTGTAGTGAATATGGTAGTTATCTAATGAATTGTATATTTTAGTATTATAAAGTTATAGGTAAATGTCTGAGAAATATAACATATATATCAATATTTATCAATAAAGCTAACGTGTGCTGATAAAAGATTACAAATGTTAATTTGTTATAAAATATGATTCAATTTTACATAAAAAGAGATTATAAATTTTAATTTGTTATTAAAAGAGTATCATGACATACTAAAAATCAAGGTTATTTGGTGAATATTCCATTTTTTGTCAGAAATCAAAATTTATGATTTTTTTTGGCAAAAAAATTGAACGTTATCTTTATTGGAAAATTTCGATATTTAAGTTATCTTTCTCGGTAATTTGCCCTAGTTTTGTATAGTTATTATGATAATTTTACATTAAATATAATTAAGATGATTATATTCATTCAAAATAAAGATAAAAATAAAATGGTTATGTTCATATTTATTTCGAATATTATACGTCAAAAATTATAATTAAAAAATAACATAATTTAGTTATTTTAAAATATTTATAATAATAAAATTTAGATGTAAATTTTAGATAAAATTACCTTCATAAGTTTCAAGTTAATTATATTAATAAAATAATAATATAAAGAAAAATTAATTGAAATGAAATGAGTTTGGGCTACCCGCTACCTTGTAGCCACAAAAAAAAAGATATCAAAAAGAGCTAGCCTAGTTTTGAACTACTGACCTTCAGCATGCAACATACCTAAAACCTTGTGCTCAACCACTGCGCCAAAACATCATACCAACTTTCCTTGCAACATAATTTTTATATAGATTTTTTAAAGGGTTACTGTTCATTTAGTCCTGCAAAATGTTAGTTATTATAATAAGATTCTCGTATAGTATATGATGTCCAGGTCAATTGTATATAGGCTAGTATTAATTAGGAGGTTTCTCTTGTACTGATGTATGATTATAATAAAAATAGTTATAGTTATTATTATAATATATTTGTAGAGTTTTTTATTGTTTCACATTGTATCAAAACCTTAAGGGTCTGTTTGGTTGACAGGAATTCATGGGATTCTGTTGGAATTGGATTTGAATTCCTTAGAAATTCCTGATTGGTTGACCATGTTTGGATTTTATGGGAATTTAAATCCTTTAGGTAAGGGATTCTAAAATCCTATCACATGTGGAATTGGATTTGAATCTCCTTTCCCTTACCTTGCAAAGAAGTCATCTTCTCATCTTTCTTTGATTCAGTAATATCAATTCCTTTGAATCCTGGCTTTGGTGCAATTGGTTCAAGCTTTGTAGATTTACCATCCAGCCATCCATCTTCTATCTTTTGTTTCATTTTGTGTGCACTTATGCTTAGAGTTTGAGCACCCACTGCAATCAAATGATCTTGCTTTACTTTTGACCATGTTGTGAATACTTCAGTTGTTGGGTAGTTCCCAGACATAATAATCTTATTGATCAGAACTCTGTCAACTGCTGACAGCTTTTCTACAACTGTTTCTGAACTTGGTGCAGCTGTTTGTTGTTGACCCGATGCAACTGTTTTCTTTGAATCTACAACTGTTTGGGCACTTGGTGCAACTGTTACTTGTTTAGTATGCACAACTGTTTGTGGAATATCAGCAACTGTTGGTTGAGTTTGCAAAACTGTTTGTTGAATCTCAGCAACTGGCTTCAAAATGGTTTCAACTGTTGATGTTTTCTCCCCCTTTTTGATTGGAACTATTTATGGAGGGGGTCTAGCAGTGAACTGTTTCATTACTTGATCATGAGCTTGAAGCACATCAGTAGCCTTCTTCAAAGTGTCTGACAAAAATCTGATTTGTTTGTCCTGCTTGATGATGAGCTCATTGTGCTTAGCCAGAAGCTTGTCTTGTAAAGAATTTCTTTTCTTTAAATGTAAGTAAGCCGCAAAGAATGGTACAAAATTGGAATCCGTTAATGCCTTTTGTTTCATACTGGCCTCAATGTCAGGCAGTGTTGCCACTGTGAACATATCACTGGCAGAAATAACTGGTGATTCCACACCAGTACCCCTCTGTTCTTGGTACTGGGGATTTCCAGAAGATGTTGGAACAGCTTCTGTTGCCGTGGCTGAGGTCTTAAAGATGTTGACACTGTCCTGCTCACCCCTTGCGGATGAAACAGTAGTGTCAGCCTCAAACACCACATGATCACCCTCCTGTGGAGTGATCACCTCCTTCGTGTGCCTGGGAGACAGCACAATGGGTTCCCTTTGTATATTCTGCATAGGAGAATGCTCCTGTGCAGGGCTTACAGTTTGGGTGATAGGTACTGTGGTGGAAGGAGCACCAGCAGTCCTTTTTCTTTTTCTGAAAGTTATAAAAGTGGGGGCTTTTGTTGTAGCTTTAGACAAGGTAGCAGATTGAGTTGATTGAGTATCGTGAGCTGGGGGTTCCAGAGTTGTGGGTTCAGCAATGATGTGGGCTTCTTGCTCAACTCTGGCAGCTCTGTTTCTTGATAGAAACTCCACCATTGCAGAGAGTGGTGGAGTTATGGCACCAGAAAAATTCTTGCCATTTATCAACAATTTGCTCAATGTGGAGGCCACATGAGCAGAGGGAATCAGTACCCTCTTGTGCATTTTGAGATTTGGCAATAAAGAATTTAGAAAAACTTGCACAAATCGGGGATACATCAAAAGAGACCATATTTGGTCCTAAGATGTTTTACCATTCCATCAAATAGCATTTTAGAGTAGTTAAAAGAACGGTTGTTGGCCAAACAAATTAAAGCCAAAGCAATGTTGCTCCCGAATTCATTCCATCCAGTTCTTTTGGGGCTGATACATTGCTGGATAGTATGAATCACATACTTCCAGTGTGAACAAAATTGCCCTTTATAGAAGGTACCCTTTCCCCTAGGGCCGTCATATCCCAGTTTAACTAACTCACCATGCAGATATTCCAGGGAAACAGAGTCAGAATACTCACCTTCGAGATCATTAAGTTGAAGGTGTTGACGTATGATATCCTCAGAAATGGAAACAGCAACATTATCAACATTGGAGTCAATCCACTGCACTCCATCTTCTTCTCTGATTGTAGCATTTTTCCAGAATTGATCAATATGTGAAGTGTAAATAGTTGGATTGATGGTGAGAGCAGTGCGGAGATTTGACATCAACAGATAGTCAATCATATCATGGAAGACATTTAGATCAGCAGGTTTCGAGAGAAATGCAAGCATGTTGTGTTCCTTAACAAACGGAAGGGGAGCCATGGCGATTTGCAAGTGAAATTCTAGGGTTTTAGCGTTTGAAAGGAGTTCAGTAAGCGTAAAGAAAACTGTGAGGAGGGAATGGCTTATATATGTTACGCATATTCAATGCAATTCGAATTCCCTCAAAGTCCCTGCAAAGACTAAAATACCCTTAAAGAAACTAACAGTTGAAAGAAACAAAAGAACTAACAGTTGAGAACTGCTTTCTTAATAGACTACAACTGTTATTGAAAAGAAATACTCCCCCTTGAATGAACATTCAGTTTGCCTAACAGTTGTGGATTCCATGTACTAACAGTTGAAAATTGTTAGTTGCATTATGTACAGCTGTTCCCTGAACACTTACACAAACAGTTGTTAGACTTAATACTAACAGTTTCAAACTGTTAGTGAGAGAAAACACAGAAACACAGATAAACAAGCAAACAACTGTTATTCTAAGTTAATCATTCCAATATTGGAGATCAGAAAGTTGAACCTGCTCACATCAAATGCTTTGGTGAACAGATCAGCTAACTGATCATCAGTATAGACTTTCATAACATGGATTAACCTTTTCTCATTGCAATCTCTGATAAAATGAAACCTGATCTTTATGTGCTTTGTTTTAGAATGCTTCATAGGATTGTTAACAATACTAATCGCACTTGTGTTATCCACATAGATAGGTGTATTCAAGAAAGTCATACCATAATCCAGAAGCTGATTCTGGATCCACAAAACTTGTGAACAGCAACTTGAGGCAGCAACATATTCAGCCTCAACTGTTGAAGTGGAAACTGTTGTTTGTTTCTTGCACTGCCAAGATACCAACCTGGAGCCCAAGAATTGACATCCTCCTGAAGTTGATTTCCTGTCCACATTAGCTCCTCCATAGTCACTGTCAGAGTATGCCACCAATTCAAAAGGTGAATCTTTAGGATACCAAAGACCCATTTTTTGTTGGCCTTTGAGGTATCTAAAGATTCTCTTTACAACAAATAGGTGTGAAATCTTTGGACTGCATTGAAACCTGGCACAAACACACACAGCAAACATGATATCTGGTCTAGAAGCAGTTAAGTACATTAAAGAACCTATCATAGACCTATACAAGTGTATGTCTACATCCTCCCCCTCAGGATCTGCTCCCAACTGTTTGTGTGTTTCCATTGGAGTACTGGCCAGCTTCACATCTTGATAGCCAAACTTGTCCAAAATGTCCTTGACATACTTTGACTGACTGAGAAATATACTTGATGGCTTCTGCTTCACCTTTAAACCCAAGAAAAATGTAAGTTCTCCCATGGAACTCATCTGAAATCTCTTTTGCATTATGCCTTCAAACTGCTTGCACAGACTGTCATCAGTGGATCCAAAGATTATATCAACAACATATATTTGAACAAGCAAAATCTATGTTTTAACAATCTTTGTAAATAATGTCTTATCAATAGTGCCTCTCTTAAAACCATTCTCAAGCAGATATGATGATAATGTCTCATACCAAGCTCTAGGAGCCTGATGTAATCAGCCTTATCCAACCTATATACCCTATCAGGATATTTTGAGTCTTCAAAACCAGGTGGTTGACACACATATACCTCCTCATCAATAGTTCCATAGAGAAATGCTGATTTGACATCCATTTGATACACCTTGAACCCTTTAAAGCTTGCAAAGGCAAGGAACATTCTAATTGCTTCTATCCTTGCAACAGGTGCAAAGACATCATCATAATCTATTCCTTCCTCCTGTGTATAACCCTGTGCAACTAGTCTAGCCTTATTCTTGATTACAATACCTCTTTCATCCTTTTTATTCCTAAACACCCACTTGGTGCCAATAGCTCTCTTGCCTCTTGGAAGTTCAACTAACTTCCAAACTTGCTGAATCTGGAACTGTAAAAGTTCCTCTTGCATTGCTTCCACCCATGAAGGGTCTTTTAATGCCTCTGCTGCTTTCTTTGGTTCTATCTGAGATAGAAAGCAGGCATTCACATCAAACTGTTCAAGATCCACACCACTATGTTCACCTTGCAGCATGCCCCTAGTTCTAACAGGAGTGGTAGGATCAACTATAATCTGCTCTATGGGATGGTCCTTGTAAATTATTGAGTTATGGATGTTTTCTTCAGTCAGTACATTCCCTAAATTAGACAAATCAACCTCAGATCCACTCTCATTCCCAGAAGCATTACATACTTGATCTGCAACTGTTTGATTTTCATATTCATTGTTTTGTTGGAGATCGGGAGATTCCTTATCCTTTGAAGGTTCAGCATCATCATTCATTGGACTAACAGCATTTGAAGAGTCATTTTGAAACAAAGGAATCACTACAAAGTCTTCAGTGGCTTTGTTTCCACCAACAGTTGTTGGACTTGAGCTAACAGTTTCAGAACTGTTTGAGACAGTTGTTGGATTTGCACTAACAGCTGTAGAAAAACCTGCAACTGTTTCTGTAGTATACTCAAAAGAAAGAGATTTAGACAATGCATCAATATCAAATAACCAATTAGGACCATTACCTGCAATATTGATCCTATTCTCATTGAAGGAGACATTCATACTCTCTTCTATGATCCTAGTGATATTGTTAAAAACTCTATATGCTTTACTCTGAGTGGAATATCCTACAAAGAATCCTTCTTCTGCTTTACTCTCAAATTTGCCTAATTGTGACTTGGTATTAAGGATAGTGCAGGGACATCCAAATGGTTTGAAGAAGTTAATCAAAGGTTTTCTTTTAAGGAACAACTCATAAGGAGTTTTCCCTTTGGACTTGACTACTTGTACTCTATTCTGAACATAGCAGGCCGTGTTCACTGCTTCTGCCCAGAAGGTCATTGGGAGCCTAGAATCAGCTAACATAGATCTAGTAGCCTCTATCAAAGTCCTATTCCTTCTCTCAGCCACTCCATCCTGTTGTGGAGTCCTAGGTGCACTAAACTGTCTTTCAATCCCTTTTTCCTCACAAAAACTGTTTAACTCATAGTTCTTAAACTCAGAACCATTGTCAGATCTAATGACTTTCACTCTCAAATCAGATTGATTTTCTATTCTAAGAATAAGAGACTTAACTAACTCTGCAGTTTCATCCTTAGTTCTAAGAAATTGAACCCAAGTAAATCTGGTGAAGTCATCAACTATGATTAAACAGTAGGCTTTCTTCCCTATACTGACCACAGATGTAGGACCAAAAAGATCCATATGCAACAGTTGCAAAGGTGTAGTAATGGAAGAAACTTCTTTGGACTTATAAGAAGTTTTGTGTTGCTTACCTTTGAGACAAGCCACACAATGATCATCACATGAGAATTCTTTTTGGGGCAAACCTCTTACCAGACTGTTTTTAGCTAACAGATTCATGGTTTTAAAATTCATGTGACACATCCTTCTATGCCAAATGGCAGACTCATCATGAGATGCCTTTGAGAGTAAACAACTTAATACATTCTGTTTAGCTACCTTTTGTGTATCCAGACAGTATACATTATCCTTTCTAGGTGTTCTTAAAAGAACATCATTTTCATCCACTTTAAAATCTTTTGAAAGGATAATGCATTCTGTGTCTGTGAACAGGACTTTGTTTCCATGGTCACAGATTTGAGACACACTTAACATATTGTATTTGAGTTGTTCAACAAAGAAAACATCATTGAAAGTAAGTGTACCTGCCTCTACAGCTCCCTTACCCGTGATTCTTCCCCCCTTAGCATTTCCTCCAAATGCTACATGTCCTCCATTGATTCTTCTGAAATCCTTCAAGCAGTGTGGATTTCCAGTCATGTGCCTTGAGCATCCACTATCCACATGCCAAATTTCTCCTTGATTGGCCCTATGAATGCTCTGCACAAATAAAACTTAGTTAGTAGCAGGAAGTACCCAGGTCATGCAGGTCTTGGGCACACCATTTAAATCATAATACTTAAACAAAGTTTGATTCTTTTTTATTTCATCCAAGTTAGACTTCTCTATCTTGTGTGAAGAGTATTTAGTGAGAACATGTGGTGTCCAACTGTTGTGATTAACAGTTGAGTCTTTTGAACAAACAGTTTTTGATTTTGGTAAAACAGTTGGGTCAGTTTGATTATCAGTTAGATTAACAGTTTTGGCCCCTTCAGAACTGTTTGTTCTGCAATTTCAGCCAAGCAAGACCAACAGTTTTTGGTTTTGGCCTAACAGTTGTGGAACTGTTAGCCTGTTTTCTGTAACTTGGCTTCTGGGTGCTATCGATCTGTGGGTTATAATAACAGTTGTGAGCTAAGTGATTTGCTCTCCCACAAATATAGCACCTTTTGGTTTTGACTGTAGGCAAACCAGTTCTTTGTGTCCACAACTGGTTCATATTCCTTTGATTTCCTCTCACAGGTGCTGAAGGAGGAAATTTCTGTACACCATGCTGTTTGCATGTGCAGACAGGCCCTTTAGTATGCCTTTTCACAGATTTGGGTTGAAACTGTGTTTTTGAAGCTTCCTTCTTTGGCTTCTCAATTTTAACTTCACCAACCTTCTCTTTTCTTTTGGTCTTAACACTAACAGCTGAGATTTTTGGGTTAAAATTGTTTGGGTTATGTTTGGAACTGTTAGTGTAATGTTGGAGACTGTTTGCAACAGTAGTGGAACTGTTTATAGAATAAACAGATTTGAAAGGTTTTGTTTCACTGGTGGAGGGTTCAGAGGTGGCTTTTACAAACATCACAGGTTTTAAAGATGATTTTGGTGCTGTAGGTTCACAACAGATGTGGTTTTCAATAGGAATATCCTCTTCTTTCTTCACTACTTCCTCCTCATCATCACTCACTTCATCCACAACTCCTTCCATTTCACTCTCTAACTTTGGATCAGCTGACTTTAAGTCTTCTTCTAATGGTACATTAACATACCTATCAGCTACATCAGACATGGGAGTTATGTAGTTGTGATTGTATGGAGGTGGGGTTTGTTTGTATCCTAAACCTGTTTTAACCTTATCTCTGATTTGTGAGTGTAACAAGGTTTCAAGCTTAAGATTTGTTGCTTTGAACATACTCAAATCCATATCCACACCTTCTAACTTCTTTGTTAACTCATCAATCCTACTATCTTTCTCACTCAGCTTTTTCTTAAGATTATCAGTTTCTTCCTGAAGTTGCTCCTTCTCCCACTTATGATACTTTCTATCATAGTTCATTTGTAGTTCATTTGCCTGATAATCTTTAATTTTCTTTTCAAAACTTTCAATGACAGCACTAGATTCATATCTTCTCTCCTCCATTCTGCTCAGAGCATCACAAACCTTTTTGTTGTGCTCCCTGAACCTTTTTACTATAGCTCTACATTCACCAGGGCATAGTTTAGAAGATACCTGTGTGTCTTCTGATTCTGGTGAATCCAGCTTGATGGAGGAATCAGTCAAGGCCATCAGTGCCTTGTTGTGAGTAGCTTCCTCTGCTTGATCACTCCAATCATACCCATAGCCATCCTGTGAGACCAGGCTGTTGACATTTGAAACATCTGACTTTGGATTTGTCAAACCCAGCCTGCCCATCAGCCCTGAAGTTCATGTTCTGCCTGCCAGTTCTTTTAATGAATCTTTTTGCTCTGACAGTTAACATAGCCATTTGCCATTTGAGGTCCATCTCCTCAAGATCATCTGGATGCACTTGCTCAAGATCCTCATTGGTGAGGGTTGAATGTGCATGGCTAGCAAGAAATGCTTCAAGCACTGCATCAGGGGTGTTCACATCTAATCCAGCAGCAGAACTATTACCTGCACAGGCATCAACAGAATTAGATAAAGAATGGTTTGAGTCCATACCTGAGGATGAAAGGAGAGCAGCATTGTGACTAGGGATCAAAGTCTTTCTTTTTCCCTCTATTTCTCCCTCAAACATAATCAAACTGTTGTATAGATCATCTAATTCTATATCTTCCAAAGAATCTTTAGTTCTCCATTGTGCAGCATAAACTGTCCATTCTTCACCCAAGGACCTAAGGAACTTTCTATTGATTTCATCTTGCTCTAGTCTAACTTTTGCACTCTCAAGTTAACTAACCAGCTTATAGAACCTATCAAAAATTTGAGTTATACTCTCATTCTTTCCACTTGAAAAGTTTTCATAAGCCTGTTTCAGAATATCCCTTTGGTTCCTTTTGGAACTAGCATTCCCTGCAAATCTCTTTTCTAAGGCAACCCAAAGTTCATGTGCATCTTCAAACTTTTTGAACTGATGCTGATATTCGTTGGGAATAGCAATCTGAAGGATGCTAAGGGCTTTCACCTCAATCATCCTTTCTTTCTTCTCAGCATCTGTTCTTGGTGGTGATTTCTTATTTGGTTTTCCTGTTTCATCTAAATCAACAACAGTAACGGTGTCCTTTTCTATGACTTCCCAAACAGCATAGTCCATTAATTGGACATGTTGCTTGATTCTTAGTTTTCACATCTCAAAATCAGTTGGTTTGAGCATGGAAACTCTAATGTTTGACCCAGATCCAGTGTTATCAGAAGATCTAACAGACTCCATTGCAGTAATATGAATGAAAAGCACACAACAATATATAGACACACTTTAAATAACTAAACACAACAGATCTGTGAAAAACCTTCAAATAGTGATCAAAGGAGCCTTAATGAAAAGGCTCTGATACCACTTGTCAGGATCGGATATTACTAAATATTAATAACAAGAATTACCTTTTAGAATTAAATCAGAGTTGTTTAAAGATAATCTTTCAGTTTGATCACAATCAACTAAGAAGTTGCGGAATCACACTTAATTGATGTTTAAGGTTTTATCACAAGAACAATTCAAGAATCAACACGAGAAAATACTTTCAAACACCAGATGTTTATTGATAACCAATGATGATTACAATATTCACCAACACCTCTAATCTAACTCTTTTGTTAGACGAAGAACACAGTTTGTTCTTAGGTTTCTATGAAACTTAGAGGCTAACACACTTTCTGAAAACAAGTTAACAATAAACTATGAATGCGTAGAATTGCAAAAATTAAGAGATACTAAAACAATATTCTATTCCAAGTATTTATAGACTCTTGATCCTCCTTGAATAGTTGACAGTTAGGTAATCTTCTATCTTCCGAGATAATCTTGATAATCTTCAACTTTGATAAAGATATACTTCAGATCCACGAAGATAACATTTTCCATGAATAGCACAACAACAACTGTTTGTTGAATAAACAGTTCTGAATTTCTCCTAACAGTCTTCACTTCAAGGTCTTCAAACAGTTGTGTAAAATTGAACTAACAGTTTTGAACTTTTGTATTAACAGTTGTAAAACTTGCAACAACTGTTAGTTACAACTGTTTTCACAAAACAATCTAACAGTTTTACCTTTGCATATCCAACAGTTTCAATGACTTAGCAAATTTCCCAACAGTTAGTTTTTGTCAAATGAATATTATACCCCTTACCCTTATTTTTTATTTATTTTTCTTAATAATTATATTATAATAATATTATTAATAATTAAATGCATTGAAAACTACCCCCTTCTCTAATCTGTCACCCCTACCCTTCTTTCTTTCCTGTCTGTCAGTCTCTCTCTCTCATACTTTCTCTCTCTCTCTTACTCTCTCTCTCTCTCTTTCATTTTAATATGTTTCCGTAATTTATCCAACTCCACATTCTTGAATCTTTTCCCTATTTTTTACAAGAATAATAGATAGAAATCAAATCTAAAATTGAAATATTTTCTTGTAGCGTGTTGGCAGCAAGAAATCTTGTGAAAAAAGCATACGATAACTTCTTGGAGCATACATATCTTGCAGACGGTAAAAAAACCTTGGTAAATACGATATTAAAACAAACGATAACTTCTTAAAATACGATAACTTCTTGAAATATTTTCCGGCGAGGTTATTTCCTGGCGAGGGTATTTGCAGACAGTAAAACAAACCTTGGAGCATACATATCTTGCATACGATAACTTCTTGAAATATTTTCCGGCGAGGGTATTTGCGATGCAGGTGGGCGGTGTTGACTTCAATCTCTGCCCTTAACCCCAAATCTCTGCCCTTAACTCCAGTGGCGGCGGTAGTGGTTTTGCAAGAAACGACGGTGAATGTGGTGTTGGTAGGTGGTGGTTTCAAGTGGTGGCGGTTGTATACGGTGGTGATAAGCGGTGGTTTTCAAGTGGTGTGTGGTAGCCGGTGGTTTGAAGGGGTGAGAGAGAGTGTGTGTGCAAGTGTGTGTGTGTGGGAAGAGAGAGAGATAAAGGGGTTTGTGTGTGTAAGTGTATGTGCACACGAAGAGAGAGAGATAAATGGTGTTTGTGTGTCTAGGTGTGTGTGCAGATTTATTTTTTAAGAAGATAAAATATGTAAAACTAATTAAAAGTACAAAAATAATAAAAAGACCTTAATACCTTTCATTTAATGGACCTAATTAACTAAAAACGTCAAAAAGGACTGTTGGTGCAACTTTTGGCCCAATAAAGGACTATTTTGCAACTTTTTGAAAAAAAGGACTAAAGTCGCAACTTTAGTATAGTTAAAGGACCATTGGTGCAATTAACTCTGCATGTTTTGATTTTTGAAACTGATTATGGATTATAGGTGGATTATACATGTATTATACATGAAACTTATTATGGATTATTGAATATGAATTTACATGTATTATACATAAAACTTGTTATGGAGTATACTTACATTAGAAATATTATTATTGAATATGAATTTACATGCGCAGGAACAATGTCCCGACTTAATTTAACATCACAAAATCGTAGACAACGACAAACATCATTGATTTTGACATGGTGGAACATGATTTTGCACATTGTTGTACTCCTGTTGTTAATGATGTTTAAAAAACATAGAGATAGACCACGTCTTAAACATTTTTCTTCAAATGTAGATCGATACGTAATTCTACATAGATTTGTTTGTGAGAGAGACACCATGTCAATATCACAAATTAGGATGTCTCGTAGGTGTTTTTTAAAGTTGTGTCATATGCTTGAAGTATTTGGAGGCCTGAAACCAAGTAAGGATATGAATATTGATGAGCAAGTTGCTATTTTTCTCCATATTCTTGCTCACAATGTTAAGAATCGTGTCATACAATGTCGATTTCGCCGTTCGGGAGAAACAATTAGTAGATATTTTTTTCGAGTTTGTAATGCAGTCATACGATTGCATACTCGTTTGCTTAAGAAACCTGAACCCGTGCCTGATAACTCTACCGATCAAAGATGGAATTGGTTTAAGAATTGTCTAGGAGCTTTAGATGGAACGTATATAAAGTGTCTAGTACCAGCCGAAGAAAAGCCTAGATATAGAATAAGAAAGAGTTACATTGCAACAAATGTTCTAGGAGTTTGTTCCCAAGATATGCAATTTATATACATGTTAACGGGATGGGAGGGTTCAGCGGCAGATGGTAGAGTTCTTCGGGATGCTCTTCTTAGAACACATGGATTGAAAGTTCCAAGACCGGGTATGTAAATATACTTAACTACAATATAATAGGTTATTAATTATAAATCTTATATATAGGGTTATTAATTATAAATCATAGTATAGGTTATTATTTGGTTGATGCCGGATACGCAAATGGAGAGGGTTTTCTAGCCCTTTATAGAGGTCAAAGATATCACTTAAATGAGTGGCGTGATGGACACCAACAGACTACATCAAGGGAATTCTTCAATATGAAACATTCTTCAGCAAGAAATGTTATTGAACGATGTTTTGGCCTTTTGAAGGAAAGATGGGGAATATTAAAAGACAATTCATATTATCCAATTGAAACTAAAAATAAGGTAATAATGGCATGTTGTTTGCTACATAACTTCATAAGACAAGAAATGGAAGTAGATCCGTTAGAAATCGAATTGTTAAACGATGAGGGAACAGGAGATCTTGGACATGAGGATGAGGATAATATTAATACTATTGGGACTTCAAACGAATGGACCACGTTTAGAGATAATTTAGCCGAATCCATGTTTGCATCTAGGGGCGCTGCTAATTAAATAAAATTTTATTGTATTGATTATGTGTGTAAACTTATTTATTTTGTTGGGAATTTTTTTTGGATTATCTAATGTATTGAATTGTATTGATTACTTGTAAACTTATCTATTTTGTTGGATTAGTTTGTTGGATTATTGAAATAATTTTCTTGTGTTTATAGATATGTCTAGTCAAGTTAGAAAATATAAATCATGAACAAGTAATGAAGAAGCAAAACTAGTTGAGGCCATGATGAATATGGTAAATTCAGGAGGATTTAAAGCCGATAATGGTTTCAAATCGGGTTTTTTACAATATCTAGAACAAGCCTTGAAACAATCACTTCCGAATTCTGGTATTTTAGGTAATCCACACATTGCCTCGAAGATAAAAAATACTGAAAAATGATTGGAAGTGTGTGTATGACATGGTAGCCGGTTCAAACACGAGTGGGTTTGGCTATGACCCCGTAAAACAATGTGTTACTGCGGAGGAACCGGTTTGGGAAGCATACCTCAAGGTACGAATTATAAAAATTATATTGTTACTTAATATTGCGTTTTTTTTATTATTTTTATACAAATAATAATGTTGGTTAATAGGTTCATAAGGATGCGGCTAAATGGAAAGACCTTTGCATTGTTTTAGGGAAAGACAAAGCACAAGGAAATAGAGCTAAAGATTTTGTTAAGATGGAGCAAGACGTGAACTTGGAACAATCACAAGAGTCGGATGATGATTTACTTGATTTAGACAATGCCGTGAGCCGTAATACAAATATACAACATGATGAGACTTCTCCAAGTGTCCCTTCAAGGAAGAGGAAGAACCGAAGTGATGACGTGTTCAATAATGCGGTTTGATTGATAACAGAATGTCTCAAAGAAATATCAAAAGACTTGAGCCAAGGTATTAGGTTTGACATGAAGATCAACGAATTGAGTGAGAAGATCCCTCCGTAGATTCTAAAGATGAATTCACTAACCTAATTCGAGAAGTTCAAAGCTTTGACCAAGATAAGAAGTGATCCTATAAACGTACAAAACTTTTGGCAATTGGAAGAAAGTGATAGGGAGGCTTGGGTAAAATACATTTTGGAAGCGTAGTAGTATGAATTGGGATGTTTTTTTAGGATGATTGCTATTTTGGATATGTAAGTTTTTTTATAACTATATTTTGTTAAAATCATCCCAAGTAATTTGGTAATTGGATGTATCCAAAAAATACTACATTATTTTGGAAACTTATGACAATTCGTATTGTAGTAATTTTAACTTATTATGTTTATTAGTTTGTTTATTACCATAATTTTGTAATTTATTTAATATAATGTTTTTCTAAAAGTTATATAACAATCGAAATTCAGGAAAAAAAA
Organism: Pulicaria dysenterica; assembly: GCA_947179395.2. Taxonomy (NCBI): domain Eukaryota; kingdom Viridiplantae; phylum Streptophyta; class Magnoliopsida; order Asterales; family Asteraceae; genus Pulicaria; species Pulicaria dysenterica. The sequence goes on from OX359293.1 coordinate 55,654,795, forward strand.
CCAAGAAGGGTAATCCTGTCATTTTATATGTCTGAAATCAAATTCATCTATATTGTCTGCAAACCAAACAGATTATGGAAAATGATTCCAATTCCATTTCCTGCCAACCAAACAGATTACAGATTCAAATTCATTTCCTGGCAGATTCAAATTCCATCAGAGTTTAACCATATGCTCTCTCTCTCTCTCTCTCTCTCTCTCTCTCTCTCTCTCTCTCTCCCCCCCTTCCTTGTTGCTACCGCTCTGACATCATCGTTGCCACTGAACAATGGTTGGCTACCACCGTCCTCCTTGAGTGAGACTCTCATTTTCTTCATTACCCTTTCATTCTGTCCCGCGGACACATTATAAATAATATCAAAATATTTTGTTTTTGTCATCAAGCCTCTTGTCCTGCCATAGTAGTTGTAGTTCATGATTCTATTGTTGTAGTGCTACCTTCGCCACCCACCACCACAACATTTATTGCCAACACCTTCGGCCGCTAATCCGTTGTCATATTGCGTCCACAGAATGCTTATATATAACGTAATTACACCATAGTATAGCCACTTAGATACAACCAGCACACACAAACACTTGGTGTGCCGTGCTTATAGACTATGCACCATGGTGAACCCACAAAGTGTTTGGGTGTGCAGGGTGTAGTTAACTGGCTACACCATGGTGTAGCTAAGTTATTCATATGATTTATATGAGAAGTATGAGAAACATTATGATTTATTAACTTATTTTGATCTAATGGTTGATAATATTCACAACTATTGATTTTTTATAGTTCAAAAAGATAAATACTATATCTCCTATCTCCTAATCTCTCTATAGTTAAATTTTACCTTTCAAAATTCTCACATGTCACAGTCATTAGTTGAACAAGTAATAAAAATTTCCATTTGCATTATCTATGTAAACAATCTTTAGTGATGTATTATAAGTTCACTACTAAACGAGTTAAAACATTTCGTGTTTTATAATTTGCACAATTAAATTTTGTTTTGTTCATTAGTGAAAATACTATGTTTTTTTCGTATATCAATTTCAATTAAGACATGAGAAAAGTCAAAACTTTTAGAAAAAGACATGACTGGAAAAAATAAAAAAATAGAAAATTATGGAATAAAGGTAGTGAAAATTCTTAGCTAGATTCTAAAAATGGGTAACGACCATAACTATAAAACCAAAAAAAAAATGAATACAATATTGATATATTAATAAAAAAAATTGCTATGAGAGAGATCAGACGATCTTCTTTGTAACCTTGTACTATATTAATAGTTTCATTACAATACAAAATATTTAGGAAGTTTTTATTATGGTACATTGATAATACATGGACTAGTTAACTTCACTGAAATCCAATTCTATCAAATATAATATATATTGACACGAAAATCACCATTAACAAGCGGGTAAAAAGCACACTAACAACAAAACTTGACCAAGCACATATTTGAACTGGGAGAAGTTTATTTGAGAACCGTTTTTATTAAAAGTACCGCGATTAACATCTTTAACCACGATTAATGCTTATAAATAGAGATGTTTTGGTCCTTTATATATTTGATTTTCAATCGTGAATTGCATACGGGTAAACCGTTATTAAAGAGCGAAACTTGATTTTTCTAAAACACCCCTCATTAAATCATTAATGAGTCATAAATAAGATATTAATAAGCTGTCATTTTGGACTAATATAAAGATAACTTCATGCATAATATCTATGAAATCCGAATGATAATGGGATCAATGATAACAGATAAGACTCGAGCTTTGGCTCGAGCATCTGGAGCTCCATGTCCATCGCCATATTGGTAAGTACAATGTGAGATTCGAGCAAGATTGATAGCCATATCAATGATTAATGGATCTGCGGACTCCTGGCAACAAGTCACTTGAGCTTTGATCAGTTTCTCCCATGCTTGGTCGATTAAGGTTTCTATATATTCACGTGCAACTTCCTCACAAGCACCATTCTCGTGCATGTAACATGATATTGCATTTGTTGTTTTACCTCTTTCTATCTCATCCTATATATATGCCAAAAGATATACAAATTAAGCTAAGAATAAATATAAAAACACTCTGTAAATATAATGGATTGAAACTGATCGAAGTTGTAATCTAACATGATCTGTTATGGTCTATCACAAATATGAGATTGATACCTACAAAGTCAACCTGATTTTGATTTTAAACAAGGGTTTTCTTTTCTTGTTTGTGAGAGACGATTAATAGTTATGTTTGACCATAACTTAAAATGATCTCATTTCAGATATTATATTGTCATATATATAAAACATACCGATGAAGTACCCAAATCGTTGCAAAGTCGAAAAACAACTGAGGAAAATTTGAAAAGATCATGATACTTCTCCAAGTCATCAACTATGCTTTTGTTGTTGGTTTCTTGATTGATCAAGAGGTAGCCATGAGTAAGTATAACCATGCCTGAGACCGATAGCCATGCGTTATCAAGATAGTCTTGAAGGGTTGGTATGTATTCATCATGAGCCCACCTTGCTTCTATAAAGAAAGCTTCCAGTAATTCTCCCCACTATATATCATTCCCACAGTAAGAAAAATGTGATTCTAAAACTAGTTTATATGAGAAGTAAGAATTCCCAATGAAAAAACTAACCACTTTGACTAGGATTGATATTATGTCTTGTTCTTCTGCAATCAAACAGTTTGACCCCATATCATTAATGGTGGTGTAAAGAGCGTGGAAGCCTAGCTGTAAATACTCAGGCATATGTTTCATTGCATTAATGTCCCACCTGTAGAATCCAAATTTCCTCCATGTAAGGTTCGATCAAGTTTGTTATGTACATATAAGTTTATAAAAGAGAAATGCATTTAACATGTATTTAAAAATTGCAATTAATTAACTAACCTCTTGACAACATCTGTAAACATCTCGAGTTCGTTTAGAGAACCATAAACGTCATAGATATCATCAATGGTGGTTATTAAAGTGCCGACTTTTGTTAGCCCGACACGACAAGAATGATACTGAGGCTCGTATACCATTCCAACTGTCCAAAAGAAGCATTCCATCAGCCTGTCCCTAGCAAAGCTTAAATTGCTTGCTAAGTTTATATCATTCCACCACCTGTTATATATAAAGAAAACAAGAAAGACTGTTATAATTCTATGAAAGCTATTATGAGAATATGATGTGTGTTGTGAACGGAATCTAATTAAGTTAGTTGTTGTTACACTCATGTATATCACATACGGCACTATTAATGAAGATAGTTTTGCTCAATTATTTCAGTGTTCTAATGATTTAAGTGGTATATAAGTGCAAAAACACCTAACTTAGAGGCTGTTTGAATTTTGATTATGAAGTATTGATAATAGGAGAGTTTATAATTACTTTGAGACTTCTTTAAGTTCGTTCTTGTGTGCGGACTGAACCATATTAAAATCACATGTGGCAAGCCTTAGCAGAAGTATATTCGCGTCTTTCCGTTTGCTGTATGCATCAATGTGCCATCTAGCTTGTAATCTGAGCATCCGACGATATAAGGGGAGTTCTAACGCATGGTTTATGTGTTCTACGTCTTCGTTTTCTCTACCCTTAAGTTTCAGCAAATGTTCTTTAGCAAATAACTTGGCCTTGCTCAAATCTCTTTCTCCATCAAAAGCAAGATGTGAAGCTTCATAAAGACTTATAAACCCCTTAGCATCTGTCTGTGGACACCCCTCAAAGCCACCATGTCCATCCTTGAATCTCCCAAGAAAACCTGTGTTAATTGATCATTTCATCATTTGCAATTAAATATTGACAATGAGTATATAGTGAAACTAATTTTGATGTGTTATAAATAAAAACTTATATAAGAAGTACCTTGTGACACATTATAACCATGTTGTCTAAGAAGCCTGAATCTAAGACATGCCTCATGAAGACTATCTTTTTTTTCTTCCAGTATTCCCTGATCATAATTTTCATTTCTTATCGCGATTATGTCGAGTACTCTTCTAATATGATTTCGAAATCGATATCCAATACCCAACCTTTCGAGATCATCTATGTGTTCAAGCAACTGCAAGGTACTAAAACTACCATTTTCATAACTATAGTTCATTGCCATGACTTTCTTCTCTAGCTCTTTCACCATCTCTTTGAAGTTAATCTGATCAAATTAAGTGTACACATAATAGAATCATTATATAAAATAGACTACAATTATATATGAACACTTAACCTTGTAGTACGGTATGAAAATTAAAACAAACTTGTGAGAAAACATCGAAGTATATATGTATATGATCGATGCAGGCACGGATTAATTACCGAAACAGTGTCTTCTAAAACGTCGATAAAATCATGACTCCAAATAGTTGGCTGGTAAATATTGGATAAGCAATTATCGGCTTGATCAGAAGCTATGGCCATGGCTGTCCGATTGACGGTATATACGTGTAGCTCGATCGATGTAATCTAGATAATGCATGGGGGTCTATTTATCTTTTTTAGGCTGTATTTATAGTAGACCATATGTTTTAGTTACAAGCAGGGGGGGGGGGGGGTGGTGGTGTTAAAGGGTGTTTGGTCCTTCTTAAATGAGCCCAACATCCTTAGTATATTTTATAAGTCTAAATTATCTCTCTCTCACACACACATACTATATATATATATATATATATATATGAAGGTTCAAATGAGAATGATAAACTAATTGAGAATGAGAGACTCAAATTAAATGAGAATGAGTCTCCCATTTTTATATATATATACTGAGAGGTTCAAATGAGTCTCCCATTTTTATATATATATACTGAGAGGTTCAAATGAGAACCTTAAATTAAATGAGAATGGGAGACTCAACCTCAGTCGTCCAATTCCCTCTCTTTTAATGTCATTGCCCACCCATGAATTCCTTAAATACACCCTGTCACACTCGATTCACCCACACTTTCCATCCATGAATTCCACTTACAAAATAAACTGCTGAGATTGAGTCTCTCATTCTCAATTAGTTTATCATTCTCATTTGAACCTTCATATATATATATATATATAAGTAAGGCCGGCCCCCGGCCACTATATTACAATCCTAGCTCCGTCCCTGGTTATGAGTGATTAGACATGCATCCTAGTCTATAATTTAAATACATATTTTTATAATTTTTTAATATTAAAATCATTTAGAAAATATAAAAAATAAAACATATAACAAATTAAATGTAATAAGAATATAGACTTAGATATGTATGATTTCTAGACTAATGCATGAATCATAAATCATTAGATATTTTGATCTATTGGTCAATATTGGTCAATGTTGACACCGACCCAAAAGAAGTTAAAAGGCACCAAAAAAATATGGGCATATGGACTTGTGGTCAAGAATTCCTACGTCAATGTTGACACCGACCCAAAAGAAGTTAAAACAGACCCAAAAGAAGTTAAAAGGCACCAAAAAAATATGGGCATATGGACTTGTGGTCAAGAATTCCTAACTAGCTATAACGATCGAACTCATTAAATGCATGCATGCATGATGTAATAAAAAGACTGCATATAAAGGAGTAAGCTAAAGCACTTCGGGTTTGGCGGGTACCTTTGGGTACACCGCTACGGGCCTTTGGGCAGGTTCGGACCCAAAATTTTAGGGACTGGTGTTACTATATAATGAGAAAAATAAAATTAATTAAGATTACGGGTGTTGTTTGGGTTTTTTCGGATTTCCAGTTAATCAGGTCGGGTTAATGGCATTTCAGTTGTTTTTACGGTATTTTAAGGCTAAAATCTAAAAGAAAACACAATTTATATGAAACTATATTAATTAAATTGTTATTTTTAAAGTAAACTAGACAATTGTAAAAGAATAAATCGAATATTGAACTATAATTTATTATTTTGTTTAAAAAATTCATTTCTCATTAAGTTTTGTTGGCATGAAAAAGTCACTTTTGCACCAAAAAATTTGACTAGTAGCACTAACTCAAAAAAGTCAAATTTTTCACTGCGCCAGCAAAATTGGTTGGTGGTACTTGCCACCGCCAGACCCTTAATAGGTCCACCCATGCCTTCGGGTTCCCCCCATCCTTCTCCCTTTCAGGTTTGGCAAACCGAGTGAACCCAAGCTTTTTTTTTCTTTGTGTCTCAAACGGCTAATTTATTAAAGAAAATAATTTCCCATCAACGGTTATATATAGCCATTATATATATAGGCAAAAGTTCATTTGAAAACAATTTTTATTACGATAACCGCGAGAACCAATCTTTGCCATCCAATTCCCCAACCTTCAATTCCATCATCCACCCATAAATTCTTCCCATGTATCTTGCCACACTCTATCCCCCACGTTCTCCATCAAGTAATTCGACTAACCAAATGAACGGCTATGATTGGTTCTGAGGATTCTCGTAAAAATAATGGCTGTCAAATGAACTTTCCCATATATATAGGAAAAAGTTCATTTGAGAACCATTTTTATTGCGAGAACCGCGAAAACACATCTGAGCCGTCCAATTGCCCATCCTTCAATGTCATCATTCAGATGAATTCATCACATGCACCCTGACACACTTGTTCCTCCCACGCTCTACATCCATAAATTCCACTTATGAAATCAACGGCTAAGATTGGTTCTCGCGGTACTTATACTAAAAGCGGTTCTCAAATGAACATTCCCCTATATATATATATATATATATATATATATATATATATATATATAGAGAGAGAGAGAGAGAGAGAAAGTTGAAGGTTTAAATGAGAATCTTAAATTAAATGAGAATATGAGACTCAATCCCAGCCGTCCAATCCCCCCTCTTTCAATGTCATTGCGCACCTATGAATACATAACATGCACACTGCCACACTCTATCCTCCTCACGCTCTCCATCCATGAATTCCACTAAACTACTGAGATTAGGTCTTCCGTTCTCATTTAATTTCTCATTCTTATTTTAACATTCCTATATATATATATATATATATATATATATATATATTAGTTCTCCAAATCTCCTATAAATACTTAAACTTTTCACCAAAAATTCTTTCAATCTTCTAAGTTCTCTCAAAAAATACATAGCTACACTTTAGAAAAAATTCAACATGGATTCACGTCGCAACCGCGGTCGAAACTCGGATTCAAACACACCATCCTCGTCTATTTTGCGCTCAGGTTTCAACAATTTACTCAACCCGGACTCAACCCGCAACAACGTTTCATCCCTCCTCAATTGACGTACCACAAATGTTACAAGCGAGTTTTGTTCCGGAACCATTAAATCTTCCAAAACCGACACCCTTCAATTTTCCAAACCCGATTCAAGACGATGCCGACGACATTGACTACATACCGGAAACTTAACAACCGGAGAAACCCCAATCCATTCCAACCCAACAATCTAACCTAACCTAACAGTAAATCTCGACAAAATTTGACGGTCGAGCAAAAGCTAATAAATGGATGGTCGAGGACAAGGCGGTGTTAGTTCAAGCTTGGGTTAACGTTTCCGAGGACCGCGTTGTCAGAAACGCACAAATGGGTGGTATAGTTTTTATACATATTATTATACGTATTATTACTATATATTATTATTATACATATTATTACTATATAATATTATTTGACATATTATTACAATATATTATAATTATTCTTACCACTTTTATTATTGTAGATAGTTTTTGAAGAAGAGTCGAGATCTTGTTTCACACTCAAATGCAACGTGGAATATATAGAAATGCCCATCAAGTAACATCCAAGTTCAAAGACCTAAACACAAATATATCGTATTTCGCTGGCATCTACAACAACCTAATAATTACAAGACGTAGCGGTCAAAGCGAAGCCGATATTCTAAGTTTGGCGCACAACCGTTATCGGGAGGATAACAAAGGGGAATTCTTTCGCCAAAGAAAAAGCATGGAGCGTCCTCAAAATTTTTCCAAAGTGGTGCACAGTACAACCGATGACCTATCCTTCTTTCCGGCCCACAAAACGTAGTAAAACGTCTTCGACCCACGACTCAACGACCCCATCATCCGATGCATTCATTAACTTTATTCTCAATGATGATTACGAGGATGACAATGATCAAGAGGGGCCTAACAACATCGAAATAAAGGAGCCTCAACGGACCATCGGTAGGAAGAAAGGAAAGAGGTCATCGATTAGTAAAAGAAAATCCGGCCCACAATCGACCCAAACCAATGATACGTTTATGGACCAAATATCTTGGTACAAACAGTGGTTAGATCAAAATATGACTTATACAATGAAAAAAACTTGAAGCCAATGAAAAATCATTGAAAATACAAGAAGTTCAGCAATTCGACAAAGACTTTGAGTTTTACATTAGCGATCATAAGCACCTTACGGATCCTATTTTAAAGGCAACGTTGACGAAGAAAAAAGAATTAGAGAATTATATGGTTGCGATGAATGAAATGTATTATTATTATTATTATTATTATTAATTATTATTATAGTGTTGTTATAGAATTGTTATATATTAGTTATTTTGAAAATCGAGTTTCTTATGTATGTGAAAAAGACTTGTCAGCCAGATTTATGTTCCATGTTCATGATTGAATTTTATTTTGGTTTTTTCTATTATCGCCGGTGAACAAATGAGTTTACAAATTTATTTAGTTTAATTGCATGTTTAGTCTCACAATTGGAGATGAAATGTTATTACTTCACGAACACTCTTTGTAAATGTAGTTTCTTATGCTTGTTCACTAGTGAGCTTAGAATTTTACGCTAGTTCATTAGTAAACAAAGTCGTCTGCATTGAATGTATTGTGGGTCACTTATGGTTTTGATAACTAAAGATTTTGGGTGTTGAATAAATTGTATATTTTGTATTACTGTGTATTTTTCATTAGTGAACACTTGGAGAAAACCCTTGAACTATATATGTACATATTTAAATTGTTTTTATATCGCTTGGTAATCATAGTTGTATTTTAACTAAACACTCCTAGTTTTGTAAAGGATTTATTTTATATTAGTTCAGTAGGGGAACACATTTGTATATTAACCGAAAACATCATAAAAAATATATAATGTTTAACTCGTTACGTTTGTTTTTAAGTATGATATGTAAACATTGAAAAATGAAAACACTTTTAAATAAATCTTGTTGTACGGGAAAAACTTTTTGAGAAAAAAAGGAAACAAACTAATTGGAGAGAGACAGAAAATCGATTTGATCATTATACCTTTTCTAATATAATAAAATTGATAATTATGATTATTATTTATAATTAGATCAAAAACCAATCAACAATTAAAAGACTTCTCGTACTTTCACAAAATGAGAGCTTAGCATATATGTAAAAAAAGAGTTTTAAAGTACAAAAAATAAGGAGTAATAACAATCCTTGGATCAACCAAAAGTCAAGATTAAAAAGTCAAAAAAGGTTAAAAAATGGAAATTAAAAGTATTAAAAATGGTATATATGTAAATTCATATACCAAATAATTGTTTACAGTTACCCGAAAAGGGCATAAACCCACGTCGCCCATCAACTTTTCCGGCCAAATCTCGAGCCACTATACATTTCCTATCGAATACCCAATTACCACCGGCCAAATTTAGACTCACCATTGTCGCTTGTTGCACACTAAACAACTTCCTATTCATAGATTGCATTCGATGCACGAGTTACCGACATTTTAAGCACAAATTAATTGTGTGTCAATTTCAGTTTCATAAATAACCCGCAATGAATTTGATGGTGCATCCATCGACGATGTATCCATCGTTTTATGCACAAAATACAGTCTCATCAGTCTCGTCATTAACCTGCAGCGAGTTACAGACATTTGATGAAATTGCATTTGATGCACGAGTTACAGACATTTTATGCCACTTTCGATTTATGCACACAAACCCTAAAAACGATGGTGGTGGTCACCGGCGTTAAAGCAGATTCAGAGAAACCTAAAATCGATGGCGTTGATGCACAAACACAGGAACGGCGACATACCACCGACTGCAGATCTAAAGTGATAGAAACGATGATGGCGGCATTGATACACAACCACAAAAACCCTAAATCGACCTGCGAGTAGCGACCCGCGAAAGGCCCTCTGCGAATGGCGACAGGCTATGTGCGAACGGATACCGGTGATGTGCACAAGAAACATTCGACCGGCGAAAGGCCCTTGGCGAACGGCGACGACAGTGGATGACAACGGCAGATTGATAGGGTTTGGGGGATGCGGATGCTTCGTATCATGGTACGTATGCTACGGGTTGGAGGCGGAGGGCATAACATGGGTGAGAGAAATTGGGTTAAATGTAGGACCAAAAATCAGGGAGGAGAGATAAAGAAAATATAAGATACCTATTTTACCCTTTTTTATCTTTTTAAATAGACATGTCACGTGTCAGGCTGAGAATCCTCCCTACTCTTTTTATCTTAATTCTCTTTTTATTTGTTCCAGATTATACACACACACACACACACACACACATATATATATATTGAAAAGTTAGTTGAGAACCATTTTTATTGTGCGTATCGCAAGAATAATTTGAGCTGATTTATTCTCCCTCTTTCAATATAATCATCCATCCATAAATTCATCTCATGCATCTTGTCACATTATATCTCCCACGCTCTTCATTTATGAATTCCACTTACTAAATAAATGTCTAATATTGGTTCTCACGACACTTGCAATAAAAATTGTTCTCAAAGGAACCCTCCCCTATATGTGTGCGTGTGTGTGTGTGTAAATAATATGTAGGAGATAGTTTATTTGAGAACTATTCTTATTATGAATACTTCGAAAGCAAATGATTGGCTAATAAATCAATGGCTAATAATATTGGTGGCTCATTAATGAATAATGATTGGCTCATTAATGAAGAGTTTTTGGAAAAATTAAGTGAATTTAATGACAAACCATCCGTCGAAATGCAATTCATGGTTAGGTAAATATATAAATAACCAAAATGTTCCTACTAATGAGCATTAATCATGGTTACAAATGTCATTTAGATTGAATCATAGATTTCCCAGAGTTATCAATTTCAAGTTAAGCCTAGGAACAAGAATCAAATCATATTTAGATGGAATGGATTGGATTATTCGATCGGAAATTAGCAATGGCCTGTGTATATAAGTATGCATCTCATGCCATGACCATAACTTATATACCCATACCTATACCAACATACACTTGGGAATTTCTAAGACATGAAATAAGATTCTACCCAAAAACAGAAACCAACATACGGCTCAAAAACTTGAAAATTTTGTTTTTCCAAAAAAACAGTAGCTCTTCACGACTTGCTTCATGGTCCCTCACGACTGTGAAGCCCGAAGGTTTTACGACCACTCACGAACCAGAAGCTACTCGTGAAGCTTAAATGAATTCTACCCACGAGCACCTTCACGACCCGAAAGCTCCACGACCCGGCACGAGTTGTGAACAGCTCGTGAAACACAAAAACAGCCTACACGAATCACCCCAAGTTACAAACGAGTTGTGTGACCTTCACGACCCGTGAAGTGCTCGTGAAGGCTCTCTAGACAGTTTACAAAACTTCCGAAATTCGAATTTTCGGGCCATTTTGTGTTATATCCTTGTAGCAATGGACCTGATAGCACTGAAAGGAACCATGCATGCAACATTACACATGAAAAGCGGAAGCATGGACTTTAAAAATGATTTTTTGGGTAAAAACAAGCACATGTATGTAAACCTTTAGTGGATCTATACTAGAAAACAAATATAGCAACATGCAAAGAAGAAATAAGGGAAGAAAAAGGATTATATCCCTCATGTCTTAGGTGGTAGCGTGTATGAGGATGTGTAGAACCAAATGGAGATCCCTTTACCGAAAAGTCTACACCAAGATATGTGAGTTCCTCCCTTTACTAAAGGCCCTTGTCTTTAAGACTCTCCCTAAGCTTCAAGATGTCAGGAACAACACCACCAAAACCTTTGCCTTAATGCACCAACTTAACTTATGAGTTCAAGTGTGCATGTGTATGTGTATGGTATGTGAATTTGACAAAAGGTTCATGGGAGAGAAATGAGAGACACTCTTATAGACTAACAAGGAGCCCTAGAGCAGGGGCGTACCCAGAATTTTTTTTGACTGGTGGCACCATATAATGGCGAAAATAAGTTACTTAAAGTTAAGGGTGTTGTTCGGGTTTTTTCTCGGGTTTCCAGTTAATCGGGTTGGATTAACGAGGTTTTTGTTGTTGTTCCGATATTTTAGGGCCAAAACACAATTTATACAAAGTCATGTTAATTAAATTGTCAAGTCATGTTAATTAAATTGTCATTTTTAAGGTAAACTAAAGTATTTTAAATGTATAAATCGAAGATTGAACTATATTTTATTATTTTTTGTAATAAAATATTTCATTTTTCCTTTGATTTTGATGACATCAAAAAATCAGTGGTGACACTCTAAAATTTAACTGGTGGCACCGGCTTGAAAACGTTGAAATTTTCTATTGTGTCTGCAAAATTGACTGGTGTCCCGTGACCCCTCCAGATTACACATAGGTCCGCCCATGCCCTGGAGTCACGAGGGTCGGATGAAATGTTATCCTCGCATTGGATCAAACAAGATGGTCCAATAAAATCATATCAAAGTATCACTTAGACTTCTGCTGTCACGGGCTATCATGGTCGTGAAGCCCTCGTTAAGGCTGCTTTCACGACTCCTTACCCGGCTCGTGTAGGGCTCGTGTGGAATTCCTCCTCACGACCTCTTCACGGCCCGTGAAGGGCCGTAAAGCTTGCTAGAAACCCTAATATTATTTTTCTCTCCCTTTTGGTTGTGCTGTCGAGAACTAACTTTGGAGTGTGACCTGATAGGCCCGTATTTCATTAGGATGCCGGTACACATGTATCAGTGGGCAAACACCAACAGTATTTCATTTTTAAAAAATATATAAATTAATGGTATTTTATATCTAAAGTAAAGGTATATAAGATATGAAATAAAGGATTATGTTAGGAATCTTAATCATATCATTTCAGATCTGAAATGGTATCATTTCAGACCTGAAATAGTATCGTTTCAAATATGAAATGATATCGCTTTAGATATGAAATTATATCGTTTCAGATCTGAAATGGTATCGTTTCATATCTAAAATAGTATGTATTTTCATATTTGAATATGGTCTTTTCAGAATTGTTGTGACATGTATTTCGTGGTTTTATTACATTTTTCTAAATATATAAATTAATGGTATTTCATATATGAAGTAATGTTATTTCACATATGAAATAAAGGAAAAAGGATTAGGTTGGGAATCTTAATAATAACATCTGAATTGTAGCATGAACATTTTTCAAAGAATGTAGTACCATCTCATTTAACGGAACCAAGTCCTGATACAAAATATATTTATCACTTATACAAAATGTTGCGAAAGTTTAGAGTCTGTAAGTTGTTTTTGGAAGTTGGGCTTATACAAAATATATTTCTCACTTATACAAACTATATTCATTAATTACTTACATCCTATCACACCTTCGTACATCAAGTTTTATTGTCTTATCATTCGGTTTTGTAGTAGTGTTTTGTCACCACATAAAAATTTAAAACCCACAAGTACTATTAAAAAATTTAAATAAATTAAAAACAAGAGAAAGATATATAGAGATATCTAAAGCCTGGCCTACATCAATACACACCGCACACCATCCTGTCATGTGGTCTTAACTCGCAACCCCACCTTGAATGAAATAGTAATTTTGAGAATGATATCTTTACTCATACGATAAATGGCTAATCTATTCATTCCATCGAATGGATGACTGGTCCCGAAAGCTACATAAAATTTGAATTGTTATAAGTATTTACTCTATTTTATTTTTATGGATACTCCTTATATTTAAAACTTAATTACATTGACTATTTAAGCTCTTTCTCAAAACTCAGCCCAATAGTTTGTAAATAACAATACTTATTATTACCTCTAATAGGTCTGGTATATTCATACATTCTTATGATTCACCAAAAAAATATTTAACTTTTTTTAAGGTATGAAGCATTGTCACAAACATTTGTATGAAATATAACACCACTATTGTATATGTATTATAGGTTTTATTTTAATGGTTACTATTGTATACGAGATATAAGTTTTATTTTAATGGCTACTATTGTATATGTATTATAGTTTCTATCGTAATGGCTACTATCGTATATGTGTTGTAGGTTTTATCTTAATGGCTATATACTATCATATATGTGTTGTAGGTTTTATATTAATGGCTACTATCGTATATGTTTTGTAGGTTTTATGTTAATGGCTATATACTATCGTATATATGTGTTGTAGGTTTTTATCTATATGGCTATTATCGTATATATGCTATAGGTTTTATCTTAATGGCTACTATTGTATATGTTTTACATGTTTTATCTTAATGGCTACTATCATATATGTGTTGTAGGTTTTATTCTAATGGCTACTATCGTATGTGTTATAGGTTTATCTTAATGGCTACTATTGTATATGCGTTAACTCATTTGTTTTGTGGTATCAACCAAGTTAAGGAACAATGTTGTTTTCAAACCTAGATCGTAACCGCATACAATAGCTGCTTAGGGTGATATAAAAAACCGTAGAAAACATGCATCAAGCTTTGCAAATTTTGCATTTTAAGTTTTTAAAAAGCAAAATTGATCTTGGTCAAAATTTGAGTCAAAGTCGTTAGAGATCTATAAAAAAGGGAAGATAAGGGGACTTATCGGAGTGATAAGCTTATAGGAAATAGACTAAGTGATACTTTCACTGCTCAAAAGCTGATCAAAATTGTTCCTTAGCTGATAAAGGAAAATACGGGCCTATAATGTGACTTAGCTGATAAAGGAAATACCTCAGTTGATAGACGTTGTAGGCTCAGCTGATTACTTTCACTGCTCAAAAGCTGATCGAAATTGTTCCTTAGATGATGATAGTAATCCCTCAGCTGATGCTTAAGAATCCTCAGCTGATATTTCTACACCTGTCTTTTCTTCTCGGCTGATCTTCTGAAGCTGATCATTTGGCTGATACTTAGTGTTCAACTGATCCTTTGTACTTAGAGAATTCTTCAAGTCTTTTGAAATTCAACACATGAATTTCAATATTCTAAGTCCAGAACTGAATATATGATTTTGTTAACATCAAATCATATTTATTATAATAGACATGTTTAATTATGGGTTGAAGTGATTATCTCCCCAACAGATATTAAGAACATAAAAATTACAATTGTTATATGTGACAAAAACTTATCATATACAAATTATCTCCTATAAAAAAAACCTACAAACTCAGGGGTTGTTTGTTAAAACAGAATGATTAAGCACTGAATGGTTATGTGGTCTGAATTATTCAAAGGCTCTGAATGAATCTGCCTCTGAATGTGATATGCTGTTTGATTAAGGTTCTGAATGAACAATCTAAATGATGCATATTACCATTTTAACCTTAATAGTGATATATTATATTATAAGATATGGTTGTTTAACAAGGCAACATGTGAAAGAAGGAGTATTATGGTAAAATACGTAGTGCTTAATGATTCAGCATCAACTTTAAGATAAAATGATTCAGCAGTGTTCTTCTGATTCATTCAGCACAGTTTTCATTCAGAGACAGTAATCAAACACGCTGAAAGCTGAACGATTCAGAATTCAGCGCTGAATGGTTCCATTAAGCAGCAAACAAACAGCCCCTCACTAAATAACATCACAAAATTGATTTGTGCATTAATATTGTAATATGATTGGTATTAAGGGGGTGTTTTCCATAGCTTATTTATTTGGCTTATTAGTTTATTAGCTTATTTAAGCTAATAAGCCTTAAATAGTGTTTCTCATAGCTTATTAAGGATGAGCTTATTAGCTTATTTATGGGTTTTAAATAAGCCAAGATTTTGAGGCTTATTAGAGCTTATTTATCCAAATTACATCCTTTACCCTTTATTTTGTATGCTTCATCTTCTTCCTTGCTTCTTCTTCTCCGATTTTTAGGGTGGTAAACACTTGAGCTTATTAGACATGTCCTTTTTTGTCATTTTAAAACATAAATAAGTCTTCTTTAAATAAGTCATGAGAAACAATTTTATTTATTTTAGCCTATCTAATTAAATAAGCTAATAAGCTAATAAACTTAAATAAGCTATGGAAAACACCCCCTTGTCAAAATCATGTGTGTTATTGTCATAAAATATTACCATCACAATTTCGATTGTGTATATTAATTAAAGATATTTGAGGTAAGACAATAACTTTAAGAAGTTATATCTTCCTCATATGACATCCGTTTGAAACGATTCAAAAAGTTTATAAAGTTGTACACAAGCTCTATACTTTTCTTAAGTTTTTGACGAATTAATGTTTATTAGAATTTGAATCAAAGTCCCGAGGAAAAGAAAGAAAGAACAGAAAACCCACAAAAAATTATAACTTTTAAAAAATATATATATAGCAACTAGATTTATGGACCCGTGCACGCACGGGTATTACAAAATGAAATTTTAATCAATAATTTTCTAAACATAAAAAACAAAATATTTAATGAAAGTCTTCACTGTCATACATACCATAAAAATTAATTAGTTTTATAGAATAAAGAAATTAACACACAAATATAAAATGTTAAAAAGACAATTAAGAAGATTCATGTCAAATTTATTGTAGGAATTCTTGTATGCCCGTGGATGCTTAACGTAACTTTTAAACATATAACGTGACAACAAATACAAGCATGTATAATAAAGTAAAAAATTGAAAATAATATGAATACATAAAAATATGGGTCAATAATGGTTTAACCATCAAAGTTCAAGTTCACTTTCGGTCTAACAATTAAAGTTTCTTATTGAACGATTTTACTATCAAGTTTTGATTTAAAGCTCAAAGTTTTTTTCAAATTGTTTAAACCTTGAAATTTTCTTATAAACTGATTAATCCCATTTGTTTTGTATAGTTTTTGATTTTATCCACTTTACGTGAATATGCGTGTTAGTTTTTTAGAAACTAAACAAAAGTTAATGGTTAAACCAATCTTTGACAAATATTTAAGGGTTAAATCACTTCAAAAAAAATTAAGGTTTATACCAAGGTGTAACTTTGAGGATTAAATCATAAAAAATTCTAATTTTATAGTAAAACCGTTTAAAAAAAATTTAGTGGCTAAACCGAAACTGAACTAAGATTTTGATGGTTGAACCATTATTAAGCCCATTAATATTACTAAAAGAATGGTTAATTTATAAAATACTTGAATTTTATACGTAACATCACATCAACTATTGAATAAAATATCTAAGTAGATATTGAAGTATATACATCAAGTGATTTTGAAGATGAATAGACCTAGACAAATGTCAATTTGTGAATAATCTAAGCAGAAGTTGAATTAAGTATACATATTAAGTTTTTGAATAAAACAGACGAACCTTCTTAGTTATGACGTTTTTCAGTAAAAACCAACTGTTTTTAGTATAAACTATAAAGTCTCAATAAACTTTAAAGTCTACTCAACAATCTCAAGTGATCGATCCTATAAAATAAATATACCAGCAAGCGGAAATATGATAAAGAAAGTGGCGAGTACAAACAAATTACTTCGAAAAATTGAATATATAAAGTCAATATTATTTGGTTATAAAGTAGGAATCAAACATTCATTATTTACCTCCAATGAAAGGTCAAAAAACTTAAACCAATCTCGCATAGGGCATTTCTTCAAAATGCATGCTCAAATTTCTCTGTTAATCATAAAAGCACAAAAAATCTTATTAATGATACCCTAATTAAAGAAAAACAAAAACCGATTCCTAACCAAAATTCCCTAACCTCTAATTCAATATGAATGGATCCGTAGAAACTGCACTCCATACACATTACAAAAAAAACCTATGTTCTAAAATGAAGCGAGGGTTTAAAATTCTATTCTAGCTTGTCAAACCAAAGTCTCTACATCCTCCTCTAGCCTACAATTCAAACAACTGTAAGTAAACAATTACAACACAAAACTTTGTAAATAAAGTTAATGTAACAAAACATTTGCATAGATGAACTTAGAGTCATTATTCCAAAACAATAACAAACTTGGGTTGCATATATAATTTTGCATGTAAAATGCAGACCGAAAATAATGACTTGAATACATGCAGTGTAAGGGAATATAAAAGATGTGGCAAAGAGGTGAACATGTGACCTTGGGGTTTGGGTGCAAAGTGTTAGCCATTGAGTGAATCGACTTGCAACAATGGATTATATATTTAAACTAACCAAATATGGGCAATAAAGGGATTTATGTGCATGCCTCAAGACTATGTGTGTAGCTACTGTTTTGCTGTTTGATGTTTTGAGAAAGCTATTTGATGCAATTTATACTCGCATGCTTGTACTATGAGTTTCAATGTTATATCTTGTCAACAAACAATGATCTTTAAAAAATAAAAGGGTGATGATTAATGCTCATAAATTAAAAATAACCAATTAATCCAAAGACCCCTTCTTAAGTTCTTAGGCCATGTTACGATATTTGATAAAAACAAATGAATCAACCAATTTTAAAATATATTGCACTAAATATTTTTTAAAGCGATATAGTCCACTAAATTACATCTCTAAACCTGCATTTATGCTATAAACATGACATATGCATGTATGAAACCAAGAAAGACATGAAAATGGGTGATAGAAAAGGACAGAATATACAATATAAAGGTTTTTAGTGATCTTCACAGCAGCCTTCAAGTTCCTTAAAGTATGTGATACCTATGTTTCCTTATTTTAAATTACCACAGTTATTATATAAAAAGTGACAGTACAATTGTAGTTTTACTATTATGAAATAAGAGGTGTTATGCAGAGAGCCCATCACCATTAGGAGTACGTACACAACAACAAATCAACTAGATATTAACTCAAGACATACCAAATTCATCTTTAAGCTTCCTTTTATGTTCCAAGTTCATGTAAAAAGTCAGTCATATATCAGGTGAACAACCTGTACTCTTGTACCATCACAAATTGAGTCAAATAAATAGATTTGGAGCAATTCGTATACCATGTCGTGACATAATGACAATTAAACATTTTGAATTAATGTTTGAAGATTAAACATTTTGAATTGTCTAGTGTTGTAGTTTAAGATGGTACATGAGAACGTCTATTTCAATATTCAAATGTTTCTTTTGATTTTGTTTGATGCAGGCTGTTAGCTACTTAATGATTTAATAGTGCTTGTTATCAAATATTTGTAATTGTATTTAATAATATGTAAATAGAATATTTGTATAAGCTATAGCCACCACCGCCGACCAGCCAAAAACCGTTGACGGCCAACTGCCGCCGTCCACCGCCGTCAGTGACGGAGAACCACCGGATAACCGCCTCGCCGGAGGCTTATAAATACACGACGAGATGTACAGTGTAGGGTGCGGTGTGTGTGGTTCCCGGTGCCCTTTGTGGTGTCCGGATTTGTACCAAATATGTACAGTAGATTTCATATTAATAAAAGATGAGAACTTTGTGTGTTTCATTGTGTGATTCATGTTGATCCAGTGTTAATGGGACCAAGACAGGCAAACACAGTTTATGTGTTGTGCGTGGATTAGAGGTAAGAACATAACAGTTCATAGTTGTGTTAAGAGTTTGTACTTTGTACATTGCTTATGGATGCATCAGTTCATAGTTGTGACGTAGAGTAATTTCTCCAAACTCTGTCTTATATGGCAACGATACTTTACTTAAAATTTCACTAAATGTCTTCATCATGAATCCTTCATTATTTGTACCATATCCTGCTGAATCTATTGCATCGGATTATTATCGACCCATATTAAAATCCCATATCTGCAAGCAAGAAACAGACGCAAACAATTAACATTTATAAATCAAAAGAAAAATCTGTATTTGATGTTACTGAACTTTTCGAAAGAAAGCAATAAAACAAGAAATTGATTTTACACTGAAAATGATAAACACTTCAAGAAACCTTTTGTACCGTGTGATGAAAAACTACATACATAGTACTTTCACTACAGATGGATTTGAGTTTCGAAAAGGATATTACGACTTGAAGAATTTAAATCATAATCAATTAACCAAAATTTGAAAATCATGGTTAATTAGATTGTAGGCAATTTGCTTTTATCTCGAAAATTACTTTCATATCTAATTATTTGATCCAACATAATTAAAAGTTTAAAATAACCTTCTTCGTTTGCAGCAAATTACCTCATATGCCTTCAAATTTTCTAAAAGTCTTTTCTCTGCTTATGGGTCATATTTGCTTTCATCAAGATGCCACTTCTTTGCTAGCTAAAATGGTAATATCAAAGAAGCATGATAATCACCTACTATTGATAGCAATAAATAACTAAAGAAAAAATGAAACAAAACAAAGGCCAAAAACACATTGCACTTGAAATGGTTTCGAGTTACTAAGCATTACTTTTAAGGAGAAGATCATATAAAAAATGGGTATTTGTCAAATGATCTCTGATACTTCTTACTAGATTTCTTGAATTTTGCATAAATTAGTTTTGCCCAAATATCTGAATTACAACAATGATCTCTTATGACTTCCTATTTATGACTTTTTGTTGGGTTTGATTCATTATATAAGATGCTAGGCTATGAACAATATGCTATTGTCTTAACTTTGTTCAACATAAATAGGCATGGCTCGACTTAGTTTAACATGCAGACGTAGACAGAAAAGAAGGCAAATTGTAGTTGCATTTTGGAATCAAGTTATGGAAATAGTCGTATGGTTTTGTATTACACTTTGCATGTTGGTAGTCAAATACAATAGTTACACACCGCGTGTTCGAAGCATCTCATCAAATTTGGATCGACACTTCATATTGCATATAATTGCTTACATGAGTGACACCATGTGCTTATCACAACTTAGGATGAATATGAGGTGTTTTAGAAAGTTGTGTGACATACTTGAACGGTTAGGTGGATTAAAAGGAAACAGAAATATGGATGTTGATGAACAAGTTGCTATGTTCCTTCATATCATTGCACATAATGTTAAGAATCGAGTCATAATTTCTCGTTTTCATCGTTCGGGAGAAACAATTAGTAGAGTTTTTAGTCAAGTTTGCAATGCAGTGATAAGATTGCATCCCTATTTACTTAAGAAACCCGAACCTGTTCCTGAGAACTCTACGGATCAAAGATGGAAGTGGTTCAAGGTATATAATTATTATATACAATTTCAGTTTTATACGTAAGTAAATTAATATAGTATATTGACCACTTTTTTTGTGTGCCTAGAATTTCCTAGGAGCTTTAGATGGAACACACATAAAGTGTTTAGTGCCACTTGAAGACAAACCTAGATACAGAACAAGAAAAAACGATATTGCTACAAATGTGTTAGGGGTTTGTTCACAAGATATGCAGTTTATCTATGTGTTACCGCGATGGGAGTGATCGGCTGCTGATAGTAGAGTGCTTAGAGATGCCCTTCTTAGGCCACATGGTTTGAAGGTTCCAAGACCGGGTATGTATTAAAAATAGGTAAAATATTATGCTTATTGAGGTTGTATTAACTATATTATATATTTTAGGTTATTACTTGGTAGATGCGGGATACATAAATGGAGAAGGTTTTCTAGCCCCTTTTAGAGGTCAAAGATATCACTTAAATGATTGGCGTCATGGATACCAACTGACTACCCCAAAAGAATTATTCAATATGAGGCATTCTTCTGCGACAAATGTTATAGAAAGATGCTTTGGTATATTAAAGTCAAGATGGAAAGTTTTAAAAGATAACTCGTATTTTGCGGTTGATCTAAAGAATAGGATCATAATGGCATGTTGTCTTCTCCATAATTATATAAGGCAAGAAATGGAAATTGATCCATTTTAAGAAAACTTTGAGCTGGACGAGGGGACCGGAGACTACGGGGGTGGAGATGAAGATGATGATAATGTTACTTATATTGAGACGTCAACCGAGTGGACTACATTTAGAAATACTTTAGCACAGACCATGTTTGAGTCTTGGAGTGCAACAAACTACCGAGTTTTTATTAGATGATTTCTATGACTTTGTGTTCTCTTATTTAAATGCATGTATAACCTTGTCTTTATTTTATTTGAATTTTATGTATAACTTTGTGTTAATCTTATTTATATGTCATGTATTTATCTTAATATCATGTATATAGTGTTAGGTATGTCGGATAAAGGTCGAAATTATAGGCCTTGGACTACTTTTGAAGATGCCAAACTTGTGGAAGCATTGGTTAATATGACGAATGATGGTGCTTATATGGCAGATAATCGCTTTAAACCTGGTTATTTAACACACTCGGAAGGACTTATGAAAGTATCACTCCCTGATGTGGGGTTTAAGGCTAAACCCCATATCGAGTCACGTATTAGAACTATAAGAAACGACTTGAAAGCTATGTATGACATGGTTCATGGAGCAAGTGGCTTTGGTTACGATAGTGTCAATCGATGTGGGATTGTGGATCACCGGAGGTTTGGGCAAATTATATAGTGGTATGCGTGTGTGTATATACAATCTTTGTTGTGTGTCTATATATATATATATATGTTTTATATGTACGTATAATTTTTTTCGTGTATTATTGTTATATATTATAGAGTCACAAGAATGCAAGCAAATGGAGAAATAAGCCGCTTCCTCATTACGAAGATTTATGTCTTGTTTTTGGAAAGGATAGAGCACAAGGAAACAGATCTCAAGATGTTGTTGAGATGCAACATGACGCAGAAACTGAAGATCAATCAATACTGTTAGGAATTATTTTATTTGTATTCCTTCTGTAACTATCTTATTTATTATTCTTTGTATTATTTATGTTCATCTAGTTTAATCATGGGTCACCAACTTGTTTATGGTGAGCCCAAGTTACTTACTTAGTCTAGTCCATGTTGGTTGGTGTGTCAACCCAACATGGAAGCCATGAGGCCTAAAAGCCCATGGAGCATTTATTATATATAGCCTTGTAACCTAATTGTTTAGGTTAACACTTGCAATAGAAAGAAATACTCCAGGAGAAATCCTCTCATCATAGTTGCATTTGTTCATCATCTTGTTCTTGAGTTCTTGTTGTGTTCTTCATATATTCTTCACATATTCACACCAAGATTACTCTAGCTTGCTCATCTTACACACTTTTTGTGACTTTCAATTGGTATCAGAGCCAATTCCTTGCTGAATTGGTTCAATATCTTGTGGAAACAACAATCCAAGAGTGAAAAATCAAAGAAAAGCTTGTGTTCTTGAGAAAACCCACTTGAAAAATCAAAATCTTCAAAACTTGTTGTTTTTGCTTGTTTTTTGGCTCAAATAAAAGCTCTAGAAGTGGAGAAATCATTTGGTTATCTTCATTTCTGCAAACAAACAACATTTGAGTGACAAAATCGAATTTTAAAAATTTTCAAGTTTTGGTGTTCTTCAACATTTTCTCAAAAATCTCTCAAATCTGAAGTTGTTTGTAGCTTAAAATGATTTAGAAACGTTTCTTGTAGGTGGAGAAAGGTTTTGCAAAAGAAATATCAGATTTTCATCAAGTTTTGAGAGTTCTTGAAATTTTTGAATGGTACAGTAAAGCATATGTTCTGTCTGTGAAGAAGAAGCACTGTTCCCTAGGTGAAATTCGAAACTTGCAAAGTGAAATTAGAAACTTGGGCCAAAATTAGAAACTCTTGACAAAATTAGAAACTTGCTGGTGAAATTAGAAACTTGGGGCAAAATTAGGAACTCTTGGCAAAATTAGAGACTTGCAACAAAATTCGAAACCCTGCTGGTGAAATTAGAAACTTGGGGCAAAATTAGAAACTCTTGGCAAAATTAGAAACTTGCGCCAAAATTTGAAACCCTGCTGGTGAAATTAGAAACTTCGGGCAAAATTAGAAACTCTTGGCAAAATTAGAAACTTGCAACAAAATTCGAAACCTATTCAAAACCTTGCTCGTGAAATTAGAAAGTTCGGGCAAAATTTGAAACTCTATTCGAAACTTGTACTCGCTGGTGAAATTAGAAACTTGCAACATTCTAATTTCAACTTCCTAATTTCAACATTCTAATTTCAACTTCCTAATTTCAACATTCTAATTTTAACTTCCTAATTTCAACATTCTAATTTCAAACGTTCCACTTCCTCCAAAGCTACATCAAACTTATTTGATTTTTCAAAGTTTCCAGATAACCTCAATTCATTACAAGGAAAGATCCAAAAGTCTTAAAGATGAGTTCAAGCAACGAGATTCTAGCAATCGGTACCGATACCAAACCACCCGTACTATTTTGTAATGAATACATGGTTTGGAAGGGTCGGTTCATGGATTTCATCGAACACAATGACAAATACGGTGAAATGATGAAAAATAGTATTCTAAATGGTGATACTGTTCATTGGCAAGCTATTGATGCTATTCCCGACAACAACCCTCCTGTAGCGGCTTCTAGGCGCCCAAAGCTTCCTTCCGAACTTAATGCTGAAGAAAAGGATCAGTATAAAGCAGACCGGGATGCAAAGTATTATCTGAAACAGGGTCTGTGTGCCGAGATCTACTCAAAAATTGACAGTCTTACCTCCGCAAAGGCCATATGGGACGAGGTCAGGCAACAGATGGAAGGAACTGAACAGGGAGCCTTCATCAAAGAAACCCAACTCTGCAATACCTTCACAGAATTCCGTGCCCGATACGGAGAATTGCTTCAAGATACATACAGCCGCTTCTGTAGACTGTTGAACGAAATGAGAAAACATGGTGTTACCAAATCTGACCTAGACATCAATGTCAACTGGAGCAATGCTCTAGGTCCGGAATGGCAGGAACATGTGCAACTGTACAAACATGTGAACCGCAACCTGAAAGCAGTATCCCACCACTTCATCTATGAAGACCTGAATCAGTTTCAGGATGAAGTTCTGTCAAAGGCACCTGTCAAGGTTTCCCCAGATCCGATTGCCCTTGTTGCAAAAAGAAAATCACGTGAGCACACCAGGGTCAACAAAGGTAAATAAGTAATTACTGAAGCCGACCATTCGGATGAAGACTCTGATCCCTATGATATGGAAGCAGTCATGAAAGCCATGTCTCTCATCTCAAGGGCTTATCAGGGAGGCTTCGGGAATACCAACAATCGACAAAGGTCCACTTCCTAGTCTAGGAGGAAAAAGGGTTTTACTGATGAAAGGAAGAAGATTGAGAAACCTGAGGAGACTCCAGATGAAGAAAAGAAATGCTACAACTGCGGTAGGACCGGTCACTTTATCAAAGACTGCAGGAAACCTAAAATCAAAGATATGGAGTACTACCAAACAAAGGTTAGGTTGATGAGGAAGAAGGCTAGCGGGAAAGCCATGATGGTGGAGGAAGACCACTTTCTAAGCGATACAGACAATTCAAATGAAGATGACACTACTCAGGCTCACTTTTGTATGATGGCTCGTGAAGTAGGTTCCTCAGATGAGAGTGAAGATGATGAAGCAGAGGCTGATGCTGAGTTCCAAGATACTCAGAATGAGGATGTGTCTAATCGCGGAAAGGTCAGTATTGAACATGCTCAAACCTTAGTTGATCACATTGAACGACAAAACAAGAAAATCACTAAGTTAGAATCTAAAATAAAAAATACATCACGATATAACTTAGATGAAATTCAACAGATATTAACTGCTAAGGAAAATGAACTAATCACCTTAAGAAATGAAAATGAAATCATTATTCACAACCTCAAAGCAGCCAAAATATCAGCCGAAGAAGATTTTAAATTCCTGCAAAAAGAGAGAGGTCAACTGTATTCAAAGATAAAAGGTTTAGAAAATCTGTTGATCAAACGAGACCAAACCGCACAAACCATTTTTCTAAATAAACCTAAAGATGTCAAATTCACAAAATGGACATACGAAGGTCTAGGTTCTGGTAATCCACACCTTAGCGATAACATTACAGCCAAACAACTGTACAAGTTTGATTTAATGAATCAAGGATTAACTGCAAGAATGGTTTTTGTTGGCCAAGCCGAAGAACTCGAGGAAGAAGAGTTCAAAAGACGCAACTCAACCAAGGCCTCTATTTCATATAACTACGACGAATTAAATAGATCATATAAAACCACTGAATTTGTGCCACTTGTTCAAATGACTATTTTCGTAGTTACACCCCATCAGAAATGGAATCAATACCAAACTTTTCAAAAACTAAACAAAAACCGCGTGTGTATATTCCTCACATGGAATTACAACGTCGGATGCAAACACCCACCACGTGCACACGAACGAGTTTTTTTCAGAATTTGATTCCATCCCCTCCAAAATCAATGAAAAGTTTGAACTGCTAATCGGTCTAAACCACGAAGCAACAACTGATCTAGCCATTTCAGAAGAAACATGCAAAGCGTATATAGAGGAGTGTATAAATCTTGAAAATGAACTTTTTGAACTTAAATCAAAACTCAATTTTGTTGAGAATGAATTTTTCAAGTCCCACACACCCGAATCAACTGCTTTAAAAGGAAAGGCTAAGATTAGCAAAGCAAGCGTGCCCGATTTACCAAACACATCCCAAACTCTCCAGTCAAAATCACCGCGAACCACTCAACAAACAAAACCTTGCGAACAATATACCAAAGATGATATGTTAGCATGCTCTTCATCTGACACATGTATACATCTAGGTACAAGCGTGAAGGGGGTGAAGAAACAGACGCTAGGCTGGAGAAAGAAGACGAATAGTGAAAAGAAGAATGAAGGAGGAATCCAAGAAGAAAATTTAGTTTACCCTGCTAATTTTTCTAAACAAACAAATTTTAAATTATGTAATGATTCGACTGTGTTGTTTGTTAAGTCTGTTAAACAGCGTGTTAATTCTGTTAAAACTAAAATGTTTTGCATGAGTGATGGTTTTGTGGAAGGACATTGCTCCTATCCGTGTGTGTATGACCAAGATCGCAAAAATGGTGGAATTAAACCAGATCCAACGTACATACCATTTGAATCTTCGCATACTCAAGTTTCCTTTATCAACAAAAAGGGCCACAAGATAACCTATTGGCGAAAGAAAAGCTCAAGCATAGCTCGATTCCAATCAAGAGACACGTCCTCGTCACACGTGCATAAATCACAATCTCGGTTTTCCAATTATCAAAAGACAAATAATGTTCTCTCAAATAATTGGACCCCAAACCGTCGATACCACAACAATTGGAACCACGCCAACGACAAAGCCGTGAGGAACCATCCTCAGACAAAAAGGAAGCTCAGACAAAGCTCATTCACACTACTCAGCAGCAAGTCAAACCAATCTATCGCGTGAAACCTAAAATCCCATAGTCAATTCCTAAACCCTCTGTCACATGGGATGGGAAAACAAGACCGAAGCCTGAAGGATTTGAATTCATTCAGGATGACTTATCTCTCCCACCAGGCTTCACACCGATAGTAATTGAGACACCCACACCCATCATATCCAAAGTACCTCAAACAAAGTCACCAACCCGACCTCCACCTACCAAATAAATATGGGTCCCCGTTGTAAAAACAATAGAACCAGTAATAGATGACAAATTAGAATCTGTTACTTGTGCTAACTTGCAAGGACCCAACACCCACTGGGTACCTAAACGAATATTGTTTTCCATGTGCAGGCTGCTAATAGGTGGTACATGGACTCCGGGTGCACAAAGCATATGACCGGTAATAAGGGTCTTCTCACGAACTATGTCCCAAAATACTCAGGAAATGTTCGGTTTGGGAATGACCAAGTAGCACCAATAATGGGAACCGGCGATATTATAAAAGAAAATATAAAAATAAGAAATGTCTCATACGTGGAAGGATTGGGTCACAATCTATTTAGTATCGGGCAGTTTTGTGACAAAGGGCTAGAAGTCAATTGCAAAGCCAAGACTTGCTCGGTTAGAACAGAAAATGGTGACGAAATACTGAGTGGGTCTAGAAAATCCAATTGGTATACAATAGATCTTGACTATCTAGACACCAAACACTCTGTATGGTTACTGTCCAAAGCCTCATCGGAACTCACCTGGATGTGGCACCACAAATTATCTCATCTGAACTTTAAAAATATCACTAAACTTGTTCAAGGTGATTTAGTTCGTGGCATTCCAAGATTAAAATTCGAGAAGGAACATCTGTGTGAACACTGTGAGAAAGGAAAAATGAAAAGAGCAACACACAAAGTAAAACAAGTTTCTAGCTCTACTGCACCTCTTCAGCTGTTACACATGGATCTGTGTGGCCCGATGCGGGTACAATCCAGAAATGGGAAAAAATATATCTTGGTGATAGTTGATGAATATTCAAGATATACTTGGGTCAAGTTTTTGAGAACAAAAGATGGAGCTCCATCTATCATCACCGCATTTCTCAAACAAGTGCAAAATCAGTTTCGTGATTAAGTTGGTATTGTTCTCACTGACAACGGCACTGAATTCAAGAACAAAACCTTGGACTCATACCTTGACTCAGTGGGGATTCTGCATCAATTCTCTGCAGCATACACACCTGAACAGAATGTTGTGGTTGAACGAAGAAATCGAACCCTTGTTGAAGCGGCTCGAACTATGATGTGTTATGCAGATCTACCTCCTTCCTATTGGGCAGAAGCAGTCAACACAGCTTGCTACACTCAGAACATATCTATTTTACACCATCGCTCTAATAAAACTCCATATAAACTTGCTAATGGCATAGTTCCTAATATCAAATACTTTCATGTATTCGGTAATAGGTGCTTTGTCCTTAATGAGAAAGCTAATCTAGGAAAATTCGATTCAAAAGCTGATAAAGGAATTTTCCTTGGTTACTCTCAAGAGTCTAAAGCTTATCGTGTGTTAAACAAAAGAACAAATGCTATTGTTGAAAGTATAAATTTGACTTTTGATGACTCGCTCATCACAACTTCTTTATCACAAGAGTCATCGGCAATCGTTTCTGAACATGTCCGTTCAGAACCGGGTTGTAATAGCAAAGAAACAGATGTGCTTAACTCAAATGAGTCTTCTGATTCCAAACATATATTTGATTTCTTAGACATTGATTCTGGATCTTCTATGCCTACTGACAGGTCTAATCTACAAGAATCTCTTGAAGTCATCTTTTATGAACCATCTCCCCACTTTGATCCAGAATCTGTAGTGCGAGATGAGGGAACATCCATGCAACAACCATGGGATAGATTCTTTCTTTAAACAAATGATGCCACACTACCCGACACATCTATAACTGACAATATCCCCACTCCCTATGTAATAAAATGGACAAGTGCTCACCCAGAGACACAGATCATTGGCAGTCTTGAAACAGGAGTTCAAACTCGATCAGCAACCGCTAATGAGTGTCAATTCTCTAGCTTCATAAGCATGTTCGAACCAACACGCACAGCTGATGCCTTACAAGATGCAGACTGGATTATTGCCATGCAGGAAGAATTAAATCAGTTTGAACGATTGAAAATTTGGAGATTGGTATCCCGTCCCCCTAGTAAAACTATTGTGGGTACCAAATGGGTCTTCAAAAACAAGAAGGATTCAGATGGAGTTGTTATTCGCAACAAAGCTCGTTTGGTTGCTAAGGGATACAACCAACAGGAGGGTATTGACTACGATGAAACCTTCGCTCATGTTGCTCGCATAGAAGCCATAAGAGTTTTCTTAGCCTATGCCGCCTTTAAGGATTTCAAAGTCTATCAAATGGACGTGAAAACAGCTTTCTTAAACGGGATCCTGAAGGAAGAAGTATATGTGTCTCAGCCAGAGGGATTTGTTGACCCTAAAAGACCAAACGATGTTTACATCCTTGACAAAGCCCTAAATGGACTCAAACAAGCTCCTCGCGCATGGTATGATGTTATATCGGCTTATCTGGTGCAAGAAGGGCACTCCAAAGGAATAATTGACATGACTCTGTTTACAAAGAAGATAAGAGATGACTATCTACTAGTCCAGATCTACGTAGATTATATTATCTTTGGCTCTACGAACCAGTCTTATAGTCCTGAGTTTTCTAAAACCATGGCGAGCAATTTTGAAATGAGCATGATGGGGGAGATGAATTTCGCAAAGGACGTGTTTGCCTACATGGCAGGATCAATAATCAAAGTGTTCAATTTAGCCTTCGTGACTTACGTCGCCAACGGTTACTCATTCCAGAACGCAAAGATTATGTAGCCCCCCCTTCTGAAAAGGAAATTCTTAGACTAGTCTCTGAATTGGGTTACAGCGGGAGTTTAACTAAGATCGTTGAGTTTAAACGCCGTAATCTGGCCCCGATCTGGCAAACCATGGCCGTTATTCTCTTCAGAACTCTCACCGGGATACACAGTGGAACAGTCGGTGGTTCTTACTACTCGCTCACACTGCTTGTAGGAGTTGCGTACAACCTGGATTTAGACTATGACAACCTCATTTTCGAGGACATGCTCCGGATGGCAAACAAAAAGGGAAAAGTCAGCAGAGGCACCAACTTCATACCCTTTCAACGCTTCCTAACCATATATGCTAAGAGCTTCGTCGCGAAATTAACCCCCAGACCTGAGAGTCCTAAACTCAAAATGGGACGAATAGCCCTATTTCCCAAAATCAAAAACACATTTCCTGAGTTTGCTGGCTTTGAAACAAGTGGATCGCCACCCCCATCCACAACTCTCTTTCGTCCACAATCGAGTCTAGCACACTCACCTTCTGGTTTTATATCTTATGCTAGGACACGACCCGCACTTGCCCTTCTTCGTGAAGGAGCCAGAACACCCGTAGCACCACCTCAAACAGGTGGATTGCAAGGATCGAGTGGAAGTCCCGCCAGAGCCACATCAAAGTCAACTCTGACTGCGGGCCGCTGGGTTCCTAAATCCCCAGTGCTAACCGGTTCGCCTTTAAGGGAACTCGGGGTTACAACCGAATTGAGAATCTTTTTAGATTCAAAATTCACCCATTTGGAACATCGTCTTCTTGATGAAATTTCAAACCGAACCTCTAGCCTCCAAACTCAACTGACTAATCAACTCAATACTCTACAAACCAACCTCGACTCACTACAAACTCAAGTTACAAACCTGAACAGTACTGTCCACGCACAACCCACTTGAGTTGAGCGAGATCACACGATCGATGAACTCAAAGAGATGTTGCACGCTAAACTCAACAGCGTTGCCAACCCAAACACTGAACAACAAACCCTACTAGCAGCTCTTCAATCTCCTTCGACCCCCGCACAAACTCCAACCTCAAGCAACTTTAATGATTCTATTCTTGCAGCCCTGAATACTCTAACTACCACAATTTCTAACATGTCACAGACACTTACAGGGGTCGGTAAGAGCTTGAGAGTTGTGGAAACCTCTTGCAAAACTCAAGCTAAAGCATCAAAAAGGAGACATGATGACTCAGACGATCCTAGTCATCATGAGGGGGAGAAACGGCATAGACTGTATTCATGATCACAACTACAAATCACATCTAGATATGTACCTAAATCTCAAGGAGGAGGAAGTGGTAGTGGTAGTGGTGGTGGTGGAGAGCAGCCAAAAGAGAATGAACATAGGCAACAACTATTACTTACAGGGCCACCAGAAACACTCAGAATCATGGTCGTACCATACTCAGTAGTCGAAGTTCAAGACACACAAGAGTTTGAATTTGAGTTTGGGAACACCGAAGAGGCTAGAGAAGCTGAACCTGAAACCCCTAGAATCCAAATCCTTAGAATCCATATCCCCATAGTCCAGATACCCGTTTCCCCAACACAACCAGAATCCCCATTTTTGCCTGAAACTGACAAATTAAGAGGCAAACAACCAATGGCCGAGTCTTCCACTGAACAGATGGTACAACAACCAGTACCTACCCTAGCTCCGCCAGAGGTTGTGATGGAAGTCGTAGAAGAAGAAGAAAAGGAGTTTGAAGAATTCAGTATTGATAGAGTCCTCCGCAAAACAAATAGAGACCTACTCCAGATCTTTCCTCCTGAACAAGGAAATTTTAATACAACACCATCAGATCTCACCAGATAACATTAAGTGAATGCAGAAATAGAAAAGCAGTCTAAGGTTGACAGTGAATGGCCAATCCCTGAATCTCTTTTCAAAGGACAACAACCAATACCAACCAATGAAAGAGTTCTCGCGAGAAGGACAACCACCGACAACATCAGACCTAGAGAAGCCTTAGAGAAAACCAATCCCCACTGGCCTACTGAATTGTTTGCACTGCCGTACCTTGAGGAGAACATCTCAGATATATACTCAGACAAAGTGTACGCATTAGAAAACATCTTCTTGAATGGCTCAAATGAATAGGCAAAAGCAGCAAAGTTTGCTGCATTTAGATATGGGTCTTCAACATCAAGCTTAATGTCAAAGGATCCAATACTGAATCTCAAATCTGTCTACATAAGGTATCACTTGAACTACCAAATGGTCAATTATGAGATAGAAAGACTTGACAAAAATGTTTTTCAATGTGAATGAAGTATATCATTTGAAGACATTGAATTTATAGAAGAAGCTCTTGCAAGCAATTCAAGGATACTGAAAGAGGAGATAAGGGGATTGGAGGTCATCAGAGAATTTATAAAGAATAAGATTGAGCTGAGCCGATACAACGACCTGCAACTGGGTGCTAAGGCTGATTTGCAAAAGATCAACATGAAGAAGCCTAATCAACTAGGGATGGCAAAAAACCCCGAACCCGACGGGGAAACCCGAAACCCGATGAAGTCCGGGGCGGGTCGGGTTAAGCTATTTCGGGTCGGGGTCGGGGATCGGGATAAAATTCGGGGATTTCTTCGGGTTCGGGGCAAGGCATCCCCGCCCCGCCCCGATATATATATATATATATATATATATATATATATATATATATATATATATATATATATTTAATAAAAAAATTATATATACATTATAATTAAAATAGGTTTAGGTTTCAATACTCTTTCTTTACTTTACCGCCTCCAACCCTTCGATCCATCCATATTCCACAGCCTCCTCTCCTCCAAGCTCCTGCTCCGCCGCTCCAGCCTTCCACGGCTCCAGAGTCCACGCTGCCGGCTGCCACTCCAATCCTCAACGTCTCCATAGTCTATCGCTACTAACACTAGACCGACGAGGCGACGAATAGTTCGATCGCAGCAACCACTAGTCTCAATCGCAGCAACCACTGCAGCAGGTCGACGGTGAAGCCAGCAACCGGTCACCGACTCATTTGGTGTTAACATTCAACTGCTTTAGTTGTTGATGAACCTGGTTTGAAAATTCCTTTTCTCTACATCTTTTTGCAGGTGGGTTGATGAAGTTATTCCAGATGCCCCTTGGGTTCTTAACCAGGAAGTTATAGATAAGCATCGGATTAACTATGTGGCTCACGACTCTCACTAATTTGTATGATCCAGTATTCCATTCTTCATAGGTGATTCTCATACTAAGTACTGTTGGGGATATATACAATATGTTCAAATTGATTTTGAATGTCATTATCTTATATGAATACTAGACATACTTAGTGTCGTGTTTTCATTTGGTTTCATTATTCATTAGAATTGTTAGCGACTCATAACAGGCCTTTGCCTTTAATTTCATTCTCTGTTGCAAATGATTATTTTTTGGGTTCATGTGTTGTAGACTGCAGGTGATTATTTTTTAGGTAATTTGGAGAAGGATATGGTATTGGTTCTAGCTGAGGCAAAGGCACATTCTTATGTATTTGTTAATCACTGAGATGATTATTTTTAAGTAATTTGTTTTCCTTGAGGTTATAAGGTGTGAGGTTCTAAGTTTATGATCTATATAGAGTGAGAATTTTGAAGCATTATGAAACAAAATTGATCAAATCAGTAGTACTTTGTTTGATCTTGAAAAAATGAAGCCAGACTTAATTTTTTTGAAATCATCAGGTTGATGTCATGATAATGATTTATAGAAAAAAGCACACATAAAAGTTATTGATATATGGTGAATGTCCGTCACATACATCTGATTTAATTTGAGGTGCTGATGTATGAAGGAATGATCCAAAAAAGCAGGTACCAATATCGACTCTTATGATTTTTCTTGCTGTTTCTTGGAAATTTGTTGTGTTTGATGATGCGAATTGATTCTTGGCCAAGGTTATTGTTGCATAATTTTGTAAGCTGAAAATTTCCACTGTCCGGGTCGGGGATCGGGGATTATTCTTCGGGTCGGGGTCGGGGATGGGGCATAAAAAATCCCCGACGGGGTGCCCCGAATGAAAACCCGACGGGGACGGGGCGGGGACGGGGGCGGGGATCATGTTTCGGGTTCGGGGACGGGGGAGGCAAAACCCGCCCCGAACCCGCCCCGTTGCCATTCCTATAATCAACACCACTCAAAAGCAAGGTTTCTCAATATGCATTCCATTGTTGATAAAGGTGACCCAGCTTATGAGGGCACTGCAGGATTGATTTATCCAAAATCTAATAGAGACAAAGCTTTCATGAAGTTCTCTGAACTGCGAGCCTATTCAGATAGTACTCTCAAAAGAGTCATGTACAGGTATCGCATAATCTGCATGGAAAACCGGAATCATCCTGATGAAATAACTCTGGTAAAGATGAATAGGATTGCTGAAAAACTGGAGAAGGTAGTTAAAGATCGTGCAACTATCAAAAGATGGGAAATGAATAGGGGAATGCGGAAGAGATGAACAAGCACAAGGATACAAAAGGGGGAGATTGTTAGGAATTATTTTATTTGTATTCCTTGTGTAACTATCTTATTTATTATGCTTTGTATTATTTATGTTCATCTAGTTTAATCATGGGTCACCAACTTGTTTATGGTGAGCTCAAGTTAGTTACTTAGTCTAGTCCATGTTGGTTGGTATGTCAACCCAACATGGAAGCCCATGAGGCCTAAAAGCCCATGGAGCCTTTATTATATATAGCCTTGTAACCTAATTGTTTAGGTTAACACTTGCAATAGAAAGAAATACTCCAGGAGAAATCCTCTCATCATAGTTGCATTTGTTCATCATCTTGTTCTTGAGTTCTTGTTGTGTTCTTCATATATTCTTCACATATTCATACTAAGATTACTCTAGCTTGCTCATCTTACACACTTTTTGTGACTTTCAAATACCAAACCAATATGATCATGAGGAGCCTGTGGATGTTGGTGAAAATGCACAAAGCGAGGAAGTCTCGAGTGCACGTAGTAGAAAGTGAAAAATCCGGGTTGATCCTTTTATTGAAGGGATTTCTAACGCAGCCACATTGCTTGGAAAAGAACTTCATGAAGTGACTGCCACTTTGGCTCAATCGTTGAATGCTGACATGGAACTGCAGAGGAAAACTGTTATGGTGAGTGCCGAGATTTCAAAAATTCCTTCCATCTCACGATTGGATAAATTCAAAGCTAGTCGAAAAATAATGCGCAGTCTGAAGCAGTTTTAACTTTTTGGAACTTGGAAGGAAACGAGCGAGAGGATTTGTGAAACTTATGTTAGAGGAGTGATATATTTTCGAGCTATTTTAGTACTTTCGTAGTTGGAGAATTATATGTCGAGTACTTTTTCTAATTTAGTATTTTAGAAGTTGATATGTTGCAAATATTTCATTTTAATGTGGTGCATATATTTCCTATTTTAGAATTATATGCCGGACATAATCTATATGATCTCATAATTCCCTTTGGTAGGTTGCTGATATCTGTGCCGGGGGTGCGGGGGCGGCGGGCGGGCGGCGGGGGTGGGGGGGATACAAACCCGAAACTTTAAAACAAGCATAAAGGGTATTTTGGTCTTTTAATATAATTCCATTACAATTCTTTCAATAAATGTACAAACAAACACAAAATTGGAATGTAATGTAATTCAATTACGTTTGCTTTTCTGCGAAACAAACATGCATAGAAATCTCATTCCTTAGGAATTCAATTCCTATAGCAATTGAATTTAAAAGGAATTCAATTACATTCCTTCACATTCCGTGAAACAAACAACCACTTAGGCTCTTGAAAGTTTATTACCCCAATTGAAATCAAATACAAAACCTTGGTCAAATTTAAACCTAACAATAGTATGATTTCAATTATGATGAAACTTACCTTGATTATTAGTATTAAAAGAAGGAAGATGATAAAAGGGAGAAGAATGATTTGTTGTAAACATCTCAGGAGTGAATCAGTTAAGAAATTGGCTGCAAATGTATTATACGATCGAACGCATGCAGATTTATTGTTAACATCTCTGAAATATCCTGATATTGGATGAAGTATATATGAAAAGGCATCCACCCTCTTTTTTCTCAGATTGATGTTTATTGCACCGTAAATGTATTTGAAAATCAAATTGAGGATACAATTTAAATCAATACACTTTCTTCAAAGAGAGCCTAAATCGATGATACTAACTACTAAAAGTGTTGTTATTTTGATAGCGCTATATGTGTTTGACGATGTTAACTTGGTGAAGGAAACAAGTTTGTACACAACAAACTAAACACGACTATACAGGACAGGAGATAGGAAGAACAGAGACACACACTTTTCACAAGATTGTGAAGTTTCATTAACTGAAAAAGTCTCAAAAGAAACGATGCCATATAGGCTTACAAGGAAATCGGAAATAAACAACTACCCACTAAGGTGAACATGGAAAATAGCAAACTACCCACTACTGTGAAAAAGAAAACAACTGCATAATTAATTAAACAAAACATAAAATATAAAGGATAGATTGTCATTGACTTGAGACATGCAAGTCATGCACATGACTAACGTGACAAATTAAATAATTTTCCTTGGTGTTGCTTTCAATAGACGATACAACTTAAATCCCAAATGATAAAATTCTTTTTAAATCCTAATCGTCTTCATCATCAAACTAAAAAACTAACAAAATTGAAACTGATGGATACCCATAGGGGGTGTTTGGTTGGAGGGATTTGGGAGGATTTCATGGGAATGGGATTTGAAATTCTCAAAAATACCATGTGTGGTTTGCAAATGTGACATAGGATTTCAAATCCCAGTATTTTACAAAATCCCTCAGATGGAGCATTTCAAAATCCCTTCACCCCCCATGGTATTTTGAAATCCCACGTTGAAGGTATTTCCTCCGGCGGAACTCCGGCTAAATTTCCGGCGACCAACCACATAAACTGTCATCCCTTCCGGCGAACCTTAGTCTGACAGAAACCACTGCCGTCGTCGACCCTTCGCCGCCGCCGTCACCCCCTTTGCCGTTGTTGTAACCCGTCGTTCTCTGAAACCCTAATCGTCGCCGACTGAAACTCTTCATCGTTCTCTGAAACCCATCATTCTCTGAAACCCTAATTGTCGTCGTTCGCCTTCATCGTTGGTGGTGGTTGGTTGGTGGTGTGGTGGCTGCCACTGTTCCCTTCGCAAACCCTAGCCCTCACTGTCGCTGCCGCCGTTACCTTCAAACCTTCCACCTTCAAATCCTAGCGTTCGTCGCCTACATCTTAGGGTGGTTGGATGGTGGGAGATTGGTGGTGGTGTTGATAGGTTAAGTTGTGAACCACACAGAGGTATGGGATTTTAAATCCCTTCAAATGAATTTCCATGAAATGCAAATCCCACACATAAATCTCAATCATCCCAAAATCAAAGAATGAACCAAACACCCCCTTAATGTCTTCATCATATACCTCACGAATAAAAGACGATGAAGGAAGTACCTAACCAAAACTTGAGAAACGGCTGAAGAAGTATGTCGACGGCAACTAGCAGGGGTGTCTTTAAGGGAATGCAGGAGGTGCGGCCGCACAGGGCCCACGTTTCAAATGGGACCTGTGTGTGTGTGTGCAAAAGTTCAAACGAGAACTATTTTTCATAAGAGAACTGCGAAAATTGTTTTTAACGCCATTAATGACTCATTAATATAGGTATTTTGGTCATTTATATATATACCCAACTGTGAATTGCTTCCGAATGAGCCATCATTAATTTACGAGGCTTGATTTTCCCAAAATAACCAATGCGTCATTAATGAGCCGCCAATAAACTTTAGCCATTGATTAATATTAATAAAGGGTTAAGATTGGTTGTCACAGTTCTCGTACGACAAACAGTTCTCGTTTGAACCGTTCCATATATATATATATATATATATATATATATATATATATATATATATATATATATATATATATATGAATGTTCAAATGAGAATTATAAATTAAGTGAGAATGGGAGACTCAATCTCAGCCGTCGAATTTCCCCTTCTTTAATTTCATTACCCACCCATGAATTTTCTCACATTCACCCTACCACACTCTATCCCCCCACGCTCTTCATCCTTGAATTTCACTTACAAAATGAACGGCTGAGATTGAGGCTCCCATTCTCATTTAATTTTCATTCTCATTTGAACCTTTCTATAAATAAATAAATATATATATATATATATATATATATAATTTTTCAAAGCCCACAATTTAAAATTTTATACATCTTATGTTTTGATTAATATATTAAGGAATTGAACATGCTGATCGAATACTTCAATAGTTTAAAGAAACAGGGTTATCTAAGGCTATTGATGATGCTAAGGAACTTGCTATTAAAATGAATATTAACTAGGTATTCCTTTAGAGGTGTCAGGTTCGTAGAAGAAAAACAATTTGATGATCAGAACCAAAGTGACCAAGATGTCTTATTCTCATGAGAATTATAAAGTTCATTATTTTTTATATATTGTTGATAAAGCTAGTATCGATCGAAATTTCGATTCTTTCTAAAGTGCTCATTTTCAAATGATATCCACATTGTTCAAAGATTCATTTTTTATTTAAAAAATGATTCTCTTAAAACTAGATTTGAACAATACAAAGAGTATGAAAAAGTATTTAGTTTTTTGTCACCTATAAAGTTGTAGTAGTCTTAAATATGCACTTAAGTAGGATGAGCAATCAGAGCTTGATGCAAATAAACTTTATATGGAGTTGAAACTGCTTGACACATTTTTACCCCGAGAAACTATCCGGCCTAACTATGTCTTAAATACTTAAAAGAAGTTGATTGTCTTCCCAATGCAATTATTGCATATAGGTGACTATTCCATTAACTCTTGCATCTGCAGAAAGAAGTTTCTGAAAACTTAAGTTATTGAAATCCTACTTACGGTCCAAAATGTCACAAGAAAGGCTTAATGAATTGGCAATGATAGTTACTGAGAAGGATACCTAGGAGATTATTGATTACAAAGAGTTATTCATAATTTTGCTTCCGCTAATCCTAGAAGAACTTCACGATTAATGTAACTATATAGGATAAACTATTTTAATTTCTTTCTTTTGTTTTAGTTTTTGATATAATAAATATCGTAGTATTAGAGAAGTTTTCCTTATATCTGTGTGTAAGGGGCCCATTTTTTCACCTCGCACTGGGCCTCCAAAATCCTCGGGACGCCCCTGGCAACTGGGTAAACGGCGCAAGAAGGAACTCAAGACCAACTGCGTATACGGCGGAAGAGAGAAAGATTAAAAGCGAAGGTGGGTCAAATGACCCGCGTGTTTTTTCCTTCCGGATTATTTTACCCATTTTAAGCCAAAAGTCCGGTATTGCTAAAAAAAAGTCAAAAATTGACTTTAAGAGTCAAAATTAGAGAATTGGATTATTTTGATTGGTTAATTAATTATTATTTAAAGTAACTTTTCAAAAAATGGTTTTATTTATATATATATATATATATATATATATAATACATGCATGTCCCAAGACAAAGAACATG
This sequence comes from Pulicaria dysenterica, assembly GCA_947179395.2. Taxonomy (NCBI): domain Eukaryota; kingdom Viridiplantae; phylum Streptophyta; class Magnoliopsida; order Asterales; family Asteraceae; genus Pulicaria; species Pulicaria dysenterica. Next base: position 55,694,508 of record OX359293.1, read on the forward strand.
AAATACTTATTTTAAATGTATTAATTAAGAATATTTGTATTGAACGTATTTCCCGAAATCTCATCAAATATCTTAACCATTTGTAAAATTTGATAAATTACGGAATATGTATCTTCCACTTTTTAAGATTAAAAAAAAAATCACTCTTTTAGTTCCACCCTATGGCCTATGCACATGCGCATGTAATAGATTTTTGTTACTAATACTATGTCTTACATGATTGGAGATATTCTGTGCGTGTGTATAGACATACTATTTATCTTACATTATATATATATATATATATATATAGAGGCAGACAACGACAATCTAGTATGTCTCTCTCCTCCGGTGACAATAGTCGCTACCAGATCTGGTGACAAATTGACAATAACCGTTGTCTTCTTCCAGATTTGAAGACGACGTTTGTGTGATCTACATCCTTCGGCATTCTCCCATCACGACGAAGATGCAAATCACGAAAACCTATCAAAGGAAGATGCAAACCATGTTAGGTTTTTGCTTCTGCATTTCAAAATATTATCGACTAAACCGCCTCCGCCGCACTCACCCCTCATATTGATTTCTTCTTCGTCACTATTTCAAAGTTTGATTTTTGTTTTGCAAACTCCAACATATCAGTGGATGGATTTTGCTTTTCAAACTCCATAATATCAGTGGGTTTTATATAATTTTTATTTTTTGAAACTCGTAAAGTACTCCATCTATTTTTGTATTTTGGACCTTTTGGTACAGATGTTTTGATTTTTGTAAATGTATTTGTTTAGAAAACTATACTATGGAGTGTTAGAACTTGCATTTTGGTTTAAAATAGGTTTATTTAGGTTATCAACTTAATCTGGATTTCATTTTGGTTATCCTTATATGCACTGTATTTTGATTATCATTTTCATCTACGTTTCATTCTGTTTATAATCTTCATTTGAATTTTTTTAAATGCTTATTTTAAAATGCAGTAGTGCATTTTGTTTCATGCTTACATTTTTGACAGACGTATGCATTTATATTTTTTTCGTGAAAAGTATGTCAAGAGTGGTTTTGTCTTAAAGAAGATAAAAAACTGAATCTACTTGTATAAAGTTTTTTTTTTTTAAATTCTTAAACATGATGAAGATGTGTTTAATTGAAAATTTGATATTTATTTAAAAAAATGTCTGATGGTTTTATAAAGGGAGAGAGCATGTGAGTTTTTCTATTTTAATGGTTTTTCCGTTTTACTCTGCTCCAGAATATCACGTGTCATCATGTACAATCTATCTCTATGTGTGTATATAACTATATATAAACCCTATCTAATCAGACTTGCCAAAAAGGCTTATAGCCTAGTGGTATATGGTGTTTAGGTGTCTTATAAAGTTGTGGGTTCAAGTCCTACTGTGGACATCATAATTAAAGCAATAGAGGGTTGTACGTAGTGGCGTAGTGCAATAAATGTTGTTCATCTCTATGAAGCTATTCAAGAGATTAAGGTAAGTGTGAAACTATTAGACGTTTTTAATAAGTTTAATCTTTTTATAACAAATTTGCAGGTAGATAGACTTTTTAATAAGCTTGTTTATTTTTTATAGACATAGATTTTATTTTGTCTTATTTTTCCTTATTTTGAGAAGCAAAAAGTCACTTTTTTTTATTGGTGTTCACAAACTTAAACCTTTTAAACCACATCTTTTCTTAAAGAAATGAAATAAAACATAAAACATTTATGAAACGACTACTAAAACAAGGAAAATTTATTACCCCTTTTTTTAAGACTTTTAATTCCGGTTTTGAGGAGGAATGAATGGAGAGACAACTAAAGGTCTGTAATTAATCCCGATTAAAAAACTGGAGCTAAAAAGGTTTACCCATTTGTGGTGCTTTTATATGTCATGGTGGCAAATGAGGCCAAACAATTTGAGGAAAAAATGAGAATAATTAATTCAAAATTAAGATCATCAGACTCCAACTTCACCTTCATAACCATCAATTACACCAAGCATATCCTGAATGTAATATCTTACATATTTCTGATCATTATCTAATTATTTTTACTTCTTTCCATTTTGTGAGTCTCTTCAAACTTCTTACAAGAAATTGTTATTAGTTACATCACTTAGAATTGGCTTCATCATGTTTCAGTACATGGCATACTTTTGAGTCCAACTCCGTGCCATGGCTTCATATTTCACCTTGTCGATCTTGTACATATGTGCGATTTCAGGGACCAACGGGTCATCCGGGTTAGGATCCGTCAGCAATGAACATATTGACAACAAAACCTAGTATATATAAAAGCACCACAAACCAAACTATTAGATAAATTATATTAGGGATGGCTCAGCCCAATTGTATAAATAGGTAAGGGCCCATTAGGTCTGGTTTCTATTGTATATCTTCTATTTGATAAATACTGATCGATGTAACATATATTACACTTGTGGAGTTTTCACCAGCTAATTGATACAGAATTTCGACAAGTTTGAGTATCTATGTAGTGCATATGTACAATCAAAAGTAAGAAAATCACCTTTGATATGGTAAGGGCAGGACTCCATTGATCCTTGAGAATATCAAGGCAAATGTTACCATTGTTGTTTATATTTGGATGAAACACTTTGGTCCTAAAGGCAACCTACAAGAACGATTATAAACCGTTATTAGAAATCATCGGTGATAAGCAACTAATACGTACTTTGAATTGAAGCGGTTTGTGGCAATGAAGATCGAGTGTGTGTACCTTTGGAGGTTTGAAAGGGTAGTCTGGAGGGAAGTGGATGGTAACTTGAAAGACACCACCGGAATACGGACTATCGTTTGGACCGATGATTGTTGCTTGCCAATGGAACATATCTTGAGCCACAGGACCAGCACTACATGAGGCTGGAGGGTCTCTTTGCAAGTCTTTGAGCTCTTTTAGAATCCTCCTAGAAGCCATCTACTAATGAGTAATTTGGAGATGAAAGAAAGAATACAAATGTATTGTTTTTGTGGTGCATCTTGTAATGGGTTTGGAGATGCATTTATATGAAAAACTATAGTTGAAGAGAGAGTATGTGGAGAAGGTATAGATTCTAGAGAAATTTGAGTGAATAATAACAAACCTATGGTTCTTTAGTTGAAGGTAGGTCAAGAGCAACAAGATTCTTTCCCATCACCTCCATACATTAATTTATTCCTTTTTTAACAATTATTTCATTTGAAAAACTATTGAAAATGTTATTTCATATTGTTTTTTAACGATAAGTTGATAAATTTAAATTTTACTATTTCTTTTTTTAAATTTGAACACTTGTCTTTTCTAGTAATTAAAAGAATAAGTAATAAGAATAAGTAAAAGGATATATTATTATTAGGGGTAAGATCAGTTCAAAAGTTTTATCATGTTACATATGTCAAATCAAACATAATGTTCTTTTAAAAGAATATCTATAACTAATGGGATTTATTAGCAATTTGCATTAGGTTCATTGTACCAATCCTATTAGGACCAATTCTAGTATCTGGCCAACCTCAACTTCAACCCAGGATGTCAATCAACTTTCTAAATTTTTTTTCTCATGACAACTTTTAAAATATCTCTATGCTATTAGGAAAAGACTTTTATATCCTCCCAACACGATACAAAGAGATAAGATGTAAAATGTCATACCCCTGTCTCGAAATAAACTGACTACTTTTCGAATCACTATAAAATGAATGTATGCAACTAGTAAACTAACCCCACCAAATTTGAAATCTTTCTCCAGTGATGAGAATATGCTCCACTTGAACACAAAGAAGGCAAAATCAATCTTAATTGTACTTCTACTTTTTTTAACACTAACACTACACAAACAAAAGAAGCATCTATTATCTTGCAAGTGATATTATGACACCCATCATTTTTGCCTTCATATATATGTTACAGTCAAATTAAAAGGCACATGTGGGAATATATGGTGTCGATATCTTCGATTCTCCACTAACTGAATATCAAAAAGAGTTGAAAATGATAATACGACGTAATCATCTCAACAAGTAAAGGTTGAGGGAAAGAACGTTCGGTTCCCACTTAATAACTCGTACGATTACAAGAGATGAGCCGAATCATTTTGCCTGGCTACAGGATTAGCACATAAAAAAGATCTCCAGGTATTGAAAGATCAAATACAAATTAAGGAATAACGAATATAGGAGAAATGAATCCAACTCAATATTTTTAATCTAATGGATCTCTGGTCAAAAGTAACATATAAAAGATTAAAAAAACAAAACAACTTCCTTATGGGATCACCGGATGATGGAGACACATGATAAGCCAACTGATGCTTCACGTAGATGATCACTGCTCGTGAATGACTTCCTTAAAAGGGCAAGAAAAGGTCGTCTCTCCATTGACCTTACTTTCCATCATAATATAGAGCAGGCCTTTTGGCCTGCTTTCTTCTTTTTCTTTGACTTTGGAGGAGCAAGGACAACTTTGATTGCAGCATCAAAAACTCCCTTGACATTCTGAGAAAAATTATGATATGTGTTAAACAAAAAGAATTCCTAAACTTCACATTTAGGGAGAAATTATGCAAAATTATACATGCCTCCTGTGTTTTGGAACTACACTCAATGTATTCAGGTGCTCCGATCGTCTTCTTTAGCTCCTCTCCCTATGACAATTTCAAAGAGATATATATATTTGGAATAAGAAAAAATCGGAGCCATTACATCCAGCTAGTGGTAATTATTAGGTTAAAGAAGTAATATGTAAAATGAAATAATAAATTAGCTAAAAAAGAAACTGCTCAAATGGATTGAATTGAAAGATGCCCAAAGTGTATTTTGAATGGACAAAATATCCTACTTGTTTCAAAATCTTATACATAAACCGTTTTGGGTCGTACTAACAATTGCCCAGACCATTTACCAAATCAACCCTGCCCAATAACCTTTGTTTAATCTCTAAAGTTTACGGGTGATAATCTTTACCTGAGCATTAGTTATGGGAGTTGCACCAGGATGGTCTACGAAAAACTGCTTATCATCTCGAAGATCTATAAACAACAAAGATTTCAAATTTGTGTTGAATTAAACTATATACTCTTGATGCACAAATCCATTATGTGATTGAATACACAAATATGGTCATAATTAAACATGGCTAGAAAAGTATGAATAGCATAAATGAAACTAAACTAATAACAAACATGGCCTTCCTCAAGTCTAAATTTAAGAAGAGAATCCTCTACGAAAAGGCAACCTACTAACCTAGTAATGTACCATGGTCTGATTTAGTAATTTATCTTGTGATTATATATTATTGCAAAGACAATTCTTTCTAATAGGTTGAGGGGAATTTGATGCATAATTTTGTATAGTATAAGTCTTTAAAATAGGTAATTTAATTTTTATTAACTCACCGAGTTTGGTCCCAACTAGGACTATTGGGACACCTGGGGCATAATGCTTCAACTCTGGAATCCACTGTCAAAATAGAAACATAAACAAAATTCAATTCCAGATATTATAGCCATCAAAGTATATTTAAAAGAAAGACTAAAGAGACATGCAATAGACAAAAAAAAAACTTAAAAAATCACAAGATTGTTACCTTCTTAGAAACATTTTCATAGCTTGCCTTACTAATGAGGGAAAATGCCAAAATGAAAACATCAGCCCCACGATAACTCAATGGTCTTAATCTGTTATAATCCTCCTGCCCTGTTCACATTACATCAATCCCACACCATTAATATGTTGGTTAAAATAAAAATAATTAAAAAAGCACTACAATTTTCACATTTTAGTAATTGGTTAGACAAGATTTCAGATGGTTACCAGCAGTATCCCACAAGCCTAGATTGACCGTTGCACCATTGACAACAACATTGGCACTGAAATTATCGAATACGGTTGGCACGTAATCCTGTTTAGAACATAACAAAGAAACAAGTAGTAAAATATCATTTTATGTATCATCCCTCTTAAAAAAAATTCACACTGGTCAAAGGGCAATATCCTATATAAACAAAGGGCAAAAAGTCAAATTCTCCTACCAAAACACAGCAACGAAAAAAATACTCGTCCTAAATACTAGCAACATGCAACGAATCATAAATTGTATGAACAAAATAATGCAAATATCCCTGCCTAATGATAAAAATCGCATAAAGGCTATACATTTTCTGGGCGAAAAGAAGGCATTACTCCTTTTGACCATTTAACATTGTCCATTGTGTGGATAGAAACAAAGAAGATCCACAAAATGTAATACAAAGAACAGAGTTTCATTTTGCCATCATTGGGATGATCAGAAAAAAATCCATGATTGTAGGTGCAAGGATGATTATATGAATGAAGAGAGAATAACTAATATTCATTGGTTTCGATCTGGGATGACTGAGATGAAACCACAAAATGTGGATTCATATTGCAGAAATTCAACACTCTGTCTCAGATTACATACATAATAGTTATACAAAATCAATGTCATACATCGTCAATTTAAGATTGGGAAAAGAAGGAGATGAAGAAATAAAGTCTTCATCGTCATAAAAACATGATAAAATCAGGAGAGAAGAAACAAATGAAAAGAAAGAAATTGAGGAAGAGATACGATCATTACCGTGGGGAAGGTGTTGCTGGTGTAGGAAATCAAGAGACAAGTCTTTCCGACAGCACCATCACCGACGGTGACGCACTTTATGAACCTGGAAGCGCTCATATTTCTTCAATTGAGCGTCAGATCTTCTCTTCCCTCAGAAGACCTGATCACCGACTAACAATCCAACTCAACAAATTCCGTTGTTCCTCCACAATACACTATTCTTGTATCTCTTGCTCAAACAAATTCACCCTATAATCTAAAAAAACTAGTGTAGATTTGTTCAGGAAACATTAAGAAACAAACCCTAGAGAGAGAGAGAGAGAAGGAAATGCAAATTGAAGAATGGGAGTGAAAATTTGTTGTAAGAAGAAATGTGGGGAGCAGAAAACAGTAAAGAAAGAATTGAGCAAAGATGTAGAGAGAGAGAGAGAGAGAGAGAGGGAGAAGGAGAGATTACCTTAATTTAGCCGGTAAACAATGCCGTTGAAGCGGTGAGTGGGTGGTGGAGATGAACTATCTCACTTTCTCTCTCTCTCTCAAAATTCTAATTTCTGCAACTTTGTGTCTTGTTGTGCCAACGAAGATGATTGGTTTTATCTTGTTATAAAAATGTAAGTTGTGGACCCGCAATATTTGGATTTAAAATATTTTTTTTCCAATTATTTTACTCGGGAAGCATAGTAAGTATTCGACCCGAGTTTACACTTGTCGGGTCAAGCTTATTTAAAATTGTAGAAGCTTAAGCTCGAGTTATTTCAAGCTTATAATTTGAGTAATAAATAAAAATAAAAAATACATATTATATATATCAAAGCTTATTTAAGCTTGTAAACTTAAAGAAACTGTGTATACAAGGCTCGAGTTCGTTTAATAAATAAGCCTTGATCTAGGTTCGAGCCCGTTTATGATCATTTCATTTTGAGCTTTTAACTATATGAGCTAGAGTAGCTTACGAACAAATCAGCTCATTTACATTTATAGCAGTAGGGTTTGAGAATTGAGATTAGATAAAACTAGATAGAACAAAAGTGAACTTATTGGAAAAATGTTATTTTTTAAAAATAAATTTGAAAGAGATATTATCTTCTATTAAATGCTTTTATTTATTTTTTTAGTAAGTGTTAAAATAAGATTATATGGAAAAATTAGTGAATTATATATGTTATTATTTAGTTGAAAAAAGAATATTGTAAAAAGAATTTTGATAGAAGGAAAAAAAATTCATTTTTTAAATCTAGAATTTGGCTTTCATTTAGTATTCCAGTTTGGAGTTTTTATTCGATGCAAACTAATATATACAAGTAAAAGCATTTAAATTAGGTAATTTTATTCTCACTCCCTGTTTAGAGCATTATGATTATTTTAGTATTTTATTGAATTAACTTATATTTTATGATAACAAGGGCATTTTCCCTCCTTACTCGCGATTTCACACTTCAACATTTTTTCATTTTATGTTTCTTTAATTAAATTTGATTTATTATAACTAATTTTGAAAATGATAAAGATAACAAAAATGTGTAATATATAAAAATAAAACAAAAACTAAAGTATTTAATTTAATAAAACATTACATCATTAATAACTAATAATATAATAATCATAAAATTAAATGCAATTTATTCATTCTAATCCATTTAATTTTAACTTGCTTTTGAGAACTAACTCATTTTAAAGCCCTATTTTGATGTTCAAGATAAAGACAAATCCAACTCATCACTCCTAAGTCCTAGTTAACCTTTACTAGTCCATTTAAAATCTTAATTAGGTTTATACTATGTTTGTACATAATACAGTTTAAGATATAAAATATGGTATATTTTTCCAATATAAGCCTTTATAACCATTGGGTATAATATTCCAATATTAGATTTTGAATTTTATATTGAACTTATTGTGTTAATTTGTTAATAAATATACGTTTATAAAACTTTGAGAAATATTATATTGCTTTGACTAAAAATTTTATTAAAGTTTTCTTAGTAATATATACATCACCATCACACTAACTGTCGTGACTCGTGTGAGCATCATTAACTCGTCACTAACTTTACGCGCGCCACGAGATGAGCCATCACGAGCTCGACAACCGACCAGTTGCAATGCTGATCATGAGCTCCCTGCCTTGTTATGACATTTTCTTGCCGATTATCTTCCTTAGACGAGTACCATAGCAGTTGCTCTTAGAAATTTATAAAAGTGTATTCATAATCATATAAATTACATGAATATTAAAAAAATTTAAGTATAACATCAAATACCAACTAAATATCATTGAAAATAATTTTCAAGTTACTGAAAAAAAAACTTAATTTATCAAGAATTATACTACCACTTCTTATTGTTTTTAGAATCATAAAAACTATTAATTTTTTAGCATTTACCTCTTTAGTAATTTCCAATTCCTGCAATTGAGAAAAAATTATGAACAAGAATTTCAACTCTCTAATATCAAAGTGTGTAATGATGATTAAATATTTTGAAATTAAGGATTTCTTACTAAAACTTTATATTACATTTTTTACTTACTAGATTGAACTCATATCTTTATTGATTTCCTAGTTAACAGTACACATTTTTCTCATATATATAACCAAATATGTGTAATATATTTAGTGGGGTTATAACTTTATGACAAACTGATTAAAGTTTTACACCTTTTCGCATATATGTAAACTAATAAATGAGTTACGATGACTTAAAGCAACAATTTTGTATATAAATTAAAATTATGGATATAAAATTATACAAATAATGAAAAACATATAATTTATAGGTTTTTAACGTAGTTCATCAATTTTTTTGTTGTCGCTATAGTTAACCATCTTTATAACTGAGTGAATATATATATATATATATATATTCGGCTCATATGACCCGGTACCTTTAACACACTTAATAACATGGCATATAACGGGTAAAGGCGTGCTAAGTTGAGCCTTAGAGTACGTTAAGATTATTATGCCCAAGCCATTGACCATGTCGTGGCGGCATAGTCAAGTCTCAAGCCTTGATGGAGTCATGACGAAGTCAAATCGAGTCTTTTAAAACTATTGGCTACATCTAACGCACTATCACTATTGTAGAAATTGTCAATATAAATTATTAATTTATGTCATAAGATCAATTTCTAACTACTGAATATTATAATTCGCTCAAATTTACAGCTACATTATAAATAGCTAGAGTTACTAAGATTGTGAATGCACACAACTACCAAAAGTCTTTGTATCTATCAGACCCTGTGATTCGTGTTCGTTGGTCAAATATTCATGTAGTCAAGTGGCTGAAGTTGTGGTGGTCGGTTTAAATCTCGGAATAGTGCCATGAAGCATTGACTACACATTGAGAGTTTAACTAGGAAGATTGATTTGCCGAAGAGAATATATAAACATTATGAAACAAGTGAAGAGCAAGTTTTTTTAAAGATCAAGCATTAGGGCCTCCTCTCCTTCCACATGAATCCATCAATGCTAAGTTGTATTTCAAGATCAACCAGCTTTGATCTTTAAAGCGCCTTTCAAGAATCAATGCATGATGTTTTGTCCAATTTCTCTTGTTTGGTTACATTTTGAAACTTGCCCATCACTTCTATGAAAATGGATGCCTTTTACAACCACACAAGGGTTTGATTACATTTTGAAACTCCTAATTAATTTGATGAAAACTTGATTAAAGATACCTTTTGCAACAACATGAGGGACCACTAAGACAGCCCTTATCACTCAATCATTCACAAAAATGGGTTTATCTTTTTGTTTTTAGTTCTTTTTCACTTTTATAAGAAAGTTAAATTTATTATATTTTTTATGAATATAATACTCCTGTTTTAATGCCCTGAAAGTAAAACTCATTTAAGCAAAACAGTCATTTCTTACTCAGAGCATCAGGGATACTCCAGGCATGGCATCGGTTTCATGGTGTGAGGTGTGAACAATCGGTACGGAGAGGCACCCCCCCCCCCCCCCCCCCACCCCAACACCTATCGGTACCGATAAAAAGCATTCATATGTGAACGCCGAAGATAGATGAGAGAGAAAAGATGAGAGGAATATTTTTTAAATAAAAAATCTTTAAAACATACGAAGCATAGATAGTACTGGGGTTTAAGCATGTTTCAAGCATATATGAGTTATGTTGATGTGAAGCTGATGTGTCGCGAAGCACGGGATACGCAAAGGATGCTCTTAGATAGGTTCCATCCAAAAGTCCCCCAACTGTGTTAGCACAGTACCAAAATTTACATAGAAACAGGGTTAAATTCAAGTCATTACTGAAATTGAACAAAACAAATAACAAGAAACAGGTTCCTCCTACAAACTTTAAAAACAGAAAGAAAAACTAAAAAGAGATCTCTCAAGCATTCAACTATCTTGTGCTCCTATTTCTATTCACATAAAAACTCATTCTCAAAAACCCTAGTTCATCAGCCTCTTCACATCATGCACCTCCTCCAAAATCTTTGCTTGGTTGCAAACCGACTCGAAAGCATGAGTCCAGACATTGGCGAACCCAGTGACTGCTTGAAACACATGCGGCAATCCCATTTGCAGATTATTCAATGTCATCGCTCTCGTTACCCCTATCGACTTCTCATACTTTCCCTTCTCTTCCTCTGCTTTCACCCTTAAAGCCTCCACCTTGACCTGTTTATCCACGACCCGGTCCGTCTTGCTACCCATGGGTCCGCCATACCCGGGTCCATATTTGCTTTCAACAGCCCGGAGCTCTGTCATTTTCTTCTCTAGCTCCTTAAAGATCGAGTCTGATCTTCTCTTCTGCTTTTGCTCATCACCATGTTGGACTACTATGGCATGAACTACATTTAGAAGGGCTTTGATGCCCTCTGAGGCAACTTTATCAGGGGCATTATCAACCGCGAGCTGCCATTCTTCACAAAGGGTGTAGATTGCAGAGTCCCGGTTGTTTTGGGATGATGGGTTGTTGCTGAACTGGAAAAGACTGAGCCGAAGCCAGCCGGTCAATGACTGAACATAGTCTCGTTGACTTTTGATAAGGTTACAGAAGGAGAGGTGCCATTTCTGTACTTCAAGCTCCAGCTGGAGAGTTGACTGGCGGTGTATCTCGGTGGTGGCATCCTTTGACGGCCCAGCGGTGTTAATGTACTTGAGCTGCTGTACTATGTGCATTTGAACTTGGTGGCTTTCATATAAACTTCTCCACATACACATTAACCTGCAAAGTCAAAATTGAAAACAAGACTACAAAAGTCAGCCTCAAAAGTCAAAAGACCATTTTCCTAGCCCATATATCTTCCCATTACTTCCAAGTTACAACTGTATATCTACACCTATGATAGTATAATTATATGATAATATAGATAAGAACATCTAGAATGTGACCAAGTAATGCATATGATCAAGAGACTGACCCTTTAACAAGCTCAACAAGTTGTGGATAAAGCTCTGACTCTCTAAGTTTGATGATTTCTTGTGATGTTGACTCGATCGCCTGAGCCGAAACCGTGATTCTTGACTCCAATTTCTCGACTTCTTTCTTTACTTTCTCGGTCTTCATGTAATCGCCTCGCTTCAACTCCAATTTTCTCAGTTGTTCTGTCTTCTTCTCATGTTCAATCTTCAAAGTCTCAGCATTCTGAAAAGTGAACACAAAGTCAACAAACAACATTTGACTCCACAAATACTAGGATTCTTATTTGGATTCACATAAACACCATAAGGTTACCTTAACCTCCTCATATAACTTCTTCTCCCATTCATACAATCTCTCCACTGTTGAACAATGACTACCAGGAATAGCTACACCCTCTACTGAATCAATTCCATGGCAGTCAAACTTTACAAACCCATTGAACCTCTGGCTTGAGCTCCATGAGCACATAAATGGGTTCAAACTCTTTCCATACCCATGAATTTTACCTATAAACCATAACATTATTATACAATTTTGTAATTAAGTTATAACCAATCTATTGATTCTTTATTGTATATAAATTTGCAAATACCCATTCTTAAACTATGAAAAATCAAAACTTTGACCACAATATTCATATAATTTTATTTAATTTAGTACCTGAGGATGTTTGGTCGGCAAAGGTGCAAGTCGGAACTTCTAACAAAGCTGACAATTTTCCGCCGGAATCAGCCGCCCGGAGAAAATACTCGTCAAGTTCTTTAATGATTTCCATCAGATCCTTGCTTTTACTCGAAACAGCCACCGGCATCTCACTCTGTGTGGCGTTTGAAACAGTAATTTTGGAAAACTCACTAACGGAAGACGGCGGAGCAGCTACGCTCGCAGCGGCGCTAATGGTGGTTGTCATCACCGTCTCCGAGGCAGTGATGGTGGAACCCTGCTCCCATTCTTCTTCCCGCACTCTCTCCGACATCGGCATGAACGGGTCCCAGAAATCCCATGTGGATGATGGCGGCGGCGGAGGAGGAGGCGGCGGCGGCGGCAGAGGAGTGGAGGAGGTGTTCGATGTTGTCCATGTTTCAGATGTTGGACTCATCGGTGGAGGAGGTGGCGATGGTGAAGGTGGAGAAGACGGCGGGTGGATTGGTTGCGGGTGGTGGTATTGGAGTGGGGATTCGGCGGTGGCGAACTGGAGGAGGGCGGCGCCGGTGTTCCTTAACGATTTTAAATACATGCTGTGAGAAGATGAAAAAGCATTTCTAGCTTTTACAAACTGTTTCATGTATCTTTTTCTTGCTTTACATCTTGAAACCATCTCTTTCCTCTCTAATCTTGAATAATAACACCCCATTTCTCTATTTCACTCTCTGAAACTCAAGATTTAACCAAATCCCATCTGGGTTGTTCTTGTATTCTCTCTGATTTCCCAAAAAAAAAAGAAAAAAAAATTCCTTTCTTTTAAAATTCAACAGAAACCCATATGGGCATTTCTTGATTTTGATCAAAGTTTCAATTTTTTTGGTTTTTCAAAAATTCCCAGTTCAAAAATTGGACAGAAACCTTCAAGAATACCAAAATTTACTTTTTTTAGTACTCCAAAGCATAAACCATTCTTTTTGTATATATCCACGACTTTCTCTCTCTAGATGTTTGAATGTAGAGAGAGATAAGAAGACCAGCAGTCTTGAGAAGCACAGCGGAGAGAGTGTGAGAGAGCGGGGGGGAGGGGGGGGGGGTACTAGTAGCAGTGGACATATTTATGCTGGGAGAAATGTTAGTGACGAAAATGCCCCTGGATCTCTATCACATGCATGCTTTCAGAGATGATGTGTTTGGGGTTTGTTGGAGGGAGGACAAAAAAGTGCATGAGAAAAGGAATGGATGAGTGGTGGAGTTCGAGGGGTAATTTTGGTAAACAGAAAATTTCAACGGACTTTTTTTGTTTATATATGGGAATGTTGGAAATGACTTAAATAGAATAAATGCGGATTTGATTTCATTATTTATGTTTAAGGTTTTGATTATTTAACTTACATCGCAAAGTTAAATAATTTAAATCTAATAAAAGAAAATTGGCATTTAATGGTATATTATCTGGCTTAGATGTTATATTCACAAACCATTTTAATAAAAAGTAATATAGGTGTTGTTTGTTTGCCGTCTAATGAAATCATTCAGCGTTGAATGTTGAATCGTTTAACATTCAACGTGTTTGATTGTTGCATCTAAATGAAAACTGTTGTGAATGAAACTGAAGAATAATGTTGAATTATTCAACCTAAAAAATACATTCTAAATCATTAAGCAACAAGTAATTGACCCTAATACTCCTTTCACACGTTGTATTGTTAAACAATTATATTTTAAATATAATATATAACAATTAAGGTTAAAATAATGATAATTTACATCATTTAGATTCTTCATTCAGAACATTTATCTAACAGCACGTCACATTCAGAGTAAGATTCATTCAGAGTCTTTAAATTATTTAGACCACAAAATCATTCAGTAATTAATCATTTTATTTTAACAAACAGCTTCTTAGTCATTTATGTAGCATCATCTAAGTTAGGTGAATATTACTCATCATTTTCCTGATAAAATTTTATCATGCATAAAAATTATAAATATTTTTTCTTTTATATATTTGTGAACTATTATTCGCATTCATATATTTTAGGTCGTTTTAAATAATTACTTTTTAGTATATATGACAAAACTTTATTATAGGTAAATATTATTTTCATCACAAAACATTCAGGTATCAGCTGTATGAATTATAAAAAATGGGGTTTAGATAATTACACTTTCTATCCTATGATGTGTTTAAGAGAGTTGTTCTTTAATAAATTAACTTGTTTAGATACCTATGTAAACCATAATATGTATGTGAAAGTATTATTTTATATTCATTTAATTAAAATGATTGCACTGTATGAATAAATAAGAGGTTAATTCGATGAGAATTTTAAGCAAAGTGTAAAGTTTTGTTATTTAAATAAATATACACAATATGAATTATTAATTAGACAATTTATTAACATATTTATTAAATAATTATTAAAAACAATATTAATTATGATGTTACTAATTTTGTATGATATTAACAGGTTAATATATTGAGGGGTTTAGTATCAAAAAGTGTACCGAACTTGTCACTTTTTGCTATTGTATATACCTATTTTTTTAAACTACCGTTTACTGTATCCAACATTCTAAAACTACCAAATGATGTATCGGGTTACCTCTTGTTCAGGTTTCTAGTATTATGTATTATTTTTATTTATTTTTATCTCCTAAAATTTCATCTCATATGTCATGTCATTTTTAATTTATTTTTATCAATAATAATGAAGAACACATGACACAATCAAGAACACAAAAACATCATTAAGAACATTACAAACTAGAAACCAAATTGCAAGAAACCAAATCTGATGGTGGATCGAACAGAAATCAGAAACCAAATTGCTAACACAAATCCATCTATTAAACAGAAACCAAAACGCTAATCTTTAAACAGAAATCCATCGTATGAACATAAACCAAATCGCTAACAGATGACGAAATCTCTAATCTGTAAACAAAAACCCTAAGTCGTATGAACAGAAAACCAAATCGCTAATCTGTAAATAGAAACCCTAAATGAAACAGATCTCGTATGAACCCCATAGATGAAGAAAACAGATCTGTACCAAGAACAAGAAGCATATGAACATAGATGAAACAGATCACGTATGAACATAGATGAAGAAAAACCCAAATCACCCAAACCCCAACTTGAAATTGCAGCCAAATCGCCCAAATCAACACTGTCGAAACCCTAGATTGTTGAGAAAAACCCGAATCGCCCAAACCCCAGCCTGAAATCGTAGCCAAATTGCCAAACACAAACAAACTGTCGAAACCCTCTATGGTGGCTGCCATGGTTGCGGTGGAGATGGTGGCTGCCATGATGGCGATTGAGATCTGTGAGTCATTGACATGTCATCAAAATCGGTGTCATGTCATTAGTTTACCTCCTATGTCAGGTTAAGTACATAAAATGATAGTATTCAGAAAGTTGAGTATACAAAATGGTAGTTTTAAAAATTGGGTATATACAATAGCAAAAAGTGACAAATTCGATACACTTTCTAAAACTAAACCCTATATTGAGTGTATATTTACGGGTATCAATAGTGTGTATGAGTTTGTAATACGATTATTGAATAATTTTAATAATTTAAAAAGTAAGATATGTAAAATCAACATATGTACAGATATACATTTAAATTAATAAGGTATAATAATTTTAAAAGTATAGATAAATAAAATCCAATGATCTCTTAGCCTAGTGGTTAAGAGTGAGAGGTTCTAGGAGGTCCAGGGTTCAAACCTTGGCAATGGAGTTTAATTCTAACTTGGGTTTACTAACTTACTAACAACTAACTTTGCCGTTCAAAAATAAAATAAAATCTATAAATCTATTTTTAAACTATCATATGGATTAACTTACTGGATAACATTTAGATACTTTCACTATAAGAAAGTCAAAATTGCTTTTTAATTTGAAACAAATAGTCGGATTAAATCTTTTGTTAAATAAAGGGTTTGGATTGTTTAATATTTTTTTTTCTAATTAGTCTTTTAATTATATTGTAAGATATAACATGTGGGAAGATAGAGTTAAAGCGGACTTGCGAGAGCTACCGCTCTCTGCGGACATGATCTCAGATAGAATGTCTTGGAGGAGGAGGATTAAGACTCAGGGCTAGGAAGAAGCATAACTACTTCTCGCAGCTTATGGTTTATGGTTTAGAAATAGGTAGTTTCCACTTTTCTCTGTCTTTTTTCTATTTTTTTGTTTTTTTAATTTCTACGTTTACCACTTTTAATAGTATTTTCTTTTAGATCTTACTTTATTAGCTATATGTTATTTATTTTTATTTTATTTTATATATATTTTTTTTTTACGCGGCTGGAGATCCTTTCAGGAAGCAATATCTCTACCTACGGGTTGATGTATGATTGTCTACATTCTATCTCCCCCATACCCCGTTCTAACTGGATTGGGTATTGTTGTTGGTGGTGGTGGTGGAAAATATAACATGTGTGTATGTAGAATGGTAGAAATAACATCAACAACATCCAAAAAAATTTACTTTACCTCATGTATATAATGTATAATTAAAATAAATTAGATTAAAAATTTTATCTGGTTATTCCATATAAACTAAATATCATATAAGTAACATATAAACTAGACTATAGTCTACAACTGTGGTTCATACTGTTTTATCTGATTATCCCATATAAAACGAAAATTGATTGGTCCATTTAGGTAACAAAGTCCATTTAGGGGTGGTAAATGGTAATCGTGTCATTTTCGGGTTTGACATGTTAAAAACACATAACTTAAACCTGACACGTCTATTTATTCATGTCAGTATTCAACACACTAACTTTGTATATGTGAGACATATGTAACCCTTTAGATTATACAGGTTATGTGTTGGCGGATCATTTGCACGTTGATGGTGGAGGGTTGACGAGTTGTAAAAGACCAACGAGTTAGAAGTTCGTCAAGTTTAAACGTAGACATTTGCTACCAACAATCATAAGTTTTAACACTAGAAACTTTCTAGTTAAATTTTTCACAAACTAAAAACAATCAAGAATGTGAATATTAGGAATTTGGATGTTAATTATATATTTTTATAAATGAACAAGATAAAAATCTATATTAATGTTTTACGGGTTCACGTGGTGACCCGTGAAATTTATGTATGACCCTAATCCGACCAAATTATTATTCATGTCAAACATGTTAACTCAAACCCAACCTCTTAATATTATAAGTGTCAAACCAAACCCATTTATTTTCGTTTCGGTTCGTGTCATATCGAAAGTTGTCACCCCTAAGACCATAACTACATGTTAAACAACAAACATGAACATCAAACAAACATCTAATAACCAACCCTAGTGAGTTTGAAAACCACACAAAGAAAATTGGCTTCTTTTATTCAAATTGAGGTTAAATTTCAATCAACCCCTGTATGGAAATTTATTTATATTTTTTTGAACATCAAATTAGTAAGCCGGGTCCGCAGTGACATCCATACGGGCAGTATTCGAACCCCGGGCCTCTCATCATGAGGGATTAAACCCTCCTCCGTGAGGAATAGTACACCTCCACCAATTTTTTAAGAAAACCACCATCCACAAGGCTTGAACCCAAGACCTTGAGGATGTTGTGAAACTCGATTACCACTAGGACAAGTCCTAGTTGATGGAAATTCATTTATATGCTTGAACACTTCAAGTCACTTAATGTTCTCCTATCAACCATGCCCACTCATTTGTAAGGGAACTTTTCATTTTAACAATCTGAAGAGGCATGTGTCATCTACCTTCTTTTTCAGCATTTCCAAATGGCCACTCCTTTCTGCTTTTGTATCCAGTCTCCACTTTTTAATATCAGCCTTCACCAGTTTTAGTTTAAACATGAACCTATGAACATGGGAAGCTTGGGAATTAACAAGATTATCACCCCATGAAGAAAGAACAATTTCTACCAGTTTATAATCTCCCAATCATGTATTAAAAAACTTAAGATTAGTAGAACCAAAGTCTGAGGCCATAGCATTAAAAAGAATGGAAAGTGGTCAGAGTGCAGCCTGGAAAATATTTCCACACAAGTATTAGGCCCTTGAGAGATAAAAATTATAAGAAAGAAAAAACCTGTAAGTTACTCTTGACCATAACAATTACAACCAAAAAGTACATAAATACATAGTTTCCACAATCTGTTTTTGACCATAATAGTTTCTGCATAATAACAACCAAAAGAATTTGCACCTTTTCACTTCTAAAAATCTATCTTCAATCATTTCTCATTACAAGCCCTTGAATTATGCCCGCTATGACCCCGTACCACTTCTTATTTTATTTTTCCTAGCATTGAAACATAAATAATCAAACAAGAAATACCTCACCCCACCTGCGGAAATTCCCATGATGACGCCAAAGCCAAGCTGTAGTAGTTCCTCGCCTAACACTGAGCTGCCATGGAAGCCACCTCACCCCACCCCACCCCACCCAGTTCATACCGAACCATTACTCATGCTCTAAAGTAATAACAAAATAAAGATTGTGTACTAAACTCATGTGCTCCATTTCATTTATAATCCACCAACGCTGAACAACATTTCGATGAAATTTTAACCAACAAACAAAACTTTGATGCAAATCCATCTTCAGTTGAGAAATAACTTACAGGTGACAAGAGTCTACTAGTTGAGATAACAAACTCACCATTTAGAAAAACAAAAATCACTATACAAGTATATAAACAGTCTCGATTAAAAGTTAAAACACATAAAGAGCAAGCTATTGATAGAAACCGAGAACATTTAATGTGGCTATAAGGCACGAAAACTGTCAGTTTTGTCAAGTCTTGCAGTACCGGAGCTTGATGTTTCCCCCATTGCATCTGGGGATGCAGCCACTTGGGTCGTCTCCCTCTTTAGTGAAGCTGGCATCCCCGATATCTCCTGAATAACGTTACATTAATCAATTTTTCATAATAACCTAAGTAAGAATTAACAGCTTCATTAAATACAATTAGGATGTTAACACATGGTATATGGATGTGTCTCTCTTAATTGAACTATGGAATCTTATAGATTTTAGATATAAAATTATTGATACCAAGGCTAATATTTACAATTAACAATATTTAAAGATACTAAATATATTTTAAGTATCATTAATTAAACATATTGATGGTCATATATTATCAGTTAATAATAATAATGATGATACCATTATACCAATAATAATAAATAAATAAACGAATTGATTCTATCACTCAATCTGATAATAAGTAAAGAAAAGGTAAAACCATAACCGAAACAAAAGTTTTAGGATAAAACATAATAGTGATCCAAACTAAACATTCCACTGGTAAAACATGCAATGAATTTTGTGCAGTCATCTACAAATTGTGTTTTAATAAATGCAATTTCAATTGTCCTCATGCATTTAAATCACAAAAAAAACGTACGAGAACAATTAAAATTGCATGTTTTAAAGCACAATTTGTAGATGGCTGCACATAATGTTTTCTATTTCTTATTTTTTTAAATGCTTGTAGTTTAGAAGATTTAAATGAAAAAGCACTTTGACCAGAAGTGAGCAAGAACAACAGTAATTCAAAGTACCTTCATCAGATGCAATCTCATGTCACAAGGCCGAGCTTGAAATCCAATACATGCCATTACAAAATTCGAATACTGAAATGTAACATCAGCAGCACTTTGCTTCTTCTGCTCAACCTGCAGTCAATGTTTATGTTCACATATATAGCACAGAAGAAAATATAAACAAATACAAAATCAACACCACTAACACCAAATGCAACACCTCCAAGCATCAAACCATGCAAATAATAACTTCGTATTGAGCATCAAAGGAATAAACAAAGACATATACAGAGGACCAGTTCACAAGGCTAGAAATTCAAAGCCTACAAGAAAAGCAAACTATTCCTTCCTTCACATTCGGTAACACGTTTAAATTTCTCAAAACAGATTAATCCTCATCTAAATATGAAAAATCCATGATATCTTAAAGCATAAAAACCAGCTGTTGCGACTGGATTAATACATTCAGGGAGTAAAGTTTATTGATCGTGCCAAGCCTCTCAAGAAATCAACCCTTCTGGAATAAAAACCATCTTCCCCCGTCTTCATATCTCATACATATTTACGCCTCCGCCACACAATTAATTTTCACAAAGGTTAAACTTTCGTCGAGAATTTTGATTGTTCTTCACGATTGCATTAAAGATCTTAGAAATTTGAAATCAATCAACCTTCGGCTCCATCGACTTATAAAGATTAACTAAACAGGTAAGTAATTCGAAAAAGAGATACAAATAGAACTGCAAATCCATGTAAACTACGTGAAAATGAAAGCTAGGGTTTTGAAGAGAGGAGGAAACCTTGCACCAAAACTAATGAGAGATGCATATGAAGAAAGATACGAAAATTAAGGTTTTATCATACCTCGTAATCGTCATTCATGATCGAAAACTTTAAAGATTGTTGGATCTCAGCAGTAACCAATCGATTAGGTCTCTTTCTCCCTCTTTACCGACGAGTTCCCAAGTGTTAGGAAGGGGAAGAAATTGTTGTTGTGTTTTCCTTTTCTTTTTAAGAAATAAGAGTGTTAGAGCATCTCCAACCCACACTCTATCCCCTCATTTTGAAGTGTTTGGCCATTCCAACCCATACTTTATCTCTCCCTTTATTTTGAAGTGTTGAGAACCAACACTCTATATTTGAAGTGTCAAAACCAACACTCTATCCATGGGACCCACTAAATTTAATTACTTTCTATTTAATTTTTTTATCCTATATATTAATTTATCTTTAATTTTAGTAAGTGTTTAATAAAATATAACAATAAAATACATGGGACCCACTTTTGAAGTGTTGAATAGAGTGTTGGGTTGGAGTTGAAAGATTATTTAGAGTGAAAGGGCCCACAAAATTTAGAGATAGAGTGTCAAATATAGAGTGTTGGGTTGGAGATGCTCTTAGGAGTGGTTATCCCCATTACATCTACCACACCCCCATATCAGTATTTTTCTCCTATCATTCAGTCTATTACTTAGCCTTGTAGTGATTACTTTTTATCACATCAAATTTTGAGACTCACATAATACTCACTAACCAATCAAAAATTATATAAGGAGACTTTAGACCCACAAAAAGCTATCACCTGCCCACCCCTTGTGTGGTATCCACCCTCCTAAACTCCACCACCACTTAACCATAGAGTGTCATCCCTTCCCACCACTCAAGTGGTAATACCACATACCCCATTAACCCCCTCCCACTCCTAACACTCTAAAAGAAAGGATTTTGATAAAATAATAATAATTATTATTCTGTATTCTTCTTTTAAAGTTAAAATAAAGATTTTGAAAAGAAATTAAAAAAACACTTTATATTCTTTAACTTGAGAATGCTTAATGATAAAAATATTATTTTAGTCCTCTTTCTTTTTTTCTTTTATTAAATTTTGTATTCTTTAATTTTCTTTTCACATATAATTCAGAAAGATAATGTAAAAATGATTTTAGAATGTTTTAGTAGAAGTAAATACAAATAAACTTTCAATTTCTTCGAGTTATTATATCTTAAATTTTTTATTATATATAAGTGGAATTATGTAAGATAACGACTTATAAAAGATAAATATTTCAATAGTTTTTATTACCTTGTTTTCTAAAATACATACAGTGTATATAAATATGTAAACCTAAGTAACATAGTTTTATCATGATCAAACACACTTCAACATCATAAATACTTGGTAAATAAATACTTGGTAAATCAACGGATAAAGTTATATTTTACAAATACTTAGCTAGATCAAATGATAAAAAGTAATATTTCATGTAAACCATTTTTATGTATAAATATCTAGTCGTTACCTATTAAGTATGTCAAATTTTTCAGAAACTCTTTAATTTTGGGTACACTTAAGGGATGCCAAATAGGTTCGTTTAGGACGCCCCATCATTCTATATCCATGGACATTCTAAACATGTACAAAAACCTTCATATATTACATTGAAATGTGCATGCATATATCATGTCATAAAACATGTATATTTGCCACATAATGACATAATCATAATGTCACTTTATGCAAAGAAGACATATTACTATATCATCTTAACCCTTCTTCAAACATTTATACAACACATATGTATTGTAGTAAAACATATAAGGTACTCACTTTATTTCTTACTTTAGAATTTTTTAAAATTCTGTTTAGTCTTCTTAAATTACTAAAAGACTTTTTTTAGAGTATTTAAATTTTAAAGATGGAGAGAATGTCTTACCTTTGGTTTGCCACAATTGTACTTATTCACTTAGTCTTTTAACTTATAATTCTGTAAGAAGATGAAAAAAACATGTACTCGTTCATTCTTATCTTAGGTTTGCCACAATTTCTTCTCTTCTTACACATCATATTCTAGGCTTGATTTGTTATTAATATTAGGCTTCCTTTGTCTTGAGATTTGTAGTTAATGTTGTATGCTTGTAAGAAACTTTGTAAGCTATTTGTGTGCTTATATTAAGTAGCTTTGTAAACTACAAGGTAAGTAACACATTTAAATAAGCTACTTGTGTGCTTACTTAACTGCATATTTTCCCAATATATTATCATAATTTTATATTAAATATGCATACTTGATCAACGTTCGTAATGTCCCGACCATTATGATAGGTTCGGCTTGGATATGATTTATCGGAAATGTTTTATAGCTATTGTTTGATTTATATTCCAAATGTCAAGGTTCGGGATATAAATATGTTTAGACCATCATACGCGTTTAGATTAATGTTTCATTTGGTTTTTGCTATATGCTTGTTCAAGATTCAGAAACAAAGTTATTGCCCTATGTTGATATTTTGGTAATTTCATAAGCAATCACTCATATGACTATGTAACATTCGAGCTATTAACAGTAATATCTTTTGGTTCATAGATAAATATAATTCTTCTAAACCATTTCACATAACTCTTGTTTAGAGGGCGAGCTACACTTGGTTCGGTGGTGACATTTTTAACTTTTTTTAGCCAGTGCCACCAGTTATATTTTTGGGTGTCACCTCTGATTTCATCAAAAGTTTATGAAAAATGAAAAAAATTTAAATCAAATAATTAAAAATGACTCAATATTCGATATATATCTTTAATATACTTTAGTTTACCATAAAAAAACAAATTAATAAATAGTGCTTCATATAAATTCTGTTTTGTTTTAGATTTTAGCCCTAAAATACCGAAACAACAAATGAAACCTTATTAGCCCGACCCGATTAATTGGAAACAAAAAAAACCCCGACCAACACCAACACTCTCAATCTTAATTAATTTTATTTTTGACATATATCGTGTCACCAGTTACCCAAAATCCTAGTCCTCCCGTGTAGTCTTTGTTAACAAGGCCAATCCTAAAACCGAACACATGCAGTTACAAATTTGAACATTCATCTTAGACTCAACAACTTGTTTGTTTACATAACTTGCTATCTTGCATTTGATACATTTATAGCTATCGTATGAATCTTCTGATATGAACATTAAAATGTATCTGAAAAGGAAGCACCCGCATGTTAATTTGCTCTTTTAATATTAAGACTCATCTTTTGGCTGTAGATCGATTTTTGAATCGATTAAAACTCGGAATAAGCACCAGACAAACACCAAGGCCTATTAGCTCAGTTGGTTAGAGCGTCGTGCTAATAACGCGAAGGTCGCAGGTTCGAGACCTGCATGGGCCAAATTTATATATTTTTTTAAAAAAGATAAGAAAACTTATGGGAAAGTTTTCTTTTTCATGTCTCTAAAGAACTTGTTATATTTTTAATAAGAAACAATGATGATTAAGACAAAATGTAGTAGGATTGCAAATAATAGTTTGAGTTATATAATAAAAGTAATTTGATAAGAGTTGAATGTACATACTAGTGATTGGGTATTTATTTTCGTAATTGTATATATTTTGGTTACGTGAAAAGTAATCGATACGATTTTACTTTAAGAACTCTATCAAATCTCAGAGTTTCCCTTATGCAAGTCAAATATTATGTAAATGAAAGGTGATTCTTCTACCAACACTGTATCGCGAATATACTATTATTCCATCATGACAATTAGGTCTACACCATAGATACAAACATATCATCATCATGTAATGCACAAAACAGAAAGTGATAGATTCAAACAGAACATAAAAATGAAGATCCTAATATCCAAATGAAACAAAATCCTTATAACTGGCATATGGTCAGTGACTGAACACGAGAAAAGACTTGCATAACGATACATTATCAAAAGGGTCAAACCGAAGAGTTGTAAGAAACACAATAATAACGCGCTAGAATAAAGGGGTTGAAATTTGACACATCATGTTTCCTTAGCAGGAGCCTTCTTAGCAGCCTCGGCAGCTGCTTTTTCAGCTTCGATCTCTGCTACAATGGCATCAATTTCAGCTTCGTCAAGTTGCCTCAGTCCCTCCTTTGTCATAACAGCAACTTCTATGTTCTTCCCCCCACTCTCAACAACCTACATTTATTAATAAATAAATAAATAAATAGCTCATAATGTTTACACTTCAACTAAAGAAACAATAGTTAATCTAAGTGTTTTCGTGAGTAGGCAGTGATATAAGATGCATGACTATGAAAACTCTTATAACAAGAAAACCTCGTCTCTATGGTTACATATCGAGTATGATGCAATTCATAGGAATTCAAGTTAGCCTATAAAACTTATAATGCTTGGCACCCGTGTGCGTTTTCTTATCCTGGTTGACTGCATTCCTTACCTTGAGCTTTGAAGCAAATAAATATCCAGGTTATCCTGTTGCTTCTTATAAAACAGAACTGCTCTTTTCACTTTTTTTTTTTGTTAAGTTTAAATAACAATTCAGCACCTGCGACAAGACCCCAAATATTATAATATGGAGCTCTATACATGGTGAATGTAAAGTTCACTCAGAACCGGGATGAGTTACTTAAGTAGAAAAAGAAAAACAAAAAGAAGAGAAAATTGTGTCATTCTTTACTTCAAATTTCAAAAATGAAATGAGTACTTGATTACTGTACCTTACATGGGAAAATATCCTTCTTTGTCTAATATTAAATGATGACTAAACCAGTTTTATCAAGATCGTAGGATCGTAAGATCCTACGATCCAACCAACCAAAATCATGCAAGATCGATGTAGGATCACCTATAAGGTAAGATCGAGGTATGGATCGTAGGATCGAATCTGGGATCGTAAAACCGATGGTCGATGTGATCCGATCATATGATTAACCATATTCCAAAAACTCTAGTTTGAATTGAAAGCTTTAAAAGTAAGGGGTTTTGGTCTAGTATGCATTTAACTAGTTCAATATCTTGTACAAGCCCTTTTTTCACTTAAAATTATACTAGGTTTGGCCTAATTTCAGTATTATTGAGTTTGAGACTTGTGTTATCAAACTTCTTATGACTTGTGAAGTTGTATTTAGTCTTTGTAATCCCACTATATGGTGAAGACATGAACTCATTACTTGCCTTGCACTATGATTATGATGTATGAAGTTATGAAGTTTCACTCGTACATAAATTTATCATATATATTGTATTATATAAGAACTGCAAGTCTCCAACCCTTACAAAATTATGTAACATTTTGGTAGGATCTTGCGATCTCGATCTTAAATATACGAACACGGTCTTAGGTAGGATCTCAATCTTGACAACTATGGACTAAACAACCAAAAATTCATAATTCTTGAAATATGTTTGCTTTAGAAGGGTCAGATTGCAAATCGATTCATTATCTAGAAAATCATCAGGGATATATATTATTTGATGAAGCATATCACCAAGTGAAAGGGAAATATCATCCAAGTTTCTCAGTGACAGAAACACAGATCTAACTTTTAATGTCAAAAAAATATGTAAACTATGACCACATCATTCCTCCATTGAAGTCTGAATAAACCTATCCAACTCAAGGTTAAATGCTCACGTTGACTAACCTATGATTAGATAGATGGGCAAACTAACATATTATGTTATAAAAAAGTACAACATATTCCATCAGCTCAATAATGTAACCATCAGTAGTCAGTACTAGTGATTCAAGAATCTGATAAATGAGGTGATAATTGAGTGACAAATGAGATTAGCACCAATGCTGTAAAGGAGGTCTTTTAGATAAAAACCAAGAAATGATACTGCTGATGGATGAACATACTTGAAATTTATAGACTGAACTCTGAAGTCAGGGAAATCTCTAACATGTGCCAGCCAAGAGAATGCACAGAGTACCAAATAAGATTTTAAATAATGACAAAGAAGCTATTAACACTTACTTCAAGCAGAGCACGGATGGCAAGTTTAACGGTTTCTTGACCAGAGGTCTCTTTGTAATTCTTTTCAAGAAATTCCCTCATGGAATTGGAGTTCCTACCAGTGGCATTCGCTTTCCAAGCAGAAAATGTTCCTGAAGGATCGGTCTGGTATAATGATGGAACACCAGTATATGGATCAAATCCCACAATTAAGGTTGAGAGCCCAAACGGCCTCACACCACCACTTTGTGTGTATTTTTGTTGAAGACCTGCAATGTAACGTGTGATATACTCTACAGTTACTGGATCTTCAACAGTAAGTCTATGGCTCTGGCACTCAATTCGAGCCCTGTTAATAAGAACACGAGCATCTGCTTTGAGTCCAGCACAAGCCAATGCAATGTGATCATCCAAGCTTACAATTTTCCTAACTGACCTGCAAATACAAGAAAAAGAAGGATTCAGAAAAGGATGAAAACTAAGGAGGAATTCCCAACAGCACAACAGCACTGTTTCACAATAAAGCTAAAACTAGTATCATAATATAGGATACAAAGTTGACCACATGGTCAGAACCGTCCCACAATCGATAGACAATATCTATGCAAATAACAGTTTAGGTTGTTCTGTTCGATATAGTGAATGTGAACAGACAAATGCTGATGTTATAAACACTTTGTTAGGTAATGTAACTGTTAAAGTGAAGCGTGGAGGCATAGACTTTGGCACATACTTCCGTAAAACTGCTTACCCATCTTGTTATTCCATGGGGAAAAGAACACAACTATCTGGTGGGATACAAAGATGACCTTTTATATGATCATTCTAATCGAAGAACAGGCCAGAGTTGATGCCATTGTCTCAGTGACTTTAATTTGGTATCCGGCGACAAGGAAACAGGGGTACAAATGACTCAAATACTTTTGATACAAACTCATCTCTATCAATCAGCCCTTTCCTCAATTCTGTCCATTCTACTGTAACATAAAGACATAATCTATAGGTCCAATTTAACAGCTGATGCAAAATTTAATCCCACACATGTTAAGATATATGCTTTATATGTTGCACTGAAACTCTGAAAGAGCAAACAACGTTGTCTGCAAACATCGAATTTAGGGTTTCAATTGTACGAGCAGAGCTACCAATACATCAATACCAGAAAAATACCATTTAAGAGTCAACAAAGAAGACGAAATCGCGAATAACAGGCGTATTCATATATGAAAAGAAAAGTAAATCCGCAACAGCTTTACCAAATACTATTAAACGGTCACAAACTCATTACTCACAATGACGATTATTTATTCACATAAACAATTCAGAGAGAGTTTCGTTGGACCTGGAGTCTTGAAGTTTAACGGTGGACTTCTTCTCCACCCCAAGAACGATGGTGTCGGTGCCACGAACACCAACGGCGGCGTTACCCTTGCGTACGGCTTCCAAGGCGTATTCAACTTGGAATAGGTGGCCATCCGGCGAGAAAACTGTGATGGCTCTATCGTATCTCGCCATAGGTGATCAGATTCTACTCAAGAATTAGATTTTAGGATTAGAATCGAAGTTTAAGTTATGATCTGGGAACCCAAAATGCAGAGCTCTTAATAATGGGGGATCTCTCGACTTTGGGAGCAAGACAACTTAATCAGAAGAAACAGAAAGACCCCCAAACTTTGGAAAAATTCTACTTCGCCCCCAAAACCTTGCTTCCTTTTTTAAGTCTATCTTGAATGGAGCCTCGACATGATGCCATAATGAGACCAGTTACAAGAATAAGGTGACATTTGGGTCTGTTTGATTGGCAGAAATCCATGAGATTATGTGGGAATTGAAATCTAATTCTTTAAAAATTTCATGTTTGGTTCAACTTAGCCATGTGACTTGGATTTCTAAATGGAATTCAGATTCCTTCATATGAGGGATTTTAGAATCCTTCCACATTAGGTGAGATTTTAAAATCCATGAAGGAAGGAATGTGGCCTTCACGTTGCCTTCACCAGTCCACCGCCGGTTTCACTTCGCCTCCGCCAGTCCGCCATTACGCCTCCGCCAGTCCACGCCGCCTTCACGTAGCCGCCGTTCGCCATCGCAGGTCGTCGGCGTTCACGTCAACGCCGTTGCTATTAGGGTTACGTGTTTGTCGCCGCCGCTGTGATTAGGGTTACACATTTGTCTCAGTTGTTCTTTGCGTCGTCGTCGCTGTTGTTCGCGATTAGGGTTACGCCTTCGTCGCCGCTGTTGTTCGCGATTGGGGTTACGCCTTCGTCGCCGCTGTTGTTCGCGATTGGGGTTACGCCTTCGTCGCCGCTGTTGTTCGCGATTGGGGTTACGCCTTCGCCCCGCTGTTGTTCATGTCGTCGTCGCAGTTGTTCGCGATTAGGGGTTCGTCGCCACCACTGCGATTAGGGTTACCATCGCGTTCGTCATCGTCGCCGCTGCGTCATAGCAATATAATACTACGCCCGTAGGAACAACATTTACAGCGTGTTCTTGCTCTGTTCTCCGACAGAAGTTGTTCCCGAGTTTTTGATCAACAAATCGACATGAATCTAGTTTTTGACTGCTTATACATGATTTCTAACACACTTGAGAACTTACCAACATGATTTAGACACAAAATCAACTCAACAACACACTTGAATCCATCAAAATGGATCTTCTTCTTCACTAGACTCAAAACTAGGTTTTAAACAAGAAAAACTTACAAGATGAAGGTATACACCAGCCACAAGAACTCGAATCCTCAATGAAATCAGTCAACAAGCTTTTCCCTTATTGATTTCTCTTTCCAAATTCAAAAACCCCAAGTGTATGTGTGTGTGTAAAGGTTCACGTATGTATGTATGTGTAGAAGTATGTGTTTGTGTAGCTTCTGATGTACACAAACAAGGAAAGACCGACTAAGTGATCAAATACCCCAACCCGGGTACTTCGTTCTCCTATTCAACTTAAAACACAACTTAGGGTTATCCGTTTCAACTAACGGAGATATTTTTGGAACCATTATCCAAAACCGTTCAACTATTTGTCAACATAGTCAACTTATGACACTTTTCATAATACTACATTTTTATCCACATTTAACACCAGTTAACACCATTTAACACCAATTAGCACCAATTCATGTTTAAAACACCAATTAACATTTAAGACACCATTTAGCAACATTTATACTACAGTTTACAACTAGGCCCCATTTTGGGGTGTTACAAATCTACCCCCCTTAAGAAGATTCCGTCCTCGGAATCTGATCGTCAACAAACAAGTGAGGGTATCGAGCTTTCATGTCATCTTCCGTTTCCCAAGTCATATTCGAACCCAGGTTATGCTTCCATTTGACTAACACCAGTTTAATCAACTTTCGACGCAACTTTTTGGTTTTAGAATCAAGTATCTCTACAGGCTCTTCAACTAGGCGCTTTGAAGCGTCAACCTTCAATTCTTGTAGAGGCAGAATCTGGTTCTCCTCCACCTTACACTTACGCAGATAACACACGTTGAACGTGTTGTGAATTCCAGATAACTCTGGAGGCAACTCTAGCGTAACTGTCTGATCATTAACCACGCGAATGATCCGAAATGGACCAATGTAACGTGGACTCAACTTACCTTTTCTACCAAAACGAATTACGCCTTTCCAAGGAGAAACTTTCAGGAACACCCGATCGCCCTCCTGGAATACAACTGGTCTGCGCTTAGGATCAGCATATACTTTCTGTCTGTCACGGGCCGCTTTGAGCTTTTCCCGCGCGATCTTCACTTTATCTGCCGTAATCTGAACAATTTCAGGTCCGGCAAACTGCTTTTCACCGGGTTCTAACCAACATGTGGGAGTACGACAACGCCTCCCATACAACATTTCATAAGGTGGCATCCCAATACTGGAGTGGTACGAGTTATTATAAGCGAACTCGACCAACGGCAAGTGAGAATCCCACGCACCACCAAATTCGAGAATACATGCGCGAAGCATGTCCTCCAACGTCTGGATAGTTCTTTCCGACTGGCCATCTGTCTGCGGATGATACGCCGTGCTCAGATGAACACGTGTACCAAGTTCATGTTGCAAGCTCTGCCAAAAGTGTGAAGTAAATCTCGCATCACGATCCGACACAATCGAACATGGCAAACCATGTCGTGACACCACTTCATCTACATACAGCTTTGCTAACTTTTCTAGCGGAGTAGACTCGCTGATAGCTAGAAAATGAGCACTCTTGGTCAATCTATCGACAATGACCCAAATAGCATCATGACCCCTAAGGGTCTTCGGCAACTTAGTCACAAAATCCATCGTAATGTGATCCCACTTCCACTCAGGGATCTCTAGTTGCTGCAAACTGCCATAAGGCTTCTGATGTTCTGCCTTAACTTGCGCACAGATCTGACATTTTTCCACAAAAGAAGCAATATTTCGCTTCAAAGTAGGCCACCAGTACAATGCCTTTAAGTCATGATACATCTTTGTGCTGCCCGGATGAACCGACAGCCTAGATTTGTGAGCTTCCTGCAGTATCAGCTCACGATTATCACCATGAAGAGGTACCCACACGCGAGACTGAAACGTCTTTAGTCCGCGAGTATCATCAACAAGTTGATCTTTCAGCTTTTTCATCGTTTCTGCTTTTAAGTTTTCATCTTGTAACGCTACTTGCTGCGCTTCCTTCAATCGAGCAATGATATCGGGAACCACAGTAAGTTTCATAAATCTAGCATCTACTGTAGAGCTCTTGCGACTCAATGCATCCGCCACCACATTGGCCTTACCAGGATGGTAGCGAATCTCACAATCGTAGTCTTTGATCAACTCAAGCCATCTACGTTGTCTCATGTTGAGCTCTTTCTGCGTGAATACATATTGCAGGCTCTTGTGATCCGTACAGACCACACACTTGGTACCATAGAGATAGTGCCTCCACAATTTCAACGCGAACACCACCGCTGCCAACTCAAGATCATGAGTCGGATAGTTGCCTTCATGAGGTTTCAATTGCCTTGAGGCGTAGGCAATCACTTTATCTCGCTGCATCAACACACACCCCAATCCAGAATACGAGGCATCACAGTAAACAATAAAGTCTTCAGATCCCTCGGGTAAGGAAAGTATTGGAGCCTCACACAATAGCCGTTTCAACGACTGAAACGCTTGTTCTTGAGCTTCCGCCCAAACGAACGCAACATCTTTGCGGGTTAATTTAGTCAGAGGACCCGCAAGCTTAGAAAAGTCGCGGATAAACCGCCGATAGTAACCAGCTAAGCCGAGAAAACTTCTAACTTCAGAAGGAGTTCGGGGAACTCCCCAATTCATAACCGCTTCGACTTTTGCCGGATCAACTTTCACGCCATCGCTGCAGATCACGTGACCAAGAAAATGGACCTCTCGCAACCAGAATTCGCACTTCGAGAATTTAGCGTAAAGCTTCTCCCGTTTAAGAGTTTCAAGAACCTCTCGCAAATGCAACTCGTGTTCAGCTTCAGTCTTTGAGTAGATGAGAATATCGTCAATAAACACAATCACCGATTTATCAAGAAATGGACGACAAACCCGATTCATCAGGTCCATGAAAACAGCAGGAGCATTGGTTAAACCGAAAGGCATCACCAAAAACTCGTAATGACCATAACGAGTACGGAAAGCCGTCTTTGGGACGTCTTCGTTAGCAACTAACACTTGGTGGTATCCAGACCGCAGATCAATCTTTGAGAAGCACGTCGCTCCCTGCAGTTGATCAAACAAATCATCTATCCGCGGCAGAGGATATTTGTTCTTTACCGTTCGCTTATTCAGCTCCCGATAATCAATGCACATTCTCATCGTCCCATCTTTCTTTTTCACAAACAGTACCGGAGCACCCCAAGGAGAAGAACTCGGGCGAATAAAGCCTTTGTCTAGTAACTCCTGAATTTGCGTCATCATCTCGCGAACCTCGGAAGGAGCAAGACGATATGGAGCTTTAGCCACAGGGGTAGCCCCCGGAACAAGATCAATTCTGTACTCAACATCTCTGACTGGCGGTAACCCAGGCAACTCATCAGGAAATATCTCTGGATAATCGGTC
Source organism: Pulicaria dysenterica (assembly GCA_947179395.2). Lineage (NCBI taxonomy): Eukaryota > Viridiplantae > Streptophyta > Magnoliopsida > Asterales > Asteraceae > Pulicaria > Pulicaria dysenterica. The sequence goes on from OX359293.1 coordinate 55,727,444, forward strand.
ACCACCGGAATATCACGAACAACACGTTTCTCCAGTTTAGCATCAATCACATGTGCTAAATAGCAATCGCAGCCTTTCGAAACCGACTTTCTTGCTTTCAACAGAGAAATGATAGGAATATCTAACTTTCGTCTCTCTCCACGAGCCACAGCATATGACCCGTCAGGTAAAGGAACTTTAATCAACTTCTTGGAACAGAAAATCTCAGCGTTCAACTTACTAAGCCAATCCATCCCAATCACAACTTCGAATCCCGCAATCGGCATTAAAAGAAAAGAAACAGGAAAACTACTCCCGTCGATATCAATAATCGCTTGAGGGACACTATCTACAACAGGAACTACTTTACCACTAGCAGTCTCTACTCTTATAGGCTCAGACAACACAGATACAGGCATTTGCAATTTATCACAGAAAGAGACAGACACAAATGAATATGTAGCTCCAGAATCAAACAGTACACATGCTGGGGTAGAGTTAATAAGAAAAGTACCCGTAATCACATCCCCAGCACCCTTGGCCTCTTCCTTTGTCATCTGAAACGCCCGCCCTTTAGCACGGGGAGCGTTGTCTTTCTTCTGCCCTGAGGCAGATCCTCCAGCTCCAGCATCGGACTTTGAGCGACAATCTGTGATCCGGTGCCCTGGCTTGTGGCATTTGTAGCAGACGTTTTCTTTAAACTCGCACTCATTCACCGAGTGCCCTTTCTGACCACACCTAAAACAACGAGTAGTGGCCTTCGAACAATCACCGGCATGGTAGGTGCGACACAGAGAGCACCACGAACCCTCAAACTTAGCCTTCTTGAAAGAATCAGGCTTTCCCCCAGTCGACGGCTGCCCCTTAGAAGTACCAGCTTTCGAGAACTGCAGAAACTTCCTTTTCTGACCCTCAGCAGCGTAATCCCCCTTTCCCTGGCGTCTATCTCCATCAATCTGTCGGGCTATCTCAAACGCCCGATCCAAAGTAGCCGCAGCTCTAACATGAGCGCGATAATCAAGTGGCAACATGTTTACAAACTTCCGCATCTTGGCTTTCTCATCAGTCACCAAATGCGGTATGAATCTAACCTTATCCGTAAAAGCATGAATAAGGTCCTCAACAGGCTTGTCCCCCTTACGGAGACTACTGAACTCGTTCTCCAGTCGTTCCAGATCATAATCTGTACAATACTTTGCTTTCAATTTTTCAGAAAACTGCTCCCAAGTCAGAGCATCAATCACCTCCGGCCTCAACGTATCTTTAACTGTATCCCACCAATCCAAAGCTGGCCCTTTCAACCTCTGAACAACATATCTGACGCGAAGCTCACGTTCACATTCACAAGCTTCGAACACCTGATCCGTCTCACGTAACCAACGAATAGTCTCAGAGGGATTATCACTACCCTCATAAACCTTCGGCCCGCAAGACAAGAACTTCTTGTAAGAGCACTTCTTTGGCTTCTTCACTGCCAAAGCATTTTGCAACAACTCCCTCGTCAATCGGAGCTCCTCCTCTAACAGTCTAACATATGCCGCCTGCTCTTGATCGTGTCTTGGCGGTTCCACATTATGCTGAGAAGCCTCGTCCTCAGCTTCCCGTCGTTCACTTGAGGCCTCGTCCTCCATTCGTTTGAGAGCCTCTTCTGTCGTAGCTCTACGTTCGGCCATTTCTACTCAACTAACTATTTACACATAGACCACAGTTAGTACACCATTTATTCACCATTTAATAATACTACAATTAATCATTCACGTAGAACAGCCACATAATGCTCAACTCAACCCCAATTACCCCGATAGGAACACTTAACGATGGTCGAACCCGAGCTTGAGATTGAATACTTCAACGAGTACCCAATTCCTCAAACTTAGGCTCTGATACCTACTTGTAACGCCACCCCTAACGAGCTTAAAATTAGAGTTAATTTAAACTTTTTAAACATCGATTATCAAAAGTGTTGCAGCGGAATTAAACACCATTTACAAAAACAATAAGTTTGACTCGGCTAATTAATTACAACAAAAAGATTAGCCAAGTTCAAAGCTACAAGCGTTACCAACTAGTTCCGACCACCGGATCCATACAAACTACAACATGTTCCCCAAAAGGTATATACAACAAAAACTACCATCGGTACCCGCCTCACCAGGCCTCTAGCATCAACCTGCGAAAAAGGTAAATCTTGCACCGTTAGCTACAACTAGCTAGTGAGCACCAATTACACATAAGCAACAATAAGCAGGCTATCATGTATCAGAACAGCACACAGGGCTATCCTATCATATTGTGACGTGACAAACGTGTCAGCAGTAGTCGTATGTTGCAGGGGAGCTAACCCCGCTCAACAACCCAAAAGCAGTCCACATAGTACGCCAATTATCTATCATGTTGGTTCCCATCTATCAAGGAACCTTACTCCTTAGAGGAACGGCGGCCTGCAGGACCATCACCCAAGCGTATACTACTTGAGTACCGTTAATGCCCGGGTACTAACTCCCGTCTACCCGAGAACCCAGCCAAGTATTGACACCCGTCTACCTGACTGACCTCCGTGTTCTCCAATTCAGTGTCCGGACAAAACTTCATAAACAACTAGTTGATCCAATAAGGATCCAGTTCATGCGCGCATATAATCACAACAATAACTTTCATATCAACAATAATAATACTAAGCATGCTTGTACAACTTTATCATAACATACCTCCATTTCCACGTATCAATACACCAATCATGTGTCAATATGTACTACAGATAACTTACCTACTGAGACTCATGGGAAACCGGTACTCACCTCGAAACTACAAGAGGCAGATATGCAATCGGGAATCCCAAGAGCACACAGAATCGTCTGAGTCACCTAACACCAATAAACACAGATAAACACCCCTTAGTATACACTACAACAGACTGCACTAACAACAGTCTCAACAAAAGGTCAACATGGCTTCTGACAGCCTCCTACGGCCGCAGGAACATGTTCCTACGCCCGCAGGACAACCATCCAACACGCACTACGGCCGCAGTACATATGCACTACGCCCGTAGGAGTTCTTACCAAAGAACCATGACCTACGGCCGTAGTAACTATATACTACGCCCGTAGTAGGCATCCTTTAGGTAACTACGGCCGTAGGTTATGTACCCACGCCCGTAGTCTTGTTTCCATCACCCGTGGGTGGTAATCCTCTTAAACACGACACTACGGCCGTAGCAACCATTTCCTACGACCGCAGGAACACAAACAACACCCTACGGCCGTAGCAATATAATACTACGCCCGTAGGAACAACATTTACAGCGTGTTCTTGCTCTGTTCTCCGACAGAAGCTGTTCCCGAGTTTTTGATCAACAAATCGACATGAATCTAGTTTTTGACTGCTTATACATGATTTCTAACACACTTGAGAACTTACCAACATGATTTAGACACAAAATCAACTCAACAACACACTTGAATCCATCAAAATGGATCTTCTTCTTCACTAGACTCAAAACTAGGTTTTAAACAAGAAAAACTTACAAGATGAAGGTATACACCAGCCACAAGAACTCGAATCCTCAATGAAATCAGTCAACAAGCTTTTCCCTTATTGATTTCTCTTTCCAAATTCAAAAACCCCAAGTGTATGTGTGTGTGTAAAGGTTCACGTATGTATGTATGTGTAGAAGTATGTGTTTGTGTAGCTTCTGATGTACACAAACAAGGAAAGACCGACTAAGTGATCAAATACCCCAACCCGGGTACTTCGTTCTCCTATTCAACTTAAAACACAACTTAGGGTTATCCGTTTCAACTAACGGAGATATTTTTGGAACCATTATCCAAAACCGTTCAACTATTTGTCAACATAGTCAACTTATGACACTTTTCATAATACTACATTTTTATCCACATTTAACACCAGTTAACACCATTTAACACCAATTAGCACCAATTCATGTTTAAAACACCAATTAACATTTAAGACACCATTTAGCAACATTTATACTACAGTTTACAACTAGGCCCCATTTTGGGGTGTTACAAAACTTGTGCTTCTGCATCATGGTTCACAAAGAAATATATATATATTGGATCGTAACTTCGAATATATATCTACTAATATATTAATATGTGTATATATAATATATTAAACTAGCTAATGCTTCTGCTTCATCGATGATATATATATATATATATATATATATATATATATATATAGGAAGAAGTTCCATTAAGAACCATTTTTAATGTGAGAACCGCGAGAACCAATCTGAGCCGTCTAATTCCCCAACTTTCAATGTCATTGCCCACCCATGAATTCCTCACATACACTCTGCTACACTTGATCCCCCCACGCTCTCCATCCATGAATTCCAATTATCAAATCAACGGCTAAGATTGGTTCTCGCGGTTCTCGCATAAAAATCGGTTCTCAATGGAACCCTCCCCTATATATATATATATATATATATATATATATATATATATATATATATATATATATATATATTAAAATAGTGTTCTATCAAATAATTGCACTCCATTATTCATCGATGAATTATATATATGTATTAATACATAATGTTTCTGCAGTTCTGCTTCATCGAGATATGTATCAATACTATTAAAGTAGTTGATTCATTCTTTATTGTATCGGTTCTTTCGGTTCCTACGATTGAAACCGGGTCTATAGAAATTTTTTGGTTTTTTCGGTTTTTCCGGTTCTATACCCGAAATAACCGGTTAATAACCGGAACCGGTTCCCTTATATCAGTCCGGTTATCGGTTCTACCTTTTGACCAATTTCGGTTCCCGGTTCTTTCGGTTCCGGTCCGGTTCGGGCCGGTTCCAGGACCGAACACACCCCTAGTGGTTATGGATGATGGTGGTAGATCTAATTAGTTTGTGTTGTGGAAGGTGTGAATTTCAATTCCTTGGGTGTAGGTAACCAAACACAATGAGCCAAGATTTAGATTCAATATCCAAATCCTTCAAAATCCAATTCCTTCCTACAATTCAATTCCTTCAAAAAACAATCCATTCAACCAAACGCTACCTTAGAGATATGCAAACTATCAGGATATGACATATTATGAAGTTGTGTGAACTGTTATGTGAAATGATCATTTTAGAAAATCAATTCAGCTTTTATGCCGAGAAGGTTTATATTATAAGTAATCCATTTTATTAGAGGTTTTATGAAGAAGAAAAGAAGATCACAATGAGACATACACTTGACAATTGTAGATTTGAATAAGGCGTATGATAGTGTCCATTGAGAGATGATTTGGAGGATCTTGAATGATAGATAGATCACAATGAGATATACATGTGCTAAAAGAGACATGTATAAAGGAGTAATACCTATGTATTGACTGTAGTTAGAGGTGTTCAATCGGTCGGTTATCGGTTATATGGATTTATTCGATTTGGTCCACAATCCAATCCAAATCCGATTAAGCCGTAACCAAATAAACCAGATTCTTATAGATCGGTTGGATTTTCGGGTAAAACCAATTAATGAACACCCCTAACTGTAGTGGGTGAAATTGAGCACTTTCTTGTTAGAGATGATTTGGAGGATCAACTTATGACTTTAATTAGGATGTTTCAATTCATAATTTCGACATTACAAGATATTTTTAGAAAGAAAGTTGCGTATTAATTAAAGATGGAAATTTTGTTTAGAGAACGAATATAGTAAAATTAATGTCTTTTTCTCTATTAGCATAGTGCCCGCGCAATGTGATGGCGGTGAATAGATTGTGCATGACAACATGTCTTTGTTTCGATAATGTAAGGGTATTGTATTTGCGAGATACTGATACTTTTTGTCGACAAATATCTGTTTTCTTTGTTTTATTTTTAATTTTTTTATTTTAAACTAAAAATAACACACATATGTTCAAGTCACACACAAACACTCAAAAGCTTTCAAAGATCTCATACTTGTTTCTCAAACCCACATATGTTCAAGACATTTGGATCCACACACAAACACTCCAAAGATCTCAGATTTGTTTCCGGCGACCGCCTTCATCACCATCGCCGCCGCCATTGTAACAAACCACCATCGCCGTTTCGTTGCAAAAACCACCGCCGCTGTTACAGCAAACCATTGTCACCACCGCTATTGCATTAAACCGCCGCCGTCGTTCCAGCAAACTACCGTCACCGCTGATGTGCAGAAAACCACCGCCGCTGTTGCAGAAAACCATCGCCTCCATTGCAGCAAACCTCCACCACCGCCGCTGACCCTCAAGCCACCGCCATCGCTGTCATCGATTAAGGTTTGAGCAAATTGTTACTTTTGATTTTTAAGGGTTCTTCATTTTTTATTTTTGTTACTAGGTTAAAGATTTGTTGTTATAGATCCATAAAAGATTAGGGTTCTTCAACTTTATTTCTTCCTGATTTAGATGTTTGTGTACAGATCTAGAGTATATTACAAATCTAGAGATTGTTTACAAATCTAAGGTTTGTTGTAGATATGAGGTTTTGTATTTAGCTTATAGAAATAGGTTTATATTCTTGAATGGTTTTTGTTTATGTGGGAATGCGTTATAGATTTCATATGAACAAGAACACACATGAACATCTTGTGTGCATAAATTTACTCTCTTTTACTCTGGGTTCAGACGACATGTTGTTTCCGAGTTTAGTTGAATACATAATTACACTCTTTTAATCCGGGTTTCTTGTGTGCATAAATTATACATATATAAGCATTTTTGCAATGGCATAATAAAAAACAGATGAATGGAGTTTGAATCTTCTTGAATTTGAAGAACAGATGAATGCCATAATTAAAAAATAAAAAATTAAATTGAATAATTATAAAGTAACCTATAGCAGGTTACAACTTGCATATAATGGAAGTTATAATGGAGTTGGTTAAATTTTTCTTAAAATTTAAAAGTTTGTTGTATACAATAATAACTTAGCAAAAATTTCTTAGAAAAGTTTGTCTTTTTTAAAAATTTAGATGATATTGTTATTGTTAGACAATCTTAACAACTTAAATGCACAACGAAATGGAAAAAATCAGTTCTTATATCTTTCGAAAATAATAAAATACAACAGTTTTATAACTTTTTTTTTTTTGAGAAAATCGAAATTATTAATGCAAATATATTAATACAAGACATATTTTGAAGACTATAGACACGTGTCATGATTTTCTACTTTGTTAAAGGTATCATCGCTACTTTTATTATTATATTTGTTGCTTAAATCTATTTAAACCATTTTGGTATAAAAATTTGAATTAAAAAAATGTACCATATTTAATCCACAACAAAGCACACATTGTCACCCTAGTTAAGTAATATTTGTATGCCAACTATTTATCAATTGATAATTATATAAAACGTTTTGGAAAGAATTTAAAGAAAGGTAAATAGTATAAATGAGCATATATCCCATACCACCCTCAAACTAATTCATTGATAATGAAAACAAACTCATACATACTTAACTCTCAATGAGAGTTTTGCGCTCCTACCTCAAGTTCTCAACTGCATTATAGCAGTAATACAAACTCACAAAATCTAAATATTTCTCCCCAAAACCAGTGTTTCTCTTGCTTCCTTGACCTCAGTCCTCCATTGAATGCCCATTGAGTTCCAATGGCAAATTGGTATATTTAACTATTTAAGGTATCTTCATGGAATGATGTTATATGTTTCAGGAAACATAAGAAGTTAACTCCCATTTATTACTTGTCTCAAGCTTATTAATTAAATTTCTCCTATTGAAGAGGATGTATCCTTTTCACTTAATATTATGAATGACTATTTGGAGTATATATAATTTAAGAAGTAATAACGAATTAATTCAACTCGGTTTTATTTTGTTATTCTGGAAACAAATGGTGGCCAAAGTTGCGGGACTTGAAGTTAGGAGAGATATATTGGTCAAAAACCCAAATGTCTGTCTTCACACGGTTTGAAAAGCTTGACTGCACAGCTCGGTACTAGTCTTTAAAAACCGGTTATATAGTTTGGAATCAAGCAGTTAAAAACCACTATAAGCTGGCTTATTCAACAATGAACCAGCTAAAAACCAGTTTTTTATCCTCTGAGAGAAGAGTGCATGAGAGAGAGAGAGAGAGAGAGAGAGAGAGAGAGAGAGACCGTCAAAGTATTGGTGGCTTCCCCTGTTTATAGGGGAGGAGACTAAACAAGACCACACTTTAAATCGGGTCACATAATGAACCTAGTCTGTTCATGTTAACATAATATTATGACTCATTTGTATGGCATCATAGCATCATAGAACTTGGTGTTGGGAATCCCAAATTCAGTTATGAATAAAAGAACATGTAAATTGGATAGGGCATTGGGCTAAGGTGTGGAAATTTAAGGGTGCCATCCATAAATGTACATATATGCTAGTCCTAGTAAGAAATGTATGAACCATTTGTGCAGGTTGTGTGAAGGATCCACAAGTAGCTTGATTAGTGACTGATGTTGATCTTTTGGGTCTTCAATTGTAGTCCTTTTTTCATGTAATTCAAGAATATATAGTAGTAGTCATGACATGCCCCAATGGTAAGGGTATAAGATATCAGATCAAGTGTATGTCCAAGATAGTATACATCAAAATATGACTTCTATGAATGGTTTATATAATGTCAATTATTGCCTAAATTCATATCACATGCTCATAAAGATAACTACACTGTCATATTATTTACCATTGAAGCTTTATTGGAAGAGTACAATGCCTGATGTTTCATTATTGAAGTGTTGTAGAAAATTTCATGTTATATTAACATATTAAAGTACAAAGAAGCATAAAGTGGAATTAGTTATGCCATATATGTTAATACGTAGAATTGAGCTTTTTGAGAATAATTCTCAAATGGGAGATGATATGCACACAACATAATTTTGCCACACATAACAAACTAGACATTTATAGCCCTATGTAAATATTATTTTTAATTCTCATCCATGAATTTATGGTATAAATATCCAATAGTAATCTATTGTTGTGTATGACAATCGAGAGTTATGTACAAATCATCTCCCTTCTCAAATTACTTTCGTTGTTGACATAATTCCTCATTTTGGAGAGTATTAGGAATTGAGCCCCAAATTTGACGAGTTATTTAATCTCTCATTAATCGTGGCATTGACAATTATCCATATGTATGATAGTATAATTGATTAAAGGTTAATATTAGAATATAGCATTGAATAACTTTTCCACAAAGGACCAGTTTTATTGCAAAAACTTCTAGAACTAAGCAATCCAGTCAAGTTATCTACAGACTACAAACTAGTTAGATTCATGATTATGCATCTTAATTAGATTGTTTCGTGAGTTTTCAGAACATTTGGGTCGAAGAATAATGAGATATTCATGAAAACATAAAAATGCATCAATTGCAAAGTGCATTAGATGTATTTTTATATATCTACGACTTTTTTCACATTTTTCGACCCAAATTCTTTGAAAACTCATGAAACACTCTAGATAAGATGCATAATCATGAATCTGATAAATTTCTAGATGAATAACTTGATTGCTAAGTTCTTGCAATAAAAAAACTGGTTCTCGATGGAACCTGTGTGTGGGTGTGGATGCGTGCCCCCTGAGAGGCGTGGGTGGGTGTGAGTGTAGGTGTGGGGGCGTGCACGTGTGCGAACAAGCATGTGTGTGAGAGCTATCTTAAAAGGCTTGTATGAGTCAATCACTCCTACCACTAAATTCTTACGAAAATACTTACATTAACGATAATTTATTAGATGTTCTTAAATTGCAGCCTCCATTGTCAAATCGCATATAAAACATCATTAGGAAGTGTGGTTAAGCATAGAAGGGGGTGTTGTTATTCGCATTATTTATTTAAATATATTTCAGTACCTTTTTACCTATATCTACAGTTGAGGTACATGTACAACGAATAAGTTTAAGAAGAAATGAACCTATCAGCTGGCAGTTAAATATTTAGATGCAGCAAATACATCTACTCCATCTGTTCCAAAAATTAGAGGTATTGTGAGCACTCAGTGTCGATATGAATTCCAAGTCTTTTGTAAAGATATAGCTGTACACTGCACAGAATCAAAAAAAAAATTGAGGGTTTAATGTAAGAAAGTTTACTTGGATCTTTTTCGTGATTTTTTAGGAGAATCTTTAGCCTTTATGTCTTTAAGGGCTTTAGCCTTCATCTCTTCGGTTGCATTTTTTAAACCAGCTTTTGTAAGTGCAGAAGGTGCTACAACACTTTTTGGATTCATTGCATTTCTTATTTTGAACACTGTCCATGCAGCTCCTATTGCATACCCCGCTGCATCGAGCCCTTCGTTTGTTGCCTTGGCTGCTTCTTCCCCATATCTACAAACACACACACACAAACAACATAACAAATCCTCACATATTTTTTATATTAAGATAAGCAATAATATAAACTTGAAAATTAAATATTCACATATCATTCTGCTATTCATACCATCTTTTATAGAAATATGGATGCTGTAAAAGGACTTTTGAAGAAATCCTAGCCTTTTTCTTACTTTGATAAGCACAGTCTGAAAGTTGCTTTATGATTTAAAAGTTTTAAATACAAATTAATGGTGAGAGAGCTAAATATCAGTTCAGATGTCTTCGCAAAAGTTAAAATGATTCCAGTTTGTCCCTAAGCATGATACCGAACACGGATTTTGCTTAAATGATTACAAAATGTTTCCATTAACCGGTTTCAATTACTTAATAATTTCTTTCTTAGGGAAGAGGTGGGTTCTAGACTTACTTGTGTGAGATGAGTTCTGTTGTCACTGTAGACGAGGTTGACATTACATTCTTTCCAGAAACTTCAACAGCATCACAAACCTTGCCTATCAAGTGTCAACATAAACATATTAGGTAGTTTCAGACTGTAGAAGGGAAATTTTTCAAAATGAAAATCTTAAAGCGAGTAAAATGTAAAACCATTGAGAAGGATGTAACTTTTTTTAAATTGCCATCATGCTTCCCGTTTTTTTTTGTTTGCAAAATCTCTATTCTAGCTAATCTGTCCATTTCCTATTTAACTTTATAGATTTAGTTTTGGGTCATTTTGGTCAAGTTCTATAATCAAATCAAGTAAAAACTATATAGCATTCGTTGGATTGTAACATCCCTAACTGCATTAGCTTTGCAGTTATATATTAACTGGAGTGTTCGATAGAGAATCTAGTTAACAAAGTAAATATTTTGTTGTGTTACTATGAATATTCTGTCTTTACTCTTACAGATTCTGAAGCAGCAAGGGCATACTGAAGTGAAGGTAACATCTTAAAAATCAATGGAGATTGACAAGCAGCATGGCCATGTAAAAAAATCATTGCTTAGTGTTGTAAAGACAATTACTATGCTGATGTTCAGTTTTTCAAACAAGAGACTAGAACCAAAGCATGCAAAACATCTCAAATTAATGTTAAAAAACAAAATCACACACCAAAGCATGCAACACGTCTCAGATAAATGTGAAAAGGCATACCATAAAAACAAATTTATTAGATGAGGAGGTAGCATTTAAGCTGATAAGTGAAGCTGAAGACATAACTAAATACCATGCACCAAGCCTAATGTATCTTATAGAAAAAGAGAGAGAACACTTAACTAAATCCATCCAAAGTCGCAAGTGCCATTTCTCCAGGCACGAGTCTGAAGAACCTCTTGCCAAATTTAGAGTTAGCAACAGAACTTGAAAAGTATCCGGTAACCTTCAAAACACCAGAAAGAACTCCTCCCGCCACTTTCTCTGTCATCATAGTCATCTTCTTAACCCTACAAGTATCGTCTATATCATCAAAAATTGTAGATATAAGACAATACTCTTTAAAACACATATCTATGACTAAAATACCAGCAAAAACAACATTTTCCTTGTAACAAGCTACACCACAAGGATTATGATTTAAAGATTCTAGAAGGTCTTTATATGAGGGGTGCATTTGTATGGTGTTATATTTAAGTCTAAGACAACACCACTAGCAAAGAAATATCTTCATAGTTAATTCAAACAAATAAGACAATAAGCAACAAAATATTTAAACTTGGAGCAGAGTATACACATAACACATGAAAAGATTAAGTAAATTCAAAACCTTTGTATATTCTTTAAAGTTTGAGGACTAATTCCTGTCTGACTACTAGGTCCAATCTTTATCTTCAAAACCTGATTTCCCCACTTCAATCTATCCACTGTGACATCTCCACACCATAAAATCCCTTTAACAAGCTGCCCTGAACCTGCAGCAATCAACTTTGCAGCCGTCCCACTGTAATCCTCCACATTTGGTGCCAGTGTCGTCCAATAAGCCCTACAACTCTGCTCCATTTCTTCCTTCTTTGAATTAGATTTCAAATCAGAGGGACTCATACCTTCGGCCATTCTCACATCCAAAGCTCCATTCTTCTCCTCCACTTTCTGCACTGAAAACCCACTGTAATGCTCCAACAACTCATCTAGTTCTTTCAACCGACTGTCTTGTCCTTTAGAAGCAAACGTCAATCCGTAATTCAACATTTCATCATCCTTTTCGTTCTCCTTTGGAGCCCTAAACGAGAAAAAATAATGAGATTGGTCTAGTTTAACGCAAGCCTCGTCTTTGGCTAACGGCCATTGGATCTCATCAGCAACACGAGCGAGAATGGCTACCACATTATTACCTTGCCGGAGTTGAATTACCGAGAAATCTCCCATTGCTAGTTCCACGCTGTGATTTTTATCGATCAAATGTAGGATGGCGCCAGGAACAGAAAGGATCGCTTCTTCAACAGATTCTGGTGGCGAATTTGGATGGTGTGGAGAGTCTGGGAAGAGATTCTCGGCGACGTCATTCATGTCAACGCTCGGGTAGAGCGGCGATGATGGTTGATTTGGATTTGATGATGAGGGCAGTGGTGGCGCTGAAGGGCTTGGGTTTGTATTGATTTTTGGGTACATTGGTGCTTTTGGGCTGGAATTAGGGTCTCTTGACGCCATCATTGTGGGTGCCGATGAAGATCAAAGATACGGTTTAGGGTTTGTTTTTGTCCAAGGGAAATATGGCCATGGCTGGAGATGTTCGGGATCACGAAGAAGATGAATGCGTGGGTGTCTAAAGGCGCGCGAAAGAAACAGTTTGGTCTACATATTTGGTTTCTAAAATATATAACTTATTGCATTTATGCATTAAATTCTAATATATGATTTTTGTTTTACTCATTGTTTCTGATCATATAAAAATACGATAGTACCCTTCTCAGTTTAATTTATTTTTTTATTTAAAGTTTTATTTATTAAATATTATTAAGTTATATTAAAATAATATAACAAATGTTAATTATAACAAATATATAATTAATAACCATTTGTTTATCGTTAACATTGTCAGTTTCTACAACCACCAAACCACCTTTACCACCACCACCATGTTTACCAAAAACGATCACCAAAAACACCACCTTGGGTACGATTGTCATATGAAGGAGAAGGGGAAGAGGAGTTCTGAAAATCGAATGCAAAACAAGAACTCCAAAAAATCTCAATTCGGAACCCATCACCAAAATTCAAACACCCCCCCCCCCCCCCAAGAAACCGAATGTAAAATCGCATTTACAAATCAATGGCTACTCCAAAATCTAAACTGCTACACAAATGAAGAACAAGGTTTGAAAGATAGAAAGTGATATGACATAGAAGGCGACTGAAAAAATGCCCTAATCGCATCAACAAACCCTAAGTTGATTACAACGGTGGTGATGATCTGGCTATGGTTGTCTCATGGAGAAAAGAACCGCTAAAACATCTCCTTGCAGGGGGATTAACGTGGATATGGAGGTTATGGCGATGTTGAATAGAATAGGGATGGGAGTTTCTATGATGCGGTGATGCGGAGGTGATGGGTGGCGATGGTAGGGTTGGGAGAGAATAACATGGGTTGTCTCTCCGGCGAGGGTGCCTAGGTGGGTTGGCGGTGGTAAACTGAGGGAGAAGGGGTGGTAAACTGAGAGATGAAGGGTGTGGCGAGGTAAGGTTAGGGTTGAGACAGATTGAGGGGGTATAATGGTTCGGTGCGTGAGGGTGAATGGCGGGTGGCGGTGAGGGAGGAGGGTGGCAGTGGTTTGAGAAAGAAGGGGGTGACCGGTGTTAGTTGGAGAGAACGAGAGTGTGCGTCAAAACCAACCAACATACGGGTGAAGGGCCAAGTCCAAATCTTCTCACATGATGATTGTCGCGTATATTAGTTTTTTTCTCTCATTACTAGTTAACATTTCGTCCGAAAAGTGGATGTTTAAGGCCCATTTCGATCACTTTTGTATTTAAAGAACCAAATCGAAAGAATTAAGATAATTAAAGAACTATTTTGATAACTAACTCTAAAAACTCTTTATGTAATCATGTTAGCCAACACACCCCTAAACCAATTGATCTGCTTATTATGGGCTTATTTTCCAAGCTTATTTTTCATAAGCTCCTTTTTTGGGCTTATTTTTTACCAGTCCGGCTTAATTTCTTATTATAACTCACAATAAGCTAAAAAGTCAGAAAATAAACCGAAAAAAACTATCGGAAAATAAACCCCAAAAAAAAGCTAAAACAAACACCCCTGAATAAACACTTTTTCCCTTCCGTGGTTTGATTGCTTCTCTGCTCGTTCTGGAATTTAGGGCAGACCATCGAACTAAAGCGTCAATTACCACCAAGGTAAGCCTTCAGTCACACACTTACATGGCACCATGCCACCCATCTTAGTAGGATGTAATTAGGGTGATGTTCAGGTGATGGAAGCAGCCTCAAATCTGCCATTGCCGGCTGCATTCCTTGAATTTCTCAACCAGAATGGAATCGATCCCTCAATTTATACCGCAGGTGATTTTACCCCTCGTTACATTAGGTAATTCCCATATCCCGTTTCTAAAGCTACTCTTAATTCGTCTGCAAAACAATTATTATGCTATATGATGTTAAGCTTCAAGCTTTCTTGATAGAATTTGATGTTAAAATGTCCAAACCATAAATTTCATCCAAATTTGATGCGGCAAATGACTAATACAATTTCAAAGAAGCATAGTTTGAATTATTATTGTCAAATTGCTCACTTCTCACTTTTATGTTGCTTCCAAGGGGCGGTTCTTGTAAAATTGTTGGTAAAGAAATACCAATCAATAATCACTTAAAAGGCACAAATCCATTGATCCAAACACTTCTCTAGAAAAGAAGATCAATTATCACATAGCCTCCTATGACCCCCCTCCCCTCTCTTTTTTAGGAATTTGAATGCCCCATTCATTCCATGAATTTTGCAGGGATTCTTTTTCTTGTACTTATTGATGAAATCAATCTAGGTTAACACTTACATTTAATATGAGTGGAGTTAAGAACTGTAGAAGAATTTCGTGGTGGAGATATTTATTGGGCAAAGAACTGTAGAAGAATTTCTTAAATATGAATCTGAAAGGTGGTAGGATTGACTTTCAATCGGTGGTCTGTCGTCAAATGTACGTTCTTGTTAAAACGTGTTTTTGTACTCTTATGAGCTATGTATTCTGGTGTCTAAAGATTAAAGCCTGGATGTGAGGAGCTACTTGAAGCAATCGAAGCTGACATTACATGTAAGATTGAGAAAGTCAAATGGCTGCCCAATTTCTATTCGTTACCACCCCACATTCAAATTGCTGGATCAAAGGCATATCAGGAAGGAAAGGTATTATTTCAAATCCTTTTCACGAATTACTACAAGGGCACGATAAATTATTTCACTTTAAGTTTCCGATATAAAGATTTCAAAACATACATTTGTCCCATGAAAATGGTAATGTTGTAAAAATCGGCCTTGGC
Source organism: Pulicaria dysenterica (assembly GCA_947179395.2). Lineage (NCBI taxonomy): Eukaryota > Viridiplantae > Streptophyta > Magnoliopsida > Asterales > Asteraceae > Pulicaria > Pulicaria dysenterica. Next base: position 55,743,233 of record OX359293.1, read on the forward strand.
GGCCGATTAATCGGTACTCGGCGGTCCGCCGAGTCATAAATCACTTGATCGGTCAAAATAATCGGTCCTGGTCAAAATCAGTCTAATATGATGTTGTCCCACATCGGCATTTGTTTACTTTGTCTAACCTATAGATAGATTATTTATAGGAGATGTTTGGGACATTTATAAGTGTGGAGGAAATTGGTATTAGAATTAGGGTTTAGGAGAGTTTCTACCTCTCGAAAGTAGGTTGAGGAGAGATGGGTGTCTCCCGAAAGCACGCCGACTATTGTATTCATTCCACTTTATTAATATATCAATTTGGTTCATATCACGGTCAAAACCGGTCTTGGCGGTCAACGAAATTGTTTGACTTTTTTGTAAAAAGAATATATCTAGGGTTTTAAATCATAATCGCCACTATCACAGCCACAGCCCGACTGTTCTGTGCTCGACGTGTTCTCCGCTTGGCATTGCTCCGTCGGCGATCTTCCACCTCCGGCGAACCTCCCCTACCACTACCACAACCCATAGGTTTGTCTCTCTTTCCCTTGTTTATTTTTTACTTTGTTCGTGAAGCTTTAGAGCCGATGAATATCTAGAACCCCGAATAAGTACTAGAACAACTACAAGAGAAAATTTTGAGGATGAGTTCGAGTCTGTGAGTGAGGAGGTAGTATATGAAGAAGGTGAATACGAGTCGGATGGAGCTCAAATCATGGAAACTTGTGGAGATGAAGAGTAGAAGACAATATGGACTATTGAACTTATAGTTTTATTTAAGTGTATTAAACTAATTAGTAATTATGAACTTATGGGTTCAACTTTTAAGTTTCAAGCTTGTTAAACATTTTAGTTTTATATGGTTATTGACTTATTTTGTTAGGATATTGCTATTTATATATTTTTTTAAAATTAAATTCCATTATAATTTATCGTCTCCACCGAGGAACCGATTAATCGCTTGGCGGTGATCGACCTACGACATACCGCCGACCGATTTTTACAACACTGGAAAATGGTAAAATTACTATCTGCCACTCTTCATTTAGGGTCTCTTAGGTTTGTATAAATTAATTTTAGATTTTATTGTTACCTTGCAAATACATATTTTGAGTATTACAGCTAAAAGAACTAATTATCAACAACGACGACAACAACAAAACCCAATCCCGCCGGGGCTGGGGTATGGGGGAGGTAATATGTAGGCACTCATACCTCTACCCAATGGTAGAGTAAAAGAACTAATCATATCAACTCTTAATCTCCTAAAGAGGCATGCCATTGTATTGCAATTTCATTGTATTGGCTTATTATGTTATTCCACATTTCTATCCAATTACATTCTATAAGGCGTTTTATTTGGCATTCAGATATATGGAATTGATGCAGCATCAGGAGCTGCAGTTTCAGCTTTAAATATCTCAAGTGGAGACCATGTTCTTGATCTTTGTGCTGCCCCAGGTGATAAAACATAAAACCAATTATGGCTTATGAGTTGTATTTGCATCTTCATTGATTTTCATAACTAAATTCATTAGTGTCCCTTATAACCATCTCTTAATCTGTCCTCAGGTGCTAAACTTTGCATGATATCAGAACTTATTGGAAACTCAGGATCTGTAACTGGTGTTGATGTGGCAAGACACCGGTTAGCTGCTTGTAGAACTCTACTCCAGAAATATTCACTTGGTGATCGTTGTCGTCTCTTTGTCGGTGATGGCGCTTCATTTTCTCTCATCCCTATCCGGGTTCATTCTGATTCTAAATCATGTAATATGTCGTGGACCAGAGTTTTGGAATATTTGAGTTACTTGGTTGTCTACCTGTTTAAATTTTCATTATCTGTAGTGAACAACAGGGAATTTGGTATGAAAGGAGATGAAATGTTGTACAAGGAGTGGACCTCTAGGAGACCATGGAAGGAAAGAAAAAAGGCGACTAAAGAACGAGAACAGCGTTCTCTAAAATTGATTCCAGATAATCAAAATCCGGAACTGATATATTATGGGCGGCATTCTGGGGTTGTTGGACTGAGTGAAAGTGAACTGTTTCAAGCTGTTTCAAGTCATGATATTTTACAATTTGGTTATGATAAGGTATAGTTTTCTACCTTTTCTTTTCTTTCTTTTTTCTGTTGCCAAGTTTTTCGTTGGCTAAAGCCTAAAGCTAAAGCATTGGTTTTGAAACTCAACAAATCAGGTACTTGTGGATGCAGAGTGTACACATGATGGTTCAATTAAACACATCCAGAAGTTTGAAAACTGGGGATGGACAACTCTAGAACGACGGGTTTTGGATGCCAAGAGAACTGATGATTTGACTATTCTTCAGGTAGATTTGAAAAACATGTTAGTTTGAGGTGGCAATTCTGACCAATTTGCCTATCAATAAATCGATGAAGGTTATATTTTATTTCTTACATGTAAACCCTTTTTTTGATAATAGAAGCTTAAAAGAAAGCATGTCAAATGGGTTTGAAGTAGCCGAATGTATTATTTTAGTGAATAGAAATATAGAATCTGTAAATCATATAATTGGAAAACGTTGTATTGTTACTGAAATATTATAATTTCTATGTTTCGACACATTAACTATTTAATGAAAAAATTAGTTCTTTTGGATAAAAAGTGTTTTCAAGTCAACCCAACCTGATGTGTACAAAAGTCAGTAAGTGCTTCTATTGCTGAATCTATCTCATCTTAATAGACTTGCAGTGTTACTTATTCTTGTCAAGTATCATATTTTTGACCAGACATGTTTGACTGATGCAGTTTCGGCTTTTGACCAATGGTTTCAAATTATTGAAAGTAGGAGGGTACCTTGTTTACAGCACTTGCAGGTATATCATGCTGACATCCATCCACCTATTGTAATCTTACTTGTTGATCAAATGTAGACCTTCTAATTTATCGTTCTCCTTCGTATATATAGTTTAACTTATGCTCAGAATGAAGACGTTGTTGAGAAATTTCTCGCTCTTAATCCATGTGCTGGTATTTCTTTACCTTCTGCACCTGATCCCATCGGTTTCTGCTCTTTAGATATATATTCTCTTTGACTCAGACTGAAGCTGTTTGTGGGTGCGTGTTTTCTTTTCTTTTGTTTTTAACTGTGCAGAGTTGTTGGAGATAGATGGTTCCAAAACTTGGCCCTGCAAGAGTGGAAGGATACCAAAGACGTTGCGTTTTGATCCACTGACCTCTAAAACCAGTGGACTTTTTGTTGCAAAGTTCACAAAACTGGTTAGGTAACTAAAGTTTTCAGTGTTTTGAACAGAATCTTGCTTCCTTAAATAGGCGGGAGAAGATACAATGCTAAAGTGTGCGACATGCGCCATATACTTGCACCTCTGCATGTTTAAGTACAAATTCCCTGCTGCTCATCACATAAAGGAGGAGGGAAACTAAGCGCTAATTTGATGAGTTGAGTGAATGCCTAAATATAGACATTGCGTTTTGGTCATCCGCCATCTGTTTCAAAGCGATTAACTCATACTAATGTTAAAGGCTACATCTTGGCTCATGTTCAAGAAGGTTGTCAATACTTTTGCTTTTTCTGACTTTCCTTCAATTGTCTCACATTGTGGCTTCACCTGAACCAGGGTCGTCTTAATTTTTTTTGGGGTATGGGGCAAAAATAAAAAAAGAGCCCCTACAAATATTAGAATGTATAAAAATGGGCTAAAATATATAAAATGTAAGTAAAAAAACTAAGCGATTAATACGCAAATACCAATTAGTTATCAAATAACCAATTAGCCAAAACAAAACAGACGGAACTGAAATCTTAACAGTTAATAGAAGTTAAACTAGGAGTCATAAACATAGACTATAGAAAAAATTACACTTTGAGAAGTTAAAATTTTTTTTTCAAGTCTCAAATCTCTATTGGATTTCTAAGTTTCATCTTTTGATTGTTGTTCGTTATTTATTTACGGTAAAGCAGATGCCCAGATCAAGTCTACGTTCGTACCATTGATTACCATGACAACATGTTGTCTTGGATATCAGAAGACTTACAATTTTTAGTCTTTTCTTTTTTTTCTCAAATCTTGAACTCTAAACTCTCGGCGTTCTATTATGATTGTTGATTTTGCTTTTTCTTCCCGGACAATGTGTGATTTCGTCCCAAATAGTCAAACGATTTTGTATGCTTTCTTCTCATAGTTGCAAATTCACAAACAATTTTTGATGAATCGATGTTTTTCTGAGTTTTTTTTCCAAACGGACAAACAATTTTGGCGATTGAATGCTTGAAATCTACTTGTTCCTTCGTTTTTATTGTTAAGTCGTTGTCTCCTTGACTTTTGTGCCTTAGTTGAAAGTAATTACGTTTTTCCTTTCAATCCTTGTGAAATCTATATGTGTACAACTACCTCTTTTTTTTTTTTTCCTTCATCCTCAAAATTATAGTTTTGTGTTAAACAAAAATGTGCTAATTAATATATAAAATAGAACAATTGTAAAGAAAAGGTTCTTACTAACCGTGAACCTTAAATAATTATACTATATGCTATTAGTCAGGAAATATGAACAGTAGCCACAATGTCCATACATTTCCTTCGCTCCATGACAAAACATATGAATTTTAATACTTAGGTCTTGAGTTCAATTCGTAGTATATATCTTTTTCTAACTTTTTTTTTCTTTGCTGTTTTCAGCATTTATTATATCTTTTGTTCCATCTAAAATTTTCTTAGACCGACGTTACAGATAAACCAATATATATTTTTACATTTTTCATTTTTTAATAAGATATATAAGATATTTTCCTTTTTAACGTCCCAATATTTTGTTTTTACATTATATTAGTTAAAACCATGACTTTTATATCTTATTTTTTTTATTTTATAGTTTTAATATATAATCTTCGATGGTAAATACTAATATATATATTTCAAAGGGCTCAGTTTTTTCTAAAAGATTATTTTAAAGGTAACATATAAATAAAACTTGAATTGATTTTAACATAAACCAAATTACGCATTATATTTGTGAATGTTTAAACTTTTTCATACTTTATTTTAAATATTTATTATTCATTGTTATTTTCTATATGTTGTTCACAGTAAAATTCCGACGCATGAATATAGAACTACCTCTTTATTCTTATTACACGCCCCATAAAACAACCCTGGCTTAATCCTTGTCACTCTTTGGTAGTTGTAATGTTGTAGAGCTTTCTTTTCTTCAATTTTAATAATACTTTTAGCGGCAGAAGTTTGGAGAACAAATCTTGCTGGTTTGCATAGTTTTTTTATCCATTAATTATATCTTGCTAGTTAACAAAAAGCACTTCATGTTGTCCATTTATGTCTAAATGTCAAGTGGGGTCTGTCTTGAATATAAAACTAATAAGTTTTTTTCTCACTTGTCACTTCTTTTCTTTAATTTATATAAAAAGTTTAAGATTCTAAATTTTCAATGACATAATCTTAATATTATTTAGAGTTAATTGTACAAATGATCCTTAAACTTAGCCAAATCTGCCATTTTGGTCATTTAGCTTTAAAAGTGGTACATATGGTCCTTTATGAAGCATTTTGTAGCCAATTTAGTCCTTTTTAACGTTGACCGTTAGTCAACTCCGTTAAATGAGGGGTAATCTGGTCTTTTTACAGCTTTTCTGATTTTTTTTAATTAAAGAATTAATTAAATAATAGAAAATAATACATATCTTTTTTTAATTACAAAATATATATACCCCATTAAAAAAACATAACACACACTCTCTCCATCTCTCTTCTCTCTCTCCTCTCTCACTCTCTTCTCTCTGTCGTTCCTGACCTACAACAACCACCACCATCCACCGCCACCACCATCACCATCCACAGCCACCACTATCCACCGCCACAACTACCACCATCTTCTCTCCCACTACCAACACCCACAAGAAACCCTAGCCGCCACCCTAGATCTAAACTTAAAATGTGTGAAAACCCTAGATCTAGACACAAATCATGAAAAAACCCTAGATTTGTACCCAAATGATGCAGATCTGAAGGTTGGAAAAACCGGAGGGACAAGTGCGGTTGGTTGTCGGTATGTATCTGCTCTCCGCCACCGCCACACCACCACTGCAATTCGCCTCCGCCGCCGCCGCAAACAAACCAAACATACGAAGGTTGTCGGTTGCAGATCGTGGTTGAACGATTGTGTTTGTTTCGAAGATTGTGTGTGTGTACGAAGATGGCGGTTGCAGATCATGTTTGAACGATTGTGCAGATCGTGTGTGTGTGTGTGTGTGTTTGAAAACCCTAAAGGTAAGATGAGGCAGCGGCAGTGGGTGAAAACCCTAAACGAATGTGTGGCTTGAAAACCCTAGATCTTTTGCTTTTTCTTGAAAACCCTAAACGAATGTGGTTGCCGACGAGAAAACAGAGAGAGAGAGAGAGAGAGAGAGAAAGGGAGCAGTGTACGGTTGTTGGTGTACGATGGTGGCGGTAGTGAGAGTATTAGAGAGAGAGAAAGAAACAGAGAGGGAGAGAGAGTGGTGTACGGTTGTTGTTGGTGGTTGCCGGCGAGAAAACAGTCGGTTGTTGACTGTGTATGGTGGTGGCTGTAGTGAGACGGTGGTGGCTGTAGTGAGGGTATTAGAGAGAGAGAGAGAGAGAGAGAGAGAGACTTCTAAACCTATCTAATAAAATAAAACTTTATATTTAATTTATATATTAATAATTCATAATTAATATATAAAATAAGTAAAAGTATAAATAAAAAGAGTTAATTGTACAAATGGTCCTTAAACTTAGCCAAATCTGCCATTTTGGTCCTTTTAAAGTTAAAGTGGTACAGTTGGTCCTTTATGAAGCATTTTGTAGCCAATTTGGTCATTTCTAACGTTGACTAACGGTCAACTCCGCTAAATGAGGGTTAAATGACATTTTTACCCCTCTCGTTTTATTTTATTCTTTTTATTTATACTTTTGCTTATTTAATATATTAATTATGATTTATAATTAAATATAAAATATATTTTAAAGGATGCAGACACACTCTCTCTCTGTTTCTCTCTCTCTAATGCTCTCACTACTACAACCACCACCACCGTGCACCAACTACCACCGGAAACAACCACTACCAGTCTCAGCCACCACCACCAGCCCTACCATCGTACCACAACCACTTAAGAGCAAGAACCACCTCCGGCCAACAAAAAATTCGACAAGATTCAGATCTAAAAAATAGAAGAAACAAAAAAAAGTTCAGATCTGAAGAACAAAAGGAACAGAAGAAGAATGAAGAATCCTGCACCTCCATTCAAACTTTCAGATCTAAAAAACAGAAGAAACAAAAAAAAGTTCAGATCTGAAGAACAAAAGGAACAGAAGAAGAATGAAGAATCCTGCACCTCCATTCAAACTTACACACACATGTTCAAACAAAAACACACACACGATTTTCAGATCTAAAGAACAAGAAAATAGCACACACAAACACACAATTTGTTCATACGATTAAAACACAATCTGTTCAAACAACCGCTGCCGACTTATTGCTTTCTCTCTCTTCGTACGATTAGGGCTTTCGTACGGTGAAAAACCACCACCGTCTTCCGGCCAACATCCGCCATCTGTTCGTACGATTGGGTTTCTACGGTGGCTGTTGGCAGGTGATTTTTTTCACGGTGGAGAGACCAAGGGCCTCGTTGGTGTTGCAGAGATCCAAGGGTGGAGTTTTGAGTTTAGATCTAGGGTTTGTTTGTGTTTGTGTGTTTGGGTGTCAATGTTGGAGTATGGCGGTGGTAGATGGTGGTCCTCGAAGTGAAGAGAGGGAGGAGAAGGAGAGCAGGGACCGTGGCGGTGGTTGATGGGGGCGATTGTATAAGGCGGCGGTGGATGGTGGTGGTAGGTGGCGGCGGTGGAGTGGGCGTATAATGAGGAAGAGAGGCGGCTAGGGTTTTCTGTGGGTGTTGGTAGAGAGAGAGAGGAGGGTGATGGCGAGAGACGGAGGATGGTGGTGATGGTGGCTGTGATGGTGGATGGTGGTGATGGTGGTTGTGGCAGTGGATGGTAGATGGTGGTGGCAGTGGTTCAGGAACGACAGAGAGAAGAGAGAGGCGGAGAGAAGAGTGAGAGAAGGAGAGATGGAGAGGAGAGAGTTTGTTGTGTTTTTTTAATGGGGTATATATATTTTTTAATTAAAAAAGATATGTATTATTTTTTATTATTTAACTAATTCTTTAATTAATAAAAATTAGAAAAACTGGAAAAAGACCAAATTACCCCTCATTTAACAGAGTTGACTGTTAGTCAACATTAGAAATGACTAAACTGACTACAAAATGCTTCATAAAGGACTAACTGTACCACTTTAACTTTGAAAGGACCAAAACGGCAGTTTTGGCCAAGTTTAGGGACCATTTGTACAATTAACTCAAATAAAAATAATAAAATAAAAGCAGAGGGGTAAAAATGTCATTTTACCATGATTTGATGGTGTTGACTAACGGTCAACGTTAGAAAGGACCAAATTGCCTACAAAATGCTTCACTAAGGACCATCTGTACCACTTTTAAAGCTAAAAGACCAAAATGACAGATTTGACTAAGTTTAAGTACCATTTGTACAATTAACTCTTTTATTTATACCAACTTTAAAGTTGAAAACTGTTTGTTTGACTGTATCATTTTAGAAGTGGATACTTTATATCAGAAGGGAGTGTTCATGCAATTAATATTTAATTAGAGAGGTTTTATATCATTATATTATGTATTTCTACTCATCTTCTATTCACAATATTAAAACAAGTGTTAAAATCGGCTTAAGATCCTCTTATGTTGTGGTTAAACATGACCTAACATGTTCTCTTACAAACATGAGAGTACGTAGGTCCTCTATTTTAAGTCAAGAATAGGTTTGTAGGTCACATTCTCATGTTTGTGAAAGAACATGATAAATCATGTTTGATCACAACATTCTCACGTTTGTACGAAGATTTAGCAGCTAGAAATATATATATATATATATATATATATATATATATATATATATATATTTTAATATTTAATGCATGGAGCTAGATATATGCACATGCATGCCACGCAAACACTCATCATCATGCTTTTTCTTACAACCTTTAATTTCTCTATTATATATGCTTTTGGTTTTTTTAATTTATCTTGATTAAATCCTTGTCAATTTGCAGTACTTTCTCAGTATATATGCCTATATGGTAACATAAAGGTGATCTTCATATTATCAGATGCCTGTTGATCAATATTAAGAGGATAAGATCATCTGAAGCCATATTTTTTTGAGTCCAAAAAGAGGCATAATTGGATGAGCTTGCAGTGGATGATAAAGAGGAAATTCCACCTCTAATTAAGTGAACTTAACTGGTAAGTATATGTAATTATGATTAGATAGTAATGAACTTTAATTTAAAGAAGCAAGTTGCACCACTTGCACCCATAAAACTACTCTCATGTGGTAAAAAAGAACTTGTTGATTTGCATTAATTTCTGCAATTAAGAGGAATAATTGAATTGTGATATCTAATCAAGATAGTGCAAAAGGATCTGGAGTAGCAGTTGATTTTATAAGGGAGAGGCTAGCTAGGGTTTGATCGATCGAAAGATCTAGTATGTGATTCTGTTAATTAAAAGAAGTTAATTATTTCTTCCATTAATTAATAGATCAGTATAACTAAGGTTTAAGTATGTTCACAGTCACAATATATATATGAAGGCCTCTTAATCAAGATATATATATTTTCCACAAACACACACACACATAAGCTAGCAAATAAAGTAATAAAAAAGTTCAATTCTAGGTAGGATAAGATATGCAGAGACCCACAAACATAAAAGCTAAATCTACAAAGATCTTATCCTCTGACATCCAAACATCCTATTCCTTAACCTTGTTTGACGAGAAGACCCTATATATATATATATATATATATATATATATATATATATATATATATATAGAGAGAGAGAGAGAGAGAGAGAGAGAAAAGTTCAAACGAGAACTGTTTTTCGTACGAGAACTGCGAGAATCAATCTGAGCCGTCCAATTCCCCCTCCTTTAATGTCATTGCCCACCCATTAATTCCTCACATGCACCCTGACACACTTGATCCCTTCCACGCTCTCCATCCATGAACTTCCCATATCCAAGGAACGGCTGAGATTGGTTCTCACAGTTCTCGTACGAAAAACAGTTCTCGTTTGAACCCTCCCATATATATATATATATATATATATATATATATATATATATAGAGGAGGGTTCATGCGAGAACCGTTGTTAATGCGAGAACCGCGAGAACCAATCTCAGCCGTTCCTTAGATATGGGAAGTATCATGGATGGAGAGCGTGGAGGGATAGGGTGTGACAGGGTGCATGTGAGGATTTCATGGGTGGGCAATGACATTGAAGGAGGGGGAATTGGATGGCTTAGATTGGTTCTCGCGGTTCTCGCGCTAACAACGGTTCTCGCATGAACTTTTGTCTATATATATATATATATATATATAGAGAGGATCCCTTGCGAACGCCAATTAAAATGCGAACGTGCGAACCCTTGATTTTACCGTCGAAGTTTTCGTTTGCCCACAAAGACTTTGAAGTTTTGCTATGGAAATGAGATAAAAGTCAACAATTACGGCTCTTTTATTTCTTCCTATCATCAAACTTGATTTTATATATATATTTTATTTGAATTTATCTTTTAAAATTTATCTTCTATCATCAAAAGGATTGAGATTTACTCTCAGAACTAGAGATGGGCAAAATCGGTCCTGGACCGGTCCTGGACCACAGCCGGTCCGGTCCGGTCCGGACCTAGTCGGTCCCGGGCCGGTCCGGTCCTCGGCGGACCGGTCTTCGCGTAAGAACGTTTCGATAAATTCGGTCTTCGGGCGGTCCTAGACCACTTCCGGACCGGTCCAAGTCCGGACCGGTCCAACTTCGGTCCTGGACCGGTCTGTTTTTCGTTCGGGTATTTTCCGGTTCGGTTTAGACATTTCCGGATTTTTTTTTAGTTTCGGTTTAAAATTTTCCGGTTTTCGATTCGTTTTTTTGTTTGAAAAAAAAAGTGACTTGTTAATTTAAAAAAATGGGGTATTTATAGGGAAATTCTCGGTAAAAAAAAAAAAAAAAATTTGAAAAACTAGCGGTTCGGACCGGTTTGGACCGGTTTTTTACCGTTTTTTTTCAAAAAATACCCGTTGAACTCTTGGACCGGTTTGGACCGCGTTTGGACCGGTTCGGTCCTGGACCGGTCTTGGACCGTTTTGGACCGGTTCGGGTTCTAGACCGGTCTTGGACCGGTTCGGACCGTTTCTCTCACTTTTGGTCTTGGACCGGTCTTGGACCGGCTCGACTCTTGCGGTCTTCGTTGGACCGGTCCGGTCGGTCCTCGGGGCCCATGTCTACTCAGAACATGTAAAATATTTCCCAGTTCTCTCCTTGGTTTTTTACACTTTATTTTGGGCTTGTGACTCATATTTATCCACAACACATACTTTTAAGCTTTGGACTCGGGATTCAATTTGTGGGCATTAATTTGGGTTTGTGGTATGTTTTTTAAGCTATTAATTTGTGAATTTGGAATTAATTTATTTAAGCTATTGATTTGGATTTTGGTGACAAAATTTATTAGATATTATTTGATGAGGATGATGTCAAAATGTTTTAGATAGGAACTAATTGTTTTAGGGTAGATATAGTGAATTTGGAATCTATCAACATTATTTTTCTTACAAAACTACTATATTTAACTTAAAATCACTGCATCTTATCTAAAAACACTGCATCTTGACTAGAAAATCACTGCATATGGCTTAAAATTATTGCATCTCTTTTAAAAAAATCATAAACTCTTTTTTCTCGAGTTTAATAAGGGGAGGAAATAAAAGAAAAGAAACGAAAATCATTTTCTTTCAAATTATCCTAAGTTTAATAAGATTAAACTCTCCCTTCAAATCCCTTCATTTTCTATCAATTTCTTCCTTCAATGAAACCCAATAACACTTTCCATCCAAATCATCTCTTTTCCTTCTCTAAAAATATTCGCGAACAGAGGAAAAGTCTTCTTAAAATTTATGCATCCTAGTTAAGGATTCAATGTTTATCCATTTATAATATGCTAAGTCTTGTCTAAAAATACTTCATCTCATTTAGAAACACTGTATCTTGTCTTTACGTAATAATAATAATAATAATAATAATAATAATAATAATATATTATTATATAATATTATATATATAAACATATATGCTAGCCTACAATGTTTGACCATCGTTGAAAAAAAATGAATGTTTCCGTTTTGGGAGCGTTCGCATGGTGCGAACGATGTGTGGCGTTCGCAAATGATTCTTTAACTATATATATATCCTGCTACCAAATATGTACGTGAAACAAGAATTGAGTCGTCACTAATGCATGTTGTATTTTTCTTACAAGCATCTCATGGGTGCGCATCAAAAAGCCAACTTTCCAAGTCAACAATATCTTATGTTATGTGTGCATGCATGCATTTTTCTATATTTGGTATATCTATATAGAATGATCAAAGGAGACTATATATATATATATATATATATATATATATATATATATATATATATATATATATATATATATATATATAGGCAGAAGTTAAAACGAGAACTGTTTTTCGTACAAGAACTGCGAGAACCAATCTGAGCCGTCCAATTCCCCCTCCTTTAATGTCATTACCCACCCATGAATTCCTCACATGCACCCTGTCACACTTGATCCCCTCCACGCTCTCCATCCATGAACTTCCCATATCCAAGGAACGGCTAAGATTGGTTCTCGCAGTTCTCGTACGAAAAGTTGTTCTCGTTTGAACCATCCCCTATATATATATATATATATATATATATATATATATATATATATATATATATATATATGATGAGGTGATTTTGCAAAGTAATTAAATTAAATTAAATCCATCCATCCATATATACTTTATACGCAAGTTCGAAGAGTTAAGTTAATGCATGCAATCAAGGTTATTAAGATCGAGATCTTACTTAAGATCGTTTTTGTCTTTGCAAGATCGGATAGTAAGATCGAGATCGGGATCTTAAAATCCTACCACAAGTCACTAGTTTTTGTTTTTTGTTTTTTATATGTTATATTTTTATCAAAAACCAAATATATAACATTATTACGAGATAATTAATCATTAAATTTCAAAATAACATACATTAAACCGTCCAAATTATAAATATTACGAGAATAGATGAAAATTTACCACAATTTATTGATTTTCATATCATAATAAAATTTAATATGTGATTTTTGAACACAATCAACAAATCTAGAGCACACTATGCACAACATTAATTTCTTATTTTATAAAATATCTTCTTCTCGTGAAATTCTATTCCTTATAATACAGAAAAATAAAAATGTGCCGTATGTAAAGTACGAAAATTCGAACAATTATTTTTGACACAAGGTTGACCACTTAAAATTAATAAAATAATATAGTAAAATAAAACTTTTAATTAAAAAATGTAAAAAATAAACATGTAAAATAATAGTAGTATTAAGAAATGTAAAAAAAAAGGTGGGATCGTAGGATCGTATACGATCCTACGATCTCACGTGCGATCTTACGATCCTCTATACGATCCTACCTATTTACGATCTTAAATACGATCCGCCGCGTTTTCGGTTGGTAGGATCGTAGGATCGTACAATCCTACGATCAAGATCGCGATTTTGATAACCATGCATGCAATCACTCATATATTGCCTTTAATTTTCTTTTGCTTAATATTTTATTTTATCTTGACTTCGCATATCATCTGTACGTAAGTAAATGCTAAAAGAAGTGTCGTTATCTAAGGGCGTATTTGGTGAAATTAGCTGGGGTGGATTGATTAACTTTTTTGACCGGAAAATGGGGACACCTCCCCGCCTCTTAAATGTGGGTTCAAAATGCTTGGTGGCGGGTTTTCAACCACCTCTCGTTATTTGGCTTTAACCAATGTTCGAGCACCACACCTTCATTCCATGGAGGAAACCCCTAAGGGAAAAAACCCCCAACCCACTGCATGCAGCAAGATTTGATCCCCCAACCTCTTGCGAGGAAGGGGGGCGCCTTACCAGATGCGCTAAACTCCATAAGCTATTTGAAAGACTTTTATTTTGGGAATTATGAGAGATTATATTTTTAACAATCTCTCAAGATTTTAATACCGAACGAGACTAAAGAGCTGAAGATTAAGAAAACTAAAATCACAAATTCTATAATTTTCTACAAACCCGTTATCAACAATATCCTATGTTTGTTGAATTCAAGAGGGAGGGGGTTGGGTTGGGGGAGAGCACCACTGAATGAAGCCAAAATTTTGCAATTTGCATGGCAAAAGAGGGAGGCAATTTAATAATTGGATGCGAGTAGTTTCCAGTGGAAGATGATGAATGATCCTGTTGGCAAAACCCATAAGATAAGCATATACTCCAAGTATATGTAAGCAATATCTATGTAAAGTCACTACACATATACACATCATGTTGAATTAGATTGTGACATAATTTAATAAATGTTTGATTATATATATGTACTACATTTATATAAAAACTATTAATCTTTCGAAGTAAATGGTGTCGTATAAAATAAATAGTATTGTTATTTGTTTTATTTATTAAATTAACTATTTGAATAAAAAATTACCGACTTAATGTTAAAAATGTCTCTATTAGTTTATTCTGTTAATTCATGCATTCTGTATTAAGTAAAAAACAAACAATATAATTATACTTCATCGTCCCATTATTAACCTTGGTTAAATCAAATTAAAATGTTAATCAATTCTTTTATTATTATTTATATATGCATTATTAACATTGGTTAAATCAAATTAAAATGTTAATCAATTCTTTTATTATTATTTATATATGCATGGGATTGGTGCTCGGTATTGTATTTTTCTAAGTGAAAGAAGGGAATATAACCCAGCTAGCTAAAAATAGGAAGTTGATTTGTGTCGAATAAATTTTCTCAATACATAATATATATATATATATATATATATATATATATATATATATATATATATATATATATATATATAGAAAATGGATCAACATAGAACCACCTCTTAACCATAGAACCTAAAGAACTAATCTGGACCGTTAGATTATCTAAATAAAGGGCTGAGATCAATCTTCAATTTTCTATTATAAAAAAAGGAAACTAGCCAATCTTATTAACAAACAAGGACATATTTGGAACTAAAAAAAAGTCTCCCTCCTCTCTTATCGTATCTCTCATTTCTCTCTCGTGCTACAAACAAAACTCCTGATGCATCTCTCCCTCTCCTGCTACAAAC
This sequence comes from Pulicaria dysenterica, assembly GCA_947179395.2. NCBI lineage: Eukaryota > Viridiplantae > Streptophyta > Magnoliopsida > Asterales > Asteraceae > Pulicaria > Pulicaria dysenterica. The sequence goes on from OX359293.1 coordinate 55,758,543, forward strand.
AAAACTCCAGATGAATGTTTATTAATCAACGAACGTCATGAAGCCCTCCTCATCGCTTGATTTCTCCTCTTGTGAAAACTCATCTCCGTCAGATGAATGTTGAAATCGACACAGCCGATGAAGATCCAGATCCCCAGATCGTTTGAAGCCCTCCCCATCGTTTGGGTGTTTTTTCTTGTCAAGAACTTCATATGAAAGTTGAAGATAAGTGGGTAACTGTGTGTGTTTTGGTTTCTTTTTCATCTAGATTGTGTTTTAGTTTTCTTCTTCATCTAGATTGTATTTTGGTTTCTTCATCTCGATTGTGAACAAGAAGTAGATGGGATTCTGCATATTTGAATTTTTATAATGAAAATGCATATAATTTTGTTCTTAAAATGTAGATGGATACATATAATGTTTATATGTTTGTACGAAAATGTATTAAAATGCAATTTATACATTTTTATGGTGAAAATGAACATGCAGATGATATGAATTTTGGTTTCTTTAAACTTTGTTGGTCTATGTTCCTTTCTGATATATAAATGCAAATGATGAATTTTGTTTCTATATCATACATTCATGTTCAAAACAGATAGCATTTTCTTAGAATTACACAACATGATTATTGTAGTAGTCTTAAATTCGTCTTCAATCATAGATGTGAAAATGTTGTTGCTTGAATCAGAGAAATGGTTTTGATTTTGGGTTTTGATGTTGTTTTCTGCATTTTCAGTATGTAACGTTGAAATGCATATGATTTATGGTTTGCATTTGGCTTTGTGAGTTCTTCATCTCGGGTTTCTGCATTTTCGTCATATTGGGTTTTGATTTCTGGTTTTGATGTTGTTTTTTGTATTTTCAGTATGAAACTTTGTATACAAATGTATAGTTTATACTAATATGTAGAGAGATTCAGAATCTTTATCATTTTATTTGAGATTTAGCATTTTCAGTTTTTAATTATGAAAATGCAGAGATGTTGGAATAAAAACACTTTGTTTTGGTCTGAATCTACATCTTCGTCTAGAAGTTAGCTTTTTTCAATTTTACAATGGATATTCATAATGTAGTATGTTGTTAAGAATGAAAATGCAGATATGTTTGGAATCACAACACTTTGTTTTGGTTTTGGTAAAGCATTTGGATTTTTGTGTTAAAATGTAGTTATGATATCGTAATCCTTTGTATAAAAATGTATAATTTATACCAATTTTGTGTAAAAATGTATAGTATATACTATTATGCAAAGACATTCAGAATCTTTATCATTTTCTTTGAGACTTAGCATTTTTAGTTTTTAATTATGAAAATGAAGAGATGTTGGAATTACAACACTTTGTTTTGGTCTGAATCTGTATCTTCGTATGGGATTTAGCATTTTCAATTTTACAATGGATAGTCATAATGTAGTATGCGGTTAAAATTGAAAATGTAGATATGTTTGAAATTACAACACCTTGTGTTTGGTTTTGGTAAAGCAATTGGATTTTTGTGTTAAAATGTACTTATGGTGTCATAATCCTTGTATAAAAATGTATAATTTATACCAATGTTGTATAAAAATATATAGTTTATACTAATATGCAAAGAGATTCATAATCTTTACCATTTTCTTTGAGATTTAGCACTTTCAGTTTTTAATATGATTTCGGGGTTGCATTTTGGTTATCTTCTTCATCTATATTGCATTTTGAGTTCTTCATCTCGATTGTGGTTTCGGCATTTCGTCCTTGCATTTTCATCTTTGTATTTTGAAAAAATATAAGTTTTTGACATATGTCAAAGATGAAAAAACTTGTCTTAAATTAAAGAGTAAGAAAAAAATATTGTTGCTTTTCATTTTCAGATTGTTTGTTTGTTTCATTTTTTATGTGAAAATGCCAATTCAAAATTTTTTTGCATTTCTAGATGTATTTTTCTAGTTAGTTCTTAACGGATATTGGTTTTTGCATTTTTAGATTGTAGTTTGTTTGCATTTCATCTGGGTTTATTTCAGATTGTACTTAAGTTGCTTTGCATTTTCAAATTGTAGTTTGTTTGCATTTCATCTCGGTTTCATTTTCAGTTAGTTCTTTAGTTTGTTTGCATTTGATTTGGATTTCATTTCAGATTATACACATAAATAAACTTGCAAATTTCATTGAAAAGTGCATTTAGATTATTGTGTTCAACTGTTTCTTATGATATTGAAAAATGGAATTTGCATTTTGGGTTTTAATATATAATTTGCATTTTGGGCTGTATTTTGCATTAAATCAGATTGTGAAATGCAGATAAGAGTTGTTGCTTTGCATTTTCAGATTGTTGTTTGTTGCTTTACATTTTCAGAATTTGCATTTGCATATGATGTGAAGATGGTATTGCTTAATTTGCATTTATGATATGAAAATGTTATGTGAAAATGTCATGAAATGCAAACTACAATTTGCATTTATGTATCATGTTGGGTTTTGAATATCATGTTAGTATGCTAACTAGACTAGTAAAATATTGGTTTTGAATATCATGTTAGTATGCTAACTAGACTAGTAAAATTTGTTAGTAAATTTTTAAAATTTTTTAGACTAGTAAAATATTGTGGTTTTTGCATTTCGTCCTTGCATTTCCAGTTACGAGAAAATTTGTAGCTTTGCATTTCAGATTGTTGTTTGTTGCTTTGCATTTTCGGTTATTTTGCATTTTGCATTTGGAATGAAACTCAATTCAAAATTCAAATTTTGCATTTTCAAAAAAAAAAGTTTCAGAAATATATCAAGACTGGTCTAGTTTTAAAGAGGACGAAAAACTGAACTTAATGATATAATTTTTTTGCTTAAACTCTAAAAAACGAATGAGTTATGATCATTTAAAGATTGAGAGGGTTTTAATTTTCAAAATTTGGGATATCTGGATTGTTTAGAGAAGGAGGCGCGTGGAGATGGTTTAAAATCTATCTTCCAATTCTACCCTTCCATCATATTGCCACGTGTCACCACCAGAAGTGGTTCTTTAGGTTCTATGTTTAAGAGCGGTTCTATGTGTATCCTTACCCTATATATATATATATATATATATATATATATATATATATATATATATATAGGGTTGGGATATACTACAAAATATATTATGGTACTAAATGTAAGGAGAGATCTCAACCATAGGATCTCTCCCCAGGTAAAAAAAAAAAAGTCAACAAAACCATTTAAATTCGGAATTAATAAAAAAAGAAAAAGGGTAAAATGGACAAATCAACACACAACAATTCTCTTCCTCCCTCACACTGAAACCGTCGACTATCACGGCAGTCAAATTCACAGATGCACAAAATACAAAACCTTTTGATTCACAGAATACTTTGATGCATAAAGTACAACATTTTAATGCACATAATGAAAATATGGATTCACAGAATACATTTGATGCATAAAGTACAATATTATGATGCACAACGAAATATATGCATACTTGTGTAAAAACTGATGCACTAGGCGGCGGCGGCGGTGTTCCAGGTGAAGGTGGTCGGCGGTGGCGATGGTGGTTCGGATGCCCTGGTGAACGGCGGCGACTGTGTGTGCATCAACGCCCTTTAGATCTAGGACCGGAGAAGGAAGAAATGACTGGAGAAGACATAATGATTGTGCATCGACGCGATCTCAAAGATTTTCAGGGGTCGGTGTCGGCGTCGTATCAAAGCCAGCGGCGGTGGCGTAGCAAAACCCGGCGGCGGCGTAGCAAAACCCAGTGGCGGCGGAGGAAAAAGGTCAAAATCGGACCAAAAACCCTCAAATTTCAGATATAAGGCGGCGTATGTTGCAGAGAAACATTGACGGTGTAAATGGCAGAGATGGAAGGCGTCGACGTGTTATGCCGAGATCGAAGCCGGTGTCGGCACGGTGAAGGTGGTGCTCAGCCTGGTCGATCGACGGCGGTGGTGCTCATGGTCGATATCTCAGATCTAGGGTTTGAACTTGGGAGAGAATGTGTAGGTTAAGATTGAGAACGTGAGGGAGAGAAATAAATGTGATTCCTATTTTACCCTTTAAACAACTTTGCCACGTGTCATGTTTCTGTTCCTCCTTACATTTAGTATCTTAAAACATTTTTTACTTGAACTCAATTCTATATATATATATATATATATATATATGATACAAGTTAATAATACATTAAGTTATTGTATATGACTTATTTTATTATATACAGATTATTACCCCTCAAAATATGATCACAGGAAAGATTCTCATTCCTAGTTTCCTACGGTTTATATAGACACACATTACATTTTTTTAAGATTAAACAATAAATCAAATGAGCTTTAATGACTTAATAATCAAAACAAGTTAAAACCAAATACTACATAAGCGTACGTATTGTACAAATTCATTCATGTATGTATGTACATTAAGTGATGGATCGATTATGCATTTTATCATTCACAATTGTTTTTTAAGGGAAATTAATTGGGTATTAACCTTTTTGTACATGTTTCAATATATGTTTGAATTTGTGTCTTAGTTAAAAGCTCTTTTTTTTAACAGGCAGTTAAAAGCTTTCTTATTCTAGTTTCATTCAATTTACATTTTAATTCATAGTTTTTCTTTTTCAATTTTTCATCCTTGCGATTCTAGCTCAACAATGAAAGATGGGCTATATATCTTCATGTTGTACGTTATTCGACTTTTTATATATGTATTCCTTTAATTAATCATTATGAAGCAATGAGACAGGTAAGTGTTGGTGATTTTAGTGTCACCGGTTTCATTTAGTGTAATGAATTTTATACGTGTGTTTTAAGGGGATTGGACTTTGTTCTAAAACAAGTATGGAGGGTGTGGAGTATACATGTGTTTTAGTCTAAGCTTGTCCCGTAATATTTAGGGGGCGAAACCCCCTGAACGCAAAATGGGGGTCCCGCGGGGTAGCGCCCCGGCCCGAAAATTAATAATAGTAGAAGGTTTACAATGGAAATTTCGAATTTTAAGGGTTCTATTTGTAAAACTTCAAACTTGAAAACTGTAGTCATCTGGTTATGATCAGGGTATGATTACGGTTTTGAAACACACAAGAATTTGAAATACACAAAAACTTCTCTCTGGTTTTGATCTTGATTCTGCCAAAATCAAGATTGTGACTTTTGCAATTATCCCAATTCGGATTTCGTGATACCTGGCATCTACGGTCGAAATATCGAATTTGGAAAGTGATTCACACGATTGTAGAAGTAATCCGACTATAAATTTCTAACAATCAAATTCGATATTTTCTATTTTCTGCAATCATGAGTAACAGTGAATATGTGAAGGACATGACTTCGAAGTTTAACAAGTTGGAGAAGTTCCAGGGGAATGATTTTCGTCGCTGGCAGAAGAAGATGCACTCTCTTCTCACCACTCTGAAGGTTGTGTATGTTCTGAGTACACCGATGCCTGAACTCGTGGAGAATGAGACGCTGGAACAAACCAGGAAGAGGAACAAGTGGGAGAATAATGACTACATCTGCAGGGGTCATATTCTGAATGGTATGTCTGATGCTCTCTTTGATATATACCAGAATGTTGAAAGTGCAAAAGAATTATGGGATTCTTTAGAGTCTAAATACATAGCAGAAGGTGCATCAAGTAAGAAATTCTTGGTTTCTGATTTTAACAATTACAAAATGGTAGACTCTAGGCCTGTAATGGAACAATACAATGAATTACTTCGAATTCTGGGTCAATTCACACTTCACAAAATGAAAATGGATGAAAGTATTGTTGTGTCAAGTGTGATTGACAAATTACCACCATCCTGGAAAGATTTTAAGCACACTTTAAAACATCAAAAAGAGGAAATGTCTTTGGTACAACTGGGCAGTCACATTCGGATTGAGGAATCACTCCGGGTTCAAGAATGTGACAAGGGGAAAGGGAAGGTTGATGTTGGGTAGCCTTCTGTTCACATGGTTGAGGAGAAGAAACACAATTATGACACCAAAGAAAAGGGCAAGAAACGTAAGTATGATGGCCATGACAAATCCAACAAGAAACCAAAGGATTTGGTTTGTTGGAGGTGTCACAAAACTTGACATGTTAAGCGTGATTGCCTTGTGAAACTCAACAAGTATGAAGCTGGAACTAGTGGTAGTGGACAAGGGTCAAAGGACCAAGGTCGACCTAAAGGTCAGTTTTTCAATGATCTTTGTAATTCTGTCCAGAATTATGTTTCGCTAATTCCTGAAATTTCCTATGTGCAGGAGGATGATTTCTCTTGGTGGCTTGACTCGGGTGCTACTAGCCATGTGTGTAGACATAAAGAATGGTTTGATGAATTCGAACCAAATGATGATGGATCGGTTCTACGCATGGGAGACGAGTCAATGAAGCCAATTCTAGGAAGGGGTGTTGTTAATTTGATGTTTACTTCTGGAAAGACAATAACTTTGTTTAATGTGTTGTATGTACCTAAGGTTCGAAAGAACCTTGTGTCTATTGGCTTGTTAAATCGTATGGGATATAAACAAGTTGTGGAGTCGGATAGTTATGTCCTATCCAAGTGTGGTATGTTTGTTGGTTTCGGATACTATTGTGATGGCATGTTTAGACTTAATATCGTAAATAAAATTGCCTCTAGTAGCAATTCTGTGTTTATGGCTTCTACTTCTAAAGTAGAAAATTCTATGCTTTGGCATGCTAGATTAGGTCATGTTAACTTTAGATGAATGCATGAAATGTCTAAAGTAGGATTGATTCCATCTTTTGATATTAAATCTGAAAAATGTAAGACTTGTATACAAAAATCACAAAACAACCTTTTCCTAATGTTAAAAGAGATTCGGGTATTTTGGACTTAATACATAGTGATCTTTGTGATTTCCATGCTACTCCTTCACTTGGAAATAAAAAGTATGTGGTTACTTTTATAGATGATTCAACTAGGTTTTGTTATGTATATTTGTTACATGCTAAAGATGAAGCTTTGGATAAATTCAAAATTTACAAAACCGAAGTTGAATTGCAATTGGGTAAATCAATTAAATTTCTTAGGACTGATCGAGGTGGAGAATATATGGATCATCAATACTTTCAATCTGTTGGTATTATTCATGAAACAACAGCTCCGTATATACCACAACAAAATGGTGTCGCCGAACGGAAAAATCGAGTTTTAAAAGAAATGGTTAACTTGATGCTTTCTTACTCGGGTTTGAGTGAGGGTTTTTGGGGAGAGGCTATGCTTACGACATGTTATGTCTTGAATAGTGTTCCAAACAAACGGAACAAAACAGCCCCACATGAACTTTGGTATAAGAAAGCTCCAAATTTGAGTTATTTTCGAATTTGGGGATGTCGAGCTGTTGTGAAACTTACCGAACCTAAAAAGAAAAATTTAGGTGAAAGAGGAATTGATTGTATATTCATTGGATATGCACAAAATTCCAAGGCATATAGGTTTTATGTAATAGAACCTAATGATTCGGTGTCGATTAATACCGTTATTGAGTCGCGTGATGCGATTTTTGATGAGATGCGTTTTTCATCAACTCAAAGGCCTAAGGATCTGATTTTTAGCTCTAATGATGAGCAAAATTCAGAAAATTTAGATGGTTTGGGTGGTGTTTCAATTCTAGAAACACAATAGCCCCGGAAAAGCAAAAGAGGCCGAATTGCGAAAAACGTTGGACCGGATTTCCAATTGTATTTGGTTGAAGGTTCAAGAGATGAAGTGGGGATGCAATATTCATATTGTTTTCATGTTGAGGATGATCGTAAGACCTTTAAGGAGGCCATGGAGTCTAGAGATGTTGCTTTTTGGAAAGAAGCAATTGATGATGAAATGTCATCAATCTTGGAGAATAACACTTGGGTGTTGTCTGATTTGCCTAAGGGTTCCAAGCCTTTAGGGTGCAAATGGATTTTCAAAAAGAAAATGAAAGTTGATGGGACTATTGACAAGTTCAAGGCCCGGTTAGTCATTCAAGGTTTTAGGCAAAAACCCGGTATTGACTATTTTGATACGTATGCTCCGGTAGCTTGTATTTCAACTATTAGATTGTTGATTGCATTGTCTGCTATTCACAATCTAATTATTCATCAAATGGATGTCAAGACAACATTCTTGAATGGTGACCTTGACGAGGAAGTTTACATGAAACAACCGGAAGGTTTTGTTATGCCCGGTAATGAGCATAAGGTGTGTAAACTTGTGAAGTCATTGTACGGGCTAAAACAAGCTCCTAAGCAATGGCATCAAAAGTTTGATGAAGTTATTTTGTCATGTGGTTTTTCTTTAAACCAACCCGACAAATGTGTTTATAGCCGATTTGATACTTCCGGCTCGGGTGTGATCATATGCCTATATGTTGATGATATGTTAATATTTGGTACGGATCAACTTCAAGTTGATAAAACCAAGAATTTGTTATCATCAGAGTTTGCCATGAAGGACATGGGGGAGGCGGATGTAATCCTAGGGATTAGGATTAAACGGTTGAACAAAGGAATTGCTATAACGCAATCTCACTATATTGAAAAAATTCTCAAGAAATTCAATTATAGTGAATGCTCTCTCGTGAGTACTCCTATGGATCCTAGCATGAAATTGATGCCTAATAAAGGCATGGCTATTTCACAATTGGAATACTCTCAAGCTATAGGCTCCTTGATGTATGCTATGACTAGCACGAGACCTGACATTGCTTATGCCGTTTGGAGGTTGAGTCGGTACACAAGTAATCCTAGTACTCAACATTGGCAAGCTATACAACGAGTTTTCAAGTATTTGAAGGGAACCATGGACTATGGTTTGTGTTATCTAGGATATCCTTCGGTGTTAGAAGGATACTCGGATGCAAGTTGGATATCTAATGTAGAAGATCATTCTTCTACTAGTGGTTGGGTATTCTTGCTTGGAGGTGGTGCTATTTCTTGGGCATCTAAGAAGCAAACTTGCATTACAAACTCAACGATGGAATCGGAGTTTGTTGCGTTAGCCGCAGCTGGTAAGGAAGCTGAGTGGCTAAAAGATTTGATTTATGAGATTCCATTGTGAAAAAAACCGATTGCACCATTATCTATTTGTTGTGATAGTGCAGCTACATTAGCTAAGGCTTATAGCCAAGTGTATAATGGAAAGTCTAGACACTTAGGTGTTAGACATAGCATGATTAGAGAATTAATCATGAATGGTGTTATTTCGGTGGAGTTTATAAAATCGCAACAAAATTTGGCGGACCATCTTACTAAAAGTTTGGCGCAGGACTTAGTGCACAAGTCGGTGATAGGGATGGGATTAAAGTCCATTTAAATCTATAATGGTGAGATACCCAATTCCCTTCTAATATGACGTTAGAAGTTGAATTCAATGCGGAAAGCTCACACTTATGGATTGGAACACATTATAAGTCATCCCAGGTATGTGTTCGGTCTTGTAGAAGTAAGGTTGAAGGTTAACTTCTTAATAATTCCTTTAAAGATGCATTTTTGGTACATGTTGGGAAGGAATTACCTATGTGATTGTGAAGTGTAGCCGCGCTTCAAAAGGTTTTGGACTTGGCATTTATACAATCATGAGAGAATTAGGACACACGGCTTAATAATTGTGTCAGGATAGTTTGACTAGATGAGAATTATAAACTTGTATGTATTTTATCTTCATGTATTCAAATGGGTTGACGGGTTCAGTCCTTAGGACACCCTGATTCTCGAATATTTGAAATGTGTAAAATACTAATATGAAAATTCAATCGAATCGACATTTTCATTTATGTACAAGTTTTGGTGTGTTTTGGATTGTTTTGTATAATTTCAAGGTTACACTAAAATGGGGGAGGATTGTTGGTGATTTTAGTGTCACCGGTTTCATGTAGTGTAATGGATTTTATACGTGTGTTTTAAGGGGATTGGACTTTGTTCTAAAACAAGTATGGAGGGTGTGAAGTACACATTTGTTTTAGTCTAAGCTTGTCCCGTAATATTCGCCCCCTGAACGCAAAACGGGGTCCCGCGGGGTAGCGCCCCTGCCCGAAAATTAATAATAGTAGAAGGTTTACAATGGAAATTTCGAATTTTAAGGGTTCTATTTGTAAAACTTCAAACTTGAAAACTGCCGTCATCTGGTTATGATCAGGGTACGATTACGGTTTTGAAACACACAAGAATTCAAAATACACAAAAACTTCTCTCTGGTTTTGATCTTGATTCTGCCAAAATCAAGATTGTGACTTTTGCAATTATCCCAATTCGGATTTCGTGATACCTGACATCTACGGTCGAAATATCGAATTTGGAAAGTGATTCACACGATTGTAGAAGTAATCCGGCTATAAATTTCTAACAGTAAGTAGGTAACCGAATGAATAAAGTAACCGGTTCGACCGCTCTAACTTTCCAAATCACATTTGTAACATGCATGCATGAGAGAATGACTCAAGATTGATTTACGTAGTTCTTCAAATGTAAGAATAAAACCGTTTAATATATAAGATATAAACTTTTAATTCATAACAACAACAATAATAATAATAATAATAATAATAATAATAATAATAATAATAATAATAATAATAATAATAATAATAATGTACAAGTATTAGGAAAAATAAGATTGAATCTGGCTAAACTTATGACTACAACAACAAAAAAATAGATTTGTTAAAAAGAGAGATTACATAAATAGTCGCCAAAGCGATAATAAAGAAACACGGGGCAGGATTGATAGCCGTGGAGTCTGAAGCAAGACGCGCGTACAAATCCAACAACGCATCCAGTGACTCTTCACTCACATTGCTCGCTTTTGATTTGATAGTTCCACTGAAAAACACATCATCATTAATTTTAATACTTTAGTGTTGATTTTATGAGTATATTAATTTTAATACTTTAGTTTTTTACGGGATTATAGAAAATTGTTACCTTCGTAGAGAGGGACAGAATATGACGGTGTAATCAGCAGCACCCGTACATGTGAATGTACTTGTAGCGTCGTCGTAGGCGTAGCTATACGACTTCGGACACGCTGTTTTGAACACCTCCGAGTATGCAGTCGGCCGACAAGCCGCTGGCGAATCAAACTCTCCCTTGCAACAATACTCCGGCGTACCAAAAGTTTCACAGGCGCTCTTACACCCTCCGCCATCCGCCACCCTTAGCTCAGCCGGACACCGTCGGTTTAGGTCATCAACACAACCTGTAGTCGCACAATCACCCGACCCGCCCTTCACCTCCACGATCATCTGGATATTATACCCATCAACAAGGCTGACGTCGTAGAAATCTTGTGAACTTGCAGATGCGGATCCGAGAGTAAACTCTGCTAAGGTGGCGGGCGGGGATGCTCCGGCTCCATTGCATTCCATTTGCCCCGACCCACAGTCCCCTATGCCACATGACCCGTGACCCAAACCGTCGAAGTTACATCGGGTTCTCCCCCAGAACCGGCCGGACCACCCTGCCGGAGCTTGTAATGAACGTGATTTACCCCGTGTGAGCTCAAATCCGGTAGTGTCGAGTGCCGGTGTGCCCAGAATCCCTGGCCATACTGTGTAGTCGCACTTGTTTGAAAACGTAAACGTAACTCCAAAAACACCTGCAAGAACACCCAATTCACAATGCATAATTAAGGTACATATCAAATTAGATTCAACAATTATCTAATGATAAAATGGTCCAAATTAATGAAGAAACTTAATAGAGATCGATGAAAAAACCAAATTTCCAAGTATCAATGATATACCTTTGAGAATGAAGAAGATGAGAAATGTAAGGAAGAAATGGGAGTGAGTAGCCATAAACAGTGACAAAAATGGCGATATGATGAAGTTAAATGAAGAGTGGGGAAGAAGAAAGTTAAATCAGTCCATCCATATTTATAAGCAAGTTTGAAGAGTTAAGTTAATGCATGCAATGAGTCATATATTGCCTTTAATTTGTAGCTTTTGCTTATTTTAATATATCTTGACTTTGCTCGTCATCTGTACGTACGTAAATGCCAAAAGAAGTACTGTCGTTATTTTGTTGAATTCAAGATGGAGGAGGGAGAGGGAGGGGGAGGGGGGAGTGCCCCACTAGATTTTGCAATTTGCAGTAGCAAAAGAGGGAGGGGAGGGGAGGGAGGCAATTGGATGTGAGTAGTTTGAGTGGAAGATGATGGATGATCTTGTTGGCAAAACCCACAAAGATAAGCACATACTCCAAGTTTATGTAAGCAATACCTATGTAAAGTCACTACACATATATACATCATGTTAGATTAGATTGTGACAATTTATTAAATGTTTGAATATTTATCTTAATTTCTATCACACTTCAAAGTGAAAACACCTATAATAATTATTATTAGACTCATACACATGCATAGATATTTATCTTAATTTATATTGATTGAAGAAACTATAAAAATAAAATAAAAATAGATAACAAGGAGTTGAATTTGTTACCACTATAACATTCCTGTAAATATTTGATCACAATGAAAATAACGATAACATGGTACTCATTGTGCCTTGTTATAGGCTATAAATGGAGTAACTATGTCCGTGTGGTTGGCTCCAACCATACCACCACGCCATTGTCAACACCACCACTACTTTGTGCGTGTAAGACGTGATGATGATCATGGAGAAGGGGATATATGGTGGTGTTTTCCTTCTATTTTGGCTTTCATTTTCTAACTGGCGGATTGTTTTATATATAAGTTAAAGAATTCAATGTGAGATTAGAGAAGTGTCTTTCTTACTCTAAATTGTATAAAGATTAAGTGAAATATCTTTTAAATGAGAATGTCGACATATAAGTAAATAATAACAATGTCTTTTCCCCATAAAATGTATGAGATCGACAATTAAATATTTATCTTCGTCAATGGAATATTCTGCTTATTTTGGTCATTTGACTAAACATTTCGATATCAAAAATATCCAACGAGCTAGTTGATGTTTATTGGAGAGATACTTTTAGCCTTTTGTAATGGTGAATGGCCACTAAACCATCCCCATCAATCACACTTAATTTCTATTAATAATTAATTAAATTTAGAGCCAAAACTATCATAACTTTCTATCACTTCGTTTATTTTTAATTTTCCGATATTTTTCCACATTGATCATTCGTTTATTTTTCTATTAGAGTTAGTAAGCTTGTTGTAGTCTGTCCAGAAGGCAACTACTCTAGAGGAAGACCAAACCGGACTAGTTGAAGCTAAAAATCATCCCATTTTTTTAAATAACATTTGACAAGCTTCAAATGTCACATGATCTATTTGTACAAATTTAATAATCATGTGGTTCTTATAAACATAACTTTCAAAAGAAGTTAACTTAATTTTAACTAAATTCACATTTTGTTGCAACACTTATTCAAAGAACCTATTTAGTAATATTATAATTACTAGGTACTAAACCGAAAAGTCTAACTCGTACGATTTGGTATTTTAGTCTTTTAGATGCCCGCGATCATTACCTAATTAAAACTCATGTTTATTTTTTACGCCGAAGACATGTGATTACGTGTCTGTCGGATGTTATATAGAATGAGAATATCCACATATTATTTGATATATAATTCTAATACAAGTTAATACTTTAAAATATTGAAATATATATTTTGAAATTTTGGAACAAACAAAATGCATTTAAAGAATTTTTTTTATTTACTTTTGGTTAAAAACGTATTCTCTTGCCTTTAAAAAACCTGATTCTGTTATATAATATATTTATTATTTTAAAATGGGGATTTTGCGTAAATAAGCAACATACCTTATACATTCGCAAAAACAAGCTTAAAAAAATCAAATTACGAAAATGAGCATCAGTTTCGCCCTCCAAAAGCTCAGTTTCGCCCCTTGGTTCGCCCACCAATCACAGCTCGCCACGTGTCACCAGTTTCGCCCCTTGGTTCGCCCGAACCTAAATCTTGTCAACAAACAGAATTCCCTCCGGCCAAAACTTACGGGATTCCCCGCTACGTTAAAGTGTAGAGTCTCATACTCGTTTTTACCCACATGAACTTGGGCACACAACAAATAGTGTATGAGCAACGGATCATTTTGCCCCGCCTTAATAATCAGAATGGCGCAAAACAAGTTTCGTTAAATAAGTTAAGACTTTCTTGTCTTAACTCAAGACGGGGTTTAATTTCTTCCTGAACGATTCGCATCCGGTTACGACAAGTAAGACTCGCGTGATAAATTTCCTACAAATAAAAAAATAAACATAAGATTTAATAATTCAAAATTATTCTATTTTATGACCTTTTTTATAAACATACTTAAGGGAATGGGTAAACTTTTAAAATGTATTTTTATTTTAAAACTTTTATTATTATATATTTATTTCCTATTTCTTGAAATGTAAATTTTAATCCATCAAATATTTGTTTTATGTAATGATGTAATTGTAATCTAAACTCTTTAAAGATTAATAAACTTATCTAAAATCTATTCTTTATATGGTTTTGTTCCTTTTAATCCTTTTATTTTATGTCGTTGTGAATAAGGTTTTAAAATATTTTTTTATAAACATAAAACTAAGGATATATTTAATCACAATACTTTAAGAAAATAAAAATAACTTATATTTTATTATGAATGCACAATGGTTAATAATATAATATTTAAAACTATGGTTTTTTTTACGTTTTCCTTTAATCAAATCCTTTAAAACTAAGTTTCATTTGTATGTAAAATAAACAAATAAAATACAACATCAAGTTTTAAGAGAATAAACAAATTTACACTAAATAAAAATACAGCAGCAAAGCGCGTTGGCACATTTATAGTTTTATACTATAATACAATTTTTTTTCAAACTTTGAAATTAATTTGTTTCTTATATACCTTTTTTTTTCAAACTCTCAAAAATCGTAAAAATTAAAAATAAAACATTTTGAATAATATAAATTAAATTTTTCTCATTAACTCAAAAATATAATACAATTATAATATATAATTTTTTTTGTTATCAGAATATTTAACAAATTGTAACTATAATTATAATATAAGTTTTTTGCGTAATAAATTAATTTTACATTTTTAACGTTCAAAAAATTAACCGTTCATTCATAAGAAACCATTAGTTGTAATTGTTCCATAAACAAGAGTATATTTAACCATTACTAACTAAATACGTAATTTTTTCACTTTAAATATGGATACAAAATGTCAAAACATACTTTTAAGCTTATTTTAATTTATATCAACTTCTATTAACTATATATATATATATATATATATATATATATATATATATATATATATATATATATATATATCAATATTTACCTAATAAGTATATGAAATAAGGTAATAATAAGCAACATCATTAAACTAATAACATTAATACAACATAATAACACAATAATCCCATTTTTTTTAAAACATAGGTTTAAATGACATTCAAAATAATAAAAACATGTACAAAAAAGTTACCTCGTTTAACATGGTTGAAATATAAGAAATTAGTGTTGCCGGATTATTGTTCGCCGGAAAACTTGAGTTGCTCTGGCCGGAATATTGAACTCCACATGTGTTTGCCGGAATTTTTTGGCCGGAAAATATGGAGAAGTAGCTGCTGAATGTTTGAATTTCTGCTGAATGTTTGAATTTCTCCCATGGCTTCTCCTCCTTTTAACCAACAAATGATATTCTCCCATCAATCCATCAGATTACCCTATCAACTCCATGAGATTCGCCTGGCACAAATATGGTCTCAATTTTCGAAAGAACACCCGTGAATATGTACTTTGGCACCAAAACCGAAGCCAGTTTCGCCCTTGGCACAATTTTCGAGAGCATGAGGGGCGAAACTAAGGGTCTAGGGGCGAAACTGTGCACAAAATTCGAGACATAGACACCTGATATTTCCGGATTAAACTATGTTTTTATCCGTAAATATTGTAGCTTCTACATGTCTTTTGTGCCTATAATGATCATGTAATACACTATATTGTTACTTGGGATGCTTACAGGTTGAATACGGTGGAATACTCGAAGAAAGGGCGGAAAAAGAGTTGAAAATGCAGAAAATGAGAAAAGCTGTCAACTCCGACACACCTCCACTGTTTTGATCATATCTCGCTCAAACGAACTCGGATTGAGGCGATTCAAGCGGCCACGGAAACTAGACTCAGAGGGCTACAATTTCAGTTTTATGGTCATCTCTCAAAAACATAAGCTCGCGCCGCGAGATATACCCTCTCGCGCCGCGAGCAACTCTCTGGAATTTTTGGGTTCGGAGGTCAGGTAGCTCGCGCCGCGAGGCATATGGGCTCGCGCCGCGAGCCTGCGCAGATCAGATTTCTATAAATTCGAAATTTGAAGCCGAAAATCACATCTTTTGTCATTTGGCCGACCCTAGGCGATTTTAAGAGACCTTTGCAACCCTGGAGGGTGAGGAAACACCGAGCCTAGGGAATTCATCCATATCAATCCATCATCATCATCATCCATCCGGTTTGTCGAATTCATGCCTATTCTTCGATCAGTAATGATTTCTAAGACTAGTTTGGATTGTTCAAGCCCGATTATGGGCTAATCATCTCTTGTATTCATCTTATGAATGAACCCTAATTGGGATATTTCTTAATTTCTTTGATTACTCAAGGATTGATTCTAGTTTCATGTTTATTCAATCAAAGTTTGGATTTTTATGGTTTTTATCTCTTGTTTCTGGATTCATGGTACATGTGGAATATAAATCGGAAGTTTATATGATATATGTTCTTCTTTGAATGTTTGTCTATGAATGATTCAAGGTGTTTACTAGGAAAAGTAATCAGAATCTAGAAACAGTAACATAAACCTAATAATCTAGGGCTTTGCCGTCAAGGACATGATTGGTTATGTTAAACTTGTTTAATGTGGTTGATGAATTATGAACTAGGTTGTGTGGATTTGATGATCAATTGGAAATTGTTATTCTTATCTGTCTCGCAATAACTATATGAAATCGGAAATTAATTATAGTTAAGTCAATCCGGGTAATCGATTAAATTGATCTTGAGATATATCACAATAGGGGGAGTGATTAAGGTGGATACTTGTTTACACTCTGGTCATTTGCAAGAGTTCATCTCAATTTTACTTGTTTGTCTTTAATTAGTTGCTCGTTATCATTCTCTTAAAACTTAAAAACCCCCATTTTAGGTTAATTATTAGTCTGCTTTCTTTCTTTGGTGTTGCACTGCTCCCTGTGGATTCGACACCCATTACTTACCTTTGCTATACTATTGCATGATTCAGTCATACTTGCTGGTAGTGTGTAGTGAAACTTAGGTGATTATTGGACATAGATTTTATAACTAGATTTCACACATCAAGTTTTTGGCGCCGCTGCCGAGGAGCGGTAACAAGCCAGGAGTTTAGTAGACCAGTAATTAGTCGATCCTTTTTGGGGCCTTGTGTCTCAGAAAGTTTTTTTTTTCAGTGTTCCAAATCGGTAATCAATATACATCACCCGGTATGTATAAATATTACCACCCGCACTTGATTGAGAGTGTAGAGTCATTCATTCGAATTATCAGTAAATAAATTCGGAGTCAAGCTAGAGACTCAGACAAAAACAAGCGCTTCTCGGGAGGCAACCCGTGTTTAGTTTAGGTTTTTCGTTATTCTTTATTTTTGTATTTCATTTCTTTTCTGTTCCAACTTTGTGGGTGTGTTGCCTAGAAACCCTCACGAGACTATAACTCGTCCTCTCGGGCTACCGAGGGGTTTAAAGGCTTGTTGCATATGCTAAATGCAACCGTGATTCCTACGAAAGTGAGTTAGGTTGTTTGCTTTGTTTTCCTTCCTTGTTTGGTTTGTGTGCTTTCCTTTTGTTTCGTGTGCTTGCCGTGTGGTGCTTCCCCTCAAACGTTTTTTTTCCAGAAATTTCTATAACCACCCCAGATGCACTAGGTCATTTATTCTGCACATGGAACACAATAGAATTTACACTTTCACTCTATTGTGTGGGAATTGGGAGGTTTGCTTCTTTCTCTCGTTATATCTCTACTTCGTCATGCTAGAGTACTCCAATTCTATTGTGTGGGAATTGGAGTCCAATTTTAGATAGATGTTTTTTTTTACTGGTTGTGCTTATTAGATAGCATTCGCGTGGGTTGTGCTTTTGCCTTTTATTTCTTATTTATTTTAGTTTATTTCTTTCTGTTCTTGTGTGCTTGTAACCTGTTTGTTAGTGTTGACAGCCGTTTGCACTTGGTTGATGATGGATGCTTGATCTGAGAAGAGCCGCGCTTCATTTCCACTACATATACATCCCAGGAAGTTTCTTACCCTATTTCATATTTATTGCTTAATTGACTGCATTGGGGACAATGCATATCTTTATTGTGTGGGAATTGGGGTTAAGTAAACTTAACTTTTCTTGTCTTCGAGCATTTGTCTATAGTATAATCTGAGTGTAGGTCATTTTTCTTCCTTACCTTATAATCCACATTATTATAGGTTGTCCCAAGTGATTAAATTGTTGGTAACATGATGTTTGAGATTGCATGCTTTGTTGATCATCACTTAACCCATTTTCCATAATCGAGAGTTTTTGAGCCTTATAGTAGAGATTTTAATAGAAAATTTTCGATTGTGTGAGGATAGCTGCAAGCGTAGACTGTAGAACTTGTTACCGAGTTACTTTTCGAGATCACCAAAATGAGTATTTATCACCATTGCACTGATAGAGGCCTTCATTTGTTTTAGCCAAGTCATAAGCCTGTTTTTCGTTAGAATATCTTATTGTTAGATGTTCTAATATGTCCTACCCCTTTAACGCGTAGTACTTATTTTTAGTACTCGATACCCTTGACACCATGTTGAAGCCTTAGCCTATTTCATTTGATAGCCACATTATTTAGCCAATTCCATTTTAGCTTCTTTTGGCCTTAGCTTAAGTTTTAATTGTGCTGGATACATAATTTCCGTCAGTGTTGCGTGTCATCCTATTTAGTCAATAAAAGTACTATGCCGCCCAAATAAATTGCGGATTCTTGAGCATGCGAGTGTTATTGAATTCTCGCCAAAAGCGTAGTTGAAAAGCAAAAAAAAAAAAAAAACAGAAAATTGCACAAAAAAAAAATAGAATAAAGGTGCATGAAAAGTGATAGAATATTATATGCGCTAGATGATTTGAGTTCAAGAAAGTTGAGAATTCTTATCAGCGTCCCATGAAAGTTTCATATTGTCCGCTTCAGTCTGAGTGGTGAGTCATTGTTGTTCAACATAGTTTTGGTTTTTGCTATCTTAGTCACTATAAATTCCATTTTCCCTACCTTTGCCCTAGCCTAACATTACAACCCTAAAGCCCTCTTGACGGTTGACAACTCTAGTAATGGAGATTTGAATTGGATACAAGCCTATACTAGTTGGTTACTTGTTAGCTATCAGGAGTGATCACCAAAATAGTAAGCCTAAGCACTTGAGTGATTGAGTGACCTCATAGTGAGGATGTGAGACTTTGCATGCGATTGAGTATTGAGTGGTTGCCGACTAATTTGTGAGTTTGGGATGATCTATCTTAACTGTGGTACATAAGTTAGGGAATTTTGGTGGCCAGGTTGGTTTATGTCTATTTGATGATTTGCTTGAGGACAAGCAAAGTTCAGTGTGGGAATTGTGATATTTCCGGATTAAACTATGTTTTTATCCGTAAATATTGTAGCTTCTACATGTCTTTTGTGCCTATAATGATAATGTAATACACTAAATTGTTACTTGGGATGCTTACAGGTTGAATACGGTGGAATACTCGAAGAAAAGGCGGAAAAAGAGTTGAAAATGCAGAAAATGAGAAAAGCTGTCAACTCCGACACACCTCCACTGTTTTGATCATATCTCGCTCATACGAACTCGGATTGAGGTGATTCAAGCGGCCACGGAAACTAGACTCAGAGGGCTACAATTTTAGTTTTATGGTCATCACTCAAAAACATAAGCTCGCGCCGAGAGATATACCTTCTCGCGCCGCGAGCAACTCTCTGGAATTTTTGGGTTCGGAGGTCAGGTAGCTCGCGCCGCGAGGCATATGGGCTCGTGCCGCGAGCCTGCGCAGATCAGATTTCTATAAATTCGAAATTTGAAGCCGAAAATCACACCTTTTGTCATTTGGCCGACCCTAGGCGATTTTCAGAGACCTTTGCAACCCTGGAGGGTGAGGAAACACCCTTGGAGCCTAGGGAATTCATCCATATCAATCCATCATCATCATCATCCATCCGGTTTGTCGAATTCATGCCTATTCTTCGATCAGTAATGATTTCTAAGACTAGTTTGGATTGTTCAAGCCCGATTATGGGCTAATCATCTCTTGTATTCATCTTATGAATGAACCCTAATTGGGATATTTCTTAATTTCTTTATTACTCAAGGATTGATTCTAGTTTCATGTTTATTCAATCAAAGTTTGGATTTTTATGGTTTTTATCTCTTGTTTCTGGATTCATGGTACATGTGGAATATAAATCGGAAGTTTATATGATATGTGTTCTTCTTTGAATGTTTGTCTATGAATGATTCAAGGTGTTTACTAGGAAAAGTAATCAGAATCTAGAAACAGTAACATAAACCTAATAATCTAGGGCTTTGCCGTCAAGGACATGATTGGTTATGTTAAACTTGTTTAATGTGGTTGATGAATTATGAACTATGTTGTGTGGATTTGATGATCAATTGGAAATTGTTATTCTTATCTGTCTCGCAATAACTATATGAAATCAGAAAATTAATTATAGTTAAGTCAATCCGGGTAATCGATTAAATTGATCTTGAGATATATCACAATAGGGGGAGTGATTAAGGTTGATACTTGTTTACACTCTGGTCATTTGCAAGAGTTCATCTCAATTTTACTTGTTTGTCTTTAATTAGTTGCTCGTTATCATTCTCTTAAAACTGAAAAACCCCCATTTTAGGTTAATTATTAGTCTGCTTTCTTTCTTTGGTGTTGCACTGCTCCCTGTGGATTCGACACCCATTACTTACCTTTGCTATATTATTGCATGATTCAGTCATACTTGCTGGTAGTGTGTAGTGAAACTTAGGTGATTATTGGACATAAATTTTATAACTAGATTTCACACGATCAGCACCAGTGACCAGACACAAATATCGAGGGAGCTGGAGGCGAAACTGGGCCTTTTAGGGGCGAAACTGGCCTTTTTTTTTCACGTGTCATTCATTCATTGGGGGGCGAAACATGGGGCGAAACAGACTATATCGGGGGCGAAACTGATGCTCATTTTCGTAATTTGATTTTTTTAAGCTTGTTTTCGCAAATGTATAAGGTATGTTGCTTATTTAGGTAATTGATTTTTTTAAATATCATATCTATAACATATTTTTGTTATATGATGTTGAAAAAATTATTAATGATATTAATTTTTCTTGATGTCAGATGTAAAACATTCAATAATTATTTCTATAAGTTTATATATAATAGAGGAACAAACTAAATATAAATCACTAACATTTAGATATAAATCTAAAAAATGGAAGAGGAAAAAGGATCCATATGGAGAAACCAAAAGAATAGATTAGTATAAGTTAGCAAGATAAGGTGTTTTTTTGACTTTCACTTTCTTCTTTCTACCATCTTTTTCCTCCTTATCAACACTTGTGATGCAAATTGCAATCCTTTTCTTTTCAATCACTTGATATTTTCCTACTTAAACCGATTGAGTTATATTCTCGTTAGTAAGTTATAATCTACGGAGCTTTGGCTCGAGTGTCTAGCGAAAAAAGAGTGAAGCCACCACTTGTAGGGTGAAAAGATGTAACACCAGCATGTAACGGTCTCACTCATCAAATCATGAGTCATTATTATATACAGAGTAAATTACTGAAATGGTCCCTGTGATTTACACGAAATTACTGGTTTGGTCTTTTATAATAAAAAATTATGCCAGCAGTCTCTGTGGTTGACATTTTGTTTCACCCACGGTCCTTTACACTAACAAACGTCAACTCCCTTCCATTTGTTGTCTTTTAGTAGGGAAAAATTGGTAATTTAAACCTTTAGTCCTTCCTTTATAAGCACCCTAAACCCAATGTTACCTGCCATCTTCTCCCCCATTCCTCTTCCTCATCTACCTACCATTTTTGTTCTCAACTATTACAGTGAAAATTTTCATCTTTTCCAAAAATGGTGATATGTTTTTGTGATATGGAAGCTAAGGTAATTACTTCTTGGACTCAAAGTAACCCAGGTAGAAGATTTTATGGGTGTCCTCAAAAGGTAAGTTTTTTTTAGTTGTATCATTTCACTGATTTCTTTGAGGTTTTGTGATGATGATTCTGATTTGTTTTTAAATTTGTTTTTATGGTTGTAGATTTATAGGACGAGTTGATCCTCCTATGTGTCCAAGGTCTATGATTATAATCTCTGGATTGTTGAGGTCATTGAATGAAGCCCAAGAAAAAAATGAGAGTTACAGAGATGAATGGAAGAAAATTGAAGATTTTGTTGTTGTTTAGTTGGTTATGTTTTGCATTTTTATTTGTTGATGTAATGGTTAAATATTTAGACCCTTGATTGTAATGGTTCAATAATGTCAAATTTAGTTTGACAAGATTTTGTTTGAATTAATGAGATATCTAGCTTTTGTTTGAATATATGTGTTCATGAACCTGTTACACTATTTATGTGGCAATCAAAGCAGTATAACAAAAGAAAGCATATCATTACAGGCTTAACAAAGTCAATTACACAAAACAGAACAGAGTAGCAAACATAACAGAGTTAATTGTACCAAAATAAACCAAACATTACATAGTACCAAACATAACATAGTAGCAAACATAACATAAGTTGAAACAACAGTTAACAAACACTTGTGCACACTAGCCTTCCTTTTGTGGATTGATTTTTGCACCAACAGATGTGGACTTCTTCTTAGCTTTTGGTTTAGCTACACTTCCACTTGTTTTCCTCTTGCCTCCTGCACCTTTGCTTGCACTTGCACCAGCACCAACAACACTTCCAGTTGCACTAGCACTAGCATTTGCACCACTTCGACTTGCACTTACACCACCAACACTTGATCCTGCACCACCAACACTTGCACTAACACTAGCAGCCGCACCAGTTGCACTCACACTACCACTTGTATTTCCCCTTTTCCCCTTGCAGCCCCTTGAATTATGACCAACATTTCCATATATTCTACAACTCATTATTTTTAACTTCCTAGACAACTTACCTCTAAATTCCATGGTTTCACCATCATCAGCAGCCTTCCTTCTCTGTTTTTTTGGTCTCCCAATAGGAGTGTGATGTTTAGCTGGCAACAAGGTTGTAGGAGTGTTAGACTTATGCCACATGCTCCTATCTTTAATAGGATCTACCCTAAAATAGTAAACTTTCTTTCATGTTTCTAACCAATATACTGGATTAACAAAGGTTTTAGGTAATCCTACATTTTGGCCATTAATTCCCATGTACCAGATTGCAGCCACAACATGTTTACAAGGCATTCCTATAAGTTCCCACCTCCTACATGAACATGTTTTATTACCAACATCAACAACACATTGATCCCCCTAAGGCCCACCAACCTGGTACTTCGATCCCTCATTCCATAATACATTGTATTTGGTAGCCTTCACTTTCACCACATCAAACATTTTAGTTGCAGTGGGTGTAAGAGGTCCATCACATTTATCTATTACCTTTAAAACATTGAAAATCCTTTTCATGAGGTATTCCCTAGTGTACTCTAAGGCAATTATTACAAGTTTGTCCCTACCATCAACCAATTGCTTATTGAACACCTCACACAGATTGTTTAATAACACATCAGAGATTGCTCTACCTGTTTAAAAAACATTTTACCATGAATACATGGAACACAGATTGTTTAACTACATAATTCTAGTAGAAATGAGTGTTTACCTGAGAAGTAGGATCTTGCCCAGTGTTGAGGAGGAATTTTTTCCTACCACTTGAAAGCTGCCTCATTTAATGTCTTGAGTTCATCCATAGCTTTATTGAAGTGTTGCACTGTTGTAGCAGTTGCACACTTCCACAGAAGGTCTTTGTATGCTCTCCCTTTCCAATGTTGTTTCATGTTTTCATGCAAATGTCTAAGACAAAACCTGTGCTCAGCAGACGGGAATACAGTTGAAATGGCTTGAATTATTCCCTGCAAGTGTCAAAATTGAAGGACTGTGGTGGTTACATATACATTAAATACAAGGACTAATAATGAACATACATTAAATACATATATTACCTTTTGTGTGTCACTAATAAATGTGAAGTTGGAGCTTCTATCTAGATCAAGATCTTCACCAAGACACTCTAAGAACCACTTCCATGAATTGGTGGTTTCAGCTTCCACTATTGCATAATCAACTGGGTAGATTCTATTGTTACAGTCCAAACCAACAGCAGTCAACAACTGACCAGGATATGGTCCTTTCATGAATGTCCCATCTAACCCTAGAAGGTCCCTCCCAAGAACCTTAATTCCAGATCTTAATGCTCCAAGACAGACATATATTCTTTTGAATACCCTCTGATGAGACCCATCCAACCCTGCTTCAACTTCTATTTTGACAGTGGTGCCTGGATTTGTAGCATGTAGTTCCAGACAATATTCCTCTGTGACACATGTATTTGATCCTTGATATTAGATAAGGATTGTTTTGATTTTTTCGGCTGACTTTATTGATTGGTTTTGTCTGTTTTCGTGAACCTACTAAGAATAAGTTAGACTCTGGTTAGGCATTTAGATTTTCATGTTGTTAATACAACCAAATTCACCATTTCTGCAGAGGTTGTGGTGAGCCCCCCTTTTGTGTTCATCCTCTGCGTTAAGAGTGAATTGCGGGCTGAATTTCAAGTTGCAGCCCAAAATTGCTAGGTTAAGAAAGGAGGTGCATTCACCAGTGAAATTAGGTATATTTTGTGCATGAAATATAGTCACACCATCCATGGCTAAGAAAGTGCCTTAATATCTTTTTAAAACTGTTTTTGATGTCATCCAACTTAAGAAAATTACATGAACAGTTTTGATATTGAATGCTCCATCATAATTGTCAATTAGTCATTGTTTTTCATTCACTTTAAAATTTCAGTCTAGCGAACTTGTCTGTTTTTATTTTCTTTATAATTCTTTTCATTCATTTTTGTTCCATGATGGAGATTGTATTTTATGTGCAGTGCAGAGATGCTCGTGAACTTGGGCATCCCTTGGCTCATCATTGGTCACTCCGAAAGGCGAGCTCTATTATATGAAACCAATGAGGTATTTGTTTTATGAAATTTTCATATTCATTGGTTAGTGCAGATACCAAATAGGTTTATGTTTCACCTTTCCAAGTTACTTTTAATCAGTCATGCAATTTTCCATTTAGTTTGTGGGAGACAAGGTTGCATACGCACTTTCTCAAGGTTTGAAGGTGATTGCTTGTGTTGGGGAGACTCTTGAGGAGAGAGAAGCTGGAACCACAATGCAAGTTGTTGCTGCACAAACCAAGGAAATTGCAGGTATATCTTTCAACACTGTTCTTCTTGCTGCTACTTCACAATAATTTTAATTGATTATTGGTTTTCATTTGTTTGATGTGAATGCATCAACTTTAAACAAGAATGAAGAATATCAAAATCAACACCAAACAACTCTGAAGTTCATTAGTAACCATTGTTGATGTAAAACAGGTTTAAGATCTATAATTAACAGCAAACAACAACCTACTGTGTGAACAGTAACATGCATAGTTGGTGTTACTTGGTTAAAGGGGAATTTAAACCTATTTGGTATTGGACTTGGATTTATTTGAGTTTGCTTAGGGGAATTATGACCTGGTTGGATAAACATTGCTGCTGCAAGTTGAATAGTCAAAAAAATAAAAAAAAGAGTGTGCTGATGTACTGTGCAGTGTAAATAGTAAGCAGTTGCTAAAAATTCTGATTCAGTGTTTTGGCATCTGTTGTAGTGTGCTTGCAGTGGTCATCTGGATAAAGGGCTTGCTAATTAACATATGGTTAGTAGTTGTAAAGGTGGGTGTTATATTTGATGATTGTGATGAGGCTTTGCTGATCTTAAAATGGATGAAGGTAAGCTTGTATAATATGGTATTAAATCATGATGGCTGCAATTGTTCAAAGACATGGTGGATTAGGCTTATTTTTTACCAATTTTACTGGATTTTATTGCTAATAATATGGTTGCTGGATTCATTGGTATTTGGTATTTTTGGGTTCTGTTTTATTAAGTGGTTTGAGGGTATGATTGGTGATCTAATAGTTTTGTTGCTATTATTGGTTGGCTGCTGGTTGTGGTTACTGTTCATGCAGAACAGTAACTGGCAGATGTTGGTGTGGTGGGTTATATGTTGGTGTTTAAATCTGTGTTTGGGTTTACATGGCAGAATGAACAGTGACTGGTGGTTGTTATCTTTGAAGGTCTATCTGACACTACTATTTCTTGGTTTAGCTGGATATTGGTTTAGTGGTAAAGATATTCAATTGATAGAGTGGCAAAGTTTGTTGATTAAAATTGGTAATATAGTTGGGGCTTATCGAAATGCATTGGTTATGGGTATGCTTATGATACATAGGTATGGTGGGTTGAAGTTAGATGGGTTACAATTGTCTTATGGTTCAAGGATTTTGGTTTGGGTAAATTTACTATTGGGATTCAATAAGCAGATTGAGGATGTGAGGATGGAATGGGAAGTCAAAGTGGAGCAAAGTGAAGAGTTGAAGAGATATGATAGAAGACATTGTTTATACTGTTTCTAAAATCAGAAATGTTAGATTAGATGTATGGAACACTTGGTATGTTCTTTTATGTACTTATTTTGGATACCAAGTGTTACGTTATAGGGTTATGTTTTTGTTATTGGTCCTTTTCCCAAAACATGTGTTTGGGGATCAATTAGAGTTGTTGTTTCGGTGGGTATGCCCACCTATAACTTTGTAAATACTTTTATTTTCTTAATAATTTTGTTGGGTACCGTCTCTTTACCAAAAAAAAAAAAAAAAAATACTCAGTAGGGATCAATAATTGATTTACATATGTAGCTAATTAGAAATTTATTTGGCGTTGAAGGCATGTAGTCATATTCTAGCTCAAACCCTTTAAATTTTCACATAACTCTTAATATATTAAAACATTATGGACTTCTTTCTTTTGTCTTATCCTTGTTTGAGTTCTTATGATGTTTTCACTCGAAATTAATTAAGAAGTACATATAAGATTGATGACCAAAGAACAATATGGTAGACAACAAGATGTATACACAAACACACGCAATATGATGTATACACATACACTAAAAAACAAAGGTAACATATTTTACATTAACAGACTTGTGTATCCAAATATGTTATACCTTACATAGATATATAAAATCATATCGAAGATCTTACATGTTGATCCGTGTTTACAGGTGTTTGAAATCTAGCAATAATATTTATTTAAGAATCTCAATACATACTATACGGGTCGTGCGGTTCATTTTATGGTTCATATAGCCTTGTGGTTCATGGTTCGTGGGTCGTGCGGTTCGGGTGTGGCTCGGTGATTGTGTCCCGGTCAAAAGATTTGTGGTCCTGTTGTAATATGATTTAATTTTCATTGTTCTTTAGGTTAGTTTTCTAGCACCTGGTTTATATTATATAGTCTGTAATAAAATAAATGACATATTCCTTCGGTATTTAAAATAAAAGTTGAATAAAGATTTTTAAGTCTAAATATTAAATACAAAGCTTTCAGTCTTTCTCTGCAACGGGTTGGCAGTTTGGCTTTTTTTTATCCCCAAATTACTACCCATTGGATTCCCCTTTCAAAATAGTCAAATACTCACCAAACACACACACACACCCCTCATTCATCAATCATCATTCAATCTCTATCCTATTCGAATCCCTACACCTCTCACCATTTCATTACTGAGTTACCCAAGTTGAAATCCAAGATCTACAACAGGATTCTGATGCTAATTGCATAACAGTCAACAGGCAAATCTAAAGCTTAATCCCAAAGGCCTCTGTTCTGTAAGAAATCATCGAAGAAGAAGGAGTAAGTGACTTACTGTATTTGATTTTGAGCCCCCGTTGACTCGATCCCATGCCAATCGCTAGTCTTTTGAGATGGAGTTTTTAGCTTCTCCATCATACATAGATCTGACTGACTTAGTTCATCTACATCTTCTTCTCCATTTCAAGATAAGTAGGTAAACGTCATACATACATAGTCAATACAGGAAACAATGTCATCATCATCTTCTTCATCAGGGTTAAACCTTGACAAATTTCTGATCCCATTAAAGGAGATCAAACGAGCTACCCAAAACTTCAGCTCAGAAACTGAGATGGGATACTGCGGATATGGAAAAGTCTACAGAGGACAGCTCTCTGAACGTTGGCAAAACTGCGATGCTGTCATCAAACGCCGTGATCCAGAATGTGACGAAGGAAAAGTCGAGTTCTTTAACGAGCGTAAGCTAATGTCTAGCTTCCACCATGAAAACATCATCCCTTTCATTGGTTATTGCGATGAAGAAGATGAGATGATTATTGTGACGGAGAACGCTTTCAATGGAAGCCTTAATTATCATCTCATGGACCAAAATAGGAGACGTTTCCTAACATGGGCAAAACGTCTCAAGATCTGCTTAGGAATAGCTAGAGGACTCGAGTACCTTCAATCAGGTCTTGGGGAACGCGGCAAAGTTATACAAAGAGAACCTAACAGTGCCAACATATTGTTGGACGAGAATATGGAACCAAAGATTTGTAATTTTGGACTTTCAGTTATAATCTCAAGAAAATTGCCACACGTTTATTCACTTGCTGAAGGTATCGATAGTTACATGGATCCCGTTTACCGTGAAAGCGGCATAGTCAATGCAAAAACAGACACATATGCGTTTGGTGTGGTACTCTTTGAAATGTTGAGTGGGATGTTGGCGTACGATGAAAAGAGCTTTGAAGAAGACGGCAAGCCACAACTTCTGATCCAAGCGGTCCGGCGCTACTATGATGTTGGACTGGAAAGATTAATTGATCCTGGTATTAGAGAGGATATTGATCGTCTTTCCTTAAATATGGTGAAAGAAATTGCTTACAAATGCATTAGTTTCAACTTAAAGGAGCGACCGACGTTTAATTTGATCATCAAGACGATTGACAGAGCGCTGGAAATTCATGTATGTATGTCTTTTTGTTTAACATTCTTCAAGTAAATCCAGTTTCATATATATATATATATATATATATACATGACATGTCAAACATGATAAAATCAATATTAACTTTTTCATCGGTTCTGGTTTTATGTTCATAGAACCATAGAGCTGCTTCTATTGTTGTTCTTGGAAGCCTCCATCAAAACACAAATTTGTTTAGAATTCCGTTGGAGGAGATCGAACAGGCCACCAGGAACTTCAGCTCAGAAACTCTGATCGGAGATGGCAAATTTGGAGGAGTCTACAAAGGACGACTCTCTAAACGCTGGCAAAATCGCAATGCTGCCTTCAAACGTCGTGAATCATTAGATATCCTAGGAAAGGAGGAGTTCCTTAATGAGCTTGAGTTGATCTGCAACTTCCGCCATGAAAACATCATCCCTTTCATTGGCTACTGTGATGAAGACTTTGAGATGATTATTGTTACAGAGTATGCCGTCAATGGTAGTCTTGATTATCATTTGAAAGACCCAAATAAGAGGCGGTTCCTAACATGGGCACAACGTCTTAAGATTTGCTTAGGGGTAGCTACAGGACTCAAGTACCTTCATTCAGGTCTTGGGGAACGTGGCAAAGTAATACAGAGAGAACCCAACAGCGGGAACATATTGTTGGATGAGAATATGGAGGCAAAATTATGTGATTTTGGACTTTCAATATTAATCCCCAAAAATCAGACTCACGTTTATGCAGCTCCTGCCGGTATTCGACATTACATAGATCCCGTTTACCAAGAAAGCGGCTTCCTCAAGACAGAAACGGACGTGTACGGATATGGTGTGGTACTGTTTGAATTGTTGACGGGAACACTCGCTTATGAAGAAGCAAGGAACTTAAAAGATGTTAAGGAACAACTTCGTCTGATAAATCTAGTTCGGCGCTACTACGACGATGAACCAGATATATTAGTGGATCCTCTTATAAAAGATCAAGTTGATAATCAATCTTTGCATGCGTTTACAGATCTAGCATATGAATGCATCAGTTTTGACATAAAGGAACGCCCATCGATGGACAAGATCATAAAGAGAATTCAGGAACTGATAGATTTTCAAGTAAGTTTTCTCATTTACTCTTTTTAAAGTATAGTTATCTAGCAACTAACACATCACATCATTATAAGAATGGTAAGTGCCAAAAATATTATATAATATAACATTTATTAGGAATTGATATGATATGTGAATAGTAACCACCTAAAAACTAATTATATTTTATAAAACAGACAGAATTAACAAGGGCACGTCTTAGCTGGACTGGTAAGACTCACTAATTTTGCCTCATATGTCACGTGTTCGAGTCTTGGCATTGGATAGCAATAATTATACGATTAGTTAGTATTTTGTTTTTAGTATTATAATATTACTATAATTACTTTTATATTTTGTTTGTTTTTTCTTATATAAAGTTTTATATATTATGTTTGGTATAAAAAAGATTTTATATTTGTGATAAACCATATAATTAGGGATTAGAAATACTACTCGTTCTAATTATAAATCTTATAATTAGTGATTAGAAATACTACATTTTATTTTACGACTATGCGCATCGGAGGTAGGTAAGGGTTGGGGCTGACCCCTGGCCATCACACCATCGTTACAGCCAAGGGTTGGGGCGGGTTTATGAAGCAGACGCGCTTGCCTACTAGTGGAGGGTTCTGTTTTTTTTCTTTAATCCTCTTCTTCTCTCTCTCTCTCTCTCTCTCTCTCTTATCCCACTCTCTCTAACTTTGTCTCTCTTTCTATTATACACCGCCGCCACCACCGGGGTGTTAACGATCCGAGCCGAGTCGAGTATCATAAAATTAGGCTCGACTCGAGATACTAATATTCGGCTCGGGATCGAGCTCGAGGCTCGAATAATTCTTTTAAATAGGCTCGAACTCGTGATCAACATAATAGTTATTGTTCGAGCTCGAGCTCGAAGCTCGTTTACTTTTACCACCATTTCCTGGTCATCTAGATTTCAAGCTCGAATTGCTCGTTTATAGCTCGAGCTCGAATACGTGCTCGAGCTCGAATAGCTCGTTTAATATAACTATTTAATGCTTGATTAAGTTCATTTATGAAATCTGAAACTTATTATGGTTAAATATGAATGTACAAAGATCTAAAGTGATTCAAAAGTAACGATTGATTATAAAAATAAGATGATATATGTCAAAGATAACAAAGTCATTCATGAAATTTCTTTCAACTAATTCAACCACCCAAAATTGATACTTAGCAAGCTAAGAAATTAAACAATTCAAAACATAGATACTAAAAGTATTGTAGTAATTTCCTTTATTTCATTTCAACAACCGAAAGACGTAAGTAGATAACGAAAAACTTCAAGTCATGGATTGTTGCCCTTCATCTGTGTTTAGATTTGTAGTAGATTCATTCTGAAGTTGAGGATCATCAGCTGTAGTGGAATATTTTTGAACTTGAGGACTTCCATTTCGAGATGATGCCATCTGTATCTATCAACAAAAACACATAAACAAAAAAAATTAGCAAGAAATGAAAGTTTATTAGCAATGATTGAATAACATATCAAACCAAATGAAGTAATCGCAAGAAATGAAACCAATCGTACAAAAAAATTGCAATAATCAAGAAACAATTGTAAACCAAAAGAAGAAAGTAGGTAGAAGTAATCTTATTAAAACGAAAGCAAGCATTGCCGGAGAAACGAAATCAAGTGTCACCGGGAGAAATGAAAGCAAGCGTCGCAGGATAAACGAAATCAAGAGTCGCCGGAGAAACGAAAGCAAGGGTCGCTGGAGAAATGAAAGCAACGTCGCTGCCGGATCATGAACTCGATTCTTGAAACTAGAAAGACTTATACAAGAGCAGATAGCATAATCGATTGGTCTCCTAAAGTCTCGTAAAATGGGTAAGTTAGTCTCGATGCTTGAAATTGGAATTTCGAATAGCATCCGGTAATGACGCTCAAATTTCTTAATTAATGCAAGTGGTACCTTTAGCAATAACATTTGTACGTATATATAAATGTATGTCTAAAATATATTTGTTTGTTTGAAATTCAAAGACTCAAAATCTTTTTCAATATGTATGCGTTGGTATTTGGTAACTTGATAATTTACATATATATATTTTATATATATAAACTACAAAAACTTTTCTAATTGGTAATTAAAATAGTAACTATATATAAGATAAGTAAAACTTTTCCTTTATGTAATTTCATAAAAAGATTCGAGTTTAACTATGATGTACATATAGTGTGTACGTATGTATGTATGTATGTATTTCTATAGATGTACGTATATATAGACATGTGTATAAAAATATAAACATACGTATGTGTACATAGATGTATTTATGTACGAGGGTAGATGCATGTATGTGTGTATAGATGTATGTATGTATGAGGGTAGATACATGTAAGTGTGTATATAGATGTATGTATGTATGTATGTATGTATGTATAAATGTATGTATGTATGTATGTATGTATGTATGTATGTATGTGTGTGTATAGATGTATGTATATATAGACATGTGTATGAATATATAAACGTATGTATGTGTACATAGATGATGTGTGTATAGATGTATGTATGTATGAGGGTAGATGAATGTATGTATGTATATAGATGTATGTATGTATGTATGTATGAGGGTAGATGCATGTATGTGTGTATACAGATGTATGTTAGTGTATGTGTGTATGGAAGTCAGTATATAACTATGTATAGATGTGTGTGTGTGTGTGTATGTGTGTAGATAGATGTATGTATGTATGAGGGTATATGCATGTATGTGTGTATAGATGTATGTATGAGGGTATATGAATGTATGTGTGTATATAGATGTATGTATGTATGTATGTAGGTGTATAAAAGTCAGTATCTAATATGTATGTGTGTGTATGTATGTACATGTGTGTGTGTATAGATGTATGTATGTATGTATAGACATGTGTATGAATATATAAACGTATCGTACATAGATGATGTATGTATAGATGTATGTATATATAATAGATGTGTGTATGTATGTATGAGGATAGATGCATGCATGTGTGTATATAGACATATGTATGTATGTATGTATGAGGGTAGATGCATGTATGTGTGTATACAGATGTATGTGAATGTATAGAAGTCAATATATAACTGCGTATAGATGTGTGTGTTTGTGTGTGTGTGTGTATATATATATATGTATGTATGTATGTGTATGTGTGTGTATGTATGTGTGTGGAACTGTGGATGCATGCATGTGTATACAAATGTATGTGTGTGTATATATTATATTATATATATTATAGGTGTATAATATTATATATATATATATATATATATATATATATATATATATATGTGTGTGTGTGTGTGTGTGTGTGTGTGTGTATACTCGCACATGAGTTATATATAAGAAAGCTGATTAAGTAGAGTTAACAAAATGTTGGTTATGCTTAGTGGTTTGGCTCTTGTTTAGTTAGATTGAAGGTCTTGGTTTCAAACCTTTCAACACTCAATTTTATATTTTATTTGAAGTGTATGTGTAGGCTCGTCAGGATCATTCGG
Organism: Pulicaria dysenterica; assembly: GCA_947179395.2. Classification (NCBI taxonomy): domain Eukaryota; kingdom Viridiplantae; phylum Streptophyta; class Magnoliopsida; order Asterales; family Asteraceae; genus Pulicaria; species Pulicaria dysenterica. Next base: position 55,792,210 of record OX359293.1, read on the forward strand.
CTCGTTCGACTCGTTCGGCTCGAAACTAGTAAACGAGCTTTCGAACGATCCGAGTCGAGTATCACATTTTAGTACTCGGCTCGTAAATTTAATCGAGTCTTGATTTTTGTTCGAGCTCGACTCGAGATCGATTAAAGCTAGGCTCGAACTCGAGATAAACGGTCCCGAGCTCGAGTAGCTCGCTAATTGCTCGACTCGTTAACACCTGTCCATCTCCATCTCCACCATCGCTTACACCATGATTCCATTTCTTAAACACCCCTAGTTCCAGCCACCCCTTTTTCCAAATCAAATGCTCTCCTCTACCACTCCCCGCCACCATCTCCATCAACCTACCGCTTCTCTCTCCACTTCGACCCTACCCCCACCGCCGTTACACCACATAAAAGCCTTTCGTTTTTTTGGGAAAACACATACCATCTTGTATACTAATATATTTGAAAAAGAAGGCAATGGAGGAGCCACCGGCGCAGGTACGTACCATCCCTACCGCCCTACCCCTCGGATCTGTTGTGATATGGCCACAATTTGGTGAAATCTGTAAAGAATTTCATCTTCTAAAATGATTTTAGTAATCCTAGATAAAAATGTTTTTTACCGGTTTTTGAGTTTCATGTGTTGGGAGATTGAGGAAGAAGGTGAGTAAAAGGGAGGAGAGAGAGAGAGAGAGAGAGGTGTGTTTAATGGTGGTAGTGGTGGCGAGGTGCCGGTGGTGGTGATGGTGGCGATGGGGTGGTGTATGGTTTAGAGAGAGTTAGAAAGAGGGATAAGAGAGAGAGAGAGAGAGAGTTTATTATGATATGAAAGTGGGAAAGAAGACGGAGAATCTAATATTTTTTTATTGTTAAAAACCAACTTAGAAATGATTTATTAATAGAAAAATATATAAATAAGAAAGAGGGCACGGGTAATTTGGTTATTTTAGTTTAATCAGGAACAAAGTCGTAAGAAATTTGGTCTTCTAGAGGCTAAACCATAAAAAGAAAGTTATGAACCAGTAAAAGCCACCAAATCACACAAAGATCAGAAATATCATTTATTCTAGCATACCAAATCATACTAACTAAAAAATAATTAACTCAGCAGTAGATCTATTTTTATTAGTGTGTCAACATTAACAAACCCTTTTTTAGACCAATTTTAGGTCATGTGGATTTATTAGTTATTCAATTTACTTTCATACCGGATTTGTATCCATCTAAATCATGTCTGGGTCTTATTTTGGTTCTTTTGATGGATTGTGTGCATTAATCAATTTAAGGTCTTGATTTATAATTGTAGCCAAGAAATGTAACATGTGAAGTAGTAGCATTTAAATTATTAAGAAAGGACTTTCATTCATTGTTAAGAGGACAATAACAAACCACTTCTAAGCAAACTTGATTTTGTTTATATTTACAGAATCGTACCATTACAGCTATACCATACCAAAAGAATCAAAACCTAGAGGATTTTCTAATTCCACTAGAGGAGATCAAAAAGGCCATAGGAGGAGACTTCATTATGGAAACTCGGGCCGGAGATGGTGGGTTTGGAGTAGTGTACAAAGGCCAACTCTCTGAACGATGGCAAAATCGCACAGTTGCCATCAAACGTCTTAAACCTAATGAGTACGATGGAAATAAGGAGTTCCTTAACGAGCTTAAATTGATTTTCACATTCCAGCATGAAAACATCATCCCTTTCATTGGCTATTGTGATGAAGGCAATGAAATGATTATAGTTACCGAGTATGCCATCAATGGTAGTCTTGATTGTTATCTTGAAAATGAAGAGAAAAGACGTGGCCTAACATGGACCCAACGCCTCAAAATTTGCTTAGGGGCAGCACGAGGACTCAAGCACCTTCACTCCGGTCATGGGAAGCTAAATACAGTAATACATAGAGACATTAAAAGTGCAAACATATTGTTAGATGTCAATATGGAAGCAAAAATTTGTGATTTTGGATTGTCAAAATTAGATCTTATAAATCAGTCACATACAGGAGTCTATACAAAACAAGCGGGTACCAACTTTTACATGGATCCCATATACCATGAAAGCGGGAAGCTCCGGACTAAGTCAGACGTGTACTCATTCGGTATAGTCATGTTTGAAATGTTGAGTGGGATGATGGCTTATAATTATAAAAACTTTGGAGATGGTAAGCCACAGTTTCTCGTAAGTCTAGTTAGACGTTACTATGTTGCAGGTGGAGTAGAGATGTTAATGGATCCCCTCATAAAAGATCAACCATGTGATGCTCGTTCTTTTGACACGTTTCAAGACACTGCATATGAATGCATCAACATGAATTATAAGGAACGTCCTACCATGGACACTGTTATTGACAGGATTGAGGAAGCATTAGGTTATCAAGCAAGTCTTTGTATTTGATTATTTCACTTCCATGTCCTTTTATTTTTGTTATCTAAAGTTGATTCTTCTTTTGTTACTTCTTTTTGTGTTAAACTTTCTGAAGTTATAAGTGTTAAATGTTTGTTAAGCTTATTTTAATACTTATTTCTTATGGAGATACAACACCTAAAATATTTTAGAAGTGATTATTAAGCAAAGTAAGCGCTCAAGTGTAGTTTGTAGAACTGTATATGGCTTAACAACACATAAAACCAAGTAGCACCACTACTGCTACTAACTGACTACTTCTACCACTAACAAAGTGGACCGAAATAATATAAATAAAAACTGCCAACATAATAGAAGAAAACATGACTCGTAAAACTGTAACGACTCTCCATCAAATAGATGGAGAATCTGGATTAATTCCAACACGCCTCGTTAATCCTGATTCGACAACCGGGTCATACTTAGCATGCTTCTTAACTTAGCAAAAGACTCATACTTCAAAGGCTTGGTAATTATGTCACTCACGTGTCTCTTAGATTCACAGTACTTCAACTCAATCTTCTTTTCTTCAATCAGTTATCTAAGAAAATGGAAACTTAGACCAGTATGCTTACTTCTTCCATGTGAAATTGGATTATTGGCGAGATTGATTTCCGATTATTATCAACAAATAACTATATAGACTTCGGTACTGGCACATGAATTTGACTCGCTTGATTGTCCAACCAAATTGCTTGACGGGCAGCGGATGCAGCGACTACATATTCCGTCTCACATGTTGAAAGCGCAACGATATCTTTCTTTTAGATGAACATGAACATGCTCTGTTACCATAACTAAAGAATTGACATTGTGTGCTTTTTCCGTCAAATTTTCCAACTGTTGTCAGAATACTTAACTAAAACATCACAGCTGACGAGCTTGTCAATTGCTTGGCATGTTAGTCATTTGATGACAAGCTACTAGGCCCATTTATCCAATGGCTTCCTGGTGATGAGCTCAAAAGGCACATTATCAACTATTTTAATATTTTTAATCCAATCAAATTAATTAAAATTAATTAATATTTTATGGGTGTGGTAACGATGGTGACGTGGATGTTAGTCATGACCATCATTATAAGGCTGTTAGTCATAGATTGGTCATAAACTCAAAATTATATCATGACTACAGGTAGTCTTATAATAAGGCTATGCATACATGACATTCAATTGACAATTACTATTTCAAAGTTATAGTCTCACCGGTATTAGATTATTAGTGATATCATCGTTGATGATACACTATATATATCGTCCACCACCACCACCACCACCACCACCACCGTTTACTAAAATTGACCACCAAAAACACCACTACGAGTATGATTTTCGGATGAAGGTGAAAGGAAAGAGTTCTGGAAATCAAATTAAAAATAAGAACTCCAAAAAAACCCAAATAGAATCTACAAATCGATGGTGGAACAAGAACTCCAAAAAGTCATTAGTTTGGAGAACAAGATCTGAGAATCAAACACTCACCACCACCAAAATTTAAACACTCACATAAGAAACCACATGAAGAACGAGATTTGAAAACCGCATTTAGAAACTCTAATCGCAGGTGATTGAAAAAAACCAATTGAATGAACAAACCCTAATCGCAGGGGGTAAGGGTGGAGATAGAAGTTGTGACGGTGTTGAAGAGGAGAGTGACAGGAGTTTCTATGATTCACCGATGTGGAGGTGATGGTGGTGGTCTATGTCGTAGGTACAGTTGAGAGGGAAAAAGAAGGAGGTGGGTGGCACCGTGGCACTAATGGGCTGTAGGTGGCGGTGATGGTTAAGGAAAAGTGCAAAGCAGGTTCACAATATAGAGAAGGGATGAGGTGGGGGTTGGTGAGCGACAATCTCCGGCGAGCATGGCGGCAATGGTGGCCTGAGATAGGGGAGGTCGATGGTTTTAGCGAGAAGAGAGTGGTGGATCCTGGGACAGTGGGTATATATAAAATATAATATATAATATTATTTAAGGGTCTGTTTGGTTGGCAGGATCTATGGGATTATGTGGGAATTGGAATCCAATTTCTTAGAATTCCCATGTTTGGTTCAACTTAGCCATGAGAACTGGAATTCTAAATAGAATTTAGATTCCTTCATATGAGAGATTTCAGAATCCTTCCAAGACTGGATGGATTTCAAATTCCTTCCACCCCACCCATACCCTATCTAGACCCACCTCACTCCCACCCTACCCCTACCCCTACCCCTACCCCACCCCCACCCCCACCCTCCTCATACCCTATCTGTAACATCCTCCTACCGGGCCTGGTAGTTTACACGATATGGTAAACTATTCGTTTATTAATTATATTTAATATTTAATTGTTTATATTTATTGATTATTTAATTGCCACGATATATTTATTTGATGATTTTAATTGGGCCGTGAGGTAAAAAGGAGAAATATTAGTTTTAATATTTTATATTTTAGGTTATGTCATATGATTTGTTTTTATACGAGGGTCCCAAATAATACCTCGTTGTGTGTTATTGAATTGAATATGACCGCTTTAATTAGGTTCCTGTATATCAGATATCAGTATTTTGCACTGTGTTAGTGTATTAATTTATTCCCAGCCGACTTAGCCTTTTAATTGACTCCTTAGAAGTCAAAGTTAGCTCTTTTGTTCCTGTTTGTGCTTGGCTACGTGAGAAAAGAAAGAAACCAAGAACAAAACTTTGCTTCAGCCTTTAATCTACTCTTTTGCTACTGATTTGCTGTAACTAAGGTATGTAGATGCGATTTTGATATGTTCTTGTCAATCTCATGTTGTGTTCTTGAAGAATCCTTGCATAGAAACCCAAATTTTGACTTTCTAGGGTTGGAGATTAAGTGGGTTTATGTCAAATTCATGTTGTATTCATGTTCTTATATGTTCAATGGATGTTACTTACTGATTTGATATGAAATTCGTGGTTGAATTCTGTGATGTGAAGAGTTGAACTCAAGAACCCATTAATGGAGGTCAAGGAGTAAACTTGAATTTGTGAGTTCATGATTTGATGACCCATATTGTGTTTAGATGTTTTCCATGTGTTTAGTATTCATAAATATGAAGTTCTAAACTGATTTGATATCATTTGAATGATGAATTGTTAAGGTTATGGTGATTGAGCATGAAACTCCATTAAAGGATGTAGGAGATGAACTTACAATTAGGAATTTATGAATAAATGATTCTAAATGAGTCAAATTCGAAATTGACCATTAAGGGACTGAATTTTATGCTTCACATAGTTCCTACAACACATATAGATTGATTGAAACTCAAATTATGCATTAGAAGTGTTAGTTTTGATGAATTTCAAGAAATTGCTAAATTGAACATTTCTTAGTTATTTAAAGTTGGATTTTTGTTTGAATTAATTGGATAAGTGAAATGTATGTAAGATAGCTTCTACAAGTTCTAAATGATGTTAGTAAACACTGAAAAATGATTAGAATTGATTTGGAATTGAATTGCTAAAAATTACCGAAATCTCGCTAAAGTTGACTTTTGTTGACTTTGGTCGTCTTTCCGAGTTAGGACCTAAAAAAGTGCAGATCAACTCTTCATTATAAGGGGAACAAGCTGTCTTTAGAAAGTTTTTTCAAAAAATGTCGTTTTGGTGTCGATCCGTTAAAGCCAAAGTTGTGGTTTTGGACCCGTTTGGGCAAAAATGGGTTTTTGTACATAGTTTTTGTTTTGAGCAGAATTTTTGGGATAAAACTTACATTCTTAAAGATTGAGTATGATTATATGGTATAGAAGAGGTGGCTAGAATGTTTGATGCTATATGTGTTGATATTTGTGTTAAACGCCTACTTTAAATTCGAGAAATGGACTTAGATGACTTGTGATCGTGTTTCATTGATTGATACATGTTCCATATGATATATGAAGAGTTCCTAAATGGTTTTTAATATATTTCAAGTTTATTTGATGTATTAAGCTTAACGGGTTGGGTTTTGACCCGTTTACGGATTAATTGGAGATAGATGAAGTTTATGAATGCCTTGTTGATTGCTACGTGTTTAGTATCATATATAATGATATTCTAAATAATTTTGAGTGTATTTCTTGTTGGTTATGCATGTTAGGTGTAACGGTTAAGTTTTGACCCGTTAGTGAATTGGTTTGACTTTTGGAGTCAATTATGATTTGAGTTATTGACTTGTTTATATTGTATTCTCAGGGGACTTAAAGACTCAGTGATATAAGACAACTGAGTGTGGATTTTGGATTGGTCGAGGACGCAGGTGAGTGGACTTTAACTCACTGGTGGTATTAGTTATGATTATGAGGATTATCTGGATTCGTTTATTTAATCATGCGATAGATTGTTGAATCTGATATGATGGTTCGGAGATTGGTATTGTGATTATACGAAGATTGAGATTGTGATTGTTTGATGTTTGGCACTATGATTGTGCGATGACTGGTATATGTGTTTATTGATTGCAATCGAGTCCAAGATATGTGTGCGATGAAGATTACTGTGCGCATGCTGTCTTTGAGGGAGGTTAGCCGGTTTGTGTGGGCTAGGCTCGTTTGCTTCTGGTTGTGCGGTTGTTCAACCCCTGTTACATTTGTTGTAGCAGAGGGGGTTTAACTGTGCCAGTTAGCAGGCAGTCTCGGTAAACCTATGCTGGGGCCGGCATATGGGTTGCAGGCTCTGCAGAGCCGCCGTGCCTCTGATGATACGTGGTGCCCCGCTCTTGAGTAGTCCTTGTGGGTCTTATTTCTATGATAATTGTTGTGATTATGCTATTGTTACCCGTGGCTTAAATTCCATTCACTTAGCTTTGTGCTAATTCCCCACCTTAACTCTCTGTTGCAGGTTTTGGTGAGCTTCGGTAGGTGGTTGTGTGTACAGGGGAAGTTTGACCGTCGCATGGATATTATGTTTTATATAAGATGAGCCATCTTTGTGAACTCTTTTGTAACACTAAATGATATACTGTGTTGTTAAACAGTATTGGTTTTAAGTTTGTGGGTGTTGCTATCTTTACTATTTTCAATTGCAATACTTCCGCTGTGAATTTAAAAAAAAAAAAATGGCTTGAGTTTCGCGGTGTTACACTATCCCTACCCCCTACCCCACCCATACCCACCTTACCACTACCCTACCCCACCCTACCCCTACCCCACGCAACCAATCCTACCCACACCCTACCCCTACCGCACTCCTACCCTACCTCACCCCTACCATATCCCACACCCCACCCTACACCCTACCCCACCTCACCCTACACCCTACCCCTACCCCACGCAACCTACCCTATCCTACCCACACCCTACCCCTACCGTACCTCACCCCACCCTACCCCACCCTACATACCCTACCCTACCCCTTACCCCTACCCTATCCTACCCCTACCCACACCTTACCACACCCCACCCCACCCTACCCCTACCTACCCCACCCTACCCCTACCCCTAACCCCACCCTACCCACCCCACCCCACCTTACCCATACCCTACCCCACCTTACCCTACCCTACCTTATCCTAACCCATCACAACGACGGTCGTGATGGTGGTGGTGGCGGCAGTAGGTGGTGATCAACAACGGCGGTGATGTAGTGGTGGCGGCATCGGCGGTGGCGGTTATTAGTGGTGATCAATGGAGATGGTAACGGTGTCAGCGACGCAGTTGTTGGTGGTCGGCGGAGGTGGTTGTGGTGACGTTTGGTGGTGGTCGGCGGTGATTGCTGGCGGTGACGGTGGTGGTTGGTGGTGGTCGCCGGCGATGGTGGCGGTGACGGTTGGTATGAAGGGTTTTGATCTGACCAAACCACCCTAAGACACAAACTAGTCAATCTTGGGTTTGATTCTACTGGTTCAATCCTAAAGCGGAAACAGATTGAACACAACCCTCTAAACCGCAAAAGGGTTAGGATCTTACTAATGATCATATAAGTTTCTCAACAACAATACAGATAAAAGGTTTAGGAAACAGTACCTGCTTGATCTTGGGATTGCTAAAGTTAGTCTACCACTACTACACCACCAATGAACTGGCTGCTAGACCGCTCCTGGAATTACCGGAGCTTCAACACGCGAAAGCTTGCGTGTGTGTGTATATCGTCGATCACCAAAAATGAGACACCCTTGGTGTTCTTTGATTCGACAAGAGAGACAGAGCCGAGCGATAGAGTATGCGTAGGAGAGGGTGAGGAGGGAGGCTAGGGTTTTTACTTTGATTCAAACTTGAATGCCTTAATGATAAAAGGAGCCTTATCTAGGTTTAAATACTTAAACCTCCTTTAAGCCCAAGCCCATTCAATTAAAGCTCATGGCTTTAATTGAAGTTTCATTCCTCTTACTTTAACCCCCTGGACTTTACTAGTTAATTAATTAACTATTAATTAACTGGTCCGTTAAATATTAAACTTAATATTTAATTTCCTTTTAATAATAAATGTCTATTTATTATTTCTTTTTTTTTCTAATAATTAATTCAACTGATTATTTATTTATTTATCTCTCTAATAATTAATCCATCTGATTAATTATTTCCACACAGAATTATGGTAAATTCCAACTGTTCTAATTTGGGTGTGTAGCAGTGTGACCCTTTAGTCTCTTATAACATTGGATACAATGTACTCATTAATTATCTTTGCACATAATCCAACATGGTGGTGGTCGGCGGTGGTGGTGATGAAGGTTGGTGGTGGTCGACGACGGTGGTGGCGGTTGGTTGTGGTGGTGGCGGTGGTGGCAGTTGGTTGTGGTCGGCGGCGGCGGTGGAGCTTCGATGGTGGTGGGCAAACATGTTTGAATTCCAATTCCTTAGGTGTAGGTAACCAAACTCAATGAGCCAAGATTTAGATTCCAAATCCAAATCTTTCAAAATCTAATTCTTTCCTACAATCCAATTCCTTCAAAAAACAATCCATCCAACCAAACACCACCTAATACCATATTAACTTAATAATAGTAGTAAATATTTAATATAAAGTTTGTGGAAAAAGTAAAACGTACTTGAATTATTGTTTTTTTAAACATAAGCATCCTATATTAAATATGAGAAGTAATTAAACAGCTTCCAGTTTTCAGCTACCTGCTAACACCTTGCAGCTACAGCTACCAGCTACTTCCGCCAAACATGCCCGTAGTTAGAATAAATGGAGATTATATACCACTCTTTTATTTTACAATATACAGTTGACATTTAATCTAATTTTAATACAAGGGAGGGAAATGGTCCATTGCATTAAAATACTCTCTTTCTCTCACTCAAAATTCGATGGTACATACACATCACCACAGGTTCCATTGCCATGACGACGCCGTAAGCGTTTTCTCCACCGCCGCCAGCACAATCACCATCAGTTTCTACACCGCCTGTTCCTCCACCAGATTCCTTCACTGACACTACTATCTTCTTTTGCTGCCACCATCCTCCTGCGCCACCGTATTTGGAACCTCTGCTTGAAGCACAGTCAATGAGCCACAACCATCACACCGTCGCCGTTAGATCAGGAATCATCATTAGATATGGAACTGTCGCACCACTATCGTCCTCCACTGGTGTCTCCATCTCAAGTCTGAACAAGTCACCACTCCTCCACCACTATCGACTTCCTCTACTGCACCACCACCACGACCTTGAGGTTTCTTCACCACCACCAACATTGTCTTGCTTTACTGTTACTGGTCCACCATCGGTGCCGGACAACAACAGCCCATCACCATCTCAAATATGCTTACCATTACCTCTACTACCAGATCTACTCTCCACCGTTAGATGCCTTCTTCTTCTACCGCCACCACCAAGATGTTTTCCCAAAGCCACCACCAACGGCTTCCCGTCAACTGTTGTCGACTACAACTCATTTGTTGTCATCCTTCCATCTTCACCATAGTCATCATCTTGATTCCATTACTAGTTTCCATCTAAGATCTAAATCACCACCATTGTGAGCAACCACACCACCCCCGTGAGATTTGAGTGTTGTGGCTTCCACGGTGGTTTCCAAGGCAAGGTGCCAAGGTCTTTTTGTGCCATTTCTATGGATGGTAAAAATCTTCATCATGAGTATAGAGAGTTTAGATTTGTATCATTATAAATTTACATTTGTGGAATATACATACGGATATGGTGTTTAACTTTAGATGTAAATGTAGTTTTGGATTTTCTTAGTATAGTGGTTTTTCCGCGGTTTTTAGATCTATTGATTTTGTTTGTTAGTTAATTCGATATTCGCAATTGGTTATATATATTCCATGTGTGAATTTTTACAACTTCATATCCGAACTAGTATAATTTTGTATGTGTTATAAAAAGTATGTTTCTATTCAGATGTAAATTTTATATATCCTATGAACACATGATGTATAATTTTTAAAACATTTTGTATTAGTTGTTATTAAATACGTTTGTTTTAATGATGGTCTAGTTATATGAAATAGCATTGCTTTACATGTGAAATAACATTTGTTTTACCTATGTACTTTTCATTAAAAACCAAAGATTTTCACATGTGACCTAGCAATGTTTCAGATATGAAATTATATACGAAAAATCTCAAAACACCTAGCAATTAGTGTTGGAATAAATGCCTTCAAATGCCAACCATCTAAAAGTTGGAGGGGTGTTTTTGCCATATGATCAAAACTTGAATTAATTGGGATATATATCCCACTGCCATCGTGAATGAGATAAGCACAAATTTTAAGTCTTCAAAATTCTTTTCTTCATCTCTCGCAGTCGGCAGAAACATACGAAAATTATTAGGGTTGAATCCCTAATCACTATTTTTTTTTACCGGGGACACTTTTCCGCCTTTTTGGTATGGGTTCGAATTGTTTGGTGGCGGGTTTTCAACCACCCTTCATTATTTGGCTTTAACCAAGGTTCGTGCACCACACCTTCATCCATGGAGAAAACTAGGGGTGTTCATGGATGGTTAACCGAGTATACGGTTAACCGAAGACCGGTTAACCGAAATATCGGTTCTTAACTTTCGTGAACCTAAACCGAAACCGAAAAGCCGGTTAACCGATAATCGGTTAACCAGTTTTTCGGTTCGGTTTTCCTGGTTAACCAAATAACCATATTTAACTACAAAATATATTTCTAAAAACAAAAGGTTTCAAAAACTAATATTCAAATCTCAACTTGAACAAGACTTAAATGAGAAATTTATAAAATATTACGGCTTGTGTTATTTATATATTAACTAATAATTACATAAGGAAATATTTTGAATACACACTTGACTAAGATAAAGTGAAACTAAGTAAATCAATAGTAATTGATAAGATTTATAAATATAGTTAACTCGTAAACTTAAATTGTACATATATCTACTAATATCTATATTAAAAAATAAAATATAGATATTGGCTTTGAGTAACAATTTGTTATGAGTAGATAATTATTGTATGTAAATATTGATTAGTTAGTTAGTATTGATAGATGTAAAAATAAAATTTGAATATTTTCAAATTTTTGGTTTTTCGGTTAACCGTCCGTCTCTAATATCATGAACCGTAACCGAACCGAATAACCGAAATTCTTTAGGTTCGGTTAACCAAACCGAAAAAATTTAAATATTCGGTTTGGTTAACCTAAATTTCGGTACGGTTTGTTGGTTTTTAGGTTCGGTTTTTCGGTTTCGGATATTTTGAACACCCCTAGAGAAAACCCCTAAGGGAAAAACCCCCAACCCACTGCATGCAGCAGGATTTAATCCCTAATCACTATTTACTTTGTAATTTATTATCATTTTAAGCTTGTAAGAACTACAGTATATAGTAGATTGATTCTCAGTCTCCTCCGCTCGTGGTTTTTCTCGTTTTGGATTTTCCACGTAAATCTTCGTGTCTCTCGCTTTTATTTATTTTAGTTTTTTATTGTTTGTGGTTGATTATTATTATTTGTTGATTGATCCTATTACGCTAAAACTGATATTAGTTGGGTAACTTGGATCCTTGGAGATTTTGATATTATTCTAATTCTAACCCTAATCGTATAAATAGATTAGGGGAGAAATTAGAGTCGTCAATTTTATCTCCGGTTTTTACTATAATTGGTATGAGAGCCAAGTTGCTCTTGATATTGGTTTATTGGGATTAATTTTTCTATCAAGTTGATTAGTCTTGTCTTCAATGAAGTATGATATTCCGTTGCTAGACCGGAACGCCAGGTTTCCTTTATGGCAAGTTCAGATAAAAGATATTCTGATTCAAATGGATTTACACGAGACACTTTTAGGCTTTTTGAGAAAATGCCAGCTTCATGGACCCACGCTAAAAAGAGAAAAAAGATCTAAAAGTTTCATCTCAAATTCGTATACATTTATCTAATAATGTTTTGCAAGATGTGTTGAAGGAAATTTCTACGGTTGCATTATGGTTAAATTTGGAGCCATTATTGATGACAAAGAGCTTACCCAACAAGTTGCGATTAAAGCAACGATTGTTAAATTTGAAGATGACTTAAGGTAGTTCTTTAACTAATCATATATCCACATTCAAAGAGTTAGTCAGTAACTTAGAGAATATGGATGTTGAGTATGATGATGAAGATTTGGCTCTGTTTTTGTTATCATCTTTGCCTGACTCTTATGCTCACTTTCGTGATACTATTATTTACAGTCGTGACACTCCTGTACTGGATGAGGTTTTGGCTGCTTTGGATTCGAAAGAGAAGATGAAACATATTACAAGTGTTGATTCAGGTGACATGAAAGCCGAAGGTTTAAATGCTCGAGGTAGATCAACTGAAAGAGGTAATAACTCTCAATCCTTTAATAGGGCGAGTTTTAAATCTAAGGGAAAAGAAAGTATTGCAATCATTGTCGTAAGAAATGACACATTATTGATAAATGCTTCAAATTGAAAAATAAAGAACAAGAGAAAACAACAGCAAAGGGTGATCAAGCTAGTAATTCAGGTGAAGCTGGTGTAGCTGAGGTTAGTTGTATTGGAGAACTTCTAAAAATCTATCCAGATGATGTAAAATCTACTGGAGATTGGATACTTGATTCCGGTTGTACTTTTCATATGTGTGCCAACAAAAATTGGTTTTACACATTTGAAGAAGTTAATCAGTGTTATTTTATGATGGGCAATAATTCTACATGTCCTGTTATCGGGCATGGCTCTGTAAGGATCCGTATGTTTGATGGAGTTATCCGAACCGTGGAGGATGTTAAATATGTTCCAGACCTCAGATGTAACTTATTATCACTCAGTTCCAAGGGGTGTGAGTTTGCTGGTAAAGGTGGAGTTATGAAGGTATTCAAGAATCAGCTGAATTTTACTGAGCTGAAGATAAAGATGAGATTAAATCAATTTGATAAGAAGACAAAGCTTATCAAAAGTGTGAAGCAAAAGATATGATAATTCATATGTTGATGGGGATATCAAATCAAGAGGGAGCTGATACATCAATTACGGGTGTCTTTGAATACCAGTTGTTTCTTACATTTTGAGGAGATGAAATCCTTATTTCATGAAAAGACAAAAGAAGAAAAGTTGACAAAGTTTCAAAGAAAAAAAGACATCTGTTTACGAAATTGAGGAGGAGCAATTATTTCAAAATCATTCATAATATCAAGAGCTAATTTTGAGGAGAAGTAAAAATTTGTTTGAAGAAATTTCAGAAAATGCTGAAACAACAGACTTACTTCTCAAAAGTAGAAAAGTTTGTTTTAATTATCTTGATCAAGTGATCCCGTGAAGACAAAATGTATGATCATGATTGTAAATTATGATAAACTTGAGGTTTCTACTATAAACTCTGATAAACAACCTGATCACTGAGTACGAGTCTTTGAAAATCTCTTAAAGACGAAAATCTTCAAAGAACAATCATCTAGTGTTGTTCAATGCAGAAAGAAAAAGAACATCCACATATTCTGAACAAAAAGATTGCTTGATGCTTAAATAGATTATTTTTGTTATTATGCTTAACTGTAAATTGAACACAAAGGAGGAGAATGTTAGATCCTATGATTGTGTTCAATACATTTTAGGTATGTTTATTATCACATATGACATTAGTCATAATGTAGGGGTATATTGTGTAAATACCTAATATTATACATGTCTAATATTTGTGACCTGGTCAAAGAAGTAGTCAAAATTCTCTTAACTGTGTTCTTGGTTTTCTCTTATCTTCATACGCATTGATACATTATTACATTCTACCAAGACTATCTTTGTGAGATTGCTTCCCTATATGTCTGATACTTAATATTTGGTACCTATAGGCCTCCTTAATGCCATTTATAGCAATCCTTAAATTTTAAGTTACCAAGTATGTTAGTATTGAAAGTCAGAAGCTCATGTTAATTACGGACTCATGTTTCATATCTTGTAACTTGTAGAGGTGTCCTAGGATTAACCACTAGGAGACGACCGAGAGACTTATGGTGCGTTTGGTACAGAGAAAGGAATTGTAAAGAAATGATTACAGAGAATGGAATTGCAGAGAAAGGGAATTAGTGTAGAGAATGAGAATTGAATCTTTCGTTTGGTAGCACAGATATTCCTACAGAGAAATATAACATAGAATCATTTCTCTTGTTTGGTATCACAAAAATTTAACAGAGAATTTTACCAATTTTATCTTTTTAACAATTCAAAGATTAAGTAATATTGTACACTTTTGCCTCAAATTATATTCTACATCTCTAATTTTCTAATACTAACTAAAAGTACAATTTATAGTGCATAACTTACAATTAACCAAAGCAAACAACCTACATTACATTATAATTATTGTGGCGCCACACTCTGGTTGTTGCAGAGCACTCTATTTCCACCATGAATCCTCACCTGCAGACATTCAAAGTCCACTTCAAACCTTCTATGTTAAAATGCCCCAAACTCATTTGTATTATAAAATCCAGCCTTAGAACCTTCGTCGGTGAAATCTCACCTTTTCCCTTTAATATACAGAGAATTAAAAACCGAGAAATGGAAATGTTTTATTTCTCATTTTATAATTCTCTCCATCAAACAAACAAGAGATTTAATTCTTTTTCTATTTCCCAGCCCTCATTTCCCTGTACCAAACATGCCCTTACAGGAGACGAGGAGAAATGGTGGGTACAACAAACGCGAACATCATCCCATGTAGAAGGGGGAGGAAGTCGAAAATTACGTGTAGTAGTCTGGAAGACGGGGAGTCGATAAACAATATAAACAAATTCTTATACCATTGTAAACACACAAGCCTTTCATTTAGTAAATTAGTGCTTTAACGTCTAAAAACATTAAAGAAAAATAAAAAAAAACAAGAAAATGGTTGTTCGATAACTTTATATAGATGAAGAACCAAAGTATAAGAATTTCGAGTCGAAAAGAACTAAACTTGCAAGATTACAAACCAAAGTATAAGAATTTCGAGTCGAAAAGAACTAAACTTGCAAGATTCAATCACTGTCTAGCCAAATCCATAATTTAGTTATTTTATTAATATTGAAAAGCAAAGAAACCTATAAAAAGCAATACCTTAAAGATTGAAACAACATATACATAAAGAATTCATAATTTTAATTAAACCATAATAATTGAAAATATAGTTCACTTTAAAAAATAATTATACATGATGATGATGATGTACAAAAACACCTCTTATTTTCATGAGGCGTTGTCGTATGTGACATTTATATTATAACTTCGTGGTCGTCCGTTACTCTCACGTAAAGTAGGTATAATAATATTCTCTCCATTTTTATAATTTTAATGGTGGTTGCTTCTAAGCCAGATAGTGAGATTCTGTTTTTGCTCATCAATGTAAGCTTTCTGGTGCACCTGATTGTTATGTGATTCTCCATTCATTTTTAAATTATATATTTCTTTATTCTTTTGACTTATACCCTAGTTCCAAAAAACCTAATACTTGGTGCAGAAGCTGATCTCTGACCCAAATTAACCAGAGAATCTCTGAGTTGACTGGGGATAGGACGGAGATTTTCCGACCTTATAGACAGGGATGGGGATACCCCTCGGCTCCCCAAACTAGGGAAGGATGTGCCCAGCCTCACGACTCACACAACCCAACCAGCCTAGACCTCGCACATTATCAACAGCACACCATGATGGTGTGGCAAACTACCCACACAACACTGTTTTGAACTCACCAACCTGCATTTTCACACACTTCAGGAGTGTTTGGGTAAGCTTATTTTTTTAGCTTAAACTTATTAACTTTTTAACTTATGAGCTTTTTAGCTTTTAAGCTTATTAGTAAAATTATGACTTATAAGCTAATAAGCTACTTTTTAAAAAATGTTCGGCTTAGCTTATTATTGTAAAATGACTAAATAAGACGTAGATTACATTTTAGGAAGAGAAAGGTGTTGGAAAAAGAAAGAAAGATAAGGGTATATATGTAAAAGTACAAGGATAAGCTCATGGTGAGACAAGTAAGTTACTTTCACTTAGCTTATTAAAACTGGTTTATTTGTACTCAAAATAAGCTCATACGTATAAGCTAATAAGTTAAGTCAAACACTATTTTTTATAAGCTTATAAAATAAGCTAATAAGCTAAAAAGCTAAAAATATAAGAAGCTAAAACAAAGATTCTCAATCTTACATTTCAACAAAGATTCATATAGTTCTATGATATGTTTGGAGTAATTTGACCACTTTGTCATTAATTCACTTGAAGATTATTACAATAAATAGGCAAATAAGAAATGAAATCTTGAATATGATTTGTAACTTTCATAACAAATACATGTGACAATAAATAATAGTGTATATACCCTACATGAGAACAAGCACATATGTTGTTGGCAAGTAACCTAAAACCTTAAAAGAGAGAAACATTAACATATGAATAAACTAGTGAAAACCCCTTGATCCTCTAGATTGATAGAGCTCCAACCTACCTTTGGATTCCTGTAAAAGTTTCTCCACATTTTCATCTTGATTCAAATGAGACTGCTTGGATGCCCATTCAAGAACAGTAAGCACTTCAGCCTGTGCAAGATCCTCACTATCAGGCAAATGAAGAGAAATGTAGCATAAAAGCACCAGTGCAGGGGTTTGAACAATGTGCTCCCCAAAATACACCAACTGAACCAAGTGTTTCGCACCTCCAGCACTGATGATCGCCTTTGAGTGATCAGCATGAAGGTAGTTATCGGAGCAAGCAAACTTGGTCAATGCATTGGCAGCTTCTTTAGAAATCTCGGCTTCTCTTTCTTCAAGAAGCTGAACCAGTGGTTGTATCATTCGAGACTCTGTGGCACGAAAAGTTCTAGCCAAGTTTCCAATGGCTCTAACACATGGAAATAAGAGTCTTGAATCTGCTTTTTCGATAACTTGTAGTAATTGCTCAATAACAGCCTTACAAGCTGGTGAATTCGGCTTAAAAGCCGCTCTTCTCAACTCAGAATCTTGCTCTGCTACACCAGTGATTTCCATGAGTGCCATAGCTGAATTGAATCTAACTTCTTCTGCACCTTTCTCTAAGAGAACAGAAAAGCAAAGTAAAGCACGTGATTCTGTAATGCTTCTACAAATAGTGGAATTCTCTTTAGCAAGATGCCAAAGAGCTCTTGCAGCCATTGATTTCAAATGAGTTTTTGTTGCAGGGTCCTCTAGCTCCCTCCCTTTGTGTAAGCTATTGGCAGATAGTGAAAGATTTGAGCTATGATGAACATTTTGCTTCTTGATCACAACATTTTCGCTTATCTTATTCGAATTTGGCAGCGACCCATTGCTAGGTTTAAGCCCATCTTTCATGGCCATGGTGCTAGCAACTACATTATGCATTTTTAATGGCTGTTGCTTGTTAGAACCAGAAGGATGAGGAACACGACCCTTATCTTCATCATCATTTGTTGTCTTAGTATGATTGTAATGAACCCCATTTGAATTGTTGGCAGCATTAGTGTTATTACTAGCTAAAACAACAGCATGAATCGAGATAGGTTTGTTGCTAGTAATAGCATACTTACTATGTTCCTCAACTGTTTCAAATGCAAGATGCCCAACCAGCAATCGAACGATATTATGCTGCGCGAAGAGATCTTGGCATTTAGGGTAATGCGCCACAAGCTCGGAAACAGCCCAGGCGACAACTGCTTGCACTTTCATAGCACCTTCTTTCAGAATTTTCACAAACACCGAGCAGACGCCGGCGTGAATCATGTGTTCGACGCTCTCAGGATCACGACCGAGTAATCCGATTGCCGTCGCAGCATTCTCCTGACCTTCTGGTTTCCCCTCTTTCACCAATTTCAGCAACGGATTGACTCCACCTTCTTCGATTATAAGCTTTCCATACCGATCGCTGTCGCGCGCAAGTGATACGAGGGAAGCCGCAGCGTCGGACCGGACATCTAGGGTACCGTTATGTAAAATAGCAATTTGTTCCCAAATTAAACCCAAAATCGGTTCATTAGCGGCAATTGGAGGAAGACCTAGGTACTCATCAGCGGAATTGTTGGGAGCGGAGACACGTAACAGCCAGGAAACATCGCCGATGGAGTTCTCAAGCTGTGATGACATCTTACGGAAGGCAGCAGCAGGTATGAGAGTGAATACTCGCTTAACAAACCCATTGTTCCGGCATTTTAGGGCTAGAGAAAGAGCTTTATCTAAAACCTGCTCGGTGTCGTCGATGATACGCCGTGTAGGGCGTTCATAGAGATCGTTGCTAGCACGAGCAGCTTGTCGGAGGAGTCCGGCGAGCTTTTCTGTCTTGGATTTGAGTTCGGCGCATTCTTGCTTGTTGTTACAGGCTTCGTCGGCGAACTTGATGACTTGGTCGGCTAACTGGATGGGTCTTACGAGGATATTTTTTACTAAGTCCGCCATATACGGTGGCCGGAGGAAGGGGAATCTGAGTTGAAAGATTCAGGGCGAATTGGGTTTGGGTGAATGGAGATGGTGAGGAGGTTTAGTTTTGGGGGAATTGAGGGAGGGAGGACGTGGATGATGAATTGGTCTTTGAGTCGACGGGTTTTACAAAGTCACAAGTCAACCCTCGTTTTCATTGGTCTTCCCTTGTGTTCAAACGTACGTGTTATTTTCTTTGTTTTTGTCGTCTACCCTTTTTACTTGGGTATCCTAATTCCATTTTGAACACTTGATAATCTAACTCGATTATAATATTTGATATATATATTAAAAGATATGTATTGAAAAATGTAATTAATTATATGATATATATATAGTATGTGAAAAATAGAGAGTTCAAATAGTAACAACTAACGATCGGTTTGAATATATTTTATTTCTAAATTTACATCTTTTGTTTACCATGAGACACTTTTAAAATGAGTTGAAAGTTGAAACATATACTCTAGATTTACTTGTAAGTCTACGCCGTTAATAGTAATAAGACTAGTGTTTACAATTACAATAATCGTCTTCTAAGAAATCTATTATCAAAAGAACTGAAACTTTTTATTATTACAAGACTTTAGCTTACAATTTGAAACACTCAGTACATCGAAAACAGTTAGACCATGCGCATCAAGGGGTTTACCCTCGGGTTGGAGCCCTGAACCCTCCATGAATACCAAAACACCTCTTAGGGTTGGCTAGGGTTGAGAACCCCAGGGTTTGGAGAACCCCACGGCTTGGCTTCTTTTTTTTCTTTTTCTTTTTCTTTTCCCTTCTTTCCCCCAACGCTACCACACACACACACACACACACACACACACATATATATACATATATATATATATATATATAGGTAAAAGTTCAAACGAGAACTGTTTTTCGTACGAGAACTGCGAAAACCAATCTGAGCCGTCTAATTCCTCCTCATTTAATGTCATTGTCCACCCATGAATTCCTCACATGCATCCTGCCACACTTGATCCCCTCCACGCTCTCCATCCATGAACTTCTCATATCCAAGGAACGGCTGAGATTGGTTCTCGCAGTTCTCGTACGAAAAACAGTTCTCGTTTAAACCCTCCCCTATATATATATAGTGAGGTTCTTATAAGATGTAAAATCTTGTAAGATGTGTAAGAGGCAAACTGAATCGTCTATTTTTCATCAGATCTACAATTTATACAAGGTTTTCATTTCTTAAATTAATTTAATAAAAATGACAGTTAAGAGTATTCTTGACTTTTTCACCATTCAATCATCCCTTAAAACCATACTAACGCCTTAAATATATAATCCAAATCAGTTAACTGAAAATTTGATACACCAAAATGCGAGACAAGATTCATCAAATAATATAACATTATTTAATTCAATATGACTATAATCATATGAAATTACAATTAATATTCATCAAAATGAAATATAGTGACTACATTGATAACAAAATAACAACTGATAATTATCAAAATAAAATACAATAACTAAATTCATCATAGTGAAATACACTGACTAGAGTAGATTGATAACAGATGAAAAAAGAAAAATATATTCATCAAAAAACAGATGAACAAACAACATATGAACAAAGAACATACGAAAAAAAATCTAAACTTATGATTTCATTTCCTTAGATCAATATATCCAATTTGATGAATCAAAACTAAACCTAAATGTGTGCCGGCTTCTTCTCCTTAAATCAGAAGTAGAAATTGAAGAAGAAATTAATTTCAAGGCATGATATATATACATACGTCGTGATTTAAATTTGATGAAACAATTCTTTCAGTATCTTTTTCACAAAATGCAACTTTTTGAACTTGAGGAATATATTTGTTCCACACACGAGCTTGATCGCTATTCACAGTTGATACGACGTTAGAGGTTGACGACGAGCGGCGACGAACATTGGGTGCAGCAGTGGTAACATAAAAAACGACTGAGGTCAATGTCATAGGGCATCGCACGAGCCAATCAAAATGGTGCTCGGCGGCAGCGAAAAGACTGGTGGATCTAATGTTGCGTTGGTTGAAATCGGTGCTGGCAGGGGTAATCAAAACGTTGAGTGCAACGTTGTTTGCATAAAAAAGATAAGACTATCATATTCGAAGCAGGCGAAACTTGGACCGCAGCAGCGGTGTAATCGGAAGACAGCAGCAACGATGAACTAGGGGTCGTGCATACGGTTAATAGTGTGTAAGAGGTGGCCGGTGTGTTTATTAGGAAAAGAATCGTGATTTATAATTGTGATGAGAGAGAAAACATTAAACATGGAAGGTTATCATAATTTAAACAAATATATTTAATTATAATAATTATATAATACCTATTATACCCTTTTATAAATAGTGCCACATGTCAAATATTAATACATTTAATATATTTTAATTTTTCTTTTTTTTTAAGTGAAAAGGAAAGGGGAAAGGAAAAATGGTAGGTACAACGCTAGTTGGGGGTAAAGAAAGGGAAAGGGAAGAGAAGTTAATGTGGCGCTGATGTGACTGTGGATAAGAAAAGGAAAAAATATGGGTATAACACATAGTCTTAGAAAATATTGAAGGTAGATGATGATGTGAATGGTAATATGATAATCAACTTAATAGGATATTGTGTGGTTGAATGCTGATGGAGTGATGGTATTAATTCACGATTGTTACAATTCCTTTCATTCATGCGACGGTCCTATTTGTTGTTCTGATTTTGACTTTTATTTTTTATTTTTTAATGAAATCGGTATAATCAAAATAAGAGTAGAGTAAATTACAAGTTGTATACATAAGGTTTGTATTGGTTTTATGATTTCGTAATCATAATTAGATTTTTATCTTTAAAACTTATAATATTTTTTTTCTCTAAAATAAATGCGGCAGTGTTTTTAAAATAAGATTTTTGTCTTTATAATTGTTTCAGTATTTCTCCTTCAAACAACTTTATATTTCAAATTAAGTGCCTGAGGTTTAAAAGATCACTATTAAGATTTTAAAACTAATAATTATAATTAATAAATGTTTTTAATGGATATTATTATTTACGTACGGTGTTTATTGTAAATATTTTTCCCCATATTGGAAATCAAGCAAGGTGTACGCATCATTGAAACGTCATTTTATATATTATATATATTTTTTATGTCTTTCTTAATAAAAATAATAATATAAAACTTGTATCTTTGAAGGAAATATTTAATTCAAAATCATCTTAAGATGTAAAATTATAACATAAAACTATTAATATACATATATTAACAAAAGATGTAAAGTTATTTCATAGAAACAAACATATAAATGCACTATTTCAAATTATATAAGGTCATTTGTTATTTATTACATTGATTATTTTATAATTTTTTATTACAGTTATATAATATACTAGAGTAATTCCCGAGTGATACACGGATTGTTTAAAAAAATAAATATAAAAAATTAATAGAAAATATTAAATAATTATAAGACATGAATATAATAATTCACATTCGTTAAGGTTAAATATTCCTGTGATACACGGGTATCACTCGGGTTTGTTTAAAAAATAATAAATAATAAAATTAATAAAAATTTTAAATATTATAAAATGCGAAAGATTTGATAGTTTAAAAAAACGAAGACAAAAGATGTCAACACCAAAACCAGCGATAGAAACGTCGACGCAAGAAAGCTAACGTGATGGCAAAAACATTGTATCATAATATGAAGAGATGTGATTGTATTTTTTGTACAAATCGTCAATAATTATCGTTACAATTATAAGCAATAAAATGAAATTTTAAAATTAAAGGTTATCTTAAAATATTAAAATCAAAGTCAAAATATAAAACATACAACAATTAGGAAATACGATTGAAAATCAATGTATTTTAATATTAAATATTATAATTTAATTAAGGTTTATCTTTATCTTAATTTATATTAATTAGTCATATTAGTTTGACTCTAAAAATTCAAAATCAAAAATTTAAAATTATAAGAATGAATGGCTAAGATTAAATATTTTATTAAATTAAAGGTCAAGATTATCTAATAATTTTTTTGTAATTAGTCTTTTATATATATTAGAAGATAGTAATAACAATAAAATAAATCCAAATTTATATAAATTAAACTTTTATCAATTGAATTAACTAATTTTTCTATTCTTTAATATGTAGTTATTACAACTTATTAATCATCAAATGATGTTACAACTTATTAATCATCAAATGATGTTTCTTAACTTTTAACACATGGTTAAATAAGCTAAGTAATTTTACCAAATTATTAATACCCTTATAAGTCATTTTTCTAAAATAAATAAAAGACTTTATTGGATAACTAGATTTAGGGACCGTGTACGCACGGGTAATTTAAAATTAAATTTTAAGCAATAACTATGTAAAGGAAAAAATAATAAAGTACTTAAGTAATGCGTTAAGTATAGTACATGAATGAAAGGATATTTTTCATTATCAACATTAGCTATCAATCCAATTAGTATATTAGGTTCAATGCCATCCCTCACGAAAGACGGTAACTCACTAACTCCTATAGATGTTAAAGAAACTATAACTATAATCCGTAGAAAAGTAAATTTAGTGTTATATTAAAATATTTAATATAATTTGTTTGACATGACGCTACCGGTGCGAATAGTGGAATTGTTTTGATTTTTAACACAAACTCCATCTAACTGCAAATAAATGAAGTTGAATGTCATTAACATATTACAATTTATAAACTTAAAACATTTTTAGTAAATAATAACATGTTGAATGTAAAATAAATTTAAAAATAAAATAGATAATTATAAATAACAATATTACAAACGAAATAATATAGTTACGTAATACAAACAACCTTACTTTATACAATGCCTTCGGTTATTAAACATATACACATATGATACAAATACATCAATAATAAGAGACTAATGCATTTATATTTGTTTTACTCTACCCATTTGACCCGTTACACATTTACGCATAAAACATACCCGAATCTACCCGTTCAAGCGTAAGTTGTTCAAATTGTCACTTGCGATGCGCGGAAAAGTAAATCACAAATCCATCAATTAAACACCAGAGAAATGAATTTTCCTAAAGAAATTATATATGTTCTGATAGAACAGAAGTTCAGAGCTTTGATAAAAACCTGTAGGAAGCTAAAGATTTCCTCGGAGGTATCCACACACAAAAAGAACAGTTTGTAAATAAAAGTTTTGACAATATGAGTCCCAATAAAAAATGACACAAAACATTTTTTAGAAAGAGGAACAAAAAAACACATTAACAATATAAATGTTTGATGCCTTTTTATGCTTTAAATCTTTATCAGATATTCACAAACATAAACTATCACACAGAAGGTACTATACCTCACTAATATATTGTAGATATATTTTAACATATACTCTAAGTCATAAATACCTCATAAAAAATGATTAATGATTTAGTGCTTTATAACATAAAAATTAGCCATAAATATGTTCACTAGTTTATAGTTTTATAAAAAAGATAAGCAAGAAAATACATATTCTCATTTAGAAAAAGATTAAGTGTCATTACATTTCAAATATAAAATTTAAGAATAGTAACTCCCTTTTTTAATGGTTATAAAATATACGTTTTACTAATAAAAATAAAAAAAGTATTTTTTTAGTTTTGTGCTATTACACTAAAATTTACATCAAAACGTAGACAAAAATGAGACGGTTATAAATATATAATTATATTTATACCAATCATAATATATTAAAAGTTATAAAAAAAAACTACAAATATATAAAATTAAATACATTCCTTAAATATAAATATATAATTTATAAAAACACCCCTATATATTTTCATATAGCTCCCTTATAATTTGTTCAATATACTCTTTCAAGAACTATTCTAATAATAGAAGTCAAAATTCAAAATTTTGGTCAAAATTAAGAAAATAAAAGGTTAATAAAAGATTTTCATTGGTTAATTAAATTTTATTTATGAAATCTTTCCCATATTTGATTTTCTTTTAATATATATATAGATATAGATATAGATTCTATATGTTAATTTAGATAGAAATTCTAATTGTTAAACCAAAATCATCCATTTTAGTCAATGTTGAAATCCTATTTTGACCTCTTTGGTCATTATTGGTTATAATAAAAAAAAAACTAGAATGATTATAAAATATTTTAAAAGAAAAAAATTTACAGATTTGGTTTAAAATGTTATAAAGAGTAAATATGATATTTGTAAATTATGGTAGACAGATACAATATACGAGGTTTAAAAAAGACATATATGAAATACGATCATTGTTCGTCATGCACCATTTGTAACACGATCAAGATACTTTATCTCTTTAAACAGATGAACAAAGTCAAAATCATAAGTCAAAATCTTTATTGGTTTTGAGCTTCAATATCTTCTCTCATAAGTCAAAATCATACACTAGCCTTTCAAAATCGGTCAAAACTTGGAGGGGGATTAAAAATAATTTGTTCCATATACCAAAAGGATGAATTTAATACACTTTAACCACTTTGTTGCAACTAAATAACTAATTACCTGCTTCTGGTTCTAATTGCAACATTTACTTAAAGAATGTGGATAAAATGTTGTAAAGGCACCATGGAACTATTATATCATTGAAAGCTTTCTCTAATGGACACAACTCAATTTTAGAGTTACCTTATATCTCAAAGTTATTCTATTTAAGTTACATAAAATTAAAATGCACAAGTATCGTAAAGACCAATACAACCACTGCTCAATGAACATTACCAGCCAAAAATTTGTGTTTTCTATTACCAACCTTGATTGAGCTCGATCCCGCAGTCTTGACAATCCCGGAATCATTCATCATCTCTCTCTATCTATCCGCTTCATCCCAATGCTCACATGAAGCAAATAGATTAGACACCATCATGTAATCGCCATCATTTAGACCGTTTTCACCTTCATTAAATAACAGTATCTTTACTGCCTTCTCCTCGACCTTGAGATCCCTATGATTCACACAAGCACCAAGCAATGCACCCAAAACTGACCTGCCTGGCCTAAACGGCATCGTGTTAATAATCGTATATGCTCTTTCAAGGAACCCTGCTGGCCTGCTCTACCAAGAAGATCAACAAAGCACCCGTAATGTTCCATTCTACAAGTCACGCCATAGCGAGTCTCCATAGAGTCAAAAAGAGTTTGAGCCTCTTGTATCAGCCCTGAATGGCTGCATGCACTAAGCAAAGCTAAGAAGGTTATATCATCAGGCTTTGTTCTAAGTAGCATTTCATCAAACACTTTGAGAGCAGCACCACTGTAGGCTGTAGCCATGAAGAGCAAGCCCAGATAACAAAGCATTCCAACAGTATATATCTCGCACTTCAGACTTGTAAAATACATTCAAAAAGCTATCAATGCATCCACATGTCTATTAGCGAAGTAATTACATGTGCACTCGAGGTGAGCCCTAAATCTAGGGCGTAGAGGTGAATTTCACGGCCTTTTTCTAGTAACCCTAATCCACTACAAGCTGATAAGGCTGTTGTTACCGTAAGATAATCTGGGCGTACAGATTTCTCCGACTTCATCTTTTCAAAAAGCAGAATAACTTGGTCAAGGAACCCATTGTTCATATACGCTCCAAGCAACGTGTTCCATGAAATAACATCTTGTTCAGGTATCTCATCAAACACCTCACGTGCTTCTTCCATGTCCCCATAATTCCCACATGCCAGAGTCATAGAGTTTCAAGATATAATATTTCATTGAGGCATTTCATCAAATACAACACTTGCCGATTCCAAATCACCAAATCAACCATGTTAGCATACTCGGGTAAAATTACATTGAATGAGAAAAGGTCCCTCTTAGGCATGAATTGAAAAAGTTGAACTGCAACATCTATATTCACAGATGAAACATAAGCATCCAACATTGAGTTCCAAGCAACCGTATCCTTAACTTGCATACTATCAAAAACCTTACGAGCTTCACCAATTCTTATAGTAGAAGAATAAATGTTAAGAAGAGAAGTTTGGACCAACATATGACTGCAAAAGGCGCTTTTGCAATCTGGGAATGAAGGGCTAACACAATTCGACGATACAGAAAGTTTAGAAACTGATTTCAGAAATACTGGATATGTGAAGTTATCAGGAGTGAAGGTCTGTTGCAGCAGTATGTATGAATGAAAAGCTCCATGAGTGTTCCCTTTAGTGACATGTCTCTTGAGGATCTTGTTCTATGTTTTTAGATCAAGATTTGCAACTTTCATAATTAAATAAATGTGACAATAAATAACAGTGTATATACCGTACATGAGAACATGCGCATATGATTAAACTAGTGAAAGCCCCTTGATCCTCTAGATTGAAAGAGCTCCAACATACCTTTGGATTGCTGTAAAAGTTTCTCCACATTTTCATCTTGATTAAAATGAGACTGTTTGGATGCCCAATCAAGAACAGTAAGCACTTCAGCCTGTGCAAGATCCTCACTATCAGGCAAATGAAGAGAAATGTAGCATAAAAGCACCAGTGCACGGGTTTGAACAATTTGCTCCCCAAAATACACCAATTGAACCAAGTGTTTCGCACCTCCAGCACTGATGATCGCCTTTGCGTGATCTACGTGAAGGTAGTTATCGGAGCAGGCAAATTTGATCAATGCGTTGGCAGCTTCTACAGAGATCCCGGGTTCTCCTTCGTCAAGATCAAGAAGCTGAACCAGAGGCTGAACCAACTGTTGTACCATTCGAGACTCTATCGTACGAAAAGTTCTAGCCAAGTTTCCAATGGCTCTAACACATGGAAATAACAGTCTTGAGTCTGCTCTTTCGATAACTTGTAGTAATTGCTCAATAACAGCTTTACAAGCTGGTAAATTCGGCTTAAATGCCGCCCTTCTCAAGTCAGAATCTTGCTCTGCTACTCCAGTGATTTCCATGAGTGCCATAGCTGAATTGTATCTAACTTCTTCTGCACCTTTCTCTAAGAGAACAGAAAAGCAAAGTAAAGCACGTGATTCTGTAATGCTTCTACAAATAGTGATATTATTTTTAGCAAGATGCCAAAGAGCTCTTGCAGCCATTGATTTCAAATAAGTTTTTGTTGCAGGGTCCTCTAGCTCCCTCCCTTTGTGTAAACTATTGGCAGATAGTGAAAGACTAGAGCTATGATGAACGTTTTGCGTCTTGATCACAACATTTTCGCTTATCTTATGCATTTTTAATGGCTGTTGCTCGTTAGAACCATAAGGATGAGGTGTACGACCCTTATCTTCATCATCATTTGTTGTCTTAGTATGATTGTAATGAACCCCATTTGAATTGTTGGCAGCATTAGTGTTATTACTAGCTAAAACAACAGCATGAATCGAGATACGTTTGTTGCTAGTGATAGCATACTTACTATGTTCCTCAACTGTTCCAAATGCAAGATGCCCAACCAGCAATCGAACGATATTATGCTGCGCGAAGAGATCTTGGCATTCAGGGGAATGCGCCACAAGCTCGGAAACAGCCCAGGCGACAACTGCTTGCACTTTCATAGCACCTTCTTTCAATATATTCACAAACACCGAGAAGACGCCGGCGTGAATCATGTGTTCGACGCTCTCAGGCTCACGACCGAGCAATCCGATTGCCGTCGCAGCATTCTCCTGACCTTCTGGTTTCCCCTCTTTCACCAATTTCAGCAACGGATTGACTCCACCTTCTTCGATTATAAGCTTTCCATACCGATCGCTGTCACGCGCAAGTGATACGAGGGAAGCCGCAGCATCGGACCGGTCATCTAGGGTTCCGTTGTGTAAACTAGCAATTTGTTCCCAAATTAAACACAAAATCGGGTCATTAGCTGCAATTGGAGGAAGACCTAGGTACTCATCGGCGGAATCGTTGGGAGCGGAGACACGTAACAGCCAGGAAATATCGCCGATGGAGTTCTCAAGCTGTGATGACATCTTACGGATGGAGGCAGCAGCAGGTATGATAGTGAATACTCGCTTAACAAACTCATTTCTCCGGCATCTTCGGGCTAGAGAAAGAGCTTTATCTAAAACCTGCTCGGTGTCGTCGATGATACGTCTTGTAGGGCGTTCATAGAGATCGTTGCTGGCACGAGCAGCATGTCGGAGGAGTGCGGCGAGTTTTTCTGTCTTGGATTTGAGTTCGGCGCATTCTTGCTTGTTATTACAGGCTTCGTCGGCGAACTTGATGACTTGGTCGGCTAACTGGATGGGTCTTACGAGGATATTTTCTACTAAGTCCGCCATTAACAGGTCGAATTGGGTTTGTGTGAATGGTATAGCAAAGATAAGCACACTTAATAAGCTGAATAAAGTCTCTCTTATTCAACCAATGAAACAAGTACAGTATATATACAAGTGTAGAGGAAGGGAAAAGCAAACTACAGCTAACAAACTTCTAACAAACTTCTAACAAACTAATTAAATAGTCTCTCTTATTCAACCAATGAAACAAGTACAGTATATATCATGAAACAACTGGTTGTTTCTTGGACTGCCATGAAATAAGATGAGGACCTAAGAATATGCAATAGCCAGTAATGGAACGTCTAGAAGTAGGACAAGATGCCCGGTCACTGTCACAGTAGGCCCTGAGTTGAAGAGTAGAAGATATAGGAAAGTGAATTCCTTGACCTGGACAAAGTTTTATGTACCTTAAAACTTTGTATAAAGCAACCAAGTGACTAGTGCGAGGTTCATGACTAAATTGACTCAAAGATTGGGCTGCAAATGAGAGATCAGGTCTGGTGATTGTTAGGTAAAGTAATTTACCTACAAGAGTTCGATATAGAGTACCATCTGGGAGGACTTCGCCATCAGTGGCATGAAGCTTGATATTTGGATCAATAGGAATATATGAAGGTTTCTCATCTAAAAGGCCTGCAGCTTGTATGAGTTCCAAGACATACTTTCGTTGAGTCATGAAGAGACCATTCTGATTTCTAAGGAATTCAATCCCAAGATAATAATGAACAGAACCAAGGTCTTTGATGTTGAACTCCTTATCCAATCGATGTTTGATGTTAGTAATGAATGTGGAATTGTTGCCAGTAATTAAAAGATCATCAACATAGATGACTACAGCCAAGAAAACATCATTTTTGCGATATGTAAGTAAAGAAGTATCAGCATAACTTTGAGAGAAACCATTGGCCAGCAAAAAATTTGTTAACTTCGTAAACCACTGTCTGTTAGCTTGTTTTAAGCCATATAGTGATTTCCGAAGTCTACAAACAGTGTTTGGAGGAAGGTCAGTTTTATAACCTTGTGGAACCTGCATGAAAACTTCTTCATGGAGATCACCATGAAGAAAAGCATTGTTAACATCAAGCTGTTCTATGGGCCAATTGTTATGAATAGCCATAGCTAATAAAGCCCTCACAGTTACCATTTTCGCCACCGGAGCAAACGTCTCTTTATAGTCTATACCCTCTTGTTGGGTAAAACTTTTGGCAACTAACCGTGCTTTAAATCTTTCAATGGTACCATCAGCATGACATTTAATTTTGTAAACCCATTTACAGCCAATGGGTACTTTATTTGGTGGCAATGTAGTTAATTCCCAAGTATTATTATTCTCAAGTGCTGCAATTTCTTTATGCATAACATCTATCCATCTCTGATCCTTAGAAGCTTGAATGTATGATGATGGTTCAACAAGATGGTTGATAGTGTTTATGAGATGCCTGGTGGTGGGAGTTTGAATGTTATTATAGTTGATGAACCTGGAGTAATGAAACTTGGTAGTGATAGAATGTGCAGTGCGTTGAAGGTTAGGACAGTGGTAATCTTGAAATTTGATGGGAGGTTTAGAAGTTCTTTGAGATGTTCTACGAGGTGGTGATGATAGAGAAGTGTTGTTAGGAATGATAGAAGGGACAGTGGAGTTAGATTGATTAAAAGATGATGAAGATGGGTCTACACTGTTGAAAGGAGGTATGGATGATGTAGTGGATGGCATAGGTGATGGAGGTGAATCTGCGTTGTTAAGATGAGGTGATATGGGTGACAGATTAGGTGAGTCATAGTAGAGTGGTGTGAACAAAGAATCAAATGAGAGATTTGTGGTTGAAGAGTGAGATGTAGAAGTATGAAATGGAAAGGTTGTCTCATTGAAAATGACATCTCGACTAACAAATGTTTTATGAGTATTGATGTCATAAAGTATGTATCCTTTCTGAGTTAGTAGATAGCCAAGTAAAACACAAGGAACAGATCTGGGAGCAAACTTATCAGATGGATGAACATGAGCATAAGCAAGATAACCTATAACTCTAAGATGATCTAAAGATGGTGGGTTGTTATAAACATACTCATAAGGGCTCTTGAAGTTTAGTGGTTTAGATGGAAGTCTGTTTATTAAGTAAGTAGCAGTTAAAATGCAATGACCCCATAGATGAATAGGAAAATTAGCTTGAAATCTGAGAGCCCTGGCAACTTCAAGGAGTTGTTTGTGTTTTCTCTCAACACGAGCATTCTGTTGAGGGGTATAGGGGCATGAGGTCTGATGGACAATACCATTCGATTGAAAGAAATCTTGTAGAGATGAATTAAGAAATTCGGATCCATTATCACTTCTCATGGTTTTGATTTTGATTTGAAAATGGGTTTGAATGTAAGAATGGAATTGTTTAATATTGGAGATAGCATGATGTTTAGTAGGTAACAAATAAGTCCAAGTTGCCCTTGAAAAATCATCAACAAGAGTAAGGAAGTATTTACATCCATTCAAAGTTGAGTGTTTATAGGGTCCCCACACATCCATATGAACTAAGTCAAACAAAGCAGTAGCATGTGAAGTGCTAGAAGGAAATGAAAGAGCATGTTGTTTAGAAAGTGGACAGATATTGCATTCATTAAAACCAGAATTGTATTTTATTGTAGAGGTTATTCCTTTTACATGCTTTAAAACATGAAATGATGGATGACCCAATTTGGAATGCCAAAGATAAGAATCTTTGTCAGCAGCAGTAGAATTGATGTGGTGTGGAGAAGGGGTAGTGCAGATGTCCTGTTCGATGACATAGAGACCATCACAGAGGGTGCCATGTGCAATCCTCTTGTTGTGGTCCTGAAAATAGCAAGAGATGGGAGTAAACAGTACAGATAATGAGAGTTTTGTACCTAGTTTACTGATTGATAATAAATTGTAAGAAAAAGTAGGAATAAACAGGACATCATGGAGAGTAAGAGTAGGTGTAATGCTGACAGATCCATATTTGATGACTTTGGTATGATGACCATTGGGTAACATAACATGGATGGGAGTGGTGAATTCATGTATGTTATACATAAGTGAAAGAGAATTTGAAACATGATCAGTTGCCCCACTATCAATAATCCAAGCATTCTTTAGAGTTGAGAGGATGGATGCTATGAATTTATAAGTACTTGCAGTAATATGAGGAGTAATAATTTTGAGATTACCTTCACTTGCCCCATTTGTACCTTGTGTATCTTTGAGAGTAGATTGTTGTAGAACAATCAGAACTTGATTAAGTTGATTCTGGAGGTGATCCATTCTTGCACTCATAATATTCGTATCCATTGGTACACTTGTGGTGTCTTCTTGTCCAATCACCATGTTGATAACTTTGTCTGTTGTGCCTTGTTGTTTGTTTAATGGTTTGTACCTTCCATGCAGAGGATGCCCCACTGGATAACCCACCAGTTTATAACACTCATCCTTATTGTGACCTTCCTTTTTACAATACTCACAGTATATACCTTTCTTAAAAGTACTTTTCTTCAGTGAGTTGTCAATTTGAGAAGTCTTACTGAATTTCGTGAACTGTGCACTGTAATTTTTGTTTGACTGTGCAGCCAGTATGGTAGACGACTGGGCCTTGTTGTTATGTCCTTCCCTTTCCTTTTCCTCCTGCCTAATCATTCCATAGGCCTTAGCCACCGTAGGAAGAGGTTGTAAAAGAAGGATTTGACTTCTAGTATTTGAATAACATTCATCTAACCCCATAAGAAATTGGATTAAACGTTTTCTCTGATCTCTCTCTCCACTAGCCTTTCCATTTTCACAGGTACAGTTGCATGTGCATAGGTATGGTGTTTCTAACGCATCCATCTCATCCCATAATCCTTTTAGCTTTTGATAATACACTTCAATCGAGCAGTTTGTCTGTTTCAATTGAGTGATATCATTGGACAACTGATATATCCTATGGCCATCTAATTGAGCATAGTGTTCTTGTAGCTCATTCCATAGGTCAGTTGCAGTGTTGATAAACGTGAGAGAATTGCTGATTTGGTCAGAAATCGTATTCAAGATCCAAGATATTACCATATCGTTGGTACGATCCCAGAGCACCTTCACCTTCGATTGAGGATCAGGTTCTTTGAATTCACCAGTAACGATCTTCATTTTGTTCTTTGCGTTGAGAGCGATCATCATTGATCTTCTCCACGAACTGTAATTGTCAGATCCAGTGAGCTTTTTCGAGATGGGAATCATGCCAGGATGATCTTGTTGGTGAAGATATAGAGGGTGATTCAGTGAATTGAGATCTTCATCAGTGTCCAGTGGAGCTGCCATGGAATCGAGTTTTGAATCTCCTCACTGAGTTACGTGAGAAGCTCTGATACCATATAGCAAAGATAAGCACACTTAATAAGCTGAATAAAGTCTTTCTTATTCAACCAATGAAACAAGTACAGTATATATACAAGTGTAGAGGAAGGGAAAAGCAAACTACAGCTAACTAACTTCTAACAAACTTCTAACTAACTAATTAAATAGTTTCACAACTTGTAAGATGTTTGCTTCTCTGAATGTATTGAGATGATATGATCCTTTTGTCCATTAAATGGATTCAATTGAGATGAGTGTGTGTGGGGTGGGTGGGTGGGTGTGTGTGTGGGGGGGGGGGGGGGGGGGGGTTGTCTTTTGGGGGGAATTGAGGGAGGGAAGACGTGGATGATGAATTGGTCTACCCTCGTTTTCATTGGTTTTTCAATTGTATTCTTAATTTCATTTGTTTCACATGAAGAAATTTAATTGAATTAAAATTAAATTTCGTTATATATTTTGTTTGATAATATTATTTGAAAAAGAATTAAAATTTTTTAAATATTTATATTTTTTTAAGTGTAGAAATGTCATTCAATAACTAACGCGGATTGAACTGAAATCATTTTTATTATTTTGTATTACTGTAAAATAAACGAGACTTTAGAGTGGTGGGAGAAATGTTTAAAACCCGGGTTTTTAATTGATCCGGTTTTCTCACCGGGTCAACCGGTTTAACTGGTTCGACCGTCAGGTCAACACGGTTTCCAGAATTTTAGATTTTTTAAAATATATATGCTTATGTGTGTGTATGTATAAACTTGGAAATAATTACTAATCTGTTCAAAAACTAAATAATCTACAAACATCAAATGAAAATTCTATTGAGAGGGTTACATGAACTCATGGAGATTTCTGCTTAAAGGACAATCGCATGCTAGAGATGATAAAGGACAGGAGTCACTGTCGACTGTCGATAGGGGTTCACAACTCATTTTTAGAGTTTCTGTCGAGTGAGGGTTTCAAAGTGTCGATTGTCGAGATGACAAAATCACTGAACTTTTATGATTTAAAGAAATATTAACATAAAAATATAATAAAATGGTCAAGGCGGATTAATCGGTTCAACCATAAACCCAGGCGCGTCAATGTAGGCATGCGAAGTGTACATTTGTTAGCAATAAACAAGTGGTAGATTGAATGATTGAAATGTAGAACTATGATAAGGTAGAGAGAATCTCAATTTACACCTTACAAAACACATAGTTTATTTTCATCCAATGTGGCAATCCCTACACTTTTACACTAAGCATAAGGCTAATATACCCCTTGGATATATTTACAATAAGCACCCTCATACAATATAATAACTCCTATCCTATTACAATAATTTCGATCTAACAACATTAACCCGGTCTCCTCAGCGGGTCGCAGGTCAGACCAGTCAGACCGGCCGGGTCAACCCCGGTTTTAAAACATTGGGTGAGAGTGGTTACCTCCCACCGCACCCACCTCATCGCCACCTCAACTATTTATTTTCACCACTCAATTCACCACACAAACCCGTAGTGATTACTAATTACTACCCATCACACCAATTTTTAAAACTCACCTTATTTATTAATTTTTATTTAACAGTAATCAATAATTAATATGTTTTATGAAAGATTTGAAGTAATTAATTTTTATTTTTGGAGGGATGTTTTATTTCATTCGTTATTTATACATGGGTTTAGTTCATAAAAGTGTATTCAACTTTACACCTTTTGCTATTGTATGTACTGTACTTTCAAACTTACCGTTTGATGTATCTAAGTTTCAAAAAATTATCATTTTGTGTATCCAACCTGCTATAGTAGGTAAGATGATGATGTGGCACAGGTTAAACTGATGTGGCAATGACATGTGTTGAGTTGGAGGCTGATGTGTTCATCCATTTCATCCATCTTCATCAAGCATAGGTCCCGTACCACCACCACCACCGGTCCGGCACCACCACCACCACGGGTCAGGCACCACCACCACGTCTTCAGAGGTTCTTGTTCGTGAGTTTTCAGAGGTTCTTGTTCGTGGTTCTTGGTGTAGTTTTCAGAGTCTTGATCGATTGTCATCATCTTCATCTTCAGATCTGGGTTCGATTTTAAGGTTTTTCGAAAACCATCAGATCTGATCTTTAGGGTTCTTGAGGGTTTTCATCTGAAATTTTAGTGTTTTTAACCCATCGATTTAAGGTTCTTGTTTGTGAGGGTTTCATCCACCACCACCACCGATTTAAGGTTCTTGTTCGAGATCTGGGTTGGGGTTTTGTTCCAGTTGCTATACGATTTCAGATCTGCCATTTTGCGGTGGTTTAGGGTTCCATCGATGCTTCATTTACCTTCATCTTCAAGTAAGCTTAGGTTTTTTTATTAGATCTCATTTTTTATTCGCCGACGAAGATGACGATGATGAACGAATCTGCAATCTGTTACGATTCATTGTTTAGATTTGTTCTTGTTCTTCGAATGATTAAATCAGATTTAGAGTTTTGATGTTCTGCAATGTGTTTTGATGTTCTTCGAACCATTCATGGTTTACATTCTAGGGCTCAAATCAATTTCTGGTTTGATGTTCTTCTAATATTCTGTGTTCTTCATTGATTTTTTTAATTTTTTTTAATTTCTTGAAGATATACACACATGACAATTATTTAGTGATGTGTAATTTTAAAAATATTAAAAATAAACAAATTACCTGCAACCTGGAGAAGAGGTAACACAATACATTAAATTGTTATTTTTGAAAAGTTTGATACATCAAACGTTAAATTTGTAAGTACAGTACATACATTAGCAAAAGGTGTAAAGTTGAATACACTTTTATTAACTAAACCCTTTATACATTTGTAATTTATTATTTCTTATTGCAGTTATATTATATTCAGTAATTTAGTAATAACAGTAAATATATATCTAAATTTATATAAATTAAACTTTTATCAATTAAATTAACTAATTTTTCTATTCGTTAATATGCAGTTACTACAACTTATTTATCATCAAACGGTGTTTCCTAACTTTCCTTCCAGCTAGTCTGCTCCTTTTAACACATGGTTAAATAGGCTAATCACTTTTAACAAATTATTAATAACCTTATAAGCCATTTTTCTAATATAAATAAAGACTAACATAAATAAAATGTTGGTAGAGGCACCATGTAACTATTTTATCAAAGAAAGCTTTCTCAAGTCCCAAATGGACACAGCATTAATGAGTTACCTTATACCCCTAAAGATATTCTACATAAGTTACATAAAATTATAATGCACAAGTATGATAAAGACCAATACAACCACTGCTCAATGAACATTACCAGCCAAAAATTTGTGTACTCTATTACCAACCTTGATTGAGCTCAACCCTGCAGTCTTGACAATCCCAGAATCATTCATCATCGCTCTCCATCTATCGGCTTCATCCCAATGGTCACATGAAGCATATAGATTAGACACCATCATGTAATCGCCATCATTTAGACCGTTTTCACCTTCATCAGATAAGAGTATCTTTACTGCCTTCTCCCCAACCTCCAGATCCCTATGATTCACACAAGCACCAAGCAATGCACCCAAAACTGACCTGCCTGGCCTAAATGGCATCGTGTTAATGACCGTGTATGCTTTTTCAAGGAGCCCTGCTCTACCAAGAAGATCAACAAAGCACCCGTAATGCTCCATTCTACGAGTCACACCATAGCGAGTCTCCATAGAATCAAAAAGAGTTTGACCCTCTTGTATCAGCCCTGAGTGGCTGCATGCACTAAGCAAAGCTACGAAGGTTATATCATCAGGTTTTGTTCTAAGAAGCATTTCATCAAACACCTTGAGAGCAGCAACACCATAGCCATGAAGAGCAAGCCCAGATAACAAAGCATTCCAACAGTATATATCTCGCACTTCAGACTTGTAAAATACATTCAAAAAGCTCTCAATGCATCCACATTTGGCATACATGTCTATTAGAGAAGTAATTACATGTTTACTCGAGGTGAGCCCTAAATCTAGGGCGTAAACGTGAATTTCACGGCCTTTTTCTAGTAACCCTAATCCACTACAAGCTGATAAGGCTGTTGTTACCGTAAGATAATCTGGGCGTACAGATTTCTCCGACTTCATCTTTTCAAAAAGCAGAATAACTTGGTCAAGGAATCCATTGTTCATATACGCTCCAAGCAACGTGTTCCACGAAATAACATCTCGTTCAGGCATTTCATCAAACACCTTACGTGCTTCTTCCATATCCCCATAGTTCCCACATGCCAGAATCATAGAGTTCCAAGATATAGTATTTCTTTGAGGCATTTCATCAAATACAACGCTTGCCAAATCCAAATCACCCGTGTTTGCATACCCGGACAAGATTATATTGAATGAAAAAAGATCCCTCTTAGGCATGGATCGAAAAAGTTGAATTGCAACATCCATATTCCCAGATGAAACATAAGCATCCAACATGGAGTTCCAAGCAACCGTATCCTTAACTTGCATACTATCAAAAACCTTACGAGCTTCATCAATTCTTTTAACAGACGAATACATGTTAAGAAGAGAAGTTTGGACCAACATATGATCTTGAAAAGGCGTTTTTGCAATCTGGGCATGAAGGGCTAACCCAATTCGACGATACGAAAGATTAGAAACTGATTTGAGCAATACTGGGTATGTGAAGTTATCAGGAGTGAAGGTCTGGTGCAGCTGTATGTAAGAATGAAAAGCTCCATGAGTGTTCCCTTCAGCGACTTGTCTCTTGAGGATCTTGTTCCATGTTTTCAGATCAATAGAAGGAGGAACAGAGCACTGCAAATGGAGAGCCATTCATCTATACATGTATGAAAAAACACGACTTAACTCAGCCTCATCGCAGCTCTTTCTTGTTGTTATTGTGTTCCTCCGTATAAAACGATTATTGAAGCTCAAGAACAAAAAATTTTATTATCCGCTTTTACCTAAGTTTTGGCAAAGTAATTTGAGTGGAGTTTCCTAGTTTTATAAAAATCAATTTTTTTAAGGAAGTTAAAAGAAAAGAATTTGTAAGGAAAATTTAAACCGGGTTTTTATCACATCATCTTTGGAATTAGCGTTGTCAATATTGGTTTATATAATTTATCTTATTATTATGAATTTGGGTCGTATATTATTCGGATTGATGAATTATAGTTATATGTATCTATTAGTTTTAAATTAGAGTATTTATTACAATATAAAGAAAATTAATTTTTAATGGAAATTCTCTTTATTTAATTTTTTATTTTATTTAATATCTTATATATATTTTTAAATATATAGTTTAAAAGTTATCGATGTAAATATTAATATTAAAATAATATTTTATCATCTATCTTAGGGAAAAAAAACATGCTTTTTAATACATTAAAAAAATGTTAAGTTTTTATTACCAATGTCAAAATAGTAGTTGGGAAGAAAATAGAGGGAAACATAAATTTCACTTGTCAAATGAGAAATAGATCAATCATTTTACATTTGAAAAATGCGATACTGACATTACTTATCACACGGATTTCGTATGCATATCAGGACCCTTTATCACAGTGTTGTAAAATGGGTGTTGTTACAGAAGATGAGGAGGGGGTGGAGACCGGTAGGGGTGTTCTTCGAGTATTTTTCGGATTTTGAGTAGTTCAGTTGTTATAGATTTGAAAAAGCTAACCAACATTTGAAACGTTTTAATATCCAGGAATCAGGTATGGATTTATTTCGGATAACCAACATTTTTTCGGGTATAACCGAATTCGCTTACTTGGTTTTTTTTGTGTTTTACAATATCATCTGGGGAAAGAATAAACCACCGACCCATAAGAGAATATTTTTACACAAAGTACAGAAAACATAATATCCACCATGCAGGTGATACTAACCCTAAACCCGTTCATTACATAAATCAAAACTGAGCTACTTTTAAACGCCATTCTCAGCTTCTATAACAACTCTGCACAGTAAATTGATTACATTTGGAAAAGCAGAAAACGTACCGCAGATGAGAAGACGCATTGTAAATAGATCACTAATTGATCTGTAGTTGGATCTCAATATTGCACACTACATTCACATCACATAATTAAACAAAGATTACAGGGTCACTTGCACTGTTTTTGCTTAGTTCTTGTATCTGCCCACTTAAAATAACCACAATTTGCTTCAGGATTTGATGCTGGTCCCTGTAAAATCAAATTTAGTAGATAAAAGTCAGGACTGGAACAAGAATACACACAGTTGATGCAAGTCACAACCATGCTTTACAGTAAGAGTTTCAGCTTTAAGAGGTCAACAGGGTTTTAACTTTTAAGCAAAAACATTTAGATATTTGAGAATATAAAGGATAATTGGGTCTGCAAATCAGCCCAAATGCCCCAAGGCCCCCAATTGTTGACACATCACCCAAACCACCTATATAAATTTATGTAAATAAACACATAAATTTGCATTTACGTAAATAAAATAATGTAATAGGGCATAAACACGCCAGTTATGGAGAAAAAAAAGAACACCTCTGCACGAGCACAAACATAAAAACGGCGACCAAAAGTAGGTCCAGCTTTCTTGACAACCCGAGAAACACATTGTTCACCATGGCCTTTGCATACAGGTATACTGCTGTGCATAAACTGTTGAATTCTCTGCCACTCCAATAAAGCAATCTTGCTTTTATCACTTTGTGAAGAATTACAAGCATCTGACTCGCACTGAGTCTGATCAGGTTCACTTCTATTAGATTCAGACTCCTTGAAAATTTCAGTTTCATATACCTCAACAGAATTACTTGTATGGTTAAGTGAGGTCTCATCACTACTGCCCTTAACATATTTAGTAGCTGTTGAAGTACTTTGGAAAAAGGACCTAAGTGACAACTGTGATGATTTACTTTTTTTCAATTTTTTCTTCATTTCTGTAGAATCGCGAATTGGACTCTTAGTGCACTGCTCACTACTCTCTACTCCAATATCTTCCTCTGTTGATTTCCTCCGTGATAACATTGACACTGTCAAAATGCATGTGGGTCTGTAAAATGTCCAACAAAAAGAACATACTCCTAAGTTTGTATGTGTGTGCGTGCTTATAAAAGTCGAATATCATTTAAAAAATAAGAAAATTTCTAATACCAAGAGTTTGCTGACATCCTCGAACTTGAGGACAATATCTAGTCGATAAAGATGGAGTGCTGTGAAGTGAAACATCAGGAATTTCCATTAAACTCATAAAAACTGGAGCATGATCTGAACCTTCCAGCTTGATATTTTTTCCTCCTTTCCATCTGTAGCTGCAGGATCAAGATCAACTTACGCAATGCCATTCAATATGAATATCAATGACCAAAAACATAATTCAGAACATATATGCCACAATGGAATTTCTTCTATCAAACTATCTTATTTAAATTAGGTTTCTTATCCACATGAAATTGACGTGTAAAAATGGTTTAGTGTGCGTCAGATATACAAAGAATATAACATTTTTACCTTGGCATGGTCCCAGGTTTCCACCGTTTGAATTGTGTTAATATGTCACACTCTTTAACATGGCAAGAGAAAAAGTTGTGACCTTCGCAATCTTTATTTTCATGTAAGCATGAGCCAGAACTTAAAATATGGTCAATCCTTGACCCAAAATTGAATATCTCGCCACCTGTGTTTGTGGACCAGCACGTATATGCTTCGGTTCTATTAATAATAAGAGATGGTGATATTTAAAAAACAATATTCAATAGAGAAACATATTATCAATAATGAACACAATAAAATCAAAATAAGCAGGCTTTCTACTTATTCAGAGTTGTCTTGCACCTTTCAGGATGTTTTGCTCTGAACACATCAAAGAACAAGCCTCCACTTTCCACTAGTAAAGATCTAAACCAGCTTCTGAACCTAATTGTATTAAAAATGTAAATTGAACATTTAATTTCTAATCTTAAAATATGACTATCATTATGTGGAATAATTAGAAGCTTACTCATTATTCTCAAAATCTGGTCCTGCATCACACCTATCTACAGAAAAAGGAGCAATATTAAAGTCACCAACAACAATTATTCTCCTTCCTTTAAGCATGAGAGATTCCCATCGTTTCTAGCACAAACCATGAAAAAGTGATGAGAAAGCAGAAAGTTCTAAGATGCTTCATGACCTGTTATTACAGACAAGAAGAACAAACAAAAGCACACACAAATAAAAGAAAAGAGATGATGCGTAGATTTACATTTTAAGAAAAAGAACAAAAGGTAACTCCAGTATCAAACAGAATATGAACACCAAAGGAAGGAAGTAAACAAAGTAGCCCATGCTATGGAATAGACAAACAACATGAACAAGTGTTCTATTCCCACTAGTTGGGCTGGTCTAAAAATGAAACCTAGAGGAGGCCCTTTTGACTATGAGTGGGTAGATTTGGACAGGGTTTTACCTCTAAGTCTCTAACGGGTCAAATGGCTTAAGCTAAAAGATTTAAGAAAAACAAACAGGGCAAATGGGATAAGTCATTCAAACTGAGATGTAGGGGAGGGTTCATTCGAGAACCGTTGTTAGTGCAAGAACCGCGAGACCCAATCTCAGCCGTTCCTTGGATATGGGAAGTTCATGGATGGAGAGCGTGGAGGGATAGAGTGTGGCATGGTGCATGTAAAAAATTCATGGGTGGGCAATGACATTAAAGGAGGGGGAATTTGACGGCTCAGATTGGTTCTCGCGGTTCTCGCACTAAGAATGGTTCTCAAATGAACTTCTTCCTTGAGATGTATAAACCTTCTATATCACATCACTAAAGATAAACTAGATAACTACTGTAAACATTGCTTCTATAATCATATTTAACACATTGGTTACTTATAAAATTCAAAAAATAATTGATAAAAAAATGTGGACAGTGGGTGGCTTGGCCCAACCCAACTCGTTCGGACCCAGTGTAAAAACTACTTGCCCAATACCTAACCTGCCCAATTTCCACGTCTCATAGAACCGAGTAGAAGTGATAAGTGAAATCCCCTTAAAATAGTTTATACCTTTATGCTAGGTTTCATCCTATCTAGTATCTACCCCTTCCACATATTCAAGTAATAAAAATACAAATTATTAAGATAAAAGGGATATAGAGGATGAATAATAAAACCTTAACCTTCAGTCTAAATTAATGCTTCACCTTAATAATTTGAAATCCACAAATCAGTAGAGTGAGGTCTGAGATGTGCACAAATGTAAATGAATATGGAAAAAAATCTGTATAAGCATCATCATTATATGAAACTGAACATTCAATCAAATGGAGTGTTTTTCTACTGTAGTATTTATATTCTAACCATCATTATGAAGAAAGAAAACTTGCAGGGAAGGTCAAACTAGAAAACAAAGACCATTAATTACCTGCAGTATCCTGTAGAATGAGAGTTTGAACTCAATCCGTACTGTATCATCGCATGCAGCACGAGGCCCATAAATGTTGAAAAGAACTGTAACATTTTACTTGGTGGTTATTTTAAATTACATGAAACACTTAACAGAATGAAAGAAAAAAATAACATATCAACCTAAAATCATTTTCTTCCAGTTTGTCCACTAGTAACACTTTGTTCACTGGTATTCAGCAAACATAGATAATAAAAGGTTTATAGCATGCCACTTACCAAAATGGCCATGATCAGTGATGATACAACGTCCTTCACCGTCAATTTTAAGAAGCTCATCTCTGTCAAATTCTTCAAGCCCTTCCGCGCTTGCCAGAATCTCGTTTTTACCAGTTGCAAATCCTCTAAAGTTATGTAAAACACCAGTGAATCCCTCCTCTGCATCAAGCGGCAGTGAAACTTCATTGCTTGAAAAGGCAGATTGTACTTTGCAAAATGTTGCAACACCTGCAATAATTTAATAGCAGATAACCTATCTGGTCTCAAAGTTTTATGGCATTTATACTACTAGTCTACTAGGACAATATAATTGGTTTAAACACATAAGGCTTATACTGATTTAACATGTCAAACTTGAACAATCCAGTCTGACTTCATTGTATCATCAGCACAACATGACAACAATGATAATGTACTTTGTTTACATATATTTCCAGCTTCAAATTAAATGTCTTTGAGATTTAAAAAAAAGGCAGTATACACAACAAGTTGACACTTTTAACAGCAGTGAGTCAATTAATCAACTTGATTTTAACTGGGGCATTTTAACAAACAACTTACTTGCTTACCGGAATAACCAGTGCGGCCTTTTTCAAGAGAACGTGTGCAAGAGAAAAAGGACTCATACCCATCTGCTGAAACCACATCAGCTCTTAGTTCTTGCCTCGATAACTTCGTTTCCTATATAGTTTAAGCAAAAGAAATCTGAATTAGGTTATAAAACGATCGCATAGTTATGAAATTTAGTGATAACTGTAAACCTAGAAATGAAAGAGATGGAAAAGTCACCTGAAAGCAGATGATGTCGGAGTCGAGAGAATCGAGGAGTTTACGGAGGGAGCCATACTGAGAAATTCGAGGCCTCAGCCCGTTCACGTTATACGTTGCTATCTTCATTCATCGACTAAATCAATCCAACTTGGCTGTCTACTTTGAGAACAAATGAACAATGGCAGGGAGATGAGGGTATGTCCGTATGTAATGGAGGCAAACCGCCATTGTTTTTGGACATCTAAACAGCGCGAAGCCCCTTTCGGTGGCACCGGGAATTGACAATTACTATACTATAAACTCTGTATATATCCATTAACACTCTCCCCTTCTAACTCCTTCTAACTTCTAACTTCTAATAACTTTTTAAAATTATATCAATCTCTAATCTCATTCTTCTTTTTATCTAAATTAATCTCATTCACTTAATTTTTAACCATTTCTCTCTCCTAATAAACTTTAACTTTTTATTTATTTAAAATTTATTCTTTCACTAACACACCATGTTATACAAACATAATTATCCACTCACATCAATATAATTTTAAAAATCTTATTAACTTCTTTCTCCTTATTTCATAAATATAAATCTTTTTGTTTTTTAACGTTTTTTAGAATTTATTTTTAAAATTAATAAAATAGTTGATACAAATATAAGAAAAATTGAAGAAAAAAAACGGACATGTTGAATTTTTTTCTTGACATTGAATTACGCGTTACATTATTGAAAACGACATGTTAAATTTTTTTATAACCATGGTTTTGAAACATGAAAGGACGAATATGTGTTATCTATCTCTCCACACCACTTTGAAGTGATCTAA
The DNA here is from genome assembly GCA_947179395.2 of Pulicaria dysenterica. Classification (NCBI taxonomy): domain Eukaryota; kingdom Viridiplantae; phylum Streptophyta; class Magnoliopsida; order Asterales; family Asteraceae; genus Pulicaria; species Pulicaria dysenterica. The sequence goes on from OX359293.1 coordinate 55,837,173, forward strand.
GTAGTGTGTAGGAACACAAGTTAACTTATGATTAGTCTATTAAGCATTATCAAAGGACTACTTTGATATAATAATGTATTATTGGTTGCAGGAAAGCTATAAAATTAAAGAAAAAGAATCACTAACAGCAATGGAATCATATTGGTTGGATGGGCACATGCCCCAATGATAATATCAATGCCACATGACACAATTCCCTCTTAATTCTCTTACCTTTGTCTTCTTCCTCATTAAAGTCCCCAAAAATCAGGAAGAAACAAACCCTAACATCACCTCCTGCATGGATCATTGGAAACTCAAGCTTGAATCTCATCAAAATCAACGTCAATATATTCTTCCTGACGACCAAAGGTGTGTTTGTATTTCCTCTTCTTATTTACTTCATTAATTAACTTGGACTCAGCTACTGTTTGCTGCAGATATTGCTCCCTTGTGATTCATGGTAACATGTACGTATCTAACGCATGATTTATTCACAAGTTTATGTTTTTAAGTTTGAGATTAAATTCCTTCCTCTCATCTGAAGGATCAAGTATTATCGATAAAAATCTACTATATATGAACCTAAATCTCCATAAAGAATGATAGCAGAAGAACATGAAGACATTGTAAAGTATAACTAAGTGAGCAGTTGCAGTGTTGTTAATGACACATAAGTTAGTATATGGATACATATACAAGAGTGCGCTTATTGCTTTACATTTTACTTGTTCTGGACTCTCATCTTCTCACATATTTTGGTTTCCAAGCAGGGAAATTACTGAAGTGGAAGTGAAAGATACAAGTGATGCTAGGAAAGTTCAGAAGGCTGACCGTGAAAAGATAAGGAGGGACAGGCTGAATGAGCAATTCACTGAGTTGGGAAATCTACTCGGTAATAATATATATATAACAAATCTTTAATGGTTCATATTTGACTATAATAAGAGTTGTATTTTGGGGTTATAGAAAAAAGAGTTGATTACAATTCATCTAAATTTATTTTTATATGCCATTAATTGCTTGACATCATACTTGTAGTTTTATGGATCTTAACTGGATCTTGCAAGTCTAAAGGTTGAAACTTTAGACACCATGTAATTGTGCGTCTATGTTAATCTAACGATCGATTTAGTTGGTTTAAAGATCACACCTATTGAAGGTGACACAGGTCAAAACGGGTTGGCTTGATCTGTCAAGGTTTTTTTGTTTTTGAATTTTACACATAATTAATGTACTACACGTTATTACAGACAATTATAGTATTTAAATAACATATAATTAGTTTGTATAAATCAACTTAGGAGGCTGAAAACATTTGAATAACACTTTGGGTGACTTTCAACCTAATTGACCTGCTCAACCAATTTGATGCTTCTTAAGTTTGGTCAATTTTCAAGTAAATCAAATGGGTTGAAGGTGCCTCCTTTGACCTCAAATTATACAATGTGCAGATCCAGATAGACCGAAAAATGACAAGGCAAGTATTATTATTGACACCATCCAAGTGGTAAAGGATCTGACAACAGAAGTTAACAAATTAAAAGCCGAATGCGCAGCACTACTTGAAGAATCATGTGAGGTAACAAGTCTTCACCTTATAAACATGATTACATCGGCTAGTATAAAACTTTAATTGGTTGACTTGTATAAAACAGTTAACACAAGAGAAAAATGAACTCAGAGAGGAAAAATCATCACTTAAATCAGATATAGAAAATCTTAATACACAGTATCAGCAAAGAGCAGGGGTTATGTTTCCATGGAGTGCCATCAACCCTTCTCCAGTTGTTATGCCGCCACCCTACTCATTTCCGGTTGGTTTACCCATCCCTGCTGGCCCGGTTCCAGTTCACCCATTTCCATATTTCACAACTCATAATCCGCCTGGTGCTGTTCCTACTTCTGGTCCGGCTTTTATGACATATCCCAATCAAACTATTCCCGTGTATGCACATACCTCGTATAGTTGTTCAAGCAAACAAGAACGTGGGAGCAAGTCCTCTGATCGTTTTAGGGGTAGCAATGATGAAAAAGGAGATACTAGTGGTAGTGATGTGGTAACAGAATTAGAACTTAAAACCCCGGGATCAAGATCCAGTCAGGTAAATATTAAGTATTCTAGTTTTTTTTTTGTTTTTGTTTTTTTAGTAGAAGAGGTATATATGAAATTTGGATTTGATTTGTGTGTAGGAGTCATCAGTTGGAGATAAAAAAGGGAAGCAACCTGAAGGGGGTTGTTTAAGCAGTAGACAAACTTCTTCTAATAGTGTGGTGGAAAAGAGATAGGATTAATGACAAGTTTGGGGGCCTTAGTTGGCTCAGAAACGATCGATCAAGCTCCTGATGTCAGTCTCCTTGTTTCATGGACTCTGCAAACTGAGCCACTAATTGGCTAACATCACTTGGGGTATGGTGTCTTCTGTCTTTCTTATGTTTGTGAGAGATCATGACATGTTTAACCTCAATTTAGAAGGATCTCAAACGCGATACAAGAAGGGTAAGAATGTAGGGGAATTGCCTGGCTCAAATATTTGGTTTGACTCTCCTGGCGAGAGGGGAATCAAGAGTTGATTTGAAAAGACAAACAGGCCCACCCCCGATGGATATCCGAGGATAGACGGCGATCTTTACAGATTTGTAAGGAGGGGAATGTGGCAAAACATGTTCATGCTGCAACAAAGATGTCTTTCTGACCAATGAAGTATGTTGTAGGTTGTAACCTCGGCAAAGAGCCACTAGAAAGGACTTTTATGCCCTTGGATTTGTATTATATAAAATTTCGAAGATTTGTATTCCTAACTCATGTATCCAACTATATACGTAGTATATGAAACAAACATCAGTACGAAATTAATGAAAAAATAACACGTTCACGGTTCACTCGAAAAAGAAAAAGTTTCATGAGTTGTTAGTAGTATATAACCAAAATAGAGCATGGTCTCAAGTAATATAACAAACAAAAGGTAACTAGAGAAAAGAAAACTGAAATGGGAACATATGTACATGTATTCTGTACATAATTAAAAATAAGTGATCAATAAGAAAAGATTACTAAATCTAACACTCTCTTTTCACATCATCAGTGAAAGCATACCTTTTCTTTTTCCAACAACTTTTAGTAAAAGCAAAACCTTTGTTTGCTTTCAAGTAATAGAAGTAAGATTGCTTTCTTTCAAATTAAGAATCATCTGCAATTCTCTCTACCTGTCAAGAAGAGCTTCGTTTCTTTAAAAACCATGAAGATATATTGGCTTTTTTCCTCCTATGACCTCTTTCACTTTCAACTATGATTTTCAATGTTTTCAAATTAATTAGAGTTAATTGTCCAAATCGTCCTTTAACTTAGAAAAAACTGCCGATTTGGTCCTTTAAGATTAAAAGTGGCATGGTTGGTTCTTTATAAAACATTTTGTAGTTAATTTGGCCCTTTGTAACGTTGACCATTGGTCAACTCTGTTAAATCAAGGGTAGTTTGGTCTTATTATAGCTTTTCTAACTTTTTATTAATTTAAAAATTATAAAAAATAATATATATCTTTTTTAAATAAGAAATATATATCACCCTTTCTATACTCACACTCACTCACAACACACACTCTTCTCTCCATCTCTCCCTCGCTCTCTCCTCTGTCGGTCATTTACATCCCCCTCTAGCCAAGCCGGCTCGCCTCCACCACCATCCACCGCCATCACCACCACCACCATCCACCGCCACCACCCACCACCACCACCATCCACCAGCACCATCTACCGCCACCACCTACACACTCCATCCTCTCTCTCTCTCTCTCTCTCTCTCCCCCTCCCCCTCTCCAAGGACCATCGCCACCACCTACCAGCCCCGAAAACCCTAGATCTACTGTAAACCCCATCTCCGCCACCGTAAACGCTATCTCTGCCACCGTGAAAACCCTAGATCTATAGTAAGATCATTTGAAAACCCTAGAGATCTTTGGTGATAAGGCGGCGGCGGCGGTTCAGTGGTGACGGTTGTGGGTTAAAACCCTAAATGTACAAACCGTAAACATTTTTCTTCTTCTTTTGAAAACTCTAAATGTACAAACTCAAGCTCAATTCTTCTTCTTTTTCTTGTTCTTTAGATTTGAAAGTGTGTGTTTGTGTGTATGTGCATGCACATTTTTTTGTTTGAAGGGTGGTGGTTGCGGGCGAAACAGAGTTGGTGGTGGTTGAATGTGTCGAGAGAGAAAGACAGAGGGTGCTCAGTTTGAATGTAGGTGGTGGTTGTGGGTGGCTAGTTTGAATGTACGTGGTGCTCAGTCCGGTGGTAGTTGTTTCTAGTGGTAGGCGGTTTCTGGTGGTAGTTGGTGTACGGTGGTGACAGTAGTGAGAGTATTAGATAGAGAGAGAGAGAGAGAAACATAGAGAGAGAAACTTCACCAAGCTCATCTGCATCGTATAAACTATATTTTATATTTAATTTATATTTAATAATTCATAATTAATATATAAAATAAGTAAAAGTTATAAATAAAAAGAAAATAAAAACAGAAGGGTAAAATTGTCATTTTACCATGAATTAACAGAGTTGACTAACGGTCAATATTACCAAGAACCAAATTGGCTACACAATGGTTCACAAATGATCACCCATACCACTTTTAAACTTAAAGACTCGGCAGTTTTTTTTAAGTTAGAGAACGATTTGAACAATTAACTTTTCAAATTAAGACTAATTTGATGAGATTCAACTATACTCTACAACATAGGTTTCCTAGTTCATTCTTTGATCCTATATTCCTATATATAGCTTGGTCAAATTACATATTTGATCATTGGATCGAGGTTTGGCCTATAGGCTGGCTTTCTTGTTGTATGACTTCACATGAAATAATTAAAATACCATTGTCCTATTAAATTATTCATATTTAGTTAATTTATATCTTTTAGATGATATTTATTTATTTATTTAAAAAAATTTAGACACACTCTTTCTCATATCTCTGAACATCTCTCTCTGTACTCAAAACATAAACAAAAATTAAGACCCAAAAGGCCAAAAGGCCAAAACCATAACCTTGATCAAACCTCAAGAAAAATGTAACTAATTCTTCTATTGTTCATCCTTCATTAAGAAAGAAACAATATAATGAAACACATCTTGATATTGTTGCAGTGAACAGAATTAAAGTCTCTGAATGCAAATATTATGTCCTGAGTTCCTTTTAATTTGATGTTATTAACTTGTTATACAAGATTCACTGCTTTAAAGAGCTTTTTTTATTTTACTTTTATATAACATCACTTATTTTTGGTATGTACCAAGAATCACAGGCACCGAAAATGGTCATAACAGTCCATTTCAGGGTGGTGGTTGTAACTCGAAAGAAGCTTGATCAAAGACTGCAAGTTCCAAAACCCAGGCAGCCCAAGGTGGCTGCTTTGTGTCTGTGACTAACAGTACAAGTACAACTTTCCATGCACACAGAAGAAACATGACTAATATTAACTATGTTCTTCCATACATAGTAAAAAAAAAGAAACATGTTCCAGATAAAACCTTGCCTTGATGTCCACCCGCCTTTTCTCCATGTTGCAACATGAAATCGAGCCGAGGTCTATGAAAATGGCAGCTTTGAGATCTTAGTGAAAAAGAGTGCAAATTTGTTCACTCAACATGAAAACCAATTCACACGTGAAAATATATATGAACTCTTGCTTTTCGTTTTTTTTTTACCTAAAGTTTACGCAAACCTCCTTTATGTGCAGTTGGGCTAGAGAGGTTGCTTGCTGTTCTTAAGAGCCTTCGGAACTCTGGCAAGCTAATTCTCCCATCTTTATCCATATCAGCCTCCTCCAGAATTGGATCTATTGACCCTCTCAAACCCGTATGCTGCAAAAGAAATGAGAGATACAGAGTTACTTCAGATGTGAAATAGACTCATTTTAAACTCAAATCTGGTGTGACTTTTTTAGAATGGCAAAAAACAATTGTCATGTATTTGAATTTTGAATATATGGCGTACCATTTTGAGTTCTTCAGGAGTTATATATCCATCTTTATCCACGTCGAATTTCTCAAATGCAGCCTGTGATAATTGTTGCCATTTTTCAGAGTTATGTTCCTCTAACTGATGAACATGGAGAGTGGCAGCTACAAACTCTGTGAAATCCACAAGCCCATCCGTGTTGCTGTCAATCTGTATCATGAAAATGTATAAGAACCCATCAAGATCATGAAACACATATATAGAAGAATGAGTTTCTAGATTAAATTGGACACACTTACTGCTTCTAAAATCTCCAAAACACGTGATTCTTTCATTTTCCATGGAACATCTTTAGCAAGCGCCTGACCAAAAACCAAGTTACATTTCATACATGCAACAATTTTAAGATACAAATGTTTAGTCATCAATACCTGTCTCATTTCCTCTAAACTAATAGCACCACTTTTATCTACATCAATTGCATGGAATTGATCTTTAAGATCAGATATCTCCTCTTCATCAAGAGTGCTAGCCAAGGCCTGCAACACAACTTCGGGATTTATGATCATGAAAATGGGAAAAAGAAAAAGAAAAAGAAAAAAACTATGTACCCGAAGAGCAAACTGTTTTAGGCGATTGTATTTCACAAACTGGCGCATGTTTGATAGAATAGAAATGTCAAGAGGAATCTCAGAAGCATTTCCACCTTCTCGAACCCATGGATGTGCTGTAAAAGTTCAACAAATTATCCATCTTGGCCTAAAAATACAACAAAAAGAAGAAAAAGAACAAGAAACGTACACAGTGCTTGAGCAGCAGTCAATCTTGCACGAGGATCTTTAACAAGTAACTTTCTCACAAAATCTTTAGCACTTGTGCTTATGCTTGGCCATGGTTTGCGTTTAAAATCAGGCTTGTTTCTTAATACCTATTAAGAAGAATTCATATTAATCATATTATATAATCGCAATTATATAAGTAAGATAATAATAGAAAGAAAACAAATGTATAGTTTTCATGTAAATACCTCTTTGAAAATGCCATCCTCGGTTTTATCCCAAAAGGGTCTACGCCCACATAGTAAAATGTATGTGATTACGCCTATACTCCATACATCAGACTGGGGTCCTGATTTACGTTTCAATACTTCAGGAGCAACATAGTAAGCACTGCCAACGATATCTGTAAACTTCTTTCCTGCATTAATTAATAAACTAATTAGTAGAGGCTATAGAAGATTATAAAAAGGATATCTTGTAATATGTAACAATGTAAGCCTTAATTATATAAAGAAAAATATTGTAAAATTCCACAATTCCTTTATTCTCATTGTTGAAAGGCATGTAAATTTTTTAACAAATAGTCAAAGACTTTACAAGTAATTTTCAATTTTCATGGAACAAACTGGGTGGATTTGGCTGGTAAAAAAAGCTATGGATCAAGATAATGAATATACCCGGTCTTATGAAGTCTGACAACCCAAAGTCTGTAGCCTTCAAGGGTGAATCCGTTTTGGGCGACTTGAAAAGAAAATTCTAAGACAAAAAAGAAAAAAAAAAACAAGAAGAAGAAATAAGAATCAAAGATAAGGTTAGCATCATACTATGAAAAACCAAGAAATCACAAATCTTTAGAGACACTTTTTATTTGTGGGTACCTCTGGTTTCATGTCACGATGTACCAAACCATGTAAGTGGCACTCTGCTGCAACTTTAAGCATTTGCCTTACAACTATTGCAGCATCTTTCTCTGTGTAACGACTGTCTTTCCTGGAAAAACCAAATGATATATAAAAACTTGTTTCTCTTTTCTGAAACTAACATATGACATTTTATACAAAGGATGAGAGTTCTCACTTTGACAGAATTCTGTCCAGTAATTCACCGCCTTCACATAACCTGAAATGATAAAAGTTCACAACTTTTACAATCAAATTCTGATGAAACTGGCGTTCTTCATAAGAAGCAAAGTTGCAGAAAATGGATCAAGATCCTCATTTTAACCGGACTTAAAAGGTATAAACTTATGTAGAATGTAAGGATTTGCAGAACATACTCCATGGCTATATACACGTAGGAATCATCTTCAAATGCATTGTGAAACTGTACAACATTCTCGTGACCACTTAAGGCTTTTAATATTCTAACTTCTCGCTTGACATCCTCAACAGCAATCGGAAGGATCATCTGTCAACATAGTATGCAAACAACAATTTACGATCACTACATACATTGTTAACTGCCTCAAATCCATATGTTAATTGCTTGATCCTAGTTCTAGACTTTTTAATCATAGTAAAACACTCCTATGTTAATTGCTGCAGTTTTGATGATACAAAGACATAAAACAGTTACAAGAAAGACTCAATTTACATGGTATTGGTTGTACGTTTGGATTCGAAGCTGAATACCAAAGAGATATATGCTGAAGGAAGTTAGTAGCTATCTGATCTTCATATGCCAATAACCTCATCAGGCAATCTTCCAAAACCTCAAAATTCCCCAAAAAATATAAAAAATAAGAACATGAAGATTTACAGTGATCTTGTTGAATTACACAAGTTAAGGATCCACAAAATCATAGACTCGCCAAGAAATCAGTCAGATGATTGATTAGTTTTGAAACCCTAGACTTTAGCTTAGAATTATCATTATATATGCAAACATCAAACATAAGTTAGCTTAAGTGACTAATAACCAAATGAAAAGGAGGAATTGAAATAAAACAAGACTAGACATAAGTTTTAGAGTTTCAATTACAGAACTGACAATACTTACCTTATTTTTGTCAATTTTCTTGACAGCAACACGATCCCCATTAGTTCTGTCTGTAGCAACATATGTATACCCAAATTGACCATGACCCAACAATTTCCCAATTGTATATCTCTCATCAAAATCCTTAAGATACCCAAAATCGGTTCTTTTTCCACAAGAGATCACCCCATTCTGGCGCCTTGAAGTAGCAGCCTTGCTTTTCATCTTGTTTTTATTATTGTTGACTTGCTGTTGATGTTGGTTCTTCTGTTTGGTTTTATGGTAATTGAAATTAGACCCACCTCCGTCATGTTTGTTGACGGCTGTAGTTGTTCCGCGGTGGTTCTGCTGGTGGACGACGGTCGTTGATGTGGTGGCGGTGGTGGCGGTGTTGGAGGAGGATGGGGCGTTGCTATTGGAACCACTGATCTTGGTGGTTGAAAAACAGCTACCCATGTCTGGTATGATCAAGTTGAATCAAAAAGACTGAATCTTTGAATTGGGTTTTTTAGGAAATGAAATAAAAGTCATACCGTGTGTTTGATGCTAAGGAAACAATGGGTTGGACTTGGCTGTTAAATACATAAGAGAGCAGAGTGAGAAACAGAGAAGAAATTGAGAAACTGAAATAATGGAAATGAATTAAATAAGTAAGAGGAAAGTTTTAAGCAGATAGGAGGAAAGAGGGGAGAAGAGGAGACCATGGTGGTGGTGGTCAAAATAGACTTTTAATTATTTTTGGGTATTAGTAGTAAGGTAGGTGTGTGTGTGTGTGTGTGTGAGAGAGAGAGAGAGAGAGAGAGAGAGAGAGAGAAATGTCGATCAAAATTGGCTGTTCACACTTCACAGCTTGTGTTCAAGGTTTGATTACAGATGATTGTGAGTTGAGATTCTTGGCTTTACAGTTAACACCCCCCAAGAGTCCGGAAAGTGTGAATCCACACTCCACGTTTGTTGCTTTTTCACAATTTCATGAAAGATTCTAAATCTTTCTGCTTGTATAATCGAGACATAGGATAAGGTAATTATACGAAACGAGAGGAAGGATGAAAGATAATTAATGAATTATATCTAATTATATATTACAATTTAGTGTATATAATAAAGATGAAGTAGGAATATTTAGTAGAAAGAAATAGAAATTTTCTAATTTTATAGGATAGAAACTTAGAAAGACTTGTATACAATGGTATTTATGTGGATGCTATGACACTCAAGTATACTTAACAAGTAAGTGTTAAAAATTAACTAAAAATATAATTATAGTTCCCTCTTTCATTATATAATATAACATTTAGAGGAAACAATGAGCAGTAACTCTCCATATTAATATTATATAATTTTAGTTGTAACTATTCACATTATACATCTTTGGAGTTTATCACTAGAATAGGGACCTTAAAAAAACTATTTACCAATCTATGGTCCTTTAAAAAATATTTATTAAAATAGGGTAGCAGTTAAAATATTAACCAAAATAAGGTTTTTGTAATTTTTTTAAACTTCCAGCTTTTATTATTCTTTGTACTAATATTTTAACCTTTAACTTTTGTTACCTTTTTACTAAATTTTTTAACCTTCAGTTTTTTTTACTTTTAGTTTTTTTTTTACTTTTTTACCAATTTTATTTTACATGAACCAACTATTTTGAACATGAAATTCTAAGATCTTAAATTAAAACAACAAATCACACATACAATGTCTATTACAAATAAAAAGAAATCACATGTTTATTACAAATAAAAACTCCAACAATTGTTTGTTACAAATAAAAGAGAACAAAAACATCAAAATTAGCTTGAACAAGTCACAAATCTCCTATCTACAAAAAAAAGAATGATGGAAATAAGATAATAGTCAAAACAAATATAAAAATTAATTTGTGTTTGTATTCACCTTAGCTTGGACGGACATCGTTTTCGATTATGACCTCTTTGCCTACAAATTCCACAAAGATTAGCATTTCTTCCTTCTTTAATGTCCATTCCATTTTTTAATCTTGTTGAACGAGGACGAACTTTTTTATTCCGTAATAGTTCCAAATTTGGAAGCAATTCACTAAATGGTGATTGTGGCCAATACGCTTCATGAGGAAGTGGAGAGAACTCGGATGCCCAAGTAGCACAGTAATTTTCAATCGAGTAACATTTATCAACATATTGCCAACTATTTAAAGAGAGTTTGGCACATACACTCAATACATGAGAACAAGGGTATCTAAATGTCTCTCACTTACCACATGTGCAAGTTTTTTGTTCCAAATTAACCACTTGCACATTTTTCCTCTTTGAGTTATCAACTCAAATATATCTTTTTCTCGATTAAAAGATCTCAAAGAATGGGCACTTGCTTTTGCCATTAAGGCTACTTGCTTTGCAACATGTGGAGTATATGCATCTCCATTAGCTTGGGAACTAGATCCTAATGGACGTCTAACATCAAAATAGTGCACCATTCTATAAAATGTAAGTTGGACACAAGCTGTGATTGGTAAGAAACGAGCACCTTTAAGTACACTGTTGAAAATCTCTGACAAATTTGTTGTAAGTAACCCGTATCTTCTTCCACCATCATGTGCAAGTGTCCATCTATCAAGTGGATGACTCTCCAACCACATTGGGAGATAGTGTAGAAATCATCATTTTGAATCATGTCTGATACGGCATTGCTCGTATTAGTTAATAGCAACTCCGGGCTCCTTTCTTCTACTACCATAACAGATTCTTGAATTCTACACAAACAAAATTACAAACTATATTATCAAATCCACAATAAGTAAAAACAATAAAATTAAGTACCACAAATGTTTATACCTAGGCGTCATCTCGGTGTTTCGTATTGGTGCATTATCTTCAACCTCTAAATATACATCAAGGGTGCTTAGTTCTTGATGTATATTAAGCACATCAAACATTATGTCAACATCATCATCGTCTTTGACGGGGAGAGGAACGTATCTTATCACTTTGCCAATACCAAATGATGGATATCTACACATAATTTTGATGTTGTGTTGTTGCTTATCAAAAGATGAAACCCGATACATACGCTCAAGCAACTCATCAAATTTAATTCCATTGTTCACTTTAATTGCTTTACTTGGAGCTTTATTATATGCTAAGCCATTAGAACCTTCACATGTTGTGCCACCCCAATAGCAAAATATTGTAACAGATTTCATCTACAAGATAACAAATTAACTAATTAACAAGAACCAATAACTTATATTTGTTAAGCAAGATAAAAATATATAGCTAAAATCAGAAAAAAAATAAAAAAATTCAGCAAGATAAATGTAAAAAATTCATAACCAAAATCAGAAAAATCTAACAAAATTTATCTACAAAACAAATATATTTAAGCTACAAGATTAAATAAAATTTTCAAGGTTAACACTTACATTTGTTGAAAGAGGAGGACTAGGGAGGCATTGGGTCTTCGATGTGGTGGCCGGCTGTAGGTTGGTGGCGGCGCTGTCGAGAGAAGGAGGCTGTCGGGAGGAGGCTGTCGAGAGAGCAGGTTGTCGAGAGAGGCTGAAGGGAGCAGGGCAGTCGCCGGTTGGCGCCGCTGTCGAATGAACCGTCGCTGACGAGAGAGGATGACGGGAGCAGGCTGTCGAAGGTAGCGTCGCACGGTGCTCTGGGTGGGGGCGATAGATTTAGGGTTTATTTTCAAAATCCCACGTTTTTCAAACTAAAGTCAAAGTCAAACAAAAAGTAACCATAGTTTGGTAAATACTTTTCAAAGAGCCCTATATTAATAAATAGATTTTGGAGGGACCACATTTTGGTCAAAAACTCTACATCTTTGGCGGATTGGCAACCAAGAAAAAATTGAAAGGGAAGGCTCAATGTTCGACTCTCAACAATACCTGTTTTATGTTTTTTCTCCTTTCAAAATTGCAGTTGTCATTTTGTACTTTCACCGCTAATTACTAATAGGATTTTATTATTAGTTTATTCATTGAATTAGTTTTATGTTTTTTTGTTTCCTTTTATAAATTTTAAGCTACAACATTTGGTTTAAATACAATATTATATATATATATATATATATATATATATATATATATATATATATATATATATATATTTGTGACCGTTTTATTGTTATTTACATTTTGATATTAATTTTATCATAATATGACATTTACTTAAAAAAATTTCGTGATGTAATACTAAGAAGTAGATTTCATTCAATAACTATTATATTGTGTTATACATTAAGACTTAAGAGAGATGAATACGTTAGATGACGTGTTTACACGAAAATAAACCTTCTCGTTCTACCTATAAATGATAAGATATAAAACCCACTTGTTGATAAGTATGAAAAATTGAACCAATATATAACACAATGTTTTGCTTTTGAAATTTCAAAAACTTATTTATTGGTTTGATTTGGTTTTAAAATCTCAAAAACCGAACCATCAAATGAGGGTTTCTATATGTATAATTGTAAATTGCATATCTAAATCCCAACTTCATCCCCATGCTTCCGTCATTCACATTTCATGTTTAATATTCATTCTTTACACTTTCAAATTTCACATCTCAAAATCTTAAAAAGGCAAGCATATATGTTAGATCCAAAAAGACTTAAATAAGTTTACTACATGCAGGAAAAACATTGAATTAATTGTATTCAATCATTCAAGAATCAATCATACAAGTTTTCTTTATAATTGAAACATTTTTATATCTCATGTGTTTTTTATTGAAAATTAGGTGGCAACCCATTTTGTTACAGCCAATCCAAAATCCAAAAACCGAAAAAAAACCGACGTCAAAACCGAAACTGAACCACCACAAAACCGAACGGTTTTGGTTTTTCAAAATCCGAACTGAGTACACCCCTAATGTATGATGAGGTTTAGGAGATAAAGCTTTATGGAAGTGAACACAAGATAAGATTAGAAAATCTCTTGGTAGTTATGTTCTCGGTATCAACCAAATTTTACACTCAATCTCTTTGAAATCATTATAATGTTTATGCATTAGGTTGGATTCATGGCTTATACTAGGGGTGAGCATTTGACCTATTTGTTCCAAACCGAACCGGTACAATGCGGAACATGGACCGATTAACGTCATGCTGGCCGGTTATCGTTATATGTTCCAGGTATCAACCAAATTTACAATCAATCTCTTAATTAGAAATCATTATAATGTTGATGCTTCGCGCTAGGTTATAAAATATGATAGATTGTATCATAAGCAGCAAAATTTACATGAAATATAAGTTTGTATATATGTGGTAGTATGAAACCGTGGTATGACAAAGTGCATGCATTGTCCCGAGCATTTTCTATAAGCTTGCAATCAAAGAGGTACACGATACAACCATTGTGTAGTTTACATGGTTGTTAGCATCTAAACATACTTGGTTTGCATGAGTCCTCAATAGACTACTAAGGTTGTACATGCCTATAATAAAAAAGAGGTATGGACTACAACCTTTGTTCATATTTATGTGGTTGTCAGCATCTGAACATAATTGGTTGCATGAGTTTTTAAAAAGTGAATTCCCTATTATTAGTGTCATGTAAATATGTAGTTTTTGTATATATAAATAGTTGTACATGCCTATCACTTCTATTCTAAAGCTAGGAAAGAGATTCCAATTTTCTTTTATTTTAATTTCAACTTCAACTGCACATAAGTAACTACCAAATTTTTAGTTTTGTATCCTAAAGTATCAATCTTGAGACCATGAAGAAAGAATTTGCTAATTAAATTTAATTAAGGCAATGCATTTTAGGTTGAAATAGGTTTGACCGGCGCACAACAATTTTGTTTAAGTTTTATGTTCTTTAAAGTAATTGAATGTCGAATATGAGTAGTGTACGATGTATTGTTTTAATATTTCTTCGGTTTTTATTGGATTTGTAATTAAAACAGATAGATCTAAACACCAAATCTTCATTATGCAAATATTTATTAAAAATGTTAGCTTTTAAGTGGATACCACATGTTGATTTGTTACAAGAAAAAGTTTTGGGGTCTGTTTTAGTTAGCTTGAGAAGCGTAGGGGATTGCATGTCTTTAGTTTTATAACCTTTGTTTGGTTTGATTTAGTATTGATCTTCTTGTTGTTAAAAAAATGTTGGGGAGATAGCAATATCAAACCTAAATCAAACCTATCTATTAATTAAAATAGGATTTGATGTTAACAAAACCACATATTCAGTTTTGGACTAAGATAAATGAAAAACATGTGTTGTTTTTCATATTAGACTTAATGAATTTCTAAGTAAGAAATGTCAGCTGACGAATCATAGTGTCAGCTGAACACTGAGTATTAGCCAAAGGACCAGCTTCAGAAATATCAGCTAAGAAGAAAAGACAAGTCAAGAAGCATCAGCTGATGGCGCAAACCATCAGCTGATGGCGCAAACCATCAGCTGATGGCGCAAACCATCAGCTGAGGGTTCCTAAAAGATCAGCTGAACAGTCAAGGATCAGCTGACAGTATCTCATTGGTCAGCTGATGCCTCCCACATGTCAGATAAGGTATTCTACACTTATTCATTCTTGTCTCAATAAGCTGATCATACTCAAATGGTTAGCTGAGCCCTTGGGATCAGCTGAGAGTTTGTTTTGATTAGTTTATTAGGTGTACCCTAATTATATTGATTAGCTGATCAGTTTGATCAACTGAGCAGATCTAATTAGCTGAGTCTTTTACAATTGTCCTTAGCTGAGCAAAATTATGTTAGCTGTTCAGTGTCTGTTAGCTGAGTCTTTAATCAGCTAATAGTTTTTCTGTGTAATATTTTCTTCATTCAAAGGCAGAACATGTGTTGTTCTATTATGCCTTAGATCTCTCGTTGTAAAAGTACATAGCACTTTTTGGATCTACAAAGAAACAAAAAGGATAGATCTTTATCCTCTAGAAAAGGAGAAAGATACTTTAGAAGAGAAGATCTCGAAGATATGCTTCAACAACTAAGTATGGCTGGCAACTCTATACTTGGTTAAGTCAAGTCTTCAAAAAACATGGTGTTGATTAAAGTACAAGCATGGAAAGAGAAGTTTACTCTCCCAAGACATAAAGGTAGTACTTTAATAATATAATAATAGATAGTGGGTAAACACCTTACCACCTTACTGGAAAGTATGTTTATTTTACACACTTTGTGTATAAAGTTAACTTACTTTTCACCCACTAACTTTGTCTATTATAATATTATTAAACCAGGTACCTTTGTCTTCTTCTCCTCTTCATCAACCCGGACACCCTTGCTTGCTTATATATACTCATGCATGAAAACATGCTAAGTATGCGAATAGATAGTTGAATACTGAAATCTCATTTGTTGAGAATTAGAAGAGTTAGTATTTCACTTTCAGTATAACAAACTTGTTCATGTGTTGAACATCTTAGACATAAGTTGTTTAAGATTAGCTTAGTCTATGTGTTAGACAAATTTAGTTGCCACCTTTTATTGAACTTAGATTTTCCGCATCTAGTTCATGTAATTCTTGATTCACATCAATAAGAATTATATAAAAGTAAACCGTGTGTCTCTTAAATTTTAATTTGCTAAAGTTTGTATTCAACCCCCCCCCCCTCTACAAACATTTGTTGTTGTAGTATCCATTCGGGACCAACAACTGGTATCAGAGCAGGCTAGATAACTCATATCTAAGATCTGTTTTGCTTACTCTTCAACTGCTTCTACCCCACACTACAAAATGGCCACTCCTGTTGCTGCTTCTAACAGTTCTTCCAACAATGGCTCACTCACAAGGTGTCCAACGTTTGATGGAGAAAACTTTTCTCTCTGGAAGAGTAGAGTTCTTCTCTATATGTCAAGCCTAGATGATGTGATGCTCAAGACTGTTACTGAAGGTCCTTATGTTCCTTCCTCAACAATCAAGTGACTGAAGCAACTGACGAAGTTCCTGCTGTTGAAAGACTGATCATAAAGCCTATAAATCAGTGGTCTGATGAAGACAAAAGGCTTGTTAATCTTGATGTTAAAGCAAGAACAGCCTTAGTCTCTGCACTACCAAATGATGTCTATCATCAAGTTCTTAACTACAAGTCTGCAAAGGAGATGCTAGATACTTTGACTGTTGCTTATGAAGGCACTGAAGAAGTGCAGGAGAATAAGAAACTCCTTCTGGTAAGAGAATATGAGTTCTTATTTGCTCATAAAGGTGAAAGTCTTACTCAGACCTACACCAGGTTCAACTGCCTTATTAATGACCTAAGAAGGGCAGAGGTTCCCAAGAGCAATAAGGAGCTTGTAAACAAGTTTCTAGACTCTCTCCCAGAATCTTGGGATCATTTTATCACTGTGCTTAAACATGGTGAGAAAATAAAGGGTCTTACACTGGTTGGTTTATATGAAAACCTTATGAACCATGAACAATCAGTGAAACAAAGGAAACTCTCTACCAAGGATATGAAGGAGGCTGCAAAAGCTCCATCTACTGCCCTTGTGTCTAAGGATACAAGATCCAGGAGTTTTGCTGCAGTGGTGGATGAGTCCTGTGATGAGGAGGAAGAGGAGGAGTCTTCTGATGAAGAGCAAGTGGCTGATGGGGATGAAGTTCTGGAGAACATGGACAACATTGAAGCTGCTGTTGAGCAGGCTGCCATGTTGGTAAAAAGGTTCAAACCTTTCTTAAAAATAAAGGGTGTTAAGAGATTTGAGAAGAAACCCTTCAAAGGAGAAAGAGCCATGTCAAAACCAAAGGCTTCTGAAGGTTGTTTCTCTTGTGGTAAGACTGGTCATTATGCCAGTCATGTAAATATGTAGTTTTTGTATATATAAATAGTTGTACATGCCTATCACTTCTATTCTAAAGCTAGGAAAGAGATTCCAATTTTCTTTCATTTTAATTTCAACTTCAACTACACATAAGTAACTACCAAATTTTTAGTTTTGTATCCTAAAGTATCAATCTTGAGACCATGAAGAAAGAATTTGCTAATTAAATTTTAATTAAGGCAATGCATTTTCGGTTGAAATAGGTTTGACCGGCGCACAACAATTTTGTTTAAGTTTTATGTTCTTTAAAGTAATTGAATGTCGAATATGAGTAGTGTACGATGTATTGTTTTAATATTTCTTCGGTTTTTATTGGATTTGTAATTAAAACAGATAGATCTAAACACCAGATCTTCATTATGCAAATATGTATTAAAAATGTTAGCTTTTAAGTGGATACCACATGTTGATTTGTTACAAGAAAAAGTTTTGGGGTATGTTTTAGTTAGCTTGAGAAGCGTAGGGGATTGCATGTCTTTAGTTTTATAACCTTTGTTTGGTTTGATTTAGCATTGATCTTCTTGCTGTTAAAAAAAGGAGCATTCATTATTCCCGACATTAAATCAAACATATGATGGGAAATATAAAGGACATAATCGTGGCAAAAAAAACACAACATCTATATTATAAACCAAGAAAAGTATGTATATATCCTACATATTACAACAAACTGCTCATATGCATTCTTAGATGAAAGATAAACACAGACAAAAGAACATACAAAAAGAAAAGGAACACCAAACTTATGTGTTGGAGAAAGAATACATGTGTACGGCTATGAATAAAGACGTGTACCACCGTGAAAAGAAAGTAAATAAAAAAGCAAACCGTAATATAACATGCTCTAAAAAAGAGAGATTCCAACCTAGTATCGTTTGTGTTGAAATAAGGATTGATTTCCAGTGAGTTGGCTGACATATTTGGTTGGCAAACAGAGTGAAAAATATTTAGTAGAAGCGTGTTTTTCTTTCCTGAAAAATGTATGGTTATATAATAGTCTCATAATTTCAAAGTACTAGAGTCTAGACGTATGTTAGGAGCTTTACATTGTTCTTGAAAATTGTTACAAAGATTAGTTCAATAATATGTTTTTACAAACTTTGGATACATTTAAATACATATATAAGTGTTATATATTATATATGTTAAATTTGTAGTGGGTTTGTATTCTCCGTTATAAGAGCTTTGAAATGATATGTATAATGTGTCCGGGTGAATGAAATATCGATACTCAAAGTTAGGTACTTGGGATGACATTTGGCAAAACCAAGTGGGTAAAAGAATGTGTTTGTAACACCCTCTCAACCGGCCTAGACTAAACAAGGTAATTAAATTAATTAATCTTGATGATTTGATTTAATTAATTGATTAAGTGATGTTTTGTTATTATTAAGTAATTAATTGTGTTATTTTTTTTATTTAAAAGTATAGATTGTGTAATTAAACTTAATAATAGTCTTAGTGGGTTATGAGGTGTCCTAAGTAGGACACATAGTCACCACCTTCACTTGTCATCACTTTCATTTTACATGCAAATAGAGAAGAGAGTGTGTGAGTGTTGTGAACTCTCGGCCGAGAAAGGAGAAAAGAAAGAAGAAAAATTGATCTTCTAACTTGCAATCGTATTTGGTCATTTGTGAATTCTGAAATTATAAGGTTAGATTACAAATGTCCATAGTTTATAAATCATAAATTATAATTTGAATTCTTGATTTATTAAGAATTCCGAATGATGCTATGATATGATGAATTAGTGATTTAGGGTGTATGCATGTTAGAAACTGAAGTTAGAATATGTTTCTTATGTGCTTAAAGTGATTTCTGTTGACATAGATAGCAATGCATGTTCGTAATCAGTGTTAATTTGAAGAAAGAAATCAAATATACATGAACTTGAATTATTCGGAATTAAATATGCCTTTACTCGGAATTGGAATTGATAGGATTTGATGATTGTTCGGAATGGAACTTTTGTTCGGAATGTACTTTAATTCGGAATCACACTTTACCGGAATTAGATCTTTATTCGGAATACATGTAATGTTCGGAATTGGCCTATACTCGGAATGTGCCTTTCTTCGGAATTTACCATTACTTGGATTTGAAATATAATTCAATCGGAATTAGGAATTGTTCGGAATTATGTTATGCCCATGCTCGGAATTGGGGATTTGATGATGAATCCGAATGAAGAATTGAACCAAGTTACTCCATGAAGATATTGATGATTAAATCAATCATGGTCTTGACATATGGATGAAAGATTATGTAATGCCTAAGCTAAGGAGTTGGAAGATTTCACAAATACTAGATGAATTGGTAATTGTGAAGGAATAGTATATTTATTTAAGTATACTTGTGGTTGTTGTGTATTTGTATATTATTGGTACATGTGATATAAAAAAATGTACATGTGGATTAATTGTACATATGATGTATTGTGCTTATTGTGGATTGTTAAGCAAATACTAACTTGTAGTTGTATTCTCAGGAGGTGACAAGGCTCAGTAGAAAAGATTGCTTAGTAACCTGAGTTTTGAAGACTTCGGTGAATGGATTTATATCTTCGGATAAACAGGATATGATATCCTGATTGTAACTTTCTCATTGGACTGTATGTCTGGGTTTGATAGGTATACATGTTATTTTTGGAGATCAGCATGAGCTGAGCGGCTGGGCCTGTTGCTTGAGGATTTACAGTATCTGATCTTGAAGTGCATTTGTTGTACTCAAGGGGGCTGGTACTGTTGTCCATGTTAGCAGGGCTATCGGTAAACCTTGGTTTTGGCCGACCTTGGTTGTAGGTGCTTTCAACACCACCGGTTCTCCTGGGATTTATGAGCTATTTGTTTGGGCATGTTTGTCTTGTATATTTTTAGATATTTGTTCCCTCACTTAGCTTTGTGCTAATTCCCCACTAGATTATTTTGCAGATTCTCCGTGGTGAGTTTCTTGAAGATGAGGACTGGGAATATGGACAGACCTGTTGGACCGATTAATGCTACAAAGCTTAGGAATATTTATATATAGACTTAGCATATAAATGTAATAATAGTACTTATGATATGTATGTAATAATACCGGTGGTTAGTGCCACCGTGGACCACCGCCAACTGCCATAGCAGTTTTGGCGGGAATAACCACCCAATGATTGGCTATATATAGACATGTATGTAAAGGATTTACGGTAATGATATATGTGTGTTTCTATATATCTCTGCTTGTTAAGTGCCAAAGTATATACTCTCTGTAAATTTGTAGCACCTGTGATCTTGATTCGCGAGTAGGATTAGTAATGGATCCACACATGAAAATTACTAAGGGTAGACGTTTGGTGAACCATGTAAATTCAACATGGTATCAGATCCCAAGGGATACCGTCTTGGGAGAGGAATTACGAATCAATGACAGACTGGAAGGCACGAAGGAAGGGATTTCCGAAAGCAGTAACAAGGGATGTTCAGAGAAAGGAAAGAGTGTGCGAATGAACACCCACACTGGTAACCAGTTTCGTGAACAACGTGCGATGACAGAAGAGATGTCTGATGCTTGGAGTGAATATGATGACACTAAAGAAGACTCTAATTACAATAAGCAACATGAGAACGCATGGAACAAACGTAGAACAAAAATAGTGAAGGGCATGAATCGATTGAACATTCAATCATATGATCACAATTCAAAGATCTGTAAACGGAACAAGAAATTGAAAAGGGCCCATTGCTACATCTGTTATACGAGGGGACATGCTTATTGGAATTGTCCAAACAAGCACATGAAATCGTACTATAAGAAGAAGATCAGTGGTGAACTTGGATTGAAAATGACTTCGGAAGATAAAGGGAAAGTGAAGATCATGAAGGATACCGAATCCGAGTTCGTGTGTGAAGTCATAACACCCAATCCAGCATGGCTTGTTGAAGGGTCTGATGAACGTGGTTGGGACGACTTTTGGTACGTCTCTGATCAGTACCCAAGACACATGGTGCCACGTTTAGAGACATTCAAAAACTACAAGGAGGGGCAGATCGGTTCAAGTAACAGTGATCAAGGTTTAAGCATAAAAGGTTTTGGTGAAGTTGTTGTGACAACAGACACAAACGTTTATGAAATCCCAGGTGTGTATCACGTACCTTGTGTAGGGTACAACACCTTAAGTTTGGATCAATTATTAGTACAGGGATTCAAGGTGTTGATCAAAGGAGAAAAATGCGTGATTAAGAGACAATTCGAAGAGATGGACAGCATACCCATAAAAGATGATGAAGGAATGTAGTTGATGAACAAATCTGAAATACTGCATCAACTTTATGACTTAAAGGCTGAAGCAATCGAAGAGGTACTAAATGCTTTCAAATCTTTTCATTTCTATGATGATTTAACAATTGAAGAGAGCATAACACATAAACCAAGTGGAATAGAGAAGAGAGTACCGAGGAAATGTGATTTTGATAATCTAATTGCTTTTATGAGGATGGTAAGTGATCAAGAGATCAAAGAAAACTGTAAACTATTCGTTAAAAATCACTTTGATAAGTTAGTAGGATGGTTTTACTGCGATTACTTACAACATGGCGAAAGGACTTTGCCCGTGGTTGTTAACGGTCAAGAGATCAGTTTGTTAGATCTTTATATAACAGTAAGAAGGATGGGTAGATTTGGTTTTGTGGCTGTCAAGAACAAATGGAAACAGATAGGACGTGCAATAGGCTGTTCAAGTGAAAGTGTACTTGGTTTGTATGAGATTTACCATACTTACTTGGGGTTGTTAGAAGCATACTTCGAGGTGGCCAAAGACTACTCCATTGAGGACTTGACATCAGAAGCAGTGTTTGACAAGGATGTGCAAGGAAGGAGGAAGCCACAAGAAGGAAGAGAAGCCAGCAGTAAAGAAGAACGAGCCAAGGAAGGAGGACACTCGAGAAACAGCAAAAGGCCTGCATCAAATCTGATTATAATTGATTGAAGGTAGCTAGAAGACTATGACTAAAGCTTTGAAGCATTAGGGGGGTGATGTTGGACCGATTAATGCTACAAAGCTTAGGAATATTTATATATAGACTTAGCATATAAATGTAATAATAATACTTATGATATGTATGTAATAATACCGGTGGTTAGTGCCACCGTGGACCACCGCCAACTGTCATAGCAGTTTTGGCGGGAATAACCGCCCAATGATTGGCTATATATAGACATGTATGTAAAGGATTTACGGTAATGATATATGTGTGTTTCTATATATCTCTGCTTGTTAAGTGTCAAAGTATATACTTTCTGCAAATTTGTAGCACCTGTGATCTTGATTCACGATTAGGATTAGTAATGGTTCCACACATGAAAAGTACTAAGGGTAAACGTTTGGTGAACCATGTAAATTCAACAAGATCTGACTCTGATGTCAAAGTTTTTGTAAAGAGCTTGTTTTGTATATAACACTGTAATGACATTTTGTAAATGGCAATCAGTCAAAGTTGTATTTATATTTTGTTTTTAATTTAATTATATGTAATTAGCTTCCGCACGCAGTTTCATGATAATTAAAAGTACAGTGTTATAGTGTCCCACTAAATGGGCTGTCGGAGAAGACCTTCAAGCAGTGGTGGAGATTGGACTGTCGGAGAAGACATTCAAGCAGCGGTGGAGGTGGGCTGTCGGAGAAGACCTTTAAGCGGTGGTGGAGATTGGGTTGTCGAAGTAGACCTACAAGCGGCAGTAGAGGGATATTGTTGTCGGCGGCTGCTCTGTTGAGAGGTTCTCTTGGCCGGCGGATGTTGTAATGTTGGACGACATTTTTGAAGGAAACAATTACTTAGGGATGAGTAAAACGTTGGAAGCTTTAGAAAGAAAGAGATAAATTTTGATAGTTCTAAAATAGCCTTTTAAGTTTTAAGAGATTAAAAATAAATGAGAGATGATATATCATCCTACTTCATCCTCATACTTATAAGATCAATACATGTGTCAAGATCAATGGAGAATAATTAGTGGATTCCACATCTCAATTTGTGATGGATAGGAGGAAAAAGTAGGAAAATATATCATTTTTCAAAATAAGTAATCATATAATTCAAGTGAGTCATAGTTAGGATAATCCAAAGACTAGGAACTGTTCATCTTGTATTTTCACCTTAAAATATATTCTTATTTAATTACGCCCTCTCTCTCTATACATATATATACACATAATTCGAAAGGTAAAATTGGATGTTCCCATGATTTACTAAGACTGCAGTACTGCACTTTGCCTCCACATTTACCAACTCGGCTACACGTCCGGAGGTTAAGTTGCTACGCGTAGTAGTATTGTAGTAATGTAATGCCATTTTATAATTTACCCATTTGGTATTATTTTAAATATATATTTCTTATTTCAACATATATAACTGTCGCGAATACAGCCATTGCAACAAGCTTTTTTAAATGTTTTTAGTTCTAGATAAATATGGCTACTAGCTCCGTATACCCGTAGACCATCAAGTGATCAACTCACATTTAATTACATAAACCCAAAGAAGGTTTGATGACTCTTTCAGACATTCTAGAAACACCACTAAACGTACAATAAAATAAATAAAATTTCTATAATACATCAGTAAGTAGAGATCAACACAAGAGGGGCAAGTGGGTTTCAGAACACATAAAATGAACATGTGTATCTTGTAAGATCACCCGTAGCAGGTGGTCTGAAAGCTTCGGCTACTTCTTCGGGTTCCTCAGGTAGCCGGAGTGGAACACCTGTACGAGTACCCCCATTGGGTTCATCCTTCGGCTCTCCCAACCAGAATTGCTTCTATTTTTAAATTTTTTTTTCCTTTTTGACCCTGACAGACGTGTATAAAGAAATTTTTTTTTCATCTCTCCCCAATAATTACACCACATATTACACTGTTTAAAATTTTCATCTCAAATTGTATATTTCTCTTTGTTTTTCTTCTTCTCTTCTACTACAAAAAGCATTTAGTTTTTATACAATATGAACTAATCACCACGTACAACCCGCTTGTCCGGCAGGAAAACAAAATTTTTATAGGACTGAGTAGAGAAGCGGCAAATCCAATTTATGGTAAGGGAAGTTTTGGTCTAAACACTCTTTTATCCCATGTTTTCTTTATTTATATTTTGTAAGTCAAATATGGTTAAAAAATCGTATTAGTAATCTATATTATAATGTGTATATAAATGATTGAGACTGTAACCTCTATTAGCAATGAAAACTATTTAGGGGGCCATATGTGCATGTGAACTAGATCACCGGTGTGTTTAACAACGAGTTTATAAGGGATTATAGGGGCTTGAGATATTAGTTTTTATAATCTCCAGCCCTCTAGCGTCGTTTAGGTGAGGGGATTATTAAAAACATAAGCCCCTATAAACCCTAAAAATAAAAGCTTTTTCAAGTAGCTTATGGCTTACTTGAGATTATCAATTAATCAGCTCCAGCTCTAGCCCCAACCACAGTCAGTTTCACCAAACATACCTCACATCTTGATGATAAATCTGGAAGGAACCAAGTCATTTTCACTCCTTATTTTTATATGTCAAATCTTGAGATTTAGATAATGAGGAACGGACGCTAAATTTAAAGAACATATGGGAGAACATATGACAAGGTATTGTGTGATGCGTCGACGACAAATATAGATAGGAGGGAGCAATATATGAGAAAGTGGTGATAATAAAATTAGATTCTAGTTATGAACATTTTAAGTGTCTTACAATATATTACAATATAGATTGATATTTTAGATGGCTATATACAAGTGTCATATCAAGTGCTCTCAGCTCTCAGGGGTATGAACACAAAGTATTTTAGTTTTTGTTATTAAGACTACATTTTATTATTTTATTTATGGAGATCAACATATAATTTTGTAAGATGAGGCCTAACTTTCTTTTGAAAAGTGTCCAAGACTTTGAGTCAACGGGTCGGATAAGCTGATGATTTGATTGGACCAATGACCCAACTAATTGACTGCAATTAATTTTAAAATCAAAAAGTTCGACTTATCTAGTTATCTAGATAAAAAAAATCAACCCATTTACTTCACTTTTATAAACAAGTCCTCCTTATAATTACTATTGTAATTTTATAAAATACTCTGAAACTATAAACATCGTCATAAAATGAATCATATATTATAATGTAATTGTCATACACATAAAAATATGAGAAGATAATAAGAAAGGGTTAAATTTTTAACAAAGAATGTTTATTTAATGTTTCTTTATAATAAAGTTTTTTTCAATATACATTCATTAATATTTACAAAATATTTTATATGTGTAAAATTTGGAAAAAATGGAGCATTATAAAACGTTTTGTAATCATTAATAGCTGGTATAACGACACATTTGTGAACATTAATGGACACAATGAAAATTTTGTAAATATGATATGTATATTTGGCACACACAAAAACTTCATGCGCCATAATAGAACATTGGAAAAACGTCAAAGTAAGTATAAAAATAGGAGGATATATCATTACTCTTCAAATATATGATTAATAGAAATTCATCGGAAAAGTTCATTTGTGAATCGTTCTTTTTGTGAGTACTGTGAATACCTTTGTTATTACAATTAATATTCATTAATAAGAGTATTGTGGTCTTTTATATATTTTTTCCAACCATAAATTATGTCTGGGTGGACCTTCATTAAAGAGTAAGACTTGATTTTTCCAAATTAACCCTGATTTAACAATCATTAATGAGCCATAAATGACTCATTAATGAGCCCACATTTATATTTACCATTGATCTAATTTAATCAAAGGCCAAAATTGGTTCTAATGATACTCACAATAAAAACAAATTTCAAATGAACCTCTCCCGTTCATCATATACGTAGAATGTGAGATGTTCGTAAAAATTCATCGTCAAAAAGTTTACTCCCATTTAGAAAAAGTTGGTTGTTCCGAAACAAACCATATACTATATGTAATGGCATCTTAATATCAAGGACACATTGTCGCAAAAGATAATATAAATATCGAAATTTGTTAAAATAGTGTTCAATTCTTTAAATAAAGAAAAGGATATTAATTTCAACTTTTAATATAAATAGATGTGGTGACTTGAATGACGTGCTAACTAGGCAGTCAACAGCAGGTTAAGAGTGTCGAAACTTGCAAATAAAGATAATATCTAATCTTTTAAGTCAAGAAAATGATGATAAATTCCAATTAATAATAAAAAAATGATATGGTGACTAATGCTGGCAATTTGAGACGAATTCGAGCTATCGTGTACGTGTCTATTACACGCCGACCCATTTTCTACCTATTTATTTTCGTGTCGGCCAAATGTATTTCATGGGTATTTTTTTTTTGTTTCCACTACTAGAATTCTCTTTGTTTAGATTCAAATTTTAAAATGCAATTGTCGTTCTGATTTCATTCGGACTTCAAATTTGGTGTTCGTTTCAATTTAATTCGAATTTCTATTTTGTTTTTCTAGTTTTTAGTAAGCGCGGATAAATGATGATGCTAAACAACCAACATAAAAATTAAAATAATAAATCATTAAATACGATTATCAATATAAAATGTTAAAGTACCAACTGCAAGTACTCAAATGTAAAAGTATCAAAACGATACAATTAAAATATTAAATACTAAAACAATGTAATATTGTTTTTATTTTTAAAGTTTTAGTTGTTTTATAGAGAAGAAAGAAAAAACACACGAACACAAACATCTAACTCTATTATTAAAATAATAGACTTTTAAAAAAGACTTTTCTTTCAAAATATAATTTAACCAACAAGAGCCATTTATTTAAAAAATAAAGTAACCTTACAAACAAATGTGATGTCATCAAACATAATCCTAATATTTACCTTCCTTAATTCATTAAGTTAATTAGGATTGTTATATATTAAATGTAAAATTAATATTTATATAACTTAAATATACGTCAAATAGTTCGTTTATATTTCAAAAGAGATATTTACGGCCCTGTAGAAGATATGATAGGTATTAATTAATCTTATATATTAAATATAAAAATAATATTTCTAATACCTAAATATACGTCAAATATTTATTTAATCTTCAAAATTTACATATTTTTTTGTGATCGCATGATTTGATTTATTATATTATATATGAAAATAATATTTCAATATTATCATTATTTCTATGATTTGTTTTTTAAATATATAGATAATCACATGTATATAACACATACAATTGCATGTTTAAACTTTATTTTTAATTTTCCTTTATTTCAACATCAAAGTCACTGATTCTACTCAAGATAATTTTAAACGGTACGTTTTGTTGCTATATAAGCTAATTAGTTACTATTTTGTAATATTAACTATATATCGCAATATTCGTGGATAATACAAAATATAACAGTGACATGCGCAATTTT
Organism: Pulicaria dysenterica; assembly: GCA_947179395.2. Taxonomy (NCBI): domain Eukaryota; kingdom Viridiplantae; phylum Streptophyta; class Magnoliopsida; order Asterales; family Asteraceae; genus Pulicaria; species Pulicaria dysenterica. Next base: position 55,865,024 of record OX359293.1, read on the forward strand.
ACTACTACATTTGATATGCTACAGAGTAAAGAACAATAACTTTTACAACATTATATAAGAATAACGACAACAACTCAGGTAATATCTTATTAATTTTTATATACATTACTATATAATTTATACATCCTAATATTCTTAATATTAATTTATCATATGATATAATTTTGTTGATTGGATATTAGGAATCGAAGAAGACAATCTTGATGGCCCAAATGTGAAGAGGTTGAAATTGAAATTCCAAATAACCTTTTGATTTCAATTGACGGTGATCATGTTCAATCGATTAATAATTCCATATATCCATCCATCAATGAACATTTTTACGATCAAAACTATTTTCAAGAAAGAGCAATTTTAGTTCCCACAAATAAAGAGGTTGAGTGTATAAATGATTTCATGACATTAAAGATAAATGCCGCTGAGGTATCATATTTCAGTTCTGATAATATTTGTTCTATTGAAGAATGTCATGCCTTGGAAGAATCATTACACTCACATGATATTTTGAATTCAATAAAAGTATCTGATTTTCCAAACCACAAATTGACTTTAAAAGTAGGTGTGCGAGTAATGTTGCTCAGTAATCTTAACAAATCTAAAGGTGTTTGCAACGGAACAAGATTACAAATGAGAATGTTGGTGACATTACTCATATTCTAATAATGAAGTCAGTTCCACCAGATCCTAAATACCATTCAAGTTTCAACGAAGACAATTTCCTCTTCTGGTTTGTTTTGTAATGACGATAAACAAAAGCCAAGACCAATCATTATCTAATGTTGTATTGTTTTTGAGACAACATGTTTTTTCTCATTGACAATTATATGTGACGTTTTCTCGGGTGAAAAGTAAGGATGGTTTGAAGATTCTAATTTAAAATGAAAAAAGCAACCAAACAAAAGAACAATGAATGTGGTTTATAAAAAGGTTTTACAGAAAATCTCCTGAGGATATTATGTATGAATTTCTGAATTTTAATAGATTTATCTCTCTTTTTAGACATATACTATTCCTGTATACGTTTTAGAATTATTTTACTATACCATTTATAATTTTACATCATCAAATATTAATATTTACTTTAAACATTTCCTATGTTTATACACATGATAATAAAATAGTATATCAAAAAATAATATCAAATACATTGGACATCACATTTTCTTCCATTGCAACGAAGCCCATGAAGCCCAATACTAATCGCGTTGTATAACGGAAACTAATCCACTCGCAACGGCTAGTTTCGACTACTCACGCTCCCTCTTCTTAACGGTCATATTTTCCCTTATTAGAACCCTAATTGCCAATTGCCATAAATCTCAAAATCCCTAACTCATTCTCCCTACTGAAATCCTTCTGTGGTTCTTCTCGCTTCACGGTAAATCCTTTCTCTGAGTTTCCTGGCTATAGTTTCTTGATTTACTTTGAAGCTACCCTTCAATGGAGACTCCACTGTCATCAAGAAGAATCACAAGATCACAAGCTCTCGCTATGGCTGCCGAGAACTGCAACAGCAATACCATACCCAAGTCGTCACGTGAGTATTGTTTCGATTATCATAATCCCTTTTTGATTAATTTCCCAATTGGGTTTCGTTTTCTGATCTTTAAATGTTCTGTTTTAGGAGACGAGAATGAAGAATCTAAGGTTGGTGCTTTGAAATCAAGACAAAAAATTGATGGAGGAAAACATCAAGAAAGGGAAAAATCAGCACTGATTGATATAACAAATGGCTCACCGATTGTTGGGCTTGCGATGGGGAGTTTAAAGACTCCATCATCAAGATGTTCAAAGAAGAGGATGATGATTCCAAACAGTGAATCAAAATACACCAAGACTCCTGGATCTGGAGAGTCTCTGTTGAGGGGTCAAGTGAAGACCCTGTTGCAAAAAGTGGAAGAAGAAGGTGTGATTTCCAAGATTTGTTTTGAACACAATCCATTGATTCATAAGCATTTTGTGAACTCTCCAATGGCTGTTCTTGCTCCAACGCCTGCAAATACGCCTCAAGTTTACGACTTTTCGACTAGCAACAACAATGGTTTTACTGTCTCTCCTGTTGCTGAAAATTTCAATTTTACTCAGGTTTGATTTTCTTTTACTTTTACACAATTGAGACCTCTTTCTTTGTAGTTGTTATGGATATTTGATAGATAGATTATTTCAATTGGGTTTGTTTCTGCTTTGATTGTGTATAGATGCTTAATGAGATCATTTCTGCACCAAATCAACAAGACAAAACTGAAACTGATGAAAAGAATGTGATAACAAGATCATTGTTCTCTGATTTCTCCGAGAAAACTCATGATTCTGATACATCTGATTGTAACTCTCTGCTGACATACCAAGATTCGAATGCATCCTTATGGTCGGTTCAGGTAAATGCGAGCACAAGTGACGAATATAAAGGGGAAACAGACGACGATGATTATGAAGATGGTGACGATGTGGTGGTGGATGAGTTGTGTGAAGGGATGAGCAAGATAAGTGTTAACAATGCTGCTAAATTCACTGGGAAACACTTAAGATTTGTGTACAACAGTGATGGAGAACTGGAAGGAGAGGTGTCATCATCATCGTCATCAAAGACCGGGTCTGGAATTTTGTGCTTAACGGGTTTGCCGAGACCCGAAGGGAAGCATTTGAGGTTTGCAGAGGAGAGTGAAGAAGAAAGATTGGTTTGATCCTTTTTCAATCTTCAAGAATGTGTGTTTGGTTGTCTTTCTTGTGACACCAATAATGGTTTAGTTTTTGTTTTTCTATGGATTGAAGTTGAATTCTTTTATTGTGTGGTGATTATTAAAGGAATTTGTTTGATTCTGAATGGATTTCACAGTTCAACGAATCACATTTATATGTACCATCAGCGATCTCACCCCAAACAAATGAATCACAAATGGGTCGGTATTGTCAGTTTATACAAATAAACAAATGAATCACATTTACGTTGGTAATTATCCAACATGTTTGGCAACTATCCCGAAACATGTTTGGCAACTATCCCGAAATACCAACACTCAAACAAAACAAGGATTCAAGAATTAAAAAAATAAAAAAAAATACTCATGAACACTAATTAGCTTAGAGGTTCAGGTGCACAAATGGATTAAACTCAAAAGTGAGATTAATCTTGATGTCAAGTGTGAGTGTGTAGAAATCGAAAGTTAATCTTGCACTAGCGGATGAATGTTTCACTTTGGAAGGGCTTCACAATAATCAAACGGGTCAATGAACAAGCTTCTACTTGGACTTGCCTTCTGCATATTAAGGAATACACAACACCTTTAATCTGTATTAGTTACTTGAGAGAATGTCGAGTTGATTATGATCAAGTACTACAAATAAATTATTACTCTTATCCATAGTCCTAAGGCTGTGGTTAGCATTCTCCTAAATGATATCATTTATCATCTTTTGCACTAAAAGACAAAAATCATAAAAAGACAAAATTCTTTCCTCCAAAATATGTATATTGTATAATATTTGGCGTAGAGTTATACATACTAGTTGAATTGCCTGAGTTGTTATTCTTGTCCAATTTTGAGGTAAGTGTATTGATTTCCAAAAATTTAGATGTTGGATTAATGTTGCTAGGTTAGTACTGTTATGTGAGTTGATGTTGCTATCACAAGTTACTACTGTTTCAAGATTAATGTTGCTATGATAATTAAAGTTTTTGTTGCTATACTTTCTGTTGTTGTGTTCAAGATAAGGACGTTATCCTTTATTCTAAGGATGATAGTTATGGACGTATTGATCATGTATATCTCTCTCCATAACTAGAGGATTCTGTTAGCCTAGAAAGTGGATCTGATTTGTAATTAGATAGTATAAATACATGCATATGGTATTAGGATTTATATACATCTATCTCTGTAAGTTTCGTTGAAAAAAGTTTAGCCTCAAGATCGTTTGTGATCCCTACAATAGAGAAGTATTGTACATTTATTGATTTAACTTAAATAGATTGGGGTTTTGATTGTTAAATAGTTTTTTCTTGAATCAATTGATTGCTTGTGTATCCTTATTCTATCAAAATGTTATCTCGCAAACTTCTTTATTTAGTTATTGTTTTTTTTATTGTTCTTGATCTAAATGTTTATTCAATCCTGACAATTAATTTATTTGTTTTCTCAATTCGTAGGCTGAAAATAGTAATTAATTAATACGAAGTACTGGAGCTAGCTTTCTCTGCAACATTATCATACACTTGTTAATTACTTGATTACTTGAGCAAAAATTTGAGTTTTCAATTCATACAAAGAAAAACGATAATTTTTTTACCTTAAATACATCGCATTTGTCTTGAATATGTTTTAATTAGTTACATAATAACCTTCCACATTGGGTTTTCCATTTTTTTTGTTTTAAGTTAATAATATATATATATATATATATATAGGAATAAGTTCCATTGAGAACCATTTTTAGTGTGAGAACCGTGAGAACCAATCTGAGCCGTCCAATCCCCCTCTTTCAATGTCATTGCCCACCCATGAATTCCTCACATACACCATGCACACTTGATCACCCCACGTTCTCCATCCATGAATTCCACTTATCAAATCAACGGCTAAGATTGGTTCTCGCGGTTCTCGCACTAAAATCGGTTCTCAATGGAACCCTCCCCATATATATATATATATATATATATATATATATATATATATATATATATATATATATATATATATATATATAACGGTAAACACACTCACTCTCTAAACCTACTCCTAAATTTACTCCACTGTTCACGTCAGGACTTGAACCCACAACCTCTTATGAGGAGGCATCACCTCACAACACCAAATACCGCTGGACTACAAGCCATTTGTTTTAAGTTATTATAATTAGATAAAAAGATTCATTAGTTCGCCGGTCACTCAACCTAGTTGCCGTTAGATATAAGAATTTACATATACATGTTAAACTTTTTGCTTCTAGCATCTTGCTAGATCATTTTTTTTAAAATGTGAATAAATAAATAATTAATAGAAGATACAGAAAACAACGAAGGCCATCATCATATGGGGGTATTAATTTGGTAACTCTAATTAAAGACAAATGAATTAAATCCACCTAATTAAATTTAGACCAAAATATTGATGGGTTTATTATGGGACATCAATTACAAGTAGCTATCAAGTGGGATAGGAGAAGGGTCAAAATCACAAGATCGAACAAGCAATAATTATAAAATGATCGAGTGGGTAAAATGCATGATTAAGTTATTGCTCTTCGATCAATAGGCACGATTTCAATGTTTAGTTATTGCTCTTCGATCGATCGGGTTAATTACGCTCGATCATCTAAATACGTATATTTATATTTAATTATGTTTATGTTTTTATTTTAATTTATTTGGAAGTACTGTATATATATATATGTGTGTGTGTGTGTGTAATTGATGGATGGTATATATATACGTACGTACATAAGGCCATAAAGGTGGTAGAAATTAGAGGGTGGATTAAAGAAAGTGGCAAGGAATAAGATGGTCCAACTACCAAACTAAAAACATCACCCTCCATTAACAGAATTCCATCTATTAGTGAAGTGGACGCAAAGATATGATAGATAACTATCTTCTTATAATTAATTCATCTCTCTCTCTCTCTCTCTCTATATATATATATATATAATCTTCCGGCCATATATATATAACACCATTACACCTTTGAGTGAGCATGCATGCATGTGGTTTTATTTAGATCGAATTGAATTAATCAGTTGAATCAAAAGAGAGAATATGGAGGAAGGATTGGTGGTTAGAGGTCGGGTGGAGATTGATACGAGGCGGCCATTCAAGTCAGTTAAAGAGGCTGTCATTTTATTCGGCGAAAAAGTCTTGGCCGGAGAGGTCTACGCCGGCCAGAAGCTCAAACAGGTTTACATACATATACATACATGCATACATGTGTATAGTGTATCTCTTTCTATTCGTTAATTGCTGATTAATATATTATTTTGATGCTTTTCACATTATTATTGCTTTATTTATGGCTTTAAAGCATAACATAGGATTAATACATTAGTATCTGAAGCCTTGATAAATCTGTACATATAAGTTTTATTTTCTAAGTTATTAAATAAGAACTTTAAATATTAAAGAGATTACCCAAATTTCTATTGTGATTTTGTATAGTTAATTATAGTCTTCTGCTACAAATCAAATTATATTTACAGACAGAGAGTGGTGAAGGGGTAATTAACAACAATCAATACAAAATAAAAGTTGGAGCAATAGCAGCAGAGCTTGAGGAGACAAAACAAACCTTAGAGAAAGCAAAAGATGAGGATACATGCATGGCTTATTACCTAGCTTCACTCAAACAAGAGCTTGAAGAGACCAAATCTGAGCTCAAACAATTGAAGTTGAGAAGAGAACAACCCTATGATGATCATTCAAATCAGTTTTCACCTGTTGATAAGGAAATAGAACAGATCAAATTCATTGAAAATCCAATAAGACCCGAACTAGATCATCCGGATATCGATGAAAGTGATGATGACCACCTTGTGCTTGAAAAGAAGAGATCAGTCAAGTTTGCTAGCCCTCCTTCATTAACCAAAGTTATGGTTGAAGCTCCCAAAATGCAAGAAACAAGTCCTTCTTCACTCAAGAAGAAACCCTTAAGGAAAACTATAATTCCTTCACTTGGTGGGATTTTCTCAAGAAAGAAGGGTGGTCAATTGATCTCCAAGAACACCTAAATCTATCAAATGAAAGAATTTGGTTCATTTGGTAGATTCAAAGTTAGTTCATAATCATGTCTGATCTTCATATTATGTTGGGTTCCATTTAGTGGATGAACCTAGCTATTAAAGGAAGATCTTTTGGATGAAGTAGCATAGCCACTACATATAATCTTGCCTTTGTTGACAAATGTTTTGATTACTCTAGATTTTTTGTTTTTATGGTTTTATGTCACATGTAATAAGAGAGATTATGATGATTAATACGAGTCAATTTAACACTTGATTGTGATGCATGACGACAGCAACATATCTTTAATATATGGTAGGAGTCCAAATTGCCTTAAACAATATTTGTTGGGAAAAAACCAAAGGTTTTATAATAAAAAAAAACTTCAACAACATAGAGGATAAAATCAAGTAACACATAATTAAACACCATGTATGAAGATTTGTCAATGTTAAACCTCCAAGATTATAAAATCGATGTTACCAAATACAAATAGGGTAAAGGTGAAAATACAACGAACAAGTATGTTTGATTGAACAGAAATAAATGATAAAGAAATGGAATGAATAAATAAATGAAATGGGCAATAGGTTATTATAATATAAAATCAATAGAGATGAGTCTTGGTTAACAAGGAGATCTATATCTTGAAAAACAAAACTATGGTATAAAAAGTCTTAATGAGATGCTTACATTCATACGAGTACGAATTGATAATCATTACCAAATATTAAGAACAAAAGAAAATGCTCACAATATTTGCACTATGCTAAGCAAAATTGTCAAGATCGAAATTTTATTATGAACCGTTAAAGTCTCCCTACAAGATCAGGATGAGAAGACTTGATCGAAATAAAAAAATCTCGTTTCGGATGACATATTTTAAAATATGTTCTAGTTCATAACATTACTAATTGTATAAAAATTTAAGTAAAAATCAAGATATAAATTTTATAACAATAGTACAATAACTTGAAATCTTTACGAATAACAGCATCACAAAGAGATAAACAAGAAACATTCGTAGTACCCTCTTGAATTAACAGCATCACAAAATCTATTTGTTCTTTTATGCTCTTTCCATACCAATCCAAACACAACTTCACACGTAAGCATTGCTTTCATTTTTCCTTGATTAAACCATAAACTAAATCGTCTTTCACATGAGAGATTTAAATCTTTCGACTTCATTCACCAAATAATCTTCTGAACTGCAGATGTGGCCAAGATCAGATGTAAAAACAGACTCATCTCCCATCTCATTCTTCCAAAACACCACCTCTTCCCCCAAACAACTCTCATGCTCAACAGGGTAACCTATCTCAACAATTAATATGACATTTTAAAAGTTATTAACTTGAAAATATATATAGTAATTAAAATACAGTTATTTTGCTAATCAAAAATCGAATTTGAAAATCAAGTTTCCAACTTTTTCGATTTTGATTTTGATTACAAATTTCAAGAATTAAATTCAATTAAATAACTTTCCAGTTAACCAACCGATACATCCATGGAAATAGGATCTGTGAAGAACAAACTGGTAATTTGGGATTTATCCTGAAAATTGTAACATTTGGCTTTTTTTTCCTGGAAAATATATTGAAGCAAAATGTACCACAAGAATGCTAACTGATGATGAAGAATTTTGTAGCAGAAGGTAACAGAAACATCATAAAAGGGGAAATCGTTAATATTAATCAAAACCTCTTAAATCTGAAAGAGATTAGAAAATATCCAAACGCAAACGACGATTTTTCTGAAGAATCATAGATAGATCTTGACCTGACGAGACGATTAATCGATTACGTATGTCGGCGCTTCTAAAACTTAGGAAAACGACGTCCGACGCGCAAGAAACTTACCGACGACGTTTTCCTAAGCTTTAAGAGCCGCCGGCATCGTATGATAGTCTTCATAAGTTTGATTTGGTCGTCGAATAGAAGAAGGCGGTGTGTGATATATAAGAAGAGGGGCATCGTCTCAAAACCCTAGCTGCTACACAATGAAGTTACAATATTAGTCCTCGATAATTCGTCAACAAGCAAGATTACCCATATACCTCTAAAAACGTACAAAACCACTCGTCTAACTATTTTTTATCCACGATCATCCCCCTCAACTTTCTAATTGTTATTACATATCAGCTTTAAATTATTATTTTCTTCGACTTTTCTTCCAACCTTTTAACCTTGCTATTAACCAATGACGAATCTGAAATATAAAACAACGTAGGTTCGCCAATTAAGTGACAATAAAAATAAAATAGTTAAAATAGTTGTATTAGATTGGATTGTTAAAATTAAATTTAATCATATTTCTAATAATTATATTAAAACTTTCTGCAATTATATCCGACCAAATATTATTTTAAAATAAAAAAATTCAATATATAACGACAAACAATGACTTAAGAATTAAAACTTTTAATTGAAAGTCTAAAAGAAATAATAAAATTTTAAATTTCAGAAATAGATAATGTATATACTTATTTATAGGGGTGTTCAAAAATATCCGTATCCGATCCGAAATCCGAATATCCGAAAAATCCGATCCGAAAATTCGGATATCCGAATTTTCGGATTCGGATTCTGATACTGTTTTTCTAAATTTCGGATATTCGGATATCCGAAATATCCGATTAATTTTTTTTTTAATTAATTATTATTAACAATATATATATAAAGAAGCAAAAGAAGCCCCAGCCCTCATTCAGCAGCCTCCGATATTCTGTTCTTTCACAGAGACACCGTCCCTATCCACGACGTCGGCTACCGGCTCCACCGAGCACCAACCGGCGAACGAGCAGACGACGGTAGAGAACAGGCGACGGCAGAGAACGAGCGACGAGCAGGCGACTAGCAGACGACGAACGACGAGCGACTACAGACAACGAGACGCAAACGACGAGCGACGGCATAAGCGTCCGGCGACCGAGACGCAGACGACGAGCGACGGCAGAAGCCTCCGGCGACCAACGCCCCTTTTCCATCTTGAGCACTCGACTTCTCCTTCTCCGTCTCTTGTCAATCACTTGATTAGGGCAACTTCAAACTTGAAATTTTGGTGGTCTCATCTTCTTCACAGTAAGATTAAACTTTAAAATACCATATCAAGCATTTGTTATTAAGTTTGTTGTTGATATATTCCCCATTAGCATTCTTCATTTCTTCATGTATGATTTTGACTGTCTATTTTTATACAGACAAAGAATCTTGTTAGTTGTTTTGTTGTATGAATTTGTGTTGGCTGTTTATAATTATGTGATTTTCGTTGTATGAATCTGTGATGATTTTGGTTGTATTATTTTGTTGTTTAAAATGAAATTTACATGTTAAATTTTCGGATGATCCGATATCCGTATCCGAAATTTCGGATACGGATATCGGATAGTGAAATGCACTATCCGAAAAATTCTGATATCCGAAAATGAACACCCCTACTTATTTACTCTATAATTTACATGACAAATGATCTAAAAATATAGCATATATACTAAGACTTATAAGTATAACGTGTAACTTTTTAAGTTTTTATAATAAATATAGTAAATTTAATTATTTTATAAAAAAGGTGTATAAATATACTAGGAAAAATAATATATGATGTTACATCATCTCGGGTGATGTTGCACCTACAAATTCTTTAGAGTTAATTACACAGATGGTCCATGTGGTTTATCAAATGTCTCATTGTAGTCCCTAAACTTCAAAATTTACACCCACAGTCTACGCGGTTGTCATTTTGTCCCATTCTTAGTCCAAATCTAACAGAGCCGTCAATTCCAACGTTAACTCTTATATTTACTGGGATACTATTGTCTTTTTACTCCTGAATAATTAAAAATTATTAAAATTATTATAAAAGTATACACATTCTCTCTTCTACACACCGACACACACAAATGTTAGTCCCAATGCACACAAACCTCTCTCTCTCTTCTGCACACATACACGTACACAGAACTCTCTCTCTCTCTTCGTCTTTCCCTCTCCATCTATCTTCGTCTCTCCCTCTCCCTCTATCTCGGTAAACCACCATCCACCGCCTCAATCACCATCCACCGTCTCTCCCTCTCTCTTCCTACACACATGACACACCTATCTCTCTCTCTCTCTCAACCCTCCACCCTCCACCATGAAACCACCATAAAGAATACCTCCGATCTGTAAGGTTTCTCCGGCGAGCACTCACTCAGGTTTCTCTCGCTTTTCAACCACCGTAACCACCACCACCTCCTCCTCCAGACCACTATAACCACCACCACCATCTCAGAGAAACCCTAGATCGAGAAACCCTAAAACAGATCTGAAACTCTCTCTCAAGAAACCCTAAAAAAGAAGAGATCACCCTAGCGGCGGTGGTGGTTGAAGCTAAAGGTACCCAGATCGAGAAACCCTAAAAAAGAACAGATGGCGATGGGGGCTTAGGTTGAACTCGAAGGCGATGGCGGCGTGAGATGGCGACGGTGGTTAAAGTCCTAATTTTGATCTGTACCAGTGGTGGTGTTTTGTGGGTTATGGTGGTCGATTTTCATAAACGGTGCTGGTGGTGGTTATGAATGGAAGAAACCGGTGCTTTGTGGTGGTGGTGATAAATAAATAAAAGTGAAGGGTTGAGATGAAGAAAGAGAGAGATGAGAGATGGTGGTTTCATGGTGGTTTCGATGGTGAATCTAGTGGTGAGAGAGAGAGACAGAGATGAGAGATGGTGGTTTCAATGGTGGGTCTGGTGGTGGCAGGTGGGGGTGAGAGATAGTTTCGATGAAGAGAGTGAGAGAGAGACAAAGATGAGAGTGAGAATGAGAGAGAGAGAGAGGATAGAGATGAGAGAGAGAGTTGACTTTGAGATTTTTAATGATTTAAAATTAAATAGGGCTAAAAAGACACTTTTACCCTCACCAATAAATGGGTTAACGTATAATTTAGACGGCTCAATTAAAAATGGACTAAATTGGGACAAATCGATAACCACAGGACTAACATTAGGACAAAATGACAACCACGGAAACTGTGGGTGTAATTTTTAAAGTTTAGAGACTGCTCATGGGATATTTGGTAAACCACAAGGACCATCTGTGTAATTAACTCAATTCTTTAAATGAAAAGTATTTTAAACATTTCGATATTTACATTAGATTATGATTATCGTATTATAGATGTTGTTGACATCCTGTAATGTTTACTCGAAATACAAATTTATAAACTCTATTATTAAAAAGTAATAGTTAAGCACCTTGTTTCGTTGAACACAGCCAAACATTCCGCCTTCCTAATCGGAGATCGGCCAAAATCGACCGGAAATTATTTCCGGCACTTTTTCCCTCGCTTTCCCTGAGAAATTACGGAGAAACCCTAATGAAGTTCCATCAATTCCTTCAAATTTTATCATATATTCTTGTTGGCATTATAGTTTCAGCTGATGTAACACTGGGGATTAGGTTTCCCAATCCGATTTCTCAGGTCAGCAGGGATCCTCCTGATGAGCTTCTCAAAACTGCAGTTTTCTCTCTCGGAAGCTTCTGGAGGTCGGAATCCGTCTTCGGTTGCTTGGATGGAGTTGTAAGGACCACTGTTGGTTACGCCGGTGGATCTAAATCCAATCCCGAGTACCGAAGCTTGGGTGATCACGCCGAATCCGTATACGTATGTATTCATTGCTCGTATTTTGTGCGACCTATGTATTCATTTTTTAAATCTGAATCGTTTGCATTTAAAGTTGATTTCAAAATTGCATGTCTATGAAGTTTGGTCATGTGATCTGAAACGTGACTATTGGTAAGCTAGGTGAATAATTAATCACAAAATTAACATGCCGACGATGAAGTTCTGCTTGCTATAGACTTTAAATTGTGATGAATACTGTTTTCTTCATTGTTATGTATTCTGTAATAGCTTTTTATCTCACAAATATGCCTTTAGTGAAGTATTTGGGTATATGGTTCATAGCTCCTCACAGAAAGTCACCCTTTGTTAATGTAATGTGTGATTATGGTCATTACTATCAATAGTCAATATTTATTCAAATATTATTTGGTTGGAACTAGATTTATAAGTGTTTGGGGTCAATTCAGAAAATTAGACAAGATGTTTTGTGAATTTGTTTAGATTATTTGGAGAAGAATAACTGACATACCATTTCATATGCTAATCATGCTTCTACAAAGGTTGATATAATTAGTATGGAATATGGATGATGATGATGATGCTGGACCAAACGAACTGTTGATACCCTTGGCTATTTTAAGATCTTTACCATGTGTGTCCCTCCCAGTTTATGTGATGGTTGATTGCATATTTCAACCTTGTTTAGCGTAATTATGGCCCTAACGCTGCCTGAGAATAAGCTTTATTAGTCCCTATAATCATTGAGAAGTGTCTTTTAAGTATTCACCCTTTCGCTTCTCTTATCTGGCCAGAGTCTGCAGAGTGCAAACAAGCAGATTTTTGCTATAGTCTAGGCAGTTGGTGGTATGCCAGATAATTGCAAAGAAGCATGCTTAAAACAAGTAGGTACCGGAAGTTTAAAGGAATTGATATTCTAGATTGTGATAGCTGCACCTCTTTTGCTATATATAGAGAACCATCTTCATTTATGGGGTTGTATGCGTTCCTCTGAAATATGATTTGGTTTGCTTATATTGCTTGAGTATTTTTATAGGCGACACTGGTCTTGGCTACTTGCTTAGTAGAAGCTTGAACCGTTTAGGCTCGGTTTTGCTAAACTTTTGAGAGACTGATTCATTTTGTGACACTCCATATCATACTAATTGGCAGTCAATAACTTGTACGTTATTTCAAATGGTGCACAGTGTTTAGGTTCATGTTCAGTTTCAGAAATAGTTGTATTATCTGTTAATTATATAGTATAGGCCAATTTATTGAAATGATTTTAAGGGAAGTTGCATCATGGTCTTCCATGAACTCTCTGCAGATTGAATATGATCCTCGGGTGATTAATTTCAGGCAACTTTTGGAGGTTTTCTGGTCTGGCCATGACTCTAGGCAAGTATTTGGGCAAGGTCCTGATGTTGGCAACCAATACAGGTGACATGTTACCTGTGTAATATTCTTTAACATTCTTCCATTTGTTACCTTCCTGTTTTTTGTGTGTCAAAATTCAAACTCATTGAATATTTTTGGGTGAATAGGTCTATTATTTTCGTTAATGGAACAGAGGAGTCCAGATTGGCAGCCGTGAGCAAAGAGAGAGAGCAAACTAAGTCGAGGAGTAGCATTGTAACTACCCAAATTCAACAGCTCGGAACCTTTTATCCTGCAGAGCCAGAACACCAGGTTTGTTATTCTCAATTCATTTTACTCTTGAGATTTCAAAGTGTACAATGATTTGAGGTTGCATTTACAATTTATCCAAATTCCTTAAAACTGAACAAGTATACGATAGCAGTTAAATTGATATCTAAAACATGAGGATTAGTCAATCACAGTCATCCTTTTGCCTTCTATCGTCTAAAGAGATACCATAGACCAAAAAGTGTTGACGATACAGTTGATTGCTTTCTGGGTCGCCTCAAATTATGCTAGTCAAATTTGTTCTTGTATACCATTCTTTAAATACAGATGTGATAATTTTAGATCATTCACATATATGTATAGGACCCTTGGTATGAAGTATCAACTGAATATTGAAGCAATCAACTTAGAATGATAAGAACTTGGATGTATGATGAAAGCTTATTTAGAATTAGGGTTAATACAAAGTATTTATATCTTAAGGTATTTACATAATAGACCCTAATCTGTCATTAATGCCATATTGACATCAAACTTTACTAAAATGGAGTGAACACAACTTGAGGATCTAACAATATGCATTATTTGTTTAATTTCTTTAAGTCGTGTATAACATTACAACATGCAAATGTTTTCAGAACTTAACATTTTATGGTGTGGAATGTGCAGAAATTTGAGCTAAAACGAAACCCCTTCCTTCTTCAGTTGATTGGTAATATGATGGAAGAAGAACTGGAAAAATCAAGCTTGGCAGCAAAGCTGAATGGATATGCAGCAGAGTTATGTCCACCAAGAATACAAAGCCGGATAGATGGCAAGATCAATGAAATTATTAGAAAAGGGTGGCCTATTTTACGTCAAGTGTAGATAGTTTCATTTGCTTGCAGCCTACGTGAAGAAGATCGAACCGTATTTTTCAACTATGAGCTAGTATTTTGTTGGTTATGAATACTCTTAGCAATTTCCATGGCTCTCAGCATTGTATCTTGTGTATTTTAAGAAGTTAAGTTTATACTTGAACAATTTATGTCTAGTCATTTTGCTTGCCCTTGGGCTAAAAGCTTGTTAGTTGTAAACTCTTTTAGAGGGACGGTGTGGCTGTCTTTTCCTTGGCGTGATGCCCCAATTATGCCCTATTTTTAGCGTGATGAAATTTCCACGCCAATGTGCTCATCAGAGTGAGTACCAAGTCGTGAGTATCGATTTTTTGTTTTTCCTTCTGTGTTTAAAAGTAACATAAAAAGATGAGTCTTGGATTTCATGTTTATAGGGGTTGAGTGATGTAGAGGGTGATAGTAGTAAAATGTTTTCACGTTTTGTGACAAAAGTGATACAAATGATTGTGTGAGTATATTAATTCTTCTTGCTTCTAGGAGATGATGTTACATACCGTGAAAATAGAGTGTTAAATATGATCATATGAGCATGGTCTCGGCATCTTGAGTACCGTTAAGCATGGTAGGCATGCTGGTTTGGATATTGGTACCGAAGATAAACATCATCTCCCATGCTTTGGTAACCAGCCCAAGCATACGTTCTCAGCATTTCAATACCGAAAGAGAGAGGTGAGAGAGAAATAGAGAAAACAACGGAGAGGATAGATGAGAGAGTTTTTTTCTAAAAACAATTTGAAGTATGTGAATCATAAGTATTAAATGGGCCGAAGCGTTAACTTGACATGAAGTATTTGAAGCATGAAAGGGATACTCTCTATGCTCGGAATGCCTATAACTCCTAATCTAGTTTATACTTTATATTGGCAGATTTTTCACATCCTCACAATCCCACATTATTAGAAATTAAGAAAATCCTTTCACCAACAAAGGAACGAGGAAATACTACAAAAAAATAACGGAACTGTATCATCATTTCTTCCTTCCGTATTTCCCTCTAGACCTTTGATGCCATAGACGACGATAAAGACAAAATCATATCCTATGACCTCCATCCTCGTCTTTGATGTTTATTCTGGCTTCGATGTCATTGACCTCCATTGTCATCGGCGACTACTTCGATTAGGGTTCTACAACTCATGTTCAACTACAAATATCACGTCTTCTTTGGCTTTGATTTAGGTTCTTTAACTATCGTTCTTCACTACAATTAGGGTTCTAGGACCGCCATGGCTTTAGCTCTTGTCTTCAAGGCGAATCTTGTTCTTCACTTTCTTCGACACCTATGCAATAACCACCAACAGAAGCTAAACTTTTAGCACTCTCATTCCAATTAACTAGTATAATACTCATGCGACACGTGGGTATATCATAAAAAATATCTATATAGCTATGTTTCATACAAAATCTTTATAAAACTATTGTAAAATTTTGAAAGCTTGTGTTGAAAATATAGTTAGCTACAAATATCACCGATGATCATCACTGCCACCGATTGTAGCTGTTAGTGCTGCTTTGTACAGATACCTAAAAAAATTGCCACGGTTGTACACAAATTTAAGGTCGTAATGTTGGGTTATATACGTTTACTTTACGTTAGTGTTGTTGACTATTTATGTGCAAATATAAAATGGACAATCATTTTATGCTGGCGTGATATTTTGTCTAAAAGAATTTTTTCAGAAAAAGTATAATAATAAAGTTTCAAATTAAAAAGGACAAAATACTTGTTAATTATAAGATTTGTGAATGTTAGAGATATTCTAGTTTTCAAAAAATTAGGGTAATATTTGGCTGTAGTTTTGATAACATTGTTTTAAGAAAGAAATAACATAATGAGTGTTAAATTGAAGATAATAATTATTGAAATGTCAAAAAAACATGTTTGATTTGAAACTATAAAGGTAATTTTGGTTTTGGTCTACTTTTTTAATTTGGTTCAGGTCAACATCTCTCGTCATGTCATTATTACATGTCACCACGTTTTGTCACACTGTTATTTTTTGGTCGCTGCTTCGTTGATGATAGATTCATTTTATTTACTCCTTTTCATAGTTTAGTTTAACATTTTAATTGTTTTCATGTGTACCATATTGCATAATTGCCTAATTTATTTATTTTGGCTACTCTATAGTCTTCATCTTATATTTCAGATTTTTAGAAAACTGTGGCGGAACGGACGCTAATCGGATATCAATTGGGAGCATCATGAGTTACAAGGAGCATATGAACTTGAAACACTTTGGCTCACCAATTTGGATCAAGAAGGAATGAAAGGTTACAAGTTTGTGCTTAAAAGAACGTAAAATTGGCCTTAAAAATCGGGCCTAAAATCAAAATGTGGAGTAGCAATAACAACATTATAAATGGTTAATAATATATTTATGATTACAAAAATATGGGTAACATTAATATGCCATAATGATTAATGCCATAGTGATTCATTATTACTAAATGATTATGTCATTTGATATATTAATACGTAGTGTATTTTAGAGTAGGGTGTATAAAGTAACACCCATAATTAGGGGGCTATAATTATAACTTTAAAAACAAAAACTAAGAAATAATTATGCAATAATTATATTAATTTAAGAGTTAATTGTCAAATCCGTCCTTTATCTTTGACATTTCTTCCGATTTAGTCATTTAACTTCAAAATTGACTAGGATAGTCCTTTAAGATCGATTTTGTGGTGAAAAAGATTCTTTTGTTAGTTGATCGTTAGTCAACTCTATTAAGTCAAAGGGTATTTCAATTTTTTTTACCATTTTTCTAATTTTTAATTACTTTTTAATAATATTTTATCTTTTTTATCTAATAAATAAAGCATTGCTCTCTTTAACCTCTCACACACGACACTACACTTTCTCTCTCTTATCTATCTTTCAAACGAGATGGCAACCATCTCCAATGCACCGCCCCATAACCACCTTTTGGCCACCGCCAACCACCATCGCCAACCGCCACCACCACCGTCGGATCTATCTCTCGCACTCCTAAGACCACTACCACTTCACCATTTACCAACAGAAGCCACCACTCCGCCACCGCCACAAAAAATCCCACCATCCACAATCTACCGCCAAATGCCACAACTCCGCCACCGCCACAGCCACAAAAAATCCCACCATCGACAATTTACCACCACTCCGCCACCGACACAGAAAACCTCAACGAAAACCCTAACTACCAACACCACAATCTACTGCCACCATAGAAAACCCTAGTTGATGTGTGAAATCTAGTTATATATTTTAAGTCCAAAATCACCTAAGTTTCACTACACACTACCGACAAGTATGACTGGATCATGCAATAGTATAGCCCAGGTAAGTAATGGGTATCGTATCCACGGAGAGCAGCACAACACCAAGAAGAATGATAAACTAATAGTTAACCTCAAGATGGGGGTTTTCAGTTTTAAGAATGATATCTAAAAACTAATAACTAATTAAAAGCAGATAAACAAAGCAATTAAATAAACTTTTGCGAACAACCAATTAATAGCAAGTATCCACCTTAATATTTCCCTCATGTTGTGATATACTTCAAGATCAGTTTAATTGATTACCTGGATTGACTTAGTTATACTCCACTTCCTATTTCATACAACTATTGTGAGATAGATAAAGAATAACAACTTCCTATTGATCATCTAAATCCACACAACCTAGTGCATAATTCATCAAGCACATTAAAACAAGTTTAATATAAATCAACCGTTTCCTCGATTGTAAAGCCCTAGAAAATTAGGTTTAGCTGTTTCTGGATTCTGATTACTTATCCTAGTAAACAGCTTGAATAATTCATAGACAAACATTCAAAGAAGAACACATATCATATAAACTTCCTATTTATACTCCACATTCACCACGAATCCAGAAACAAGAGATGAAACCATAAAAATCTAAACTTTAATTGAATAAACATGCAACTAGTATCAATCCATAAGTAAACAAGGAAATCAAAGCATATCCCAACTAGGGTTCAATCATAAGGTGAATACAAGATGAGTTTAGCCCATAATCAGGCTTAAACAATCAAAAAAGTCTGAGAAAACAAGCCTAATCGAAGATTAGCCATAGATTCGACAAACTGGGTTGTTGATAATGATGATGAATGATGTAATATGGATCCTCCAAGCTCTTCCAAGGGTGTTTCCTCACCCTCCAGGGTTGCAATCCTCTGTAAAAATCGCCTGAAGTCGGATGTAGGGCAAAAGATATGATCAATTGATTCAAAAATTGAATTTATAGAAAACTTATCTGCGATGCTTCGCGGCGCGAAGCATGGATGCCTCGCGGCGTGAGGAGCTTTGACCCGTGTCTTGACGAACGTTGAACGGACTCGCGGAGCGAAGCATGGACCCTTGCGGCATTACACACGCTCTGGAAAAAGTACCAAAATCTGGGGTACCTCGCGGCGTGAAGCATAGGGGCTCGCGGCGCGAAGGTGCATTTTTGGGAGATGGCCATAAAACTGAAATTGTAGCCTTCTGAGTGTAGTTTCCGTGTCCATTTGAATCACCTCAATCCGAGTTTGCATGAGTGGGATATGATCAAAACAGTGGAGATGTGTCGGAGTTGACAACTTTTCCCATTTTCTTCATTTTTAGCTCTTTTTCCGCCATTTCTTCGAGTATTCCACCATATTCAACCTATAAGCATCCCAAATAACAATTTAGTGTATATTTTGCTCATTTGCACATAAATTAGAGTGTAAAACTTATAATATTTACGGATGAAAACCTAGTTAAATCCGGAAATATCACTAGTCCTCACCACCACCACAAAAAACCCAACCACCGACACCATTAAAAACCCCTAACCACCATTGACACTTTTGTGCAACGGAAATCTTAGGTCTACAGCTAAATCATGTGAAATACCTAGACCTATACCTAAAGTATGTGAAAACCCTAGATATGTTTGAAGATGATCTGGCGGCGACGGCGGGGATTTCACCGTGAGAGAGAAAGAGAAATATGAGGCGTGGTTGTCTAGAGAGAGAAACAGAGAGAGATGAAAGAGAGAATCGATGTCACCGTGGTGGTGGTTGTTGCCGAAGATAGGGCAGCGCCAACGACGCTAGTGTTGGTGGTGGTGGTCATTTTTGTCCAGAGAGAGTCTGTATTTTTTTAGAACAAGATGAAGTGAAAATGAAGGGACATGTGACATATAATAAATATTAATAATTTAATTTTAATAAATATTTTAATACATATTATAATAAATATTAACAATTTAATTTTAATGAATAAATAAGAGTAAAAATTTCATTTTACCTTGACTTAACATAGTTGACTGACGGTCAACCAATGAAAGGTCCTTTTTCACCACAAAAACGATCTTAAAAGACTATCATAGTCACTTTTGAAGTTAAAGAATAAATTGGAAGAAATAACAAAGTTAACTGACGAATTTAACAATTAACTCCTTAATTAAAGAAAGTTTAAAGTGTAATGATGAAGAAGGCTATTTAGACTTTATAGAAGGTCCAAACACAATTTGTATCCACATGAACATTATTTTCAAGATCTTATTATTTTTCTCTATTTTTATTATTGCATAAATAGATTTTGTTTTTTATTTTAATTAACAAAGAACATTATGGAATTATACGAATTGGATACTATTATATATTTGAATCACAGGTTAGTAAGTTATAAAATAGAAAATATTTACTGCGGTCGTATTAAGAAGGTAATATGCTAGTGTTTTGTAAACTCTGCTACTGCTACAATACGATGTGCGCGGGGTATCAAGTATATTGTTAACGAATTATTAGTCAAAAAAAAAAAATAATAATAAATAAAAAATAAAAAAAATTTCAAAATTTTTGTAGATAAACGCTAGTTTTGTTTTAAAAACTTTAAAGGAGGAGGAGCGCTTAAACTTTGCCCAAATCGCAAATCCAATTTCGCACACAAACAAACTTGAAAAGTCAAAACTCTGCGAATTGCCGTCGTCCACGTTCAAACATCGCCGCCTCGCGATGGAATTCCCGGCGTTCAATCACCACCACCACCACCACCACCACCACAGCAGGTACGTTCATCCTCCTCCTTCTAAGAATTTCTCCGACGACCACCCTAATGTTTACCCTCATCACCACCATCCTCTTCCACCAGTTCATCTCCGTCCTCCTCCCCAACTTTCATACCCTTCCATCCCTCCTCCACAACCACAACCTCCGCTTACTGTCCTCCCTCCACCACCATCTTACAACCCCCATCAAATGCACTTCACCTTTCTTGACGCCCAAAACCCTCCGTTTCTCAATCATACCCGATCTTCCCCTCCCCCGCCTAGGTTTTCAAATCAATCTTATCGATTTGATAACTGGAATGATTCAAGGTCGGATCCGCATAGGGTTCAGGCGGAACCGCCCCATCGCAATCCAATTTCATCGAATGATCAACATCGTCGCTTGTATTCGCCAAATCCCCAGTCTGAAAATCATTATAAACCTCATGTATCGGAACGTGTTATTTCTTCTAGTAGGTTTAGAGATGATACTATCGATGATGGATTTGTTAGTAGAGATATTAGTCATATTAATTCACAGGAGCAACAAGTCAATCGGGGTGGTCCCATTAACGAACGACTTCTTGGTCGATATGCATCTGCTCGTTCGGTTATGAATATGGATAAGCCTACAGATTCTTTTTCAAGAAATGTCGAGGATTATGTGGAGAAGTACGAGCCTCGTTACATGACTATGTCTGAAGGCGAGAGGATTTGGGATCGCCATGGTGAAGAAGACCCTAGATGGGTTATGAAGGGGAAGCAGAATGAATTTGGTCGTAATGATGTGGTTTCATTTGTGTCTGGTAGAGAGCAATCACGGGATTATGGGTACGAATCAAGTAAGATCAATAGGGCTAGGGAAGGTAGAGAAGAGTTTAAGCAAGTACAAAAGAAGAGTGTTTTACTTAGGATAGGAAAACCAAACAATACTTATAGGAATAGGAACCATGAACAACAATCCTCTAAAGCTTACTTAGTTGAATCAAACAATAGTAATTATAGGGGCAAAGATAAAGATAAAGATAAAGATAGAGATAGAGATCAAACAGCTAAAGATTCTAGTTTGTCTTTGGACCAAAAGATGGATGAAGACAGAGAGCAGAGCCCTGTAGAGCTCGATGTGTCATTTAAATCCAATGGTTTAATAGCCAAGGCTGTCTTAACACCCTCGAGTCCAATGTCCGATAATAAATGCACACAATCTAGGAATAGAAAGATCAAGAGAGTCACCGAGTTTGGTTCACCAGTATCAAAATTCAGTAATCACTCAACAGCATCTGGAAGCTCTTCCCATGGTTTAGACAGCCCTTCTAGTTTTGAAAAAGCTCCAAAGCAGGTAGCAGATAAAGACTCTGTTTCTAATGTTGACAATGGTTCTTTGTCTGGCCCAGTTTTAGTTCAGGGTGGTGGCAGTGGAAGACCTGATGGACCCCTGTCATTTAGGCTTAGGAAGAAAAGGAAGTTAATGAAGCTTGGATCAAATGCATTTAAATTTCAGCTGGGAGAGAAAGATGACAAATCTGTAAAGGTTGATAATTCTCAAGATGACTCAATTGAGCCTATTCGTGGTTCCATTCCATCCCAGCCACTTGAAGAAATGATTTCCCATAAATTGGACGAGTCTCCCCTTGCTATGGATTCAGAGAAAAATGATTTAGAAGTTGATAATCCGCATCTGTCTTATGTAGACAGTTTTGGTGATAGCTCCTCTGAAAACAAGAATCTGATAAATGATGGTCTGGTGAATGATCTTGACAAGCTGCCATGTGAGAATGAAAATTCACTGAATCTTGAGAATGATATTAAGAAGAGGTCTACAGATGTTAAGCTATTACTAGGTGGCACCGAAAATTCTTCTACATTAGGGCAGGATCAAATTGAGATTCTAAAATGCCCCACAGAATCTTATGTCAGTTTTGATGCAGCCAACACTTCTCATGATTTGTTCAATGGATCTGTTAATATGCACAAAATTGGTACTACTGCTGATATGAACTCTTTAGATTCTTCTTCGGAAGAGATTATTATTGTATCTCCCGAGAATAGCGATGTTGAAATTTGTCTTGATGATGCATCAAGAAAGGAAGACGAAAGCCAATTACTTGAGGGTACTAGCAAACAAACATGTTTTATTGGGTCAAGTGAACTCCTTGAAGATGGTCCTAAAGAATCTATACATGCTGTTATTGTTGCTGAACATAATACAAGCCCAAGCAGTTCACATAAGGAAAGTTCTTCTGATATTGATGAAGTTGCTGAGAGGGTTAATTCAATTTCTACATCAGCTCAGCCAAGTCCTGACCTTAGGGAACCTAATACAGATCTTAAGGATGATGTACCACCCTCATCCAGTATTATTTCTGCAGTTGCTAATGACACTGGTGCATATGTTACTGACTCAAATGGTAAATCAGGGGAATCTATGCCTGATATGATAACCGGTAATGTTGCTTCTCAAATTGTTTCCAGTATCTTGGACTTACAAATGTTAACTAGCAAGTCAACATATGAAACGATATCTGATTCGAGTATTCATAAGAATGAGGTCAATTTATGTGAGAAGCCTGTATCAGATGGCACATTGTTAAATGGTCCAAAGTCGTTTGCAGAGAATACTAAAACTAATGTAAAAACAAGTCATTCTGCATTTCAGGGTAGCAGTGTTAAGAGTCTGAGCTCCAGTACAAAACTGCAGAGATCAAACCTGCCAACAAAGCTACCAAATTCAGTTTCTGCAGGACAGAGAGTTTTTGCTGGTCGTTCCACTCCAGTCTTCACCAATGTAAGGATCAATAACCCTACAAACAAGATCGCAAAGCCCCGAACGTGGCATCGATCTACCAGCAAACCTGTTCCTTTACCACCCAAGCAAATTGTAACAGGTCAGAACTCTTACATTCGTAGTGGTAACACTCTTGTAAGGAAAAATGCCCCTGCGACTGTGACTGGAACTGCCATTGCCAATAGCCACGCACCCCCTGCTTCAAGGTCGTCTTCTGTTTACCAATTAAATCCTTCAGACCCAATTGAAACAAGAAACATTGCAGCATCAGGGATCACATCAAACAATAGCAACTCAAGAACAGCTGGGTCCAGTGCTCCAGTCGTGAGGCCCAAAACACCACCACTGTCAGGCAGTAACAAGTTACCAGATTGCCCAACATACTCTAGGGATTTGCCATCTTTGCCACTGGAACATCTGCCTGCATCTCCTGTTGAAGGAAATTTTGGTGTGCAGAAGGTATCTGAGAATCAAACCAGCAATTCTGAAAGCCAGAAATTACAATATGTGAAGCGGAAATCAAACCAGTTGGTTGCTGCTTCTAGTAGTGATATAGCCATTCAGGATTTAGATAAGACACAAGCGTCATTATCAGACAGCTATTATAAAAGGAGTAAAAATCAACTTATCAGAACATCAGTGGGAGATGACTCAGCAGCAAACACAGATGTGCCCGAGACTTCAAAGAACAATATTAAGCGACAGTGTGGTAAAGGTTTGTCTTCAGAACCAAAATCATTTGTATTCTATTCTCTCAACTCGTTTATACAGAAAAGGTTTAGCTACACTGGAAGTTACAAGAACATATTGCATTTCAAAATGAGCAAAATATCCATTTCTGTTTCTTTTCTGTTCTCTGAGATCTTACCTCAAAGAAAATAAATTTCTCTACTTGATGCAAGGTATAACTAAGAAGTATAATCTTTTGAGATTCCCTTCTGTATGGACACTTAATAATTCCCGGTCATCGGGTAAAGGTGGCATCTCGTTACGTCAAAAGAAGCTGAGGCCCCAATTATTCCCTTGGAAAAGATCATCTGTACCCAGTAACAACTTGTCATCTTCCATCAGGTACATTGCTATTTTTTTTATTTTTTATCATTACTTGTATTCTGAAATAAGATTTTTGGTCTTCTGTTTGATTGATCAATGTTTGGTTATTCTTCCAGTCGCAAGTTGCTGTTTTCAAGAAAGAGAGAGATGATTTACACTAGGTCAAGACATGGGTTTTCTCTCCATATGTCCAAGTTATTAAGTGTTGGTGGATCCAGTTTAAAATGGTCAAAATCTTTAGAAAAGAACTCAAAACGTGTTAACAAGGTTTGTGTGGATAAATATCTAGGCACATAACATTTTTTAGTAGTAACTTAGTTATACTTATGGTGGTTTTATAACTGTGATTATGCGTTTTTTAAATATTAGGAAGCTACGCTTGCAGTTGTAGCAGCTGAGAAGAAAAAGAGAGAGCAGCATGGCACTGTTGATATAAAAACTAGGAATAATATATCCAGTAAGTAAATAAATTGGAAGAAGCATATGTTTGAGTTCTTTATTTTAAAATTTTGTTTTGTTTGTTTGCAAATTTGCAGGAGACCGGATCTTTCGTATTGGTTTGGTCAGATACAAAATGGATCCTTCAAGGAGGACGCTTCAAAAGATTTCAGGTGGTCTATTCCTGGTTATTTTTTTGTTGATTATCATGATTGATTATTTTCTAACTTCATATTTATACAAAGTTTCTTACCTTATGAAGCATTAATTACGGCAATTCCAAAAAATAATTTAAATAGTTTCGTAATACAGTTGAGATTTTATTATATTGATAAAGATCTTTTGCCCTGTTACTGTACGAATGAGCAGAAAATTGTGTCTCGCCTATTGTATCCTATAATCCAATGGCGATGACAATCTGACATATGTATCTTAAGTGGGTACTGTATTCCGTTGAAAAGTAAGATAGAGAATATCTTTATTATACACCATCTTGTATATAAAGGTTTGTATGCGAAAAAAGGCCCATTTACATGCTTTTTTTAGATGGCATATTGTATAGGCAGATAATACACAGTTACACACCACTTTATTAAGGAGATAGAATTAATGTTTTTTTTTGATAATTGGATCCATATTTTATGGTTGTGTAGTTGTAACTAGTTATTCATAATCTGCAGTAGTTGTTAACTAGCCCAAGGTAGTTAATGTCAAGGTGATATGTAGTTCTTAATAGTAACACATGCTTAAATAAAAGATATTGTTTGACCTGAAAACAGAAGAAACATTAAAACAAGCCTGAACAGATGCTCATCACTGCATGTCGAATTTTGGATGTTAAGCATTCCAAATCATTTTATTGTTTTTCCATTTGGTACTTGTTTACACTATTAGCACTGTTTGCATTTGCCATCCCTTCCATTTGATCTTGTTTGATGTTAAGTTATGATATGACCTCTAGGAACAATGCAGTATCAAACTCGCTCACCTATATCAACTTAAGAGGACTGTAACAAAATCTGATTATAATTAGTATTAAGAACTTCATATAATACTCCAATTGAACTTGCTTAAAAGATAAAAAATCACAAAATGTGAAACAAGGATGCATGTATTGTATTACTTGTACAATTAAACTAGTGTTATGATATTTATATACTGTTTATAAAGATGTTGGCTTGCATGTATGATCATCAGTTTTTACTGTTTTTTATGTCTATGGTGTTCGCCCAATTTAAAATAAATTGAACTTAAAGTGCTATATTGTGCAAAATTACAATATTGCTATACAGGATATCATTTGTAAGACAGTACCCTATGCCTTTTATCTGATAGAATTAATGGTTAAGAAAATGATTTCATTGGTCGAATCGAAAAGAACGCCGTCTCTTCTTCCATAATCCTAGAAAAACACTAATTGACATCATGTGCAGACGAGGAGGTACCTTCGACTTCAACACAGTCAAAAGAAGAGACGAGGAAGTCTTATGTCCCAAAAAGATTAAAAATCGGCCATGACGAGTATGTAAACTTTGATGCAGGATGTATTTTTTGTTAAGCTCAATAATTATATTAAGTTGGTTGCAAAATCCTACTATAAATACTCGAAAAGATATGATAATTATATATTGGCAGATATGTACGGATTGGAAATGGTAATCAGCTGGTTAGAAATCCTAAGAGAAGAACACGCATCTTTGCTAATGAGAAAGTGCGCTGGAGCTTGCATACAGCCAGATCACGCTTGGCTAAAAAGAAGAAGTATTGTCAGTTTTTTACTAGGTTTGGCAAATGCAACAAGGATGATGGCAAATGTCCATACATACATGATTCATCTAAAATTGCAGTCTGCACCAAGTTTTTAAATGGTTCATGCTCCAACTCCAAGTGCAATTTAACTCATAAGGTGGAATATATATTTCTCATTTTTTACATGCAAATGCTTGAGATTTTAAAAACTTTTTTATTTCCTTATTTATTACTTATACTTGCTGATAATGTTCTTGTTTTAGGTCATTCCTGAAAGGATGCAAGATTGTTCTTATTTTTTGCAGGGTGAGTTTTGTTGAATTATTTCCCACACTTGTCTTCTTGTTTGAGATGAAAATTTCTAAACTTATTAAGTGGCAGGATTATGCTCAAACAAAAAATGTCCTTATAGACATGTAAATGTGAAGTCGGACGCCTCTATTTGTGAAGGTTTTCTCAAAGGTTTTTGTGCAGATGGCAATGAGGTAGTGATGGAGTCGATGTCATTGATATTTCTCATTTTACTGATTTTATTTTATTTCTGTATTTTTTATATATTAAATTTATCGGGGCAGTGCATAGTTATGGAAAACATAACTTAGGAATACCTTTATTTTTGAAGGACACAGTCCTCTAGGAAAAATAGTACTTCAATAGATAATCAAACAAAAAAGTAACGAATATCGTATGAACATATGTAGCTTTGTTTATAAGCTGCTAGATTAATACTGATTGAGAAAGTATATATAATTTATCGAGATAATTAGGAACCACACGCACACAACCCACTAAGATATAATTATGTAAAATGGATCAAATCTCTAACTTGCAGTGTCGAAAGAAGCACACATATGCATGCCCAGTATTTGAAGCAACAGGCACATGTTCTCAAGGTACAAAATGCAAGCTTCACCATCGTAAAAACCGGTTGAAAAGGAAACAACAAGATTCAGTGGAACAACACCAGAAGAATGCTAGGGGTCGTTACTTTGGTTCGTTTATGAGTGATGGAGGAGGAGAGGCAATACCCATATCTGAGAAGCATCATCATTCAAAGGATGATGATGATGATGATGATGATGATGATGGGAATGGTGATATCTTGTGTCAAGAAGGAAAATTTGCTGAATATATTAGCTTAGATTTTGGTAATGATGAAGCTGGGGAGTTGACTTTTGACCAAAGAACAACATTGATTAGTGAGCCTTTCGGTTTAGATGCAGCTGACTCAGACGAGCTATTGAAACCTATTGGAATAATGAAAAAGTTGGTGTCAGATACCCCAAGTGCTCGTGATTTGGGTGTATCTTAATTTGTTCAATGTCGCGTTCAGTGGTGTTGGGTTTAACTTGAACATAGCATCAAATGCTCTTTGGTTATTGCTAGAGTGTATAGTTCCCTTTTTCGAGCTGTTTGGATTGCTTTTCGAAAAGAAGAAAAAACCATCTCGGGTACAGTAGAGAAGGAAATACTCGAGGAATACAAACTGACAAGTGGATCTTAGTCATGTACATTTAGTTTGTTAGGAAACAGATACTATAGTTTTGTATTGTATTTGATGATGAAGAACAGTAGAACACCAAAGTGTTGAATGGTATTTTAACAATGAAATTTGCTTTACAATGTTGTTTTAATTGCTCTTTATGTTGTAACTTTATCATGTCTGCAAATACCAATATCTTGGTCTACAGGTGGTTATGTAAGTCGCAATATCTTGCTAATTCTTGAAGTGTATTTCAGGACGGTGTTACATATGAAACTGGCAGTTCCTTACCTGGTCAAGTTAATAGTTCCTTACCTGTGGTTTGATCACTGAATATATGTGGTCTGCACTGTAGAGTTGGTTATGCAAGTATTTTTTTCCAAGAAAATCACCATAGATTCTTGTCTCCATGGTTGTGCGCTCTTAAAACTGCATGAATCGTTCCTATTTATAAAATTTATTATGTTCTTAATCCCTAATTAGAATGACCCGCTAAAAACCCATTCAAGATAGAGATTAAAAACGTAATAATTTTAAAAAGTAGTGACAATTCAAGAAGTTTTAAAACGTATAGAAACCATGTAAATCACAAGAATAAAAAATACAGTTTCCTTTTAATCACAGTAATACATATATTAATGTATATCTCATGTAAAGACGAACGATCTGAGGTTAAAGTAAAAGAATGGATGAGAGACTCAATTTGCATCACCTTCTGAATAGAAAACTCGTATGACGTTTGCATTTTTTCAATGTGGATGAAATTTGTTACAAGTATTATTATTATTATATATATATAATAATAATAAGAAGGGGCTGGCTGCCATTGCCAATCTGCCATAACCGGCCAGGCCCAGCTAATAAGTTGGTTGAAGTCCCGCGAAATAAGGAAGACAGGTGGCGAGGGTACCCTCACTCTCTTTATATCTCCCTATTCGGTTTTAATGTTTGTGAGAGACAGAAAACAAAAGGCAAATTACGTAAATGGTAAAGAAAGATATCTTTGGGAGTTGATTAAGGTGGAGAAGGTAAATCGTTTGATTGAAAGTTAAAAGGAATGTGTGAAGGTTTGATTGCTAGATTTTGATAATTATCGTACTCTTTTCATCTCACATATTAAATATTTCACATCAATTATTTTTAACGTTTTGGTATAAATAATTATATATTTCACATCAAAAAGCCATATCATATCAAGGTTGGCCTACAAAAGCCCATATCATAGCAAAGTTGGCCTACAGAAAGCCATAGCATAGCAAAGTGGCCTACAAAAGCCCATAGCATCACCACATATCAAATCATATCATAATTGGCATACTTAAGCCTAACATAGTAGCATATTAACTCATATCGTAACATAACATTATCATACCATTTCGTATCTTATCATAACATAGTGTATCAATCCAACTTTAACCATACATGTATCATAACTCAACTTTAGTGTCTAATAAACATTTAACTATAGCATGTGAATAACACAGTTGGCCTACTTAAATCATAACATAAGAAGTACCTATCCAGCATATACATTTAGCAATACAAACACAATAACTCACCTTAGAATTGATATAACAGTCTTATTATGATGCCTAAGGTTAACCGGTACTCACCTCAAAGCTACAACAGGAAAATATAGTGTTCGGTGTTCTCTGGTTCTTTAGGAGCGCTTAACACATCATTTACAGGCTTGTTAACATCTTACAATTAACACAATTAGTTCTAAACATAAGCTACAAAAATCACCACACTGCACCACTGCTTGCGATCGCATGGACCTTCCATGCGGTCGCATGGATCCTATAAAAACACCCTTTGCGATCGCATGGATATCCCATGCGGTCGCAAGGACCCTATTTTCAATAAATGATGCTTCCGATCGCAAGGGGAGTCCCTTTTGGTAGTAAGCATGGTTCTTTGGTTGGTTACGACCGCAAGTTATGTACCTACGATTGTAAACCTCATTTCCTTCACTCGTAAGCGGTAAATCAACAAAACAACCCCATGCGGTCGCATGCCACTTGCTTGCGATCGCATGGGTTTCCTGGACTGCATGTGATCGCATGGACCTTCCATGCGGATGCATGGCTTCTTGGACTGCTTGCGATTGCATGTACCTTCCATGCGGTAGCATGTACCTCCCGTGCGGTCGCATGGACCTTTGTTACAGTAAGCTTCGTCCATGTTCGAACACAGCAACTGAAAACTTGTGTTTTTGACACCCAAATCGATCAAAACTCAATTCCAATCGTTTATACACTTCATTTAACATCTATAGAAGTTGACTAACATGTTTTGTACATAGAACCCATATTAAAACACCATCTAAACCTTCAATTTGACTCTACACCCATTAACACCTCAAGAACTAGGTTTAGAGATCAAGAACACTACTTACAAGATGTATAGAAGATGGAGTAACAGATTTGAACCACTGAATTCTCTTGCAATTGTAGTTCCCTTGATTTCTCTCTTCAAAGTTGCATAGCTAAGGTGTGTGTAGTCACGTATGTATGTATGTTACTGTGTTTGTAAAGCAATGAAGGGATAAGGGAGACATATAAGATCGACTTTGGTGGTCTAATTTAAACAATGGTGTATTTGGTTCCCCTTTTCAACTTACAACTAATCCCTCGTTTACCCGTTTCAACTAACGAGAATATATTTGGAACCATTATCTAAAACCATTTAATATTTTATAATTTTTACTATTTAACCTCAACTTTCATCTAACACCTTGTATATCCTCTTTAACCAACTAACAACATCGGTTAACAACTAAAATTAATTAACTAAAGTCAAAGTACAAACAGTTGTACACAAGGTACAACTAGGCACTACTAGGCCCATTTTCAGGATGTTACATCACCCGTCGCAATTCATGGCCGTCGCAATTCATGGTTGAATAATGGATAAAATGAAGAGCCAAATGTAGATCATCCGATAAAATAAAAACGAATGGTGAGTATTAAGTCTCTTATTTTCACCTAGATAAATATTCTAATTTGAACCGTTTTTATTGTGAGTACCATCTCCTATTTAAAGACGTTTTTAATCAAACCGGGGAATGTGGAACCAACCCTAGGGCATCAGTGCGGAGGCAAAAGACTTTCAAGGAAGTTTTTGAGCTCTGGATTGAAGATTTGGCTTGAAGAATGAAAAATCAAAGTATACAACACCATAGTTTCCATTTGGTTTGCTAATCATCATACCATGTTTAGCATAGATTTATGGATTCTCTTATGTTTTTGTTCTGATTATGAGCTAAGTTCCTTGACTCCTACTTAGATGAGATGAACATATGTTATCTCACTTGATTCCTTTGTTTGGATATTATATTGTATATGTATTTTTTAGGTTTGCTAACTGAAGACTCATATGTGTTAAAACTTTTGAATTTATTATCTATTGACCGGGTTTACATAGGTTAGAGAACCATTATGCTTATGTGGCTTGAATCATTATTTTTTTATGACCATTAGAGATCTTAAATAGTGATGGACCAATTTGTAGGGTTAGATCACATTGTGATTAAACTTTAATATATGTGACATTGTATATGATGACCGATTAGATCAAGAAAATTAGGTCTTGCATGATTCAAAATTAATAGTCTAATTATAAGTGTGATTAATTCCATGACCACTGGGTTGATGTGCTTATAATTATAAAGTTATTGAGTGGGGTCAAGAGATGTGCTATATTAGAAATCGGTATAAAACGAACTAATCTGCATTGCACTTCAATGAAGTTAGCTAGAGAAACATAGGGTAGTCAAATCTAAGTGGAAATGTTCGTATTCGTTTGATAGTTTAAAATCTAAATTTCTTTGCTTTATAATTTTCTTTGATTTGCTTATATCTCTTCTTTGGTAATAGGTTGTTAGATCATTAGTGTTAGTTATTTTAGTTTTAATATAAAAAACAAATTTCACTCTTCTAATTACTTTTTATTAGTGTAGTTATATCTAAAATTATACTTGTTCTTCAAGTATTCGACATTCGGTCTTACCAATCTACACTATAATACGATTAAGTCCTCTTGACTATTTATATTATAGTCGGTATTTTGAGATTCCTTTTTATAAATTTCATAACTGGTTTGATCTAAACACATCAAAGTTCAAACAACAAAGATGAGATAGTATGGAGGCTAAGTTCTTGTTGTCCTAAGGCCACACAAATTCATCCCCTGAGGGTTCCCCATCCCGTATTCTTTCTTCTCTATCTCTCTTTTCCTTCTATATATCTCTATCTTTAAGGTTTTTTATTTTTATTTTTTAAAGTTGGTAAGAGATGGATGGATGTGAGGGGTTTGAGTTGAAAGAAGGATGTAAGGAAAATATGATGTTAGATGTATCAATAGTAAAAAATTAAAGATGCAAGAGTTATGAGGGACAGATAATGATGGTCTAAGGAGCATCAGTATAAATCATGCTTAATTGCTAGGTGTAATGCTCATGAACTCAGATTTCTTATATTTTTAGCGTTTCCCCCTATTTGTATTATGTTCATGCTTCAAAGATTTTTCTAATGATTTAGCAAATACAATAACAATCTAATTCGTATCATAATAGTGAATAAATAGTGTTTGAATCTATAAAGAGTGAATTAATTGGAGTCTTAATATAGGATTTCGAACACTAACTTTTTATTTGTACTTTATTCATGCTTAAGACCATTCCCATCCAACCCAACTTATCCTATCAAAAGCAATGCCACATCAGCATTCACATCATCCTCCACCTCCAACTCTCTCTAACCCTACAACCTCCACATCCAACCCTATTTAACCCCACATGAAATAATAATAATATATTATTTAATATGTGAGAGAAAGAGAGATAGAGAGAGGAAAAGAAAAAAAAGGGAACCCGAAGCGGGTCTGGGGACTAGATGGGTTGGGAACCCTCCACCACTCAATGAGGTGTGATGGTGTTCCCATCGGGTTCATTGCTCCACATCAGCCCAAGCCATCGGCTTCTTCAACCGATGCTGGTGGTCTAAGAGATTTAACAAATAGTGTTTTTGTTTTTGAATGAGTAGTGTATTAGTGTTTTCAAGAATAAAGTTTGAATTGATAAAATGGAGCCCTAATACAACATCACCCCCTTTGCTATAAGAGTGTTAACCTTAAAGTTCAAACAACAAACTATCTTTTTGATGGTTAATGCCTTGGTATCCTTAGGAGCATAACTTACGCCTCATTTTTAGTTTTTCTAAGAATCGTTTTATGATACTAAATTTAGGGTTTAATATATAATAGTCCAATCTAATTGTATAGATAAGTTTGGATCCTTTAGGATTTCTTATGTATCCTGTAATCTATAAATATTGGTCAATATAATACGTACCTATAATGTTATTATTATTCTACATGACAACGGAGACTTAGGATTCTAGCCATATTTTCTCTTTCTTTCCCTTCCACTGCCTCGTTGTTGCCGCCACCGAACTAGGGTTGACCACCGCCACATTTCTTTTTCTCGTCTTCTGCCTTGTGTGACGACTTTAGTTATTTTCTCTATCCTCTCGTTGTCTAGGGAACACATTGTAAATTCAAAGAGATCAGTTTTCTTTCTTTTGCCGCAGCCACACCTCTTGATGCTGTAGTGTTTCTTGCCGCTACCGTATATAGTTGTAGCTCCTATCACTGCCACCGTAGTTGTAGCTCCCGCCGTTGTATTTGCAGCTACAGCTGCTGTCGTCTCACTTCTTGCCGTAACTTTTGTAGGACCGTGGGGGATGAGGTTCTAAACTAAACTAAAACACCCTTACGCTAGGACTGATCTAGGATGAGAAATAACGCGGAATTCTATTTCCCAAACCTCCTAAGGATACTATGATCTGCTTAGGTGTCCGGCACACAGTAACACACAGAAAGAACTAAGAACAACTCTAAGAACTCACACAGAGATGCTTAAGGCTGCCCTTGGTTTTCGTATTGATCACTAAGATTACGAATTACGAGGTCAAAGTCGCGATTACTAAGGCTTAAGGTCGGATAAGGTCAATGTCGTACGATAGAAAGTGATTATGCGTAGTTACGAACGATTACCGACGCTAATGCGGGGTTAAGCTCTATTTATAGAGTAAAATCTTCACTACGCACGTGGTGCAGAGCACTGCGTACGTAGTCGGTTCAAAACGCACGACCTTAAATATTTTAATGTTAATTAATTACCTATTAACCGACTTAATCACCACGTGCGAGTTGAGCTTCACTACGCACGTAGTGGACTCACCACGCACGCAGTGAACACATCACGCACGTGATGAACTTTCACACAGACTTAAACTTCCACACTCACATCAACACATGATTAAGTACTTGTAAGCTTAAGATAATCGCATAGAATCACTAAGAATGTATAAACATGCAAACCATTAATCACAACACATTTGAATTAAAAAACTATGAATATATTTTATTGATATGAACTAGGGATTTACAAATATGCACCAACAAACTCCCCCTAAGACCTAGTTCTATCAATAACCATTGCACTAAGCAAAAATTCCACAAAGTAAAATGCACAAAGCAAAATGCACACAGCAGAATGCACACAACAAAATGCACACAGCAGAATGTACTAAGCAAAAATTTGCACAAAGCAAAATTCATACAGCAAAATGCTAAACGAATACCTTTCGTCATGCCCTTACCTGCACTACGCACGATGTGAGCTGTAACTCGTGCTTAGTGGGGTTCCATTTCGCATGTAATGAGTTTCTCATCTGTGAACCTTAATTACTGTTAGTACTGCACTCAGCAATAAACTGTCAGTAACTTCAAGATCACTTATAAACATTTAAGCAAAAACACATCAAAGTGAGATGAAGGAAATGTAAACAGAACAAATCACACTAAGAGAAAATAGAACATACTAAAAGAAATAAGAAACACACCAAAAATCTTTTTGTATTTTTCTGATTATAAAGAAAATGAAAATGCAAAAGTAGACTATTAACGAATAAAATCCTAAAGAACAGAATTAAAAATACTAAGAAAATTGCAGGAATAAAATTACTGAAAATAAATCTTTTTGTGAGAAGGTTCCAAGATGGAGTCAGTACTAGCACATCTATACTTAGTAATCATTCATTTCAGAACCTTAGGCATAAACATATTCTCTTAAACTCTGTCTGTCAACCTATCTTTCTTCAGATAATAACAGATTTTGTTTCAACATTTTCAGATTGTCTAGACTGGATACATGATTAAGACTATCTCTTTCAAAGTCTCACAGTATTTTGATTCACTCAGTAGGTTGTACAACTTAATTATCAAAACCACCATGCTTATGTGATATGTTAATTTGTCAACGCATTTTATGCTCTTTGACATGGAGGTCGATTTTTCACCTCTCTAGACATTTTTCTTGCTGAGCTTTTGTCAATGCATTTTATGCTCTTTGACAGTTTATCATGATAGATCAATGTATCTATATCTTTTGACATTCTCAAATTGGGGTCAATTTTTCACCCTCTTTTACATATAACTCAATGTCATTTAACACATTAGGCATGGTAACAAGTGTGTGCATCAAACTAAGTCATTCTCAACTGTTATTGACTTATAGACTTGGAATGTCTCGATAGCTTAAATCTATGATTGATTTTCACATGCATAACCATTTATCAGTCTAGACTTTCCTTATATGTCTTACACACTATCTGTTTCTTATCTGATTCAACTAGATTTTCAGACAGTTTTCTCAAAAGTATGTATGTGCCTTCAGTTCTAATTTTACTAGACGACTTTGTATTGAGAACCAGTGTGCCATCACTCTCCATCTAGGTTGAATCAACTTCTTCTTTTTTTTTTTTTATGATTTTTTTTTATTTTCTATGTTTTCTGATTTTTTTTGTATTTTCTATGTTTTCTGATTTTTTTGTATTTTCTATGTTGCACTAATCTCCCCCTAAAATACTAAAGAAATAAATACCTAGAAAATAGAAACGGAAAAACACACAGAAAATAAACACAAAGACAAAAGAAAAAATTTAGTCACACAGAAAATAGACACACAGTCACAAATACCTCACACTTGATTATAGCGGTTGACACCCTTCACATAGAAGAAAGAATTAGAAAGCATTAGGAACCCAAGCCCGAATAGTCATGGGTTTCCCGTCTTCTCCAATCACTGGAAGTTTCATCCAAGTTCCAGTCTTCTCAGCAGCATTGCTGAACCTGTCACTCGAATCCTTAGGCATTTGAACACACAATTTGTTAGTCCACTTAGAAGTCTGATTGAGCGAAGATTTTATTTTGCTAACAACTTCGGGATTTTTAGATTTTCTTATGGTATCCCCGTTTGTCCTTTGATGCTGAACTGGAAGAGTTGAGTTTTGATTGTTTTTAGTAAACGTTTTATTCTTTTGATAAGTCTCAACTTTCCTGTTACAGCGCTGATGTGGCTGTTGATCACACTCGTAACTGAGGTGACCAGGTCTCCTGCACACATAGCAAATCCTGTCTGGATATTGCTTTACAGAACCTTTCGACATCCTTTGAGATCGATACCCTAACCCTTTATGTTTGGGTAAGATTTTGACCTCTTGGTATGGACGGGTATCAGGAGACTTTACACCCTCCTTTTCAAATTTCCGAAGGGCATCGTGGATACGATGCATCAACGGATCTTTGACATTAGAACTTGCCAACAGTTCTCTCATTCCTGGTTCAGCCTTTTTAATTTCTTCTTGCTGAACCTCATTCTTCTGAGGCCCACCCACATTCTCGTGTAACTTTAAATCCTCTTTTGGGGTTGATGCAGAAGATTCATCAACCTTTGTGAGTAGTGGGTCAGATTCAGAGTGAACATCATCATTCACCAGTTGATTTAACAGTGGTGGTGGACATTTAGAGTATAACTTCTTGTTCTTTTCTGAATCAGTACCTTGACCTCTCTGAACGATTATGTACTCAAATAAGTAAGAAGACGTGGAATAACTTTTGAGTTTTTGACTCAGAGTCTCATAATCGACCTTTGAAGTAGCAAGGTCTCGTTTCAGCTTATCAATCTCATTTATGTAAAACACTATAGCATCCTGTTTATTTAACAGAGCCACACCTAGTTCATGCACCTGTTTGCCTAAACTTTCATTCTTTTCTTTCAACTGTTTTTCTCTTTCTTTTATCAACTGGTTTTTATCTAACTTAGATGTGAGCTCTGAAATTGTAGACTTTAGGAACACTATCTGTTTTACATAATCATTACAAGAACCACAAGGTAAGCCAAAAGTACATACCTTTTCCTCGGATGATTGACCACAACTGCACACCTTTTGGTTTGACTCATTGGCACGAACTTTCACTGGTGTCTTTTCTGCAGCTGGAACCGAGGCTGGTTTATCATCAATGCTGGCAATTGATTCTTCCTCACTTGAGTAACTTTCTGTCTCGGATTGAGAATCTTCGTTCAACACATGAACATTTTGCCACATTAATATCAGCACCATCATTCCCAAATTGTACTGACCAGTCAATTCCCTCGTCCTTTTGAACAACTGCCATTGCCTTAGCCGGTTTTGGAGTTGATTCAGACTTTATGGTTGAAGAGGAAGATGATCTACTGCCAGGACTGGTTTTAAAAGAATACTTCGGTCCCACACTCTTCGGCTTATCACATTCTCTCGCGAAATGACCTTTTTCGCCGCAATTATAGCATGTTACCGTAGACTTATCAAAACCAAGTTTGGTATCCTTTGTAGCTGATATTTGCTTTCCTGTTCTTTTCTCATATGCTCTCGCCCTCCTGACTAAGTTAGCATATGACTAGAGGATATCTTGTCTTTCCATCTCATCATCATCGATCTGGTCATAGTCTCTTGTGTCAGATGAGCATTACCAATCTTCCCCTTCAGTAGATCATCATAAGAGGAGACGAGCGCACTTAGCATGCTCATATGTGCTGTTACTTCATCCGCACTCCCATACTTGAAATGCTCGGCATTGAATCCAGAAGTAGACACAGTATGGAATGGCCCAGAAGATGAAGCTTCAGATGTAGATCTGCCAGATTCATTTACATTCCTCACATAGGCAGATTGTAAGGGGGCATTTGAAGAAGTGGATGACGATACAGGTGTTCCAGAGTAGTAGAGAGAAGGATTTTGTTGATAACCGGACATGGAATCCAAATTTTGTTCCTCCTGCTCTTGCTCTTTCAACTTTGTGATGAAATCATTTAGATCCATCCCGTCAAAACCACCACTGTTCTTCAGTATCATAATATATGGCCGCCAGCTCTTGGGCAAGGCTTTTGCCAAAATTTCCACCTGCTGCTTCTCTGGAACAGTAACACCCAGACTGTCCAGTTCACTAAGAAGATGATTATATCTTGTAATGAGAGAAGGAAGTTTTTCATCTCTAGTAGCCATGAAATGATCTAATTCCTTTCTCAATTGACTTGCTTTCAATTCCTTGAGGGCGGCATTTCCCTCATTTCTCTTCTCTAGTGCTCTCCACAGGCTGTGGGAAGTTTTATATCTTCTGAATTGATGGAAGATCTCATTTGGAATGACCTGGATTAGTTGAGCATAGGCCTTCTTCTCTGCATCATGACTGCTCTTCTGTTCAACAGTCATTCCATCATAGGGGGTTTCAATATTTCCCTCCCCCTTGGGAACCATATAATCGGTGCTTATTGCTCTCCGAAGTCTACAGTCAAGGCCATCGAGGAATATTTCGAACCTGGGCTTCCACATAGGATAGTCTTCCATGGTTAACAGTTTAGGTACTTTATTGGTACTCCCCATTTCACAGTCTAATAATAAGTTGTTTAAAACTGTTGTCTGTTTTGATGCCATTTCAGTAATCAAGAGCTGAGAACACACAGACTGAAATTAGGATTTGATAGACCACACATATTCAATACGCACGGAGTGGGAGCTACTACGCACGAACACGAAGCACTAAGTACGGACTGACACGAGAACACACAGATGCTCCTACGTACGAACTGGAACTCTACCACGCACGGATTGAGAACCTAGGACGCACGGAGTGCAGATGGTACGCACGAAGCAACAAAATAATTTGTTTAAAGACAAAGTAAACCACACAGACTCAACTCGCACGAACTGGATACACCACGCACGCGTTGAGGACCTACTATGCACGGAATGAACACACAGCTTGACGAAGATTCTAGATGATCTACGACACACTACGCACGTACTACGGGCACTACGCACGGGTTAAAGACTCACTTCGCACGGGTAAAACTCAAACATTTAACGTAAAAACATGACCTTTTTAACGCAAAACGACCTATTTTTGACCTACTAACCGGTTAAAAACGACGAAAAGGACAAGCACACAGGCCTAATCGACACCTAGATCACGAAATCCTAAAGGAAAAATGATCAATCAAAGCACAAGGCTCTGATACCACTTTGTAGGACCGTGGGGGATGGGGTTCTAAACTAAACTAAAACACCCTTACGCTAGGACTGATCTATGATGAGAAATAGCGCGGAATTCTATTTCCCAAACCTCCTAAGGATACTATGATCTGCTTAGGTGTCCGGCACACAGTAACACACAGAAAGAACTAAGAACAACTCTAAGAACTCACACAGAGATGCTTAAGGCTGCCCTTGGTTTTCGTATTGATCACTAAGATTACGAATTACGAGGTCAAAATCGCGATTACTAAGGCTTAAGGTCGGATAAGGTCAATGTCGTACGATAGAAAGTGATTATGCGTAGTTACGAACGATTACCGACGCTAATGCGGGGTTAAGCTCTATTTATAGAGTAAAATCTTCACTACGCACGTGGTGCAGAGCACTGCGTACGTAGTCGGTTCAAAACGCACGACCTTAAATATTTTAATGTTAATTAATTACCTATTAACCGACTTAATCACCACGTGCGAGTTGAGCTTCACTACGCACGTAGTGGACTCACCACGCACGCAGTGAACACATCACGCACGTGATGAACTTTCACACAGACTTAAACTTCCACACTCACATCAACACATGATTAAGTACTTGTAAGTTTAAGATAATCACATAGAATCACTAAGAATATATTATATATTTTATTTCTCTTATGTTGCAATTATCACTCCAAATTGAGTGCTTAATCTTCTACCGCTCTGATTACGGGAGAGTATTACAAATAAGTGGGATTAGGGTTTAGTATATGATGGTCCAACCCAATTCTATAGATAGGGTAGGACACTTTAGGGTTTCTGTTGGTCCCGAATGGATACTACAACAACAAATGTTTGTAGAAGGGGGGTTGAATACAAACTTTAGCAAATTAAAATTTAAGAGACACACGGTTTACTTTTATATAATTCTTATTGACGTTAATCAAGAATTACATGAACTAGATGCGGAAAATCTAAGTTCAATAAAAGGTGGCAACTAATTTTGTCTAACACATAGACAATGCTAATCTTAAACAACTAATGTCTAAGACGTTCAACACATGAACAAGTTTGTTACACTGAAAGTAAAATGCTAACTCTTCTAATTCTCAACTTATGAGATTTCAGTGCTTTTCAACGCATTCGCTACTTTAGCATGTTTCCATGCATGAATATATAAGCAAAGTGTGTCCGGGTTGATGAAGAGAGAAGGAGACAAAGGTACTTGGTTTAATAATATTATAATAGATAAAGTTAGTGGGTGAAAAGGTAAGTTAACTTTATACACAAAGTGTGTAAAGTGAACATACTTTTCAGTAATGAGTATACCCACTATCTATTATTATATTATTAAATTACTACCTTTATGTTTTGAGAAAGTAACCTTATCCTTCTATGCTTGTGCTTTAATCGACACCATGCTTTCTGAAGATTTGACTTTACCAAGTATGGAGTTGCCAGCCATACTTAACATCATATCTTCGAGATCTTCTTTTCAAGAGTATCTTTCTCCTTTTCCAGGGGATAAAGATCTATCCTTTTTGTATCATTGTAGATCCAAAAAGTGCTAAGTACTTTTACAAAAGAAAGATATAAGGCATAATAAGAACAACACATGTTCTGCCTTTGACTTTAAGAAAATATTACATAGAAAAGCTATTAACTGAGATATACAATAAAGACTCAGTTAACAGACACTGAACTACAAATATAATTTTGCTCAGCTAAGGATAAGTGTGAAAGACTCAGCTGACTAGACTTGCTCAGCTGATCAAATTGCTCAGCTGATAATACAAATCATAGCAGCAGCTAATAAACTGATTAACTCAACTGTCAGCTGTTCCCAATGGCTCAGCTAATCATTTGAGTATAGTCAGCTTATAAATAGAAGATTGGATAAGTAGGAAATACCTTATCTGACAGATGGAAGGCATCAGCTGATAACTTGTGATTGTGTCAGCTTATCCTTGACTGCTTAGCTGACCTTGAAATCTTCATCAGCTGATGGTTCTAGGCCATCAGCTGATCCAGTGTGATTCCTCAGCTGATGCTCTTTGACTGATCTTTTCTTCTCAGCTGATCTTTCTGAAGCTGGTCCTTTGGCTGATACTCAGTGTTCAGCTGACACTATGATTCGTCAGCTGACATTTCTTACTTAGAAATTCTTTAAGTCTCAGATAGAAAAACAACACATGTTTTTCATCAATCTAAGTCCAAAACTGAATATATGGTTTTGTTAACATCAAATCCTATTTTACTTAATAGATAGGTTTGATTAAGGTTTGATATTGCTATCTCACCAACAATCTCCCCCTATTTGATGATGACAAAACCTTATCTTGTTTAAGAAGAATCAGTTTGACTAGGATTTGTAAAGATATAACTTTTAAGTGCAATTTTGGTTACCTAGCTATCTGTTTTTGGTAACTCTTTTAAGTATGTTCCCTGATGTTCTGTTTTTGGGAATCTTTTCATTTATGAAGTAACATTGTTCTGTTTTTGGTATCTTTTCTATCCTTTTTCTGTTTTTAGGATTTTTGATCTTTTCTATATTTACACTATGTAAGCTATCTACTAAGAGTCATCTATACTAGCATTTTAGCTAAGTAGTCCATGATCAAAGTTTCAAGCTTGATTACAAAACAAAGTATTTACATAAGAGTTTGTACAGTGAAATCTAACTAAGAGTTAAACTAAGTACAGAAGTTGAACTATTCTAGGAATTGAAATTACATCTACTCTAGTTATGAAGTGTGATCTTCATTCCCACCAAGGTTCTTCTTTTACATCCTGAAGTCTGTTTAGAGGATTGGCAGCCAACAACTCTTCAGCTCTTGCTTGAATCAGATTTTCAAAATGTCACTTCCTGTCTGTCCCCTTGTTAATGTGCAGCTTGAAAGATTAATTCTCTAGGGGCTCTTCCTAAGTCAGTTTCTCTTAGGAATCTCCAAACACCAGCTCTGTCTTTGAAGAAAATCCCTATCTCAGGTTCAGTTATGTACTTAAACATTTCTGGCTCAATGTTGGAGGGCAAAGCAGTGTTGAAATTTTCATATGCAGACAGGTAAGGATGATCAGGATTAAGTATAATCCGTTCAGCAGGTACAAAAGCTTTGGAGGATTTCTTGAAGGCATCCTCAATCACATCAATGTGTTCCACAAATTGATCATGAGTGCATATCCTGTGGTAAACAGCCATTCTGATCCATAATTCGAATTTGTTTATGAACCTTGGGGCAATTTTTCTTTTGGATTTAAGGAGGTGGTACAGAGTCTCAATCATCTCAGTGAAGGAGAACAGTTTGCAGTGATGGATATAGGTATTCTCATGTGTTTGTCTTTCATCTCTTCTTACTAATCTGAGATATGACCCTTCATCTGTTCCCTTATATGGAGTGACTCTGGAAATGAGATTTGGATCCTTTCTTTCTATCAAGTTCTTCTTGTTATCCAAGACCTCTTTGATCTCCCTTTCAGATTGCTGAGTTGTAACTCCAAAGTTGAACTCATGCAATGCTTGAATGGCTTCTCTTTGAGTTCTTCCTCTTTTAGGAACTTTCTTGACAGAAGGATCATCTTGCTGTGATGCAACCTGTGTTGGATGTGATTGAGAGGATAGCATGATGATTTCTTCTTCTTGTAATTCTCTCAATTCATCATCAGTGACACCAACTGCAGCAGCAAGATCCTCAGTGGTAGTGAAATCCTGGTGTCTCTCTTTGGCTTTAAGAACTTCTTCAATGGTTGAACCAAGAGCAGCAGCCAGTTCACTTAACTCTCTGAGATTCTCATCTTCTTGATTTAGCTCTTCCTCTCTTCTTTCTTCTTCTTCAATCTCCTCAGCAGTCATTATCTTCTTTCCTTTTCTTCTTGATGAACTGCTGGGAGTTGGTTGACTTGATTGAACTGGAGAGGAAGCTTGGACTGGTGGAGCTGTAGTGGAGGAGCTCTGCTTCCTTATGTTGAACATAGAGGACAAAGGCATTTCATCTTCATCATCATCATCAGAATCCTCAGATGGTAGTTCAATTGGAGCACAGGATTCACCTTGCTTTGATTTCTTTGTCCTTCTAGCCATTTGCTTTAGCCTTCTCTTTGGCCTCTGCTCTTCTTGAGTAGGTTGCTCCCCCTCAGATTTATTCTCCCCCTCAACAGCTGATCCTATTTCATCGGGGGTTGATGCATCCTCTGCTTGTAAAACTGACTTTGTCCTAACTGACTTCTCCCCCTTTTTGTCATCATCAGAGGAGGGAAAAACAGGAGGCTTTGCAGGGGCATCAGGAGTGGTGAAAGAATAAGGAGTTTAGGGTAGGTGTAGAGGTAAAGGGTGGTATGGTGGAGGATGAAGGTGAGGCAGTGGGTATGGGAGGCTGCGTGAAAGGTGATGTTGAGTGTCTAAGGTGAGAGGGAATAGGAGAGAAAGAAGGAATGGAAGTTGAGATAAGAGGTTTTAGGCTGTTGATAGCTTCAGTGAGATTGGAGAATTCTCTCAGAGTATCACTGTGCCTTATTTTAGCAGAAAAGCTGGACCTATTTACCTCAGTATCAATGTCTTTTAGGAGAGAGGGGATAGTTAGAAGAGATTCAAGAATGGTAATGAAGATATCAGGGGGTGAGGGTCTAAGGGTTTTGAGTTGGGAAAGGAGATTGGAAATGGTATGGTTTAAGTTAGAAATGGTTTGGGCAGGTATAGGAGGGGAGAGTGTAGGAATAGGAGTAGAGGTTTGATTTAGAAATTGATCTTGTTTGGTAAGAATAGGGGAAAGATCAACAGGGGCAGGGGTGGGTTGGGGTTTGGGTTGGTTGGCTTTAAGTGACTCAATCTCATTGGTTAGGTGAGAGATTTGAGTTTCTGTTTGAGTTTGGAAAGAGGTAAAGGAGGCTTGAAGACTATCCATCTTTTGAGAGATAGATAATAAGGTTTAAAGTAGTTGGGGTGAGGGTTCAGAAGTAGTAGAGGGAATGGGTTGGGTTGGAATTGATTGAGAAATTGTGCTTTGAACTGGAATGGATTGTGGTCCCTCACTTAGACCTTGGTATAGAGGCCTAAGATCACTGGGAACAGAAGTTG
Organism: Pulicaria dysenterica; assembly: GCA_947179395.2. Classification (NCBI taxonomy): domain Eukaryota; kingdom Viridiplantae; phylum Streptophyta; class Magnoliopsida; order Asterales; family Asteraceae; genus Pulicaria; species Pulicaria dysenterica. Next base: position 55,909,876 of record OX359293.1, read on the forward strand.
TACCCTGTACTAATGACTGGTTTATGCCACTAGTATTGACAGGTAGTGCACTAGCATGTGTAAGAATTGAATCAAAAATAGATGCAAATATGTGAGTGTGAGTGAGGGTTGCACTCAAAGGGGTATCCCTTATTACAGTAGCAAGTTGTTGTGAACTTACTAGGGGATAGGCTTGACACATAGGGGTTGTAGATACAGTATGACCTTGGGAGAAGGTCTGTCTTTCAATGGTATCACCCTGTTGGGAGGGTGACCCAGATTGCAGCAATCCCATATTTACAAATGTGCCCTGTTGTGAGGACACACCTACTGGTTGTAGGGTTATATCAACTTCCATGAGCTCCCCCTCAAAATAAGAGGTAGCTATAGGAGTTGAGGTCAGAGGTGCAGTGTGCAATCCCTCTGAGATAAGTGCAGTGTGCACTATCTCTAATGACCTTGTTTCTATTTGGGTTACTAAGGGAGTAGAACTAGCAACTGTTGGGAGTTGACTAGAGCTTGACAGTTGTGGGGGTGTTCCAACATCACCACCATGAAAGTCATCATCTCCCTCATTATGATCATTTTGATCACTGTCAGCATCATTGTCATTATCACCCTCAGCATCAGGATTAATAGGTTCATCCTGTGCTGGTTCATCAAACACATCTGCTCTAAACATCAATTCTTCTTCCACTAAGGCTTCATCTGGAGCATGAGTCATAGGCTCCTCAGAATGATCAGTGATTAAATCAGGAGATTCAGAATCATTAGCCATTTGTTCCTCAACATTTTCAGCACCAACTTCTTCTTCATTTTCAGCATCCTCAGCAGCAACATCAATCAACTCTTGCATATGAGCAGTTATAGCAGGACCTTGAAATTCCCTTATCAAATGGAAAGTTTTCTGACCTATTTGAGGGATGGTCATTGTGTGCAAGTGAGCAACTAACCCAGCATAGTGTTCCCTCTGAACATCTCTAAGTGCAATTAAACTTAGATACCTGATGTAAGGAACTAGGGTTCTGGTTGATTTCTTTGATGTGCCCAGAGTGATCTTATCCACCATTTCAGAGAATATGACTTGTGAGAAGTCAATATTCCTCCCTGTGACCAAAGCATGAAGAATCATCAATTCAGACTGGTTCATTTGGTCATGACTGCCAGACTTGTGACCAAAACATCGAATGATTACACTGGCCAGATACTTCCATGGGTGTCCTAGAGCAGACAGTTTATACTGGCCACGGGAAACAGCACCTTGGTAGCCAATCAGGGGCAAAACCTCTAAAACTTGATCCATTGTAGAAAAAGGTTGAAATGGGGCCATATGGGGTATGAAGATCGCTTGTCCAAGAGAATCAGTAGTGATATTTATGTTGATGGTACCATTGAGGCAGGTGCAAGTGATTAAATCTTGATTAGCATGGTACCTTGCAGTGTACCACATCTCACCAACAATGTTTGGAAAGATAAACAGAGGATGAGCAGATAGACATGCGAACAGGGGATGGGCAGTTATGAAAGCCACCATAGATTCGTATCCCTGGTTTGCTTTGCTCGCGGGAATGTCAGTGTTTATGAGAAAGTTGTTTGGGCGTATTGTGATTTCAGAGTTGGGTGTGACATTTTCACCAGCAATGGCGTTTGGAGAAGTTGCAGGGTTGAAGATCACCATGATTACAGAGTGAATGAAGTTTGAGCAACAAGAGTTTAGGGTTTGAAAGTTTGAGAGAGAAAGAGTGTTTGGGAATTTTGAAAGCTTAAGAAATGAATAACCGCTCGAAAACACCTTTAAATCTTCCTTGGAAACCTAAACTGTCACAGAAATATCTTGTAAAAAGTAACTGTCACTTCTGCAAAAAGGTAATAGACGGAATAGATATTAAATACACAGACAATAAACTGACAAATAAACTAAATTAAATGACCTAGTAACACAATAAATACAAATGAGAAATTAATAAAATAGGTGTGGGGACACAATATTTTTGACTTTTGAAAATCTTCAGCTGACAGACGAGAGTGTCAGCTGATCCATGTTGAGATAAAATAAGTGTCAGCTAATGAATGCATTTAGCTGAGCTTCTAAGTCTTAGCTGATGGTTTATCAGCTGAGGTATAGTGTCAGCTGATGATCGTCAGCTGACATAATTCTATTAGCTGATATACCATAAGTAAAATATGTAGAAGTTTAGATAAGTACTTCATTTCACACACAAATAAAATTATTTTCTCACACACAATTAACTACCTAAGAAGAGAATATATTACAAATTTAACATGCCAAGTTTGGATATTAGGAAGTTGAACCGAGACTCATCCAAAGGTTTTGTAAAAATGTCAGCTAATTGAACATCAGTGTTGATATAATGCATTGAAACTTTCTTTTTCTGCACATTATCTCTAAGAAAATGATGTCTGATTTCAATATGCTTAGTTTTTGAATGCAAAACAGGATTATTAGAGATAGATATAACACTTGTGTTGTCACACAGAATTGAGGAGTTTTCAAACTGTAAGTCATAATCCAGTAGTTGATTTTGCAGCCATAGCAATTGAGCACAACAGCTTCCAGCAGCAATGTATTTTGCCTCAGCTGTAGAGGTTGAAACAGAGTTTTGTTTCTTGCTTGACCAGCTGACTAATCTTCCACCTAATAATTGACAACCCCCAGATGTACTCTTTCTGTCTAGTGTGCAACCTGCAAAGTCAGAATCAGTGTATCCAACTAACTCAAAATCAGAGTCTTTGGGGTACCAAAGACCTAGATTAGGAGTTCCTTTGAGATACCTGAAAATTCTTTTAACTGCAGCTAAGTGAGATTCTTTGGGATCTGCTTGGTATCTAGCACAAAGACATATAGAAAACATAATATCTGGTCTACTTGCAGTGAGATACAAAAGAGACCCTATCATACCTCTATAAGCGGTAATGTTCACTGATTTACCATCAGTGTCCTTTCCAAGCTTTAAGGCAGTGGACATGGGTGTTTTCATGGAAGAAAAATTTTCAAACTCAAATTTATTAAGTAAGTTATTTACATACTTTGTTTGATGAATGAAAATTCCATCAACCTCTTGTTTAATTTGAAGACCTAGAAAATAGTTTAATTCACCCATCATACTCATTTGATAGTTATCAGACATGAGTTTGGAAAACTTTTTGCAAAGATCAACATTTGTAGACCCAAATATTATATCATCTACATAAATCTGTACAAGAATCACATCACCCTTGAATTTTCTTATAAATAAGGTGCTATCTATGCTTCCTCTTATAAATCATTTATTGGTCAAAAAGGAAGATAGGGTATCATACCAGGCTCTTGGAGCTTGCTTCAGACCATACAAAGCTTTGTTCAAGAAGTATACATTATCTGGTTTGCTTGTATCCTCAAAACCTGGAGGTTGTTTGACATACACCTCTTCTTTCAATTCACCATTTTGGAAGGCACTCTTAACATCCATTTGGAATACTTTGAAGTCTTTGAAGGCAGCATAAGCAAGAAATAGTCTTATTGCTTCAAGTCTTTCAACAGGGGCAAAGGTTTTATCATAATCAATACCTTCTTCTTGACAATACCCCTGAGCAACTAATCTTGCCTTGTTTCTGATGATCAGCCCTTGTTCATCCATCTTGTTTCTGAATACCCACTTAGTGCCAATGATGGATTTGTCCTTTGGTCTTTGCACCAAAGTCCATACATTGTTTCTTGTGAATTCAGCCAATTCTTCTTGCATGACATTTATCCAGTGAGGATCAGTTAGAGCTTCATCTACCTTCTTTGGTTCAATCATAGAAACAAAACCTGTATATAAACAGAAGTTACAAGCTTTTGATATTGTTAGTACAGGTGCTTATCTGTTACCTATGACCTAATCAATTGGATGATTTCTGAGGTCCTTGTAGGCATTTTGGATTCTGGGAGTTAAAAATCTTTGGTTTGGGTCAGCTGATGAGACTTCTGGTTGATCAGCTGACAGAATTTCTTGATTACAATCTGATGAGACTTCTACTGATGAGGGAATGTTTGATATGAGATTAGAGTCCATTGATGTTGAATCATGATTCCCTTCATTTAGTAAAAGTGTGGGTTGGTTTAGGATAGAATGTGTAGAGGTGTTTTGTTCATTCGGAACAGGTTCATCTAAGTCATCTATGTCAGCTGATGAGATTGGATCAGCTGATGGGAGTGGATCAGCTGATTCTGGAGTGTTGTCTTCAGTACGCAGCAAATCATTAAATTACTTACCTGTAGATGGATTAGTAGAACAGGAAGCAACAAAGTCATTTTCATTAAAACATACATTGATTGATTCTTCTATGACCTTTGTTCTGAGGTTGTAGATTCTGTAAGCTTTGGAAATCACAGAATATCCAATGAACACACCTTCATCAACTTTTGGTGCAAATTTTTGCAATTGATCTTTCTGGTTCAGAATGAAACACTAACACCCAAAGACGTGTAGAAAGCTGATGTTGGGCTTCCTTCCCTTGAGCACTTCATAAGGAGTCTTGTTGTGCCTCTTTATTATAAGAGATCTGTTCTGAGTAAAACATGCACAGCTGACAGCTTCAGCCCAGAAGTTGAATCCTAACCCACTCTCACACAGCATGGTTCTTGCAGCTTCAATCAAAGTTCTGTTTCTTCTTTCAGCTACACCTATCTGTTGTTGAGTTCTTGGAGCAGAGAAGTTTTGAGATATTCCTTTCTCATCACAGAAACCTTCAAGAGTTTGATTTCTAAATTCAGTTCCATGATCACTTCTAAGCATCCTTACCAGATTGCCATTGATCACTTCCATCTTTCTAATGAAGCTTATAATTTCTTCAGCAGCCTCACTCTTTGCTTTTAGGAAGATGACCCAAGTGTATCTTGAAAATTCATCAACCATTACCAATGCATACTTACTTCCACCAATACTAGAAGTAGCAACAGGACCAAATAGATCCATGTGCAACATGTAGAAAGGTTCAGTAACGGAGAAGGCTTGCTTAGATGGAAACGAAGTCTTGTGCTGCTTTCCCTTCTCACAGGCAGAGCAAGGTTTAGGCTTAACATACGTCAGTGAAGGTAGTCCTGACACTAGTTCACCCTTGCTCAACTTGTTAATGTTTTTGAAGTTTAAATGGGAAAGCCTTTTGTGCCATAACCAGTTTGTGTCAGTTACAGACTTGGTATACAAACAGGTTAACTTGGACGGATCACCAGAGGACATATCAAGAGTATATACATCCTTGGTTCTCTTTGCACAAATTATTGTTTTACCTTCTTGATCTAAAATGGAACCACCTGTCTTTGTAAAGAGGACTTTATGATCACCATCACATAACTGACTTATGCTGATGAGATTATACTTAAGTCCTTTAACATATGATACCTTAGATAAGGTTAGGTTCCCATTATGAAGTTCTCCGTAGCCTTTTGTTTGCCCACAATTATTATCACCAAAGGTTACTCTTGGACCTTTTTCCTTCTTGTAGTTACTAAGCAAAGCTTTACAACCTGTCATGGTCCTTGAACATCCACTATCAAGATACCACGTGTTCAGACCCTGCATAGATGTGATTGAAAGAAGGTTAGTGAGATTTGGGCATCCACATTTAAGTGGACCCCTGTGGATTGTACCTAGCCATCCACTTTATATTAGGTTGTTTATGAATGAGAGAAACAGTTGTGTTATCATAATCAGTCCGCTGTCTTGAGTTACCTTCTAGAGAACAATTACCTGCCTTATGTTCTTTGCTCCCACATTTATAACATTTTTGATTTTTGGAGCTTTTAACATGTTTTGGTAATTGACTAAGAGATGTCTTAACTGTTTTCTGATGACTATGGGTCATCAGCTGACAGATTTCACCATTCAGCTGTTGCAGCTGATTCTGTAAACTAATAAGGTCTTTGTTTATAGTCACCTTAGGTTGACCCTTAGTTAAAATGAGTTTTTGATCAACTTTAGGTGTGGCAGACTTAGACTCTTTGTAAACAAAATGTCCTTTCCCTTAGTTTCTCCTATTAAAAGAGTTTGAAGTGAAGTTTGATCAGCTAAACAAACAGAAGAGGATCCATGATCAGCTGACAGGATATCAGCTGAGCAGTTATCATCTATTTTTTGATCAGCTGATGTAATATCATTAGCTAAGGAATTTTCAGTCAGCTGAGTTCCTAAATTTAATGTATCAGCTTTCAAGGTTTGACAACAGAATGTCTCTTTGGTATCAACAAATGATTCCATTCCTTTACTTACTTCCTTTACACTTAAATTTTCAGTACTTTTGCTTTCTGTCAAGACAATAGAACTTGAACCAACTTTTGAAGAGGTTGAGTCTTTCAGCTGAGTACTTTTACTTTTGACAAATCTGTTAGTGATAATACTTTTTCCTTTTACAATCTTTTGAAAAGTAAGAGGTAAAATATCAGCTTTTTCTAAGATATTTATGTTCTTGCTAAAATCAACACAGTTAGCAGCTTGGGAATAATTTCCACCAATAATAGCTTGAACTTGTTTTGGAATCTGCTCATTGACACACTGAGTGGTCTTCTCAGCAGAAACACACCAAGATCTAACTACTTTTTGAAGGTCATTAAACTTTATTGTTGCTTCATTGGTTTCTTTTACCAAGATCTGATTAAGTATCTTTTGATTAGCTAAATCATCTTCCAGTTTTGTCATTTGTTTAAGTTTCTCATCTTTAAGACTTAATCTCTCTTTTAGTGATTCTATTTCTAATTTTAGCTTCTTTTCTCTTTGAATATTTGACTGAAACTCAACACACAGATAATCAAATATAGTGTTCTTTTCATTATCTTCATAGTTAATAAATTTTCCAACCTGATACATAGAAGAAGGATCTCAGTCAGGAGAAGTACAAGCTTTCGCAGCTTTCTTCATATCCTCATCAAAGGAACTTGTACTTGCTGTGTTGGCCATCAAACTGAACTGAGCTGTGAGGACCTCATCTTCATCACTTGAGAGATCTTCCTCAGCCCAATCTTCTTCTTCAGCAACCAGCACCCTGTTCTGAGCTTTCTTCTTCTTCTTGTCAAGAACAGCAGCAAGAAGCTTCTTATATTTGGCTTCATAATCAATCTTGCTGTCTGAGCTTGAGGAACCCTTGAAGCCTGTGTTTCCTTTGGACTTACATTCACTGGCATAGTGACCAGTCTTGCCACAAGAGAAACAACCTTCAGAAGCCTTTGGTTTTGACATGGCTCTTTCTCCTTTGAAGGGTTTCCTTTCAAACCTCTTGACACCCTTTCTTTTCAAGAAAGGTTTGAACCTTTTAACCAACATGGCAGCCTGCTCAACAGCAACTTCAATGCTGTCCATGTTCTCCAGAACTTCATCCCCATCAGCCACTTGCTCTTCATCAGAAGATTCCTCCTCTTTCTCCTCATCACTGGACTCATCCACAACTGCAGCAAAAATCCTAGATCTTGTATCCTTAGATACAAGGGCAGTAGTTGGAGCTTTTGCAGCCTCCTTCATATCCTTGGTAGAGAGTTTCCTTTGTTTCACTGATTGTTCATGATTCATAAGATATCCATATAAACCAACCAGTGAAAGACCCTTGATTTTCTCACCATGTTTAAGCAAAGTGATAAAATGATCCCAAGATTCTGGGAGAGAGTCTAGAAACTTGTTTACAAGTTCTTTATTGCTTTTGTGAACATCTGCCCTTCTTAAGTCATTAATGAGGCAGTTGAACCTGGTGTAAGTCTGAGTGAGACTTTCACCTTTATGAGCAAAAAGAACTCATATTCTCTAATCAGAAGGAGTTTCCTGTTATCCTGCACTTCTTCAGTGCCTTCATATGCAATAGTCAAAGTGTCTAGCATCTATTTTGCAGATTTACAGTTAAGAACTTGATGATAGACATCATTTGGTAGTGCAGAGACTAAGGCTGTTCTTGCTTTAACATCAAGATTAACAAGCCTTTTGTCTTCATCAGACTACTGATTTATAGGTTTTATAATCACTCTTTCAACAGCAGGAGCTTCATCAGTTGCTTCAGTTACTTGGATAGTTGAGGAAGGAACATAAGGACCTTCAGTAACAGTTTTAAGCATCACATCATTAAGGCTTGACATATAGAGAAGAACTCTACTCTTCCAGAGAGAGAAGTTCTCTCCATCAAATATAGGACACCTTGTGAGTGAACCATTGTTAGAAGAACCATTAGAGACAGCAACAGAAGTGGCCATTTTGTAGTGTGGGGTAGAAGCAGTTGAAGAGTAAGCAAAACAGATCTTAGATATGGATTATCTAGCCTGCTCTGATACCAGTTGTTGGTCCCGAATGGATACTACAACAACAAATGTTTGTAGAAGGGGGGTTGAATACAAACTTTAGCAAATTAAAATTTAAGAGACACACGGTTTACTTTTATATAATTCTTATTGACGTTAATCAAGAATTACATGAACTAGATGCGGAAAATCTAAGTTCAATAAAAGGTGGCAACTAATTTTGTCTAACACATAGACAATGCTAATCTTAAACAACTAATGTCTAAGACGTTCAACACATGAACAAGTTTGTTACACTGAAAGTAAAATGCTAACTCTTCTAATTCTCAACTTATGAGATTTCAGTGCTTTTCAACGCATTCGCTACTTTAGCATGAATCCATGCATGAATATATATAAGCAAAGTGTGTCCGGGTTGATGAAGAGAGAAGGAGACAAATGTAATTGGTTTAATAATATTATAATAGATAAAGTTAGTGGGTGAAAAGGTAAGTTAACTTTATACACAAAGTGTGTAAAGTGAACATACTTTTCAGTAATGAGTATACCCACTATCTATTATTATATTATTAAATTATTACCTTTATGTCTTGAGAAAGTAACCTTATCCTTCCATGCTTGTGCTTTAATCGACACCATGCTTTCTGAAGATTTGACTTTACCAAGTATGGAGTTGCCAGCCATACTTAACATCATATGTTCGAGATCTTCTTTTCAAGAGTATCTTTCTCCTTTTCCAGGGGATAAAGATCTATCCTTTTTGTATCATTGTAGATCCAAAAAGTGCTAAGTACTTTTACAAAAGAAAGATATAAGGCATAATAAGAACAACACATGTTCTGCCTTTGACTTTAAGAAAATATTACATAGAAAAGCTATTAACTGAGATATACAATAAAGACTCAGTTAACAGACACTGAACTACAAATATAATTTTGCTCAGCTAAGGATAAGTGTGAAAGACTCAGCTGACTAGACTTGCTCAGCTGATCAAATTGCTCAGCTGATAATACAAATCGTAGCAGCAGCTAATAAACTGATTCACTCAACTGCCAGCTGTTCCCAAGGGCTCAGCTAATCATTTGAGTATAGTCAGCTTATAAAGAGAAGATTGGATAAGTAGGAAATACCTTATCTGACAGATGGAAGGCATCAGCTGATAACTTGTGATTGTGTCAGCTGATCTTTGACTGCTTAGCTGACCTTGAAATCTTCATCAGCTGATGGTTCTAGGCCATCAGCTGATCCAGTGTGATTCCTCAGCTGATGCTCTTTGACTGATCTTTTCTTCTCAGCTGATCTTTCTGAAGCTGGTCCTTTGGCTGATACTCAGTGTTCAGCTGACACTATGATTCGTCAGCTGACATTTCTTACTTAGAAATTCTTTAAGTCTCAGATAGAAAAACAACACATGTTTTTCATCAATCTAAGTCCAAAACTGAATATATGGTTTTGTTAACATCAAATCCTATTTTACTTAATAGATATGTTTGATTAAGGTTTGATATTGTTATCTCACCAATAGTTTCACATTACAATTTATTATGTAACCTTATAATGTATAAATAGTAACCAATGTTACACATAATACCTACGGATTAAACCTTGCTTATACTCTTTCTTAGATTTTTAGTTTTTTTCTTCTTATTTATATTCTATACATGCTTTGAAGATTTTCTAAAATATAAAGATGGCATGTGATAGTGTTCTCTGGAGAGATGATTTGGAGGACTCTGAATGATAGATTAATTTCAAGGAGATAAACAAGTGCTACAAGAGATACGTACTACAGGGGATTAACTTGTGTTCGGACCCCGGCGGGTGATACATAGTCTTGGTAGTACAAAGAGTGCTACACCAGGGATCTGCAATTAGCTTGTTCTTTTTGAAGTGATTATCAATGAGTTGTGGTGAGGGTTTAGGGGTTGCGTACCTTGTTGTATGTTTTTTTTGCTAACGGCATTGTCTAAGTTTCAGATTTGAAAGAAGAGCTAAATAGACGGCTTGATCTATGGAGGGTAGTATTAGAGGACAAAGTCCAACTAATTAACAAAGATAAGGAAAAAAATCTTTCTTGTGTATTCAACTATAACAGAAGCACCAAGGTCTAATAAATCTGCACTAGATATCACATTCTACAACTTATAGAGTCTTTACCCAAACACCATGTTTCATGCGTCGGAGATGATATTAAGACACGATGGTTGGAGTGGATAGCATTGACTTGTGTTTTGTGAGAAAATAATGTTTCGTTGAACTCGAAAGAAAAATCTATAGAGTGGCACTCATACTAGCTATGTTATACAGGTTAGATGTTGGTCGTTGAAGAAGACACAAAGTCACAAATAGAGAAGATTGAGACGACGAAAAATTGGATGCAAGGTGGACCTATGAAAATACCTTGTTGGATAAAACACGGAAGGAAGTCTTTAGGGTTTTTATTGTACCTTTTTGGGTTCAAGAGGGATGAACTTTGATTAGCCAAATGGTCAATTAGTTTGTTAGCAGGTTCGGCTTGTAGACCTTGTTTTTGTTTATGGGTTTCTCAACCCAAAAGAAAATTGCATGAGACCCAACGGACCAAACCATGTCTATCATAAATTGGTAATCGGTTTGACCTATTTAAATGTTGAGCTATCTTAGGTCCAAATGTCCAATAGATGCAATTTTACGAGAAACTATTTTGACCCAGTAATACATTTATTCAATTTTTAAGATAAGTTGGACTTAAAAGATGATTTTGAAAAATTGTTTTATAAATATAATGAATAAAAGTAATGGTTTTGATTTAATAAAATAATATTTATAGAGTTATATCTAAAAGTTTTATAAATCGATAAAAAAACTATAAAACTTATATATTTTGAGGTTATGGTTTAAAACTTATATTTATAAAGAAACTTTTCCATAAATGAAAATATATAAACTTGATGTGAACTTTAAGAAATGAACTATGTTTAGATGAGAATAATTTTAATTATCCGTTTTAACTTTTAAGTCTAACCAAATTCAAAGTGTTTTTAAACATACAACTTTATGAAAATATGGTTTAATATTTGGAGGTGTTTCAAAATTAAATTATCTTTGCAAGTTTCGTAATATATATATTTTGATCAAATCTTTGGTCTTTAAAGGTATTTTTCTTGTTTTATAGAATTGGATTAAACATGAATAAGGAACACGTATGTTGAAGGATTAAGTATTATGTGATAGTTGAATAATGAAATTTGTGAAATCATCAATAACATACAACATATAGCTAGTCTGTTTAAACCAATAGAGGTAGTAATTGGATTATACATAGAGGAAAATCGGGGATATTTTAAAATAAATGTCTTAGAGAGAGTTGCTCATTTTTAACTACCGTTCATATACGATCCATACTAGATCTGACTAACTGCTCATACTACCTTCTTTACGTCTTGACAACCCATCTTGTCGCACTTTATTGTAATATTTTTTATGACATCTCTATTACTCTAGATCGTATATAATATAATTGCATTTTTTAGTTCCCTAAGTCAATACTTCATGGATTCACCTATATAAGTATCAGCTAAAGTTGCAAAAATAAGAGCTTGAATACCACTTATAAATAATCCATGGAACATCAACCACCGAAGTGCTAAAGAAACAAGAATAAGAATCCTTCAAGTCCGCCGTCAATCTCATGTCAATGCTTTCACCGTTGGTTTGGAATGTTGAAGTCGTATCTTGTCATTTTTTTAAATTCTCGTTTTATTTGTGTTTTATTATTATTTAATATTATTTATTAATTATTTAATATTAATCATTTTTTAAAAATCAATCTAGCTTTTAATAAACTAACAAATCATTTTTTTTACAATTTGTAAGTTTATGATTCTACAAACTTGATTTACAGTAGAAAAAAAGATGTACTTGCGAGAAGATGGTTGACTGCCAGTAACTTCAGCTCTATCTATCTATCTACACATTCACACACACACAAACCCCTCTGTTTCAAAATTTTAAAAAGGGCAGGGTAATTGTAACTCCTCCCCCCTTTCTCTTCCTCTCCCCCAAATCCAATTTCCCTTTTCTCCACTTCTTTTCCTCCTAATTCCAAATTCTCTAGGACATATACTAACTTTAGAATCTCAACACTCGTTCACTCATTTGCCACTTCTTCAATTTGGGGTTTCTGTAGCATTGCTAGTGCTGTTGAAATCAAGAAACTAAAATTGGGATTTTTAGGGTTTCTGTTATTATATCTTGGTGTTGTTGGATTTTGAAACAAGCATATGATGGTTGATGACACGGAAACAACTAACGGTCATGGTTGTGATTTGAATTGCAGTTTGGTACCAAAAACTGAATCGATATCTTGTGATAAAGTTGGGTTGTTGCTTGATGGTAGTAGTGGTAGTGTTAGTTTTGGAGAAGGGACTTCTGCAGAGGGGTTGAGAATTTATAAGCGGAGAAAACGCAGAAAGATGAGTTATCGAGATGAAATGACCGATATTGGATTATTTGATAAGGTAATATAAAGGTTTATTCTTTTATTGATTTTGTTTCTCAGACTTTGTTTTCTGTACATGACTTCTATTGCTTGCTTTATCCATATGTAAATGATTAAATGCTGTTGGTTAAACTTGATGTTAATTAGTTTAAATTTCGGCAACTGGTCTGTGTAGTAGTTTGTTAACCTAATTGAATTATCCTTCATGTCAAGTACTAAACATGACCAGTTAATTTCTACTACTATAAGAAGATTATTGAAATTTTCAAGATTCAGGGTCGAGTACATATAGGGTTGCAGCAGCTACCTTCTTTCTGTTGGTAAAAGAGGGTCGTAGTAAGAGTGGGGCTCTCATTTTGTATAATCAGCAGCCCGTAAGAATACAATTTTAGAACTAATGAAACATGAAAAAAATTTATTGAATGGCATACTCAATATATGATTTTCTTGATAATTTACATATGGTATGCATCAGCATTACCATAAATATTTAAGATATGAGTAGTGAGAATTGGTAAATGTAAAAACTTCTGGCGGCATAAGTGACTGAAAGTTGCAAATTTAGATTTACAGCCGTTTGAAAAATATAGCTTTGGAGGAAAAAGAGAGTGATGGCAGTTGTGGTCCTTGTGGAACTGCTAAACCTGAAAGCTTCCGCCATTGTTTTTTGTTTCCAATTCAAGCATGTAATGTAACATGTACCTGCCTAAGGAGATTTCTCCCCTAACTCTTAAACATTTTGTAAAAGCTACCTTTACCCTGCAATTGCATCCCACAAGTTTACCTGTAGATTTAACCTTACCACAGAAAAAGACAGCATTGTTTTTGGGTACAATGCCATTTTTTTTGTAACTTTATGTCTTTTCCTTTTCGTTGGAAGAGCTGAACTTACTGAAACATCTAGTATTGGCTTTTTTTTTCAAAAAGAGACTTGATCTGTTAAGTTTAACAAGGTAAGTAACTGAAAGGTGTGGTAGATTGAGGAACCAAGTTCCTTATAACTTTAAGTAATGTTGTAATGGTTGCGAGCAGATGTTAAATTGTCTTTTTCATAATGGAACTTTAGATGAGTGTCTATAGTACATCATAATTTGGTAAATACATGATATGGTTACGGTAACAACATTATTGTTGACTTGAAGGTTGAGATTTTATTGGACTTAGTAGGTGGTAGAAGCTAACTGGAACTTGGTTTCTTGCAGAGAAAGGCTGTTGATGGTGGTACGTCTGATCAAGTTATTCAAAAGTTGAGTTTAGATGCATTGCCTGTTGGGGTAGGTGAATGTTCCATTAGGCACTGTAACAAGATTGAATTACAGCAGATGTGTCAGTCACTTAACGGGCATGAAGATGGTCTTGGGGAATGCATCCAGAATGCTGTCGTGCCTTATCCAGCAGATGGTTGTCCATCTTTGATTAAGGTAAAAAAGATCCTAAAGTTTTTGAGTTATCTTGGTTGATTCCTGAAGTGTGATTCTTACTTGCTGAAGTCGTCATTATTTTCTATATGTAGTTATCGTTTGCTTAGATTCATATAAGTAGATACTTTTGCAGGGATCTCTAGAGAGTGGTGAAAGAAGTGAAAATGAAACAGATAATTCCGCTGAAGAAAAGTCTCATGTAAAGTCTACTGGATTGTTGATTCAATCTGAAGGTCCTACGTTCTCTGAGTTGTGTGGGAGTGCATTTTCTGATATTCTAAACTCAGACAAATTTTCTGAATTATGTGGTCTACTTCTCAAAACTTTTGGTGTAGTTGATGTTAACCGAGTTTTGGACGTCAATGCTATAAACTTGAAGATCAAAAGTGGAGCTTATGAAACTTCACCTATGCTTTATGTTAAAGATGTCCAGCAGGTTTGTCTTTTGTTTATATAAAATTCAAAGTTGGGCTCTTATAATCCAAATATTCGATGCTCCTGAAGTTCCAGCGTTTACTTTTTATTCGAGTGATTTACTTTTGTAACCATTTTAGTTGATACTTCATAAGAAAACAACCATTTTAGTTTGAAATATCCCAAAGAAACACCTTCTACTTGCAAAACATTGATTTTGCTACTTTTGACCCAAGATAGATCTTTAAACCCTAACAAAAAGACAATTAAACAGGGTATTAATCAACTTATAGTAATGCCAATATGTTTAGTTCACTCTTCAAAAAATATCCATAAATTCAATAAACATTTGAGTGAACCTGATTCTGTCATTAGAGTGTTAATTTTTTTTCTTATATGTGCTTAGAAGTTGTATCAGATGAGTATGTAGAGGCCACAGAGGGTATATAGATTAGACAAATCATAGATGCTGTAGCAAGTCATTGTGACGTGTGTATCAAGATTCAATGGTGCTTGTAGCATGTAAAAGCAATTTCAGTCAACTGTTTAGTAGAAACTGAGATTGGAATGACTTATATGTTTTTTTTTCTGTTTAGTGGTGAGTTATGTTTCTAGCGTGTCAAATCAAGATTGATGTTATTCAAACCTTTTTTAGCCTAAAGCAAAGGAGTTTTTGGCAAATGGTTTTCCAACAATGCTGTTGTAGGTATTCTTTTTGGTCTCAACTCTCAAGTAGTTCTGTTCTTATGAGCTTGGTTAGGATGATACTTGAATATGCCCAGAGACATTTTCAAGTGTTGGTAGGTAAGTGGATTACAAACTGCTACCAGAGGGTATGGAGCCACGTCATTCGCTTGGCGTGCTCCGATGGGGTTAAGCTAACATTAACTGCGAAATTGGGAAATTATTAACTAATGAGAAGCTATTTAAATCAAAAAGACAAAAAACTAGTTAGGAAATTGAATGACATGATTGTTGCAGAGTCGTATACTCGTATGTTCTTCTGTGAATATAGTCGATCAATTTATGAGAAGATTGAACATTTAGTGTTAACTGTTAGTCTAGTACGAAACCAAATTATGTTGATAGAAACAAAATTTCTACTAAATGACTACATATGCTGGTGTGCTGCAAGTCGGGTATTTTTGTCATCCAGATCTATCATTCCTAGCACTTTTCTTTCTTGTATTTTGTAAGAAGCATGATGTCCATACTACCTGTATTTATAAGAATTGAAGCAGCTATGTACTTGTGAACTATTGTATTCATTGGCTGTTGATTAATCTGCTTTACAGTATCTTTTATTTATTTATTCTTATTTTTTCCATCTTTTATGATACTTGCATGTCGCATTTGTAATGTATATACCAACACAATAACTACTGTTATTTAAGTGGAAGAACGTTTTCTAATTCTTCAACCTCGCCAACTTGATAGGTATGGACAAAGCTTCAGCAGGTTGGCAATGAGATGATTACATTTGCAAAGAGTCTTTCAGATACATCTAGGGCTCACTATGAACAGGTAGATTAAAACTACAGGGGGGCAACTTCAATCTATTTATATAAATAATGCTTTTATCTATATAATTATGTGTGTATATATATATATATATTTGACTTAGTGTGCAATAGTTTGTTAGGAAAGGAAGGGTAGCAGATGGTCGGGTTATCTCTAATTGCAAAGGATGCGGAGAAAAAGCCGATGTAAGAAACTGTTTAGTTTGTGATTCATGTGAAGAGATATATCATCTCAACTGTACAGAGCATGTTTTTGGAGGTACTGCAATTCCTCCAAAAAGTTGGTATTGTGCAAGCTGTGTTTCAAATGGAATAGGATCACCTCACAATAATTGTGTAGTCTGTGATAAGCTAAAAACTGCTGCTCCTGATCCACCCATACCCTCTGTCAACGGGTGGCTTTTGACAAAACAAGATTCACCAAATGAGGAACCAGTCGTGCAAGATGAAAGTGAAAGCTCAAAGATATGTTTCATTTGCAAAACCGAGGTGAAGATAGGCGATGATTTCAGAACATGTGGGCATTCATTATGTGCCCACAAGTTTTATCACATAAAATGCTTAACAAGCAAGCAGTTGGGTGTATGTGGACCTTGTTGGTACTGCCCGTCTTGTTTATGTAGGCGTTGCCTTGTGGACAAAGATGATGATCAGATTGTGCTTTGTGATGGTTGTGATCAAGCATATCATATCTACTGTACATCGCCTCAACTTAATTCTATTCCAAAAGGAAGTTGGTTCTGTGCAAGATGTGACCGTGAATTGAAGCGAATAAGAACAATGAAGATTGTATATGAGAATATCCAAAAGAAGGTGAAATTAGAGGACGGATCAGAGAAGGAAGCCGTGTCTGTGACAGATGAAAATGAAGAGAGAGACAAATCTGGTGGATTAGAGATGCTTGTAACTGCAGCTAAAACTCTAAGAGACTTTGGATACCCTTAGGAATATGAGATGAAACAAGTTGCATAATGTAGAAGGGGAAGTGTTTTGGTAGGTTGTACACTACAACATGAAAGTTTCTGATACTCATAACGACGATAACTGCGAATATATTTACTTCTTTTTTACTGGTATGTTACCCCTGATTCAAATGTTAAGCTGTTGGTTATTTTTGGCTCATGCCTGTTAAACTGTAGATGTAGATGGATGCATGTGGTCTTGATGTATCATTTTGTTGATACAGATAAGGAAGCAGGTATAGTGAATGGTTCTACTTGTAACTCAAAGTTTAGCCTACTTGTAGTTTTCCAGGAACTAGAATAAATAATTTTTTTTAGTTGCATCACAAACAAAGGTATATTTTCCAGGAAAGTAACTGGGTACTTTTTTTTTGGGTGTAACCCACCCCGGGTGTTTCCCAATAGGGATGTAAATAAGTCGAGTCGAGCTATGTCAGACACTTATCAAACCGGGCATGTTTAGGCTTTTTTAAGCTTGAGCTCAAGCTTGGCGTTAAGTTTTATGAAGCTCGCTTGGCTCGTTTAAGATAGACTCATTTAGGCTCGTGAATTATTTTGATATTTTTATTAAAACAATATATATATATATATATATATATATATATATATATATATATATATATATATATATATAGGCAAAAGTTCAAACGATAACTGTTTTTCGTACGAGAACTGCGAGAACCAATCTGAGCCGTCCAATTCCCCTTCCTTTAATGTCATTGCCCACCCATGAATTCCTCACATGCACCCTGCCACACTTGATCCCCTTCACGCTCTCCATCCATGAACTTCCCATATTCAAGGAACGGCTGAGATTGGTTCTCGCAGTTCTCGTACGAAAAACAGTTCTCGTTTGAACCCTCCCCTATATATATATATATATATATATATATATATATATATATATATATATATATATAGGCAAAAGTTCAAACGAAAACTGTTTTTCGTACGAGAACTGGGAGAACCAATCTGAGCTGTCCAATTCCCCTCCTTTAATGTCATTGTCCACCCATGAATTTCTCACATGCACCCTACCACACTTGATCCCCTCCACGCTCTCCATCCATGAACTTCTCATATCCAAGGAACGGCTGAGATTGGTTATCGCAGTTCTCGTATGAAAGACAGTTCTCGTTTGAACCCTCCCCTATATATATGTATGTATGTATATGTATATGTATATGTATATGTATATGTATATGTATATATATATATATATATATATATATATATATATCTATACTAATATATAAACCATTTAACACTCTCTCTCCTTAACATTTAAGAACTTCTTAAAATCATGTCAATCTCTAATCTCCACCCTTCTTTTTATCTAAATTAATCTCATCCACTCAATTTTTAACCATTTCTCTCTCCTAATAAACTTTAACTTTTTATTTATTTAAAATATATTCTCCCACTAACACACCCTCTTACACAAACACAATTATCCATCCACATCAATATAATTTTCAAAATCTTATTAACTTCTCTCTTCTTATTTCATAATAATAAATCTTTTTTAATTTTTTATTGTTTTTTAGAATTTATTTTTAAAATTAATAAAATATTTGATACAAATATAAGAAACATTCAATAAAAAAAACATACATGTTGCTGAATTTTTTTTCGTGACATAGAATTACGTGTTACATCCTTGAAAACGACATGTTACAAAATATAAACTATTTACTATCGCAGCATTGCGCGGGTACACTGCTAGTATATATATATATATATATATATATATATATATATATATATTAAAAAAACATATAAAATATAAATTATATTATATAAGCAGATCATTTAGGCTCGAGAGCTTAAACGAGTCCACTTTTTGGAGCTCGAGCTCGTTTCGAGCTTTTAACGATCTGAGCTCGAATAGCTCACAAGTGGCTTAGCTCGTTTATATCCCTAGTTCTCACTGAGCGGTCACACTATATGTTTCATGTCTCAAAGGCCATGAGTAGCACCACCCTCAACCCAAATAAACCCAAAACCCAAAACCCAAAACCCTAAATATTTTCTCTCTTACTCTATACAAAACCAAAAAAAAAAAAAAAAAACAAAGAAAGCTTTGTGCAGGCAGGTTAATGAAGCAGGAGGACAGAGAAAAGGGGCGAACCCGAGACACCCGTAGCGCCTCTCCCAAATGAAGCTGACCCTCCCGAACCGCTACGCATGGCCTAACCGTTGAACAACTATCACCGAGAATTCATAACAAACGAAGGTGCACAAATGATATATTATGTATTCAGTGGCGGATCCAGGAATTTGGGGTAATGGGGGCCTATATTCTAAGTAGTCAAAACCGGACCGGACCGGACGGTCGGACCCGTCCAACCGGGAACCAAACATATGCCTATGGTCTAAAACAGCCCGAAAAACCGTCATTAAAAAAACCGACCGGCTATCAAAGAACCGTCAAAATTGAGTATAATTATATAAGCACTATATTACTAACTCAAATACCTTAATCAGTTAACATTTTTTTTAGCAAAAGTACTTCATTATCAAAACTTAAAATAATTCTCACTTACAAGTATTTCAGCATAAGGTACAAACTCAATAGCATGAACTCACCACTCACCAGGACAAACTCATGGACCATATTTGTCCACCTAATACTACTCACTAGTTGTCCTTCATCACCCTCAAAACTGCAGATGACGTTTTGTTTTAGCATCTCTTTCTTGGGGGCCTTCAAATTATTTTGGAGGGGGCCTAAATTTTGAAGCCCATATAAGTATTAATAATTTTTTTGGGGCCATTGGGGGCCTCTCCCCCCCTTCCTTCAACATGGATCCGCCAGTGTATGTATTAATGCTTCCTCATTCATACCCATGCATTGTATAGAAACTTCAAGAAAAATGAATTGAAACTGCCATACATTGTTCATAGTGATGGAGGTCATTAAGGTGCACAGATGATACAAGTTAACACCAGGTGTGTGCTTATTTTGCATTAGAAAAAATAGAATCAGGAAATGGTGAAGTAATTTCCTTCCACAACCTAGTAGATGCATGGTCTCATCTCTATTAAACTACTACTATAAATAAATGTACCTTGCATCAAAATTTCATATTGGTTAGAGAGTTGAGAGTAAAATATCAAGTTCTCTTATATATATTGGTTAAAAGCATCCGAAACAATGGCCGACGGTAATAGAAACGTTCCTTGCCGTGGTAGTGTGCTATCAAGGGCGGTTAGTGCCGTGGTTAGATTCATTTGCTGTTGTCATGGCTGTGAAGGGTAAGGGTGTACGGTTAGATTCGTTTGCTGTTGTCTTGAAATGGGACGTTATGATTGTTCGTTTGTGAAGTGTGAACTGTTTACGGGGTTGGTTGTGTTAATTTCTTTGTTCAACTGACGTAGTGACGATGTTATATATAAATGTATCATTTCTTTATATGTTGTATCATTTCTGATTATAGTATATCTCCTATTTAAAAGGTTATTATGGACTTCTTTAAACATCAGATTTTTACTAATCTTTATATGTGTAGAACGTATAGCTTTATAATCTTTTCCACTACAGAAATCATTCTAAACGTTTTTTCGCTTAATATTTATTAGCACAATTAATCTTTTTTTAATTCTTAATGTTTATCTTGATCATATTAATAGAAGGACGAGTAAGAATATTTTGTTCTTTCGTTTACGGTTTAACAAATGGTTTGAAATTCTTTTAGACATATAGTAAAAGTCTGATTTTTTATTTGTATAATACAATAAAAAGAAGTCGTGTGTCAATCTTTTACAACTATAATATAATTTTGAGATCTAGAAATAGCCATTTTGGCATATAGACGGAATCTATTGCATATAGACTCAAATATAATTTTGAGATCTAGAAATAGCCATTAAGCCTAAACCGAATATAAATCGTTAATTTCGATTTTACAATTATCAAATCCAATTGGTTTCAAGTTGACCAATATTTTTCAAATGTTACCACAAAAACAAAATTTCCAACATTATTTAACAATAATTCTCACGCGCATATCTTATATGTTAGAAAGAATCTAATAAATAAAATCCAATAAATGTATATATGAGTGTAAAAACTATATAAATTTATAATATATTTTAATATGTAATTTGTGGTAGAGATGAGCATCTTAACTAAAAAACTGAACCACAACCGATAAAGTTGTTAAAACTGAACCAAATAAAAACCGACGGTTCGGTTTATAAAATTTTATTAACCAATATATAGTGAGTCGGTTTCGATTTTATACATGTAACAGAACCGATAAGGATTTATTGTTTATTTTTATGAATACTTGTTCATTTATAGTGCATCATGCAAGCTATATTTTTTGTAAAAACTTGAACTTTTTGCTACTTATTATGTCGTCTCATTCATGTACTGGACTACTAGGGTCCTTGTAAAGGTTAAACACTTTGATTGTTTTTTTCATGTGAAGCTATTAAATATATTAATAATGAATTCACAAGTTGTGAATGTGTGGATGCTAAAAGATGGTTTGTGTATTAAATATAACTCTAGACTATCATTTTGTATAGACATGGGCAAAAACGGTCCTGGACCGGTCCTGGACCACTGACAGTCGGTCCCTGGCCGGTCCGGTCCTCGGCGGACCGGTATTCGCGTAAGACCATTTCGATAAATTCGGTCTTCGGGCGGTCCTAGACCACTTCCGGACCGGTCCAACTTCGGTCCTGGACCGGTCCGTTTTTCGGTCGGGTATTTCCGGTTCGGTTTAGACATTTCCGGGTTTTTTTAGTTTCGGTTTAAAATTTTCCGGTTTTCGGTTTGTTTTTTTGTTTGAAAAAAAAGTGACTTGTAAATTTTAAAAAAATTTGCAAGTTATAAAATATAAAGTATAAACATATATAATTGCAAGTTAATAAAAACATATAAATAACATTGTGATACAATTACGAAATAAAATTACATCTTGTTGAAACTTGAATTATTTTTTTAACAAGAAAAAGGAACTCTAGCAATGAAGCTTCGGCATAGCCATCACCCCAAGTTAGAGACCCGAAAAATACATATTGTTCGAAAGAAATAACGACACAAAATATAAAGAGACAACTACTAAAATGGATAGTCGGAATTGATATTCCAATAGTTGTAACTATCGTCGGTATATGGCCCATGCCCATAATAGGCGACTTCGTTCGAGTGGACGTTGGATGATGAACCTGCGTTCATTCTATTTTGAGTGTCGTCAACGTATTCTTCGCCGGGTTCGGGTTCTTCAGTTTCAGCTTCGGTGTTAGTGTTTGATGTTCCCGATTGGAAGTCTCTATTGTAATCGTCTTCCATAATCGCTTCCTCCAAATTAGTTATGCCTTCTTCGAGATCCGCATCGTTTTGACATCTTTCCATAAAATCATAGTAATCCTTAAGCATCACGGCCATTTGCACCGACTCGGCCTTCAACATACATCGCCGTGCGCTTAAAATCCTGCCACTAAGAGAAAAACAACATTCCGAAGCTACGCTACTAGCTTGGACGGTTAGTACGTCCCTAGCCATACGGGCTAGGATCTTAAATTGACCAACGTTTTCTCTTTCTTGCCACCATTTTAATACATCAAATTTTGCAAAATCTTCGGTGACAATATAACTAGTGTAATCAGTTTCTTTATATATGGAAAGTTCGTCTAAAGACGATTGAACTCGTGTACGTTTCGATTGAGATACATTACGTAACCAAGACGATCCAATGCTAAAAGTATTGTTTGGCCGAGTAGCCGATGTTTGTGAAGTCGAAGACCTCGGGGTGGAAGCAACTTCTCCCCGTGGTGCACATTCATTATCATAAATAGTATATAATTGTTTAACACAATTTTCAAATTTTGATATACTTGTCGTAATCTCATCTGGAGATTGACCCAATGCTTCCCCAATAGAAGTTAAAGATTTCATTACACCCTTAAAATTAACAAGATGGTTTAATGCCGAAGCAATCAAAAAAATTGTTGGAAACTCTTTAAAATATTTTATAAGACTTTCACACATTTCGTTGGTAATCATATCCCACCTTTGATCCAAAGAACCAAAAGCCTTTAATTTTCTCAAAATTTCACAAACACCTATCATAGCTGAGTGAGATGATGGAAAATATGTTTGTGATAGCATCAATGTGGCTTCATACAAAACTCCCAAACCGATGTGTAATTCTTCTAAAATATACCAATCAGTTTCCGTAAGTACTTCATATAATTGGGGTAGGTTTTCTCGATGATATTCGGTAAGTAAATCCTTATTTTGTATCAAACGCCCTATCATTTTATAAGTTGAGTTCCATCTCACGGGCATATCTATGAGAGGTCTCAAACATCTTCTTCTTTTTGTTTTACAAAAATGATCATATTTTTCGAATGCGATGGGTCCGCTTTTAAAAATTGTCTCATTTAATCTTCTAAATTTCAAAAGACAAGTTTCCATAGACTCCAAACCTTTTTGGACCGCGAGGTTGAAAATATGACAACAACAACGTACATGCAAAAATTCCCCGTCACATATTGGGTTTAAAACTCTTTTCAATCGTCCCATAGCGTTTGACTACCAAGCAAAGAGTGGCCAGACAGGTCAGTCGGGGGGCAGGATCCTTTCGGTTTAAAACCTTTCGGAAAATCCAACAACCACAAGCCGATCGTGACTATTCTAGACACCACTCTCCGGGTTATATCTACTAGTATTACGATTAGAATGAATAACTAAGTTATGAATAACTAGAATTACATCAAATTGTTTTAGGTTCATGAATTCCTATAATTTTAATTCACAAATATAATAAGTTGTCCATCAATATTTTTAATTTCATAAATTCCTATATTTTCAATTTCATGAATTCTTATAATTTTAAATTCACAAATATAATAAGTTGTCCACCAATATTTTCAATTTCATGAATTCCTATATTTTCAATTTGCATAAACTAAACATAAATATAAAAAAACTAGTATTTAAATAAACTAAACTTAAATATATAAAAACTAGTATTTAAATAAACTAAACTTAAATATATAAAAACTAGTATTTAAATAAACTAAACTTAAATATATAAAAGAATACTTACTAAATGCCGAACGAGAGAAGAATTAGAGCCGGATAAGATTCCTCCACAATGCGTACACTTCGCATATTTTTTGTTATTTTGTTTGAGTTGTACAAAATCGTTCCAAATTTCCGCATGTCGATTTGTTTTTGGAACTTCTTCATACGGGAGACTTACATTGAAATCACTTCGACCCGCGTTCAAATTGCTAGATCCTTCACCCGCCATTTTTTATAATCTTGAAGCAAATCGAAATATTATATAGAACACTTATATTATATATAGAACACAAACTTGAATTTTCTTGAAAAATAAAACTAGAAAAATCAAGATTCAAGAATGAGAGAATTGGAGATTTGGAGAATGAGAGAATGTGAGAAAGAGTGGTGCAAAGATTATGGCTTCAAGAATGGGGTATTTATAGGACAAAATTCGGGAATTTTTTTTTTTAAAAACTAGCCGTTGGGACCGGTTTGGACCGGTTTTTTACCGTATTTTTCAAAAAAATCCCGTTGGAACTCTTGGACCGGTTTGGACCGAGTTTGGACCGGTTCGGTCCTGGTTCGGGTTCTGGACCGGTTCGGGTTCTGGACCGGTTCGGACCGTTTTTCGCAATTTCAGTCTTGGACCGGTCTTGGACCGGCTCGGTCTGGGCGGTTCTCGTAGGAACGGTCCGGTCGGTCTCCAAGGCCCATGTCTAATTTTGTAATTTTGTCATGAAAAATAATGGGCTTAACATGTCACAGAAAACAATCAATTATTTAGCCCAAATTTATAACTACTATAACGTAATAAGAAATATAACTCAAGATATCTTCTGAAATAACGAAGTCAATTAAGTTTTACCCAAATTAGTATAACGGTGGTTAACCACGTGGATAGAAAATTTAGACATATTTTTTAATTAAAAATAATTTCAAAATGGGACCGTGATGACAAGTTGACAACTACGCCGAAGAATTATGTGGCCTATTTTTTAACCCGTGCCATTAGCGTAACCCTTTTAAACCCTCTTCAACTCATTTTTTCTCTTCTCTCTCACATGTACTAAAGACATCCTCCACCCCTTCTCTCTCCTCCCACAATTAACCTTACCTCCCACCTCTCTCCTTCTCTCTATACTTCGTCATGGCCAGCTAGTAATTTTGGGTACCACATAGAAATGGTGGATGTCTCCGGCGAGATGGTGGGTTCTGAATTTCTGATGGATCCAGGAAGATCTCCCTCTACTTTGTTCCTGCATGGTGGAACAACAACCCAAATCCATACCCTAACCATCTACAATTAATGAGAGAGATGGAAAGTGAGAGGAAATATGAAATTTTAAGAGAGAGAGAGAGAGAGAGAGAGAGAGAGAGAGAGAGAGAGAGAGAGAGAGAGAGAGAGAGAGAGAGAGAGATCATCGGAGACTTAGTAACGTCCGATGAAGGTAGAGGTGGAGGGGGCGGTGGTGATGGCAGCAATAAAGGAGGCTGGTGGCTTTATGTCATGGATGGTATTTGGAAAGGATAGTTTGAGAGTGTGAACAGGAGAGACGCTATGAAGAGAGAAGGGTGAGATAATGGGGATAAATTTTTATTATTTTTATTTTTATAAAAGATTGAATATTATTTTGTATATTAAAAAGGACTTTAGATGCAGTACACATGAGACCATTATATTGTTTGACATTATAATGACTCGGTGTCCATTTAGAAAGGACATATGGACCGACACTACATCATAGAAAAGACAACTCGCTTTTGTCCCATATATGATGATTTGGACAGTTGTTCTCATGCTTTGAAGTTAAAGTCCCAACTCATAGGCATTCATCACTCATAAATTCCGAACTTCATCTTCAATTCATACATAAGTATGGACCTCTCACTTCCCGTCTACATACTAACTAAACACACACCTGTTGTTAATGGCCTTTATTGTCCTAAGAGCGGTTTACAAGGATTTTTTCCTATAAGCCCTTAACGTGTTTGCTTATCAAAGAAAGAATTAGAGAGTTGGTTATCTAAGCAGGATTCCGAAAGTTGTACAAGAACCCTGCTATCCACCTTACACCTATTCTTTATATTTGTTCAAATTTACAAACGAAAGAATGGTGTCATTCATGTGACTGCTATAATAATCCACTTTCTTCCACATCCTTCCTACCTTTATTGTTTACTTCTTCTCTTGAATCAAGTTTGAAATGGTCGGGTTAACACTAGCTAGTTAGCGGAAGTGTCTCTTACGAGCCACATGTATACTATTGTGTATGATCTATTTAACCAATGTTCTTAGCACTACAACACAAACAGGTCATTGCGATGGAATAAAGCCGTCACAAAAAATAGCAAAGTTCCGACGACTTTGTGACGGATTTGTGATAGACTACAATACATAAAATTATATCAATCACTTGGTTAAAATTAGCGACTGAATAGCTACAAACTAGCGACAGAAAGATTTGCGACTAAACGGTGGGACGCAAATCGGACGCAAAATTATAAAATTAAAAATAAAAAATTAAATTATATATATACCCGTCGCAAATCGGTCGCAAAAGTAATTTAAAAAATAATATATTAATAGTGGTCGTCGCAAAACCGACGCAAATGTACCGACAAACACATTTACTAAACTTGAAATATAGTACAACACATATGATTAATATGCTTTCTTATACGTGCCATCAATTTGGTGAAAAAAGAGCTTCTATACGTATTTCTATAAACATGCTTGTATGTGTTTATAAAGTTACTAACTTTAAAATATCGTTTATCATATAACGAAATGTGCGACGTAGGCGTATAATATTTTAATAATTTTTTTACGTTTGTATAGTCATATAATAGTTTGTTAAAGGGTTTATAGTTTTCTTATATGAAAAAACAATTAAAAAAAATGAAGTTTAGTTCTGTTACAAATCTTATAAGTTTGCGACGGATTTGTAATGGACTTGTGACGATCTTGAATTAGTATTTTGTATTGTTAGATTAAAAAGTGGTAAAAATGCACCAACAAACACTAATTATTTCATTTCTTATACGCGTTATCAATTTGGTAAAGCAAGAGGTTCTACACGTGTGTCTCTCATGTGCGTTTTAATTAGTTTACAAACAAGTTTACTAAACTTGAAATATCGTTTATCATGCAACTTGATACATAGAATCGGAGGCATTTATAATGTTAAACTATTGTTTTTGTATGGGGCTAATAACGTAGTTGATCCTGTTTGTGTGCTCATGAGAACGCCTTCATCTAGCACATGTTAATCACATTATTCACAAGAGGCTTAACATATTGCTCTTATTTGTATATTTTATTTGTTTAGTTTAATAAAGAGTATCTGATAATACATTTTTGTGTTTAATACAAGATGTTTAATTAAAAATTGACAAAGCTGGTCAAAGATAACGAAAAAGAAAGGGAGGTCAAAAGAGAAGGGGAAAGAGCCGCTTAGTAACAAGAAAGAGAAAAGGAAATGTTAGAGAGAGAGAGAGAAAGATTAGAAAGGGAAAGAGAAAGAAAGAATGAAAGAGAAGAGAGAGAAAGACTAGCCAAACAATTCGAGGTCCACCGAAATGAAACAAATAACAAGTTGGCCGTTGCTTACGCAAAGCGTGAAATATCAAGAAAAATGTTAAGAGCTAGTTTATTTTGGATTATTATGAAATTCTTTTCGACTAGACGAATTATGTTTGTTAAGATTTCGATACATTTATAATATTTATGTTATTTTGTATAATATTATTTTGTATAATATTTATCTTTGTGTTAACAGGAAAAAAAGGAAATTATAAAAAAGATATATTCATGTAAAAGTTTTTGCCATTTTTACCACGAAATTGCGATGGATGAGATTTTGTCCAAAATGTCAGACCCTTACGCAAAACCATCGCAAATCCGTCGTAAATATTAACCGTCACAAAAGTGTCACAACATATATTCCGTCACAAAACCGTTGCAACTAATATCCGTCACAAAACCGTTGCAAAATTATATCTTGCAAGAACATCATCAAAACTTAGGTGGACGCAAATATTACCCCTTGCAAAGCCGTCGCAACTTGGTTTTCCGAGGATCGAGGCTTTTTGAGACCGCCGTTATCAGTTACAAATCCGTCGTGTACATGGTTTGCGACAGATTTAGCCTGCGCAAAAAATGTTCTGTAGTAGTAGCCCCTAAACCATCTCGCTACTACAATAACTGAAACACACTATATGGGAAATTTTGAGGTTTTAATAAACGGTGTTACCAACAAAACTTTAGTGTCATTGATGATTCCTTTATGCTATAATAACTTGATGAAATTTCTAAAAAATAACTATAAACAGAATAAATTATAGTTAAATATCTGATCTTTTCCAAATACCTTCTTCTGGACATAAAAAAAGAGCTGGGCTAACTTTTTAGGGCTAGGGCTATTGCTGTTGTTGGTATGCTTATTTATTTAATTAACAATAAAAAATATGATAAACCCAACTCATATAACTAAAATATGTAAAATCCAAAAGAACAACGTAAATTTAAATTATTTTATTTCTTTCATGGTGTCACTGATCTTTTGAAAATGTATGTGTCCATAGCTCAAAAGTCTTAATTCCCTACAAGAAATACAATTTTCAGGAAAGTAATTGGAACTTTGTAACCAAGACCATGAAATATAAGAGATATAATGAAGAAGCAAAGAGGACTTGAAATGAACCGTTAATTTTAACGTTCTTCCTCTTTTCAGTTTTCAACCCTTGCATTGTATAGAAACTTCAGGAAAAATGAAGCGAAGCTGCCATACATTGTTCATTGTGATGGAGGTCATTAAGGTGCACAGATGATACAAGTTAACACCAGGTGTGTGTGCTTATTGCATTAGAAAAGGTAGAATCATATCAGGAAATAGTGAAGTAATTTTCTACCTCAACCTAGCAGATGATGTTTGATCTCTACTTTTTCAAAGAAAGTATATTCACCCACTACTATATATAGTGTACCATAAATCAAGTTTTCTCATATATATGTACGTTGGTTTGAGGAAAACAAATATATCCAATTTTATCAGACATATATTGGATAATTAAACGAAGAAAAAAAATATATATTATGGCTGAGGGAAATAGAAACGTTCCTTATCGTGGTAACGTGCTATCAAGGGCGGTGAATGCTATCGTTAGATTCATCTGTTGTTGTCGTGATGGTGAGGAAGGTTGTGGCTAGAATCGTTTGCTGTCTTCGTGAAATGGGTATCTTAAATGATGGTTTGTTTGCTTACAAGTGTGAACCTTTTACATATACTAGTGTCTTTCGTGTTAATTTCTTTGTTTAATTGATGTCATTAATGTAATAACGATGGATGTTATGTATGTAGATATCATTACTGTTTGTTTGTATATGTATCATTTCTTATTGTAGCATATATAATATTTAATACAAATTAAAAGTTATTAAAGCTACACTTTTATTCTACATTAGATTTAGTTTCACCAACCTTTCTATGTTTAGAATGCATCTTTTTAATCTTTTGCACTACAAAAACCTATGCAAATGCACATATTAGATAGTGTATATGGGAAGATTCATTTGAGAACCGATTTTAGTGTGAGTACCGTGATAACTAATCTTAGCCGTTGATTTGATAACCGAAATTCATGGATGTAGAGCATGAGAGATCAAGTGTGGCAGAGTGCATGTGATGAATTCATGGTTGAGTGATGACATTAAAGGAGGGGAAATTGGACGGCTTAGATTGGTTCTCGCGGTTCTCGCAATTATAATGGTTCTCAAATGAACTTTTTCATATATATATATATATATAGTCAAGAGATCCAATATGAACGTTCGCACCTTACGATCCGTTCCCACACAGTGGTCTAACATCCCACGACGTGAAGCCTTCAAAAATTGCGGCTAACTCCACGACACGAGGCCTTCAATTTTATGTATGAATTATATATATATATATATATATATATATATATATATATATATATATATATATATATATATATATATATATATATATATATATATATAGAGGAGGGTTCATACGAGAACCGTTGTTAGTGCGAGAACCGCGAGAACCAATCTTAACCGTTCCATGGATATGGGAAGTTTCATGGATGGTGAGCGTGGAGGGATAGAGTGTGCCATGATGCATGTGAGGAATTCATGGGTGGACAATGACATTGAAGGAGGGGGAATTGGACGGCTCAGATTGGTTCTCGCGGTTCTCGCACTAAGAATGGTTCTCGCATGAACTTTTTCCTATATATATATATATATATATTTGTGTGTGTATTTAGATATTTACAGTTACATACATATACATATAAAGAGTGGAGATGATCAAGATGCATTATTTTTTAGATTAGATGCAATGGTTTTATATCAGATGTAGTGGTTTTTGAATGAGAAATAATTGAATCTCTCAATCAAGATGTAATAGTTGAATCGAACTTTATGTTTATTAGTCGAGATGTAATGATTTTAAGTTGGATGCAATGATTTTATAGACTAGATGTAGTGTTTCTATCGTTGCATATTTTAAAACTGTATCTATTAGATCCTTACTATATATATATATATATAGTGGTTCATTTGAGAACCATTGCGAGTACGTGAGAACCAATCTTGGCATTTGATTAAAATAAATCAATGGCCTATAAAATGATGCTCATTAATCGCTCATTAATAATTATTAATGAGGCGTATTTTGGGAGAATCAAGACTCACATTTTAATAACGGCTCACCTGAACACAATTCACGGTATATATATATAACACCAAAATACCCACATTAATAACGATTAATGGTTGTTACAAATGATACTCGCAATAAGTAGACAGTGAATTCTCTCTTCTTTAAACCTAATTTCAAAATTAGAATGCCGGCGGCTTCATCCTTCTGATCATTAATTGCCGACATTCCACTGTGGATCAAAGTTAATAAATTTAATTTTGTTCATCAATTTCTAAATCATTTTCTTTGATTTTGGTTTATGTTCATCAATTTCTTTGGTTTTTTTCATCCTTTTATGGATCTAAGTTGGTTTATGTCACGAGTTTGATTCAGATTTCTAGACTTTTGTTACTCTAGATTAAGTACATAACAACAATTGTTTGTATACAAACTTATGTTTTTTAAATTTAAATGTACACTAATACTTTTAATATAATTCTTATTGATATGAATCAATAATTACATCTACAAGAAAACAGAAATTTCAAATACAATAAAATGTGGCCACTAAAATGTCTAACACATAGACAAGCTTCTCTATAACAACTAATGTCTAAGGGGTTAAACATATGGACAAGTTCTACACACTATTGCTAACTCAAAAACTTGCTCTTGCTTAAAAGATTTGAAACTTGTTCTTTAAGAGATATTTTCCGATGAGTGTAATTCATGTATCTTGCATGTTGAGGATGCAATGATATATATAGAAACTTGGCAGAGGTTGGAAGAGGTGTTAGGGTAGAAGTATAAGGAAAATAAAATTTTAATCATAAAATAAGTGAGTTAAAAGTAATATTACTTTAATCGAGTTTGAATAAAGTAATAGTATCTTTCTGAAAAAGTGCAACCCACTAACTATATTATAATAATATTTATCAAACATTTTGCCTTGTAACTTAAACTTTTTTCTATGCCACTTTGATCAACAACCACGCTTCTTTAGATTTGACTTTACTAAAGATGTAGTTGCTAGTCATATTTCAATAGTTAAGCAAATCCTCTAGATTTTTTTTCGAAGTAACTTTATCCTTTTCGAGAAGATAAGTTTGATCCTTTTTGTCCCATTGATGGTACAAAAAGTGCAAATACTTTTTACATTATAAGATTTAAGGCATAATAGAACAACACATGCTCTGCATTTGACTTAAAAAATTTACATTACAAAATGAGTACACCGATGAATGGTTAGGGCAAAATTCATGACTTAGCTAATAAAAAAGTACTAAATTGATAGAATAAGTTGTTTCAGCCTAAGTGTTGATTGCTCAACACATCACTAAGGGCTTAACTGATAATAAAGTGCTCAGCTAATCATAGAATGTTTAGATGATCGGACATTTAGATAGAAAAGGGTATAAGCTTATCAACCTAGATGATTAGTTGATCAGAGATGTTTCCCTGTTCATTCAAGTGATGAGTTCATTAAGACTAAGTGTTGGAATGGTATACTTAGCTGATGGGTTTCAAATACGAAGCTAAGAAAATTGTTCCTCAACTGATCAAACTGATTGCTCAGCTGATGCTTAGAATTACTTAACTAATAGGAAAACTTGCATTAGCGGATGGTCTTCTGCACTTGTCTTTTTCTCAGCTGATCTCATATGTTGTCTTCGGATAACACTCGGTACTTAGCAAGTCTTCAACTAATACTCTATACTTGGTAATATTCAAGTCAAAATTAAAACAACACATGTTTAAATTCATTTCAAGTCTTCCTGAAGGTCTGGTTTTGTTATAATCAAATCCTATGTATTTTAAATAACAGATTTGATCATTGAGTTGAAATGATTATCTCTCAAACTACTTCTTTTAGCTAAATGTTAAA
This sequence comes from Pulicaria dysenterica, assembly GCA_947179395.2. Taxonomy (NCBI): domain Eukaryota; kingdom Viridiplantae; phylum Streptophyta; class Magnoliopsida; order Asterales; family Asteraceae; genus Pulicaria; species Pulicaria dysenterica. The sequence continues at coordinate 55,942,489 of OX359293.1, forward strand.
AGATTATTGATTTTTTGTCATCAGATTCAAGGTTGTTTAGCATTCCAAAATTTTTGAGTTTGATTTTTTCAATGCACTAGTGATTCAAGTGGTGTTAATAATTTTTTGTATGTATTTTGTCTTGGCTAGTGATTCTCGTATCATACATTTTTTCCAAAGTATGTTTGTGCATCAAATGGATTGGGCATCAATTTCTTCAATGTTTGTTGATGTAAAGTAAGTGTGTATAAAAAAAATTCTACTTGTTCATCACTTATAAGAATATGCGGTGTTACGTGATTTTAGGACCTAACGTGATTATATTTATGTATTCATCAATCTATGTTTCATTCTAAATTTGGTTCTTCATCATTTTTATGCAAGCTATATCACAAGTGTTTCATCATTTTTTAAATTTAGAATATACATGATTGTAGGAGCTATTAATATTTTTTATTCCTAATTTACCCTTTAACTTTATTAAATTAACAGTTACAATTAATTAAAATTTGATTAATTCTAGTTGACTTTTGATAGGATCATATGGCTCATAATAACATCTTACGCCACTTATGCTTATTATCTCTTACAATAATTGTACCATATATATATATGATCAATAAAGATCCACCCTTAAACATAGATCCCAAAATCCCATCCGTGGCCATTAGATCGATCAAATCAATGGTCAAGATCTATAATGACATTATTGTAATTAAGTAAACAATTATAAGATTTAAGAGAAAATTACACCAATGGTCCTTGTGGTTTGCCACTAATTTCACCCATCGTCCCCATGGTTCATTAATAACACTGGACATCCCTGTGGTTCATACTTTGTAACGTTTGTAGTCCCTGGTCCACTTAAAAAGACTAAAATGCCCCTAACCCCTTTTTTTAATTCTTTTTGTTGATTTTAAAGTAATTTTAAATACTTTTCTAATTTAAAATTAATATATTCATAATTAATTAAAAAAAACAAATACCCACCACCCCCATTTAACCCTCACCGTCAAACCCTTCACCCCACCGCCCCACCCCTTGCACCACCGCCACCACTGCAAATCCTTCCTGTCGGTCCTTGCACCACCACCATAGTTCACCACCACCGCCACCATTCACTGTAACACACACATAGCTGTTGATCGAGAAACACACACAGAGAGATCTGATGATCGAGAAATACAACCACCGTCGCCATCATCTGAAAACAACACTACCGACGCCATCATCATCTGAAATCGAGACCACAAAAGAACAAGACGACCACACACACACACACACACACCAGATATGTAGTTAAACAAACCCTCATCTGAAAACCCTAATATGAAAACCCAAATCAAGAACACTAAAAACCCTAATCTGAAAACAATTCGTCACTTGCTGTTGCATGATATACAAGGGGCACGAAAATGATAAATTTCGTCATTTTCATCATTTTCGAGACCTGCTGTTTAAGTGATATATAATGGGGGACACGAAAATGATGAAAATTACGAAATTTATCATTTTCGTCACCTGCTGTTACATGATATATAAGGGACACGAAAATGATAAATTTTGTCATTTTTCATCATTTTCGGGACCTGCTGTTTAAGTAATATATAAGGGGACACGAAAATGATGAAAATTCATCATTTTCGTCACCTGCTGTTACGTGATATATAAGGGGCAGCCGAAAATGATAAATTTCGTCATTTTCATCATTTTCCTGCCCTTGTATATCACGTAACAGCACAGCAGGTGACGAAATTGATAATTTTCGTCATTTTTGGGACCTGCTGTTTAAGTGGTATATAAGGGGACACGAAAATGATGAAAATGACAAATTTATCATTTTCGTATTTTTCGTAAAAAAAATCCAGAAATATGGGAAGAGTGGTCTCGTTTGAAAGAGGATTAAAAAATGAGTAGATTGGTATAATTTTTTTGCTCAAATTCAAAAAATTGAAATAGTTATGGTCATTTAAAAATTGAAAGGGTAAAAAAATAAAAAAAATGGAATGTGAGAATGGCTGGAAGATTGGCGTGAGTATTCTATTAAAATTATGCAATTCTCATCTTGTCTTTTTAGATGAGTGGCTGAGATTGAGCCCTTGGGGTTTTTGTTTAAAGGGGGGTCTTTGTTGATCCTTACCCTATATATATATAGTGAGAGATTCAAATGAGAACCTTAAATAAATTGATGGGAGACTCAATCCTAGCCGTCCAATTCTCCCTCCTTCAATATCATTGCTTACCCATGAATTCCTCACATGCACCCTGCTACACTAGATCCTCTCACGCTCTCCATCCAAGAATTCCACTTACAAAATGAATGACCGAGATTTAGTCTCCCATTCTCATTTAGTTTCTCATTCTCATTTGAACCTTCCCATATATATATATATATATATATATATATATATATATATATATATATATATATATATATGTGTGTGTGTGTGTGTGTGTGTGTGTGTGTGTGTGTGTGTGTGTGTGATTACGACTACGCATGGTCTATTGACCGGAGTACTGACCGGCTAGCCCTAGACTAGATTGGACCAGCTAGAATGCTTGATGACAAAGTTTTTTTACGCTCTTGGACTATAGACCCAACTGGTTGTATATCAGTTTGTTTAGATCATAAGCTAGTTATTTTTTGCACTCTTGGACTAAAGGACTTAATTGCTTGCATCTATAGTTTGACATCTATCATTCTGTTGAAACACACATAAGTTAAACTACTAGAAACGTGTGTTATATTGCGACACATGTCGTTGTTAAAGCCTCGAAAAGATGCTGAAGGATTTAGCAGTGACATGTTGCTGTTATTTCGTCACTACTAATGTTTTGTCACCAATTCTCAAATGTTGTTGCTACTTTTTGTCGCTGCTATTGTCTTTTGTCGTGGTTGATTTCATCGCTGCTAATAATGTCGTTGTTGTTAACCCTGTGTCATCTAAAAGCGTCGTTACTAAAAAACTAGTCGCTATTATACTTAATCCTCGCTATTGATGGCATTGCTAGTGTGTGTTTTCTTTCTTTCATATAATTAGGCAAAGATAGTAATTAAAACCCGTTATATTTTTATCCAAAACATCCAACCATGTATACAAATTAATCTTATATAGAATGCGTGTAAGCTATTACAAAATCCTTACTACATATATTTTTTAAGTTGTTTGTTAACACACAATAAGCATAATACAAAACTACTCGTCGCTATCATCGTTCACGTTCGCGGCGTTCCCCACATTTCCATTTTGGGTAAAAAACGATGGAATCACATATGTCATTGCTAATTCCATTGCCGCTCTAAATGCTGGATTACGAAGACATCAAGTTGATCGGGATACAAAATTTGTGAATATGTTCATTAGTAACTTATAAGTATAACGAATAAGCCAAAGTAACAATTGCATAGTAACAAACTAACAATGCAGCATGAACCATTACAAATTAATATGACCCATAAACCAAATTAGCAAACTATTGGATAACTACACGACTAAAATAAGTCTCATATTACTCATCAGGACCGATTACAAGTTAATATGACCCATAACTCATTATGACCCATAAACCAAAATAGCAAACTATTAGATAACCGAACAACTAAAATAAGTCACATATTACTCATTATGACCCTTACAGGTTAATATAAATCATTATAACTCATCATGACGTATAAACTAAAATAGCACACCATTGGATAAGCAAACAATTAAAACAAGCCACGTATAACTCATCATGACCTGTTACAAGTTAATATGACCCATTATGACTCATCATGACTCATAATTAAAAGTTGCAAACTATTAGATAACCAAACAACTAAACAAAACCACATATAATTCATCATGACACGTTAGATATTAATATGACGCATTATAATTTATCATGACCATAAACAAAGATAGAAAAATATTTGATAACCAAACAGCTAAAATAAGCCACGTGTAACTCATCATGACCAGATATAAGTTAATATGACTCATTATAAGTCATCAAGACCCATAAACCACAATAGCAAACCATTAAATAACCAAAAAACTAAAATAAGCCCCCATATAACTCATCATGACTTGTTACAAGTTAATATGACCAATTAAAATTCATCATGACATATAAACAAAAATAGAAAATTATTGGATAACCAAACAACTAAAATAAGCCTCGTATAACTCATCATGACCCGTTACAAGTTTATACGACCTTTTATAACTCATCATGGCCCATAAGCCAAAATAACAAACCATTGAAAAATCAAACAACTAAAATAAGCCCCATATAACTCATCATGACCCATTACAAGTTAATATGATCCTTTATAACTCATCATTGACTCATATTCAAAATAGAAAACTACTGGATAACCAAACAACTAAAATAAACCTCATATAACTCTACTAAATTCTTGTAACTGGCCCTTCTATATGAACACCAAATTCTTCAAATTATAATACCACATCAATATCTATTTGTACATGCAAACACACACTCATCATACTTATATATATATATATATATATATATATATGGGAAGTTTAAATGAGAATGAGAAATTAAATGAGAATGAGAGACTAAATCTCGGCCGTTCATTTTGTAAGTGCAATTCATGGATAGAGAGCGTGAGAGATCTAGTGTGGCAGGGTGCATGTGAGGAATTCATGGGTGGACAATGACATTAAAGGAGGAGGAATTGGACGGCTAAGATTGAGTCTCCCATTCTCACTTTATTTAAAGTTCTCATTTGAACCTCCCACAAAGAGAACCAATTAAAGAGTTGGAGGGTTGAGATTAAAGAGTTGTTAATGGATAACCTTAAACTAATCAAACTTATCCTTAATTAACTAAGGGTAGTTTGGATATTTTTACATTACCCCCACATTTTTTAAACTACTATATACATCAAACGGAAAAGTGTTAAATTACGAAAATTATACCAAATTAACGAGAAAATTATGCTCTTTAATTTGATGTCGGTCTTAATATATTTTTTCAAAAAAAATTTGTGTATTTTCTGGGTTTTTTTTCAGTACAGCGACATGTGCATATGCACATATGCACAAGTTCCCATAGTTTTTTTCAGTACAGCGGACAATTTTTTAGGAACAATAGTAGTGACGGCTTTAGCAGTGACACATCCCGTTAGCAAAGTATCGCGGCGATTGCCTATATTGCAACTAAAGCCGTTATGGCTATATATTACCTTGAATTCTTGTCGTGAAAGAAGCAGCGGAATAGGCTACATCAACGTACAATTGCGCATGAACAGGGCACCTTTTCTATTAGTGGCCTATTATTTTTATACGTATGTAATAAGTATTATAGCCTAACCTAAGTATCTTTTAGGTTAATAAGTTTGAAGTATGAAAAAATAAACATTGGGACGTAGAACATATGGATCGGAAGATGAAGCAGATTCCATTTCTCGAGAACTTGATCACGATACTTGTTATCATACGCATGATGGAAGTTGTAAGTCGAATTATTTCTGTTTTTTTAGGTTTCCCGTTACCGTCTTCGACTCTTCCCGAATACAACAGGCAGCAGACGTCTCAACTTGTCGACAAGCATTAATAACATTCATGAAATCCTTATTATGTTTGAGGTTTGTGAATCCAAATTTCTGATTGCGTAATATGCGTTCTACGTATTTTCACTGATTAAAATTTCTAAAGTAATTTCTATTTTACTAAACTTTATAGACTTGATTGGTTGAATGCTCAAGAGATTTCTACCGATCTATCTTTCTGATTCTAAATTTGTGTTTGAGGTTCCTAAATGAGTAAATGTTATATAAGTTTTAGTTTTTTGCCTTTAATATAGAAGCAAATATGTTTTACTATTCTAAAATTTTACAAGTCTCTTTTTTTAGAGCAAAGAGTTTTTATAAAAATCCAACAGTATTTATGTTAAGATTTTTATAAGTTTTAGAGCATGCTTTTACTAGATAAATTGCACAGGTTTTACAAAATCTCAAGACTGGTATAACTGGAAGTCTTTCCTACAAACGAAATTAATATATTTTCATGAAAGTATTGGGAACTTTGTAACCAACATAATAGAAATTCAATAAACAGAATGATGATGCAAATAGGAAATGAAGTGGTAATTAGATTCTAACGTTCTTCCTCCTTTCGTATCCTTGCAATATTATGCAGAAATGAACACCAGGTGACAAGTTTTGTGTATTGTATTTAAAAAAAAAAGTAGAATCAGGAAATGGTGAAGCAATTTTCCATAATTTCATTTGAACCCAGCAAAGTTGGTTTAAAAACTAATTTATACTAACCTATCTATATACTTGAATTACAAAGGAGAAGGAAATTAGCATGAAAATGTTTGAAAAATACGTGCTGGTATTTATTGAAAGGTTATGGTTAACCGGCCGGGTCTATAGCTTATTGAAGTAATTTCCATGAACTTAATTTAATTCCCATATTAAGAAATAAGAATGACCAAAATTAATCAAGCTTAAAATTCACATAAACGTAACAACTTTTTATCCAGATGTACTTATGATCCGTATCTTAATTTCCTACTCAACTTTTTATCATATGTATTTGGTACGCAGCATTAATTTCCTACTCAACTTCTGCGATCATTTTTTCCGACACATTTTTCAAGCCAACATAATCCTATGATTTTTCCTGACGAATTTACTATCTTTTCAAGCGACTATAACCATTTTTTTATCTCACTAAAAAAGAATCCAACAGCTACATCAAGTTTCGGACGACTTTAGAGAGAAAACAACATAGAAAACTAGTCTAGATGAAAAAGAATATAGGGTTTATTTTATCAAAATATACTCAATTATATGCCACCAACAACCTTGACAACCTGACCAAAATTCCTTCTTGGTGGACTGATGATAGTGGAGTCTGATCGGTCTCCTGTTGGCTAGTCATGGCAGCTAGGCTGAGTTGTTGTTTTCTTTTAATCTAGCAACGATTACCAACAGGATTCCTGTCCGGACTCCACAATCACCACCATGAAGAATATCTGGTCACCAACTTTTGGTAATAATCCGACGATGGGAACTCTAGCTCAAGCTAAGGCCATAATCGGAAAATTCTGGTTTTTACTTACTTTTATAGGTCATAACAATATATGTTACCTATTTGGAAAATAAAAAAGTATACACTTAATTACATCCAATTTTTTGAAGTAGGTTGCTATTCAGTAGCCATAACTCTTTAATATTTCAACTCTCGGAACTTATCTTTCAAATGTATTGAACCCTCACACTTTATGTATTCAACTTTACATATCTACTATTATACTATCCATTTTTCAAAATGGATACATTAATTAAGTGGTAGGTTTTGAGAGTTCAATACTAAGACTGACATTATTTGGGTTGACACAAAAAAGTGACATGAACCCGACACAAACCTGAAATTGGTAAATAGCGAATCAACCCGACAACTAAAAGTGACTCGTTTAAGGGTAAAATTATAATATTATAATTATTTCCTATAAATATTAAAATTTAAATTTTAAAACGGAGATTATGAATTCAAATCACCCGTTGTACATTGTTTTGTTATTTGATATTTTGACTATATCGTTTTGGTACTTTAATATTAAACTGCTTCATAGTTGGTATTTAATATTTTGAACAGTCTTTATAATTGTATTTCATGATCCATTAATTTCATTTCATTTCAGTTTTATAAATACATTATTTATTGATACTAATTAGTAAAATTATAGTATATTATATTGATTATTATATTTAAATATATAATATGAATAAAAAATAAAGTTGAAATTTGAATCAAACTAAAACAAAACGGAGTTCACGGTTCGAGTAAAAACTATAAAATTAATTACAATTTTATAAACAAAATCCAAAAATATAAAGTATTCTAACTTGTAACTATAACCTCAAAAATCAAAGAAATATGAATTAGTGGTGTTATTTGGTTATTTTTTCGGTTATCGGTTAATTCGGCTCGGTTAATTCGGTTATTTTGATTTTTAAAAAATAACCTTAACTGACCCGTATTTATATTCGGGTAATTTTAGGTATGGTTCGGTTATAATCGGTATCGGGTATAACAAAAAAAGACTATTTTGGTTTACTTTTATGTTTCTTATATTGTAGCTTAGTTATATATATATGGATGGTGGTTATAATGTTTTTCCCAATTAGTCATTTTTAACGTGTATCTTGTATGTTTTACTACTCAAAATTTAAAAACAAATTTAAGTGTGTAAAATTTATATTAACAAAATTTGCATTACTATAAAATATATATTACAAAGTTTTCAATGAGATCATATCCATCAATTTGTTACATGCTAGTTATCGAAATGATTATATTGTAAAAATAACGCAATAATAAACTATTTGACGTGAAAGCATTTGACATTCATTATACCGATTAAGCTTAATTATATGGATAATAGACTACTTAATTTGCAGAGTGTTTTCATTGTAAATTTTGTCGTGTATACTCAAATGGAATATAATCTAGCAAATAATATTATGGGTAACGTGAAGTAACTGAACAGTTCTACCCGATAACCGATTTAATTTAATCAAAACTTAAACGGGTTAGTTGTTTTCGGGTATTGGTTCTTTTCGAAGGGCCTAATATGAAATGGGGATGAGCATGCAATAGAGAACAGAAATGACATAGGAGGAGTTATAGTAATAGACAAGATAAGGTATCAGTGGTGTTTAAAGTACACTAAGCATACTAATGATATTAAATGAGTAGTAGTACACTATGTTCCTGTACTTGTACTTTGGACAATATAGGAGAAATAGAGAGTGAGTGGAATGAATTGTATGTCCTGTCAGCTGTGTATCAGATTTTATCAATGAAAATTCATTGCTGTAAAAACAAAAAAATTATAACCTCAAACACAAAATGGAAAATTCTAGGTAATTGTTCACCACGCTTTTTACACATCTTATAAGCCTCAAAACAAAAAACATTCTTTTTCCAAGAATTTTGTTAAAAAAAAGCAACTACTATGAAGTAGAGGTGTTTTCCACAAGTAAACACTCCTTAAATTTCCAATAAAAGGAAGTTTTTAGGAAAATTATTTGAAAGTTATGCTTGCTTTTTTTTCTTAGTAAGTTCAAAAGTGCAGCATGTATAAATATATTTCAAATGCTTGCAAAAAACAGGCAATAAAACAACTATACAATTTGAGAGAAAAATGACAGAAGCTAAGAGGCGCATTCCTGATCGTGGTAATGTTTTGTCAAGTGCTGTGAAGGCTGTGGTTAGATTCTTCATATGTTCTTCCGGCTCGCGTAAAAGTGGCTAGTTTTATGTAATTTGAGGATGTTGGCCGGGTTAGTTTATCTTTTTGGTTCATTAGTTTATTCGAAATTTTAAGAAATATATAAAGTGATTTTTTTAATTTATAAGTTTACCAATTTAAACTTATGACTTAAGTTTATAGGTTTATGTTGATAAACTTAAAAGTCAGAAAAACTAGTTTATAAGTTTCTTTAAAATTCGAATAATTTATGAGCCGAAAAATAAGTTAATCCAGACATTCTATGTAAATCATATTTATGTGTAATTATGTGTATGCAAATTTTATTATGTGTAACATATAAAAGAAAATTATGTTTGTGTGTATGCAAATTTCATTATGTGTAACATAATTATCGAGTAATCTCTCATATCGGACAGAAAGTGACTTTAAGGATCCTGGACTACTCTTCTCAAGCCAATTGATTTTGAGTTGAAACCACACAACCTTAATGATATCAGAGCAAACTTTCATTATATATTCTGTAACTAAAAATTCATGCTTATTATGTACGTATGCACTAATTTGTATGTATGTAACATAATTCTTATTTGTTTGTAACATAACTTCTTATAATAAAATAATGAAAAATTTCTTACCTTAGTTTTTATTAATTCTAGAGTTTATTCTCTTAACAAAAATAAATTCAACTAAGTTGTTAATTGTTTTATATTCTTCTTTCTAATTATTATTAATAATATATACATTAATAAAATAAATATCATAATAAGTATTTTAACCATCAAACTTCATCGATCTATATTATCTTATAAAACATTTAGGTCTTTTGTCTTAATTACTTAATTTTAAGTAATTTAAAATTATTAATTAACTTTAATGTTAAACTAAATGGAAACTATTAAATAAAGTAACTATTTGGTGGACTTAATAACAATCTTATATACCATTTTAATAACTAAACATTTCAAAATACAGAATATTTAAAAATATCAAATCAATTCAAATCAATTTAATAATTAAAAAATTAATAATTAAACCTTTCATATTAAAAAATTCTATCATACAATAATTATTTTAACTTAACTATTAAAAATTACGTATAACTAGAAGTATTAAATCTAAATAACATATAACCTACATTTATAAAGATTTCTGGATCTTTCAGTGGGTTTAATATCTAAAATATATCGAAGTTATCACCTTTTGATATTATGTATACCCATCTTTCAAAACTATCATTTAATGTATCCACTTTTTACACTCTTGTTGGATTTTACCTTTCATGTGAAATGTTATTAACTCATTATAATCTAGAAAAGATACACAACACCCATGTTTTAAAAATGGACAAATTGTTCGAGAAAAAATATTCGTCATTACTGCATCGTGCGGGTACAATACTAGTATTATAAAATAGTTTAACATATAAAGATTTTTAATAAACATTTTAATCCTAAATTGTATTTAATAAATGAATTTCTAACCCTCAAATTTTGATCTCTAATCATCATTTTTTTCTAAGATAAAAGTTTTTTACTCTTAACTGAAAAACCGATTAAACTGTCTCCAACCATTTTTGTACAATATATTTGATATATCTCCTTCACTGTATACTATAAAATAGTTTGACATCTAAATTTTTTAAGAATAATTATTACTTAAAATAAAATCTATCAAGATGCTAGAAAACAAAAGGAAGAATCAATTACTAGACACTTCCTCAAATATATAGGTTACCTACACATCTCGTCAAATTACCTAGAAAATACATATTAGTTTAAAACCAGTATGATACTTTAAAGAAATCTTACTTTCATAACAATCCACAATACTTCACAATAAGTTTACAAGTGCCCATGATATGTTTATCATAAAGAGATTTGTCGTTAATTCCCTGACCCTACAAGGTTCTCCACGGTGGCGAATCTAGAATTTAAATCAATATGGGTTCAAGTTTAATTATTCAACTAAGCTTATGTTAAAATGTAATAAATGAGTGACCGGATAACGAGCTAAAAAATGAGTACTTTTTGTTTGAGTTTGGTACGTTACTTATATTATTTTCATAGAAGCGTATTTCAAACTCATTTAAATTAACATTCTAATATTACATCTTGTAAAATTATAAAGAACCTAAATTTAGGGTTTACAACAAAATTTAGGTTTGATTATATGCATTGTTGATACATTATCATCAAACTTTCAATATTTTAAACTATTAGTGTATGAAAACTAAATAATAATAGAAATTTGGTTCAAGTGAGAATAGATATTTTGGTGAGAATGAGAGACTCAATCTTGCCACTCCATTTGATTTGATCGGATGGTTTACAATTGTCCCCTTATTTAATTCATAACCCAACCATTAATTGTGACGGCCATGAATTGTGACGGATGATTACAACCCGTTAGATCTAATAGATCAACATACAATTGATAGCTAAGATTTATTCTTCCATCTCTAATAAATAAGTAAATGAGAGGACACATGTCATGTTTTAAGGGCGTCACTTTTATGTTTTCCTACTCAATACATATCATTCTACAACTGCCACGTGGCTGTTTCAAGAATCTATTTCGTTTACCTCTGAGCTCTCCTCTCCGTAGCTCCTTCCCAATATTTACATCTTTTGCTCATCAGTTCCGATCTCGTCCTCAGATTCTTCTTCTAAGTACGCTGACTCATCTAAAATTAGGGTTTGTGCTTTTAATCTCCGCTGGCACAATGCCAACAACGATTCTGATGGTGAGAATACATGACATCGAGTTCGAAGAAATCCTATTGGCACAGTTCTTCAATCATCAACAGAGAGGAGGAAGTTGCGGTCGTGAATGCCTTTGTTCGTGTTCTTGCAGTTGATCATATCAATTAAGATTCCTATGCTAAAAACCAAATACCGAAACACGGAGAGGAGGCACCGTTCCTCAATCATGGACGGCGTGCTTCAATGTTGTCATGTAAGTTGTATTTAGTTTTTTTCTTTTTCTAAATCGATTGAGAAATTGGTTGAGTATCTTGATTTTAACTTTGATTTTTGTGAATCGATGTAGAAATGTGCAATTAAAGGTGTCAAGTACACAATTAGGGAAGGAAAAATATCTACCGGTTGTGTCTAGTGGGACTCTCCCACCTTATTGTTAAACAACCTTATACCGTAAAATTATTGCTTATATATTGTTTTTCATATGTATTAGAGTTGCAAAAGTGAATGGATTTCCAACAGCTTGAAGTTGCAAAATTGCACTTATAAAAGCTGAATTGATTTTGGCAACAAAAGAGTTTCAAGAAAAGTAAGGAAGTATTTGGTAAGCTTATTTTTTTGAGCTTAAGCTTATTAGCTTTTTAGCTTAAAGTTTTTTAGCTTTTAAGCTTATTAGTAAAAAAATGTTTGGACTAGCTTACGACTTATAAGCTAATAAGTTACTTTTAAAAAAGTGTTTGTCTTAGCTTATTATTGTAAAATAACTAAAAAACCATACTTTACATTTGAGGAAGAGAAGATATTGGGAAAAGAAAGAAAGATGAGGGTATATATATATAAATGTATAAAAATAAGCCCATGTAAAGAAAAAAAAAGTTATCTTCACTTGGCTTATAAAAAATGATTTATTTTTACCAACGATAAACTCATAAGCTTAAGCTAAAAAGTTAAGCAAAACACAAATCCTCCATAAGCTTAAAAAATAAGCTAAAAAGCCCATAAAGTAAGTTAAAACAAACACCCCCAAAATATCCTTTCACAAAACTCAAGACTCTTTATTACTAATATTTTCTGTTTAATAGTTTGTTTCATGTCTTTTGACTATTGACAAAGTAAACAGATGTAATAAACTAACGATCCTCTTTTGCTAAGTGTTCTTCTTTTCTATTTCTACATATTTTGTTAGATGCATTCAATTTAATGTTTTTTAGTTTAGTCTCATGATCGAGTAGTGACTAACTGGGCCGTTGGGGTGTTTTTAATTCATTTCTTTTTTGCATATGTATTTGTGCAATGGCGCATATTTGGTGGTTTATTAGCCTTTTAAATGTTTTAAGCTTTAACTCCTTTTTGAATAGGTATGTATCTATCCCCATCCAAATTGTGTTTCACTGCCAAGTTGTTTCTTTTAACTTACTGCGAAATTGTTTTTGAAGTTCATAAATTATCTTTATGATATATATAAAATATAGTTTTATAATAACCTGGCGAAAAAATAATGCACACTTAATTTGTATGATTCTTGTCAAGAAACATTACTCAGATTTGGTCAACTAATGCTTAAAACAACATGCAACCAGCTTGCAGGCAACCTATTTAGAGGTGATGCTCTATGTAAGACCATCAGCATCCATCACATGCTTAATATATTTTTTGTCTGTCACATCAGCGTCACATTATTCCCCCACCATTCTCTCATCGGCCATCACACAAACTCCTGCATCCATCACATCTCATCATATAGTTTTCTATTTTCTATTTTTTATTTTTTAATATTTGTTTTAATTAATATAATTTAATTTTTATAAATATTATTAAAAATAAATTGCAAGACAATATAACATAAAATATTATATTTTATAAATCAAACAACTATTTCAACTTACATTAAAAAAAACCTAACTACATTAACTTAAATAAAAACTACTAGTTATTGTCGTCGTTCCATTTTGGAAGCCGATTAATGTGCTCGATTAGATCCGATCGAAGGTTGTGATGCATTTCCGCACTTCGGGCTTCTCGGACGTTAGCCTTAAATTGTTGTTCGCTAATCTCTACGTCGTCTTCCTCGTTTGGTTGATTAACGTTTTCGTCGAATGGACAAATCACGTAACCTTCGTCTTCCAATATTATATTGAGTAATATGATACAAGCGTACATTACTCTACGTATTTTATCCGGGTGCCACAATCTCGTCGGGTGTTGTATCACGTGCCACCGTTTTTTAAACACACCAAAAGCCCGTTCCACATCTTTACTTGCCCTTTCTTGCGCGGTAAAAAACCTTACTCGTCTTTGATCAAGAGGTGTTTTGAAGGTTTTGACAAAAGTAGCCTATTTGGGATATTTCCCATCTGCAAGATAGTACGTAGCCATGTTTGTATTGTACTCGGTTTACTTGAAATGGACACTATGGTGCTCATCCGTTGTATACATCGTTGAATAACGGCAACTGGTTTAGCACATTTATGTCATTGTTGGACCCGGCCATCCCGAAGAATGCATGCCAAATCCAAAGATCTTGTGATGCAACCGCCTCTAGGAGAAGAGTCGGTTTATTATGATCACCTCTCATGTACTACCCTCGCCATGAGTTTGGGTAGTTGTCCCAATCCCAATGCATACAATCTATGCTTCCTAATAGGCCGGGAAACCCGTGCCTACTCTCATGTGCGGTGTATAAAAGCTGAATATCATGGTAAGAAGGTTTACGTAAGTATCGCTTACCATAAAGAGTGATGATAGCTTTATAGAAGTTTTGTAGGCATAGCCGTGCGGTTGAATCTGCCATCTTCAAGTACTCTTCAAATCCGTCAGCGACGGACATCCCATACGCCATTTGCCGAATTTCCGATGTACACTTTTGCAAGGGAGATAACCCTTTTTTACCTGCTGAAAAAATTTATGACATCCCTCAAGATTCGTGACTATCCGTGTGAATAGTCCTTTGGTCATGCAGAAACGTCGCCTAAACGTGTCGTCGTTGTAGTTGCAGTTGTCCGCAAAATAATCTGCAACAAGTTGGTCGTGTACAGCTTCACGGTCTCTAACTTGATCTAGTCTTCGCCATCTCGTTGGTTGACTCGAGCTAACTTCATCATACTCGGTGAGAAAAGTTGCCTCCCTTGGATCGAATGCCACATCCGAGTCATAATAATCACTACTACATTTTGACCCTTTTGCGACGGAAAATTCCGTCGCAAAGCCGTCGCTAAAGGGAATTTGCAACGGATTTGCGTCGGATTATTTTGCGACAGATTTGCATCGACCATGAATTTGTGACGGCTTTGCGACGGATGATTATTTGTAACGGATTTGCGACGGATGTTCTTTGCGTCGGGTTTGTGACGGATAGATTTGCGTCGGATTTGCGACGGCTATTTTGCGTCGAATTTGCGACAGATAATTTTGCTACCTATTTGCAACAGATTTGCGTGAGAATCTAAATTCAGGGTTTGTTGTCAATTCCGTCATATATTATATAAATATCAACGGGCACCGTTTTGGCATCCCATCCCTGCCCCCGCCCATACAAGGTTCCATTAAAAGCAACAAATAATCAAGATTTCAATGTTAAATTATAAGTTCAAAGCAGGAATAACACTAGGAGTTTATGTTTTACTTAACAATTGAAATTTCAGGTGCTTACTCCATGGAAATTTAAATAAAAAACAAGTTATAATATTACACAAATCGATTTAGCCTTTAATCTGACGATCCAACAATCGATTTAGCATCGGTAAAACAATTAATTCAAACACAAACATACAAAAAGCTAAAAAACGAGAACAATGATGGCGTTAGGTAGATCTCGAGGTCCTTTATGGTGGAGATGGCGATAGTGCAGATCTAGCAGTGATGGAGATAGGTGAAGATGATGATGGGGCAGCAGTGTTACCGGCGGAGAGGAGTGAGGGAGGCAAAGAATGAAGACCGAACCAAGATGACGGTGGCGGTAGAGTACATATCTGGAGGTCCTTCGTGGTGGGGATGGCAGGTAGTACGGATTTGGCGACGATGGAGATCGCTGAAGATGACGAACGGACGACGGTTGCAGTCTGTTCAACGGGAGAGAGGAAGTAGAGAACTAAAAGTTCCAGCTTTTATTTTTTTTATAAAAAAGAATGTTTTTAGTTATATATATTCTAAATCTCAATCTGTGTGGTTTCTTTTGATTGGTTGAAAGAGGAAGAGGTACATCATCCCAAAGTAAATGAATGGCCATGATTTGTTTTATATATGACATCTAAGGCAGATTGCTGATGGCGTCTTTTGATTGTTTTATATATATTTTAATTATAAATTTACTATTATTAACGTGTAGGTAAATCTTCAAGGTCCGTCGCAAACCCGTCGCAAATGTGTGAAATTTGCGACGGACATTAACTTGTTTTTTATTTTTAAATTGTTTTTTGCTTATAGCAAACTCGTATAACTTATAATACACTATTATATAACTCTAAAAACACATAAAAAATTTTAAAAAATTTATTTGCCCGAGTCGGACATGTTGTTGTATGAAAAGCGAAATTTTAACATTACTAAATCTGTATATAATATTATAAATATATGAAAATGCACACAAACGTATCCATAAAAAAACATATAAAACCTCTAATTGATCAAACCGTCAACAAGTATAATATATAATATAACTCGTGTTTGTTGGTGCCTTTTTACGCCTTTTTATCTAAAAAAACAAAAATACGAATTCAAGGTCCGTCGCAAATGTGTGAAATTTGCGACATACATTAACTTGTTTTTTATTTTTAAATTGTTTTTTGCGTATAGCAAACTCGTATATCCTAACATTATTATATAACTCTAATAACCCATAAAAAATTTTAAAAAAATTATTTGCCCGAGTCGGACATGTCGTTGTATGAAATGAAATTTTAACATTACTAAATATGTATATAAATATATGAAAATGCACACGAGTGTGTCCATAAAAAATCATATAAAACCTCTAATTGACCAGACCGTCAACAACTATAATATATAATATGACTCGTGTTTATTGGTGCCTTTTTACGGCTTTTTATCTAAAAATACAAAAATACGAATTCAAGGTCCGTCGCAAATCAGTCACAAATGTGTGAAATTTGCGAGGGATTTGCGACGGACATTAACTTGTTTTTTATTTTTAAATTGTTTTTTGCGTATAGCAAACTCGTATATCCAATAATACACTATTGCAAACTTTACAAATATATAAAGAAAATTAAAAAATGATTATTTACCTGAGTCGGATGTGTCTTTTTATGAAAAACGATATTTTAACATTAGTAAATCTTATATAAATATATGAAAATGTACACAAGCGTATCTATAGAAAAATATATAAAACCTTTTTACTTAACCAAATTGTCAAAAAGTATAATAAACGACTGACTCGTGTGAGTTGGTGTTCTTTTACGACTTTTGATTTAAAAATACAAAAAATACGAAATCAAGGTCCGTCGCAAATATGTGAAATGTGCGACGGTTTTGCGACAGATTGTTTATTTATATATATTTTTTATTCATTTATATATTTTTGCGTCGGATTTGCGTCGATTTCTCTCTGTCGCAAAGCCGTACGTCGCTATTCCGTCGCTATTCCCTCGCTAATGTCCGTCGCAAAACCGCCCGTCGCTAGGCTGTCGCTATTCCGTCACTAATTCTGACCACATGTTTTTGATGGTTTTATGGCTTGAAGTTCATCGCAAATCCGTCGCAAAACCGTCGCAACTTTGCAATTTTTTGCTACGGATATTGTCCGTCGCAAATTTCCGTCGCAATAGCCTATTTGTGTTGTAGTGAATCCGACGAATTAAACGACGAATTAGAATCAGATGACATATATTGATGTATGTAAAAATTTGATATATAATGATATGAAGTTTGAGAGAAGAAGAAGAAAATAGGTGTGAAAAAAATGATAGGTAATGGGTTATATTTATAGGATGAAGAAAAAAACATTAAATAAAGTTACCGTTAGAAAACGTTTAAAAATAAAAATTAAAAAAATAGGCTCTCACCCTCGTGACCATGATCTCACCGTGACCGTGAGCCACCCCATCACAAGATGGGGCGATGGTGTTCCCACCGTGAACAGCTCTCACGAAGCATGCTCACGGCTCCGATCACATAGTCTAAATGATAACCAGTTTTGAGAGTTTCACATAACCAAGCTGCTTATCTGACGGGGAAACAATTAGTAAGGGAGTTGCTCATTCAAACTGCTTATTTGCATATGTTCATTTTACATATTTTACCTCATAAGTCCTTATATAAGCAGAATTGTGAAACACATAAGCAAATGCTTATATGATAATTGCATTGTGTTATACTGCAATCAAGCTATATCTCCGGCATTTTGTTTTGTCAAAGCTGATTTTATTCTTGTAATAATAAGTGATCCGAAACACCTCTTTATTTATGAGAAAGTAACCAGAGGTGAAAATTTAGAACCAGGTGTCTTAAGAATACTAGGATGATTCTTACTAGGGGTGAGCATGGTTCGGTTTGGTTTGGTTTTGGCATAAAACCGAAACCAAACCAAACCGAAAATTTCGGTTTTTGGAAAACCAAAACCAAAACCGTTCGGTTTTTTAGTGGTTCGGTTTTCGGTTTCCAAATCGGTTTTCGGTTTGGTTTTCGGTTTTACAGTTTTCTGTTTTAACCATCAAGATTTGAAGACGTACAACGATCATTGTAAGGTTATTAAATTAAATATGATTGAAGTTATATTAAAAACATCAAGATGTGTGCCACCTAATTCAAACTTTATACATTACAATTAATACAAGCAAAATGTCTATCAAATGTTTGAACCTAGCTTGAATCCAAAGTTCAAACAAATCAAAACTCAAAGCAAACATATATTATCAGAACTGAAAACCGAGATAAACAACCAACTTGAGATTAACTACATGCAACTTATAAATCTAGAACCTAAAAATCGAGATAAACAATTAGATATGGATTTTTGTAGTAAGTTGTAAATGGATAAAATCGAGATGAAGTGAACTTGTAAACACAATATAAAGTGATATTTGCAACATTGCTCCTTGGAATGGTTCGGTTCGGTTTTTTCGGTTTTTGAAATTTCAAAAACCAAAACCAAACAGAAAAAGTCGGTTTTTGAGATTTTCAAAACCAAAACCGTCGGTTGCTATATTGGTTCGGTTTTTTTGGTTTGGTTTTCTAGGCTTTTTCGGTTTTTTCTGCTCACCCTTAATTCTTACCTTTGAAGTTTGAAGTGTTGGGTTATAAGTTAAACTGTTGTAATTGGTTTATATAATACTACATGGTTAATAGTAACACATTACAAGATTTGTTTTTAATATTTTTATTTGAAATCTTAGAATTTGATAAAAATGGTTTTATCTATACTTTATACGGAGAAAGGGTAGTGAAGAGTTTGGTGAAGTTCTTAGGTAGTGAGTAGTGTTAGAATTGTTTATGATACAACATGTCTTGTATATCTACATAAAAAGGTCAAGTGTCCAATAGTTCATTTTGATCTTAAGTTAAGCAATGTTACTATTTTTGATGATTTTGAATTCAAAATAGATGATTTTAGCATGAGCAATTTGTATTCTAATTTCTAACAATGAAGCTTGGTTGCGTTTCACAAAGTCTTGGGAACATTTGGTTTTGTTAACAGTGATATTATGAATGTTGCCACATGCTAAGTTCATCAAAATTTAATAAAAATTCATATATTTTATTCAAACAGGACCATATATAAGTCAATTTTAGGAGAGAGAGAGGGAGGGAGTATTGTATGTTTAATATTGTAGGATAGATTGTTTATTAGGACTCTAATCTTTAGATGTACCATACCAACCCAGTCTTAAAATTCAAATTATTTGTACATTACCTCCTTAGCTTAAACTTCTAAGAAAGTTGGTGACAACACAAATTATTTCCCACCTTTATGAAGGGAAATCCATTTTTAGTTTTAAACATATCTTAATACGTTTTGCCTTAATTTCCATTAACTGACTATCTTATTATTACTATTATTTATGTTTTCTTTTAATCAACTCGTGTAGAAAAAGCATGGTGGAAATAAGTGTGGCTAGGGCTGTAAACGAACCGAACGTTCATGAACCGTTCGTAAAATTGTTCGGCGGGAAGTTCGTTTATGTTCGTTCGTTTATTAAACGAACGAACATGAACAAAAATTTTCGTTCGTTTAGTTAAACGAACGAACATGAACAAAGCTCTCGTTCGTTCATTTATGTTCGTGAACCGTTCAGTTATCTGTTCGTGAACTGTTCGTTTATGTTCGTATGTTTATGTTCGTTTGTATGTATATTCATATAATACATATATTTGTAATTTGTAATTAAGTAATTTAAATTATATTTAAATTAAATTAAGTTGCATTTATAAAAAACTAAATAAGTAAATATAAGTAATAAAAAGTTAGAAGCAACACGTTTGAATTAGAAACCCTAGCCCTCGCCTCTCTCTCTCGCGTCGTCCACCTCCAGGCAGCCACCCTCTTTCTCTCTCGCGTCGTTTTTATTTGAAGAACTATGTCAAATGCATATTAATTTAATATCTGGACATGTGTTTTGCTACGTGATTGTATTATTGACTGTTCTTGTACCTGAATGTTCGTTTTAAGTTCTGTATTTCTGCTCGTTTCAGTGTTTGTGTTCGTTTATGTTCGTTTATGTTCGTTTATGTTCATTTATGATCTTTCAGGTTCGTTTATGTTCGTTCATGTTCGTTTGTATTCGTTTATGTTCGTTTAGCATTTAAATGAACGGACACAAACGAACGAACACGAACAGGAATTCTCGTTCGGTTAACCGTTCGTGTTCGTGTTCGTGTTCGGTTAAAATTAAACGAACGAACATGAACATGCCTCGTTCGTGTTCGTTCGGTTCGTTTACAGGCCTAGTGTGGCCACAACTCTTTTTCTCTCTTTTTTTTTTCTTTTTTGTTTGTTTGATTGTTATTGGATATTAGGTAGGTCCATAATTTGATATAGTGTATGTGACTATTAATATGACTATTAACATGGTAGAAGTGGAAATTAAGCTGAAGTTGCGGGTACGTTGTGAGTTTTAAGGATTGAGGACGTTGTATAAATTTTAGTGATTTCTTTTCTAATGAATCACGAGGCACACAAATGACATTTTTTCCATACTAAATTCTCATATTTGGTCTTTCTATCTATTAAAATCATAACACGTACAAGAATGAAGAATCGATCGTAGTGATTCCGTTTCTTTAGGATAAGTAGGATTTTTAAAACCTCTAAATAAACCTTTTGTCATTTATTTATATGAGCTGCATTCATACTTGCTCCACGCACTGTTTTTTCGTCACTTCCCTTGCTCACACTATTCAAATGATGAGAAATCAAGAATTCCCTCAATACACTAACCACTTCTTCATTCCATATGCATGCTTCCATGAAATCCTCCTACCACTTCAATATACAAACTAATGGCACCCTATCTCTAAGTTAACATTTTCACACTCATAATTTGGGTAAAATTATAACATCCTACAAATACCTTTTATAGACGATTAGCAAAATTCATTTCCTATGTCGACAAGGAGAGTGTCTTCATTTGTAGAATATTGCATTCCGATACTACTTACAATCACCTTGATAGTGATTGTGAGCAGTATCAGCCATGCCAACGGTGGTGGTATTCTGTTGGCGATGGCACAACCACCACTAACAATATCACCACCACCACCAACATCACCGCCACCAACATCCGAACCAACAACATCACCACCATCATCACCACCAGCAGAAGATGGGATTGGCGGAGTAATCGGAGGTGGAGCGAGGGCTCAACAAGTGATGCAATGTTTCACAGGATGTGGTCAAGAAATAGTGGGGTGTGGTGTCACCTGCACCCTTGGATCATCTCAAAGTATTGAACCCTGCTTTATGGATTGTGGTCTCTCTACCTTTGTATGTATAAACGGTTGTTTCCAACCCTCCATTCCACCAGCAGCTGATGACCCGAACCACACTCCCAACCCTTGAAATCATTTACTTTGCAACGGCTCGCATATATTAGCGATGATATCTTCCTACTGGTCACAGCTCAATCGTACCGTGAGAATGAGTTTTAATTTGTTCATCAATAACAAGGTTAAGTTTCATATATATCGATTATGTGGCATTTGAAATAAGCATGCTTCCTGTTCAAACAAACACGTGATATATCAAAACTAAACATACAGCTAGATTTCATTTATAAATGTGACAAGTATGTGTTGCCATCATTATTTAATATCTTACTAGGTTATAATACATTTATAACTTTTGTTTAAACTCTTAAATTTTAAATATTTTAAATGATCAAACTACCTCATATCTAGCCATATAAGAATAACAATATGAGAAAACTCATAATTTTCCACTAATCCTAAAGTATCAAATTAAATCTATATATTAAAAGGAAAGTCAATATATCCACCCTTGCAAATACGCACAACGAATGTTACTCTTACATATCACTTAAATCATTAAAACACTTAAATGATCTTAGTACCCTTCATTTAAGTGATATGTGAGAGCAAGATCATCTAAGTTAAATAATGTTAGCTGCATGTATCATTCCCCCTAATCATAAAATATAAATAGTGACAATATATAATGACAATATAAAGTCTCAATTTTCATGTAATTAGAGGATTCATAGATTCAAAATTAGGTGGACTATGAAATCATAATACAAAAGTGAGTTTCATAATAAATGAGATAAAAGTTTGTCACATGTCTATTTAAAATTAATTCAAGATTTCATTCTCAACAACATTCATGATTCATTGAGCTTGAGTAACATTGATAAAAGCAGGGGATTTTTATGTTGTACTGCATGTCATATTTTAGTCATATATAGTATCTATATCCTTTAATTTCATTTACATACAACACTAATTAATCAAACCTTTAAAAGGTAGAAAGAATAAATAAATCCACTTAAGTGGAAATAGGATATTATTACTGATTTTGATAGTTTAGATGATGAGTTGATGACAAATGTTAAAGTAGCAAAGGATAGATCGGATTCCTAATGTTTCTAACCGAATCAGAACCTACAATCTCATGTGTGAAAGTGTTGAAGAATAAGAAAATTTGTAATTGTTTTTAACTTGCTTCTTTTTCACGAGTTTTTTAGTTTTTTTATTAATTGCAAACTGGATTGTAATTTTATTTTATTAATTGAAAACTTGTTGAATGTTTCAAGATTTCATACTATTTTCAAAATATACAAATTTTATGGATGAAATGTTTTAGCCTTCACGAGTGATAATAAAAGAAAATAAATTTACAATATGTTGCTTGAGTATGTTGTCTTAAATCTCTTAAATTTAAGTAGTTTAAAATTACTAATCTAGCAATCATAAAATAAAATAGAAACTAATAATAATTAAACCTTTCACTCATAAATATATAAAGAAATTAATTTAATGCAAACTCAGTTTCAGTCTATCTTAACTATAGCATAATGTATTAAACATTCTCTTTACTAAACTTTTTAAGATTAGATGTTTATAAGTATTGAGAAATGATGGAGAAATAACTTATATGGTTTCAAAAATTATAAGAAGCACGTTGACAAATCACTTTCATACCAGCACATCTCGCCATCGATACCAAGATAAACACCATCACTTTACGTCTTACAAAGTGTGAAAAGTTTCGACAAAGTGTCTACAGTGGGCGACTCCGTACTATAATGGTCATTGGTAGATCAAAAATCAAACAATGGTCAACGAAAGTTCAAATTTGTATTGATCGATCTCGATAACGAGCTATTTGATGATGTGTAAGAAAATACCAAATAATATGTGGCCTTAGGACCATTTTGTGATAATTATGTAAGTGTTACTATATTTATTCATAATGATAGTAACTATGTCAATATGACAAATGGTACTCATCTTTCCTAAATGAAACTTGATGGTAGTAATCATTAAATGAGGTAAATTGATTTCTCTTTAGATGTCTATAAAAATACACAGAAGAAAAACTCACCCGATATTCTTCTCACACTCGATCCCTTAAGAACACCAATTACAAATTTGTGTAATCATCCATCGATTAAGATATCAAAACTATAATTAATGTTTCTTCTACGTTAAACATGCTTACAAAAATTGTCATATTCATCAAGTATATATTTCGGTCTCTTATGTGTTTGATGAATTTATGTTTATATTATTGAAAAATTATGGGATACAGGTCCAATTTCTCAAAATATGTATATTAGTAGTAAACATAATTTATAGCTACTTTATTTGTTCTCTTAATGGAACGAAAAAGGCAACCTTTATTCATTCGTCTTGACAACCAAATTAACCGTTGGACAACGGGATTCAAGTATTCAACAAACAAGCGCTCCCCGGCAAAATATTTCAAATATCCCTCCGACCAGCATCAAGTCATCAACTAACAAAAGCAAAAGTTATCTTTACCTTTTTCACTCCCTTTTTCCCTATAAACCCTAAATCCTATCTCTTGCAAACTCATTTTTCTCAAATGGGTTGTTGCGTTAGCAAATGCAAACCAAAATCAAAACCCCATTTCAACTCTACTACTGTCCAAGACAAGCTTGTCATCTCTCAATCTCCGCCACCGTCTCCGCCACGAAAGCGGAAAACCATCCAGTCTCCGCCTTCGATAACCTCGGCTTCGTTTACATGTTCTACCCAAAGTAGTACTTGCAGTTCTTCACTGTCATCTGCCTCGTCTTCTTGCTCATCAGTCGTGTTTCCAAAAGTAGACCACTCGTTCTCAAACGACTTTCTTCAGTCTTGTGCTAAGGAAAACGCTCAAATAGTTGGTTTAGATCCACCCAAGAAGACCGAAATTGTGAAGCAAATATGTCATGTAGGCACACAGAAACGAGCACGGGCCAGTTCTCCGATTCTAACTCGACAAAAAAGCTTTCGAGTGGAGAGAGAAAGATCGCCGAATACAAACGGAAGGAGTCTAATGCGATCACCTTCTCCAAGTAGACGATTTTCGGGAAATACAAGTAACTATCAAAGACAACCAACGTTGTTCTCCACAAAAACACATGATAATGAGAGTAACTGCATGACGAAACCGAATATCCGACCCGAGAGTCCGACCCGTAATGTGATTTGTAAAGGAAGAGTACCGGTTTATTTGAAGAATAAAGAAAGATTCGGGTATGAAGTTGGTTCGAAAGTTGAAGTTGGTAAAGTGTTGATGTCTAAAGTGAATTATTCCGGGTCGGTTCCTATGGAGGATCTTGATAATCCTCATATTGCTTTGGATTGCTTCATTTTTCTATAGAAACATTATTTCGATGTTTATAAGGTTTTTTTATTATTTTCTCCATTATTTGAGTGTTGCTTCATTGTAATGATCACGTTGCACAATAATGTATGACACCCTTGCCAAAAGTACTCTATTGTAATTTAAATATATCTAGAATTATTTGCTACTAGGTTAGAGATTTATAACATATGTGTGTATGTATATTACATCATTATAGAAATTTGATTTTAATTGTTTTTTATTTGTATATATACACTAAAAAATCTTTCTTTTTAACCCTTTTTTCAACACAAATACACTTTTAAATGCTTACGAAATTGTGACACTTCTGTGACAGAAATAAGCTAAAAATCATAATGTAAATAGTAAAGAATTACCTATAATATCAATTTACAAACACAGGGTGTTTAAGTAATTTATCATATATCATGAGAAACTGAAACTCTCATGGTATTTTTAAATACATAATTTTGTCTCTTTCTCTATAGAAGACATGTGCTTTAATAAGAGAGTTGATACGTATCTTTTAGCCATTTATACTTCTCATCAGATTAAATGACTATTAGAATGTATATATTCTTTTAAATGTTATACCGTCAATAAACAAAAATTGTTCACCCAAGTTTTATTTTATTGTTTTCAAAGTATTTTCTTTTGATAATCTATTCCTTTAAACACTGGCTTCCTCTCACGATATCACTATTGTCACTTATATTGGAATAAAAAGAGAAGCTCAACATGGACTATATAATAAAATAATAAAATATATGGGATAAACAAAAAGAAATAACAAGTCAATATAGTTTATAAAAAGTAAATCTTCAACAAGACCATTATTTTCGGCTTATAAAATCTGGACTTCTGTGTGATTTATTCTTTACATGTTTCCAAATTTTGAAGATTTAAATAGTAAATTCAAAAAACATATTTGAATTAAAATACTATTATAAAAATAAACGACTTACTTCTTTAAAGGATGAATATAACTAAGAAAATAATAAAAAATTGTTTTCATCCCGACGTGAAGCATGGGTGATTGATACCTTGTTAGAATCATTAAAACCCTTTTGACAAAAAAAAGAAAACAGAAAAAAAAACCCTTATATATTACGTAGATGCTGGCTCCCTAGGTGTAGTAACTAATGTAATATCCATGTTTTGCTCCTGACATCATTATTAATTAGTTAGTATATGTATATACTTTTAAAATTCATTTTCGATAAAAAAAATATCAAGAGCTGATTTTTTTGAATCAGATTTGGATTGTATGGTCCTTCTTAACCTACAATTGAAACTTACTACCTAATATTACAATAACACCAAGTACATTTGTTCTCAAAGTCAAAATTTACTTTTCGCATGTAAGTTATTAAAGATCTATTATTTTACTCGTTGCGTTATTCATTCATGTTTATGCATAGATAAATTTTACGTTAAATTATAATTTGCGTTTATATATAAGTTTGATTCTATATCGATCATTATCTATATAATTATGATAAATCACTGACATACATAAACATAATTATAATTTAAGTCTGTAAAAAATGCGACTTGTATAAAAAAAAAAGTTGAGCCAAACTTGTAAATCAATCCATAAGTTTTATGTTATTTAGATAAAATTGGAGCCACAACTTATAGACCGATAAACAAGTGTTAAAACTAAAATAAAACATTAAAAAAACAAAATTTATAAATTATAATAAACGGATAATAAATAAATCGGATTCAATTCTGTAAAAATTATGGTTTATCATGGCACCGCTAAAGAATTAGAAAAGGACAAATTTGTCGTGCGTTGTCTTCTGTCGCCACTTAAGACGCTAATTCATGTGATGTGAATATGTGATGAGATTCTTGGGCCGCCCAAATATCTTATGCTCTTTTGAATTGTGTATTCGGCCCATATAAAAGGCCCAAGAATTATATATAAACGCGCCGTGGTGCCATTGTATTTGTTGTGCTCCTCAATATAATATTTGTAGACAACATACAAATCCTTGTTTTCCTCTTTTTCCTTCTCGGTCCCGCTGCTCACCACAAATATGCCAACCAACTTTTCATGACAGGAGTCAATTCGTACATAACAGTTTTTAGTCATACATAGCAAGATATAAACATTTATTGCACAAGGTACAAATTAAAGATGCATAAAGTTATTGTGTATGATCAATTTTATTGTATACGAATCACCTCCCTTTTATAATAATCAAGACTAACTACTCCTTTGATCTTTATAATTTGCCACCAATTCTATTTTCTATCTCATTGCACCTTTGTTTCACCAGTTCACGTATCAAAAGCCTTAGAACCCACATTATAAGCTAATAACTAACCTAGTTTATAATAAAAATGCAATCAAAGTATAAGATACTTGATATAAATTATTTGTATATATTAGAGGATATCAATAATCCAATCGTTCATTCTATACTTGACCTAATACCATTTATCTAATACTTCCGTGCATAGTGAACAGAGAAGATTGAACGTACTGAAGTAAAAATCACAAACAAAAAGAACAAATTACAGATGGAAAATAATATGTGCACATACACATAACCATGCATATATAAGAAAACTCTTTCTTAGATATGGGAATTGTGATTGATGGGATTTGGACTGAAGATCCGAAAGTGTTGAAAGAAAAGATCAAGGATTTCTTTGAGAAAAAATTCGAGGAACCAGACAAAGACAGACCATCCTTGAGAAGTAGGAGATACAAGCAACTGTCTGTGGAAAGCGCGAAAAAACTAGAGGAACAATTCGGTGAAGAAGAAATTTGGTTAGCAATAAAATTATGCAATGGTTCAAAGGCACCGGGGCCGGATGGTTTTAACTTTAATTTTGTCAAAAAAATGTGGGGAGTAGTGAAGGAAGATTTCATTAAGAGTATAAGATGGTTTTGGAATATGAGCAAAATAAGTAAAGGATGTAATGCATCTTTTATTACTCTAATTCCAAAAGTGTCAAGTCCTACGGAAGTGAATGAATTTAGGCCGATAAGTTTAATTGGAGTGTACTATAAGGTAATTTCAAAGATCTTGGCAGAAAGGCTTAAAAAGGTGATTGGTGAGGTCATTGGACCGACTCAAAGTGTGTTCTTAAAAGATAGGCTTATTTTGGATGGTATACTTATAGCTAATGAGATTACATATCATCTAAAAAAGCTAAAATAAAAAAACATGATCTTTAAGATTGATTTTGAGAAGGCATATGACAATGTTAACTGGAACTTTTTGATTGACTCTATGAAGAGAATGGGATTTGGGTCAAGATGGTGTAAATGGATTATGGCATGTTTAGAGTCCTCAAGTGTCTCAATTCTTGTAAATGGGTCCCCTTCAATGGAATTCATTATGAAGAAGGGGCTAAGACAAGGTGATCCATTTGCACCTTTTCTTTTCCTAATAGCAGCTGAAAGCTTCAACATTTTGATGGGAGAAGCGATTGAAAAGAGGAAATTCGATGGTGTGTTCCTCGGTAACGCAAACGAAGTGTCAATATTCCACCTCCAATATGCAGACGATGTGATAGTATTTGGGAAGTGGAGCATAAGAAATATCAAGAATCTCATGTTGGTGCTGAAGTGCTTAGAGATGTTGTCGGGGTTAAAGATAAATATGAGAATACTTGGGCCTTCCTGTTGGTTGTAATGTTGGTTCTCTTCCTTATGAATACTTGGGCCTTCCTGTTGGAGCAAATATGAATCGGATCGAGTGTTGGGGAACGATTTTGGAGAAAGTGAGATCACGGTTATCACATTGGTGATCAAAGAATGTCTCGTTTGGTGGACGCTTAACTTTGGTAAAATCAATCATTGGTAGCTTACCTGTGTATTTCATGTCTTTGTTTCAAGCCCCGAAAAAAGTGGTGAGTGAGCTTGAGAGCATTCGTTCTAATTTCTTTTGGGGTAAAGGGGTGGGTTCGGGAAACAATAAAAATATCCATTGGGTTAATTAGGATCAAACTGTAGATAATTTTCTATATGGGGGGGGGGTTAAATATCGGCAGTTTACAAGCTGCAAATTGGGGTCTTTTATGTAAGTGGTGGTGGAGATTTTTTCATGAAACGGATAGCCTTTGGGTTCGGGTTATTAAAGCTATATATGGGAAGGGAGGGGGTTTAGGTCATGGTCAAAACCTTAGTCCTAGAACTAGTTCGGTGTGGGGAAACATTCAAAAAGTAGAGGATATACTAGAAAATAAAGGGCTTATAATTTCGGGTTCATTAGGTTGGGAAGTGGGGAACGGTGTTGATATATCTTTTTGGAATGACAAATGGGTAGGAAGCACAAGTCTAAGGGATAGGTTTAGAAGATTGTTTGAGTTAGAGGTTGATAAAGAAGTAAAAGTGGGTGAGAGAGGGGTTTGGATTAATGGGGCGTGGGAATGGAAATGGAATTGGAGAAGGAATCCGAGGTGTAGGGAGATGGGTGAGATAGAGGAGTTGATGGGTTGAGTTAGTAATGTAAGATTGGATGCTTCGAAAAAAGATAAAAGAAGATGGTGGTTGTTTAATGATGGGCTGTTTTCGGTTAGAAAAATGAAAGAGATAATGGAACCATTTTGTTTTAGGAGAAGTAGGAATGTAGTGGAAACTTTTTGGTGCAATCTAGTTCCAAGGAAAATTAATGTTTTTATGTGGAGATTTAGGCAAGACAAATTACCGACTAGAAAAGCGCAAGACAAATTAGGATTGGATCTGCATTCTTGTTTATGTCCTCGATGCGATGGCTGCATTGAAGACTCGAAACATGCTATGTGGAATTGTAACAGGATCAAAGAGCTTTGGAGAAACATTTACAGGTGGTGGAACAAGGACCTCGAAGAAGGGATGCCTATCGAAGATGTAATCATAGACATTAACCATGTATGGAGAGCAGTGATTTGGTCAAGTTTGTATCTCATTTGGAGAGACAGAAATAGACTGGTGTTCAACCTAAACAAAGCAAAGCCATTGGATCTGTTCACGGAGTGTCAACTGCAAAGTTTCAGATGGATAGCAGCGCGTTACAAGAAGAAAAAATTGAGCTGGAGAGACTGGGTTTTGTCTCCCTGCACAGCGTAGGGGGAGAGTTCTCTAACCGTTAAAGGCCATGGCACAGTGTCGATGGGTATGAGCTTCTTGCTGCACACAGGCATCGGGTCTGAGTTCTTAGTGGAGTTCTTCTTTTGTTGTGGGTTGCATGCATTCTGGTTTGGTTTGTGTTTGTTTTTAGCTGAGTCCTTTTTATTTCAAGTTTATTTGGTTCATCTTGCTTTAATTACATTCAGGTAGGTGATAGATAGGGATGCTTGTAATGCTCTTGCACCTTGCAAAAGCTGGAACTCTGTTGTTCTGGTTTTGGTTTGGTATGGTAATTTGCTTTTCAAAAAAATATATATATAAGAAAACTCTGCGACATCAAGCTCCTGATGGATTAATGGCCTAAGTGTTGTAAGACGTGTAACAACAACGGCAGGAGCTACAATTACAATGTCGACAACAAAAAGATAGTCAGACTTGAGTGTATAGATGTATCATGGCTCATGAGGGTTTTTATTGCATCTCCAATTACTATATACCTGATACCAAGAACACAGACATTAAATACATAAGTTATTTTGAATATCGGAAATATAGAACAAAAAGCAAATCAAATACAAATTGAAGAACGTGAATATTTGAAATCAAATAGACGTAACCTAAAAATTTAAGCAGAATCAACTTTGAAAATATGATTATCGATTACGTAAAAAAACTTTGTATTAATTAGCTTTAACCCAACAAGACACAAAAACAATTGTTAATATATAAATCAAATTAAAGATCCACAGGGCATGGTCCAGACTAAGAAAACCGGTGGGATATTTGTCTGTCTAGACTTGAGATAACTTACTAAATACGTGACTTGGATGGTTTTTTTTTCTTTTTTCAGAGCTTTCAGATTCAAATCTGAATTCACCAAGTCTGATTAATAGATTTTTTTATATAGATATGATTTTGTTTATTTACATTATTTTACATATTTTATTTATGCTTTGTTACATATTAAATATTTTACGTTTTTTACAACTTAATTACCTCATACGTACACGATTCATTCAACCAGTTTAATAGGTATAAAAAGACATCATCAAAAAAAAATATAAATACATATAACTTTTCTTTTATGTAATATATAGCATGAATAAATATTATACCATGCGCATCGGACAACGGGTAGGCCGCTGGTCGCCCCAACCCGAGCCAGCACACCATCGCACCAAGGCGGGTGTGCACGGCTTCCGAGCTCCAACGGGCTCCTCGACCAACGCATTAATTCAATTTTTTTTCTTTTCTCTTTAATTTCCAACGGTAACTTTATATATATATATATATATATATATTATTTTATTTTATTTTTTCTTTTTCCCCTCCTATATATATACCATTTAACCTCATTATTTTTTACACACAAAATCCTTCTTCTTACTTTCTCTCTATTTTACAACTCTCATATTATATGGACAAGGGGAATAAAAAACAAGGCTTCAAAACGCCACGCCGCACGTCAAAATCCTGACGTTCGGGCTCGCAACCGTCGCAACCGGAAAACATGTTCGGGTTTTCAACACCTCCGCCAACTTACCAAGGCATACAACAAATTCCTATGTATTCTCCCACTCCTATGCCCGGAGGTTTCCAACAAAGCGGATTTTCACAATATAATCTCGGTTTTCAAAATTACGATGTCGGTTTTCAAGGAGGGTTTCACGGAGGCTATCGTCAAGGGGCTTTCAAGGACTAGTTCAAAGCCAAAACATTCCGGTTGACGAGGACGAGGACGAGGATGAGGTTATTCCCGAAACCCAAGCCGAGGAGGAGGAGGTTATTCCCCAAACCCAAGCCGAGCCGGTTACAGGATCCCAACCCCCAAAAAAATTCGCTAATAGGCGAAAAGCGGTGGTGTGGGATTCGACGCAAGAGGCTTTACTAGTCACGGCATGGGTTACTATTTCAAAAAATTGTGTGGTCGGCAACTTACAAAAAATACGTACGTCTTTAAATTTATATATTTTTAATTATATTTATATATTTTTAATTATATTTATATATGTTTAATTATATTTATATATGTTTACTTGTAGATAATTTTTGGGGAAAAGTATGCGAGTTTTTCAACACTCAAAAGCACGATTCAACGTACCAAGGACCAACTAAACTCCAAGTGGACGGAAATGAACCGGAAGATTACGAAGTTCAATGGAATATACAATAACTTCGTAGCTAATCATCGTTCCGGATGGAGTGAGTCGGACATCATCACTAAGACAAACCTCCAATATCGGAATACGGTAGCCAATCATGCCGCTTTTCCTCACGGGGGAGGCTTGGAAGGTGTTGAAAGAATATCCGAGATGGGCCGCGGTACCCATGATGGACAAGGATTTTGAAAGACCATAAAAAAGGACCAAGATAACTTCCAAGTCAACCCCACACACGACGTCTTCCGATGCACGTGTTCGCTTTGACCTCAACGATTCGGATGATGAGATTCACATCAAGGATCCTCAACGGCCGACGGGTAATGACAAAGCAAAATGGGCAATGAGAGAAAAAACCACGGTTAGTGAGGACTCGATAGCGAGTGTGTTGCAATATGTCGACAAGTTCAATGGAGAGAGTGAAAAATTGATCAACATCGAGCAAGAGAAGATAGCACTCGCGAGGCAAAAAACTCAAGCTGCAATTATGAAACCGGAGGCGTTAAGGCTAAAAGCCGAGGCCTCAAACAACGAGAGGTCCGAAAAGATCATGAGTTTTACTTATCTTCAACCCAACATCTCTCGGGACCCCAATTGGAATTTGTAATGGAACAAAAGGATGAGCTTCGAAATAAATACGGGTGGAATTAGTCACATTTATTTTATAAATTATGTATGTTGTTTACTTTTTTATTCGAATTTATTTAATTTCTGTTAATGAAATATTATTAATTATTTTATATTTTATAGTCTTTGAAATAATTAAATTATTTAAATTATTCTATTAATTATTTTATATTTACAATAATTAAATTTATGTTAATTAATAATAGTTAAAAAAATAAAAAAGATAAATGGAAAAGATAGAGGGTCGAAGATGGTTGGATGTGGGGGTTGAGGGTTAGAAAGGGTTAGAGATGGAGACTGATGTGACACTGGAAATGGGAGGGTAAATATGGGTTGGATACACATGATCTTATGAATATCACAATGTAGCAATGTAGCCTTAATATAATAAGAGCGTATGTTGTGGTCTACCCAATGGCGTCAGGTGAGGGCGAGTTCCTTCGGGAACACCAAAACGCCACATCGGGTACCACCATCAAGTACCACCATCGGGTTCCAGGACTCGCGAGACAACCGAGGCACCCACCCCCTCCAACGGCTACTTTTTAATTCATTTTACCGTTAATTTTTTTTCTTTTTTTTAATTAATACTTTTTTACCTATAAATATTACCACTTTACCATTTTTAAATCACACAACTCCTCTTTTCTACTTCTACCTTTTATTTCATATACATCAATTTTTTTAATTTTTTTTCATCTACAAAGAATATGGATCCAAACGAGGAACCAAAACCTCGTCATCCCATACGAACCAAGTTTCAAACACGATCTCCTCCGACACACACATCCATACTAACTTGAACGAGGACGATGATGAGGATGAAGATGAACATGACCCGCCAACCGAACCTCGACGACCCATGGGTAGGGACCGGGGAAATCAGGCGGCGGCATTGGGATCAACCGGAACGAGGTCGAGATATGAGATCATCTCATCGTTGTTGAGCGGAATGTCAACTTTACAATCCCAAAATGCCCAATTTCTCGAGATGCAAGTGGAACAAAATAAAAATGAAAGCCTTCGAATTTTTCAAGCAACCGGCGAGTCATCTTTCGGGAGCGGCATTGGAAAATATGAAGGCAATGAAGGAAAAAATACGACGCAAGTATGGGTGGAGTTCAATGAATTTAATATTATTTTTAATTTTTAAGTTTAAAATTATGTATTTTTTTAGTAGTTTAGATTGTTTTAAGTTTAAATTATGTAATTTTAATTTTTAGTATTGTTTGAATTTTAATTAATTAATTTATGAATTATATTATTTATATAATTAGTTATTTGTTTAAATAAAAAAAAGAATAAAAAATTTGAAAAAAGATTGGGTAAGAGAAGGTAAGGTATAACTTGAAAATTGGGTAAGGAGAAAGGTAAAGGAGGGGGAATGATGTGGCGCTGATGTGGTATTGGGTAAGGGGAAGTTGCAGGTATGGTACAACGCATGGCCTAAGACCATCAGCATCTAACCCAACTTATCCAACAAAAAGTACTGTCACATCAGCATCCACGTCATCCTCCACTTCCAACCCTTTCTAACCCTACAACCCCACATCCAACTCAATTAAACCCTCTATCTTTTCTAATTTTCTTTTTTTTTCAACTAATATAAAATAATTAATAGAATTATTTAAATAATTCAATTATTTAAAGTTCAATAAAATATAAAATAATTAATAAGATTTCATAAATTTCATTACATAATTTCGAAGTACATTAAATAAATAAAAAATACATTAAAAAAATAAAAAAAACTACTAGTTATCGTCGTTGTTGTGTTTTGAAAGCCGATTAATGTGTTCGATTAAATTCGATCGAAGGTTGTGATGCGTTTCCGTGTTTCGGACTACTCGGATGTTAGCGTCATATTGTTGTTCGCTAATCTCTACGTCTTCTTCCTCTTCCGCTTGATTAACGTTTTCGTCGAACGGACTAAACATCTCGTCATTATAGTTGTTGTTTTTTGAAAAATAATCTACAAAAATTCGGTCGTGTGCAGCTTCACGGTCTCTAACTTGATCCGGTCCCCTCTGTCCCCTCCTCTGTCTCCTTACCCGACGCGAGCTTTCTTCATCATCGTCGATAAGCGTATTCATAGCCTCCATTAGCAATGTACGAATTAATTTGCCATGCACATTAAGAAACGTGGCGATACGAGATTCATTGGAAGATGATGATGATGAAGAAGATGAATCAACATGCTCTGCGACAATTCACACGACGAAGAAGACATTTTTTGTGTATGTAAAAAATAAAAATTGAAAGGAGAAGAATAGATGAAGAAAGAAGATAGAATGGTGTAAATTTTGAGTGGATAAAAGTATGTATATATAGGAGAAGAAAAAAGAAAATATATATATATGTGTGTGTGTGTATATATATATATATATATATATATATATATATATATATATATATATATATATATATATATATATATATATATGCCAACGGTCAAAAAAGCAAAAAGAAAAAAAGAAAAAAAATTGAAGATACCGATCGGATTAGGGGACTAGTTGGGGTTGGGAGCCCACCACCAACCAAAGGGGTGCGATGGTGTTCCCATCGGGTCCCACCCTCCACATCAGTCCAAGCCGATGGGTAAGGCTTCCGATGCGGCTGGTCTAATAATAAAAAGATAAACTTCACGATGTCGTATGCGTAAAAAGGAAACTTGCGATTTTAATATATCCACTAGTGATCTATATAAATACGTACCAGTAGATTTATAGGGTTCATTAGACTTCAGTATTTCTTGTAAACAAAATACACACTACTCTAACTCTATACTATCGATTACGTAAGCGTCAAGATACTTTCTTCGTCTGCATTAAAAGCATTTCTAGCTAGCTAGTATGAAGCAATTTGTTCCATACGACCCTCCTACGACTGATTATGTCGATAACCTCCCTCCTGGCTATCGTTTTTGTCCAACCGACTCGGAGCTTATTGTATACTACCTTAAAGCAAAGATCAAAAAACGACAATACCTAGCATGCCGCTTGTACGAGGTCAATCTTTATGAACATAATGCATACAAACTTTTAGGTTAGTACCCACGTATGTACGAAAAATATGACCCAACATCAATGATATATTTTTTTTGTATATACGTAAAATATAACATCAATGATATTATATGCGATTTTAGTTACCTTTATTAGTTTCTTGATCGTTTTTTCTCTTTTCTAGCTATAATTAGTACGCTTCATTGATATATAGCTAGTACGTTCTAGTTGTTCCTCGATTTTGTGTATGTGTTTTCAATCATATATTAATATAACATATAATACCGAGGATGTGATGGCAAATGGTATTTTCCGACGTCAAGAGAGCGTAAACACCGGAGGAGGAATAAACCAAATAGAAGAACAAGGAACTTTGGGTACTGGAAAACGACTCAAAAAGATACGACGGTTTATGATTATGTGACTCGACGACGGGAGGTTGGAAGGAAAAGAAGTCTAGCCTATCACGACCAAAACAATCGCAAAATTCCATGGCTAATGCATGAGTATACTATGAATAATCCCAATCTCCCCATTTGAAGTGGTCAAGATGGCAATACAGTAAATTTCCCTAGCTAGCTAGCACTTCCTAGATATATGTATATAGTAGTTGTTTCATATATATGACTTTAACCAGTGTCCACACTTGTATTATTATCATTATATATGCAGTTGACAGAGTGGGTGTTGTGTAAGATTTACAATAAAGAGACTAATAACCAAGTCAATAGCAGTTCTCAGACGGAACACGTTAGGAACCAAGTGGGAGGAAAGAAGAACAAAACCTACCACAGGATGAAGAAGAACCATCACATAAACGAAGAAGACTATCCGGAATTGGTGTGTTGTACCGAGTCTTAAATTTATAAAGAACCGGAAATACAAAGCAGACACTACACATGATTCAGGCAAGTATAACCTGGTCGATTAGCAATATAGGCTCGGCAAGACCAGGTGTCGTTCCACCAGGACAGGATACCATACTCTACCATCGTCGTTGTTTGACCATAGCAATAATAATAGCGAGAGATATGAGATAAACTATTAAACTAAGCTAAGCTAAGATAAATAAATAGAGTACAAGGATAGGACGGATCAAACACCAGGCGGAACATAAGGACGAATATTCACTCGGGCTTTCGATTCATCATAACCGGTCATGGCAATAAATACAAGAATAACATGAAGACTTGACATAGATTAAGCTCGGAGCATGCTATTTTACTTCTAAGCAAATCATATTATCATGCGATAAATCATCACTCAAGTTATCAAGACTCTGATCTAAACATTCAAACATGACAAGGAAAGCATAATGCATCCACGTTTTCACTTAGGACACAAAATAAGACTAGTATTCAACCAAAGATCCACCAATTCGTGTCAAAATCAGACTACATGAACATACATCTTTTCAAATGATATATCCAGTAGTCCTCATAACCCAAAAAGGTGTTAAGGGATGCTCATTGCTTGAGGCTGTAAGGCCCAATCCGGCAGAAACCTCATTTTTGCATAATGAAATCCAACACACATACAACTTCGAATTTCTTCTTTAATTGTACATATCTGTAAATGGGCACTATGAAGTCACAAACCCAGCATAACTCAAACCTCCCGATGGATTCGAGATTAAGCCACATGCATTTCTAAACATATAATCATGTTAACCACCATTTCTAGTCAAATTAACACATTTCAAGCGTAACACATGTGAATATGCACTATGGAATCCTAGAACAGAATCAACATGGCATACATATGAGTTCATTTCCACAATTAACATACCCAAGAACAGATTGAGAATTATTCATGCAATTTAGAGCTTGTTTGACCCATTAATAAAGTGAAAGTAACTAGATTTTCATCTACGATGCTAAGACATGCATAAAACCACAATATGAACAAAATGATCAACATGGACAGACCTGAAATGATTCAAAACATGTCCCAAAAATGATTTCTTCATTCAAACATGCAAGTTTGTATCATTTCTAATAACAAATTAACATGACATTTCATAAGTTTAGCATAACATTCTTGAATATCCATATGCAAAGATATGAAGGAGTTATCCTAACACATTTCTACACATACACATGATCATACTGAACATACCACACATGATTAAACACACTTTTATTACAGATTAAACAAACTTGATATCATCAAGTCAACACAAAAGTCAAACTAACATTGTTTTGCCATAACTAGCCAAGAATCATCTTGGCCCAAGTGAAATAAGTCAAGCTACATCAAATTTAAGTGCAACAACATCTGGAATACATGGTACACGTTTAAGAACTGAAGATAGAATTATTATACCAAGCAATTCCAAGATCAAATGCACTTTGGCTTCAAAGTCCAAGCTTCCAAGTATTATTCCAAGCCTCCTAGCAAGCTCTCCTCCTTTGGATATCACCATGGAATGGTTTTGGAGTGTAAAGGGGCATGGGAGAGTGTTTAGGTGGTGAGAAATCCGGGACAAGACCAAAGCCAAGCCAAGTCAAGCCAACTTCAATTTCTGGCAGAAGTTTGTTTAAATAAGCTGTTGCACGGGGGTCCTTACGGCCATAAGCAATCCCTTGCGGCTGCAAGGGACCACAAAAGTCAAAGATGCTCTGCTGAATTTAATTCTTGAGGCCTGATAATGCGAAGAACGAAAATTCGCGACAATTATTGGTGCAGGGGTCCTTGCGGCCGTAAGGGTTTTCCCTTGTGGCCGTAAGGCCCTATTTTTATAAAAACTTCGTTTTTGCTCGATTTTTCGCGGGATTCCTCCATGTTTCTCATGTTAAGCTCTTTTAAGCCTGGATGGTGAATTATCAACATATTAGATCATTAAATGGACATATCACCATGGAAATGGGTTAAGAATGAGACGTTTCGGTATATAAAATATGTATAAAAACGCATATATCAGGAACTCATCAACTGATCTTTAACGAACCAGCTAATCAGCATGTTCACATTCAAGAAGCAAATCATCACCACTTGGGTATGTACGCACGTAATTATTGAATGAGCTAGCCTTTGTAATTATTTATGTAATGTAAGCTCCTGGGTATAATAATAATACTATATATATGCTATAATTTTTGTACTCTGCAGATGATCAGTATATTCAAATTGAAGAAGCAAATGATCATCGTCATTGCGTGGGTAGTACCATGGTGGCAAATATTGGGCAGTTTATATTAAATTCGAATCAACACCAACTAGTTGAACATCATGACAATATTATAAACGCGAATCAACAACAATCAGTTGAACATTATGACACGCGTGCTCAAATATTACAAGTTGGCCATAACCTCCCAAGCAGCCCTATCTCTATGATCTCTATGCAACCATTGGCTATGTTTCGAAGTTCAATCTCAGTACAACCAACTGAAGCTCCTCATCAAGTTGTTCAATATTCTTCTTCTAGCAGCAGTAGTTGGAACTCAACGCGGGCTGATCAATCTATGTCAATTGCTACGAATGACAGTTTTCTATTATCAAATCACGCTTCAAACTTCCAACTTGGATCGACTGGTGAAGATTGGATAGACTTGGATATTGAGGAATTGCTTTCTTTTGATGATTTTGAGTCCACCTTTGTCTTAAATCATACAGGCCAGCCGGCTATATGATACATTACATATAATAGGATGGAGATCGGTCTTCTTGAGTTCTTGAACAAACGAACTTAATTACATTACCTCGAGATGTTGATCTGAGGAGATGTTGAAGCTCTTATATTCTATAATGGTATTTCATGTTGATGTATCAATCGGTTTGGAAGTTTTCTTCCTTTTTATGTACAATTAAGCTTTGCTTACGAGGATTGATATCCAAGAATTCGGTGTGGGTGAGTCTCATTTCAAAAATAATATTGAAATAAAATTTGTATATATTGCTATCTTGATGCAGGTTGAGGATTTAACCTTACTTCTTTTGTAAGAAATAAATCTTTGAGCATGGTATTTGTGAACTAGTTGGATACGTTAAGGTTTCCAAACCTTCTTATCACAATTCAATGATCAATTACTCTTGGTACTTACAAAGTTTTACTTCCTAAACATTGTGTAGTTGCATTATGTATACTTCTTAATTAAGACTTGGAATTAAGATTGATACTGCAGTTAAAAGACATGATTATTAGTTGGGTGCATGATCAATAGTTCAAGTCAATTAGGAGTCCATGAAAAGATTTCATTTTCACCTTTTGATTCTAATTGCTAGAAAATTATCTAACCATTTGTTTTATTTAGATTATTACCTTTCTATTATCATCTAAACTGTGTTCAAGTCTTATATAGTTTTTTTGAAGGTTTATACGTCAACACTGTTCATTTCAATACTCGCTTTGACATATTAGTTGCCACTTGCCACTACAATAAAGGTCGAATATATAAACTTTTTAAGTTATATCTCTACACTTAAAAGTGTGTAAAATTATAAAGTTCGCATTTGGCTCGATCATATACGAGAAAATTAGATTTGACAAACTTATTCACACTGTTAGGTCCTAAATTTTGTTCAATACATTCTACTTCGGTTAAGTGTTAGTTTTATATTTTCTATTAGTATAGGATAATTATTAGTGTAAATACCTTAAGAGGTATATATACTAGTTTGTT
The DNA here is from genome assembly GCA_947179395.2 of Pulicaria dysenterica. NCBI lineage: Eukaryota > Viridiplantae > Streptophyta > Magnoliopsida > Asterales > Asteraceae > Pulicaria > Pulicaria dysenterica. Next base: position 55,983,182 of record OX359293.1, read on the forward strand.
TAGCCCTATTTCTCTAAGCAATACATTCACATTCGTTGACGTGTGATCTTGACTACTAAAATCACCAACGGATAATTTAATCACCAACGGTGGTTCCGTAGGTAAAATACCAACGGCTATTAAGTTTTTGGCTACCAAAATTACAAACGGCTTATTTGTATCACCAACGGCTTTCCATTGGTAAATATATCTACCCACGGGTCTTTTTCCGACAAACCAGTCCGGTTGGTAATCCCGTTGGTAAACTGAATTACCAACGAAATTAGCCTATTTACCAACGGATTTTGCGCATTGATACTGATAGTTTTTCTAGTAGTGTTCAATATCTAATTAATACGTGATACAATTGTGACCTACACACTTTTTTAATTCTGAGACTACTGAGATAATTATTAAATGTGAATATATTGACATAATACTTCACATTTTTAAGTGTGAATGTATATAAACAAAATTCTCACATTAATAAACGTGAAGATATTGTTCACAACTAAAGCAAAGAAGCAATTAACCTATGTAAGTTAGAATTTTTTTTATAAGAAACAGTTTACCAAAGGTGAAATTTAACTATATAAAACCGGTCTTCATGTATAAATAACTGATCCCATAGCTTTGTATGTATTAGTGCATAAACGACCGCCCGAGCATCAAAAATTATAACAAAAAATAAACTTTTAGCTGAATTAACCTAAGTAGATGCTACAAGCTCAAACTTCAAAACGCACAACGAGCAAACATATAACAATATTGTTAACAAGAGACCGCAAGAAACTTAAGGAAGATAACGAAATTATAAAAATGGTGTTCAAAGCTTCATCTATCTAGACTTGTTTTCAAAGTTTAAGTTTCAAATTAGGAGGTTAGCATGTTACTACAAAATTGGGGGGTTTTCATCTCGAGAGTATATGTGAAGTTTGGATTGATAAAGCGAAGTAGGGTGTGTGGTAAAGAGCTTCAATAGTTTAATAATGGTGATTTAAAGTAATGGTGATTTAAAGGGAGTGAAGAACAAAGTTGATAATTATACAAGATTTAGGCTGTGTTTAGTAGAGAGAAAAGAAGTGGGTACAAATTGAAAGGGAAAAACCCATACCAAATATTTATTGTTATATTACTAGCTTAATATCTCGTGTATAAACATGTGAATAGTTAAAGTAAAATTTATATAATTATGGTATTATAAATTACTAACATATATCTTAAGACATTGTAAACATACATAGGGATATAAAATCTTTTTTAAAAAATGAGAAAATCTACTAAAATAAAACAATATACATTACATCATCATCAAATTCTTTTTACAACAATCTCTTTATAATAAAATTTAAATGTTTTGAAATTAATTCAATTGGTATACTTGTTTACATAAATAACCATAAAAATAGGTAGATTTCTCAAGTATACCAATTGAATAACCATCAATTGGTATACTTATGTAAATAATTGAATTAATTAGGGTTTAGGGTTTATAGTATAAATTAATTCAAATTTTTTTCCACATATGACTTATATAGAATACCTTTAAACATAAACTTCAATGTTATGTGGTTCCTTTGAGCTCTAAAGCTTTAAACACACTAAATCATTAGTGGAAAGAACTGTTATGTAATATTTTAGTGTGTTTAAAGCTTTAGAGCTCAAAGGAACCACATAACATTGTAAGTTTATGTTTAAAGGTATTCTATATACATCATATGTGGAAAAGATCATTTCATTTACATCTCTCTTACTCCAACAAGCTGATGAAGTTGTAAGTTTAAACCTTATTTATATATGATTTATTAATCTATCACGAGTGAGATTATTATTAGTGTATTACTTAACCCTCACTTTAGTTATAATTTAATCGTAATCAGATTATAAATGTTGTAGTATCAGGCTGGTCATGTTATCAATTTAGGTTTGTAATTTTATAAAATCAATATTATGTAGTTGGGTTTATTGTAGATAGATATTAAACTATAAACATCATATTTTCCAAATCGCTCTTACAAAATCATGTATATATTCTTCATGAATCAATGGTCGTGGGTTGTGCTTAGCACAGCCTAAAGAACACGTATATTAAGACATTGTAAACATACATAGGAATATAAAATATTTTTTTTAAAATGAGAAAATTTACTAAAATAAAACAATATACATTACATCATCATCAAATTCTTTTTACAAAAATCTCTTTATAATAAAATTTAAATGTTTTAAAATTAATTCAATTGGTATACTTGTTTACATAAATAACCATAAAAATAGGTAGATTTCTCAACTGAATTATTTGAATCAATATTTTTGTTAAAATATTTAATTGTTAACAAACTAAATCACCTACAAATGACATTTGAGAAAACTACTCATTCGTAAGCCATTTCAGGATGTATTGAGGAATGATTGTTGAAACAATTTTAAAAATAGAATGATGACATCATAATCCGTTTTCTCGGTAGATAATCGGTGAAAGAATGCTAAAATAGAATAATAACATTATAACCTCCTTTCTTGTAATGTATATGAAAATTTAAAGATAATAATTAGTAGTAAATTATATATTATTATTAAGATAGTGTTTGAATCAAAGTAACCTCAAAGTAACTTGCTATTGTAGGTTATAATACACTAAATGGTATATTTTGAAACTTTAGTATATTCAATAATATATTTTAAAGTTAGATAACTTAGATGTTTTTGAACTTCATCTTATGTTTTTGAAGAATTAAAATTAAAGATGTTGGTTTTTTACTGAGAAATGAGTCATATGGTGTAGGACGTTCCAATTTCACAATGTTATCTCGTTTGTATATGTTGACAGTCTTGCGGTATTTTTAATTTCAATACATTTCGAGTCTATTTAAGCATATTCCATGTTTGTTATTTAACTTAATACTTTAATCATGAATGCTTTAAGTAATTATGTGTCTATACTTAAGCTATTATCATAGAACTCTTGCGTGCAACCTAGAAATCTAAAATCGGGTTCACTTCATTAAATAAAAATCCAATTAACTACTCAAAACCTCTATTTTCTGTAATTTGACCAAAAATTTTAATTTTAATCTCCATAATTGGAATGATTCGTTTGCAATAGTATATGGAACAATTTATGAGGGATGTATATGAAAATATATAAGGAATGTTTGTATATATTCATATTTAATGAATGTAATTAATTGTATCTGTTTATAGTTTTTTCCTTTATAACTTTCCGTATATAATAATTAGTATAAACATAATTATATATTTATAATAGTCTTAATTTTATCTACTTTTGATGTAAATTTACTGTAATCTCATACAAATTTTTTTAAAAATATTTTTTTATTTTTTATTAGTAATAATGTATATTTCATAAACAATGAAAAAATTAATTACTATATTTGATTTTGTGTAAATCAAAATGTAATGACATTTAAGCTTTTCTAAAGGGGAATAGGTATTTTGCTTATCTCTTCTATAAAACTTTAAAGTTAACATATTTATGATTAATTTTTATGTTACTTGTCCTTAAATTAGTAATCCCTTTCTATTAGGTATTTTAGTTTTAGAGAATATGAGAATACATATCTACAACAAATTAATGAGGTATAATACTTATATAGTTTATGTTTGTAAATCCCTAAATCAGTTACAACAATGTTTAAATATATTAAATACATATCAACTTAGATATAACCTTATCTCATATAAATTTAAAATAGAGTTTCAGTTTTGACTTTTTACTATTCAAAGTCAAAATTTAGTTTTCAATTTGATCTAAATGAATAGTTAATATTTAATTTTTATTAAATAAAAGGCTAAGATCTTCTAATTAAATTGACGATATTTAGGCGGTGCTTGGTATGAATGAATGAAATAAGGAATGTAATATCTCGTTCCTGCGTAATTAAAAAAACATGTTTGTTTATCACAAAGGAATGGAATGACCCATTACACAAGTAATGTGATTCTTTCCATTTCATTCCATAGGGAAGAGGTGTTTTCTCCTCATTCCATCATAGAATGGAATTAACTTTATTAATTTTTTAAAGTTTCTTTTACTAACATTAATAAATATTTTTTAGAAATTTATAAAATTTATTAAAAAAGATATTTTCTATAATGTTCTCAACTAAGTTTTTTCTATATTTTTATGATTAATCTTTCTACATAATAAGTTATTGATTTACATACTTTTATTAAATTATTAACTAGTTAAAAGTAAAATACATTTAGAAATGTGTATATAAAATATGAAAATTTGATAAAGAATTAGCGTTCTCAATAATATATAAATAAAAGATATTTTATCTTTTTTTTAAATATCGTATCTAAAGATCATTTTAATAATAAAAACTTGTCATTTTTAAAATGTCGTATTAATAATAATTTCGTAGTTTTTATATTTATCAATATTTTAAAGATGTGTATAGTTATTTAAAATAAATTTCTATATATGAAATTACTTAACTTAGTTATATCTATTTTTGTAAATTGTAATACAGCGCATTTTGGTTATTGTTTATTTATTTTATTACATTCCAATGTCTATTACTCTTTACCAAACATACTACATTTATGATATTCATTCCGAGAAAGCAACCAAACATGCGGATGGAATGGTAATGAACTATTTCATTCCTTTGACCATTTCATTTTTTTATCTATTTCGTTCCTTTATCATTTCTTTCTATCCAACCAAATATATCATAATATCTAAAGTATGACTTCAAATGATTATCTCTGATTTATTAAAAGATTTTAACATCTTAATGGAAAAATTACATAACTTTTGTATCTTAAACTTCTTATTAAATTAAAGTAAAATGTATTAATATATTTCTTAAAAAGAAACAATCGAACCCTTAATTATTTTTATTAATTAAAAAACACGTATCGTATAGTCTCATTTTTTAGAGAATAAAATGGGTTTGCTATTGTTTAATGTTTATATTACCATTAACTAACTTTATTTATTATTATTATTATATATGATATAATGATAGGTAATGCATACATTAAATTTGAGATTCTTGAAACGAAGTTTGCAAATGAAACAAGTATTATTGTAATACACTCAATCATTGAATAAAGCACAAAACCTCTCTCTTGTCAAAAAGTGTGTAAAGAATCTAGGGCATATAGAGGAAAACTATTTTTTTTTTAAAGAAACAAATTTAATCGAAAACTGTATATCGTATGAGAAATTTTCTATACACACACACACACACACATATATATATATATATATATATATATATATATAGGCAAAAGTTCAAACGAGAACTGTTTTTCGTACGAGAACCGCGAGAACCAATCTGAGTCGTCCAATTCCCCATCTTTCAATGTTATTGCCCACCCATGAATTCATCACATACACCCTGCCACACTTGATCCCCTCACGCTCCACATCCATGAATTCCACTTTATCAAATCAACGGCTAAGATTGGTTCTCGCAGTTCTCGTACGAAAAACAGTTCTCGTTTGAACCGTCCCCTATATATATATATATATATATATATATATATATATATATATATATATATATATATATATATATATGGGTTTGAGAACCGTTCTTATTACAAAAACCAATATTAAATATTGATTAAGTTATATCAAATGCCTAAGAATAAAAGCGTATGAGTATGGGTATTTTGAAACTTTATAATAGCTAGAACTCGCCTAAATTGTCAGCTTAGTGACTATATCATTTTTAATTACAAATTGAAATATATTATCCTTTTATTGATTTAAAAAGTTAGAAATTATCTTTATTAACAAATTTTGATACTCTTAACCTGCTTATTAAGTAGTTCTCAAGTCATCATACCCCTTTTTTGTTAGAAATTGAAATTTAGAGTCCTTTTTCACCTTAAAATTAGATATTATCTTTATTAACAAATATTGATACTTATATAACCTTTCTCTGTATTTTGTTCTTAATAAAATACAATTATTAGTATGATGGTTATTGTTATGATTGAACAAGAACCATGCTTATAAATGTTATTATGTATATTAACTACTCATATTTGAGTGGGACTTTTTTTGTTAAGCTTAAAAAAAACAGCATTGAACTAAAGGAGGATATATAATTTTCGGATTGATAGATCCTTTTAGTATTTGCATGATCATGATAGTAAAATCTGAATTTAAATTACAATATAAGCTATAGAGAATTATATTAGTAATAATATGTTATTCTGAATTTAAAATTTAAAGTGATGAATCAGGAATTGCTTATATAAGTTACTTCTATATCATGTGATAATGTGAACACATTTATTTATAAAAATAAAGCTTATATGAAATCAAGTAGAATCAAATCAGGCTAACTTTTACAATCCTTTGATAAATCAAGATTATACAATCTCAGGCCATATCACACACTTATGATATATTACATACATGTTACAAACTCATATATATTACATCATAGAGGGTAAACGTAGACAAATAAGAGGTCTAAAAAGATATACCCAACATAAAACCATAGATCAAATTAGTAAAATGAAACGTACAATTATATTTCCTATTTATAAATCTTTCTATTTCATCTTCTTACCCACTATATTTTTACATGTAAAGCCTATTACTTTTGATCTTGTGAATAAAAAAACTACTATGATTCAAATAGAAGGTGGAACCTTTAAAAATGAAATCAAAGTTTGAGGAATTGAGGGCTGACTTAATTAAAAGTGATGATGTGGTGAGGTCAGGTATGGTATTATTTGCTTAGCTGGAGGCCTGGAGGGTATCAATCTCATGTGGTATGCTACTAAAACCCCTCCAAACTTCCACAATAGAAAATGAAGGATACATTTTGAAGAATTTAAAAAACAAGAGGGGGTGAATTGTAAATTAAATTTGATGGAAGTATAATACAAAACCTTCCAACTAACTCCCTTACCAGTAGCAGTACCAGACAACCCAATTCTACTGCTTTACAGCCCATACTTGCCCCCATCACACACTCTCTTTCTTTCTCTCTTTCTTTTTTTTCTTTTCTTTCTCTTCTTCTTTTTTTACTACTAGTAGCAAGCAACCAAAGCCTGTTATTTGTTCATTTTATTATTTCTTTATTTAATTTTTTTTCTCAATTTCTTCTGCTTCTTGTCAACGCATTCAATAAGTGATAAAAATGGCGATTGCCTGTTTGTGGGTCTCTTTCTAATTCATCATCAAGATTTTTTATTATTATTATTATTTTTATAAAAGAAATTTCTTTGTATCGAGTCGGATTTGGAATGTGTGTGTCTGTGTCGGCGGGAGGTCACTTTCTGTCGGCATTGTTTCTCTCTGTCTAAACGCTCTCAGAGACTCTGGCTATGGTGGTCTTCGTATCTCTAATTCAATTCTAAATTCATCACTATTTCCCCATTATTGTTATTATTATTATTAATATTTATATTATTATTATCATTAGCCGCTTATCTCGATCCCTTTACAGATGCATTCCCACCCCTCAATCATTCATCAAGTTCTTTACTTTACAACTGATTCCTGCTTATTTTGATTGATTCTTGCCAATGCATTTTGATTCTTGATACACAAATTCATGTGGGTGGATTCAAACCTGTGATCAGCATCTTTATTGGCAGATGAAGGTGGGTCTTTTAGGGATCTTGCTAAGCTTCTTCTATTCCAACTCTCTTGTCCAATTCATCAGTTTGGGTATGCTTTCACCATATTAATTCTATCCATAATTTGGCAATGTACTTATATTTCTCTGTTTTCAGTCATCTTGATGAGCTATTTTACAAAGTTAGGTCACAATATTACTCATTCCTTCATCAAATATGTACAAAAAGCAATGATATTATCACTTTTTTTTCATTTTTTAAATCTTTTTATTATTGTGTGTTAGACAGGTGAAGTAGGCTTTCATACCAAATGACAAGAGCTCTTGCAGCAATAGTTGGAGGTGCTGCAGGAGCTGTGGCCTTACTTGGGGTTGTGATTCTTGTTACATGGTTCTTCCTTTGTAATAACAGAAGTGTATCTAGAACTTCAGAAACTGGCTCTTCTGATCCATCTCAAGGTTGACTTTTAACATTATATATCAATGAGTGAGTTCATATTAGTTTCTAACTATTAACTGATAATGATATAATATCCAGTTGGAAGAACTCAGGGGATCGAATTAGTAATCCGAGAAACCAGACGATTTGAAATTGAGGAATTGTCTTTGGCTACAAAAAACTTCAGTGACAAAAGTTTGATTGGGGAAGGGAAATTTGGGGAGGTTTACAAGGGTTTACTTCATGATGGTATGCTTGTAGCTATAAAAAGGCGACCCGCTCCCCCTACTCAAGAGTTCATTGAAGAGGTGATCATTAGATTACTGTCTGTGAATTTGTTTCAGTTACATTGGTCCAATATAGTCTTGTTTAGTTCTTTCGGTATGTTGTGATTATACTTTTAATCAGGCAAGGTATCTGGCATCAATTCAGCACCGGAATATTGTGACTCTTCTAGGTTACTGCCAGGCAAATGGTCAACAGATTCTAGTATATGAGTATGTACCCAATGGAAGTGTTTCAATCCACCTGTATGGTAATTATCTGTTTTTGCTTCATGAATGTTAAGATTTTGAATATATTAATGTGTTTATTGTATTAAAATATATGATGTTTCATGATTTGAACCTGCAGGAGCTGGTCAGGTTACTAAAGAGAAGCTTGAATTCAAGCATAGGCTTTCAATAGCTCTTGGGGCAGCTAAAGGTGATCCTCTGCAAATTCAGTGAGCATTTTTGGCTTTCCTGGTATTAGTTCATCTTTTTAGATAAAATGCAGACTCTTTTGCAAGTTGCTTGTGAACGATTTAAGCTACTTCAATCTTATTATAATGAAATCTTGAAAAAATATATTTTTATGCGTGTAACTCTCGTTTCATATTCTCCTATCTTCAGGTTTAGCTCACCTCCACTCGTTAAGCCCGCGTTTGGCCCACAAGGATTTCAAAACAGCAAATGTTCTTGTGGATGAGAACTTTATAGCCAAAGTTGCTGATGCAGGCGTTCGAAATTTCCTGGGAAGGGGTGATACAGCAGGCCCGTCTTCTCAAATAACAGCAGATGAGATATTTCTTGCACCAGAGTTATACCCTTTTCATGTCTCTTCTCTTATTCGAATCTTTGAATTTGTAGGATATTCTTTCTGAACATGTGTTTGTATAGGGTGAGAGAATTCAAACGCTTCTCAGAAAAAAGTGACATTTACAGCTTTGGTGTGTTTCTGCTTGAGTTGGTAAGCGGGCAGGAAGCAGCAGAACTACTATCTTCAAACTCCAACCAAAATCTTGTTGAATGGGTATAAGCTTATTCTTGTTTTTATATCTTTGTGTTCTTGATTATTGTTTATCTGATTTCTTTCGTTTTCTTTAATGAAAAGGTGCAAAACTATCAAGAAGAGGGTATGATCTCTAGTATAATTGATCAACGGCTTGGAAGCAGCTTCACAAAAGAAGGTATGGACGAGTATTTTCATCTGATAGTTCGATGTGTGGAGGTTTCTAGTGAAAGAAGGCCTGCAATGAGTTACATAGTAACAGAATTGGACCGAATACTTGAAAAAGAAATGAGCTTGACAACTATCATGGGGGAAGGAACCCCAGTTGTGACCCTTGGAAGTCAACTTTTCAAGGCTGGAAAATAAACTTCATCTGCATTGAAAAATTTATTTATTTATTTCTATCTTCAAATTGTTGTGTGCGCGCTTTGTGAAATAACGTTTTGTTTCGCTTTTCTTATGTTTGGGAAGGAGATTCTCAGCTGTTTGATAAGTGTATAAAGAACAGCTGATTGATTTTTATTTTTTTTCTTTCTCAATTATCATTACATTTTGTTTCCTCAAGAACGAACTTGATTGTGAATATAAGAACAACGTTGAGATTGGTGTGTGATATTGTAAATGACACGATCATTGTTTGCAGTACTTGTGAAATGTTAGACTATGCTAAATGTTAGATTTTCTCCATCACGGTTATTCGGGCTAAAAGATATATATATGCAACAGCCAAACACGAGCTGCAGCTGTGTACCTCGACTCTACTGCATATGTGCATATATGCTCATTCGGGTACCATCAACTTCCTTTTTCTTTCTTTAGTCTTTCTTTTGATATATCATCAAGAAAATGCTATAGATTCAAAATATGTGCTCTTATGAAGATGAAAGATGGAGATTCTATGTAAGATCATTTTTTTTCTCATTATCAGAATCATTAGATTTGGTCAAGATTATAAGATACTACTAAAAAGGTTTTATCTTTTCAGAGGGCTTCTAGTTTAACGGCATATATTGCAGATTTATGAAATAGTCGATGTTCATACATCATAATAATAGTACAATCATACAATCTTGAATTCGATCGTACAATATTCATTCTTGAAGTTAGGCTGCTTGTAGGATTGGATCGACACACGATCCTAATATCTTAAGCAACGATCCTACGATTTTAGTGATTTAACAGTTTTTTGAGTTATAGGATAGTAAAATAGTATCATGATTTTGAGTTATAGGATAGTGTCCTACGATCTTAGTGATTTCTACCAAATAATTGAAAGGGATACATTTTTCCAATCCCATTCACTTTCTTTCCATTTAATTTTTATTTTAAAAAATCCATTTTTAATCACTACATTCTACCAAAATACACCTAAAAAGTCTTTCCTGGCCTAATATGGTATGGCATCCTGTGTATGAATAAAAGAAGTCTTTCCTGGCCTAATATGGAATAAAACTTGAGGTTGGAGAAAAACTGAATGAAGGTGTTGAGACATAAATTAATAGCTATACTAGTCCATCACACAGACAGCCTCATTCAAAATATTTTAATTTTTAAAAAATGAATTAATCATATAGTGATACAATAAGGAATAATTATAACAACCATTCAAATAATAGTGGATAATAATTTTAATATCTGAATAGATGTAATGAGATGATTGTATAGTGTGTATATCAAATCAAAAGTATATAATAAATGTTAGAAATTAGAGAAAATAATATATTGTTGAGCACCTCAGCCTAGACATGGGCAAAAAGGGTCCTGGACCGGTCCTGGACCACTGCCGGTCCGGTCCGGTCCGGACCTAGTCGGTCCCTGGCCGGTCCGGTCCTCGGCGGACCGGTCTTCGCGTAAGACCATTTCGATAAATTCGGTCTTCGGGCGGTCCTAGACCACTTCCGGACCGGTCCAAGTCCGGACCGGTCCGACTTCGGTCCTGGACCGGTCCGTTTTTCGGTCGGGTATTTCCGGTTCGGTTTAGACATTTCCGGGTTTTTTTTGTTTCGGTTTAAAATTTTCCGGTTTTCGGTTTGTTTTTTTGTTTGAAAAAAAAGTGACTTGTAAATTTTAAAAAAATTTGCAAGTTATAAAATATAAAGTATAAACATATATAATTGCAAGTTAATAAAAACATATAAATAACATTGTGATACAATTACGAAATAAAATTACATCTTGTTGAAACTTGAATTATTTTTTTAACAAGAAAAGGGAACTCTAGCAATGAAGCTTCGGCATGGCCATCACCCCAAGTTAGAGACCCGAAAAATACATATTGTTCGAAAGAAATAACGACACAAAATATAAAGAGACAACTACTAAAATGGATAGTCGGAATTGATATTCCAATAGTTGTAACTATCGTCGGTATATGGCCCATGCCCATAATAGGCGACTTCGTTCGAGTGGACGTTGGATGATGAACCTGCGTTCATTCTATTTTGAGTGTCGTCAACGTATTCTTCGCCGGGTTCGGGTTCTTCAGTTTCAGCTTCGGTGTTAGTGTTTGATGTTCCCGATTGGAAGTCTCTATTGTAATCGTCTTCCATAATCGCTTCCTCCAAATTAGTTATGTCTTCTTCGAGATCCGCATCGTTTTGACATCTTTCCATAGAATCATAGTAATCCTTAAGCATCACGGCCATTTGCACCGACTCGGCCTTCAACATACATCGCCGTGCGCTTAAAATCCTGCCACTAAGAGAAAAACAACATTCCGAAGCTACGCTACTAGCTTGGACGGTTAGTACGTCCCTAGCCATACGGGCTAGGATCTTAAATTGACCAACGTTTTCTCTTTCTTGCCACCATTTTAATACATCAAATTTTGCAAAATCTTCGGTGACAATATAACTAGTGTAATCAGTTTCTTTATATATGGAAAGTTCGTCTAAAGACGATTGAACTCGTGTACGTTTCGATTGAGATACATTATGTAACCAAGACGATCCAATGCTAAAAGTATTGTTTGGCCGAGTAGCCGATGTTTGTGAAGTCGAAGACCTCGGGGTGGAAGCAACTTCTCCCCGTGGTGCACATTCATTATCATAAATAGTATATAATTGTTTAACACAATTTTCAAATTTTGATATACTTGTCGTAATCTCATCTGGAGATTGACCCAATGCTTCCCCGATAGAAGTTAAAGATTTCATTACACCCTTAAAATTAACAAGAGGGTTTAATGCCGAAGCAATCAAAAAAATTGTTGGAAACTCTTTAAAATATTTTATAAGACTTTCACACATTTCGTTGGTAATCATATCCCACCTTTGATCCAAAGAACCAAAAGCCTTTAATGTTCTCAAAATTTCACAAACACCTATCATAGCTGAGTGAGATGATGGAAAATATGTTTGTGATAGCATCAATGTGGCTTCATACAAAACTCCCAAACCGATGTGTAATTCTTCTAAAATATTCCAATCAGTTTCCGTAAGTACTTCATATAATTGGGGTAGGTGTTCTCGATGATATTCGGTAAGTAAATCTTTATTTTGTATCAAACGCCCTATCATTTTATAAGTTGAGTTCCATCTCACGGGCATATCTATGAGAGGTCTCAAACATCTTCTTCTTTTTGTTTTACAAAAATGATCATATTTTTCGAATGCGATGGGTCCGCTTTTAAAAATTGTCTCATTTAATCTTCTAAATTTCAAAAGACAAGTTTCCATAGACTCCAAACCTTTTTGGACCGCGAGGTTGAAAATATGACAACAACAACGTACATGCAAAAATTCCCCGTCACATATTGGGTTTAAAACTCTTTTCAATCGTCCCATAACGTTTGTATTGTTGCTTGCATTATCTAGGGTGATTGAAAGTATTTTTTTCTTTAATTCCAAAACCGTTAAAAATCCTTAATAAAATATATTAAATTTGTTCACCTCCATGCGGGTGAGGAAAGTTTTCAAAAGCAATAATACGTTTTTGCATAAGCCATGTTTTAGGGTCTATCCAATGTATCGTAACACAAATAAATGAATAATGGGTTGTATGTGGAGCGGTCCAAATGTCCGTGGTTATGGAAACTTTACCATCAAATCTAGTAAAAAATTCTTTTAAGTCTTGATATATTATTTTCCATTTTGTCATAGCTCTACGTTTAAAAGTTCTTCGACTTACAGAGGAATAATGAGGTTGTAAAGCTTTTTTGATAAAAGTTGTGACTCTTGGGCGGGAGAAGAAGTCAAATGGTAATGCTTCTTGTATTGTTAACTGCATGCTTAATTCTTGAGCTAAAGCAGAATCGAAACGCCATGTTTGACCATCAACTTGAGTTTGACTCTCAACCGCAGCGGCTTGTCGCGCCAAGCATTTAGTCTAATTTTTTAAAGTTTATATTAGAATAAACTAAGTTCAAGTAATGTAAACTATATTTAACTAATGTCATGTATTAAATTCAAGTACTAAACTATATTTAACTAAGTTCATGTATTTAATTCAAGTACTAAACTATATTTAACCAAGTTCATGTATTTAATTCAAGTATTAAACTATAGTTATTGATTCTAAAGTAATACGTTTGACTACCAAGCAAAGAGTGGCCAGGCAGGTCAGTCGGGCAGGATCCTTTCGGTTTAAAACCTTTCGGAAAATCCAACAACCACAAGCCGATCGTGACTATTCTAGACACCACTCTCCGGGTTATATCTACTAGTATTACGATTAGAATGAATAACTAAGTTATCAATAACTAGAATTACATCAAATTGTTTTAGGTTCATGAATTCCTATAATTTTAATTCACTAATATAATAAGTTGTCAACCAATATTTTTTATTTCATAAATTCCTATATTTTCAATTTCATGAATTCCTATAATTTTAAATTCACAAATATAATAAGTTGTCCACCAATATTTTCAATTTCATGAATTCCTATATTTTCAATTTGCATAAACTAAACATAAATATAAAAAAACTAGTATTTAAATAAACTAAACTTAAATATATAAAAACTAGTATTTAAATAAACTAAACTTAAATATATAAAAACTAGTATTTAAATAAACTAAACTTAAATATATAAAAGAATACTTACTAAATGCCGAGCGAGAGAAAAATTAGAGCCGGATAAGATTCCTCCACAATGCGTACACTTCGCATATTTTTTGTTATTTTGTTTGAGTTGTACAAAATCGTTCCAAATTTCCGCATGTCGATTTGTTTTTGGAACTTCTTCATACGGGAGACTTACATTGAAATCACTTCGACCCGCGTTCAAATTGCTAGATTCACCCGCCATTTTTTATAATCTTGAAGCAAATCGAAATATTATATAGAACACTTGTATTATATATAGAACACAAACTTGAATTTTCTTGAAAAATAAAACTAGAAAAATCAAGATTCAAGAATGAGAGAATTGGAGATTTGGAGAATGAGAGAATGTGAGAAAGAGTGGTGCAAAGATTATGGCTTCAAGAATGGGGTATTTATAGGGCAAAATTCGGGAAATTTTTTTTAAAAAACTAGCCGTTGGGACCGGTTCGGACCGGTTTTTTACATTTTTTTCAAAAAAAATCCCGTTGGAACTCTTGGACCGGTTTGGACCGAGTTTGGACCGGTTCGGTCCTGGACCGGTCTTGGACCGTTTTGGACCGGTTCGGGTTCTGAACCGGTTCGGACCGTTTTTCGCAATTTTAGTCTTGGACCGGCCCGGTCTGGGCGGTTCTCGTAGGACCGGTCTGGTCGGTCTCCAAGGCCCATGTCTACCTCAGCCCCGTACAAGTTCAAAGTGTGCATCTGCACAGGGCCCAACAAATAATAAGGCCTTCTATTTTTTACATGTCCATAAGTCCATATATGTATTAGGTATTATGGTATATTATTCAAGGCCCAAGTGCACACTACAAATTAGGTTAGACTTTACTGGTTACAACGTAAGACATAAGCGACGCAACCGCCAAGCCGGCCGACTATTCGACGAAATCAAAACAGGCAGATGTGATCAATGATTCCATTTCCGAATATTTTCATCTCGAAACTTAGCGGAAGACCGAAGTGGTTTGAGCCAATTACGATTCTCTATGAGTCGACTATCACCCTTTGCTTCATCAGTTCATCATATGGATTCCGTCATTTTGATTAGCAGATTATCGAGAATTCAAGTCATTTAACAGCTTCTTTTGCTTCACATTCGAGAATTGAGATTCAAATCACTCAACCTCATCTCTCTCTCTCTCTCTCTCTTTATTTCTCTTGCTTAATCTTGAGTTGTTGTTTGATGAATCAAAGATTGTAACAAATTCAAGAATTATAGAAGTGTACGATCACAATTCAATTGGCAAGAGGTGAGAAATATGAAAACATAAAGTTTGTTTATATAGAGATTGAAGAGAGAGAATGGTGAGTTATTAAGTGACCCGACGGTCGCAGGCCCACGATTGACCATGGCTTGCGACCGTGCCTCACTTGCATAGCTTGTTAGGCGGTTAAAAAATGTTATCGTTATGTCTCGGATTATATTTTGAAATCTGTATTTTTGTAGTGTAATATCCAGAATATAATATTATTATCTTGTTTACTTTGGTTAACACAAAGATGAATAAAAGTACACATTTAAAATGGAGTTAATTACAAAGATGGTCCCTGTGGTTTGCGCAAAATTTCACATTCAGTCCTTTAAAATCGAAAAATACACTGACGGTCCTTATGGTTGACGTTTTGTTTCACTTTTAGTCCTTTAGACTAACTGGTGTTAAAGTTGATTGTTAGTCAAAGGGTAGATGAAGGGTATTTTCGTCTTTTTCCATCTTATCCTTTTACCAAACACCTATTTTCATTATTTGATTTTTATTTATTTAAATATTATTAATTAATATTAAAATAATATAACAAATGTTAATAATAAGAAAAAGTTACATATTTGGTTCATCACCAACACTTGATTAATCACCACCACCGACCACTTAAAACCACCACCACCGATCACCTAAAACCACCACCTACACCACTGTCTGCCACCACTATCTGCCACCACCCATACCGTAGTCTAAAACCACCATTAAGAACAAACCACGAATCTGAAAAAAATCCAACCCACGAATCTAAACCAGATTTGAACATCTCCACAATCACGAATTAAAACCCTGGCGAGGAATCAAAATACTAGATTTGTTCTATCACGAATCTGAACAAGAAGATGGTAAAAAGAAAGCCCTAATCTGAAAAAAGAAAACCCTAATCTGAAAAAGAAAAAAAGAGTAAAAGAAGATGAAAACCCTAATCTGAACATGCGAAATCAAAAGTTGAAAACCCTAATCTGTTTGTAGTTCGCCGTCATGAATAACCTTTTAAGAAGACTACCAAAGACTGGATTAGATCTGGAACTATGTGGCGGTGTAGATCTGGAACTAGGGTTTTCTAAGCCGGCGTGAGCGGGAAAAATCGGAAGGTTCCACGACTTGTACCGGCGTTGTTTGTTTCTTGGTCGGCGGTGTGTAAAATGTTAGGTTCAAAGCGTGAAACAGTGAGGTGGTGATCGAAGACGTGAGGTGGTAGTTTTACAATGGTGGTGACCGGCGGCCCTAGGGTGGCGCTGGTGTTGGCCGGCAATATAAAGATGGCGGTGGTGATGTTCTTTGTTAGAGAGAAACTGGAGAGAAGATAGAAGAGAGGGGGTAAATTGTGTTTGGAAACAAGAATAATATATGAAAAGACAAAAATGCCCTTTGACTAACGGTCAAAGATAACACCAGTTAGTCTAAAGGACCAAAAGTGAAACAAAAGGTCAACCATAAGGACCGCCAGTGTAATTTTCGATTTTAAAGGAGTGAATGTGAAATTTTACGCAAAGCACAGGGACCATCTTTGTAATTAACTCTTTAAAATGGGTAACTCACATTGTGCCACCTATGTAATTTTGGTGGGGTGCCCAATGTGAGATTCTTCTCAAGATCTCATCTCTACCAACTTAATACACAGTATAATAATACCTTTTATAGATATTTTACTACTATACCAAAATACGTAATTTCATATTCGTAAATATTTGCCACATAAAATATATTTCGTTTCATAATTGTTGGAAAATGATTTTATAAAAACTCACTTCCAAAAATAAATATCTTTAAGATCATGTAAAACTGTTTTTATAAAATGAAAATACATCCAAGTAAAAATCGATTTCTAAATATTTGAATTATCTTGGAGGACCAATAGGAGTGCGACACCTCAAAAGGTGGTTGTACGTTTGTCTCCTCCTACCAAACATTCTTTAGATATTTGAATCCAAAAATATCTTCTCTCACATTTGATAAAAGTTTTTATAAACTTTGTACACTTTTATAATTATTTTTCATTTTTATAAAATTGTTAACTAAAAGTATATTTCGTTTTTGTTCATGTCAATTTATTTTATAAAATCACAATTCCTAAAATATATATCTTTTGAACATATGGAATTGATTTATAAAATATAAATATGCATGCTAGTAAAAATTGATTTCTATATATTCGTTAGTGTTCATTCAAAAATCGTTTTTAAGTAGCTGGGTATTGTATATACGTTTAGCGTTTTATGAAATTTCAAATTTAATCCTCATGATATATTTGTGTTATGATCGATGCAAATTTATATTTAATTTCTTATTTTGCAAAACTTATTATTTTCATATTAACTTGGATTTTTGCAATAATATTTCTTTTTAAATAATTACTAAAATTACGTCATCAAAACATTTATAATTATTTAATCATTGATTACACCAAAACTTAGTTAATCAGCCTCAAATGTACTATAGACTTGAACTAGTGTGTACTTCGTATCATCTTGACTCGTTACCAAATTTAGCTAAAATCATACATTACATTAAAATAACTAACAAAATAAGATATTTTAAATCTTAGAAAATAATTATCTATAGAATTTTATATGCTTGCCACATCGTAGATGTTCTTTTAGGATAAGTGATGAATTTTATTAAAATATATAAAAACATCTACACTTTTCTATAAAATGCAATACACATAGTCATTGACTTACACTTATATGTGAACGAGTCGTTTTTTTCGTACGTTGTAGCGGAACTTTAACGTAAACAAATATATAACTATCATTTAAATACAAACATTTAAAATATACATAGTGGAAAAGAATTAAAACATTTTGGATCTCTTATCATTTTTAACGTATAATGTTTGCTATACAATTTCGAAAAATATAAGTAAATATCGTATTTTGATGAAATATATATTCAAATGAAGATAACAATGAAATGGTCATAAATATACATTTTCATTTACATCCAACGTTATATGTTAAAAGTTATGTAAATATAATTCTTTTTTTGACCGGCAAATGGGGACACTTCCCTGCCTCTCCAGTGTGTGTTCGAATTGCTTGGTGGCGGGTTTTCAACCGCCCCTTGTTTTTTGGCTTTAACCAAGTTCGAGCACCACACTTTCACTCCATGAAGGAAACCCTAAGGGAAAACTCCCAACTTACTGTATGTAACAGGATTTGATCCCCTAACCTCTTACGAGGAAGGGGACCTCTTACCAAATGGACTGAACCCCGTTGACAAAGTGAAAACCCAAAAAAGAAAGACGGCAAAGTGAAAGCCTACTTTAAAAAGAAGTGATTAAAAGTTAGAATTGAAAACAGGACCAATAAATTGACTTTCTTTCTCTATGCCATCACTCCGCCAAAATGAAAACTTTGTTAAGTAGGTTTTTTAACCATCAAATATTAATCTTAGATAGAAAAAAACATCTTAATTACATCTTTTAATAGGTCAACAATTTAGTAGGTTTGAGCAACATATGCATTAAAGTATTAAACAAATAAAATAGAATCTTCTTCCTAATCTTATCCACACTTGTTTAAAATTAGAGTGTTTAGATAATGATAATAATAGAAGGTACGATTAAACGTTAGCTTTACTCCATTATGATTATATAGTGCTGGGCTAAACCATAATTGATCAGCAACAGCATAATTATCGGAGGCTTTTGTTTTCATCGTTTTTTGGGGTTTTGGGTTGATACTCAAGGTCACAGATCCGCCATAGCCGCCCTGAAGCAGATTCTATGAAGGGTTTGCTCAATATTTCAGCTTTACTTGTGCTCCTCTGCTTCTATGGCGGGGAGTCCAAGTATATGGTTTATGATACTTCTCAAAGAATTCAAGCTGACAAGATCAATGTTCATTTAGTACCACACTCTCATGATGACGTAGGCTGGCTCAAGACCGTCGATCAGTACTACGCCGGTGCTAATAATTCCATTCGAGTATCATCACCTCACCTCCTTCTTTTCTTTCTCTATTTGCACATGCATTTGATCACTACATAGCATTACCAAATGTTTGATTTCATTCATTTTGTGGGAAATTTATTAGGGTGCCTGTGTTCAGAACGTGTTGGATTCCGTGATTTCAGCTTTGCTCGATGACAAGAATCGGAAGTTCATCTATGTTGAAATGGTAAACTCTCTTTGCTGTTCTATTGACTCCTTAAGTCATTACATAGTACTAATTTCAATTGCTACTAGGTTTTCAATTTTGCAGGTGATTGCATTTGTCTGATTATTTTTTTTAACTTTTTGGTTATTTCCAGGCGTTCTTCCAGCGATGGTGGAACCAGCAGAGCGAACTACTCAAGACTAAAGTCAAGGAGCTCGTTAACACTGGCCAACTTGAATTCATGTGGGTTGACTGTTCTTGAGTTGTCATATTTCTTGTATTAAACACTGTAATCTACTTGTTCTTAACCCTAATTATTTGCACTTTTAAGAAATGGGGGTATGTGCATGCACGATGAGGCAACACCACATTACATAGATTTGATCGATCAGACAACTTTGGGACATATGTTTATACACCGGGAGTTTGGTCAAAAACCAAGAGTTGGTTGGCAGATCGATCCTTTTGGGCACTCTGCCGTCCAAGCTTACTTGCTGGGCGCCGAGGTTTCCCCTTTGATCTTTTCGTTTACTTCCTATTTATCTTTCTGATCAGTTTCATTCCCAGTTGATTCAAGAAGTGGGATGTTCATAAGATGATAAGATAAGAATTTGATAATGTTTCCACTCTTGTATCTGATGTAATGTAATTTCATTTTGTTGCAGGTGGGATTTGACTCTCTTTTCTTTGCTCGAATGGATTATCAAGACAGGGAAAAGCGGAAAAATGACAAGACTCTTGAGTTCATATGGCAGGGTTCAAAGTCTCTTGGTTCGTCTTCACAGGTGAGTGTACACAAGCACCATTACAAATTTTTAAGATGACTTCAGTGGTTGACAGTTTGTATGCTCTGATTGCAATTGTGGTTTGCTCATTAGTGTGTTGATAGAGTTTAAGTTACTGCAAGCTTATTACATCTGCTGAAAAAGCAAACAACCTAATCAAGCTTTCTCCACTCTTACTTGCAGTTATTTACCGTTATATTTCCCAGACATTATGACCCCCCTGATGGTTTCACATTTGAAATAAATGATGTATCTCCACCTATTCAGGTACCCGAAAATAAACACAAGTTGTTTGATCTTTGATTTCTAGGTTTGGTTCTTTTGCTTGGTTACTAATATTATTTTGAAGGACGATGTTCTCCTTTTTGACTACAATGTTCAAGAAAGGGTAAATGATTTTGTAGCTGCTGCAATGGCTCAAGTACGTATCTGTGTCTTTTTTATGTTTTATTTGTGCTCATTTTATTCAACAGAAGCAATGTGTGGTACCCGGAACCCCCATCCCCCCCCCCCCCCCCGGGGGGGGGGGTTTCTTTTTCCTTTTTCCGTTTTATTTTCACACTTTTAGTTATTTTTCTATTTCCACTGAAGGCTAATGTAACAAGGACAAACCATATAATGTGGCCAATGGGAACCGACTTCCGGTATCAATATGCTGTTTCATGGTTCAGGCAGATGGACAAATTTATACACTATGTTAACCTGGTACCGGCCTTTACACTTTTAAGCATTTGCCTCTACATCTTATATTAATGATTTCACATCTTTCTGTTAGTACGTTACGTTAACTCTACTTATGAAGGCACTAATTAAGTTGTTATTAATAAGGACGGGCGTGTAAATGCACTATATTCTACCCCTTCCATTTATACAGATGCAAAACATGCAGCTAATGAAGCATGGCCTCTGAAAACCGATGACTTCTTCCCGTATGTATATTATAATAGTTCAGTGCTGAACAAATTATCATCTTATGTCCTAATAGACAATCATATCTTTTAGATATGCAGATAAAGTAAATACCTATTGGACAGGATACTTTACAAGCAGACCAACTTTTAAAGGTTATGTCAGGACAATGAGTGCTTACTATCTGGTAAGTTCTGTGAAAACCTTTTTATTCTAATATCTAAGTTTTATAAGATCTCCCCTGCTACAAATTCAGGCAGCAAGACAGTTAGAATTTTTCAAGGGCAGGAGCAGTTCTGGTCCAAATACAGACGCCCTGGCCAATGCTCTGGCAATTGCTCAACATCATGATGCAGTTAGTGGTACACAAAGGCAACATGTGGCTGCTGATTATGCATTGCGTATCTCAAAAGGCTATACAGAGGTGGGGTCTGATTGATATCAAGAAATGTTTTGTTTTTTATAGAACAGTCCACAAATACTGAACTATTAAAACATGGCAGTAATATTTCTTGAAATGATACACTAGGACAACTTAGTTTTCCTTTGTGTGGATCTGTGTAATTACTAATTAGGGACGCACCTGTTGAATATTTTAGTACCACATATTTGCAGGCTGAGGAAGTAGTTGCTTTGGCTTTAGCATATTTAACAGCATCAAGATCAAGCGGAAACTATGAAAAATCAGCTGGCACGTTTCAGCAGGTTGTCTAGGGCATAAGTTGTTCTAATTTAGATTACATTTTTCGTCAGTGGCTAATTGTTAATTTGATATTTCAGTGTCCTCTCCTTAACATAAGCTATTGTCCTCCATCAGAAGCTGTTTTAAATGATGGAAAGAGTTTGGTGAGCATAATCTTCGTAAATATTTTTACCTAATTTTGTTAATGTCTACATGATGATCATACCAAGCCTTCTTATCTTTGTAGGTAGTGGTTGTATACAACCCTTTAGGATGGAAGAGAGAAGAGGTGGTCCGAATTCCTGTGAGTGCTACCACTCTTCCCTGATCGTTTTTTTTCCATCTTCTAAAAAATAGAGTTTTTTTAATGTTCAAGCAAAAGAAAAGATTGAGAATATGATGAAGTGAATTTGCTGCAGGTTTCCTCCAATGAATTAATCGTTCTGGATTTTGATGGAAAAGAAATTGAATCACAGCTTATTCCCATTTTTAATTCTTCGTTGAACATGAGGAACTACCATGCTAAAGCATACGTTGGTAAATCTCCTAGCAGTACACCCAAGTATTGGCTTGGATTTACAGCATCTGTACCACCTCTTGGTTTCAGCACCTATATTATCTCAAAGGCCAAACACACAGGTTAACTCCTTAAAAGCAATGTTACAATTTGGAAATTAAGTTGTTAAACTCTAAAGATAATATTATATCTGCAATAACGATTAGCAGATACAAGTTCAACATTATCAACAGTGTGGACTTCAGACAGTACTAATGATAAAACAGTAGTTGTTGGGGGAGGAAATTTGAACCTTCACTATGCTACAGATAAGGGAAAGCTTACACGCTATATCAACAATAGAAGCTTGGTATCTGGGATTCCTTAAATCTTACTCTGATGATTATCTTCTTTTTTTTTCTTTTTGCAGCATCCATGTAATATCGTTTATAATATTAACATCTGGTGGCACATGACTCCAGGTTGAAGAACTCGTGGAAAACTCATACAGCTACTATTCTGGACATAATAGCACAGATCAGGTACATGCAATTTCTAAACTAAAATGTGAGGGGTGTATGCATGTTCTCTAAAGTATATTTTGTTAAGTTTTGTTCTTTTTCTGTGTGCAAGCTTTAATGAAGTTAGTTATGTGCATTTTTTATTCTTCTGAATTTATTCCTGATTCTTGAAGGCCTCTGGAGCTTATATCTTCCGTCCTAGTGGCACATATCCAATAAAATCTGAAGGGCAGGTAACCCATTCACCTTTTGTTATCCTGTTATGGGCAATGGAGTAATGGCATAAGGAAAACACTACATGTTGCAAGTGATTATCTGGTCCCTGAAGACGTATTTTTATTACAGAAAGCTTTTACTGTTGTAAAGGGTCCACTACTTGATGAAGTACACCAACATTTCAACTCCTGGATATATCAGGTATTTACTTAGGAAAGGTGTAGTTTTCTAGGTTTTAGTGATTTACTTCATTTTTAGCTTCTAGTCATTTCTTCGTTTGTTCTATGTCATGATTCTTCAGCATTTGAATGTGTTAAAGCATTTATGATGTGTTGAATGGGTACTGAGAGTTTCCATGTAGCTTCATAAACCCGTAAATCTTTCCATTAAGTTACAACTTCATTATTCAGTTATTCACAACAGATCCTGGCAGTACATGGGTGTCGTAAAGGAATAAAATGGGCATATTTGCTTAATCGATCCACTACCACCAAGATCACCAGAAACCCTTTGACTCGGGAAAATTGTCAATGAAATCCATTGTTACTTCCTCCCAAGCTTATGGGCTAACCGTCCAAACACAACTCTGCCACCAAACACCTATAAGTCTTTAAGTTCCCTAATTGTCCCAATACCATGGAACTCCTGAAATAGTCACGGAGTCCGAACACTTGACCCCTGAATAATAATCGCTACTTTCCAACCAGAAACCCTGTGTTGCTGGTTTTGCTCCACCCTCAGGTCTTGGGTTCCTTCAACAGGTCTTGGAATCTTATAACCCATGAAACTCATAATGCCAACACATGGGATTCCTCACCTTTACAAGGATAGTCATCGATAGCTTTGTTCTCGATTCCCAATCTAGACTAAATATCTTTAATACATTTACATTATCTGCATATCTAAGAGCTCTTGCATGCAGGTCACCCGTGTATACAAGGAGAAGGAACATGCTGAAGTTGAGTTTACTGTAAGTTTTTATGTCAGCTGTATTCTATGTATTAGTGATACTTTTTTGTTGACTACTACATCTCATCTAATTAGATATTCTGCAATCTGGTACTAGATTGGACCAATCCCTGTAGATGACGGTGTAGGCAAAGAAATAACAACTCAGATCACAACTGCCTTCAACACAAACAAGACATTCTATACTGATTCTAATGGGAGAGACTTCATTAAAAGGGTAATTTATTGCTATTTTATGCTCTACTACTTCTCTTTCACATCATTTACAACCTTAGGTGTCCGGTGTTTGCTTAAATTCACTATTTTGCAGGTTCTTGATTTCAGAACAGACTGGGACCTGCAAGTGAACGAACCAGTTGCAGGAAATTATTACCCAGTACGTGCTTGTTCATTTAATATCTCATACTGTATCAAATATAATCAGATTACAGGCATGTCATTTAATATATAGTTGAAATAACTTAATCATATTTTACTTGTGGATCTTTTGACGAAATTTCTTGGGACCAGGAAATGCTACTGTATTATTGTACTTATGACTTGTTGATCAAAGTTTCACTTGTTTTTTCCTTGTTATCACTGTATACTCGTGTTTGTTTAGATAAACCTTGGAGCTTATGTTGAAGATGGACATATGGAACTCTCAGTGTTGGTAGATCGTGCAGTAGGTGGCTCGAGTTTAGTAGATGGTCAAATAGAACTAATGCTCCATAGGTACGGTTTTTCACCGTCATATATAATTTACAATGGTCAAATAGAACTAAGTCTTTTTTGTTTTCTGTCATTTGCATTTGTAGGAGACTACTGTTCGATGATGCAAAAGGTGTTGGTGAGGTGCTAAATGAGACAACATGTGTCCTTGATGATTGCAAAGGCTTGGTGGTAAGCATGTTGCTTCATTGCAATTTGAGTAGTTGAGATAGAGAGGACACAAAAGGAAGTCAAATCTGAAAATTAATTATCATTTTTTCTGTTCTGCTTTTTCTTTCTGGGATGTGTATTCGTGTATGGTGTTTTGCAGGTCCAAGGAAAATTTTATATTAGAATCGATCCCATAGGAGGCGGAGCCAAGTGGCGTCGCACATTTGGCCAAGAAATTTATTCTCCGCTCCTTCTAGCATTTGCAGAACAGGTAACATGATTTTCCGTATTCATATAAGTTTCCCTTATTTCACCATACAACCTAGAATTAAGAAATTTTAACTATATATTTTAACATATCTTTTTGATTGATCAAGAACCGTCTGTGTGTGTAACTGTGCATTCATGTGTATCTTTTATATACTTATACAGGATGGAAATGATTGGAAAAACTCTCACGTATCATCCTTTTCAATGATTGATGCCTCCTATAGCCTGCCAGACAACACAGCAATTATTACCCTGCAGGTAAACAAATGCCTTGATTGTTTGTTGTTTGGGTTGAGTTTCTGGAACTACCTAGTTAAGGTCTTAAAATGTTTCGCAGTTATAAGTTCACATTTTTAACAATAATGACTTACATTTTGCATATCAAACGCGTACTCTGATACTATGATTAACATGCACTTGGGCAACCAGCACATTTTTAGATATTTTTGTTTACTTCGAATGCTATCTGAAAGGGAGATTGTCAAACCTTTTTGTTCATGCAGGAGCTTGAAAGTGGCAAAGTACTCCTTCGTTTGGCTCATTTATACGAGGTTTTTGTTCAACTTTGATATGTTGTATTTGAAGAACCTACTCTGTACACACACACACACACATACACATATAGAGACAGGGACACACGCATGAATGCACACACATTACTCTGTCCTGCACCTTTTAATATGATGATTAAAGGGTGTTTGGGATTTGGTTTAAAGGTGGGGGAGGACAAAGATCATTCGGTAATGGCAAATGTGGAGCTCAAGAAGCTTTTCCCAAACAGAACGGTATTTCATTTGTGACTTACACGTTGACTTTGGTTGATACCAACTAAATTTGTCCATTTGATCTATCCTCTTTCTTTTTTTCCCTTCAGATAAGCAAGGTGACAGAGATGAATCTTTCGGGTAATCAAGAAAGAAGTGAGATGGAGACAAAAAGGCTAAATTGGAAAGTTAACGATTCATCAGAAGCTAAGATTGTTAGGGGAGGTGCAGTTGATCCAGAGAAGTTAGTGGTGGAACTTGGACCCATGGAAATCCGCACATTCTTCATCGACTTTGATTATCTCAGAATGTTTGGATCCGAATGATGATGTTTTGAAACAGTCGTGATGTGACCCGCGTGTATTTGATCACTTTCCACTTGTTTTCATTCATCCTTTTGGTCAAAATGAGACCCAAGTGAAGTTGACATCATGAAATCACTAAAGTGAGTCAACTTCGCCATAATTAAAAGGCAAAACGGTCTTGTTTTTATCCCTGTTAAGCCAACCAGTGAAGAACAAAACACAAATGAGCCAAGGGTGTGATCAATTTACTGTTCTTATTTAATTTTGATATATAATAAGTCAAGTCTACAATTATGCATTAGCACTGCAGGCATTGTCAAATGTGATTAATGGTGTGGTGTTATCAACAAAGACTCAAAAAAAAAAAAAAAAAAAAACCTAACCACAGCATTCCTCCAAGACACAACAGAAGCAAAGAGCAGTCAGACTGCAAAACAAACAGAAGTTGAATTTCATATGAAATAAAGTAGATTAATTTGAATCAAGTTAACAGTCGAGTAGGGTCGGGTGCGTACCAGCCTCTAAGGAATGAAGAACAGTCATCGGGATTATCGTATTCGTAGCCACCGTGATCACAGTGGTGGTAATGGGGCTGAGGTTGCGACGGAGGTGGAGCGAAGTAGCCTTGATACGGCGGATGGTGTGGTGGTGGTGGTGGTGGTGGGTAAGAATATCCGACTGCCACTGATGGATTTGGGTATTGGTAACCGGTATATTGCGGTGGAGCCCATGGATGGCCAGGTGGCGGTGGTGCTGATGGCGATGGCGGTTCCGGTGGAGGGTAAGTCGTAACCCCGTACCCTTTACAAAAGGATATCGAAATTAAACGGTTAAATCACCATTAGAAGGAATGGAAAACTGAAAATTAAACGATGTTAGAGATTGAAATAGAGAGATTACCTGGTGGTGGATTAGGGTAGGCCTGATAGCTCATTTCTAGGTTTTTGTGATTAGCAGGAAATTGATTGATTATGTGAATCTTAGAGGGAAGACGACACCTGGGCTTGATGGATGTTTTTGCAGGTCATATATATAGTCACCCCCTGTTTTCCTCATGTACCTTCTCATTTACGGCGTAGTCATTCGTACACAACAGAAATTATTCATACATAACAATTTCTGTATTATTGACTTTTATTACGTGCTGTAATATGTTTATACCTGTTGTGTATGAACATTTTTTGTTGTGTACGAATCACTTCCCTTTACGGTCGCCATCGAACTCCGGAAACAAAATTTTTATATTTTATTATTTATCGCTATAGGAAATAATGCATTATTTTAACGTGACCTCATTTATGATATTTTCAATATTATTAATCACTATTATTACAGGATTAAATGACACGCTAACTTATCAACATGTAAATAAAAAAAAACTTTACTTAGTGAGTGTTTGGTTTATGGACTTAAAATCATAAGAATTCTAAATCCCATAAGATTTCAAATTTCTTGGGATTTCAAATCTTGTTAAATCTCTTGTTTGGTTAACGTAAAATACAATGAGATTTCTAGAACAAAGATGGTAAAGGAATTGATTCACCATCCAAACTTGACGATGGCAGAGGCAAAGTCGGTGAAGGATGACAGCGGCGGAGTTGGTGAAGGTCCGGCGGACCCAGGATTTCTGTTAACCGGTTGCACCATATAATGGTAAAAATAATATTAATTAAAATTGAGGGTGTGTTCTGGTTTCCAGTTAATCGGGTCGGATTAACGAGATTTCAGCTGTTGTTCCGGTATTTTAGGACCAAAATTTAAAACAAAACACAAATTATTGAAGCCCTATTAAATGTATTGCTATTATTAAGTTAACCTAAAGTATTTTAAAGGTATAAATTGAAGATTGAGCTATATCTTAGCAATTTTTTAAAAAATATTTTATTTTCATTAGATTTTGGTGACGTTAAAAAATCACTGCTGGAACCCAAAATTTGAGTGGTAGCACCGGCTTGAAAACGTAGAAATTTTGCACTTCGTTTGCATAATTGGCTAGTGGCCCATGCCACACCGTCAAACAATATATTGGTCCGCCCATGTGAAGGACGACGGCGGCGGAGTCGAAGCCCGTGAAGGGTGGCGGAGGTGGTGTAGGGCGATGGCGACAAAGGCGGAGTCTGTGTGAAGGGTGACGGCGGCGGTGAAGGACAAAAAAGGAAGTGGAGTCGGTGAATGGCGATGGCAGCGGAGGCGGAGATTGGGAAGGGTGACGGTGGATACGGGAAAGGGCGACGGCGGAGACGGGGAAGGTTACGGCGG